>OX392498.1:36214365-37466865 GCA_947623375.1 Apotomis capreana | reverse complement strand
CTCTAGCACAAGGACTCATATCATCATCACCGGTTGCTTACACGGTACTGTGTAACGTGTTGCGTTACAACTCGTTCTAGATAACTTTTTGGACTGTCTGGTTACACACTCGATCTTAAAAGTTGTCATTCAAATTCAAAATTATTCTAAATTCCACACTTGTCCGTTTCATGTGAAAAAGATTCAATCTATTCAGAGCTTTCGAGCTGAACAGATACCTACAAGACGATTTTTAATCCTGCTCATCCTCAATTCATTATATTTATCAGTCTATAATTTAGCTTTACCACACAAGAGTGTTCTAATTATCCAAAAGTTAACCTGTACTATTGTGCTGTGACATCAGATATGAAGTTCTAATTGCTGGATTCTGTCGGATACAAATATATTATTAAATAAAAGACAAGGCACGTAAACGTAAGTTTCCCATGTATTTTCATAACCGTTATAATGTCAATATCTCTTAATTTAAATCTAGAACTTAAGTCTGAATCTGCTTGTTCGCAGGTGCCTTTATTAATTTATATAATAAATACCTTCTTCTGCCCTGTCTCCTGTCTCTTCTTCCGTTCCTGCCTTCCTACTTTACCTACCTCCCGGTCCTCAACGTTACAGTTGGCGCACCAACGTGGATGAACCCTGCCCCCTGGATACCCTGAAACCCATCAAGCCCGGACCCACCTCTTCAAGATCTGACCCACCCTTCTACATCAAGATTCTATTTATTATTTTTAATTAAGTATTATATTTTAATTTATTTATAGGTCTTTTTCCAAATTCTGAAAGGTTCTATCACCCCACTTCCTGATTCGATCGCTTATTTTGGCCTAAATTCACTACTATTATTCTTTAACCTTAACCTACCAAATTGCAATTACCTATTTTAAACTTCCTCATATATCTTTCATACTTTCTTTCTACTTAACCTGCTCTTGAGCCCTTAATTATTAAACCACTAACGTATCGTCGTCCAGTTAGTCTCACTACACTTACAATACACATTACAAAAAAATACTCAAAACATTTATAGACATTTACCTACACTATCTGCGGTTTCCATAGGAACCGTCATATCTTGTCACAATTCGAGTGTTTTTAAAACTCGTCTCGAGTCATCTGGAGATGTGCCATTAACCACCTACGGCAGTGCTGTTGGGGAATACCCTCAGTGTATCCAACATAATACCTACACCGGAAAAGAAACTTTCCTAGGACCTTCGAGGTCGCTTATCTAGAGGTCTCCAGACTGGTCGATGGTATAACACACACTTATTAAAAAGCACACATAAGATAATATTTAAAATAAACCCTAATATACTTAAATAATCAAGCTTTACGCTATAAAATCATTTAATCCATTAATAATTACGAACAGTTTCATAACTATTTACCGCTTATTATTCTTATCACTTTTATTCGTTTAGGATCATAATTTAAACCAAAATCCAACCTACCTATATATACCCTATGCCCTATCAGCCTACCTATACCATTTACTACTGAATAAATCAAACTTAGGGGAAGTCCGGGAGAGGTGAACCCCAATTTCATTAAAGATGCTTAAAATTTTATGTATTAGTCGTAGCGTCTTGTAATTGGGCTCATGTATGTCTCATCTTGTTAGGTATAATTTGATAATATTAGATTGTTGATAAAGTCAACATGTATTTTTTTATTTCATATTTTTTGAAAACGGAAAAATGGATCAAATCTCCCACCCCTACGGGTGAGTTGACCAGGGCTTGAGGGAGAATTTACCATAAATTTGTCTAGAAGGAAAAAAATAAAAAACTATTATTTTGTTATTAATATTTCACGAAAAACACTGCCATAATTAGAAACGAGACTTTCTTACAGAAACAATCTACATTTAACATTATTAAGCTAGTTTTTGACTTGTAAATCATACAAACAAGATTTTCATTTCCTAACAGAAAACTGATCAATTATAAATACTAATGGCACATCAATTATCATAAACGAGTTTCTCTTCCAAATGTTCAACATTTAATAATATAATAATAAAATAATAATCAACTAAAGAGCAGAGCGGGACATTTGAACCACTGATCATGTCTCCCACCGACAGAGTGGTCAAGTCTCCCGCTACCCCCTTGCCTTACAAAAGTGATGTTTCCTCTAAACAATTGCAACGGACGATTCCACACACATTAACTCAAAAATACTACATTAAACAAAGAAAACGATGTGATAATAAAACAGATCTTACCTCTAAAACTGTTGAAATTGCATAAGAAAACAAAAAAATATTTTTATTCAGTTTTGAAACGCAAGAACACGTTTTTCTCGCTCAAAGCCGAACCGTACTAATGGCGGCCGATATGGCACACTCGCAGCCATCGCCTTTATGCAAGTGTCTTTCGAGCTATCAACGGCGCCGATGGTGCGAAATTTGAATGAAATATTTGAGATGGTTCAAGTCTCCTACCTGGTCAGATCTCCCGGTTTTCCGCTTTTAAATCATTTAATCAGATTTAAAAATTACAATCACTTTCACTCATAATTATCACTTCACATTAGGTTCACTATTAGTTATTCATCTTCATCACAATGCAGCTGGCTCTTCTAAATAAACCCGAACTTGCTGTACGAGCTCAAAATTCGCTCTGTCCAGTTTCCTCCTTCCTCTACCGCTGAAGACTTACGCCAACTACTAAGTCCGCTTCTAGAACAGCCGTGCCACATTGAAACGAGTCCATATGAATTAGAACAAGACATGGATGAGGTCACCAAATAATATATTTGTATCCGACAGAATCCAGCAATTAGAACTTCATATATGATGTCACAGCACAATAGCACAGGACTTTTGGATAATTAGAACACTCTTGTGTGGTAAAGCTAAATTATAGACTGATAAATATAATGAATTGAGGATGAGCAGGATTAAAAATCGTCTTATAGGTATCTGTTCAGCTCGAAAGCTCTGAATAGATTGAATCTTTTTCACATGAAACGGACAAGTGTGGAATTTAGAATAATTTTGAATTTGAATGTCAACTTTTAAGATCGAGTGTGTAACCAGACAGTCCAAAAAGTTATCTAGAACGAGTTGTAACGCAACACGTTACAATTGGAAAGAGAAAGACTGGTACTTAATATTTGTCCGCGAAAGAGTCTTGTGTTAGAGGCGCTGGATTAAGGCTTGTAAAACAAAGGCGGCTCGATCCAAATTGTCCGCGAAAGAGTCTTGTGTTAGAGGCGCTGGATTAAGACTTGTAAAACAAAGGCGGCTCGATCCAAATTCTGAACTTCCAACGAGCACTTGTCTTTTAAAGTATAAAATACAGTGTAAGCAGAGAATAGATACAAGTACTCGTATAGCAGTTTAGGGCAGGTGATTATCTTGTTGCCTAATCGTATGTTACTGTACTAGCCATACTGTATTCTTAATGGATAGGATACCTAATTAACTACTGTTACTCTTGCAAATTATAATTATTATCAGCAATAACATATTTAATTGACCAGTAAATTAGGCGTGTGCTTAATTATGCGTAGGAAGCTGCAGTGATAAGAGAAGTTAAACCGTTACCGCCAAGCGTCATAGGCCCCATGAAACAGACGATTTATAGTATATAGATTGTTTGACAAGGGGCTAAAAAAAGCCATTATGACACGAAGTAATTATATCTGAGTGTCATAATGGCTTGTAGCCCCGTGTTAAACACTCTGCTTTTCAATTCGACTGAAAAAAATAAAAAACTGAAAATTTAAAATAATTTATTTCAAGAAAAATTCAAAGTACAATTTGAGCAATTTTTTATATTCGTTGATTATAAAACGTGCTAAAATAAAATTTCAGTTAATATTCCAGTACATTGTAAATATAAACTTTTTGGTTTTTTTTTTAATTGGGTCGACTTATTAGGTTGCAGGTTGGTTTATTTTATTTGTAAATAGTATGTAGCTGGCCGGTAACAAGATTTTTTTTCAGTGTCATAGAAATTTGTATGGGATTATATGGTTTCCTTTTAAACCCTAGGGGCTAAGGCTAAATGTACCATTTTAGCCCCGCTTTGCGAACTTAAAACGACGTACTTTTTGAGCAGGAGAAGTGAATAGTAGATTGTTCAACAAGGGACTAAAACAAGCCATAATGACACGAGATGTTTTAGCCACCCGAGCTAAGCGAGGGTGGCTAATAGTTCGAGTGTCATTATGGTTGTTTAGTCTCGCGTTAAACACTCTACTTTTCACTTTGAATGCGAGGAAAATAAACGAATATCAATATAAAATTACGATATTTATTATAACAAAGTTTCTTACAATTACGTAGTACAGCCGTTAATCTAACCTCAGAAAAATTTAAAGGGCAATTTGTACAATTCTTTACATTTAAATGTATGGTTTTCCCCTGTAAACTAAGCTGGGTCGGCGTGGTTTGTAATTGAGAAGTACGAGTATGTTCAATATTTTCACTCGAAGTCGAAGTAAAAGTAGGAGATAATGGAGAGTAGGTATAGTAGAGACGTAGACCTTTTCTCAAAAAGGTTGCCGATGGTCATTTCATTAGGCTCATTCTCAACCCGCGATGTTGATGGGCGTGGGTCAAATGTTGGTTGTCACTTGGTTGTGATTTTTGCTTTGAGGATATTTTTAAATTTATTAAATTTTTATTTTAATGTTCCTACTTAACATTGATTTGGAGTATCTATGCATCTCCTTTACGTGTACCAGTGTAATTAGTTATAACACAACTGTATCATGTAATTGTTTTAAGTATTATTTACGAAAAAATGACTTACTGTTGAGTTTCTTTCGGCTTTCTTCTCAACAGCGGTCTCCTCTTGCGAAATGCCGGTAGATTCACAATCTGACTTGTAAAAGTGCCCCTGTGGCCTACTTACTGAATAAATTATTTCATTTCATTTCATTTAATTCCTTCAATATAGTATACTCGTAGCCTTCGATAGATACTGTGTTTATTTTAGATTGACTCCTCTATATAGCCTTCAGCTTTATTCTTCTTCATTGGAACTATTGGAAGATGATGATTATATATTATGTCCGTAATTTATAAAGTGACACAGTTAATTGGTCTAATTGGTGATTACAATTCAAGCGTAATACAAGTAATGGACATCTACTCATTCCATTCAAAATTCTAATAGAAAAAAGAAATGTTCCGTGGTTTTTTCTTTTTTTTGTAAAGGGACGCTTTAAATGCTTGCATATTTAGCCAACAGATTCAAACTTGAAAACTATTTTATTTAAGACTAATATGGACTTATGGACCATGCATGATAAAATTACATTCGTATTCGTAATAATTAATCGTGTTTCATTAAATAAAATCTTGAATTTTTGAGCGGTTGTAATTTTGAGGTTATTTTCACGCACCAAAAAGTTTGTATACCTATCACTGAAAATGGCTATAAACCTCCATTCACAAACGTCGTGATTGGCTGTTTAGGGGTTTTTCAAAGTAAATTAAAACAATTTTACTTTTTTTTGAGCAGTTGTAATTTTGAGGTTATTTCCACGCACCAAAAAGTTTGTATACCTATCACTGAAAATGGCTATAAACCTCCATTCACAAACGTCGTGATTGGCTGTTTAGGGGTTTTTCAAAGTAAATTAAAACAATTTTACTTTAGTCCCTAGAGATTAATAAGGAGTTTTAGTCCCGATATGCAGAGACTAAAGTAACATTTTAAGAGCATGAGAAGTGAAAAAACTATTTAGAGCAGCAAGGACTAGTAGCACTATTGTAAGTATTTATGACGCCGGACTAGACTGCTAAAATGAAATGCTGTCATTGATATAGCGTATATTTTATTACTATTCAATTACTTTAATTCAACAATTCCACTCTCGGGCACATTATTAAGGACTAAGATCCTTGATAAAGGCAATGACTTCGCTTATGCACTAATATTCAGATCTCTTAGATGAAGACTAAAGTTTACTATACTATAGGTAAGTATTATGTGGTTAACTATCATTTCACAAAGAGCGTATGACAAATAATCATTTTACAAAATATTCTTATTATCACAAATGGTCATTTGATAAATATACATTTCACCAACTCTTCATATCACAAAGGATAATTAAAAAAATATTTAAGTAGTTATTTTACAAATTAGTATTTTTGAAAAACAGGGATTTATAAAATAGAATACAAAAAATACTATTTACGGAACAAAACGCAAGTCATATGAATACCAACATTTTGCTTAATTTTATTTTATACTCGTACAGGTAGGTAGTGTATACGCTGTTCAGTATACAGCGTGTATATTTGATATAACCGCAATGTATACACTGACCTAACTAAGATATGTTCAATTGTGGACAAATGAAATAAATTGGTAGAATTCGGTTCCAGCCTAACACTTGCTCAGGGATAGTGGCGCTACAAACAGCTTTCATATGGCAATAATGTGCATATTTAGTGTGCATACGTCATATCTATGCATTATTAAATGTCAGTGAAGCTTTTTCAAAACATTGTTTGCCGGAATGCTGATTAGTCGGTCTCCTTGTTAAATAAATACTGAATTTTGTGAAAAAAAAAACTGTCTTTCAAATGTCGATAGTTTAGGCTTTGATTGCAAAAAATACTTGAAATTAGTGGAATTATTTAGTCATGTTTCCTCTTTGTTTACATCAGGGATATTCACTGACTTTCAACATCAGTTACCAAACATTTGTCGTTGCTATAGTAAAATAAATGAGTAACACTAGAAATCCTCAATATGACGTGGGCTGAAAATAGCCTGATGGGCTATATAGCATGCAGACGCTTGTTAATATCATAATTATATACCTAACCAAAATTACTTATTGTTAACCCAGGTATCCTGCCTTTTCGCAGAACTATTTTTGGCCGAATTTCATTTGCCAACTAACGTTTCGCCGACTTTTCACTTTGACAACTAACGATTACCAAATTTTTGTTTGACAACTTTTCACTTGGCAGAATTATTGTAAAGCAGATTATTATTATGCCTCTAAACTTTTGGCAGACTAATCATTAGTCAAATCTTTCACTTGGTCGAACAACTTTTGGACGATTAACGTTTCGTTGATGGAACAGTTCCCTTTTCATACATTAGGCAAGTTACAAATAAGAAAAAGATACATACCAATGCTTACATATTTATTGGTTGGCCGAAACTCTGGCAAGCAAGAGTAACTGCGACAAAATGGAATAAGGGTCAAAACCCAAAAACTGTAGGTTAGGTTAGGTTTGTTTTATGACCATGGATAGCGGAGCGTCAGATTGCTTGCTTACATGAAGGTAATATTAAAATGCTTGCAAGTATTACAAAAAAAAAAACATATTATACATATATTTATAATTTACTTTTAGAATCGTAACAATAAACAACTAAGTGTATATTATGCCAACTAAAACATTCTGCTACATGAAAGGTGGCGTTTTAAAAATTTACGTAATAAAACACAGACCAAAAGTTAAGTTGGTAACGGTGAGGTTGGCAATTAATAAGTTGGCAATTGATAAGTTGGGAAATGAAAGGTCGGCGAAATAAAATTCCGCGAAACGGGAGTTGGGAAGTGATAATCGGCGTAACAATTTTCTGCGAAAAATAAGAGAACCGTTAACCCAACCTAACCTACGTATTTGCTCACTTCCATTACTATCATAGGTCTAGAGGAACATTTACAATTCCAAGAAGCTATTATTAACTTTATCAAAATATATAATGTACAAGACAATACATACAATCTCGTATAAGAACGTCAGAATTTTGATTATTTATTAAATAAAGTATCCGTATCAAACAATGTATTTTTATTAAAGGTGCAATTAATAGTTTGTCAAGTAATTTTTTTTTTTATAGCCGTTTAGGTGTTCCACTGCTGGGCAAAGGCCTCCCCTTCTTTTCTCCATTCGATTCTATTGCCAGTGCGGTTCTGCCATTCTTTGCAGAATGCGTCCAGATCGTCCCGCCATCTCCTTTTCGGCCTGCCTCGGTTCCGATATCCATTTTGTGGGATCCTTTGGGTTGCTATTGTGGCCCACCTTTCCGGATGCATGCGACAGACATGTCCAGCCCAGTCCCATTTTAGTTTTGCGGTCTTGACACCCACATCCACTATACCAGTTTTGGAGCGCAGTTCCGTGTTTCTGATTCGATCAGTCCTCCGAACACCTAGTCAAGTAATGATTTGTGATATAATGAATTGTCAAGTAATTCATTTGTGTAATGGACAATCTGTGTAACAATGATTTTTGAAAGGACTAATTTGATATTGGTGATGTTTTCATACGTTGTTTGTGAAATGATTGGATAACGTATTATGTACCAGCGTTCGTGAAAGTTGTTAATGGTTTCGATGGGTCAGATGGTAAATTTCATAATTTATATGTACTTACTCGTATGTGTGTAAACATAACTAACTTATAATTTCATTAATTAGTGATGTTGTGAAATTATTTACTAAAAACATTGAATTTATGATTAATACGTTCCCTGTCCGTGACGCCACATATGTGGCACGGTAAACTCCTATTACGAAGCAGTAAGATTTAGGTAGGTACGAGTACCTACAGTTGAAATTCGGACTGCGAACATATTAACCTAAGTCGAATATTTAGAAGTCTAAAAGCACTTGCAGGTCATCAACAAAAAATGTTTAATATAATTAATATACTACAAATAAGGTATTTATTTAAATTAACTAAAACAAATATTACACACACAGTGGTTCAGTTACGACTACGCGTGGAATTTCTGAAATTACGCGTTGTTTAATGGTCCTAGCGCGGTGCTTCTATTAAGGTACTTTGGTCTTTACTGTTAACATATAGAAGGTATGTATAGGTATACCTCTTGTGAGGTACTGGGACTAAGGCAGTGTCTACATTGACTTTATACTGATTTGCTGATACCTACGTCTTAAATGCAGGTAAAACCTGGTGCATGCAAGTTTGCAACAATATAAGGTATGCATAGATACATTTTGTCAAGTGATGATTTGTAATATAATTAATGGCCAAGTAATTAATGTTTTGTAATGGACACTTTGTAAAACAATGTTTTTAAACAACTATTTTGACAATGTTGGTGTAATGGTGTTGTCATACGTTATTTGTGAAATGATTGGATAACGTGTTAGGTACCATTGTCCATAAGTACGTATTCTAGATTAATTAATAATTAAAACATATTTTTATTTTTATATTTGATCTACGGTCAATATAAAAAAGGAAATAAAAATATTATATTTACCTATATTTGGTAACTGGGTGTTTTAATGTAATAGTGATATTACGTTACACATAGTAATATTATAGCGAAATGGTTCCAATCAGCTACAAAAAAGACATGAGAATTGTTTCCTTTCGGTTAATAAAGACGTAAGTACCAGTAGATAATAAATTGAATGTACATTGCATTTTTTGGATAACATCTTCAATATACAGAATTTTCACTGTTGATTCATCAAACTGATTTGACTCATTCTTCAGGTGTGTCCCATCACTATTTTGTTCGTAAGTATGTATGCTGCATAGTTATGCGAAAATGGTGACTGTGCGCGTGTAATATGACGGACTTATTTAGTTAACAACTGCTCTTAACTGGTCAAAGACGGGTACCAACACCCACCCCTTGTACATTGACATATGACGTTTTCAACCAATAGGTTCCACTTTGTCGGTTGTCGGTTACCATAATGACGCCTTAAAAGGCTTAAAACAATACTCAATTGGTATTAAAGATGCAAACAAAGTTCAACCTAATTACCAATTGTTATGTACATTTACGTTGTGAACGACTTGTATATATTCGATTAGTGCACCTAATTCAATTTTAACCTTTAAATCGTTTAACCACATAAAATTACCATTACTTATAACAAATTACGGTAAAAATAAATAAATACTAATTAATAAAAAATAATAATTTCCTAACTGAGTTCCTCGTCAAGCCTACCTCTATCATCAAAATCGCACATTAACTGGTCATAAATTTGTTAAGGCCTATCTATGATCACATTTTTTTACCTCTCTAGACAATATACAACTGTATTATTATGATTTCACATCAACGTTATTGCATATACATAAATGTACAATAATGTATTATTACATTTATTAACAAATTTAATAAGTACAATACGTAAATGAATGCCGCCACAGACGAAGATTCTGTTAAAGTTTTATTTACTTACAAAATAATAAATATAGTTCTGCAATAATAGATGTCTATTTATAATCTGCAAATAAACATACCAAAAATACGTCCTTTGTCCATTAATAAATTCTCTTAGTAAAACATAACATGATCGTACAGTATCGGAATCGAAATACCTATTAGCAACTTTAATAACTCTTTTCATACTCGCGTACTTTAATCTGTCAATTAAAATTTCACAGACAAAATCACAATAACGCACTTTTTAATCCTGTACCAAAATTCTATACTCTATGGTACCCGCTACAGAACTTAGACATCTCTCTATACTGCGATTTCCAATTCAAGACCAAAAAAACTACCACAAGGTTGCCACTACAATAAATTAATTTTACAATAGTAAAATCCTTTTTCTTTTTTAAACACACTAAGATAAATTATTTATTGCTAACTTTAACTCTATGTTTTAACAAAATAATTAGATAAATTTATTATTACATAAATACGAGAGGAGATAATAAAAACTTAAACATCGGAGATTTTTGGTACAAAATCTGGTATTGTACTTGTAACACTTCAGGTATTCAAAACCTTTTGGTGCAATCATTTCCAAACCTTAACTTTTAAACCTTTTAGGGTCGATTTAGCCAACATCGAATATAGTTTATTTCCACAATAAAAGTCATTTTCTCACTTATTCTCCAAATAATAGTCTTGAATAGCAAAACTAAACTGGTGACAAATTTAGGTCAAAACCTTTAAAGAGCCGAACTTAAAAGACTAGTCTAGAACTACTACGTGTCAAAATAACGCATCCGTATTTCGTATTATAAAAACATGAGTGTTGTGGAACACTCGGTTGGAACGAAGTTTTATTGACATATAGGACATGGACTCATAGCAACGTTCGTTTATTTCGATTTGTTGTCGAAAAATGTTACAGTTTTATTCGCCTAGCCTCCATCCGCCAAATCCATGTCATGCGATATCTTCTATCCAAAAATTTTTTTTTGACAAACAATATCAATGATGTGGCCTATATGCAATTTGTTTCCTCATATTTATAGAGGCGACATATTATTAAAAGGTTGGCGAAACCTGGAAAATGAACTTGACACTGACATAAGTGACTTTGGCAATTTTGACAGTGACGTATCTGTCGTAGTTTTTAGGGTTCCGTAGCCAAATGGCAAAAAACGGAACCCTTATAGATTCGTCATGTCTGTCTGTCCGTCTGTCCGTTCGTATGTCACAGCCATTTTTTTCCGAAACTATAAGAGCTATAGTGTTGAAACTTGGTAGGTAGATGTATTCTGTGAACCGCATTAAGATTTTGATGCAAAAATAATAATAAATATTGGGGGCTCTCCATACTTAGAACTGAAACTCAAAATTTTTTTTTTCATCAAACACATACGTGTGGGGTATCTATGGATAGGTCTTCAAAAATGATATCGAGGTTTCTAAAAGATTTTTTTTCTAAACCGAATAGTTTGCGTGACAGACGCTTCCAAAGTGGAAAAAAGTTGGTCCCCCCCCCCCCTCTAGCTTCTAAAATAAGAAAATGAAAAATCTAAAAAAAACATATGATGTACATTACTATAAAAACTACCAACGAAAATTGTTTTGAACGAGATCTAGTAAGTAGTTTTTTTTTTAATATTTTAATACCTAACTTTGCACCTAATTTATATGGGGCGCTATACATACCAGGTGCAAACTTAACTTAACCACTTAGGGATGGAAAGTGTTTGTACGGAACCCTCGGTGCGCGAGTCCGACTCGCACTTGGCCGGTTTTTTTGGTCTTGAATTAGAAATCCGAGATTACACAACTCTAATAATTTCAAAAAGAGAACATAAACAGTTTTTACAGAAATCGGAATAACGTTAATTATGCTGAGTTGGCCAATTTCTTTGCAAAGTAAATTTTACATACACCTATTTGTACATTCTTATACTGTAAAATATATAAATAAAGAACTAAAAATTTTAATTAATTAAATACAGCTAAAATAACTCTAAAAAAGAAAATTCAACTCATTAACACAAAATAAATAATCTATACGTCTATAATTTCAAAATTACTAAAGCTCCTTTATCTCAATTTGTTGCAGACACATGTTAGTCATAAAACTATAAGACATTAAAATTATAGATTCACTGGAAAAAAAGATCATATTTTAACATTTAAAGTTAAAGTTTATTAATTTTATCACGATCCAAAGATAAGATCTGAATAAATATTGCCAGAAGCGTAATAAGATTAGAAATATTTTCTTAGGTAGTGTAACTCCAAATATTACCTGAATGGTAAATTACTTAACGATGTCATTTTTTAATTACGACGCACAATGTCGGCAACGCTATTAAAAAGATAATAACTATTTGTGCAGAAAATTTGATGTATTTTTAGATAAGTAAAAATTGTAAAAGTTTGGATCCTGTCATAAAAAATATAACCAATATAGATTATGTCTCAAATATAAATTAAATTATATATTTCGACCATGCTCGAGAATTGGCTTCGTAACTTGAGGTTAGGTTCTTTTTACGAGATGTATCAAACACAAAATTTTTGATTATTCATAAATAACGAATGACTAATATATAATATGTTATAAATAAAGAATCAATATTAATTTGTGATATTTATATACATATAACAGCCTATTACGTAATACGTACCTATAGATATCGCCACCTACGTGTCTAGGAAAAAAAATACATTCTTAGTAAGTATTGACAATGTTTATGCTTACGGTGCAATATTATTATTCATTAAATTAACAAGCTGTGGCGCACTTAAATACGTTTTGTACCTTATTTCGTAATTCTGTTTCTTTGGATTTTGTCACACATAATTGCAAAATACACGACAGCACACTGTTTAATTGTTCAGCAGTTTAAAAGATCAATATTAAAGAATACGAGTTAAGAGTTAGTTAAGAGAAGAGCGCTGATCATCGCCTCTTTATGAAACCATCGACATAGGAAGAAGAACTTAAGAGCAACGCACTGTATTAAAGGCCTGTATCTACATCGGAATGGTTAATTGCAGTATTTGTAGTAATTTATTAAGAGACTACAACGTTCTGAATCCTTACAAATCTCGTTAACTCTTAGCTTCGCACTTTCGCATATTGACCCATTAAAACTGCTGACTAGGTATACCTACCCTATATTGGAGCTTACATTAACAAGTAACTTATGAAAATTAAAACTACATTACAAACTCAGGATGATATTTATAAACACTTAATATGTAAGTATACATTTACATCAGACACGAGACTCAAAATAGATCATAACAATTTGAGTAAGGAAAATAAAAGTTTCTAATAATTTATAATTATTGTACATACGAAATAAAGATTCGTTCACTAGTAGTTAGTACATCAGACAATAGCTACCGACCTACATGACTCTATAAGGCAGGTATTTCTAGTACGACGTCTCTCGTCAAACTGGACGCATATAGACGGTTTAGTGAATCAATTCCCTAAATAGTGCATATTGCACACACTAGTGCAAGGTCAACGTCTAGAGTATAAATAAATCCACATTATTGTATTCTACAGCTTATCATTATCACACACGTACCTAGATATTATAATAACCGCAAGCGGTTACTCAGAAGTTCTTACGAGTTTCGTACACGGACACGAACTTCAGAGTAAGCCTTCAGATGCATCTCATAATACATTACATACCTAGGGCGGTGATTTAGCAAATTTCCCTGATCGCAGGTGTTTGTGGCCCGACCCGAAATTTAGAACCATAAATATACAATCTGGGGCTTTACGAATTACCGCCCGTGTTTTGTCCAAGGTTTTACGTCCTGCCTTGGACGGGGAGTGAGATTTCTCCCCTTGAGGTAAATGATTACAAACAATAGACAGCTACATAAAGTACTCATTGCTAAACAAAGCAGTAAACAAAAACAGTAAAGTAAAATGTAAGTGTAATTAAAAACACTAAACCCATTAAACCAAGCGGAGTGGCCTTTGGTATCGCGACCGCGAGACATTACATAGAAAATGACACATCATTCGCCTGGTTTGTAAAATGTTCATCTTTCTTTCACCCCAAAATTTTGGCATTTTTTGCGGCAGTTTCATTTATGTACATATTTTGCGGCTGAAGTGCCATAAGTATTTTGTTGTAAACGGATAAATTAACAACTGGCTGACCCGCCATACGTCGTTTTGTCTAAAGCTAAGTATGTAGTTTGTATGGGAAAAACGATTTTACTTTATTCCGGACAGTATATCCGAATCTTCTCGTCATAATTACCTGCCTCAAACTTGAAGGAGTATTAAAAAAAAACTAAATTGGACCAGCCGTTCTCGAGTTTTGCGTTTATCAAAACATTACCGATTCATTTTTACTAGGGTGGCGTGCGCAGAGGTACTAATACTAATACTAACGGGACCCTAATTGTACTAAGCCACCGTTGTCTGTATATCTGTCCGTCACAGGACTGTTTTCTTTCCAACCGACATGACAACGACGTAGACGTACGATGTACGAAAATGTGTATTTATGGTCGGTCGTTATATCAACAATTACTGAAAATTAAAAAGGAAAAATTAAGCAGTCCCCATCAAAAAACGTGTTTTAGGGGTTTCTTATTGAAAATTTCATAGAGTATGTATTGCATATATGGCATCTGTATTATGTATACCGGGTGATCAATCCAAATGGGTATATATGTATTTGTGTATAATGTATTATGATGGCACGGGAACGGGACGCGTCGCGCGCGTTCGAGTCCGGCTCGAAACTTGGCCGCTTTGTATTGTGAACGACTTGAATGCTTTTTTCGTGAGGGAAAGGAGCTTTAACAGACAGTGTCGCTGTATTATCCACCTTTATACTCTCTGATAAGATTTAATTAACTCTCATTAACTTATTTACAATTATATAAGGCGCAAAATGGAGAATCTAATTTGCAAACCCTTCCTTAAAACCTGTGTACACACGCCGTGTAGGGAAGTTACGTTACGCTTTGGTTTTGTATCTCTTTAAGAAACGATGTCTTCTATTAGTTCTAATATGGAAAGTATGTTAACACATAAAGAGGTAGTCGAATGACTGGTATTCCCTTAGTCAGCATTAATTAATTATTTCCGAATATCGAAATCCTCTGTAATACAATGCAATATTACATAGTTACATTTAGCTATTAATGATGGATTTTGTAGCATTGGATGATTTGAATGAGACAAATGATCAAGCCTTGTCCTATTGTGATCTACATACGAAATCTGTTAAATAACCGATAAACAGTTCATTTTTGTGATTGTCCTAGCTTTGCGTGTGCTGTCCTAAACGCTGAGCGTCATTGACTTCAGTGAAGTAATCGTTTCCTAAATATATATATATAAAGTCAATGTACAACTAAAATCATACTAGACCACATTAATTCAGTAACTAAACTTGCATTGAAGTTTGAACAATTAAGTTTACTCGTAATCTAAAATATAACAGTGTCCAGTATTTACTAGCTCTATCTCTTGGCAGATGTGGGCAAGGGCGTCCAGCGCGATAAGAACAGTTTGCTGATTCACACCGCACATAACAAATAGAGCTCGGATTGAGTGCACCAACATACCCACACGACAGGAAACCAGATTGTCGAGGGTACTTACCGGTGGCCCGCTGAGCGCCAACGTAGGGACGAGCTGCAGGGATAGGGAACGTGCATCACGAACTATAGGGGGCAGCACTATGAATAAAATATCGAGTATAGTGCTACGGTGAAATATTGTGCACGTTTCACGTTTCCTATTGCTCCGTCAAGTCTGCTGACATAAAACCAAGTAGAATCAAGTGCAAGCTCAACGCTCTTGTAAAAACGATGCGCATTTAGCCACGTCATCGAAACGTGAAATGGTTAACGTAATAAGGTAATAAATAATAGTAACGACATTCATGATCTTGATCAAGTTAAAACCACCCTTAATTAAGGCCAACTAACGTGTCGTAAGTTTTTCTATCACGTACTACTAATGTCTTTGTTCCAGCTTTGGGATCTAATACAGCCATACCTTGTTGAGAAATTTCCTTGAGCAGGTTAACAAAACTTTGGTACTTTGGTGAGAGTTCCTTATCGTATTGATTGATATTTATCTTTAAAGTAGGTTTCCGATACTTTTGTGTTTTCGTATGCCAAACGAGTACTTTGGAGCAATTATCAGCTAACGGTTCTATATCCTCTAATTTTACACCTAAACTAATGAGGAACATATCTTCTTCGTGTCCGGCAATATACGGCATGGTCGCGGACGGTTTGAGGAATTCGATGTTGACAGCAAATCCCGCCATGTCCACCGGAAACCTTCTGGAGGCCGGCCACGAGTCGAAGAAACCGACCACCTGAAATACACATTACCATTTCATATTAGTTTAGTCCCAATTTCAGATCAGAGTTCAGAAGAGCGGTTATAGTAGGTAATTCATAATCATATCGGCCAAAATGTATAGATGCAGATAATAAAAACAAACCAAGAAGTTTCTGCAGTTAAGTACCATATACTTAGTTTATTTTTTATTCGTTACCTACCTTCTACTCCAAGAAAATTCAAACATTTATTTGTAACAAATATAGTCATGATTGCTTGTTGATTTGAATATTGTATTACTAATAGACGACGCGGTTGGCGCAGTTTGCAGACCCCTGCTTACTGAGCTGGCGGTCCCGGGTACGAATCTCGGCCGGGGCAAATATTTGTGTGATGAACTCGAATATTTGTTCTTGGGCCATGAATGTTATCTATATATCTATTAATATATATTATGTATATCGTCGTCTAGTACCCATATAGTACAAGCTTTGCTTAGTTTGGGACTAGGTTGATTTGTGTATGATTGTCCCATAATATTTATTTAAAATTTATTTATATAAATTTGAAATTTTGAAAAAGAAAAAAAGATTTCATCCATTCATCTGCGCACTGCAGTTAAAAATGAGAATACGGCTAAAAGACTTAGACTTATGTTTATGATCTAAGTAACGGCTCATGGGCGTTTTCCTGATCTTACAAATTGTCAATACCCGCTAAATCATAGTTTAAAAAATGAAAAGTCTAAAAATCTGGAAACTTTGGGCCTCGAACGGTGTAAAACAAATTAGTGTTAAAAGTAGTACATGCATATAAAGTATTTGTTTAAAAGTGATAAATAAGGCAATCTGGGAGTTTTTTTTCGGCGGTTCTTTTTACAAGCTTTTATTTAGCTTGCATGGTAGGTATGTTTAAAGTTTGTTTGTTCGGGTGAAATCACTCTTATGGTCTGTGGGTGAAATCTTGCAACTCAATTTTGAAGCAAATATCGTCAACCGATTGAGCTGAAATTTTGCATACTTACTTAACTTTGATGAGAATACAATAATATGGTACCATGGGGCTGATCTGATGATGGAGCCGGAAGGTGGCCATAGGAACTCTATAATAGAAAAAGCAATCCTACCGAGCTTGGGCTCTTTAGAATCGTCTCAGTGAGCATTTGATGGATATCCAAAGAAAAGTACATTCGGCTATAAAAGCTTGCCACTAAAATGTCATTTTTGACAGAAACTTATTCCTACGTAAGCCTTATAGTATAGTGAACGCTGGTAGATATTTTTAAATAAAATAATGCCTTTCTGACACACGAAATTTTTTTTTGGGAATTGACCTTGGCAAGCATATTTTGGCAAAGCAAAGGTAACCCGGTTGACAAATTATAAACGTAATATATTCATTACTCTTTCTCCCATCATATTTTTTCTAATTGAAGTTATTATTATTTTTACAAGGGTATCAACACAACACTGCTCATCTAAAACTCTATTGATCTTTTCCGACTCACCTTACTGAACTAACCTTGTCGAATCGATTTCATAAATAACGTAACGTTCAACGTATTCTAATACGATAGTTCGTTTACAATCTAGTGTCATGATGAGGAATCGACCGTATTAACCTCTTGTTACCAGCTGTATATTGTTTATTGCTAATTATTTGTGATTTCTTTATTGTGGTGCACAATATAGTACTTAATAATAAAACATAATATTATATTATATTATGATTTTGTTCATATTTTATTATTAGACTCGCGTACCGAGAATTCCATTATATTTGTTGATCAAAAACTTAATCTTACGGAAATCGAACGAATAACTATTTTACATCGCGGTGTTAGGTGGGCGCGGCTGCTTTTACGATTAGGAGCAAGCCGATTAACAAATGGGTAGTAGTCGAACTCCACGTTCATACCCTTCCGTTTTATTAGACAATCCGTCGGGTAATGAGATTGTCTACATTTGGCCGACATCTTCATTAAAACTAGCTGTTTCACCAGTACCTATATACGCCTGAGAAACCACGGCACGTGAAACAGTGTCGAAACGTCAGACGCTATGAACGCGTAGAACCTAGTAAGTATAAGTATTAATTATGTCTACAAATCGCGACACTATAAAGTGTATATGTAAGTATACATTGCCTTGTTAAATAGAATATTCAATAATTTTAAAAGGCAAAAGTCTACAAATGCATGTAAAATACTGCATTGTAATATACATGCAACTATATGTATAGCATAAAAAATATTCAAAATATAAGAGACGAGACGACGCGGTTAGAACAGTTTGTAGTGCAGCTGCTTACTGAACCGGTGGTCCTGGGTTCGAATCCCGGCAGGGGCAAATATTTGTCTGATGAACTCGAATATTTGTTCCTGGGTCATGGTATATATATAATTATCAATTACCTTAGTTCACACTTGTACTAATTACAATTATTTTGCCAATGAAATTTAAACCACATAGAGTTGTGCACTGACGTCTTAATTGCAACTAATTTTCCGAAAAGTTAGTACGATTGTGCATGTACGAGTATATATGTATTTATATATTATATATATCGTCGTCTAGTACCCATAGTACAAGCATTGCTTAGTTTGGGGCTAGGTCGATTTGTGTAAGATTGTCATTTAATAAATATATATACAGGGTGTCCCTACAACCAACGCCAAAATGAAGAGGGGTGATAGAACAGCTCATAAGCAACCATATTAAGTTAATTTGACCTTAATAAAAAGTTCATGGTTTTCGAGATATTTGCATTTTAAAAAAACTCGTGACTTTTGAGGCCCTGCGTCAGTATGTCGATTGCCACCACTGCAAATTTAGGTATTTTTTAAATCTGTTTGTTGCAGGATGTCACTAAAAACATATCCTATCGAATGTAATTTCAATTTATTACATATCATGATGCTTTGTCGGTAAAAATAATAAAAAAAAACGAATTATAGCAATTTATTAAATTTAGCCAGCGGTTTTGATCGAGTTTCATTTAAAAAAAGTATTGTAAACTAACATGGCACACAACATAAAAAGATGGTAAATTTATTGTAGTTTTCAAAAAGGTACAGCATTTTCTAATTTACGCAGCAGTTTACGAGATATTGATATTTTACACTAAAAGGAGCTCATACTGCAGTTATTACGTATGGAACCAGAGCCCCTACTAGGCTCAGAGTTTGAATTTCGAACAAAAAATAGATTCAAAGAATACACAATTTGAAATTGGAACACAATTTGAAATTCGAATTCAAGTCGGCTTTCTGATTAAAGAGTATTTTAGTAATTTTAGGACACTTCGTCAATTCGTTTGATGTTCTTTATTTAGTTTGGTTTCTTATTTTCTTAAATAGACTTGATTTACCAATAGAACTCGTGTTTGCCTTGTGATTTGGATTTTTGGTACAATTTAACTTTGCTTTGTGAATCTTGGACTCGAGTTCTGCCTATTGATTTTAACTTCGATTTACTTTGGCTCTGTTAAGATTAATTGTAGTGCGTTTGTTACAAATATGCCAGAGAATTATACTCCTCAAGAATATGCCAACATGCATTTTGTCTATGGGGAATGTCAGGGTAACTCTTGTGCTGCAGCTAGACTCTATCGGGAAAGATATCCAAATTTAAGGCATCCGGACCATCGAGTATTTCGAAATGTTCATCTCGCATACTCACAAGGCGTTTTGCCTGGCAATCGTGGTGGATTGGGAAGACCTAGAGGAGATTACGATGAAGATGTTTTACAAGAGATTCAAAACGACCCATCCACTTCGACACGGAACATTGAACGTAATTTAGGGATATCAAAATCTGTTGCCAATAGAATATTACGTCGATATGGATATCATCCATACCACATACAACGTGTTCAAGCGTTGCTGCCCCGTGATTACCCACTTCGTGTTCAGTTTTGCCAGACAATGCTGCAAAAACACAGAGAGGATCCCAATTTCATAAATATGGTTTTGTGGTCTGATGAAAGCACTTTTAAGAGAGATGGATTTATGAACATGCACAATTTACACAGTTATGCATTAGAAAATCCTCATTTAATGAGGGAAGATCGGTCGCAGTACCAATTTAAAGTGAACCTCTGGACTGGAATATTAGATGGGAAAATAATTGGCCCATTTGAATTACCAGAAACGCTGAATGGTCCAAGTTATCTGCATTTCTTAGAGAATGAGTTGCCAAATCTTCTCGACGACGTACCTTTAGCTACGCGGAGGTCAATGTGGCTGCAGAATGATGGCTGTCCAGCACATTATGCACGCGAAGTGCGACTACATTTAAACCAAACTTATCCACAGAAATGGATCGGCCGTCTGGGTCCCATTTTGTGGCCTCCTCGATCTCCAGACCTAAATCCTCTGGATTTCTATTACTGGGGTTATATTAAAGAAAAAGTTTACAATGAACCGATTAACAGTATAGCGGAGCTGAGACAGCGCATTTACGCAGAAGCCCAAAACGACGTATCAAGAAGTGCACGTCACATCAGTCGAGCATTTTTAAGGAGATGCCGAGCTTGTATTCAAGTCAATGGCGGACAATTTGAACATTTAATTTAGTTACATAAAACAGGTATCGTATTTTTTTAATGTTTTTAGTTTTTTTATTCACTTAACAGATAAAAATGGCAACCAGTATTATTTTTGCATTATCTTATAAACCGCTAAATAATTAAGTCACTTCAATACCATTTTAAAAACAACTTTAAATTTGCTATCTTTTACGTTATTTGCCAGGTTCGCTATGAACATTTCATTTTTTTTTATTCTAAAATTGAATTGTGTTCCTATTCTAAATAAAGTATTCTTTAAATCGATTTTTTGTTCAAAATTCAAACTCTGAGCCTAGTAGGGGCTCTGGTACCATACTATGGAATAACTGCAGTATGAGCTCCTTTTGGTGTAAAATATCAATATCTCGTAAACTGCTGCGTAAATTAGAAATGCTGTACCTTTTTGAAAACTACAATAAATTTACTATCTTTTTATGTTGTGTGCCATGTTAGTTTACAATACTTTTTATAAAGGAAACTAGATCAAAACCGCTGGCTAAATTTAATAAATTGCTATAATTCGTTTTTTTTTATTATTTTTACCGACAAAGCATCATGATATGTAATAAATTGAAATTACATTCGATAGGATATGTTTTTAGTAACATCCTGCAAAAAACAGATTTAAAAAATACCTAAATTTGCAGTGGTGGCAATCGACATACTGACGCAGGGCATCAAAAGTCACGAGTTTTTTTTTAATGCAAATATCTCGAAAACCATGAACTTTTTATTAAGGTCAAATTAACTTAATATGGTTGCTTATGAGCTGTTCTATCACCCCTCTTCATTTCGGCGTTGGTTTTAGGGACACCCTGTATATAAACATGTATATTATGTAAACACTTCATAATTCAAATAAGTTAATTAATTACCTTTCCATTTTTAACAATCGGCGAAGACACACCGTAACCTCCAATGAGGCCCACAGGAAACATGGATATTCTTTTGGTATTTCTGATTTCATCGAAGAGTTGGAGGTCTACTGTGTTATCGTCGTCGCCGAAGTAAAGGACGCCATCATTCACGTTATTCAGAAGCCAGGAGAGAGCCACTCGACGGTTCGCTACTCCTCGAGGGAAATTAGCAACTTTGTAAGTATATGGCTTGGGGCTGGATATGTGTGTGTATGGAAGTCCAGTCCGCCTGCAAAGTATCAAGTACCCTAAAATCATAACTATTAGAGTAAGTAAGTAGGTACCTAAATTTGTTGGTTGCGGATTGAATTTGAAATCTACGTAAATGTATTTAATAAGAGCTAGATTTCCTGGTTACAGAAGGTACTGCAAACGAAAAATGAATATTATAAATAAAATATCTGCAGGCCTCTATAGTAGTGCATCCGCCACTCTCGCACTGATATGCTAGTCAAAACGTGGTGTTTTTGTCATGTAATTTATTGCGTGATAAGCGATACCTTTTAATAATTACCTGCTTGAACGGACACAAACCGCTTCGGGCTTTGATTTTCTGCACATACTAATGGGTATATTTTTTATCTCCACCCATATTATTAACTAACAGTAACAAGTCCAGATACTATAAGTAAAGATCTAATTACTTGGCAGCGGCCAAAATCAGAGATGTTACTTCATATAACGTTTGTGATCCTATTATGATTTGTTCATAAAACCACACTCGTTTTTTAAGACCTTTCATGTAACAGCAAGTACCTGTTACATGAAAGGTCTTAAAAAACGAAAGGTCTTAAATGTGTGTACGAAAGCAAAAATTACAAAGGTGTTCTTAGTAAGTGTGATAAATATCATTGTGGGCATCGTGGGCGCTATAAGGAATTTATATCTTATAATCTATCCAAATATCATAAACTCTATTCTATTCTATTTTTTTTTAAATGGCAACCGGTCACAGTTAAGCGACCATTACTGCCAATGTCTCGTTGCCAATCGCACTAGGCGACTAGATAGAGGATTGATACCACGTTGTACGGTGAGTTGAAAAAATTGTGCTTTTTGTAAAGTGATAGCGATTTACAAAAAACCACGCGGACTATCGGGCCTTGACCCAGGAAGGGCTATGAACGCTTCAAGTTGAATTCTTCATTAGCTATTCACTCATACGTTAGATTACTGCACAATACGCTATCAATACTACACATTGAACAACTAAAATGAATAAATAATGAACAACTAAACTTAAACGCATGCGGCCATCTTGGGACACGAACCGGAAGTCTATCATAAACTCTTCATGATGCGTTCAAGAACCGCACATTATGACCATCATAAAAATAGACTGTTTTGTTAGAACAAATTTATTATCTGTAGAAATGTTATTATTGCTAAATAATAACATGAATTTCGATAATATTATTCATTCAAATTTCGAACATCTCTGAAAAACAAAATAAAAATGATTTGACCTCTATTCTAATATCAGTCGAGATGACGTTTAGTTCGAAATGAATTGTCAATTTGCAATCAAATTTGACAAATGTCGCACGTAAGTAAAATATCGAACGATATGATAGTTGGGGCCGACTCTAGTTTGTCTCTGAATTGAAAAAAAAAAACTATGACAGCTGCCAGAAAACTTCATTACCGCCATTACCGGGTGAAATTTGTCATAATGTGCGGCTCCTGAATGCATCATGGAGGACTATTATATGTGGCTAGATAAAGTAGTGTATGTAACTGTGTACATAATTAGGCATTGTGATGTTATTATAAAACTTTCATATACCCACACTCGTGTTTAATACCCTTCATTATGTACAGTCACATAAAGTACCTACTATTAATAATAAAAAACTCGAATCATAAAAGCTTTCATCTGGGGCTTGGGCTTCATATAGATTATCGTTAGTAATTCTTGATTCACCGCCCTTGACAGTTGACACCCAATATAGGTACTATACACGATGATTCTTAATCGGTGATCTAGTATCTTGCACATTGCAAACCAATATTCCAGGAACTCAACATCTTACCACTACCTTGCCTCTACATATTGGAGGTTACTAAGTTTGTGAAAAAATATCCACACTTCTTCCCACTGCACGATACAATATTCAATAAGACCAATAGACCTAGCCGAAACCCACTCAAATTGTATCAGCCTAGGCAAAAGTTAGGCGTATTTGGCAGTAATGTGTATTGCATGGCCATAAAATTGTATAACAGGATACCAGACAACATTAAGTGCTTAGAAATACATGAATTTAATAAAAAAATGTTTAAGTGCCTACTTGACAAATGTTTTTATTCCGTTAATGAATTCTTAAACTGTAACGATTGATACTAATGAAATAATGTATTTAAATAATGTAAAATACTCAAATTAATGTTATGTTCTTAGTCGTAAGTTAAATATTTCTACGCCATACTGGCAGAATATGCAGAACTAACCTCATTTACTAACCTAATTTGTACCATATTCTCAGAAATAAATGATTGATTGATTGATTGATTGATCAGGAGTAGAAAAATATTAATATTTTAAAAATAAAACTTAAATTAAACTTAATAGGCGAGATCTCACGCAATTATCTCACTGTTTAATTAATTAAAAGTTAAAACATAATTAAAACTAATAACCACTAGATACATGGCCATCCTACATAATTTATTGGAGTACGATACCTACGCCAAGTGCTATATATCGCTTTGGCGGGAAAATTAACAAAATTTTCTACGACGTTGCTTATTTAATTAATGACAATGACAAGTTATTACTCATAAATGGTCATTGCCATTAAATTATTAAAGAGGTTTTAAGCTCACAGATACAGATTGGGAGGGTGACAAGGAATTTAAGACAAAATTGGTTTCAAATTAAAAATTATCATAGATTCAAAGTTTGTTTTCATGTAATTACACTTCAACGTGACCGCCATCAATTACCGAGTTAGAAATGTCGGATCACCGATTTAAAATCATCGTGTATATTATTATTACCTATGTTATGTGATACTTGAAGATTCGACAAGTATCATAAAATTAGCTAGGGCACCTGTTTTGGCCGCGAGTACGTGGGGTGTCCAGCCCGTCTAGTACACAGTGACACTCTCTTACAGTATTTTACAGAAAGAGATAGGTAGTATATCTCGCGTGAGAAAGAGTTGCGTGTCACAGTTGTGCTAGAGCTACAGTAAATCTTACCTAAGGATAGTAGCAACTTGTTCGGAGCACAGCGGCTGGTCGTCGGCCACGATCCAGTGCAGGCGCGGCACGTGCATGAGGGTGTGCCCCAGCCGCGTCAGCTCAGGCACCTGCTCCGGCCGAGGGTACGTGGGGGTCACGTAGTATATCATCTTTGAATCAGTTTTATTCGGAACAATATACGTCCTTTCATCCTCATAGTTAACATAACACAATTTGTTCTTCACGGTTATAGGCACGGGAGCAAAACTTTGTAAGCTGAAACAAAAAAATATTTGATTTGAATTGAATAGATTATTTGGCAGAATTTACAATATACCTGTTGATGCGTTTTGATATACAAAGAATAAAAACAAGTAGCGTAAAATGTGGTAACTTGTCCATTACTGGTCAACTACACTTTGGCTTCCGTTTAATATTTAAATATTTTCCGTGGGATTGAAAAATTCAATTAATATTAATTACTTTGATCTCTTAAGGACAAGTTGTCATATTTTACAGTAGGTACCTACCTTTTATTAGAGACATTTTATTAGACACTTTTTATACGTTTCAGAAAATTTCCGGAAACTTTACTCATTTCCGCCGTCCCTTCCCTTCCCTTTCTCTTCGTCACGTCGGTACGTCTCTAGCTATTATACTTAATAATAAATTAAGCAGCACAAGCAGAAATATAGGAACCTACTTTTAAATAAAACAATTTATAAATTTATGAAACTTGTCCCTTTTTTGTTATGTGGGTAAGTACACACCACAATTTTCAAGGTGTAGACACTTTCAAATATATACAAAGCATACGGAAAAATTCGACAGGTTACTTGGAGTTAGGTTTGCGAAGTGGTTAACGCGCTGGACCGGCAATCCAGAGGTACCTACCGGGTTTTAAGCTTTGATCTTTGTATCAATGGTTTAAAGAATTTAAATAGGTAATGCTTTGCGTAGGTATATTAATTATTTGAGCCTGACTTTTCAGCAACTTTCCAGTTACCGTTGTCAAAGGTTGACTGAGAAAAACACGATTTTTCCTTGTCAAAGTTACATTTGTGCATATAAATATGAATTAAATAAAAATTATAATAGAGGTAAATACATGCCTGATAGGCCTAATGTGCATAATACCTGCGCTAACTCGAGGCACAGATACTAAAGTGATGTAGCAAAATATTTTATCGACAGAAAAGATATCGATGTTACTATCAACATTTAAATGTTATTCAACATAAATTAAATGTTATTCAACATAAATTAAACCAATAGTTTGTACAGTGATTGAGGTCCGCTATTTTTAACCCACGACGAAAAAAGAGGGGTGTTATACTCGTAAGTTTAACATGTGTATCTGTGTATCTGTGTATCTGTCTGTGGCATCGTAGCGCCCAAGCGGATGGACCAATTTAAGTGCGGTTTTTTTTAATCGAAATATTTTTCCGTCGAGATGGTTCTTAGCTATGTTTGGTGGAAATAGGACCAATATTTTCCAAGATATTCAGCTTTCATTGGAACAAGTGACAAGATCTCAGCCAATATTGAAGCTAAGGATTTCAAATTTTGGTTAAATGTTAAGTATTATTAGCATTTTCTATATCACTTACTAAATGAAGGTCTCATGATGACCAGGTAGTTGTAAATGGATGTAAGCCAATATTGAAGCTAAGGATTCAAAATTTTTGTTAAATGTTAAGTATTATTAGCATTTTCTATATCACTTACTAAATGAAGGTCTCAGGATGACCAGCTAGTTGTAAATGGATCTAAGCCAATATTGAAGCTAGGGATTCCAAATTTTGGTTAAATGTTAAGTATTATTAGCATTTTCTATGTCATTTACTAAATGAAGGTCTCATGATGACCAGTTAGTTGTTAATGGATCTCAGCCAATATTGAAGCTAAGGATTCCAAATTTTTGTTAAATGTTAAGCATTATTAGCATTTTCTATATCACTTACTAAATGAAAGTCTCATGATGACTAGGTAGTTGTTAATGGATCTCAGCCAATATTGAAGCTAAGGATTCCAAATTTTGGTTAAATGTTAAGTATTATTAGCATTTTCTATATCGCTCTCTGAATGAAGATCTCATGATAACCATCTAATTGTGAATGGATCTAAGCCAAGCATTTCAAATATTGGTTAAAAGTAAAGTTTTATTAGCGTAATCAACAATTTAATACAATTTTTACAGTACAATAATTTGCTACCTTGGAGCTGAAGATGGTAGGAACTCCTAAACAGCACAAGATAAAACCATGGTGTTTAGGCTCGTCTGATTGTTCTTGATGAGCAATTATCGTTTGTGTACGAAAGTACAGTCGATAATAAAACTGAGTCTCAGAAAAACTTTTTTGACAAAAAGAAAACATATTATAATTTCTGTCACAGTACTGGGTCACTGTTTCTAAGTTTCGCAATTCTGCTAAAGCTGAATTGTCATTAGGACTATTGAACAGGTTCCTTTGATTGACCCTGCGAGATTTTAACGCGACTAAAGGACACGTAAGCTTTAGCAAAAGTATGTACACTTGCCTAAGTGAATAACAGCTTTTTAGGATTATGTAGTCAACAAGGAAACCTTATAGTTTCACCATGTCTGTCCGTCCGTCTGTA
This sequence comes from Apotomis capreana, assembly GCA_947623375.1. Classification (NCBI taxonomy): domain Eukaryota; kingdom Metazoa; phylum Arthropoda; class Insecta; order Lepidoptera; family Tortricidae; genus Apotomis; species Apotomis capreana. The sequence goes on along the minus strand of OX392498.1, from coordinate 37,439,092 downwards.
CGTCTGTCAACAGCTTAGCCCAGAGACAAAGTGGTAGAATAAATGTAAAAATACTTTTTTGTGTACCTTCACTACACGTAAAATAAGTGGGGATGTAATTTTTTATCGGAATATCCCATGGTGTAGGGTGATTAGGTATTTCAAAACTAAGTCAAGTTACCTAGCATCAACTGCAATTATTATGGAGCTAAGTAAGCCACCCATAAATACTATTTGGATCCTGTAGAATAGAAACTTGGTTTTGTTTTAGGCCATAGTAGCAGGTTCTTTCGACTCATCCAGTGCATTTAAAGTATATATTTTGATTGTCTTGGCTTATAACTTCACCTTTTTGTTATTATAAGCATTAATTAGTTTGACTGTAACTATATTTTCCAAGAATGTTGCTTAAGGCTATTGCAATTAAAATATATCCTAATTTCAATCTTAGAGAAGACGGCATTCGTTACCACTGGCTTGGGATCCTGTTGTACCTACCTACATATAGTCAAGGATCAAGCTCAACGAAAGAATGGAAACCATGGACCTTAAACGGTATAAAACAAAAATAGTGTTAAAAGAAGAAAATTCCGGGGCGAAACTTCTGTTTGTTTAAAAAATATGAAATAAAAATAAAATTAAAAATTTGAACAACCCCCGACATGACCACCTGTAAAAAGAAAGAAATAAAATGTACGAAATTTGCCTTTAAAATGAACAGTAGAAAAAGAATCCAAGCTTCGTTGCGTCGGGGGACCGCTAAGTAAATGAAATGCAATGTACTGAAAATCGTAAGTGGGAAGCCCAAATGCATAGGTACCTAGTTGCAATTTTGCTTTGATAAATATATTTCTTTTCATTTAGGTACTTAGCGGTCCCCCGACGCAACGAAGCTTGGATTCTTTTTCTACTGTTCATTTTAAAGGCAAATTTCGTACATTTTATTTCTTTCTTTTTACAGGTGGTCATGTCGTGGGTTGTTCAAATTTTTAATTTTATTTTTTGCAAACGAACATCTCCTTGTAGCCTGCTCTAAATGACATTATTCGATCATATGACATATGACATTTGGCTTCTGAGTTATTTCGTTATCGTGATACGGAACGGTATTAATGGAACACTTCTTCGAGTATACTTTATAATAATCATTGTTTTATGATAATTTGATAATGATACTACTTAAATCGAACAAATTGTTCCTTCATACCGTTTTTCTTAGTAAAGTATATTTCTATTTTCTTCGGTTTCCGCGACTGTCACACATTTAGATAAAACAATTTAAAGGGATTATATCGCGTATTCTTTCTCCTTAAGAAGTGAACCGCTCTGGTAGATATTTTAATGTTTTTTTTTTTATTCACACTGGGATCGAGTTCCATTCCTTAGCGGTTCGCATTAGAAATGATCAAGCAAATCGCTTCGTGCGAATAAGTGGTGAACTTAAATAAACTGAACTTGTTATAGTAATAGCTGTAAATAAGATATATTAATTTATGCGTTTACCTCTGAAATCCAATGTATGTGACGTATAATAAAAGTAAAACCACTAATAAAATCAGAATCTGTTTAATGGATTTGTTCATAAAGTGTCCTTTTTTTGCTTGTTTTATCAACATGTTTTAATAAAAGGTGTTATTGAAACTAACTTAGAGCTTAAGCATAAAATGAACTAATCAAGGTTTATTATGATTACAGACTGGTAATCATAATGAATGGCTCATTACAGAATCCAGATAACGTAAATAGGGGTACCTGTACGACGGCAGCAAACGGACGGCATATATACCATTTTTTTTTTCATTTCACAAAATATAAACTAGAAATTTGATTTACGATTACGACGCCGATGTGTTTGGCTCAGTTTGTAGACACCTGCCTACTGAGCCGGCGGTCCCGGGTTCGTATCCCGGCCAGGGCAAATATTTGTGTGATGAACTCGAATATTTGTGCTTGGGTCATGAGTCATGACTCATGGTTGTTCTATGTATTTAAGTATATATTTATCTATATAAGTATGTATATCGTCGTCTAGTACCCATAACACAAGCCTTCTTGAGCTTAATTTGGGACTAGATCGATTTGTGTGAGGTTGTCCGATATTTATTTTATTATTTTACGATTATTAATACAAAAGTAGGTAATTAAGTATGTATGTTACATTATCTCGGCTGAATTTTTGAAGCGATTTTGGTAAAATTTGGCATGTAAAAAGCATAATAGTTACCTAAAACAGCTACTTTGTTTCCTGAAGTCCAGTCCCGGGGAGAGTTGGGATGGGATAAGTCACTATGCGGATTATGCTATACTAAGAAGTCCACGCAGGCGGAGCCGCAGATGTAGCTATAGCTATAAAACTAGCTAAAGACAATAAAGCTAAGAAAAGGCGACCTTTTGCTATGGAGCTCCATACAAAAAGGTCCCCTTTTACCTTAGCACGGCAGATTTGATCAAATTGGAAGATTTAGCAGATACATTACGTGCTTATTACGAGATTTTGTTTATAGTTTGATTGATATTTTTACTCGTAAGGCACCAAACTAAATAAATACAAAAGGAAACAACAATTTGAACATTTTTTTTTAAATACGTTTCGAAACTGCGTCTATGACAAATTGAGGAAATTATAAATTATTGGTACCTACGGGTATTTACAGTATAAAGTTGAAAAACCTTATCTTATTTAAACAATAGTCTATTTGATTTATATAAAAGATACTAAACATTTGTTCGTTAAAAACAATATGTTGTAACTTAAACTACTTCGGGCTTACTTCGGGTATTTTATTAATTTTATGGTTTAACGCGTATCGGAACGTGTTCTTATTAGATGTCGGATTCGAAAATCGAATTGATATGTTTTTATAACTCTCTTTTTAATATAGATATGAAAGAGACGATTGCATCTTTGTTCATGTTCATTTCATCTCATGTTTTAATAATTTAATTTTTGTTTTTATTCATGGTTTTATTCTTTATAAAGTGAATATTATTATAAACTGACATTGGCAAAAGCCACGAGCTGCCATTCCTGGATTTAATTAATTAATTAAGGAGACGATTCGAATTTTATAGTTAACCTTTGGCTGAAAATGGCAATTCGTTGTCAAAAATTGAAAAAAATTAAAAAGCTTCTTTCTACTCACGCTCGAAACAAAATCGCATTTTGTTCACTGTTATCTGACTGCAAAATCGCCATGTTTGAGCTGGTGAGGTGAAAATGTGTTTTCCCATTTTGTAGCTGGCTACCAAATCTGGCTACGAGATGGGAAAATCGTACCCATTTGGTAACTAGCTACGAAATGGGAAATGTGTTTTTCCATCTTGTAGCTAGCTACCAACTCTGGCTACGAGATGGGAAAATTGTTCCCCTTTGGTTTGCCTAGCTACGAAATGTGTTTTCCCATCTTAGCTAGCGTATTGCATTGCACAACACATCGTGGGAAGTTTTTTACTCATGATCATAACTATTTTCGATTTCTGAGCGTAACATATGTACGAGTAATTGTTTATAGTCTAATCATGTTCCTTTCAAATCTTTCAATACCTACTCTGTGTGTAAGCTATGATGCTAAGTCGTGTGGCAAGCGAAGTCGCGGCAAGATATGCTATTGTAATAACAGCTTTCATAATATGGCAATAATGTGCATACAGCAAATGTCAGTAGCGGTATGTCATCAACCAAATTAAAAAACAAAATTTAATCATTGTTTACCGGAATTCTGATCAATCATCGTTCTCATTCTGAAATAAATAACAATCTCATTGAAAACATCTTGACTTTCACTGTGGATATTTTAGGCTTTACTATACGAAAATCACTGAATTTGTCATTGCGAGTAAATTAAATTAGTACCACAAAAAAATCTAAAAATCCGCACCGTGGGCTGAAAAGCAACTGGTCGGCCTATAATCAAGATGAGAGAGTAGCGCAACACGATAACGAGGATCGCTATAACCACGCTATACCTAACTATGAAAAATCCCGTATTTTCAGTGTCAATAAGTGGAACTATACAAGACCCCGTAAGGGTCATTCTTGGACTTCTTGGTCATTCAAGCAATTTTAATTTCGTGGAACGAATGTCACGACTACACACGGCTGGGGAATGGAAGACATTGAACAGACTCCTATTTGGTCAGATTTACCAGATGCCGCAAGTGTGCGCCAGGAACTCACTCATAGCAGGTGCAAGACAGGTTGCAAAATTCGTTGCAACTGCATTAAAACAAAATTAAAGTGCACAGAATTATGTATGTCTGTGTATCGGAAACTGCGGACATTCCATAGTTTTATGATTAATGAGTCGTTTTCAAAAAACATGTACTTAGACAAGGGCTATAATGAAAAAAAAATCTTAATTGATTCCTTTGTGTAACGACAGTTACCCATATCTTTTGTAGTACCTAACTTTCGTTACACAAAAGACGCGATTGTAATTTTGTTTTTATTAACCCTTTAACTATTAATCCAGTTAGTAAAGGAATTTGACCTTACACAAACGGTGCGGTAGTTTTGAATTTTTGATATGTTGTCTAGGATGTTTTGCATTTTAAATACCGACTAGTATTTAAAATGCAAAATGCACAGTTCCCCCCCTCCGCGCTCGCCGCCATATTGAAAAAACCGGCACTTTCTTCATATTTTTGCTCATATGAAAAAAAAAAGACAAAATTTATTTAACTAAACAACACAACATAATTATTATTTATGCGTTTGGGTCCTAAGCTAGGATTCCCTGTGTTACAGGACCCATATCTTCCTTTAGGAGCATTTTAGCTAGAAGTAAGCTTAGACGATGTTATAGAGAGCTAAATTTACTATATTCTCCATTTTATATTTTGTTTCTAAGACAGATAGTTACGGAGATATGCACTTTTAAAAAACATAAAAAATCGCAATTTCCAACTTAAAAACAAACTTTTGGATTATATCTTCGTTTAGGAGCATTTTAGCTAGAACAGAGCTTGGGCAATGCTGTAGAGAATTAAATTTACTATAATATACATTTAGGACTTTGTTTCTAGGACAGATAATTACGGAGATATGTAAAAAATAAAGTCACATTTTCCGAAAATGTATGTAATAATGGACATGAATTTTCCTACATGTTTTGATTTGTGCTAGACTAGTCCGTAACTGAACGGCAGCGTTCTAAACCAAGAATTTTGACAAATTTCCGGAAAATGCGACTTAACCAGTTTTTTAAATGTGCATATCTCCGTAACTAACCGTCCTTGAAACAAAATTTGAAATGTAAATTATAGTACATTTAATTCTCTACAACATTGCCAAAGCTCTGTTTTAGCTAAGATTCTCCTAAACGAAGATATAATCCAGAAGTTTGTGCATTTTGCATTTTAAACACTGACTAACCATCCTAGACAACATATCAAAAATTCAAAACTACCGGACCGTTTGTAAATTCACCCCTAGTACTTTAGTCTCTATTCACCGAACTATATGTATATGTCTTTTGAAAACGACTCTAATTACTATCTAAACTGGCCGGGTTAAGTCAGTTTTGCACCTGTTAACGCCAGCGATCACGTTTGTTGTATGGGAGCCCCACTACCCCACGTAAATATTTATTTTATTCTGTTTTAGTGATCACCTGTGAAAATTTCAACTGTCTAGCTATCACGGTTCATGAGATACAGCCTGGTGACAAACGGACTGACAGACAGACGGACAGTCAAGTCTTGGTTTTTTACCCTTTGAGTACGGAACTCTAAAAAAGAACCGACTTCAAAATAAACCGAAATGCCAAAAATAACCCGTTCATGTATACTTAGGTTACATTTGATTCACCTTTTGAAATCGGCCAAATATTTTAGGTACCTGAAAAGTTTGGTCGATTAAGGGCCGATTGTTCAATCACCAGATAAAACATATCTGTCAGATAAATATTGGCTGTCACTTTTTTTTTATATGACTGGAGAAAAGGATAGCAATAATTTTAACTGGCAGATAAATTTATCTGGTGATTGAACAATCGGCCCTAAGTATATTAAGATTTAAGCCTTTAATTATTACTATTTGGTTATAGAATACAAGTATTATTGTTCGATAAAGAAGTTTACGTGATGTTAGGTGATTCAAATGTAATATGTACATAAACGGGTTATTTTTGGCTTTTCAGTTTATTTTGAAGTCTGTTCTTTTTTAGGGTTCCGTACCCAAGTCCTTTTTTCGGTATTTAGTGATTGAAGTAAAATACAAATATAGGGGTTATCGGGAAATTCTCGTGTGCATCCATCTCGTTCAAATTATCCCCTAACTCCTAATTGTCAAGGAGAATACGGAGTTATAACTTCCATCATGTTCAGCATCATGAGACGATGATTGAACATTAGAAAATATATGAAAAACATTATTAGTGCCTGTAACATTTGGGGATTGCCCTCGATTTCCCTGGGATCCCATCATCAGATCCTGACTTGGCGACGACGGGACCAAGCATAGTTAAAAAATAGAACTGACGGTCTTAACCTGCCTATAATATAATATTTAAAAAATTATCCCCTGGCTCTCCTAACCATTAAAGGTTGTATTTCCCAGCCGATTGTCATGAAATTTTGTGAGTAGGTTCGATAATTAAGTACTTACCTAAAATATTTCAGTCGATTTGTTTTTTTTTTAATTTCTCCAAAATGACGGTTATATGGAGTTTGAAAAAAACAAAATAATAAAGATACAGCCGATTCGAAAAAGAAATCCAAAATAACGGACATAATAAATATGCAAGGGTGCTCAACTGAAGAACTAATAACGTTGACCAAGGTTTATTGTTATTCTGAGTGTTGGGCTTAAATAGAGGTTGGTTTACATATAATATATAATATATGGGCGGCTAAAAGGAAAGGTGGGTTTCATATTATGAAACCCACCTTTCCTTTTAGCCGCCCAAACTCAACCTATGCAAAAGGTGAAATTGTCCTCCAAAGTACTAAAAAGTATCCAAGTCCATTAACTTCTGTAGAGTTTTGTTAAAGCAAATTGCTAGTTAATACTGGCTTTACTGTATGTTGGAGAACATGAAAAAATAACGGACCGGACTTTATTATTTCGGCTCAAACTATTACTTTACAATTAAAAATAAAACACCCTTCAAACTCTTCAAAAAGTTTCATACTTCTCAATCTCATCATTTCACTGGACCGTGAATGAAATAACCAAAGTGAAATGAGTCAAATTATATTCATAATCATGAATATCATAATACTTCCCCATGGAGCTAACTATATATCGGAGAGCCAAAAAACTTCGAAGTTTTTCGAAAAAAGTTTTTTTCAAATATTCTGTAGACCAATTTTTTAAATGAAGCATTTTATATAAACTGTAGGTTTCAAATATATATCAGTAAACCCCATTAGCCCTGTTTTAGGTAGTAACATCAATAATATGTTAAGAAACATGTTTGATAAGAGAGAAAATGTCTAAAACGATCAGCATTTTAAAAGGAATAAGGCCTCTTAATGGTGTTATTTTGGCTAAACCGTGTACCGTAAAATGGGGTGAGTAGGGATTGCGAGGGCAGTTGGGTCATGATCATGAATGGGGAGAGTAGAGATGACAGAGGGGTGAGTTGGTGTTTTTAGACCAAGGTGACCAAGTCTGTGAGCTCTCTCCGTCGACAACCACTGTTTTTATTTTGTACCTGATGTAGCTGGACGGCTTCTTAGTACTTTGGCAGTATGAGCTGTCAATGGCGCGAAATATTTTTTTATATTATTTTATAATTAACTGGCGGTACCTAAAAATCTGTTATTTATTCCTGCGAATAAGGAACGTTATTCCTAAAATATCGACTACACAGACGTATTTAGAGTATTTTGGGATTAGCGTGTTTTGAGACTATTGTATTTTAAGGATGGTGTATTTTAAGACTAGTATATTATGGGAATAGCTCGTTTTGAGCTTCAGCTTTTATGAATGTAGGTGATCTCGGTAGTAGTCGATAATGGAGATATGTTCGTTTTGGTTTTAGTGTTTTTTGAGACTCTGGTATTTAGAGACTGGGCTATTTTGAATTTATGTTTATATGACAATTTGTGTTTTTGACATTGGGTTGTACTGTGTAAAAGGGTAATTTGAGCTTAGGTGCTAATGCACCGGAAGGCACAAAAGTGGCCTTAATAAACGATTAAAAGTTTTACTCTTTGCCGATGGATGAAGTATTTATATCATCATAAAGTTGTTTACTATCATTCTGGCACGGTCCTTAAAACCATATTCACATTGAGATATTTCGTTCTGTTTTTATGTTCAAGCCTCCGTTTCAAACTACTAAGGTTACATATATGATTTTGACTAATTCGAAATCCTTATAGTATGACAATTAATTTGATAGCAACCACTCCATGGAACTTCAAACTACAAGTGTGTTTTTTGCCGTCCCAAACTTTAACCAACGTTTTCTCAGTTGTCCCTTTTTCACATTTGCAGCTTTGAAGAATTTTCACGAAATAACTATAGTACCTAGAGACATAAATCTTTCACCAAAAGATAGCTTATGTCCTGTAGTATTAGGAACTACTCATAACTCCATATCGACAAAGTGGGACCTTTTCCCTAAAACTGTCACATTTATGCGCATACAAAGTACACAAAGGCCACGCCGATTTCACGCCGCGACGGCGTACACTGCGGCGTCGGTACAAAACCGGCGCGGCGCACACGTCTACGTCGTACAATGATTTATCATTGTATTTATTAAACATATTTCAAGTTTCCTAAAATCAACATCTAAATAAAAAGAATGCAGCCAATATTTTTATTCATTTAATTAGCAATACCTACACCAGTCTCTACACCGAAGGTACACATGTCTTATGGATAATGAAAATTTCGGCCTAAGCTCATTTTACTGTTGGGTAATCCATAAACAACTCATTTGATAAACTACACAACAAACGTAGACACATTAACTATACACCCATAGACCTTAACTTGTTGCAATAATGTTTATATTTGTTTACGAATGTACAGTTATCAGTGTCTTTGATACAAGTACAATCTTCAAACTGCTTTTCTAAAATTATATGTTCCACTTTGGTTGTACCTACTACTACCACAGAATAAGTAAAAGTATTTATTATCTCTTCATCTCACGAAGTAGACAGTAGGGGCCTTTCTTCTGAGCTTTGTATTTCCTCTTTATTGTACACAGCTGAAAAATATCAGGAAGATAAATTGGTTCTGGTTTGCCCAATTTCTATTGCATATAACTTTGTTCGTCATAATGTAAATATCATATAATTGATTTGCCTCTTTAGCATATATTTCAGAGAGATTCATTTTATTGTGAAAAGGACTATGCGCCAAATTCAACCAGGAATCAAAAGAGATAAGAGTTAAATCATTAGATACATATTTAAATAAACTTCATTTTTTACTATGGGCACCAGGCTGAATTCCCTTGCAGCGCTGAGATATTCCTGTTTGAAATACGGCACATGTGGCAGAAGCATGCATTTTTATACAACTTTATTATTATTATTATGCAACATGAATATCTCAGATTTGCAATGAAATCTTGGTCCAGCCTCCATGCAAATTTGCCCGTGGTCCTATTGGTTATGGAAATTATGCGTAATGCTGTTGATTATAAAAAAAAAACATAGTATATTGTGGATGTTTGAGAATTTAATTTCTCAGAGGATACTTAGGATGAATGGTTTGATGTGGGATAAAAATAAATCTTAATACCTATGAAAGTGCAAAACATGATGTGACACTTTATAATTGTGCCCACCCTTAGTTTATGAACTAACTAGTGAGATTATAAACTAACAGATAGGTTAGGTTAGTTTAGTTTATAATCACACTGGATAAATTACAAACTGGTGGGTGTTCACAATTTTATGGTGGCATATATAATATTAAAGTATTATAAGATATTCAAGTTCTTGCGTGAATATATAGATGAGATGAATTCCACTACCATATCTGACATATGCTTCCAACATTTTGTGTATGTTAATGGTATATTATTAATGTTATCAGTAGGTATGACAAAAAAAAACATAGTGCTTGAATCAGTACATTTTATGAATTTATTGGTTAGAAATTTAATATATTTATTACCTTTGAATTCCGATATTGTTCCAGAAGAAAAATAGAAAAACTGCACTTAAAATAATAGCCATAATGAAGAATCTCTTGAGTAAATTGACTGATCTCATTATAAATATCATTTAGGACACGGATCATAAGTTAGAAGTAATCTTCTCTGCAGTCGACATATTAATATTAAAGCTCTTGCAATCATCACTAGTGCAGATATACAATCTACATCCAAATGTTCACGAACTGAACTCGATACGATCAAATACGGTGAGTGACGATGACGAGTGAGAGTGACTGACTTGACATGACTTGACTGCTGAGGGCCAAGCCAATGAGACTGCTGTCAGTTTGACAGTGACAGGGAGATGTCAACTATAAATGTAGGTCATTGACTTTTTTTTTAGTAAAGGCAATGAAAAACAATACATGAGCAATAGATATCGATGGATTAACACCAGGTAGTGCATTACCTCGATAAAATATATAGGTATTAATACGCCACTACAAGGAATTTTTGTTTAATTTTCAAAGGAAATTCAACAAAGTAATAAAAAGCTTACTTTTTAATCCAATCCATTTGTACCTACATCCTACATCCGATTTACCTACGCAATGTTCTATCGGCGTAATAATCTTAAAGTAATATGTAATCTTTTATAATAATAAGTAAAAATATATTTACGTAAAGGTGTACATTTACAATGCAGCATGCAGTAAAAAAATACTAACACACAACACACACTTCACGTTCTTCGGAATTGATTTATTTTCCACCTTAGGTTGGCTGCTATGATATGCTTGTCAACAACTTCAGTGTGGTGGTGCGATAGTGATTGCGCGTAGTGTTATTGTTTTGTGGGAAAATTTGTGAAACTTAACTAAATCGTACATTATTGTCACAAGTTTTCTGTTTAATTTTAAGTTTTCTTCATAATTCTTGTTTTTTTAGTGAAATATGCCTTTCTCCGGAGTGGTAAGTAAAGTTCACCCTACATCAACACATAGCTTAGGGCGTACGACCGTCTGCAAATGGAGAGCGTTTATCATTTTACTTGAGTTATTCTTGGTGTAAACGATTACAAATGATTTGTAATTGCTTTAAATCATACATTCTGTCGCAATTTGTGTGATTAATTTCACCAAGCTCAAGTTTTTGTTGGTTTCGGATATGCATCCTCCATATTTTACTGCTACGTGCATGGTACCAACTATACAATAAATTAAAAGTAGCTATAGACTGTCTAAACCAAAACCGTGATCGTAACTTTTGTAGAAATAGATGATATTTGGAGTGAAATGTTTGTTGTTTTGTATATTCGTGTTTTATTAACATTTAGTATATTACATTGCGATATAGGTAGTAGTATACGTGCCTGAGAAAAAAACGTATTATTATTAAGTAAATAATATATCATAATAGTCATAACAACAAAGCAGCTGGCTTAAGGGCTACTACCATTGAAGCTCAAAAGTATGATTGTACAATTATAGAATACAATAATATTATTGACCTCAGAATATAAGGGGCAAAATTGAATGACAGCAGCTATGGATCGCCTCTATCGATAAAGACAATTATCAATGCTTTTTCCATATACTAGTAAACGCTCCCAGCATGTTTTGTGAGTGTGTATTTTTTACATATACTATTCTGTAGTTGATGATGAAGTTCACATAGAACATATTTTAAATTGTTAAGTATATTAGTGGTATTCATAGGTTATGAATACCACTATGAAACAGTTATTAGTATCTCTCTATCAAACTTCTTTAGATAATTCGATAAAAATAGCTTACCTACTTAGATACTTATTATGAAACAGCATTAATTGTGAATGTTGTCGGAATGTCGAGAAAAAAATTCGTTATGGTTCAAAAACCCTTTTAATAAAGAAAAAAAGAAAAATGAATTAAGTTGCTATTTTGTGTCATTTGCATACTTTCAGTAAAATTTTATTTTTACAATCAAAGCTTGGAGCGCTCACTAGTCTATGGAAAAGCATCAATAGTTGGGTTCCGTATCCGTATCCGTAGCTGCTAGCAGCTGTGATAAAATTTTGCCCTGTATATTCTGAGTTCTGTTTATATGATACTCTTTACCCATACATTAAATTTATTTGAATTTCTTATAGAAATTAATAATAATAATAATAATAAAGCCCTTTATTCTGAAATTAGTACATTTACAATAAGTTATAAAAATTACGATTAAACTACAATATATCCCTAATTTCAGTGTGCCTTTTGGCATAGGCCTCCTCCAAGGACTTCCATTGGCTTCTGTCATTTGCAACTCTTCTCCATTTTAATCCCACAGTCAATTTCAAATCATCCTCCCATTTAATTTTTTGTCTTCCTCGCTTTCTTTTTCCATCTCTCGGGAACCATTCTGTTATTTTCCTGCTCCATTTTTCCTTTTTATCCCGCATCATGTGGCCGACCCATCTCCACTTTTGCTGGTCTATGTTTGTTAGGATATCAGTCACTTTCGTTCTTGATCTAAGCGTGGTGTTCCTAATCCGTTCTTGTCTTCGTGTACCTGTCATACTTCGCTCCATTGCTCTCTGGCAGATGGCTAGCTTTGCTCTAAGTGCTTTTGTCAATGCCCAAGTTTCGCAACCGTAGGTTAGACATGGTAGTATGCAGGTATTGAAAGTTTTTCTTTTTATTGCCATTCCTAGGTCTTTAGACTTCATTATTTCCTTAAGAGCCAAGTACTTTTTCCATCCCATGGCTATCCTCAAATTTATAGAAATCTTATAGAAATTACTGTGTAAATAAATAACATAAAATTTAAATACAAGGTCTTTCTGTTTTCTGAAATGTTATCATTATCACTAGGCATCAGACTCCTGATAGCATGGTAGGACTTTAGAGAGCTACGGAGCCGATATGAATATTAAAATACAATTTATACTCATACTAATTCACTTATTAGATTTCAAACTGCCTGTATGGTTATTGTATTAATTTAACATTTAAATAAAACAATATAAGCTGATTATATCACATATATTAATTATTTGAGCCCCCATCTCAAATAAATAATATATAATTAAATAAATAAATACTGAGGATCTTACTCTAGATCTAGTCCCAAACTAAGCAAAGCTTGTACTATGGATACTTGGCAATGATATACATACACAATATATCGATAACATCCATGACCCAGCTACAACTATTTGAGTTCATCACACAAATATTTACCCTGGCCGGGATTGGAACCCAGGATGCCAGTTCAGTAGGCAGGAGCACTATGAACTCTGCCAACCGCATTGTCAATATGCTATACAATCCTTTTAAATGGTTTTATTTAAATGTGTGACAGTTGCGGAATCCGAAGAAGTTATTTTATATTGCATTCCCCAGCATGAACCCCTAAATGCATGATGATGTATATTTGCACGTTACTGAAATGACACTAGTCACAATCTGAATATTGTCATTAAGAGGGCGACGAGCGTTAGCGACTGAACCATAGAGCGCGGGGAATGCGTATTTAGATCGGCGCGCGGCCGCCATAGTAATAATGTATGGAGAATCAAAAGCACTTTTTGATAAATCTGGACCTTTAATACCAAACAATAATTGAAATATTTGATGCGGACAAATTGTAATGTTAACATTCATCTTTTTGTTGAACTGAAAATCAGAATAGATTTCCATTGTTAAAGTGTAAAAAAACACTTAACGCCTGCTTACGATTTTTCAATTTTCGTCCAACTTTACTTAGCTCTCTAGGGTAAAATATTAATAACCTTATAATTTTTCCATGGAGAAGTTGTTAACACATTCTTCGAAGTGCTAAATATATAGTTTAGAAATTGATTAAACAACCAGTGTTGACGTTATCTACTTAACGGCAACTGCCTATTTTTTCACATTTCGTTCGGAGCAGTCTTAAAGGCTTTGTCAACTGTCCCGAAATCTCAAACTGACGTGGATTTCATTGCTAATTACGTCATTTCAGAAATAAAATTAGTGTAATTGTGTGCATTTAAGAGTTAAATGAATACTTTATTATAAATTTAATAAAAATTACAAAACTCCTAGATTTAACTGTATTAATTAACGATTTGATGCCTTTTCTAGTCATAACTAGATATTCAGTTAATATAGAACCCAATTTACTCCAGAAACATGGAAAAAGTCGAAAATATTTACGTATTTTATGATGACGAAAATAGTTATGCCTAGACAAATCAGGTCATTGTATATTCTTTGACTTCTAATTATGATTTTTAAAGGAATAGTCTTTAAGGTTTTCTGTTATGATTTAGGCAATTAAGATAAGATAGATAAGGTAAGATAAGATATTTATTAAATATTAACTTATTTTACAGTAATAATAACTATAGCCTAAGACATTCTACTTAGCAAAAATAAAAATACTGTTGCGGAATTGATATTTATACACATATACCTGTGTTTCAGGCATAAAGAGGACTAACTTATTAACAATTTCTTAAATAAATAATCATAAACACATGAAACAATAATTTAGTTCTTATTAAATAGTTTGATAAATTATAGATCGGATACAAAAATATTAAATTAGAATGAATACATGAAAACCAACTTAGAATAAAACAATCAGTAACTTCTCTGTATCTTCGTATGACATATTTTGTAGCGCTTCTTGGAGTGTTTTCTTACATTTCGCGTAGCTGAGCGAATATATATCCAGCTTCGTATTAACAAATAAATAAAATATTAAATTGCTTGTGATATACCTAGTCAGCACATCAGTTTTGTCACACACTTTGTAACAAATATTTTTATAAGCTCGTAATCTTGGCGGCCAGCAATCAGTTCATACATCACTTTATGTCAATATTTTTTTGGAAACTCCAAATTAGTCCAAGGGTTTTAGCAGTCCTTTTTAGATTTTCTTTTTGCGTCCACGTCATCGTTAATATAATCGAAAACTCCAGAAAAATGGCGTCTCGGAAATATTCGCAAAACAATTACATTTGCCATTTCGAACGCATTAGTTTCTTTGCTATGAATATTCGAAATTGAAAAATGTTGTTCAGTGACGGAAGGTATGGGCCAAATAGGTAGATATACAACTCCCTGCATTAAGGCGACGGGTACTGCGAAACTAGCGCCACTTTCGATTTTTTTCTTATACCTTCATAATCTGATATTTTTTTTGAAATAGCTGAAGTCTAGGAGCTAGCAAAACACCTTTAATATTTATTAAATCACTATATACAATTTGTTCACTGTAGTTTACCTTACAAAACTTGTTCACGTCAAAAGCGGCCACAATAGTTTTGGGCAAGTTTTTAGAGACAACTAAAGAACAAGAAATTGTGTATAATGATTTAATAAACACTAAAGGTGTTTTTCCAGCTCCTAATATCTTGCAATTACTGAAAATTGATCTGGTTTGGAAGATATAATAAAAGTTCGTAAGTGGCGCTAGTTTCGCATTACCCGGCCCCAGTATCTGGGCACTGGCATAACATATAGTTGTACTAGAAAATCCGGACGGCTTCACCTACATTGCACACTATTTGGGTAATTACCTGAAACCATGTATTTATCTAAGTCTCTAGTGTTAAAATAAAAAAACTGATATATGTATTAATAGGCAATATAAGGCTCTGTTATCTTGTAAAAGAAGACCTTACTAATCAACATTTGAACATTTATATCACCAACACCCATTACTTTACAAATCACATAAATATAAAAAAAATAAGCCATTTTTTTAACGTTCCGTATCCAAAGGGTAATAACGGGACCCTGATACTAAGACTCCACTGTCCATCTGTCTGCCCGGTTTGTTTAGGCTTTAAAAAGATAATTCATTGTTGATGAATTCTCAATATTAATATAGTTTCATAATTATATCTGATGATAAGACAAAAATGTACCTATACAAAAATAACTAATGCATTTTGATCACGAAGAGAGGTGGCCAACTGGGCATGGAAAGAAACTCAACATTTTAGTTTTAGTAAATACAGAAATCTAGAAGGCAGAATATCCGTTGAGGCATATAAATCAAGAACAAAGGTCTAACAATCAAGAGAATTTGGCTCAGGCAAGAACAAGAACCAAGCAGGCTTAGTTGGTTTTTGTCAGAAAATATTATATTCCTTACTCTCCTAAATTACATTAATATTGTCTACTAAATGACACCCATAATATTGTATACACAACTTACTGTTCATGTTGAACTAATTGACAACTCATATCATATCAATATGAAAATTTCAACTGTCTAACTATCAGGGTTCATGAGATACAGCCTGGTGACAGACGGTCAGACGGACAGCGGAGTCTTAGTAATATAGGGTCTCGTTTTTTACCCTTTGGGACGTAACCCTAACAATATTAATATGTGCAAATAGAACGAATAAAGGTACGAAAATATTTGACATTTGGGGTCAAATAAAATAAAAAACCGGCCAATTGCGAGTCGGACTCCCGTACTGACGGTTCCGTACAAACACTTATCCCACCTTAACTGGCCGGGATAAAATAAGTTTACACATGGTATGTATGGCGTCGGCGCCGGACACAAATGAGCATAGCCTGGACACTCTGGACAGGTCATAGCAAAACAAGAATTAACAAAAATGTAATGGAAATACGCACAAACTTGTGGCCAATTTTGGGTTGCAACGTAAAATATAAATTACTAGCTTTTGCCCGCGACTACGTCCGCGTGGAACTTGGAAGTATGGAAGCAACCTCGTACAACACGATAGATATCCACCTAATCACCTTAATTAATATAAGTTTCTGTCAAAAATGACATTTTAGTGGCAAGCTTTTATAGCCGACTGTACTTTTCTTTGGATATCCATCAAATGCTCACTGAGACGATTCTAAAGAGCGCAAGCTCGGTACGATTGCTTTTTCTATTATAGAGTTCCTATGGCCACCTTCCGGCTCCATCATCAGATCAGCCCCATGGTACCATATTATTGTATTGTCATCAAAGTTAAGTAAGTATGCAAAATTTCAGCTCAATCGGTTGACGATATCTGCTTCAAAATTGAGTTGCAAGATTTCACCCGAACAAACATACTTTAAACATACCATGCAAGCTAAATAAAAGCTTGTAAAAAGGGGGCGCCTAAGCAAATGTAAGAGCAATTGTGCTTTTGGTCTAATCATTACGTTTCCTACAGGGTCATCAATGTCATCATGAATTACTTACTCACTTTTCAATCTTTTTAGGTATAATTTCCAGGATGAAAACTATCCTATGTCCTTCCTCGGATCTTAAACTATCTCCATGCCAAATTTCATCAAAATCGATTCAGCGGTTTAAGCGTGAAGAGGTAACAGACAGACAGACAGACACACTTTCGCATTTATAATATTAGTATGGATATTCATAAACGCAACTCAAAGTTGGCCACAAGTTTGTGCGTATATCCATTCATTTTTAGGGTTCCGTACCCAAAGGGTAAAAACGGGACCCTATTACTGAGACTTCGCTGTCCGTCCGTCCGTCCGTCCGTCCGTCCGTCTGTCACCAGGCTGTATCTCAAGAACGGTGATAGCTAGACAGTTGAAATTTTCACAGATGATGTATTTCTATTGCTGCTATAACAACAAATACTAAAAATAACATAAAATAAATATTTAAGGGGGGCTCCCATACAACAAACGGGTGGTTGCGTTAACTTTGCACCTCATTTGTATGGGGCGCTATACATACCAGGTGCAAACTTAACTTAACCACTTAAGGATGGAAAGTGTTTGTACGGAACCCTCGGTGCGCGAGTCCGACTCGCACTTAACCGGTTTTTTTCTTAACTCTTGTTTTGCTGTCTGTCCGAGCTATGCAAATTACGTACAAAGTTAATGAAACCGATCATGTTTGTTGTTTGTGAGCCTCCTGAAATGTTTAATTTATTCTGTTTTTTAGCATTTGTTGTTATAGCGGCAACAGAAATATATTATCTGTGAAAGTTTTTACTGTCTAACTATCACGACAGACAGACCGACAGACAGACAAACAGACAGACAGACAGACATCGGAGTCCCGTTTTATACCCTTTGGGTATGGAACCTTCAAAAACACGTGATTTGTTTACATGATTGGCGATGTTTTATTTTTGTTTCATGGCATATTTGAGGAAAGCAGAATACATACCTCTGTGTGAAAAAGGATTGCCATCCCTAGCCTAGCTATACCCACTCGGCAGGCAATCCTCATTTTCCCGGCCTCTGTAGTAATGTACTATTTCTCAAACATGCAATGAAATATTGTCTTTACGTTCCTTATAATAGGTTCGGAAGTATCGCTTTTTGGGCGCAACAACTCGAGAGGACTGTAAAGGGATTTCATACTGCTTTTCAGGCCTAGGCCTGCAAAGTAACTTTTTTTTTGGTTTCAACAACAAGGTCATTCACCCAGCTGGCTGGTTTGACAAAAAGCAGGTTTTGTTTTTAAAGGTTGGTTGTTAGACTAAAATGTCCTATTTGTCAATTAATAAAATGTTGTTCTTTGAAGTATATTTTTTTATTTCATTGTATGTTTGAGAAAAGCACTATACATGCTTCGTCGTGAAAACAGATTCCCGGCCTCGTATCACTATCCGGCCTCGCTCGCACGCTCGCTCGGCCGTATATACCTACTTGGCCGGAAATCCTCATTTTCCCGGCCTCTGATGTAATGTACTATTCTGAAAACCGCATCAAGATTGGTTCAGCCAAACGTGAGACAATCGCGGACAAACATACATACATAGATACCTACAGGATAACTGAGAACCTCCTTTTTAGGGTTCCGTAGTGAACTAGGAACCCTTATAGTTTCGCCATGTCCGTCTGTCCGTCCGTCCGCGGCTTAGCTCCGTGATCATTAGTACTAGAAAGCTGAAATTTGGTATGAGTATGTGTATGTATCACGCCAACAAAACGGTAAAATAAAAAATAAAAAATATTTTTTTTTCGGGTACCTCTCGAACACCTAAAGTGGGGGTGATTTTTTTTTTCGTTTCAACCCTAGTGTGTGCGGTGTCGATGTATTAGGTCTGTTAAAATAATAGGGGTCTTTAAACATTACTTTTTGATAAAGTCAGTAGTTTTGTAAATATTCGCTCCGAAAATAAAAAAATTGTGTCTCCCCTCTAACTTTTCAACCACGGGTCAAAAAAATATGGAAAAATTCATGAAAATGAGGCCTTATAAGTACTTTCAATGAAAACTATATTGAACAAAATCGGTCCATCCGTTTTTGAGTTATCGCAAAATTTCATAATTTTCTTTAAAAGGACGTAAGTTGACTTCCAGTAGGTAATAAGTAATTACAGTCACTTTGGCGTTTACGACCTTTTTATAGAACTTGAAATCTTTCTCGTAACTTAAACCTCGGGCTTAAACCGCGGTTTTAAGCCCGTCTCTTGTGAAGGATGAGCAACTACGGAACCCTACACTGAGCGTGGCCCGACATGCTCTTGGCCGGTTGTTTTTGAACGCAGTTAAAAATAAAAGGTGTTCATACATACCATTAATTCATATGCATAAAGATAGTTGCACATGTGCCAGAAGGGCATTAAATACTTTATTTAAATAAGTTTCTGTCAAAAAAAACATTTTAGTGACAAGCTTTTATAGCCGACTGTACTTTTCTTTGGATATACATCAAATACTCACTGAGACGATTCTAAAGAACCCAAACTCGGTAGGATTGCTTTTCCTATTATAGAGTTCCTATGGCCACCTTCCGGCTTCATCATCAGATCAGCCCCATGGTAATATATTATTGTATTGTCATCAAAGTTAAGTAAGTATGCAAAATTTCAGCTCAATCGGTTGACGATATCTGCTTCAAAATTAAGTTGCAAGATTCCACCCGAACAAACATACTTATATACATACATACATACATTGCAAGTTAAATAAAAGCTTTTAAAAATATCTACCAATGGTTAACTATAAGGCCTGCTGGGGAGAACCGCCGAAGGTAAACTCCTAGACTGCTTTATTGTTGTTACTACCTAGTCGGCCCATAAAGGCCCTCACATACGGAACGATAATATAAATTAATATACCGACCGATATCTCATCGCAAGGTATCTTATATATATTTTGTGTTCCTCCTGTTCCTAATGGGTATGGAACAGGACGCAACGTGCAGGTTCTACCAAGAGTCAGAGGAGACAGCTATGCATATCCTCTGCTCCTGTGGACCACTTATGCACAAAATAAGTATCCACTTAGGGCAACACTTTGTGCCCCCAGAGGAGATACAACAACTCACTGCCCAAAGAATCTGGGAATTCCTGGACTCAATGGGCCTCAGTAGTGAGATTTAAGACAGGGCTGCCACAATAGATCAAGTTTGGTCGATGCGGCACACAAAAGGCCCAATTCATAATAATAATAATAAATAAATAATATATATATATATATTTTGCCTACTATTTGACAGAGTCCCCACATGGAGCGATAATATACGAGGGTGAATTGAAAAGTTTTGAGCCTAACCTTTAAAATAAGGACTTGAGTTTTTATAACAATTTTATTTCTCTACATAGTCTCCAAAACGATCTATACACTTTTGCCACCTTGCTTCCAACTTCATTATTCCTTGTAAAAAAAATGAATCTTCAAGGTGATTGAAATATTCAGTCGCAGCTTCTTGCACCTCAATATCTGTCGAAAATTTCCGTCCTGCCAAGTGTTTTTCTAGGTTTGGGAAAAGATGATAATCAGAAGGGGCCAAGTCCGGCGAATAGGGTGGCTGCGGCAACAATTCAAACCCACAGTTATGTATTTGTGCGATAGATTTCGCTGCAGTATGGAGAGGAGCATTGTCTTGGTGGAGCAACACTTTTTTAGAAATCATACCAGGTTTTTTTATTTTAATTTATTCATGCAGACGTTGTAAGAGGATGCAATAGTAATCAGCATTTATGGTTTTACCCTTTTCAAGATAATCAACCATGATGACCCCTTTGCAATCCCAAAAAACTGAAGCCATTACCTTCTTCGCTGATAAAATGGCTTTAGCTTTTTTGGGAGGTGGATACCCTGACCTTTTCCATTGTTTGGATTGCACTTTTGACTCTGGTGTATTGTGGTGGCCCCAAGTCTCGTCCATAGTTATAAAACGACCAAGAAAATCTTGTGGGTCGCATTGAAACAGATCCAAACAATCCTGTGACACTGTATGGCGGGTGCGTTTATTTTCAGCTGAAAGCAGTCTAGGTACCCACCTTGCAGAAACCTTAGAAAAACCTAAATCCTTAGTGATTATGTTTTGCGCTCGCTCATAGGAAATACCAATTGTCTCCGCTATCTCTGCAACTTTCAACCGCCTGTCATTCATAATCATATCTAGTATTTTATTGATATTTTCATCTGTAGAAGCCGTTATTGGTCCGCCACACCTAGGTTCATCTTCAACTGCTTCTCTGCCGCGTTTAAAATCTGCTACCCATCGTTTTACAGTGGCATACGATGGAGCGGATTCCCCTAAAGTCTGGCACAAGTACTGGAGTACTTTGACAATGAAAACCAAAAAAAAGGTACCAACTTGGATTTTATAAAGTTTAAATAAAATTTAGGTATACCTATTTTACTTGCCACATGTAAAGGGAATCCTTCTAATGTGTCATCTGTGAGTGGAGCAGCTAAAAGTTGCAGTTTTGGAATAGCTCTTTTTTTAAGGCGGTTGCCTTTCTTATTAAAATCCTTCTTCTCAAAGTGGTCTCCACATACATATCGCAGCCGATGAAGCTTTTCAATTGGCAAAAATACAAGGTCTTCTTTGCCACACATACGGACCCACTCTTTGCACCTGTATCAAAATAACAATAATTGAGACTCAAACTGTAAACAAGAGCTATGACAGTCAACAATTATGCAATCATCACTATATCATCAATACTCATTAATTACAGTGTAAGCAAGACAAATCAGGCGTTTAAAATCATAACTACCTACGAATCATAAGAAAATCAAAATGTATACGCTGATTTCTACATATAATATACGAGCTGTGCCCCGCGGTGTTACCCGCTCATCCCACGGGAACACTAAATTTATTCGGGATGAAAAGTATCCTATGTCCTTTCCCGGGTCTCAAACTATCTCCATACCAAATTTCATCTAACTCGGTTCAGCGGTTTAAGCGTGAAGAGTGAAGAGGTAACAGACAGACAGACAGACAGACACTTTCGCATCTACTATTACTAGCTTTTGCCCGCGACTACGTCCGCATGGAACTTGGAAGTATGGAAGCACCCTCGTACAACACGATAGATATCCACCTAATCACCTTAATTAATAAAAGGGATTATTAAAAGCGCCTAAGCAAATGTAAGAGCAATTGTGCTTTTGGTCTAATCATTACATTTCCTACAGGGTCATCAATGTCATCATGAATTACTTACTCACTTTTCAATCTTTTTAGGGATAATTTCCAGGATGAAAACTATCCTATGTCCTTCCTCGGATCTTAAACTATCTCCATGCCAAATTTCATCAAAATCGATTCAGCGGTTTAAGCGTGAAGAGGTAACAGACAGATAGACAGACACACTTTCGCATTTATAATATTAGTATGGATAGTATGGATTAGCTAGATGCCACTTGTACATTGTTCGCAAACGTATGGGTATAATGTAAAATGTATATAAATAGGTGGCGAATGTTGCAATCGAATCATAGCCGATAAAATATTACTGATACTTTTCAGATGTGGGTAAGAAATGACGCGCTTACCGGTTCTCATCCAGTGGGAAATTAGCGAAAAATCCACCTCTGTGTCTTTCCCTGACACCGCACACTTCACATATTCTACTTTTACCACGCATATTGATAACAAACACATACAGAAAACAAGTTTATCTCAGAAAAATATATTCACAGTTCACACAATAAATACGAGTCCAAGGTCAAAAAATTAATACGAGTCCCTGTCTCACACAAGTCGCAAAATACACACGAGTCCTATGTCTTCACACTTCACATGACTAAATAGCAAAATAACTAAAACACAAGATGTACTTAAACACAATTTAAGCAGTTTCAAAAAGAAAATTTAAAGTCCGCGGCCATGACACATGACAGAAAAATTTAGTGTGGCATTACATTTTTTATATTTCTACCATATTTTAAATAGCTCTCAAACCATGTACTTTTGACCACTCATAATACAAATATTATTATTTTGGAAAAGTGTGTATCGTCATATGTAAGATTTCTTTTTTTTTGTGTCATACCTGTAAAATAAAATTGTACTAAGTAAAACACTTGTTTTAAACATAGCAACAAAATCTTTCCACTCCTTTATGTTGGTACACTAGACACGGTCTGCTAGTACATCAAGTTTTTTCTATGAAGTTTCATGAGACTGTTTGCAATTGTGACAGAAGAAAAACAAAAGATAGTTATACATTATGATAAAAAAATATGCAAGTCTTACGTGCCAGTATTATTTTTTCTTTTTAATTTCATTATCAACCTCAGGCTCAAAACTTTTCAATTCACCCTCGTATATTACAGCTCGGTATTTTGAGATAAATACGGTGAGAATGAAGATATCTTATAGTACATTACTGCAGAGTCCGCGAAATAGGGGATCGTAGGCCGAGTAGTAATAGATGGCCGAGTGATAACGAGGCCATCTAGAAATACGAGGCTGACAATCCCTGTTCGCGCCGAGGCTTGTATAGTGCTTTTCTCAAATAAATCCAAGGAAATAATACAAATGTTCAACTTATATCTAAATATATATAAGAAGAAAGTGACTGACTGACTGACATATCAACGCACAGCCCAAACCGCTGGTTCTAGAGAGTTCAAATTTGGCACGTAGGTTTCTTATAAGGTATAGGGGTGCACTAAGAAAGGATTTTTCAAAACTCACCCCCTAAAGGGGTGGAATGGAGTTCCAAAGTTTGTATGGCGAAACAAGATTAGTTAGACTATTTTATTGGAAGCTTCAAAGGAGTATTTCTTACGATAAATAAGTAAACACGTGTTTTAGGTTTTTTTAAAGTTCAACATGGGTATTGTTTTTATGGTTTATCGGGTCGCTGATTACGAAAACCGCAACGATTTTAAAATCCAACGTGGCGGACGTGAATTAAAATCTCCCCTGTTGGGGTTTAAATGTCTAAATGCTAAACCGCTGGTTCTAGAGAGTCCAATGTAGGTTCCTTTTAAGGTGTAGGGGTGCACTAAGAGAGTATTTTTCAAAGGCATCCCCCAAAGGGGTGAAATGGGGGTCCAAAGTTTGTATGGGGAAACAGGATTAGTTAAACTGGAAGAAATGGAGTTGAAATGTCTAAATACTAAACCGCTGGTTCCAGAGAGTCCAATTTGGCACGTAGGTTCCTTATAAGGTGTAGGGGTGCACTAAGAGAGAATTTTTCAAAAGTCACCCCCCAAAGGGGTAAAATGGGGGTCCAAACTTTGTATGGGGAAACAAGATTAGTTAAACTATTTTATTCGAAACTTCACAGGAGTATTTCAAACGATAAATCAAAAAAACACGTGTTTCAGGTTTTTTTTTTAATTCAACCCCTAAAAGGGAGAAATGTGGTGACAATGAGGTTTATCGGGTCGCTGATTACGAAAACCGCAAGGATGTCTAATTAAATTTTACCGAAGGTAGAAATTAACAAAATATCAAATCAGGTTCTCTCCGTTGTGTCAATTTAGTACTTAGTTTTAGTTATCACTCGAAGATAATCGATAAGCGTAGGTATCTGTCGTAAATCTCACCACACTATGAATAATAACACATATTTTTCTTCTTACTTGAAAAACATTGTCGCCTTATATAACTGCTCGGATCCAATCGTCATCTTTCGGACCCCCAAGCCAACCTCTCCTGCACGTGGTATACCCTGCTGAACAACGAACGAGGCAATGACCACCCACTAACCCGCATTGGACCAGCATGGTGGGCTTCTTATCGTCCAACCCCCTCTTTTTATGAATGTACAACTCCCCGTCTCGGCCTCCAGTGCCCGGTCGCTCCAGTGGTCCCGGCCCTGACTACAGCCACAGCCGGGCCATGGGAAGGAAATGTTTTGTGTCGGCCCGTTTCGATGTTTCGGTACTTATTATAGAATAAGTGTTACAATACAAAGAAATTAGCTGTGGTATTGATTTCCCTAAAACCTAAAATACGCGCAGCCATCAAACTCAAACTGCATGTGTCCCAATTCAATAAGATCTACATTAAAGAGAAATCTTCATTATGTCCTATACATGATGAATTCACATTAGTAGTTAATACAAAAGTAATGTTTTGCATACATCATCCCTAATGTAAACAAATCCCTGTACTAATCTGCTTCTAAAATTCTGTAGTTGACGGCCCCACCTTAGCGACGAGTCCTGTTTATCTAGAGAAGGCTTCTAGACATCTGTAGATGGTGTTTTATGTTGAGAGCAGCCAGTGAGCATACGTGTTAAGCACAGATCTATGCGCCATTCAAAATGTATGTCCGAGTTGCTTTGAGGCTTTGGCAGTCTAATTGGATTATTGTTCGATGGCAATTAATAGTGTGTATCAATACATAAATAGAATACGGCAAGAAAACAGTTATATATAAAAACAAATAAGATTAATAAGATCTAAATGAAAATAGTTAAAATTGTACAGTACTTTTATCTCATGAGCGCGGGTGAGCCATGTTTGTGTGAGTAATGTACATAACAGATAACAAATATAAAAACGTGTATTTTTTACTGTACTTTCGATTATTATTAGAATGCGAATTTCCAAATAGTACTAAATATGAAATAAAAAAACCGTATTTATAAAAAGGCGCCCTATTGCAACTTCGTCAATTTGAATATTACCATAGATAAATGTAAGTTTTGTTTGCTACGCTTTTAGCGTAGTATGAAGTTTTTATCAGTGACGTTAAAATGACAACAAGTTGACTCTAACTATTGCCTAACTCAAAAAGACCTTCTACAATAGCCACCAACTAAATATTGAATTACTTTGTATGGGATACCAAAAAAATTTTTTTTTCCGAATATCATTAAACGGTTTAAGGGATGAGTTAACGTTAATGCTCCAAGCACTATGTCGAAGTTAAAGCAATTGAACAAAAACAGGGTGTAGAGTTATGAGTAGTTTGTAATATAACAAAATATAAGCTATCTTTTGGTGAAAGAATTATGTCTCTAGGTGATATAGTTATTTTTTATAATTCTTTAAATGTGCAAAAATGAAAAAGCGACAACTAAAAAAACGTTGGGTAAAGTTTGGGACGGCAAAAAACACACTTGTACTTTGAAGTTATGGAGTGGTTGGTATCAAATTATTTGCCATACTTTAAGGATTTCATATTAGTCAAAATCATATAATGTAACCTTAGTAGTATTCGTTTGTTATAGGACTTATAGGTTCAGTACGTAGCACAGTGCCAAATAATGCCACATTTTTCGCCACGGACAACCCGATGCAGAATTGGTTAGAACTTATCATTAGAAACCTCGGAATATACTACAACAGGTAGCTATTGTGTTTATTTTCCAAATTATTCATGTTGGTACTACGCGGCACCCGTCTTACGAAAGGTTTTTGCATAATTAAAATATTATGTAAGATATGAAAAACTCGTTCAGATGAAATGCGTACAGCTCTCGGCTGTCTCACGTTTCTCCAGTCTACGGTTATTTAGACATTTAAAACGATATCGTAGACTTTATTCACGATGCCATCAGTGGTCACTTCAATCGGCCTTCCCGATCTAATCTGACATATGACTTCGATTTAATTATTTTGTTTTCCCAATATTAAAAAGTAATAACAGCCAGCAACCAGCTTTATTTTAGAACAAACAGCACGTCAGTTGTTAAGCTAAATAGGATAAAGCTATCGTATTCACAAATCTAGACAAATATGACAGGAGCTGTCGCATTCACTGTGAACAGCCAAATATGGCGTGAGCTATCATATTCGCGGAGCGCTGACGGTCGTCGCTATAACCTGAGTAGGGTTCGAGACTAAAAGACTATTGAAGCATTTAAAATATTCACAATCGTAGATCTATTATGTCACTTGTGTATGACACTTGGCGCTTCAGTATATATTGGTGATATGGAACATATACCAGTACTTTATGTGTCTATTTATATTATCAGAAACAACTAGATGGATTTTTGTAATTATCCCCCGTATATTTATAGAATAAAAAATATGTAAAGGAGATAAAATATTAGGTAAGTACAATACACAATTGCACTTATTTTACACGGATCTGGTGTTTCAGGTATCGGTAAATGATGTGAGCTGCGGGTTGCATTTAGCCGGCAGTGGCAGCGGGCTCCTGTGAAGACGTTTGTAGTGGTTGTTTACGTGCCTGGCTACAGCGAGCAAAGGCGCCACGTGTGGGCCTGCGTACGCCCGGGGGCGGGCGCTCTGCGCCGCCCCACAACTGCATATGTAAGTGCGATTGCATTGTTGTATGCGTGTGCTCTATTAGTCTACCTCCCTCCCGTCGTCATGGAAATTGAGGCCCGGATATTTACCTGCCATCGCGAATGCGTTATTGACGACTCGTCAGTACGGCAGGCAGCTCGTACCTGTTGCATAACTGCCTAGGTGCAGGGAATTGCGAAATTACTTTGTAATTTTGTGTCCATTTGAAATTAATTACTCATTCTTCAGTGTAAAATAATTTGTAAGGTCTTCAATGCCATTTACTATTTTGTTCGTGAACTTTAGTGATAATGTGTCATATAGACCCGCTATATAATATGAATGAGACTATTGTGCGGGATCGTTGTATTTTCTCGGATGTTAGCAGTCTTGCTAGAGGGTAAGCGTTTCGCGAGTTAACTTGTTGCGCGAAGCCATTTAACATTTTCGGCGTCAAGCTTCCCTATTCTCGAACAAATTTACTGACTAATCGGGCCTTGACTTTGAAAGTGTTAAATAGTTTAATTTATTTAAAAGATTTTAGATCAAACAATGATTTCGTAATAGCGCATACCTATACCTCTGGGCCAATTCCTACTGTCGATTCCACTATCATAATGATTATATTTTTTACTTTTTATTTTGCCATATTTTTATTACTTTATTTATGCTGAGCGAATTTGTTTCGATATTATTTTGTTGCATTTTGTTCTCATTATTTAATTATTAACGCCCTCACTACGGTGCCACGCTCACGAGCATACGCCTGTAATGTAACAAAAATTGATATGAAAATCTAATTTCTTTTTTGCAGGCGATTGCTCGTTGTCCTTACATTTTATTTTATAATGTTTTGGGCTCAGACCAATAACCTCACAGGCGTGAGGGTAATATTTTTTTTTGAGTAATTATATATATTTTACGTTGTTGGTCTAAATATTTAAATAAAATATATATATAAATAGTGTGTAGTAGGAAGCGGTGGTAGCCTAGTGGTTAGGGCATGCGACTTTCAATCCGGAGGTCGCGGGTTCAAACCCGGCCCGTACCAATGAGTTTTTCGGAACTTATGTACGGAATGTCATTTGATATTTACCACTCGCTTTTCGGTGAAGGAAAACATCGTGAGGAAACCACCTAAGCCCAATAAGGCCTAGTTTCCCCTCTGGGTTGGAAGGTCAGATGGCAGTCGCTTGCGTAAAAACTAGTGCCTACGCCACATCTTGGGATTTAGGTAGCCGACCCCGATTGAGAATTCATTCTCAAAAAATGGGACAAAGGCTAGGAGGATGATATATATAAATAGTTTGGGTGTAGGTGTAGGGTCCCATCTCCCATCACATCGTTACTATCGATTCTCAACATAATTTGGGTCTATGGTGCCGTTCATGAAGTCTGAATCTTTATGCTAGATGGAGCTATGATGCGTCGCCTTAGGGGGTACCGGATGCCTTAACAATGCAAGAAGCAACTGGCTGAAAAATTAATGTCTCTCGCATCAGGTTCAGTGGTCCAATAGGTAGGACGCCCGTGTTGGCCCGGAAAGCCGTTGGAGACGCGGGTTCGAACCCCGCCTGAACCATTCAATTTATAAATTTTTCGCTTCATTGTAAACATTTAAAAATTTAAACAAAAAGAGTATATTCGTTTTGGATTTAGATTTCTTTTGTCAAACATATCGAATATTAAATCAGTGTCTACCTAAAGATAACACCTTTTTAACAGCGAAATATCGTCTAATGACGCAATTGACAAATAATCTTGTTTGAAAATCCAAAATTTTGAGGATCTCCATAACATTATCAAAATAAAAAAAACTACGTCCCGGAAGGGATAATGAGAAATTGGTTCAGTCAGGTTGGGCCGGGATGCCTGGGTTGCGGACGGCCAGCGCGGCGCGCATGGGGGCGGCGGCACGAGAGAGAAAGGGGTAGTGGGTGGTGGGTCAAGCCTCCCCTTGTTGCGTCCCTGCTGTGCCTAGATCTCTTCTATCGATTAATCCCGGGCGCAGCTACACACAATCACTGAGTGCAACTGTATTCGTGATTGGGTTGCCGAGTTGAATTATCTGGGCGGACGTGGCGTTCGATCAGCTAAACATATTCATGCCCTCTGACTATATAGAAACGTATAATATGGCGGCTTAACTGAAAATTTGGGCTTGTACCTTGCGGTTGTGAAGATACTTCTATTTTCGCTCTGATTGCTAATATTTCAATAATAGTTACAGCTGTTTTCTTAATGGATTATATTCTAAGTTAAGGCTATTGATGGATGTCGGTATGATTTAAGAAATATCTACCCTCATCTGTATTCGATTCTAACAAAGTTTACACCTTAAGGCTTTGGTCGTTCTCACCTGCTACCCGCAGCGGGCAGCGGGTGAGAGCGACCAAGGCCTAACGGCGACGACGGCGGGCGAGAATGACCGTAACACACACATTGATAAACAGCACAAAGACGCCGCGCGCGACGGGCCGCTGCCCGCTACCACAGAATAGATAATAGTACAAGTACAGAAGGCACACTACTTTGATCTTTACAAAAGCCGCTTTTTTTAGCCAAAAAAATATGATTTATGGCCCTTCTAAAGTCGTCATCCCCAGCGCAAGCCAAACGGAACGTTAAAGCTGCGTACCAACGGTGAAAATGAATTGGCTCGCTTGCCGCGTCGCCGAGAGCGAGGGCTGTCAACGACTAAAAATAAAAATGTATTATTTCCCATTTATTTCTTGCATTCAATATAGAGAGCAATATTATTTATATTCTTCATACTTTATATTTATAATTTCATTATTTAACTATAAAATTAACAATCTCAGAATTTGGACGAATTGAATCCACCACCAGGCCGCAAAACATTTTAGCCTTACGCTTTACTTTTAAACATTTTAATACGTACCTATAATATAATAAAATAATGTAACGAATGCGTTACCTTAACATGCGATTAAATTCTTGAGCTTCATTTTGTTTTTGCTTAGTTGTCCGATATTTATTTATTTATTCATATATATATTCATTACTACATACCTAGTATAAAACAAAGTCGTTTCCTGCCGGTCTGTCTGTCTGCCCCTATGTATGCTTAGATCTTTAAAAATACGCACGGACGCACCGTGCGAAGCCGAGGCGGGTCGCTAGTAACAAATAAAACATGTACAAAGGCGAAATTATCCCTATTAAGGATCCCTTCCAATACATTTCTTTTAACTCATTATTTATATATTTTATATACTTACCTATCAAACTATCACTCAATCGTTTATTCATTACTAGTAATTTTACAAACGTGATATCAAATATTATTATAAAAACCTTTATGATTGTTGATTTAGTAGTAGACATATTTATTTTACTAGAATTTAAATTGACAAATAACAGCAAATAATCAATTCAAAATTACATAAGTAGGTACTTAACAATTAAAATTATTCTGAGTATTACCAGTGTTAAATATAGAAGTAGATACACCTGCAATATGTTTTTTATTATTATTCAGTAACTAATTATTATATATTATGTTCATTTTCTTACCTTTCGGCATCCTTCGGGCATGTTGGGAGAGCAAAAAACGCGTGATTCCAATTTCGATCATTGTTCCTACAACCCGCTGCGATACAATATCTTTTCGCTGTCTTTTTACTCATTTAAACACTATTATAATATAACACTGGTATCAACAGATGAATGCTGAACGTTCACTTGCGACGTAAATCGTGAGCGAGACGCGCGCGAAAATCGTGTAGGTACGTGCGTTCCGAGACAGAGCGTGTCAGCCACTGAATAGTCCGCATGCATGCGGCCACCGGCATGTACTTGTAGCGGGAAATGTTAATCGCGGAGTGCGCCCTGCCTGCCGCTACCGGTAGCGGGTGAGAACGACCAAGGCCTAACGGCGACGACGGCGGGCGAGAATGACCAAAGCCTAATATAATATTATTATGATTAATAATTTTCAATAGGGTGGCTTAGCTAAATTTGGAACCTAGATGGTATAATACGCACTTGAAAATTTAAAGTCTAGGCAAGAATGCAACCTTATCTTGTCGCGTAGGGAATAAAAAGTAAACAACTGATGAAGGTATATTAATTTCAACTGTTTATTTGTTTGTGAAGTCTACAGCGTAAATCTTGTAGAAGCGTAGTTTTCATTTCCTGACACGCTAATGAACAAGTTACGAACATTGCAGTAAAGTTATGAGTATATTGAATTTAAAAATATTATGAATCGAGCGGGATTCCAACCTGCGCCTCCAACGGTTGTGGACAGAGCGCCAGTCTTGGCCCGGAAAGACTTTATGCTCCCTGGAAACTCCGCTGTCTGTTTTGTGATTTATTAAGATGTTATGCTGATGTACACAATATGTACTGATTTAGTACAACCTTAAAAAAATTGTACCTCAATAGATCGAGAGTACAATAAACTCAATTCGGAGTCGCTGTAGAGCATCTCCCCAGCAACCCCAAAATTTTATTTAGGAAAATTACAGTAAATACCTACTTTTGCTGCAAATAAAAATTACTACGGTTTTACCGTTGAATGAGTTAGCTATGGCTACACAGCTATGGCACATTTTTTTTTAAGTATGTACCTACCAATTCAGTACATTTTGTGTACATCAGCATTTTACATCTTAATAAAAATAAATCGCAAAACAGACGGTGGGGTTTCCAGGGAACATGACGTCCGGAGAGACGTTGGAGTCGTTAAATTTTTCTCTTTAATATAAACATTTTGGTTTAAGCTAGCAGACGTTACTGCTTTAAGAAAATGTACACACCAACGAGAGTGTGTTCGTCATGTAAGAGACAACCACAGCGTGGTTTGAGCGCCGGCGTCCATCCAGCGCCCGCGCTTATTGGACGCTTCGGTGCTGTGACGCCATGGTCACTTACATTACGTTTTGACTCAATTATTTCAACAGAAATAATTGTATCTTCGAAAAGGAAATAAATATTCTTAATATTATTTAATCTAAACAGAACGCATAACTAATGAGTGCATTTGATAAAAAAAATTGCAATACCTATGAGTAAATATACTTTAATGTGAAATAAACAACTTCTGGTCACTTGCATTACAGAAAAAGGAACCCGATTTTAGCATTGGTATTTCATCGCAGATAATCTGCTAATATAATGCATTTTATGAAAAGGTATACATTACATTATACAGTTTAAAAAAAAAATAAACAAAAAAAATAACCGACACGTAAACTATAATATATATAATAACTGAGTGGTTTGGGATCGACTTCAAAGGGTGAGTCGAATGTAATCTGTACTTGAACGGGTTATTTTTGGCTTTTTAGGGTTCCGTAGCCAAATGGCACAAAACGGAACCCTTATAGATTCGTCATGTCTGTCTGTCCGTTTGTCTGTCCGTCCGTATGTCACAGCCATTTTTTTCCGAAACTAAGAGCTATACTGTTGAAACTTGGTAGGTAGATGTATTCTGTGAACCGCATTAAGATTTTGATGCAAAAATAAAAAAAAAATAATAAATATTGGGGGCTCCCCATACTTAGAACTGAAACTCAAAAAATTCTTTTTCATCAAACACATACGTGTGGGGTATCTATGGATAGGTCTTCAAAAATGATAACGAGGTTTCTAAAATATATTTTTTCTAAACCGAATAGCCTAGAACAGCCGGAAATCCGAACATCCAGACATCCGGACATACGAAAGAAAATTTGGCGAAGCTGAAACAAAGACGTTTATTTTTTTGTTTTAACAATGGAATTTTTTGCATAATATATTGTTGGTTTTGGTGGTGAAGTTATAAAGCCTTATTATGGCATGTATTTAACGCGGCGACAAATTAATCTGATTTAGGGATTTATAAAAAATTAAAGGGGGTAGCAAAAATAATAAGTTGGCGACTAATTGCGGAGACTAGTATAAAGTAAAAAGTAGCAGCTAAGTAATCAATTTTCGGCTTTGTTTCAATATAAACTAGCATCGAGTTATTGTTTTGGCGACTGAATTAACTAATTAAGCGGAAACATGACAGCGGATAAAAAGTTGAAAATGGTCTACTCTAATTGTTCAATGGAGATTGCATATAAAATAAATCAAGGTCATAAAAAAAATAAAAGTAGCGCTTTTGGGGATATAAAAAAAAAAACAACCTAACCTAACCCGGCCGAGTCGGATCTTCTGCTAATATTAGTCGCCAAGTCATTATTTATTGTACCTCGCCTATGATTTCAGTAATCTTGTTTATTATAAAGTAGCTGCCATTATTTGAATTTTAAAATATCCTTAGTTTAAAGCTCATTTAATATAAATGATTGCCAAAATATTTAATCGCTGACAAGTTATTATTTTAGTTGCAAATAGTTTGCTGCTCTTTAATTTTTCTGTCGCCGCGAAAATAATAAGCCATAAATAAATAAGGTGCTTTGGGCTAAAGTCGAAAATGGGGATAAGTCGAAAATCACACATTTCTACTAAACTGGGAACAAATTCTACGCTTGCAACGCTTGTCAAAACGCCATGTTTATCTCCTCCCCCGCTTCAGTTCACTTCGCATCGCTAGTCGTGAGGGCACGTGTGTTGCAGTCGATTAAATAAAAGCAGTGCGATTTTTGGATCTTTTCGGGGGTAAATTCGAACTAAAAAGGAATATGATTCTTAAACTCATATTGCATAAAAACCAGCTTCGAAATTACCCCACTTGCTTTCGAAATTACCCACTCTTTAAAAAATGGTATTCAAAATATTTTATCTTTTTATTTACATTTATTTTCAAATTCAAGCAACGTATTAAAACGCCATTTTCACAAAGCGTTGATGAATATATCCAATTTCGTAAGGATCTCATTACTTGGACGGAATACTTCTTAGGTTCTGACTTACGAGCCCAAACCCTAACATACTCTACACTCGCCTAAAAATATGTCGAAATTACCCCAAAGCACCTTATTGAGGGACAATCTCACTCAAATCGATCTAGTCCCAATCTAAGCAAAGCCTGTAGGTACTATGGATACTAGAAGATGATAATAATATACATAATATTAGCCTGTTACCGGCATGCAGGCATTTATTAAAACTGATAATAATATGATCCATTAGTAATTGTTTGCATGTATTAGCTAATCATAATTTTGTAAATTAACTGCATAATTAAATTTCTTAAATCCGCACATTCAATGTAGTGGGTGTACAGCGTAATAGACATGTTGACTAATTTTTTTTGAGGATGTGAATCGATTCTATTTTTAATTATGATCCAATGTCTATATGAAACTGAACACACTTAAACGGCTCTAAAAGTCAGAAATTACCGTCAAAGTTCAACATTCCTTCGTAGCGCTAAAAACGCTCCATACAAAAGGCGTCGAGGCTAGCGACGTCACAGGCCGGTATAGGTACCAATAATTGTATGGAGAAATTAAGAAATTTGCCATTTTCACCGTGAAAAAGTGCGTTTAAGTTCATGGTTGTGATACAATTATTGTTTTGTATAATTATGAGGATTCTGAAAACATTTTCAAAATTTATTTTGGATTAAAAAAAATATCATAAAATTTGCGTACCTTTGAAGTCACATATTTCCAAAAAAATATTTATTTTTCTGGGTTTTTTTCTTTGTTTCGTGATATATTTAGCTAATTTTATTCATATAACTACAGTACGCTGTAGAATTCAACATCAGTCAACATGTCTATTGTCGTTACTCATATCACGCTGTCATTTAACACTCACTTGTCAATTTACTTTGCTGTACATTACTGGCAATTAAAATTTTGTTAGAAAGTTAATAAAGCCTGAATTTAAGTTAGTTAATTAAATTAAGGTCAAGGATACGTTAAAGGTCTATGTTACTTTACTCTACTTTAAGAAAAGCCTACTTGGCGGTAACACACTGTATAAATACATATATACATAACATAACATCCATGACCCAAGAACAAATATTCGAGTTCATCACACAAATATTTGCCCTGGCCGGGATTCCAACCTAGGACCGCCGGCTCAGTCAGTAGGTGCACACCAAACTGCGCCAATCTTATCGTCAAATAAAATCCAGTTGCTTAGTTATAAAATAATGGCTTATAAAATCAGATTTCTTTCACATAATAGGTACCATCAGTGGTGTACACTTGCTCTGTTGCTACTCCATTTTGTAAACCAAAAACTGATGATAATACGTATACTTGCCACATAAAATAATTTTACAAATATACTACCTACATAAATATACTACCTACATAAATATAGTACCTACATAAATATACTACCTACATAAATATACTACCTAATGAATACTACTTACTTAAATAAACAACTATCTGATAAAAAATACACCAATTGCTCGGTGTAAATTAAATCGAAATGACTACTGCAATTGTTTGAAATAGAACATCGAAAACCAAATAACATAAAAAATGGAATCCGAGTATTGCGCTTTATTAAAAATTTATTGCACTTATTCTTTGTGTCTCATTGCTGTTTTTTTATTGCATTATTATTTTGTAATATTTTATACGGTGTTTTATTTTTAATCTTTCATTGGTTCTATTTATTTACCGTGACAGGACACAGATGATAGTAACAATGTGATGCTTACATGTTCAACTTGACGAGCTCATATTAACATGCGGGTTTGAGTTTAGCGAAATTGAAGTGTTCGATGTCATCTGTCTGTCTCCAGGCACGTCGGGGAAGTTGTTGTCAGATGTCGTACTCGACTTGATCTGCTGAATGTTGTTCTCAGCTCTCGACTAACTGCCTGTCAGAGGAGTTTAATTTTTTGAGCAAAGCATGCTATGCGAAGATTGAGTACGCTAAATGTTTACTGCCGACCACACATTATTTTCTTTCTCTCCCGTGATTTGAGTTTTACCCAACATCTGTATTTTGATTTGTATGTTTGTACTATTTATACCTTCTAAATATTCCACCGCATGATGATTCATCATTGATGAATTCTAATCTCTAAGGTGCTTAACTAAACCATGCGATGGCTATAAGCTGTTAAGCTTTGTTTTTCATAAAATCTAAATATTTTACAGCGCGAGGTCCCTTTATTACTAATAGGTTTTA
Organism: Apotomis capreana; assembly: GCA_947623375.1. Classification (NCBI taxonomy): domain Eukaryota; kingdom Metazoa; phylum Arthropoda; class Insecta; order Lepidoptera; family Tortricidae; genus Apotomis; species Apotomis capreana. The sequence goes on along the minus strand of OX392498.1, from coordinate 37,402,607 downwards.
AGATCTTGATGTAATATATGTAGATGTAGAGTTAAGAATGTCTACAGCCATAAGGTTTTTAATGCACTTACATACAGCATTGGTTTTGCTCAAATCCAAAAATATAAATATTGTCTCACGTTGAAACCAAATTGTGCTTACATTACGGCTTAGACTAGTGGAGCATGTGCAATTGTGCACAGATAATAAATACAACGACCGACTTCGTTTGTTGTCGTTTTTCGGGTTCTGTTCGAAATCGGTTGATGTGCGTAAGCTGACATTTACTTTTCATCTCACACTAAGCAGACACGTTTTATAATAATAATGAATATTATTTTTTGTTAGGGTTCCGTACCCAATGGGTAAAAACGGGACCCTATTACTGAGACTTCGCTGTCCGTCCGTCCGTCCGTCCGTCTGTTACCAGGCTGTATCTCAAGAACGGTGATATATTTCTATTGCCGCTATAACAACAAATACAAAAAAAAAATTAAGGGGGGCTACCATACAACAAACTTGTTATAGATTATGGTACGGAACCCTTCATGCGCGAGTTGGACTAGCACTTGCCCTATTTTTTTTTATTTGACCCTTGAAGGTATATTGCGCAAGTTTGAATACCTCGAGCGAAAGTATTAACAAGAATGTAATAGACCAAATGCAACGAAACATTATTTGAAATTTATTAATGGCATTTTTGTATCGTGACTTTAATTAACCTGTTTTGTTTTTTCTGTAGATTCCCACCAGATGGTTTATTGACATCGGAGCTCGCTAAGCACGATGTAGAGTTGAACCCTCATATAATTGAGCCGGACCCGTTTGCGTCAGACGATTGTTTAAATGAATTTTCACCGTTTCATCAATTTCTACTAAACAAGTAAGTGCATTTTATAATATTATTGTATTGGTATATTGGTATAAATGGTACGGCAGAAACAGGGTAAAAAAGTATCCTATAATAACCATCGTTGAATGTGCAGCTGTCCCATCCCAGTACTAAAATTGTTTAAAATTCGTCAAGCCGTTTCGGCGTGATGAGATAACAAAGAAATTATGACCGACAGATCGCGCTTGACTGGCGTAGCGCCACGCGCCCATACAAAACAAAAGGCGCTCGAGCATCGCACTGTTAGGATTATTCCCGACATCATGACTCTTCCCCATATAAATCTGATTTACATTTCAAATCTAGGATTTTATAATACTACTAGCATTAACCCGCGGCTTCGCTCGCGTGCCTATGTAATATACAATATACATCATCCTACGGGAACAATGCTCTTTTTTTTCAGGATTAAAAGTAGGCTATTTGTTAAGTTAGTGTATAATCTGCAATCTGCATTTCCCTCATGCATATCCGTCCAGCCGTTTTAGCGTGAAGAAGTAACAAAACATACACAGACTTTCGCTTTTCTAATATTGCTGGGAAATACTTTTTATTTTATCATAACTCCACTTTATCAAATAAAACCGAAAACTCAAGCACTCCAAATCAAGCGATCTCAGCTTTTACTGTATCAAATAAAGTTCACTTCAAAAGTCATAACTCGAAGTGAAGCTAAGACACCGGGATATGTGTGAATTTTATTTGTATAAAGCTTTTATAATGTCCCGAGCCTCCGCTTATCGACTTGGGATATTCGAGATTGGTTTAATGATTCTAAGCCATGTTCTAAGTTACGTCATGTTCTATTGTAAGATATTGAGGTTCTCTTCGTTGATGAATGAAAAATGTATTATTCTGAGCCAGATAAACGTAATTCAGAATTCTGAAATGACTTAACATAATTATTGAAAAGCTTGAATGTATTTATTACGGATGCAGGAAGTTTCCCGATCATTACTCCTCCCGTCCCAACGCGCCGCCCGCCTATAGGTACCGATTGACGACGATCGAGATGCCACCAAATACTATTTTTTTAATCTATTAGGATAACGCGGGTCTCTATCCATACCTCAAAAGCAAAAACAGAACCCCCTTATAGGATCACGTGTAGCTGTCTGTCAGCCCGTCTGTTACAACCGATTTGCTGCAAAACTACTGGACCGATTAAATTGCAATTTGGCGCAAATGCTTTCAAGAATTTTCATGATCACAAATAAAATTTCAAAATCGGTGGCATTTTCGTAATTAACGTCCCAACAAACCATAAAAATTACACCCATACTCATATTTAGTCATTTCAACCCCAACAGGCGAGACGGTATTTCACGACGACCACGTTTGTTTTTTTTAAATCGTTGTTGTTTTGGTAATCAGCGACCCATCACCATAGAAACATTACCCTTGTTGATTTTCAGACTTTGTCACCATATTCTCCTCCTTTAGGGGTTGAATTCTCAAAAAACATGAAACACGTGCTTACTCATTTATCGTTAGAATTCTCCTCCTTTAGGGGTTGAATTCTCAAAAAACATGAAACACGTGCTTACTCATTTATCGTTAGAAATACTCCTTGGAAGTTTTCAATAAAATAGTCTAACTACAGTTGCCGAGAAACTTCTTGACCCAAAATGGCGGATCTGCGCATGCATATTTGTATGTAAATCGGCTACTGCGCAGTCAAGGTTAGGCTCAAGAAGTTTCTCGGCAACTGTAAATTTTTTCCCTATACAAACTTACGACTCCCATTTCACCCCTTCGGGGGGGGGGGGGGGGGTGACTTTTGACAAATGCTTCTTTTATTGCACCCCTAGACTTTATAAGGACACGTAGGTTCCAAATATGGACTCTCTAGAACCAGCGATTTAGTATTTAGACATTTCAACCCCATTTCACCCCAACAGGGAAGATGTTAATTCACGTCCGCCACGTTGGATTTAAAAATCGTTGCGGTTTTCGTAATCAGCGACCAGATAAACCATAAAAGCATTACCAATGGATTTTCAGACTTTGTCACCACATGTTTCAGGTTTTAACCCGCGGCTTCGCTCGCGTGACTATGTAATATACAATATACATCATCCTATAAGGGTTCTCCCTTATAGGAGTTGAATTTTCAAAAAACCTGAAACATGTGTTTACTCATTTATTGTTAGAAATACTCCTGTAAAGTTTCGAATAAAATAGTCTAACTAATCTTGTTTCCCCATACAAACTTTGAAACCCTATTTCACCCCTTAAGGGGGTAAATTTTGAAACATCCTTTCTTAGTGCACCCCTACACCTTATAAGGAACCTACGTGCCAAATTTGAACTCTCTAGAACCAGCGGTTTAGTATTTAGACATTTCAACCCCATTTCACCCCAACAGGGGAGATGGTAACTCACGTCCGCCACGTTGGATTTAAAAATCGTTGCGGTTTTCGTAATCACTTAATCAGCGACCCGATAAACCATAAAAACAATACCCATGCTGATTTTCAGACTTTGTCGCCACATTTCTCCCTTTTAGGGGTTGAATTTTCAAAAAACTTGAAACACGTGTTTACTCATTTATTGTTAGGAATACTCCTGTGAAGTTTCGAATAAAATAGTCTAACTAATCTTGTTTCCCCATACAAACTTTGGAACCCCATTTCACCCCTTTAGGGGGTGAGTTTTGTAAAATACTTTCTTAGCGGATGCTTACGTCATAACATCTACCTGCATGCCAAATTTCAGCCCGATTCGTCCAGTGGTTTGGGCTGTGCGTTGATAGATCACTATGTCAGTCAGTCAGTCACTTTTGAGTTTTATATATATAGATAAATGCGCTGACCAAAGAACCCAAAGACGGTCCTTTTAATTTAGAACCAGCTTTACATGATTTGTTTGAAAACAAAAATATGCCTGAATTTTAATTCCGTTCCGTTTCGATTAGACCAAAGGTAACAGTAATTTTAACAATTAGTTACAGCAGAGAGCGAATAAAGCATTATAATACTATACAATATATAGTATGGCAATGCTTTATTCGCTCCTCTTTTCTTTTATATAAGTATTGTATAAAAATACAAACACTAAGAAGATTATTCGTATCTTTCTCCTTTTCTTAGGGTTCCGTACCCAAAGGGTAAAAACGGGACGGGACCCTATTACTGAGACTTCGCTGTCCGTCCGTCAGTCTGTCACCAGGCTGTATCTCAAGAACGGTGATAGCTAGACAGTTGAAATTTTCACAGATGATGTATTTCTATTGCCGCTATAACAACAAATACTAAAAATAAAATAAAATAAATATTTAAGGGGGCTCCCGTACAATAAACTTGTTATAGATTATGGTACGGCACCCTTCATGCGCGATTCGGACTCGCACTTGCCCAATTTTATTTGAAGTGTACAACAAGAGATCGGATTACGTTTAGCATATGAATAACATCTTCGTTGGTACACTCGAGAGAATTTCTGATGTGGTTCAATCTGTACTGCCGGTAATCCTTGTTGCGTGCTTCTTACGCTCTTCCGTCAACATTCCTATCAGCAGTATTGCAGCAGATGTTATTCTACCTTAAAATATAGGTTCCAGGGGTTTTAGCTATAGACAACCATCTTCTTCTTCCTTCCCTTATCCCACCTACGTGAGGTCGGGTCTCCTTGTCAGCTTTCGCCAGAGTGGCCGATTCTGAGTCGCCTGTTCTTCAATGTTTAGGTTCCTTAGGTCTGTTTTAATTTTGGACCACCATGTGGATTTTGGTCTGCCTCTTCCTCTCGGCTGCTCCGGAAGGTTTAATGAAATGTTTACAACGTGGTCTTTTCAAGAAGCTTCTCATGAATTGGAGCTTCTTTAAAGCTTCCACAGACATATTCGTTCCTTATCCGGTCTAGTCTCGTGACACCGCCTTCCCAACGTAGCATCTTCATCTCGTTTACAGGTGTTGCTCATGACATTTCTTTATAGCCCAGCATTCAGACCCATACAAAATGGCGGGCCTTACTGCAGTTTTGTCGACTTTTCCCTTCGCTCTTATGGGCAGACGGCTGCCACATAGGACCCCGAACCCGGACAAGTTTCGACAGCTATATTAAAGAAATGTAAAATATCCTTGAATTCTTAGAAGTATGAAAATAATAGCGTTCTTTGCCCGACGCCGACCCGGTGAAATGCCGTCGTATCTCCTACTAACAGGTAAGCTAACTGCTAGGGTCCTACTTTGTCGCAGCTAATTTTGCTATTATTCTGAATCATTCCCAAGATCCTAATAGTACATTACATCAGAGGCCGGGAAAATGAGGATTTCCGGCCAAGTAGGTATATACGGCCGAGCGAGCGTGCGAGCGAGGCCGGATAGTGATACGAGGCCGGGAATCCGTTTTCACGACGAGGCATGTATAGTGCTTTTCTCAAACATACAATGAAATAAAAAAATATACTTCAAAGAATAACGCTTAATATTATTTGTCCGATATTTTCCGAATTTGACCGAATTTTAAAAACCAGATTTCAGATTCTGACTCAGGAGCCCCAAAAACACCCGGATACCGAATTTCAGCCTCCTAGGACCAATTTGAAATTTTCTCCACACAAATCGTTTTTTTTTTTTCGATATTTTCCGAATTTCACCGAATTTTCGGACAAGATTTCAGATTCATATTTTTGAGCCCCGAGAGCCCCCCGATACCGAATTTGACCGAATTTAAAAAATCCGATTTCAGATTCTGACTCAGGAGCCCCAAAAACCCCCGGATACCGAATTTCAGCCTCCTAGGACCAATTTGAAATTTTCTCCATACAAATCTTTTTTTTTCGACATTTTCCGAATTTGACCGAATTTTCGGACAAGATTTCAGATTCATATTTTTGAGCCCCGAGAGCCCCCCGATACCGAATTTGACCGAATTTAAAAAATCCGATTTCAGATTCTGACTCAGGAGCCCCAAAAACCCCCGGATACCGAATTTCAGCCTCCTAGGACCAATTTGAAATTTTCTCCATACAAATCGTTTTTTTTTTTCGATATTTTCCGAATTTGACCGAATTTTCGGACAAGATTTCAGATTCATATTTTTGAGCCCCGAGAGCCCCCCGATACCGAGTTTTAGCCGCCTAGCACCAATTTGAAATTTTGAAAAAAAAAAGTCGCCATCTTGATTTTTTTTTTTCACAAGTGTCTAACAACCAACCTTTAAAAACAAAACCTGCTTTTTGTCAAACCAGCCAGCTGTGTGAATGACCTTGTTGTTGAAACAAAAAAAAAAGTTACTTTGGTGGCCTAGGCCTGAAAAGCAGTATGAAATCCCTTTACAGTCCTCTCGAGTTGTTGCGCCCAAAAACCGATACTTCCGAGCCTATTATAAGGAACGCAAAGACAATATTTCATTGCATGTTTGAGAAAAGAATATTTATGTAGACATATCACCGGTTAAGGCGCCTGCAAGACACTTACAAGCCAATCTTTTCAAGAGAACTTGACAAAAAGTAGTACTTTGAAAAAGTACATATTTAAGGAGAACTAGTAAAGCTTTATTAAATCATATATATGATTTTGGAGGTTCATATTACGATATATCAGTGTAATAATACAGTTTGGCCAAGGTTGTAAAAAATCCTAATAAACAATTTCCAAAGTAACCACAAAATTGGAACAAACATGTAATATGCGGAGCGGTTCCGTTTTGTTGGGGTCGCAGTTCAAACCTAACCTAAACGAACCGAATCTAACCTATATTTCTGGTAGCGGTTCGATTTTAATAGGGTTGCAGTTCAAGCTTTTTTTTTTCGGAGTGAAAATGCTTTTCTCATACCCCGGCTTGGGGAGGCCGTTTGGGGTTGTTGTGGGACTTCCACCTCCCGATCTCTCTCCTAACGAGAGGGAAACCTAACCTATCTTTCTGGTAGCAGTTCGATTTTGTTGAGGGTCGGAGTCGGACCCTAGATCTCCAGGGAGTCGGTCAAGGTCCTCCACTCCGGTATGCCTTCATTGGCCGAAGTTGAAACCCAAGAGGACCCGTATGACTCTCAGCTTTAGCTTGCCTTCATTGGCCATCCAGAGAGGAACGTTAGAGCTATACGCTCCAGGGGAGGAAGTGATAAAGGACATCACGCCACGAGTAACTTCAAAGAAAGCACAGCACACCTCTCGACAGCCCTGAGCCCTCACACTCGTGTTGCTGCCGGCCGTCTACGATGGCAATACGGGGTCTACCCGATGAAGGGCGAGTCACCAGTCATCACCCGCCAGAGGTAACGGTCACATTGATGGTTACGGCGGGTGACGTTTTTCTATTGCAATAGCCAGAATAAATAGTCCATCCAAACTCCATTGTAATAGGCCGGTTTTTTCGTTTTCATTTAGATGAAAACGAAAAAACCGGGCTATTACAATGGTTCAAAATACCTGCTCGGTCTTGTTCATGGATGTATCATCTTATTGATATAATCAGAACTACAGCAGAGCTACAGCCACAGCAAATTTCTCTGAGGGTCCTACGTGTTGGATTCCTATCCCCACGCAAGCCTTCCAAAAGGCTGGTGAAAACGAGAAACAAATAATAATAAATCATTGGTAAAAAACGATATACAGCGATCAGTTGAAGTCCCAGACTTCTGAGCTAAGACCTGTGTTATAGAAGTCAGTGTCCTCTCCCATTCATAAAATCTTACAAAATGCCTTATAATCTACTAGCTGTGCCCCGCGGTTTTACCCGCTCATCCCACGGGAACACTACATTTATTCGGGATGAAAAGTATCCTATGTCCTTCCACGGGACTGAAACTATCTATATACCAAATTTCATCTAAATCGGTTCAGCGGTTTAAGCGTGAAGAGGTAACAGACAGACAGACAGACACACTTTCGCATTTATAATATTGGTATGGATTTACCCGTTTAAGCATACTATGTAAGTGAGTATATGTGTTTGGACACAATCCTAACCTAACCGAACCAAATTCAACCTACATTTCTGGTAGCCGATAGCCGTTGGGTACTTATTAAGTATATCATATTATATTATATCTTTTAATATAATCTTATACTAAAAGATATTATGTATTATAATTATTATACGTTATGTATGTTATACGAACTAAAGTGATTAATTAAAACTTAAGTATTGAAACCGGGTCTATCGCGATATTTTGATTTACCTGCATTGCCTGACGTTTGAACACGGTTTCACGTGCCGTGGTCTCAGACGTACTCGCAAATCAAAATATCGCCATGTGTTCAAACCGCGAGAGTATAAAGTGTTATAAAGTGATTAAATTTGAGTGTTACATAAAAATAAGTATTTTTATGTAACACTCAAATTTAATCTATATAACATGAATATTATGACAATTGACCGGTATTCCTTATAAAAGTATTGATTTTGTTGTTACATCTGGCGTTAATTATATCTTATGAACGTTATTCATATGAAATTATATATAATGTTGTTATATTTCGTGAGACACCCTTAACGAGAACATAATTTCCGAAAATTATAACTACCTCGGAATTTTGATGTATTGTCGATCTTGTTTAGTGCTTGTGCACAAATCACGTGAGGTATATTTTCGGCTACTTTTTGACCCCCCTCCCCACTGGTGATATTTGGTGAGGTTCTTTGCTAACCCCCCCTCACTACCTCACGTGTATTTTTTTTCCGCCAAAATTTCGTAAATTAGATTTGCTATTTTGAAGTATTTAACAAGTGAAGATTTATTTTAACCGAGAAAAAATATCGATTTTTTCTTAGTTCGTTCACTGTAGAAAAGTACACGTGAGGTCTCCTTATACCCCTCCCTCCCCTAACGTGATACATCGTGATTTTTGCGTGAACCCCCCTCCCCCCTATGAACCTCACGTGATTTGTGCACAAGCCCTTACGGTATAGAAGAGCATAAATACCTACACATATATATTTACGGTGGATTGCCCAACTCTCTACGGGTGGAAGATGTGGCAAAAATGGTTATAAAAATTATTACTATGAAAACAGATGCCACGCATGAAGTCTTTAATGATTACTACTTGTTTCGAGCTAACGTTTCGCGTAATCTTGTTCGATAAAGAACTTTAAGTGAGGAACCGACTTTAAAAGGCGATTCAAATGTAATCTGTACATGAACTACGAGTATTATACCTACTAATATTTTTCAGTTTATTTTGAAGTCGGTTCTTATTTATTAAACAATATTTTTTTTGCTTAACCGTTATAGAGTTACACCTTCCATCATCAGCTCAGCATAGGATGATGACTATCAGAAGCAAATACATTAACAACTTTATAATCGCAGACAAACATACATACATACGCGTAAAACTGAGAACCTCCTTTTTTTGAAGTATGCTAAAATACCAAAACCTTGTCTTCAGTGTAACAAATACCTTTCTAAAAACCGCATCAAAATCGGATCAGCCGAACGCGAGATAATCCCGGACAAACATACATACATACAGGTCAAACTGAGAACCTCCTTTTTTGGAGTCTGTTAAAAATACACTATTGGTCCATTTGAAACCTAGTGAAGTGAAGCTAAACAATAGGGTTGATAATTTAATGTATTGCTTTGGTTAAAATTTATTTTTGGTATTACTATTGTTAAGACAAGTCACCTTTGTGTGCACTGTAAGTGGATAGGCTCAGTAAAGTTCAACAACTATTGTTTTAGTATGAGAGAACAGCGAAAAGTAGATATTTCTTTATACAAAACTCGCGGGCCTCAAGCTGAATTAGACCCCTCCTGGTCGTGATCGTACTTTCTATATATCAATTTTTTTTTTAGTTGCCCTCCAATGTGTCATTGTTTTTTCATAATGAATAATGCCTTCTTTATTTATTTTTTAGGATCGAGGAAGATAGCACGATGAATCAGGGAGCAGATGAACTATCGTCGGGGTTAAATGGAAGGCTGAGGCCGAGAAAATCAAACATTCCCAGTCCGCAATCTACAAAGCTCGTTCGAAAGTCGGACGGAAAAACTGGCCAGGAAAAAGTCAAGCGAACTAGTACCGTATCCAAAACGCCGCCAAATAAAACGGATGATCTCGCAACTAAGTCTGATTCTACTTTTCTATGTCCGTATTGTGACAAACATTTTGCTTCTAAACAAACCCTATCTAAGCATGTGCGGCGAATACATATGGCTAGTTCGAAGCAGGACAGCTTCATTGCTTGTCTGTTCTGCAGCCATTACGAAGCTGAAACCAACGAAATTATTCGCCACATGGCAGGATCTCATCCCGAACAATACTTCGCTTGCCTAAACTGTCATACACGGCTTTCGTCCTCAGTTGAGTTAGCTGAGCATAAAACAAAGTCATGTGAAACAAAGCTGCCTTACCGCAGTAGGCTTCGACAGAAAATTTCGACAAGTTCTCTGAAAGACACCCATAAAGATAACGTTGGGAACGAGAGTAAAATGTTTTCGGATGGGCACGGCTTTAATGCAGTCGTGATTTCATGTGAATTAAAACCATCACAAGTAGGCGATGGAGCTGACATTGAAGATAATATAACAACGAATTTGATTCTGCCACCCAGCAAGAATTTAGGTGGCAATACAGTAATAGAAAAGAACGCTGTAATAGTGTTAGATGACATACAGTGGAATAAGCGAATACCTCCCAACTTCTCGTTTCATAATACCGACGCCGATCAGATCCTATCGCGCCTCGGTGTTGTGCACCGTTCGCCCAGAACTGGAGAGTCCACTAAGAAGGATTGGAAAAACTTAGACGAAAGCACACAAAAATTCGAAAAGTGTTTTGACACTAGTTTTTATTCTAAAGTGGCTAGTAATGTCCAGGAAAACCTGAGTAAATTTTTGGATGGCTCTTTCAATTTCAATCCTGATCCAGACAATACTATTAAAACTAGAAAGTCGAAAAATAGTGTCGTAATTAATACTGCTGAGGGGTTTCCAATACTCCTTGCTAATGCACAATATTCACGCAATGCATTTGATAGATACATGCCTCGAGCCATTGCTCCTAAGCATAAGTGGAAATGGGATAGTTTGGAAAATGATAAAGGTCCTATAAATCCTGACCAAATCAAGCGTGATTCACATACGAATAATTGCATAATATCACTGGTATCCAGTTTAGACATCTGGACACAATTGCGTATGAGGCGTAAATTTGAAGAAAAATTTGGCTGTCCGCCACTCGAGAAAAAGACTGAAAAGCAAACGATTATAAGTAATGAGCTAAAAGAAATACTAGAGAGTAGGGAGTTGCCCACTCCTTCGACACAAGTTATGAAATTGACAAAAAAGCCCAATGAAAATGCTATCGGGAGTGAGTTTCCTGCGTGTTTAGGGCTTGTACCCTCCACTTCTACTTACGAATTGCAGCCGGCAGTCCTCAGCGGCGAGTGGGTGAGACCGCGCAGCTACGTATGCTGCGCCTGCGGTGCTCAGAGCCGCGACTCTCGCGCTGTCTCCGCACATGTCTCCTCTCAGCATCCCAATGCCCAAGTGCAGCATTATGAAATTGTCGGCGAACAACTTTTGAATGCAGATATTTTGAAGCATTTATATGTGCCTCCCAGCCAGATTTGCAATCGGACGCGGCCACCTCGGGGATTCAGAGAATGTACCAAATGTCGAAAATCTGTTACGCTTGAGGATTTGCACCAACACATGTTGGACTGTGCAGGAGACACCCCAGCCGTGCGTAGAAAGTGCCGCTATCGACCCTTCGGCGTACGAAGACGCCGACCACGTCTGCCAGATAATACGATACGCAAGAAAATTCGTAAAGATATTCGTTCCAGGCAGAGACCGAAGGCCCTTATGAGACCTCGACCTATTAGAACTGAAGTTGGCGACGGTGAGTTACATTATATAATTATTATTACATACATAATCTTAGATTCAGATAGCTTTGCATAACAATGATGTGATCACAAGAGCTGTACAAATATTTTCGAGTTTATGAAGGGAAAGGAACCTTCCTTAACGTATGTTCTAATATACTTTGGTGCTTACCCGGAAACCGTAAATACAAAATTGTATTCCGGCACTGCGCAAAGTGCAGCACCTTCGCGCTTGAAAGTAAAACATGAATTTCGTAATAGTATAGATAAACGTGGAAAACATACTTAGGTGTAGTAATCATAAGGTCTATCACACCATAACCTATCTCAATAAATCGTAGTATTTATTTGCTTAATTTGGTGCCACTAAAATATAATAGAACTACATCAATCTGTCGAAATTAAGGCATAATCTTAACATATGTTTATTGTCTAATGAACTAGATAAAAAATGAGTCTTATCTTTTTTCAAGTATGATTCCGATATGTATTATGGCTGCCATGTCAAAAATATTTAAACTGATTTTGAAAATAAAATGAAAAATTAAAAACTTGCGGTTTGTAGATCCTTATAGCAAGGACAAGGACTATCAGACGAAATAATTTAACTGGGTGCCCGACGTTTCATATAACTTCACTTAATCTATTTTGGTTTGATATACCATTGCTTTGTATAATGTAACGAATGGTATAATATTGTTTTAGATAATTTTCAAATGATCTAATGTAACAATTGATATAATGGTTTATAGGTATAATTACTTTTAGTATAATGTACATTTACTATATTTATTACTTGGTATAAAACGTATTTATCATAATGACTTACTTGATATAATTCGTCAATGCTATAAACTTCAGAAGATATAAGTTGATTTTACTATAACCAAAAAAGTTGGTTCCGATTAGATATATTAGGCTGTCACCCCCTATAAGTATCACCTTAAGGCAGGTCCGACTTGGCTTAGGTTAGGTACGACGACGAGCGAAGCGAGGAGGAGTGTTAGGTTGAACTGCGACCCTATCGAGCGAGCGAAGCGAGCGAGCCGCGCAGGTCCGACTTGGCTTATGATTCCTAACATTACCTATTACACCATAAGGCAGGTCCGACTTGGCTTAGGTTAGGTACGACGACGAGCGAAGCGAGGAGGAGTGTTAGGTTGAACTGTGACCCTAACGAGCGAGCGAAGCGAGCGAGCCGCGCATGTCCGACTTGGCTTACGATTCCTAACATTACCTATTTCACCTTAAGGCAGTATTTATATGAAAATGAAATTATTCTAAATAGTATGTATGTTAAACAAATTTATGTGATAAATATGTTATACGAAAGTATAATTATGCACATTGTCAATTATGTCACTTAGCCTATTCTATCAATCGATAATTAGAGCAAAGCAAAATATAGGAAAAAACCATTATATGAAACGTTACATTATATGAAACAACTTTATATCAATCGATTGTATATCAAGTGTATGTTAGTTTATCTGACATTATATGAAACATTACGGACCCAATTTAACTGGCTTCAAATAACTTTAACCCTAGTAAAATTTGTATCAAAGTTTCCGTTGTGCGACGACAATTAACCATCGAATAACGTAACTTAAGGTCGTTTTTTAAGGTTGCTTATTGAATCGTATTTTTTTCGCAAGGAACTTTTACCAGTAGCTATTTTTCCTCGTTTTGTCTAGTCAAGGTCGGTTAAAAATACCTAGTAGGTATAATAAACCAGATCAGGACCTTTTTGCACGTCACAAAACACAGGAAAATGCGTAATAGCGGAACGTGGCATACTTATTGTTCAACAATTTATTTATAGGATGGGGTTACTTATCGCGCATCTCCTAGTCCTAGAATAGATAACCGCACATGATAAGGTGGTCTTCTATTATTAAGATTATATATGTCTATGTAAATATTTATCATATGCAATTTGCATTACAATTTCTGTTATTCCTTAAATAATATTAGCAATAACAAAAGATTTGTCATTGTCCTTTCTCAATATAATGGAAATTGTATAAATTGTATTATTTCTTGGGTTTCAGCGGAAACGATTCGAAAAATGATAGCTGACTTGCCAGCCAAACGTCACCGCGTGCTCGTGAACCCAAATAATCCGTCGCTGCGGCCTCGCCTCAAACAAAGGCCTAAAATATTACTGAAGAGGCGCACTTCTGAAGATCGCAATAAACGGAAAAAACGAAATGACAAGGAAAGTAGCCAAACTCGAATTGGATCGCCCGTTAATGATGGTATGTCCGTCATGAGCGACGACGACAATAAACCTTTAAAACCGATAGTCAGGCGTGTGGGCAGCAAGACGCCGCATCGCTCCGAATCTGACAAACGAAAAACTACAGTGCTTAATAGAACAAAGCGACCTAATCGCCAGGTCAAAAAAATGGTAAAAGATGAATCTATTAAAGATGCAACTAAATCCGTTTGCAGTTCAAAACCCCGTATTACCGAAAACATATTGATTGAGGATTCATCAAATAAGATTGATATTAATTCTAAAGACTACAAAGGAAGAGAACAAGCCGGTCAAGGTCAAGGCAGCTCGAACAACCGTGATGGGCAGCAACCCGGTTGCAGTGGCCAAAGCGCTAATTCACAAAATCGTTGCGCCCCAGCTCAGAATGTGCCTCTCAAACATTCAATAGCCCGACTGACGGCTGATTCTGAAAAGCACGACAAGTCTGTGCAATTTCACCATCTCTTTCTAGTTCAACAAGAATGTAATAATGTTAATCAACATGTGCAGTCAGGACAACAGCTGTTGTTTGAAAATGAAGCTGCGGTTCTGACCCTAGACAAACCGCCTTTACACTACAATACTAAAGGATCTCTAGACGCTTTGCAGAAGAGTAAATTAAATAAACCCCGAAAAGGATTGAATGCTTGCATTGCAATGCTGAAAAACAAATTAGTTGAGCCATCTGCAGAGTCCGTCTTACCAGCGGGACACGTTTCCGTGCAATGTGGTGACGACGAACCATTGTATATCAAACCAGATACTGCGTTACATACTCCTATCGGATTGGGGACTGATTTTAAGAACATTAATAAACCTGATATTACACACGATACTAGTGAAAATATGGGTGTTCCACATGAAATCGGAATCCAACACTCTGCCGATTACGATGTGAAAAGGTCGGAGTACACGAAGGATAAAGAGCTCAAAACACCTTCAAGTTCTGGTGAAACGGTAGGAATTCAAGATTCTGTCCATCACGATAAAAAAAGGTCGGAGTCCTCCAAGGATAAAGCTCTAAAAACACCAATTTCTGGTGAAACGATAGGTATCCAACATTCTGTCGATCACGATATTAAAGGGTCGGCGTATTCCAAGGATAAAGCTCTCAAAACACCTACTTCTGGGGAAATTATAGGAATCCAACATTCTGTCGATCAAGATAATAAGCGGTCGGAGAATACCGGGGATAAAACTCTCAAAACACCTTCTGCTGAAATGATAGGAATCCAACATTCTGTCAATTGCGATAAAAAAAGGACAGAGCACTCCAATGATAAAGCTCTCAAAACATCTACTTCTGAAGAAATTATAGGAATCCAACGTTATGTCGATGAAGATAATAAAAGGTCGGAGTATACCAAGGATGAAGCTCATAAAACACCCTCTACTTCTGGTGAATCGATAGGGATCCAAAATTTTGACGATTACGATAAAAAGAGGTCGGAGTACACCAAAGATCTTACAACACCTTCAATTTCAGGCGAAACGATGACATCTCAAAAACCGCAATTTATTGAAGCAACTCATGAGTCAGACCTGCAAAGATCCTCTGCCAAGGAAGATAAATCAATAGAAAATTGTTCCCAACGTCACCTTGTTGCTCAAACTGATATCACAAATGTGATTCTTCCTCTTGAGCCAATTGCTTCTAAATCCATACCCGTAACTATTAATGCGTTACCCCAAAAAGAAAAAAAGAAAGACGTTAAGAAACCAAACCTCGAGAGCAAAAAAACTAAACGAAGAACTAAAGTTAAGGAGGTTACAACAGAAAAATCAAATAAAGGTCTACATGAAACTGTGCCCGCACTGTCAGCAGTTGCAAATAAGTTATACGACATCTTAAACAGACAAACACCAGAAAAAAAACAAATAACACCTAAACATTCTAGACAGAATCCCATAAATCATACAAATTTAACAAATGAGAAAGAACAAACCGTAAAGGAACGGGGTAGTAATATATATTATGGAAATAGTTTGAGTCTCCAGGCGCAAGCCGATTATCATTCTGACTGTGAATGTACTGTGACTGACCGTAAAGCGAGTATGGACAATTTTCCTAGTACAGATTTCAATCATGTTCCAGTTAATAATCGACCTGCTCATGCGAGTACTCACGTTGAATCCATTGTATCAATTCCACTCGATTTATCGGGAAAAGTATCGAACGTTAACACTACACAAGATATATTAAACCAAAGTTATGTATTGGGTAATGCATATGATCCATATGAAACTTTAGATTTATCCAACAAGAACCAGGACGAGGTATCGAATGATGAAATCGTTGATTTGAGTATAAAGACTTCACACTTAAAAGCAATTGAAAATGACGTTATTGCAAACGACGACGTCACAGATTTGTCCCTTAAAAGTTGTGCTAGCATAGATATTCCTACAGACCTGACTGTTAGGAAAAAGATCACCGACAATCGCAATGTTTCAGTAGAAACCCGCAATGTGGCAGACCGTATAAACCCAACACAAAGAGAAGCCATAGGCTTAGGTAAACCTCCTAAACATAAACTTGAAGATGAAACGGCACAGTTTGCATCTGCAAATGTCAATAAACTAGATACAAATGCTAGCAATATTACGCCAGCTACTGACGCAGAACATGCTAATCTTGTTAGAAAAGTCATTAAGACCAAAGAAGTTGATGAAGTAACTGTTATAACAGAAAAAGCATCAGAAAAAAATATTGAAAGTGTACCTGCTGACTTGTCGTGCCAACAAAAAATCGAAGATATTACCAAGGACTTACCGGCCTCAATCCAAGCAACTACTCCAAAGATAGAACAGGATCCCTACACCAATCAAGAAAACGTTTCTCAACTGTACTCACAAATGGGAGATAAACTATCAATGCAAGTTCAAAAACCTATCTACGATCCCACTTTGAAAATACCACAATATAAGATAAGATCGGCATCGTCACATGACAACCCATCTAGCATAGGCGGGACTCTTAATACGAGTTCACTTATTAACACATCATCTTCAACACTTCCTATCGCTTCGAACAACTCGGAAATAACTGCAAATGTTACTCAAGCTGTGTCTACTGTGATGTCTGGGGCAATACATCCTATTGGCATTCAAAATCAATTACCTTTTGCTTATGGAACTGTACCAATTAATGCCCCTCTCTCTAATCCTGGAAGTGTGTATGGTATTCCGAATTGTGGAGTAACGTCCCATTTAAATAAATTTGAAAGTACAACTCCAGTATATACACTAGCTACTGCATGTATTTCCGTCACTAAAATCGAATCATCAAACTCGACAACCTTAACAAACTCCTTGCTAAGTATACCCGGAAGTACAATTGCAAATACTACCCCCGTTTATACTTTAGCGGGAACTACTATCGGTGTGCAAGCGAATTATTCTCACATTGTGCCTGCGATTCCATCCCATCCTGAAATGAAAAATGCCGAAGAACATATTGTGCCAGGTTCTAACATTCAAAGTAAAGGGCAACACGAAAAAGAATTGAGTAATCATAAAGAAACCATCCTAAATGTTAATTCAATGGCAAACGTTGATCAAGACCCTGAAACAGCGAGAAAGATTGCCCTTTTACCGAAAGAACTCGTGGACGTTTTGGGTAACATGCCTGTAGACCATAGAAACAGGTTATTAAATATCTTGCCTCAGTATGTGTCAACACCAATGACAGATACTGGTTTGAAATGCGACGTTCCCAATCGATCAGAATCTTCTGTCAAGTTGACAACGCCGTCTGAGCCGAAGGAAAACACAATACCTATTGTAATGGAGAGCACTCGAGGGCCTGAACCAAAAAAAATGACACCTCTTTTTAAAGCGCAAGAAGAAAATAAGATCTTACATATATCAGATACTAGCACACACTTCAATTTAGAAAACGCACCTGCGATGCCTCCATTATTAGTCCATCCTACAACGTTGTCTCTTCATCATCCAATTAACTCTGATGACAGTGGTAATACTGACGCATCTTACACATCACAAACACATCGAAATGCAAAGGATGAACTTAAGAGTGAAGTCAAGATAAAGTCCGATGTAATTACAGAAGATTCCTTTAGTGCTGTTGCCTCAAATAGACTCTCATGCCATAATCTATCGTCAGATAAAATCATAGATTTGACTGAAGACGAAACTGTGTGTCGTAGTGATATAGCAAATGACCTTGCGGTAGAAGTACCTCCTATATCATTGATTGTACAACCAAAACGCAACAAAAGTAATAACGACCAGACGGCTAGCTTAAGAGCAGTTCGCATCAAAGCTCCATCGGAAAGACAAAAGTCGGTCGACAGTCAGTTGGTGACATATACTTCTGTGGCTCCAGTTTTACCAAATAAAATACTTACCAATGAGCAAGATAACGAGGTCGAGAAATCATTACATATTAATGTGTCTTTAAATACTGACATGTCGCTCGCCATCCAGCAAGCAGAAGTGAGCAGCACACAGCATAGCAATAAAAATGTTGTTACGGAATGCAAATTTCCTTCCGTAATTTCACCAAGCGTGCAAGAATCTAATTTAGACGAGACGAATAACTGTTCATCAAGGCGACTTTCTACAGCCTCTAAAGACGAAAATTTGAAAATTGACGACAGTCCAAATATGAAATCTAGTGTCAAGACGATTCTAGTCACTTCATCCATTTTAAACAACGAAATTAACAAGGAGTCACTTAAAGTTAATAACAAGAAATGTAGTTTGAACACTGATGTTTTAGATACTAAATACATATCCAAAGCTCACGAGCTGACCATGGAAAGTCACGAGTCGACTGTCAATAATTCTACATCGCTGACCGACTCTAACGTGCAAAGTAGGTTGGACAATTCTGAATCGTATGATGTGCCGATTCAATCCTCTACTCCGAAGGCTAAAATGATGATTGGCAATCAACCGGAACATCTACTAACTTCTACAGAAGACCATCTTCTAATTGCAAGCGAAGATCAAGAAGATTCTGACGACGACTTGTCCTTGGCAGCTATTTGTAAGCAAAAACAACAAAATCTTCATAAAACTGATTTTACTAACAACGTAAATAAATGTAAGAAAAGTTCCGACATTGTAATTAGAAAAAAGGAAAAGAAGAATAGGAAAAATGTGGAGAATATAAATACGACACGTGTATCATCGCTGAGTAATAATAATAGTGTAATATCAATGGCCCAAAATAACGACAAACAAATAGATATTGTGGATAAAGCTGATTTGTCATCAAAATGCTCGGTAAATGAAAAACAACAAATTATTCCTGCAACCGTTGAAAACATGAAAAAGAGCAACCGGAAACTACGACGTAAAAAAGTGGCAATTAATTTACAATCCAACTCTTGCGAGATGGTACCAAAGGTTCTTCTTACTGATTGTGACACACATAACACGACGGTCAAAAGTAATGATGTTGAAATTCAGATAACAGAAATTGTAAAAATTGACGGCAGTTATAACACCATACTTAAAGACGATAATAAACAATTTATTAGCTCATCACGGAAACGTTTTAAACTTAGCGATGACATTGTTGTCACCGATACTATAAAAGAACAATCTTTAGAAGAAAATGCTGATGCTCTGAAGACCATAGCTTTAAACGAAAAACAGAAAAAGAAAAAGTCTCTGATTGACCATACAGAGCCTGATAATGGCGAAATAACTGAAATAGGCTCAATTCTGAATATTGAAACATCGATATCCAGCAATAATAACATAAATGTACTATCTGATACCTCATCATCAGTATGCCAAACCCAAAACTCAGACAATATCCGTTTAATAGATAAATCGCCAATCATTGCTGATGACCGTCAAAACACAAAAGGAACAAACAACAAGGAACATACTGCTGCCCCTTTTGTCGCTACCGTCGCTTTAACACCATGCTCTACTCTTGAAGAGGCTAATAATATGACAACTCCACTACGTCGAAGCAAACGAGGAAGATCTCCCAACAATAGTGTTACCGGAGAAGAGTCCATACATATAGACACATTGCAAGAAAATAGAACACCGTTGACAAAGAAACAACTTATATTTTCCAAATTATTGCTTGACGAGGAAAATAATATAAGGAATCCTGATGCTGCATCCGGTGAAAAGGTCGAGAATTTAAGAAGGAGTCCAGTAAAAGAAACTATCCAAGACGATGTTAAAGAGCTCGAGACAAAAAATATTATTCACGAAAAAAATAAGTGCGTTAAACGCAAGAAGTCGCCTTATTTAAAACGCAAATGTAAAAAGAAAAAATCTCTGTACACTCAAAGTAGTTGCGAAGATAGTGTCGATACTGTGCAAGATCACGTCAAAGACGTTGTAACGCCACAAGAAGGCCAAAACTCATCTATTGATAACGAACCTTCTAGCGACCCAACTATTAACGATGCCTGTACATCAAACCCGACACGCGCAGTGACAGATGCTAAATGTATTAACTCTGATAACAAACCGTTGCAAGGAAGCATCGAAAAACGTAAAAGCAACGAATCACTACTCGTCGAATTATCACACATACCAAAAAAATCAAAGCTTAATATCACTGAATGTGATTCTGACAAGAAAACTTTGCAGTCAGACAGAGGGGAGAAAAATACACGAACAGAAAAAGACTCCTTCAGCCCAAAACCTAATCTATGTATTACAAATGACGGGATAGACGGGGCTGCTCATAATGAAACAAATACACGTGAAAAATCCAATATCATAACCAAAACGACTCCAGTAAGCGAAAAACCCACACGGTTTAAATTAAATCAATCTGATTCGCGTACAAAAACGTGCTATAACATGCCGGTTCCTGGGCGACGTACAAGGTCTAAGTCTGCTGTGATCAAGTCTGCCGTTTATGATCCATATGATATTGACATGGATGATATGATCGAACAGGCAGAGCCACTTCGCCAGCGCAAAACCAGTTCAGACTATAAATCTTCAAATATTGCGAAAAACTCTTCGAAAGAAGGGCAAGACATGACGATAGGTCAAGAAGATGATAAGAAAATCTCTTCCCAAGAGCTTGGACCTACAAATCCTACATTAGACTCTTATTCTAAATACGATATGAGTGACTCGGATGACTCATCTAAAAGTGATATTCCATTGAAAAAATATGTCGAAGAAAAAGAAAAGAAAATATGTGTTATGGATGAGTCTGTCTCTGTTCATAAGAACGTAGAGAATAAAGTCTACAAAGATAGAAAGAAAAATAACGCTAAGGATAAAAAGCAAAGCTCCTTTCATGATAAAAAGAATAGACGCACGCTTGGCGTTTGTAACAGCGCCGATGGTATAGCTCTGGACGAAACAGAACAACAACTTCGGTCAGAACAATTTATGGCAAGTTTTGGGTTTTTTTCGGAAAGAAAACCTCGCAAATCAAATTTACTAGCGACAAAAAAGATATCTGAAACATTCCATATTATAGCTAACGAGCCTGATGACATGTATTTTAGTTATAAGGATCGAAATTCCAAGAAATCTGGACCAAACGAAAACAGGAAATCAGTTGAAAGAGAAACTAACTTAAAAGGAACAAGACAACGTTCACCACTTTCAAAGAAGACAACTAAACGCGGCCGTAAGAAAAAGAATTCTGCTACAGTCGCTGCACCAACTTATTGTCACATCTGTAAGAAAGAGTTTCGTCGTTCTGACAATTTTTTGAGGCATCAAATGACGCTCCTACATGTTTCAAAAATGTCCGAAGTAGAAATGAAAATCAAAACGGTCCCCATTCTTGAAGAACCCAATTATTTAATGGCATACAAAGAACACATGGATCGCCTTAAAATTATTTCAGATAAAATAAAACGCAAGAAACATTCTAAATCAAACCCAAAGATTGTCCCACTTTCTTTAGAAGAAATATTAGCTGATGTAAACAAAATTGTTAGAGAGCAACAGCTTGCACATAGGGGATTGAGCTGTGATGAAGAATTATTCCTAGATTGTTGCGAACTTCTGAAGGAGTCTCACAAAAAACAAGATCCTATCCCAGACATACCATCTCTAGTAAAAACATCTGATATCTTATGTTCGTTGGAACCTACAAACGTAGGATTAGATCTTTTAGGAAAAACTGACGTTGATTCTAAACGCGACAATAAAAATGACGGCGATGTTGATTCCATAACCGCTAAAACTATATTAGAAAGTGAAGAAGTCCGGAATTTAGAAAATGATCTTATTTCTGGTTTAAAAGAGGCTGCTAACGCAAGTAATTTGAAGAAATCTGGCATCATTTTTCAACACACTGTAAGTGACGTCACAGGCAACCAGCATGATTTTAATGACCAATTTTCTAGCCCTGTAGCAGACTCGCAATATGACCAACAAAATAACTATGAAGAACCAGTAGAATTAAACACGATTAAAAATAAGAAATATCCTGAATTTAAAGAAAAAATGTATCCAGATATTGAAGAAATAGATATGTTTGAGGATAAGTTCGACAAAATTAAAAGAAAGTGCCGATCTCAAGCAGCTGCAGCAAAACAACCACTACTCGTAATTGAAACCAGCATCAGGTAATAAAACCATTTTTATTTGATTTCACAATGTTATTACGTAGTCGGTCCCAAAATTCTGTCTCAAATGAAAATAATGATAAAAACAAAAGTACCAATCAGTTTTTAATAAATTATATACCAATTTAAAATACATTTAATAAAGAATAAAAAATTACTTAAAATTATTCAAAATGACCTCCCTTGTTTTTAATACAGGCCCTTAATCGGCGCGGCCAGTCGTCTATCGCAGCACGCACCATTTTCATGTCTATTTCAGCAGCGACTGCTTCTCTTAAAGATGACTTCAGGCTCTCCAAACTTTTATGGGGTTTAGCACAGACCTTCCCCTCGAAGACCTGCCAAATTTTATAGTCCAAAGGATTAAGGTCCGGACTGGAGGAAGGCCAATCTTCGTGTCTTATAAAGTCGATTTTTTTACGGTCAAACCAGGCTTGAGTGGTCTTAGCTTTGTCTGCTGGCGCAGAATCCTGCTGGATCACAAAATTCTGTCCTGAAAATAGCGTGTTGGGCAGATCTTTCACAAGCTTATCCAAAACCGTCTCTTGGTACACTTTCGCACTGATTTTGACCCCATTTTGGCAATATTGATCCTCAGTTAGCCCGTAATAAGATACAGCCAACCAAACCATCACTGATGATGGATGATGTCCATATTGCAGCCGCGGAACAGTTTTTCCTGCTTCTTCAGAGCTCCTAGCGTACACTCTATTATTCTGTTTATTGTACTTCTCTTCAATATCGAAAATATTTACGTCTGTAAAGAGGATATCACGGTGTCGATTTTTCGCGTACCGCTTTAACAACTTCCGGGATCTTGTAAGCCTTATTGTTTTTAAACGGGCATTAAGTAAGTGCCCACTCTTTTTCCTGCATGCTCGTATTGCTCGTAGACTAATATCTTCGTTTAAAACCATTTTGACGGTTTTTCTACTGACACTCATCATCTGCAAAGCCATCAACTTCTGTTTTCGGACAGGATTCACTGCTGGTGTTCCTACGGAGCGAGGCCGGCCAATTCTTTGCTTGTCCTCAACACTGGAGACTTCAATAGTAGCACAAACCTAAGCGTTATATTTAAATTTTTGAGCAACTTGAAAATGGTACCGGGCGAGTGCCCACAGCGGTGCAATCCTAAAACAGCTATTCGGTTTTCTTTCAATGTCCACTCCATCTTGAGAAATTGCATCGAATTACTTGTTTCTTTGTTTTAAATAAATGTCGAACATTCAAAAATGGAATTCAATAAAATTATCTTAAAATCATGTTCTAAATTTAAAAATAATGTGCCAGTGACAGAACTTTTGGACCGACTACAGTACGACACAAACGAGTAGAAATTGAAAAGTGGCAATACTGTAGTGTCGTCCCTTTTTTCTTAGATTGATTAGAAAGGGACGACACTGCAGTATTGCCACTTTTTAATTTCTACTCTTTTGTGTCGTACTCTACGTATGTATAGCTTAGCAAGTAAAGGTTTCGCCGTCGCCTCGGATAGTGGCGCTACAAACAGCTATCATTTGGGAAAAATGCATACATCATATGTATGCAAAATTATAAAATGTCAGTAGCGATACCGCTACCAAATTCAAAACATTTATTTGCTGGAATACTATATGGAATGGAAAATAACTTGACTTTCATCACCTTCGACATCACTAGTTGAGCTGTTAAGCCGCTGTTTTCTAACATGATTGTACAGATCAGGCATGATCACTCTACCATAGATTAGCGGGAGTTGGGAGGGAAGTCAGATTCGTCCCCTGTGTGCCGGGAGAGCGGGGTGAATAAGAGTCCTCTATTTTCTTTTATTACTGATCACTCTGATCAGTGAAGCATACTACTAGAGCTTGTGGGGTAACGTTTGCGTGTAAAACATAAATAAAATAAAAAAAATGTTATGTATAAGCCCTACGGGGGGATTTACAACCCACGCCATATTGCGGATTTTTAGTGGTACTAATTTATTTTACTGGCAACGACAAATTTTTCGTAACTGACGTTGAAAGTCGGTGAATGTCACTGATGTAAACGAAGAGGAAACATGACTAAATATTCCGCTCAAATAATTTTTGCATAATAAAGCCACAACAACACAAAGTGATTAAAGTCAAGTTTTTTTTAATATAATTCAGTATTTATTTCGCAAAAAGAACGAAGGATTGATCAGCATTTCGGTAAACAATGTTTTCAATTTGGTTATTGACAAATCCTTGAGTGACGTTTAATAATGCGAATATGACGTATGCACATTATTGCCGTATGAGACCTGTTTGTAGCGCCTATTCCTGGGCCGAACCGACGCTTGCTAGGCTATAAGTATGGTTTCATATAAAAGTATATTGCCGAATAGGTAAAAAATTACAAGTTTTTCATTCAGGACGTTTCATTAGTTACTTATATTTTCTAATTATTAGGACAATCTCGTTTCTAATAATATATGCATGTTGGGTACTTCTCATATCAATAGTAGCTTAATAAAATATATTTACGTTGTTTACCTCGACGAATGTCCGAACGCATCACATTTGTTTTTATTAGGTGGCAAATTGAATAAATTAATTTCATTTTTTTATGGCATAAATTCTTGCGGACTGGAAATGTCTACTACCAATATCTTTGGTACCAAAAAAGGCGATAGGTCCATCAATTTTATGGAATGAATTGCTCAGTCATTTATATTCGTTAGGCTTTATTTTCATGTACAGGTCCAAAGTCCCTAGTGAGCACCTATACTTAATGATGATTATGTTTTATAGTGCGGGAAGTAGTGTCACCCAATGTATGGAAGGTACAAATATTAGTATCGGATGAATTCACTTGGCACAGATGTAATATACGTAAAACTAAGCTAATTTAGCCCGGTAGCCAGCCACTACCCCCTGGCGGGTAGGAAGGGGGGCAGTCAAAGTTACACGCCGCCGCGCTTCAGACTAAAGAACATATCAGCTTCTATTTACCCAATACCTCGAGTGTGGTGTCATTTTCTGATAAATCGGGCATGAGGAATTCATTTTTGAGACATTAAATGTATAGTTTAATAGAAAAAAAAGCAAAATATTGACGAACTCATCAAAATTGGCTTGCAATTTTTTTACTCCACTAATAGCATCCTTGAAAATCCTGAATTTTAAGTAAAAAAAAATACTACCTTAAAGGTTATACTTTTTAAAAATATATACTTTATTATATATATTTATCATGAATATCTCTGAAAAAAATCGGATATAGTACCTACGCGGCGGTGCCTGGGAACTCTTCCAATCGCCTAATCTCACTTAATTTGTTGCAAGTATTAAGTTGTTTTCTTATACGAAATATATAGATTACATATTTATTTTAGTTATTGACTGTCACTTATGTTTAATAGAAAAAAGGAAAATATTGACGATCATATCAAAATCGGTTTGCTATTTTTTTTATTTAACTGTTAACTTTAAAAATCCTGAATTTCAAGGAAAAGCAAAAATATCACCTTAAAGAATATTTATCTAGCTTTTATAAAATATAAACTTTATTATATATAGTTATCATACATCTAGTATCTAGAAACGGATATGGTACGCGGCGGTGCCTGGGAACTTTTCCACTCGTCTAGTCTCACTTAAGTATTAAGTTGTTTTTTTAAACTTTAAGGAAAATAGGCTATCTAGAATAAATGCGCTTAGGAAATACACGATTGGTAAAAAATGCGACAAAGAATATTAGCCATTATGAATATACCGTACAAAAAATACAATACAAAATGTAAAACTGAATGGGAAAATACGCTACAGGAATATTTACTACAATGAAATATCGCTTTTAGGAATATGATCTAACAAATCGCGTAGCGTAGTCTCCTACTTTGGATAGGTAAGTATATAAAAATAGCGCCCTCCCTTCATAGCCAGCCTGCTAGTCATAGTGGACTAGAAATTCAAACCCCGATAAAAGTTTATTTTTACTTGTGGCAGGTTGATATTCATACACAAAAATATTTTCCGGGCCTTTTAATTTTAGTGTTTTTAATAAAAATGCTGTTGGATTATAAACTTATGATTATGAACAATATGTATTGACTTAGCGATACATATTATTATACTATATCTCGCCTGGTGACAACCAAAACTCACTAAAATCTCTGTCACTGTTCTTCAAAACCTAGTATCTAGTAAGTAGATGGACACTGAGATACGAGCTTTGTTTTAAGTAGGTATTTGTTATTTATTGAGTTTTGATTGTCAACTGACGATTTATTAACTAAGCGAAAAGCTCCACCAATCCGGGTTTGTCAGTTCTTCAATATTGTCTTCTCATTTATTTACTTTGTTTAGGTTTATAAATTCTAGTCGTTCTGCAAATGCTGATAACACAGGTATCCGACAGGTTGATTAACACAGTTGTCAAATTATCCAAAACAAAAACGGACTATATAATATCCGCCGTTTTTGAACATCAAAATTAACATTTATATTTTGGATACTAAGTGTTGCCAGAAAAAAATGTGTCTAGAATGTAATAAAATTACTTTTTATACTCGCGTACTTTAATCTGTCAATTATAATTTTATGGGCAAAATGACAATAACGCACTTTTTAATCCTGTACCATAATAATATTATTAAAACTATCGTGAGACATCTTTAGTAATCATAAAAACGGTTTATACTCACGTAAAAATTGTCAGGAACGGCCCGAAATGTTACGAACTCATTTGGAGCTCTTCATCAGCCCGTCTAGCACAACTATGCTTCGCGACTCTTGTCGCACAACATAGCGCTACCCGTCACTCTCTCACATTACTGCACAGAAAGAGACGGATAATTATCTCGCGTGAGAAATAGTTGCGTATGAGAGCTATGCTAGAGGTGCAGGGGTAGCTATCCGTGCTGCTACGCGACTCGCGACCCACTGCACTTAATCGCTCTCCTCGCCGCCCTCTGCGCACGCGCAGATAGCTCGACGGGAGGAGGGAAGGGCTCTTGCACTGTCACTACTGGACTGTCTGTCACTGCATTTTCACTATTACCCACTGATACCACGCACACTTGACTTATTGTATCAACGACATTGTCTGAACGGGAGATATTTTTTAACGCCGGAATCACAGGTTGGAAACCTCAATTTCGATAGCTTCACGTATCTTCCGTTGTACCTTTCTCACGAACCAACAACCGTGCCTTATCAAAACGGACGAAATGGGACGCACCGGCCTCGACAACATGCTCGGCAACAGCGGAGTCCCTCGTATCCATTTTTCTGACACTGCGTATATGCTCAGACAATCTTGTAGAAACACTGTGATCCGTGTGAGTGTGGCAAGGCATACATAGGAGAGATGGGACGTATTGGTTCGTGAGAAACGCTTTGTACAACGGAAGATACGTGAAGCTATCGAAATTAGACGACGCCCGAATTTCAACCGAGACGGTGGTTGGGCTACCTCCAGCATGGAAACCTGTGATTCCGGCGTTAAAAAAATATCTCGCGTTCAGACCGTTGATACAATAAGTCGAGGGTGCGTGGTATCAGTGGGTACTAGTGAAAATGCAGTGACAGACAGTCCAGTAGTGACAGTGCGAGAGCCTTCCCTCCTCCCGGCGCGCTATCTGCGCGTGCGCAGAGGGCGGCGAGGAGAGCATTTAAAAGTGCAGTGGGTCGCGAGTCGCGTAGCAGCACGGATAGCTACCCCTGATGAAGAGCTCCAAATGAGTTCGAAACATGTCGGGAATTCCTGTACCATAATTCTATACTCTATGGTACACGCTACAGAACTTTAATATTCATAAGACATCTCTCTGCTCAACTCAAATAATTTCAAAAAGAGAACATCAGCATAACCCCTGATGAAGAGCTCCAAATGAGTTCGAAACATGTCGGGAATTATAAAAAAAATAATAAAATAATAAAATTTATGAATATTAAAGTTCTGTAGCGGGTACCATAGAGTTCATAAGACATCTCTCTGCTCAACTCAAATAATTTCAAAAAGAGAACATCAGCATATTTGATAAAAAAAAATGCTACTGTTCTGATTGGTTGAAATTACTTGTCAAAAGATTTAACCAATGACGATTTGAGTAAAAAATGTTTTTCCGTGTTTTGCTCGTATAAAAAGTATTGTATGCAATATTTACACAATTAGGTCTTAAAATCTCGTACCTCACTTAGGCCACTCGGCAAGCCTCGTGACCTAAACGCGGTACTCGACTTTAAGAACCTCCATTGTGCAACGATTGCATAAAATACTATTAGGAGCAACCTGACATTAAGTAGCCACTGAAAAAGAAATTCTGGATTTGCGTCGATACTGCCTCCGCCTTTTGTTTTACCGTACACACTTATAGTATTATGCCTCAGGTACGGATATATATTTTTTTATTTGTATTTTGTTGCAGTCGTAAGGGGCGCAAAAAATCAGAAAAGAAAAAGGGAAAGAAAAATTCTAAGAAGAACCACCCGAGTACTGTTCTTACTAAAGGGGCGCTAAAAGGATTTGATGGCATCAAAGTTTCGATTCCCACCTCGGATATCAATATGTCTGCAATTGTTTCACCATTGGAAAATTCTCATAAAAAGAAGAAAAAAGGTAGTTCGAAAAAGAGGAGAGAAAATAAGATTTCTGAATCAAGTAGTAAATATGACAGCGACCATCATCTAAATGAAAATTCTGCGTCTCTAAAGAACGTTGATGTCTATGAATTTATGGATAATGAAGATGTGGAATTATTCGAATTTAGACCATCAACGTTAATGGAGAGGTTTAAAAGCATTAGCAATAAAGACATCCCGAGTACGTCCAAAGCCGACACTGTTGTGGAGGAGCCGGACAATTCCAGTACTAGCGCCTCGGACGGCGATGACTTCGTGTACATGTCGGACGACTATGTGTGCAGCGACGATGAAACTGAAAATAGTCTTATGTCTTGTGACGTGAGTAACAGCAAAATTCCCGCTGATAGCAAGAAGATTTCTTCCCAAATGAAAAAACGCGATGCAATAGAGAAAAATGCGGTAATGGGAAAAATTT
Organism: Apotomis capreana; assembly: GCA_947623375.1. NCBI lineage: Eukaryota > Metazoa > Arthropoda > Insecta > Lepidoptera > Tortricidae > Apotomis > Apotomis capreana. The sequence continues at coordinate 37,373,134 of OX392498.1, read as the reverse complement.
TCAAAAATAATGCTGTTCGTAGTGAAAAGAAAATTACGAAAAACAAAGAACCATCTAAACCGAAAGCTAATCTGGACCAGCTTTTTGACAGTTTACTGGAAGATGAACCCAGTTCTTCCATGTTGAACGACGAATCATTGCCACTGAAAGACGACGACACACCTTGTGATTCAAAATACGGAAAACGTCTTGCGTCTCCGAGTCGTTCCGACGAATTGTCATCGAAGTATAAAGAAAACTTCTCTTCAAAGTATAAAAATCTTTCATCTGATAACGACGACGAAGATGATGACGACGATGATGACGAGAACGATGACGACGATGACACTGACCATGCAGGTGCATCGTATATTGATTACGGCCCGTCCACGTCTAAACTTTGCTTAAAATCATTCATGGGCGATCATAAAAGTACAAAACCCGATCTGCGTCCCTCGTTATCGCCGCCGGAGCTAAAACCGGTTTCACCAAAAAAATATGATTATACATCGTCGAAACAAAATTTATCGTACAATAAAAATGATAAAAAATCTTTCCATCAAGATGACTATTTAGACTCACAAGGCAGAAATTCTAAGAATTCTGAACCGAAAAAACCTGATTCCAAATCCCTTGACAGATCACCGATAAGAAAAATAGGCGACGGCGTCAGTACCAGCAGTAATTACTTTGATATAGGAGATCAATCCTTCGTATCAGACGAAACAGGTGTGGCGCGGCAAAGAGCGCGTAGAAAATGCACTGTAGGGAAACAAAATATTCTAGCTGAAACCTGGAGTTCTGAGTCTGAGCCCGATGGCGGACCCCCTCGGCCGAATAGTGCAGAATCCATGGCCTCCGGGACTACCCGCAAGAAGAAAGGTAAAAAGAAAGATAGCCAACATACAGGAGGGCGCCGAACAAATAATCGCCAAATTTCATTTAAAAAACAGGAAATCGAAAGCAGGGTAACTAGTAGTAATCGCAACACAACGACCCACACTAGTGGTGCCAGTAGCAGTGGTGTCGTGGACAATAGAAGTCCAAATAGTGCGCTCGGGTCGTTTACGTTAGACAGAAGCGAGCCCAGCACTAGTGCAGCCGGTACAAGCGGCGGCAATTGTAAAATTGTGAACGAACCGCCGGCAACGCTATCCACATCATCGGACGCGAGTCCGACGCCGTCGACCTCCGCCGCTCCTTCGGCATTGACGGGTTGCACGACTAGCGACCCGGAGGATGGGACATTCCTCGTGCCGGCCGAGCCCGGCTCGTCGAGCGGCTCGAACCGGCATCGTCCACTGTATTATTGGTCCGGGAAAGACGGCACCGAAGCGCAGGCGCGCGAAACGCAAGCTCGCGAGCAACTGGCGCGGGAAGAGCAGGCGCGTCAGGAGCGCGCGCGCGAGGAGCAAGCACGCCAGGAACTCGCGCGCAGGGAGCACGAGCGCGCGGAGCAAGCGCGCAGGGAGCACGAGCGCGCGGAGCTAGCGCGCAAGGAGAAAGAGCGCGAGGAGAGAGCGCGAGAAGAGGAGGCGCAGCAGCAGCAGCAACAGCAGCACGGCTGGATCGTCGGCGATAGTCATAAGAAGTTGGTTACTATGTTAGCACATGCAAAAGGTCGAAAGCGTAATAATAATAATGACGACAAACGTCATAAGAGCGAGTAAGTTTAGAATAAGTAATTAACGTCTATCAATGTTGTAAATATGTTGTATATAGGTACTGAATTTTCCTTTATAAAATGTCATTTATCATGACATTTGACCACAACGTTAAAATAATAAATTTCATTAAATTGATTTCTGTAAATACTGTACATCTTTTTACAATCTATTAGTTAAATCTTTATGTACGGCCCTTGGAGTATGGTAGCATAGTTAAATAAAATATTTTTATTCTGATTGAGAAATTATAATTGGTGGTGTCAAATGATATTGTTTGATATTTAATTAATATCTGTATTTTTTTTATTTGCAATTTTTCGTGTCCTGTAAATATTGAATAATTTTGTTTAAATCATATATGATTTAGTTAATTTATGTAAGCACAATACTACTGGGACTGCCACTCTGCTGGCAGCCCTCGCAGTAGGGCCAGTAGGCACCCATACTACTGGGTCTGCCACATCGGTGGCAGCCCCCGCAGTACACACATACTACTGGGACTGCCACTTGGCTGGTAGCCCTCGCAGTAGGGCCAGTAGGCACCCATACTACTGGGTCTGCCACATCGGTGGCAGCCCCCGCAGTACACACATACTACTGGGACTGCCACTTGGCTGGTAGCCCTCGCAGTAGGGCCAGTAGGCTAGGCACCCATACTACTGGGTTCTGCCACATCGGTGGCAGCCCCCGCAGTACACACATACTACTGAGACTGCCACTCTGCTGGCAGCCCTCGCAGTATCTAGCTGATTGTTTGCGTATAATAGTAATGAATGATGATACATAATTGTGATGTCACGCGTCCCTTGACAGGGTTCATTCGGAATGTGAATTTCTTAATATGAAATCTCATCTTAACTTGTTTGCCCATACTAAACTCGTAGTGCTGATTATGTGTAACTTATAAGAGAATATTTATTAACTTGAATGCGAAAGACATGGGCTAAGTTGAGGTATCGAATTAATATGTTCGCATTTCTGTAAGAATAATAATTCTTGCTGCATTATCGTATTTCTAAAAAACATAAGATAAAGAAATATTTCAAAATTTATGTTAGGGAACGAAATATTTCTGTGAGTAATCATTAAGTGCATGCATTAAATATATCGCTAAAGTAAAATTATAATGTGTTCCGTTAATTACAATGTTTTTTTTTATTATAACTAGTGTCCAGGCTGATGGTTAATTTGTCCTTTGTGTTGTTAGTTAATGTAATATGTACTATATTTTATGTAGTTGTAATACGCCAATGTCATGTATATGATATAGTTCTTTTTCTAGTCCAGATACGGAAAGACTAAATAACCCCATTATCAGCCTCGGACCTATGTGATCTTTCTTTTTATTTTTTTTTGAACATAATTTCACCTAAATTGTAATTAAATAAAACAAAAAGTTTTAAGTCTTGAATAAAGCTCAATGTTGAAATTTCAGAGTTATTATTGACCTGACCCTAACCATTCAAGCTTACGGCATACGACATTGTAGCCAATGTCTAAGGAATATACGTAGGTACCTAAATAGGGACGGATGCATCTAAGTACTTAGTGAATAATGTTTTGGCGTCGTATTTTATCGAAAATATAGCTTTAGCATGCCCTCTTTTTTAATTTCAGTGAAAAGTTGTACTACCATAAAACTATGTACCCTACATTTGTACTTTCAATTATTATAAACGTATTTATAAGAAAGTTGAGGAGTGAATGGATTACGCACACATCCATAAAGTAGGTACCGATTGCAAAAAAGTTGTGGATGAATGGGTAGGTACCTAGTACATATTCTCAAGAAATTGGTAAATACAAACAGTAGAAAATTAAAAACATAATTATAGGTATGTTATTTTTATTCGTAATACTAAACTTTAAGAGCAACAATGATTTAAACATTTACATATTATAAATTTAATAGGTACAGTCGCCATCAGATATATCGGAGCATATAAGGCGTCCATAAATATCTGAACATGTACTGTAACGCCCAGTAGTGTTCAGATATTTATGAACGCCTTATATGCTGCGATATATCTGATGGCGACTGCAGGTAGCTAATAGCCTAGCGAGTGTCCGTCCGGCCCAGGGATAGAGTCCTTATAGTAAGGAATGATAGTCTAACTACGCTTTGAAAATCGTATTTGGAGAACCCGGTTGTCTTAAATTGGCACCTCATTATCAAGTCCAAGATAAGTGTTTGTACGGAACCCTCGGTGCGCGAGTCAGATTCGCACTTGGCCGGTTTTTTGCTATAATATTATTTATTACTTAAGTCATACAGCCATCAAAGGATTAGACAACCTCAATCTTCTGTTCCTACTGTAAAATTTTGCGAACGTGACTTACCCAGTTCTCCCGCTTGGCCCTTCACTCCTGCCATCCTGACAGTTAGAATGGCGGGTGTACCTAAACATTGTAATAACTTTTTATACGGAGAGGTAAAATTTGTTTTAAAGTAGCTAAAAAGTAGTACATTTTGAGTACATTTTTTTGGTATAATTGTTTTACAAATCCGTGATCGTACACTCGCCATTCTGACTCTCACTTCGTATTGCGTAGGTAGGTATACGGACGAAACTAAGCCCGTAGCGGGATATAGCTTACCAAAACTGGCTTCACTTTCAAGCTTAACACTCATGACAAATAGTTAGTAAATAATAATTAGGTAGGTACTTAAAGAAATATTTTAATCGTTAAATCCGTATTCAACTCGTTTTGGGATAATATCAATTAAATAAGTACAATACATTATACAATTTGCTTAGTTTGGGACTAGGTCGATTTGTGTATGATTGTCCCATAATATTTATTTATTTAATATTATTAGTTACAATTCGAAAATTATTAATTGTTTTTTATGGCCGATTTATTCATTTGAGCTCGTACAGTCAACCCCACGCCGAGCAGGAGAACAGCGGAGCTGACAGCGACCAATACTGGGACTAATATGTCCACCAATCGCAACGGGGCCATCAAGTTTTCTTTCAGCTCATCGAGGTATTCTTCCGGCATGTTCAGACCCTTAAACAGAATAAACAACATCTTAACATTTATGGGGAGACTTGTCAAGACTACTCTAATAAGCTCAGCCACGACGGAGTTATGTTAAATAAGTAATTAAGATGGCGGCATTAGTCTTTATATCATCAATGCATCACTATCATCATATCAACTCTTAAGATAACAAATTATTGTGTTGTCATCTGAAATATATAATATTATAAGAGTACACAACACTTCGACAATTAAAAGTATTAGGTTAAAGGGAACCTTATAAAAACGTGTTAAAAAATAAAATTTAAGTGCAGTCCGAAAAGAAAGTGTAGCAATATAGACCGGCCAAGAGCATGTCGAGCCACGCGCAGTGTAGGGTTCCTTAGTTTTCCATCGTTCACAATAGACGGGCTTAAAAGAGAGGTTTAAATTACGACATGGTATAATAATTACGAGAAAGATTTTAAGCTTTATAAAAAGGTTGTGAACGCCAAAGTACTTAACTGTAATTACTTATTACCTTCTGGAAGTTATCGATTATACGCGCCAGATTTTGAGCGAAATGTTTTAATGCAGTATGGCACTTAACTAATATGTGTAACGTTCCAAGTAGGTATAAGGACACCGCACACTAGTGTTGGAACGAAAAACAGATTCACCCCCACTTGAGGTGTACGAGAGGTAGGTACCCGAAAAAAAGTTTGTTTTTAGTTTTTAATGCATACTCATACCAAATTTCAGCTTTCGAGTTTAATGTTCACGGAGCTAAGCCGTGGACGAACCGTAGACGGACAGACGGACATGGCGAAACTATAAGGGTTCCTAGTTGACTACGGAACCCTAAAAATAGCAATACTGTAGTTTCGTCCCCTTTTCTTAAAAACGACACTACAGTATTGCCTCTTTTTAATTTCTACTCTTATGTCGTACTATATTATGTTAAACAACTCGTCAAGCGGATTACCTCTTCAATCCAGAAAACAGGCGTTAAAGAATTAGGTAAATTGCTAGTAGCACTTATTTGTGAAATTGGCCTCAAGAAGATGTTAAACTGTGCTTTCGCCGCTCCTCTCAATACAACACCAGTGTTCTGAAATCAATGAAAATAAGGTTATGTATTCGCAATAATTTTATTTAGGTATAATACCTGTATATATGTATTGTCCCATGACTATGGGACCTTAAATTATTATTGTAGATAGGATATTTTCTGAAAGAAACTATGTCATTTTTAAAAGGTAAGTAATTCTGCGTTTAAAGATTTTCTTAGTATTACTTGCTTCGTCTGGGAATCGAACCGACTTAAATGTGAAAAAAAATCACTCCTACGTTTATGATGCCAATCGAAAGAATGGACAAAAAATAATAATTCTTGCTAAGTAACATACCTATAGTATCTTATATTCATTACTAGAAAGTGCCCGAAACTTCGTCCGCGTATTTATTATTTCTTTACCGTAGTCGGGTAAAGACTACCTAGTAAAACAACAAAGTAACTTTTTTATTTTCTAAATTTTAGTAAGTAGTAGATAGTAGTTAGTAGTTTCTCAGCCACAGATAAATTATAAAATTTGAATCATTCGAAATTCGCTGCACTCTGTCTCTTTCATATCTATATGAAAAAGAGAGTGATAAAAACATATCAATTCGAAATTCAATTTTCTACTAAACCAACCTCGAATAAGAACACGTTTCGATACGTGCTATATAGGTACCATAAAATAACAAGTTTTTATTGCAACCATGGACCTAGCAAGTACTATACAGTACACCTGGACTGCGAATTGCTACGATATAACGATCAAAGTGAAATAGCCACCAAGTAGTCCGTTTGTCCCACTCTGCTGGGGTTGTAGCGATTCACATGTTCACGTCATGTGTACGCCATCATATAAACATATATCACCATCGTAAGACTCACATCATCATTATCATCAACAAATTTCCAACACATTAGCATCACATTCCGCCAGCTAATACTAAAATCATCACTTAATAATTATAATACAATACAAATGCCTAACAGAAGTAACAGTATGAATGTTTACGAAAGCAAGTAAAAATATTCCTATAACTAAACATTCTACCACTTTAAAAATAGCAAGCTGCTATTCACAAAAGTTGCCAACAAAAGGATTGACCTTTATTTTAGACTGAATAAGGATCAAAATTTCATATACAGCGCTTAGTGGGAGGAATCTCATCGGTCACGTGCGCGTCATCTGAAATGTCCAGAATGACCAGGAAGGGGACACAGTGGTTTAACAGTACAGTAGGTAGGCAGTCATGAAACAGACAGTAGGGTTGTTTACGGGGATAGTTACGAAGGTCGGGGAATATTAGTATAAAAGGGGACGGATTTTATAGATTTCATTCATTTTTACTTGCGACTTCGACTGGGTAACATTATTGTCTGGCATTAAGGTATTAAATTTAATTCTAAGGGGAATTTCTGTCGGGATTACATTATTTTTCTGATCTATAATTATTTATTGAAATGTTGTGGGATTTTGTTGTTTTATGGCTATCAAGCTTAATTACATGCCAGAAATAGTGTTTTGGTACATGGTTGCCAGATGAAAGATATTTAACCTTGCGGCTGTTAAACGAATATCTTTCAGACTCTTTAGTTTTTATCTGGGTTAGGCAACCCGGACACTTGCCATTTACAAGCGCAGTGATAAGCCTACAAATTTGGAGTGCTCTATCTGGTGAATGCAAGGACCACGAAGTTGGACATGTGGGATATCCACACTTGTTGAAATCAGATGGACCTCCAGGTTTGGTCTCATAAACGTATATATTTATATATTTGCAATATCTACACATATTAGGGCGGGTTACTCTGCGTTTCCGGTGTTTTAGCCACGCAAGAGGGGACCCAATTACACGGATTCTAGTCCAACCTCGGGTTAATCTCCCGAATTTATAGTTTAGCTTACCTAGGTTCCATACACGTTTAAATGTAAATATGAGGTTTAGGCCTCTAGTATTGGTGCTAGCTAGGGCAAACAGGGGTATGGTGTTAGGTACACTTTAATAGGAATATTAGAACGGGGTTCTTTATCTTCCGAGCAATCGGCCATTCATCATTAACTAACATAACATCTATTCAAATTAGTTTAATCTCGTCAGATACAGTAAATGCAGATGTTAACCTACTGTTTTATTAGTGTTTATGGCACGGGTTGCCTGTAGTAAAAAACAAAATCTTGTGACAGTTTATAAGGAGTGGAATAGAGAAATCTGTTATTTATACCTTTCAGATATTTAAAACCTTTAATTTTACATAGATATTTGTAGAAACAATCAGATATTTTTTACCGATTATGATTTAAAATTTGGTAAAGTAATGTACTTATAACAGACATCGGTAGTGTAAGATGGCAACATTAAAGTTAGGTCGAATCAGCTGACAGATGACATTCGCCCTTTCAATGAACAGAAATAATATTAAACTATGTTATAATAATTTTGATAAGGAAATTGTGTATAGTATTGTGTATAGTATGGAAAACAAAGCATTCCTATGGCTGGATTTGGAGTATCTGAAGTGTAAATTGCTAAAAGAAGCCGGGGACTTATGGATGACAATAATGAAAGTTATTCGTTCCCGTATTTACATCACAGACCTCAGAACTGAATTAATTTATATCACAGAGGCGTAGAAGAATTCCTTTATCAGAATGAGTCAATCGAGAGTTGAAAGATACTACGAATGGACACAATAGTCTTTATGTTTCAAGGACGAATGACATTATTTTTGAGTATGGTTAAACGAAAACCCAAGTTATACAAATCTATTGTTTGTAATGAATGAAGTGAGAATTCAATTTAGTTCACGAGTGAAGAAAAATTCGTGTTGTTTAATAACAAATATAGATAGTAAAGATTCATAGATTCTAGATAGATCCGGGAGAGATCTTTACCCTAAAAGAGCCCGAAGGCCAATAAAAGATTATATCTGGCAATCATACGGCATCCAGAGAACATGGGTTTGGTGATATTTAAAATAACACACCAAACAGATTTAACAGAAATTTGTTTTATTTTCCGAGGAACGATTTTCCCTCAATATGTACACATGAAGTAACCATGTTTTTACCCGATTGCCCATGTCATTAGACATGATGGTAGCCGCCATTATTTAACAAAACTAAATATTTTTGGGAGAATGAGATGATAGCATTACAATATAACACAGTCTAATGATAATATTTTGTATGCGGTCGAAGCATTTCAATAAAACTCAGAATTCTATTGACCAACCAATTACTTCTTGTTTAGACCTAGTCTACTTTAGAATATCATACTGGAACTTACTAAAAGTATGAAATCCATACCATTATTCCATATTAATTTATCATACTAAAATTATTTAATTTGGTCAAACATGAAAACTTAAGATTCATTAAATTTATAATAAAACCTTATATTTTCAGTAACTTCAATTTATTCATAGATTAGTTATGTAGTGTAGTTTCATAAAGTACAAAATTACTTGTCTACTAAACATTCCTGGAACAGACATGCAATTCCAAGAAAACAGTCTAAATTATATTTCATCTCAGAAATCTAATAATATTTGGTTTTGATTCATATATTTTCTAATATATCTATAACTTACTTGTGGACTGAATGAGTTTTATATTTCATTTAGAAATGATATAACTAATATTTAATAAAAGTAGAATACCCCATACTGAATCATGTTATAAGAGCTGTAGATATTTTTGAAGGCTGGACTACATAGGAAGTAACAGTTTATATTTTGAGGATAAATAGCATTAAGTTAAGTTAGAAATTTAATTTAGTACAAAGAACCAAGGTAGCAGTAGGATAGGAGAAGCTTGCATTAAATAAGTAAGAGAATACACATTTATTTGGTAATACATGGTAGCATAGCACAGTATATGGGTACGGAAGCACTTGGCGACACATCACGGTTAGATTTCTCTTAAAAGAGCTTGAGTTACTACTTCAACGTGGGTTCCTGTCATCTAGACGTTCACAACGGTTAAACCGATCACTTTTTTTTGGCCATTAGTTATAAGAAATGTTCAGCTCAACTGTATAAAGATCCTTTCATATCTAGGTTTGGTTAGTTGTAGGTTCTGGAAGGCTAGGTAGTCGTTGAAGGGTTTCCTTAGGGTTTTGTTGTAGGAGTAGAGGTTGGAGTTGAGGGTGAAGCAGGCGTAGGGCCAGGAGGTTTATTTAGCAGTTAGGGCTTAGCATACATTACGATTGGTGGTCCCGTGACTCAGGATAACTTTCGAGTTGAAGTACGTAGCTAGTAGGCATTACAATTTGGTGCTCGTTCCCAGGATGTATTTATTTAGCAGATAGGTTTATAGGTATTACAATTTGCGCCGTGACCATGGATAGGATCAGTCCGGGATCGTTGAGGGTCGTGCCGATGCAGTTTATCGTAAGGTTTCATGTCTTGCTGTCTTCTTGCGTTTTGTAGTTCAACAATTCTTTCATTTTGTTATTTCGCCATGGAATTTTAGTTGAGTTGTTAGTGACGGTTTTATTGAAGGGATCTTTGAACACTTGAGCTTTGAACTATGAGACCCTCAAGGGTACAATTGTTGACGTGAGAATGGAAAGGAGAATTTAGCCGTGATGGGTTGTGTTGTGCACATCGTCAAGAAACACATTTTGTTGCATATTTATACACAAACTATAGTTTGTCATATATATATATATATATATTTAATTGTTTTTACAATTTAATAAGAATAGAGTAGCTTCTTGATATAACACACGATATCTTTCTTATTTCACATAGTAATAGTACCTGAAACAAAAGAGTTATATAAGAACAACGCGATTATTTTATCAATCAATATTTTGCAAACAGTAATCAATTGACAGTTCATTCATTGAGGCATTTTATTATTTTATCTGTAGTCTTATACTGGATTATTTGAGATATGATTAAATTCGTTGCGATTGGTTTTATGGTTCACAAAGCTAATTTTAATATTGATTAATAATTAAATAGGTGTATTATTTAAGTTTTAGATAATAATTTACGTTACATAAAATAATAATATCAAGTAATAATTTACTTACTTTAGTTTCAATCAGATACGTAGACAACTTTACTCAATTTGTTCGTATTATTAATATAACATAAGATTTAAATATTTAGGGATACATTTAATATTATTTATGCATTATTTACATAATTGGGAAAAATAATAATAGGTAATTCATTTTTAAAGTAAAAACATAATCAAGGCTGAGTGAACAAAACGCCTTCTGAGCAGGTTGATTTGACAAGTTGACAAGTGACAGGGTGTTATCTGTTATCACTTATATCTATGCTTATTAGTAATTAATATGATATCGAGATGGAATGATTATTTAAATAAATTTAATTTTAATATAGATATAAAGTCGGATTGTTGCAGGAAATTAGTTAAGTCAGGTAGAATAGAGATGTCATTGTTCTTGACTACAAGAAATATGAGTTTGTGAAGATTTATTTTTACATCAGTTATTAGTTCAAGTTGTGTTGAAAATTAATTATGAAACTAAAGTCAAGTCATGAGAGTATTAAGGATTTATTATTTGGGGGGGCGAGGGTTTATTTATAGACTTTAGTTCAGTGTAGGAAATGTTTCACAATGAGATCTGATAAATATGATCCTAGCTACAATGTTAACCTTTGTATAAAGGCTTCTAACTACAATATTAAGTTATTAATCTTTTAGCTTATTATAAGGCTTATTAGAAACATTAAATGTAATCTTTATAAGGGAAAATAGGAGTGTTAGTGATTACATAACTCGGGGGGCGATCTCCTTTGAATTTTCTTTTAACACATAATGAAACAAATGAAATGAAAGTAATTTTATTAAATAATTTTGGTACATTTATGGCTTATAGATTATCATTATAATGACTTACATATATGTTCACATGTAGTATAAGAATATAACCACAGAATCAGAAGGGAAAGGAAAGCAGTTTAACTTTAATTTTTTTGAGCGAAGTAAATATGTCTGTATTGTTACCATCAAATTTTATTAAGGTATTCAGTTCCATTAAGTGGTCCTATATATTTAAGTAAATAAATATACATCTTCAGTCAAGTTTTATTATGCATTAGTCATGATACTCAGGTTTTATTTTAGATTTATAATAGATTTTGTGTGGAGGTTGCCGTTGAAATCCAAAAATCTGGAACATAAAAAAAAAAAAATATTATTGAATCAAGTTAGATTAAATGTTATTTGTTAATAAACAAAGGTACAGCTATTATACAGTACATCTACATACTTTACTTTGAAATATAAACATTTATAACAGTAGTTCAGGAAAATAAATTTAGTTCATAAATAAGCTGCTAGTCTTCAAATGAAATGAAAATTGTGATCAGGCGATGGAAACAGATTTGAGAAAACAATAGGATGAAGACAAGAAGAGAATTGGCAGTAATAATAGGAAGAAATAAATAAAATTTCGACCCTGAAGAAGTACCTACTGTTTTTGAGCGAAGTCATTTCCATGAAAATTTGCATGAAGATATTTTTAACAACTATGTTCTTCAGAATTGAAACAATAATAGAGAATAAGACAATAATATTACCTTGTAAAGAAGTCGTAATAAGTTACAGCAGTAGATGTGGGGAGTTCATGCCATCCTTCATAACTTTTGCTCCATTCAAGATTAATTTGTTTACTGAGGAATTGTCAAGATTTACGAGCAGTCTGGAAATAGAAGACAGAAGATATTAGAATCAAGAAAAGAGCATAAATTGACGTACAGAAGATTCAAGACTTATTCTATAAACAAACGCAGTTAAAACTCTTGTTAACTTACATTCTGTTAGTCTGTTTCAGGTGGCGCAGAGTTCGACTTCATTGCTTCTTGTTTAATTATCCGTAATTGCATGAATTTTGAGATATAACTTATAACCGTTGCGCGAAGGTTAACGTAACTGTTTTGATTCTGTAACAAAAACAAATTTTGATTGTAAACATACAACACGAATTTTCTTTACTCAATATTTTAGTCAGATCATAGTAACAAGCGTAGAAAATAGTTACCTTATTATCATAGAACCATTTTATCACAGTTTTCTTCATAACAATTCATTTTCTTGTTCATTATTCATCAGTTAGTAATTTAATTTCCAGTGCGTAGAATACATTAAGGTTATGAATTTTTTTTTTTTGACATTTGACATGTCATAAGACAGTGTTGCCAGGTTAAAGGGATACGATGACATAAATAGCAGACTATCATTAAGGTGTAGATTCACTTACCTAGTTCGTAAGATTTACGTAGCATATATAAAGAATAGTTAAATATATATTTACCTATATGTTATTTAATTAGACAACGTACAAGTATTTCCGTAATTTATTTATCAAAATCTAATATTCAATAGGGATATTAAGATAACATCGATTAAGGTATCGATTACAGTCGATTTGTTTTAAAAGACAATAGTGATGTCATAATATAAGTTGTACCACAGTATAGGTATTGTAAGTTAAGGTTCGAATATGGTTGTACGCAAATTTCACTAGAGGTCGTTAGTAGTATATTTCATCGAAAGATTTGCGTAATGGTTCGATTCCATTAATACGTATTTTGAGGTTCTTTAATAAGTTGAAATTCGATAAGTTACATGGATGATTACGTAATGGTTCGATTCCATTAATACGTATTTTGAGTTTCTTTAATAAATTGAAATTCGATAATTTTCAAAAGGGTAGTTAGAGGTAAATTGAACTGAATGGATAAAGTAATTACGAGGTTTATTAAAGTATATAAAAAAAAAAAAAAAAAAACGAAATGTGTGAAGTGGATAGACGATTTTATTATTTGTATTAGAGAAAGTCTTTATTTTGATTTTAATGAAAGAAGTAAAGGGGAACTTGGGATATTTTAGAAAGATAAAGTAGTATGGATTTTGAATACATAATGGGTGATGTTCTTCTGACTAAGTCGATGCGGAAAAACGAATGTAGGAGCCTGTAGTGCGATGTATGAGAGGATGAATGAGTGGACTTTTTGAGTTGAATGTTGTTTGTATGTATTCAAGCTAAGTTCGAAAGTATTCGGATCCGAAAACGGGGGGTCTACTATCTTTAGAGGTACGAACGGGAGTATTTTCTAAAGACATCAATTGGGTTGCACATACTTAGAAGTTAGGCTTAGTAAATCGAAGGTTCGATTTAAGACCGATGTGCGGTAGTTTGTGCGAAACAATACTCTACAGTGCCTACGGGCTAACCTTCTTCGAGCGCGGGCAGGAACGTGCAGGTTTCACACACACCCATGTCGACGAATAGATAGGCCAACTGTATATTTTTAAAGGAAAAGGAATTGTGGGTAGTTTTGTCCAGGATAAAACTAAATTGGTATATTTGTAAGAGTTTCTGGTATAATATTGTTTCAGCATAATTTTGAAATGAAACATTTTTACACAATTCGACTAGTAAGTCTATAGTCTTACAAGAAAAAAAAAAGAACACAATTGTATGATTATAGAGCTGAAATTGGCTTGTTTATTCTTGATGTGATACACGCACCAATAAGGAGAGTCACATGTGATTTTGGAGAAGAATTTGAAATCGGAATCAGTTATTGTATTGAAGTGAGGATGAATATTCAGTATCTATACCAAAGATCTTGCTATGTTGTCTGAGGAGAGTTTTGTCAATTCATCGAAGAATTCGTACAATGTGAATTCGCAAATGAGGCTGAGCAATGGGCAGGTCAAGTTTGAGGTGTTTAGGCAAAATCGAGCTAATAGGGCTTGTTTGACTCACAACCAAACACTTCTTACGATGTGGTCGAGATTTGGAGAAATATATTCACGATTCAATGATATTATTCTATGGTTTGAATTCTGATTTATTACACAAGTGACTTTCCAAGTATTGGTTTAAATACACACACACTTAAGGGTACGAATACTGACGGAATTAGAATATCCAAGATTATCACAAAATGTTATTTGCTTTAAGAATAATTTGTCATATATATATATATATATATATTTAATTGTTTTTACAATTTAATAAGGGAATGCGAAGTTCTACGTTATTTGACGATGTCAATCCACTTCAAACTTTCGCAGGGGGGCGGTTGTAGCGATTCACATGTTCACGTCATGTGTACGCCATCATATAAACATATATCACCATCGTAAGACTCACATCATCATTATCATCAACAAATTTCCAACACATTAGCATCACATTCCGCCAGCTAATACTAAAATCATCACTTAATAATTATAATACAATACAAATGCCTAACAGAAGTAACAGTATGAATGTTTACGAAAGCAAGTAAAAATATTCCTATAACTAAACATTCTACCACTTTAAAAATAGCAAGCTGCTATTCACAAAAGTTGCCAACAAAAGGATTGACCTTTATTTTAGACTGAATAAGGATCAAAATTTCATATACAGCGCTTAGTGGGAGGAATCTCATCGGTCACGTGCGCGTCATCTGAAATGTCCAGAATGACCAGGAAGGGGACACAGTGGTTTAACAGTACAGTAGGTAGGCAGTCATGAAACAGACAGTAGGGTTGTTTACGGGGATAGTTACGAAGGTCGGGGAATATTAGTATAAAAGGGGACGGATTTTATAGATTTCATTCATTTTTACTTGCGACTTCGACTGGGTAACATTATTGTCTGGCATTAAGGTATTAAATTTAATTCTAAGGGGAATTTCTGTCGGGATTACATTATTTTTCTGATCTATAATTATTTATTGAAATGTTGTGGGATTTTGTTGTTTTATGGCTATCAAGCTTAATTACATGCCAGAAATAGTGTTTTGGTACATGGTTGCCAGATGAAAGATATTTAACCTTGCGGCTGTTAAACGAATATCTTTCAGACTCTTTAGTTTTTATCTGGGTTAGGCAACCCGGACACTTGCCATTTACAAGCGCAGTGATAAGCCTACAAATTTGGAGTGCTCTATCTGGTGAATGCAAGGACCACGAAGTTGGACATGTGGGATATCCACACTTGTTGAAATCAGATGGACCTCCAGGTTTGGTCTCATAAACGTATATATTTATATATTTGCAATATCTACACATATTAGGGCGGGTTACTCTGCGTTTCCGGTGTTTTAGCCACGCAAGAGGGGACCCAATTACACGGATTCTAGTCCAACCTCGGGTTAATCTCCCGAATTTATAGTTTAGCTTACCTAGGTTCCATACACGTTTAAATGTAAATATGAGGTTTAGGCCTCTAGTATTGGTGCTAGCTAGGGCAAACAGGGGTATGGTGTTAGGTACACTTTAATAGGAATATTAGAACGGGGTTCTTTATCTTCCGAGCAATCGGCCATTCATCATTAACTAACATAACATCTATTCAAATTAGTTTAATCTCGTCAGATACAGTAAATGCAGATGTTAACCTACTGTTTTATTAGTGTTTATGGCACGGGTTGCCTGTAGTAAAAAACAAAATCTTGTGACAGTTTATAAGGAGTGGAATAGAGAAATCTGTTATTTATACCTTTCAGATATTTAAAACCTTTAATTTTACATAGATATTTGTAGAAACAATCAGATATTTTTTACCGATTATGATTTAAAATTTGGTAAAGTAATGTACTTATAACAGACATCGGTAGTGTAAGATGGCAACATTAAAGTTAGGTCGAATCAGCTGACAGATGACATTCGCCCTTTCAATGAACAGAAATAATATTAAACTATGTTATAATAATTTTGATAAGGAAATTGTGTATAGTATTGTGTATAGTATGGAAAACAAAGCATTCCTATGGCTGGATTTGGAGTATCTGAAGTGTAAATTGCTAAAAGAAGCCGGGGACTTATGGATGACAATAATGAAAGTTATTCGTTCCCGTATTTACATCACAGACCTCAGAACTGAATTAATTTATATCACAGAGGCGTAGAAGAATTCCTTTATCAGAATGAGTCAATCGAGAGTTGAAAGATACTACGAATGGACACAATAGTCTTTATGTTTCAAGGACGAATGACATTATTTTTGAGTATGGTTAAACGAAAACCCAAGTTATACAAATCTATTGTTTGTAATGAATGAAGTGAGAATTCAATTTAGTTCACGAGTGAAGAAAAATTCGTGTTGTTTAATAACAAATATAGATAGTAAAGATTCATAGATTCTAGATAGATCCGGGAGAGATCTTTACCCTAAAAGAGCCCGAAGGCCAATAAAAGATTATATCTGGCAATCATACGGCATCCAGAGAACATGGGTTTGGTGATATTTAAAATAACACACCAAACAGATTTAACAGAAATTTGTTTTATTTTCCGAGGAACGATTTTCCCTCAATATGTACACATGAAGTAACCATGTTTTTACCCGATTGCCCATGTCATTAGACATGATGGTAGCCGCCATTATTTAACAAAACTAAATATTTTTGGGAGAATGAGATGATAGCATTACAATATAACACAGTCTAATGATAATATTTTGTATGCGGTCGAAGCATTTCAATAAAACTCAGAATTCTATTGACCAACCAATTACTTCTTGTTTAGACCTAGTCTACTTTAGAATATCATACTGGAACTTACTAAAAGTATGAAATCCATACCATTATTCCATATTAATTTATCATACTAAAATTATTTAATTTGGTCAAACATGAAAACTTAAGATTCATTAAATTTATAATAAAACCTTATATTTTCAGTAACTTCAATTTATTCATAGATTAGTTATGTAGTGTAGTTTCATAAAGTACAAAATTACTTGTCTACTAAACATTCCTGGAACAGACATGCAATTCCAAGAAAACAGTCTAAATTATATTTCATCTCAGAAATCTAATAATATTTGGTTTTGATTCATATATTTTCTAATATATCTATAACTTACTTGTGGACTGAATGAGTTTTATATTTCATTTAGAAATGATATAACTAATATTTAATAAAAGTAGAATACCCCATACTGAATCATGTTATAAGAGCTGTAGATATTTTTGAAGGCTGGACTACATAGGAAGTAACAGTTTATATTTTGAGGATAAATAGCATTAAGTTAAGTTAGAAATTTAATTTAGTACAAAGAACCAAGGTAGCAGTAGGATAGGAGAAGCTTGCATTAAATAAGTAAGAGAATACACATTTATTTGGTAATACATGGTAGCATAGCACAGTATATGGGTACGGAAGCACTTGGCGACACATCACGGTTAGATTTCTCTTAAAAGAGCTTGAGTTACTACTTCAACGTGGGTTCCTGTCATCTAGACGTTCACAACGGTTAAACCGATCACTTTTTTTTGGCCATTAGTTATAAGAAATGTTCAGCTCAACTGTATAAAGATCCTTTCATATCTAGGTTTGGTTAGTTGTAGGTTCTGGAAGGCTAGGTAGTCGTTGAAGGGTTTCCTTAGGGTTTTGTTGTAGGAGTAGAGGTTGGAGTTGAGGGTGAAGCAGGCGTAGGGCCAGGAGGTTTATTTAGCAGTTAGGGCTTAGCATACATTACGATTGGTGGTCCCGTGACTCAGGATAACTTTCGAGTTGAAGTACGTAGCTAGTAGGCATTACAATTTGGTGCTCGTTCCCAGGATGTATTTATTTAGCAGATAGGTTTATAGGTATTACAATTTGCGCCGTGACCATGGATAGGATCAGTCCGGGATCGTTGAGGGTCGTGCCGATGCAGTTTATCGTAAGGTTTCATGTCTTGCTGTCTTCTTGCGTTTTGTAGTTCAACAATTCTTTCATTTTGTTATTTCGCCATGGAATTTTAGTTGAGTTGTTAGTGACGGTTTTATTGAAGGGATCTTTGAACACTTGAGCTTTGAACTATGAGACCCTCAAGGGTACAATTGTTGACGTGAGAATGGAAAGGAGAATTTAGCCGTGATGGGTTGTGTTGTGCACATCGTCAAGAAACACATTTTGTTGCATATTTATACACAAACTATAGTTTGTCATATATATATATATATATATTTAATTGTTTTTACAATTTAATAAGAATAGAGTAGCTTCTTGATATAACACACGATATCTTTCTTATTTCACATAGTAATAGTACCTGAAACAAAAGAGTTATATAAGAACAACGCGATTATTTTATCAATCAATATTTTGCAAACAGTAATCAATTGACAGTTCATTCATTGAGGCATTTTATTATTTTATCTGTAGTCTTATACTGGATTATTTGAGATATGATTAAATTCGTTGCGATTGGTTTTATGGTTCACAAAGCTAATTTTAATATTGATTAATAATTAAATAGGTGTATTATTTAAGTTTTAGATAATAATTTACGTTACATAAAATAATAATATCAAGTAATAATTTACTTACTTTAGTTTCAATCAGATACGTAGACAACTTTACTCAATTTGTTCGTATTATTAATATAACATAAGATTTAAATATTTAGGGATACATTTAATATTATTTATGCATTATTTACATAATTGGGAAAAATAATAATAGGTAATTCATTTTTAAAGTAAAAACATAATCAAGGCTGAGTGAACAAAACGCCTTCTGAGCAGGTTGATTTGACAAGTTGACAAGTGACAGGGTGTTATCTGTTATCACTTATATCTATGCTTATTAGTAATTAATATGATATCGAGATGGAATGATTATTTAAATAAATTTAATTTTAATATAGATATAAAGTCGGATTGTTGCAGGAAATTAGTTAAGTCAGGTAGAATAGAGATGTCATTGTTCTTGACTACAAGAAATATGAGTTTGTGAAGATTTATTTTTACATCAGTTATTAGTTCAAGTTGTGTTGAAAATTAATTATGAAACTAAAGTCAAGTCATGAGAGTATTAAGGATTTATTATTTGGGGGGGCGAGGGTTTATTTATAGACTTTAGTTCAGTGTAGGAAATGTTTCACAATGAGATCTGATAAATATGATCCTAGCTACAATGTTAACCTTTGTATAAAGGCTTCTAACTACAATATTAAGTTATTAATCTTTTAGCTTATTATAAGGCTTATTAGAAACATTAAATGTAATCTTTATAAGGGAAAATAGGAGTGTTAGTGATTACATAACTCGGGGGGCGATCTCCTTTGAATTTTCTTTTAACACATAATGAAACAAATGAAATGAAAGTAATTTTATTAAATAATTTTGGTACATTTATGGCTTATAGATTATCATTATAATGACTTACATATATGTTCACATGTAGTATAAGAATATAACCACAGAATCAGAAGGGAAAGGAAAGCAGTTTAACTTTAATTTTTTTGAGCGAAGTAAATATGTCTGTATTGTTACCATCAAATTTTATTAAGGTATTCAGTTCCATTAAGTGGTCCTATATATTTAAGTAAATAAATATACATCTTCAGTCAAGTTTTATTATGCATTAGTCATGATACTCAGGTTTTATTTTAGATTTATAATAGATTTTGTGTGGAGGTTGCCGTTGAAATCCAAAAATCTGGAACATAAAAAAAAAAAAATATTATTGAATCAAGTTAGATTAAATGTTATTTGTTAATAAACAAAGGTACAGCTATTATACAGTACATCTACATACTTTACTTTGAAATATAAACATTTATAACAGTAGTTCAGGAAAATAAATTTAGTTCATAAATAAGCTGCTAGTCTTCAAATGAAATGAAAATTGTGATCAGGCGATGGAAACAGATTTGAGAAAACAATAGGATGAAGACAAGAAGAGAATTGGCAGTAATAATAGGAAGAAATAAATAAAATTTCGACCCTGAAGAAGTACCTACTGTTTTTGAGCGAAGTCATTTCCATGAAAATTTGCATGAAGATATTTTTAACAACTATGTTCTTCAGAATTGAAACAATAATAGAGAATAAGACAATAATATTACCTTGTAAAGAAGTCGTAATAAGTTACAGCAGTAGATGTGGGGAGTTCATGCCATCCTTCATAACTTTTGCTCCATTCAAGATTAATTTGTTTACTGAGGAATTGTCAAGATTTACGAGCAGTCTGGAAATAGAAGACAGAAGATATTAGAATCAAGAAAAGAGCATAAATTGACGTACAGAAGATTCAAGACTTATTCTATAAACAAACGCAGTTAAAACTCTTGTTAACTTACATTCTGTTAGTCTGTTTCAGGTGGCGCAGAGTTCGACTTCATTGCTTCTTGTTTAATTATCCGTAATTGCATGAATTTTGAGATATAACTTATAACCGTTGCGCGAAGGTTAACGTAACTGTTTTGATTCTGTAACAAAAACAAATTTTGATTGTAAACATACAACACGAATTTTCTTTACTCAATATTTTAGTCAGATCATAGTAACAAGCGTAGAAAATAGTTACCTTATTATCATAGAACCATTTTATCACAGTTTTCTTCATAACAATTCATTTTCTTGTTCATTATTCATCAGTTAGTAATTTAATTTCCAGTGCGTAGAATACATTAAGGTTATGAATTTTTTTTTTTTGACATTTGACATGTCATAAGACAGTGTTGCCAGGTTAAAGGGATACGATGACATAAATAGCAGACTATCATTAAGGTGTAGATTCACTTACCTAGTTCGTAAGATTTACGTAGCATATATAAAGAATAGTTAAATATATATTTACCTATATGTTATTTAATTAGACAACGTACAAGTATTTCCGTAATTTATTTATCAAAATCTAATATTCAATAGGGATATTAAGATAACATCGATTAAGGTATCGATTACAGTCGATTTGTTTTAAAAGACAATAGTGATGTCATAATATAAGTTGTACCACAGTATAGGTATTGTAAGTTAAGGTTCGAATATGGTTGTACGCAAATTTCACTAGAGGTCGTTAGTAGTATATTTCATCGAAAGATTTGCGTAATGGTTCGATTCCATTAATACGTATTTTGAGGTTCTTTAATAAGTTGAAATTCGATAAGTTACATGGATGATTACGTAATGGTTCGATTCCATTAATACGTATTTTGAGTTTCTTTAATAAATTGAAATTCGATAATTTTCAAAAGGGTAGTTAGAGGTAAATTGAACTGAATGGATAAAGTAATTACGAGGTTTATTAAAGTATATAAAAAAAAAAAAAAAAAAACGAAATGTGTGAAGTGGATAGACGATTTTATTATTTGTATTAGAGAAAGTCTTTATTTTGATTTTAATGAAAGAAGTAAAGGGGAACTTGGGATATTTTAGAAAGATAAAGTAGTATGGATTTTGAATACATAATGGGTGATGTTCTTCTGACTAAGTCGATGCGGAAAAACGAATGTAGGAGCCTGTAGTGCGATGTATGAGAGGATGAATGAGTGGACTTTTTGAGTTGAATGTTGTTTGTATGTATTCAAGCTAAGTTCGAAAGTATTCGGATCCGAAAACGGGGGGTCTACTATCTTTAGAGGTACGAACGGGAGTATTTTCTAAAGACATCAATTGGGTTGCACATACTTAGAAGTTAGGCTTAGTAAATCGAAGGTTCGATTTAAGACCGATGTGCGGTAGTTTGTGCGAAACAATACTCTACAGTGCCTACGGGCTAACCTTCTTCGAGCGCGGGCAGGAACGTGCAGGTTTCACACACACCCATGTCGACGAATAGATAGGCCAACTGTATATTTTTAAAGGAAAAGGAATTGTGGGTAGTTTTGTCCAGGATAAAACTAAATTGGTATATTTGTAAGAGTTTCTGGTATAATATTGTTTCAGCATAATTTTGAAATGAAACATTTTTACACAATTCGACTAGTAAGTCTATAGTCTTACAAGAAAAAAAAAAGAACACAATTGTATGATTATAGAGCTGAAATTGGCTTGTTTATTCTTGATGTGATACACGCACCAATAAGGAGAGTCACATGTGATTTTGGAGAAGAATTTGAAATCGGAATCAGTTATTGTATTGAAGTGAGGATGAATATTCAGTATCTATACCAAAGATCTTGCTATGTTGTCTGAGGAGAGTTTTGTCAATTCATCGAAGAATTCGTACAATGTGAATTCGCAAATGAGGCTGAGCAATGGGCAGGTCAAGTTTGAGGTGTTTAGGCAAAATCGAGCTAATAGGGCTTGTTTGACTCACAACCAAACACTTCTTACGATGTGGTCGAGATTTGGAGAAATATATTCACGATTCAATGATATTATTCTATGGTTTGAATTCTGATTTATTACACAAGTGACTTTCCAAGTATTGGTTTAAATACACACACACTTAAGGGTACGAATACTGACGGAATTAGAATATCCAAGATTATCACAAAATGTTATTTGCTTTAAGAATAATTTGTCATATATATATATATATATATATTTAATTGTTTTTACAATTTAATAAGGGAATGCGAAGTTCTACGTTATTTGACGATGTCAATCCACTTCAAACTTTCGCAGGGGGGCGGTTGTAGCGATTCACATGTTCACGTCATGTGTACGCCATCATATAAACATATATCACCATCGTAAGACTCACATCATCATTATCATCAACAAATTTCCAACACATTAGCATCACATTCC
The DNA here is from genome assembly GCA_947623375.1 of Apotomis capreana. Classification (NCBI taxonomy): domain Eukaryota; kingdom Metazoa; phylum Arthropoda; class Insecta; order Lepidoptera; family Tortricidae; genus Apotomis; species Apotomis capreana. The sequence goes on along the minus strand of OX392498.1, from coordinate 37,350,004 downwards.
GCCAGCTAATACTAAAATCATCACTTAATAATTATAATACAATACAAATGCCTAACAGAAGTAACAGTATGAATGTTTACGAAAGCAAGTAAAAATATTCCTATAACTAAACATTCTACCACTTTAAAAATAGCAAGCTGCTATTCACAAAAGTTGCCAACAAAAGGATTGACCTTTATTTTAGACTGAATAAGGATCAAAATTTCATATACAGCGCTTAGTGGGAGGAATCTCATCGGTCACGTGCGCGTCATCTGAAATGTCCAGAATGACCAGGAAGGGGACACAGTGGTTTAACAGTACAGTAGGTAGGCAGTCATGAAACAGACAGTAGGGTTGTTTACGGGGATAGTTACGAAGGTCGGGGAATATTAGTATAAAAGGGGACGGATTTTATAGATTTCATTCATTTTTACTTGCGACTTCGACTGGGTAACATTATTGTCTGGCATTAAGGTATTAAATTTAATTCTAAGGGGAATTTCTGTCGGGATTACATTATTTTTCTGATCTATAATTATTTATTGAAATGTTGTGGGATTTTGTTGTTTTATGGCTATCAAGCTTAATTACATGCCAGAAATAGTGTTTTGGTACATGGTTGCCAGATGAAAGATATTTAACCTTGCGGCTGTTAAACGAATATCTTTCAGACTCTTTAGTTTTTATCTGGGTTAGGCAACCCGGACACTTGCCATTTACAAGCGCAGTGATAAGCCTACAAATTTGGAGTGCTCTATCTGGTGAATGCAAGGACCACGAAGTTGGACATGTGGGATATCCACACTTGTTGAAATCAGATGGACCTCCAGGTTTGGTCTCATAAACGTATATATTTATATATTTGCAATATCTACACATATTAGGGCGGGTTACTCTGCGTTTCCGGTGTTTTAGCCACGCAAGAGGGGACCCAATTACACGGATTCTAGTCCAACCTCGGGTTAATCTCCCGAATTTATAGTTTAGCTTACCTAGGTTCCATACACGTTTAAATGTAAATATGAGGTTTAGGCCTCTAGTATTGGTGCTAGCTAGGGCAAACAGGGGTATGGTGTTAGGTACACTTTAATAGGAATATTAGAACGGGGTTCTTTATCTTCCGAGCAATCGGCCATTCATCATTAACTAACATAACATCTATTCAAATTAGTTTAATCTCGTCAGATACAGTAAATGCAGATGTTAACCTACTGTTTTATTAGTGTTTATGGCACGGGTTGCCTGTAGTAAAAAACAAAATCTTGTGACAGTTTATAAGGAGTGGAATAGAGAAATCTGTTATTTATACCTTTCAGATATTTAAAACCTTTAATTTTACATAGATATTTGTAGAAACAATCAGATATTTTTTACCGATTATGATTTAAAATTTGGTAAAGTAATGTACTTATAACAGACATCGGTAGTGTAAGATGGCAACATTAAAGTTAGGTCGAATCAGCTGACAGATGACATTCGCCCTTTCAATGAACAGAAATAATATTAAACTATGTTATAATAATTTTGATAAGGAAATTGTGTATAGTATTGTGTATAGTATGGAAAACAAAGCATTCCTATGGCTGGATTTGGAGTATCTGAAGTGTAAATTGCTAAAAGAAGCCGGGGACTTATGGATGACAATAATGAAAGTTATTCGTTCCCGTATTTACATCACAGACCTCAGAACTGAATTAATTTATATCACAGAGGCGTAGAAGAATTCCTTTATCAGAATGAGTCAATCGAGAGTTGAAAGATACTACGAATGGACACAATAGTCTTTATGTTTCAAGGACGAATGACATTATTTTTGAGTATGGTTAAACGAAAACCCAAGTTATACAAATCTATTGTTTGTAATGAATGAAGTGAGAATTCAATTTAGTTCACGAGTGAAGAAAAATTCGTGTTGTTTAATAACAAATATAGATAGTAAAGATTCATAGATTCTAGATAGATCCGGGAGAGATCTTTACCCTAAAAGAGCCCGAAGGCCAATAAAAGATTATATCTGGCAATCATACGGCATCCAGAGAACATGGGTTTGGTGATATTTAAAATAACACACCAAACAGATTTAACAGAAATTTGTTTTATTTTCCGAGGAACGATTTTCCCTCAATATGTACACATGAAGTAACCATGTTTTTACCCGATTGCCCATGTCATTAGACATGATGGTAGCCGCCATTATTTAACAAAACTAAATATTTTTGGGAGAATGAGATGATAGCATTACAATATAACACAGTCTAATGATAATATTTTGTATGCGGTCGAAGCATTTCAATAAAACTCAGAATTCTATTGACCAACCAATTACTTCTTGTTTAGACCTAGTCTACTTTAGAATATCATACTGGAACTTACTAAAAGTATGAAATCCATACCATTATTCCATATTAATTTATCATACTAAAATTATTTAATTTGGTCAAACATGAAAACTTAAGATTCATTAAATTTATAATAAAACCTTATATTTTCAGTAACTTCAATTTATTCATAGATTAGTTATGTAGTGTAGTTTCATAAAGTACAAAATTACTTGTCTACTAAACATTCCTGGAACAGACATGCAATTCCAAGAAAACAGTCTAAATTATATTTCATCTCAGAAATCTAATAATATTTGGTTTTGATTCATATATTTTCTAATATATCTATAACTTACTTGTGGACTGAATGAGTTTTATATTTCATTTAGAAATGATATAACTAATATTTAATAAAAGTAGAATACCCCATACTGAATCATGTTATAAGAGCTGTAGATATTTTTGAAGGCTGGACTACATAGGAAGTAACAGTTTATATTTTGAGGATAAATAGCATTAAGTTAAGTTAGAAATTTAATTTAGTACAAAGAACCAAGGTAGCAGTAGGATAGGAGAAGCTTGCATTAAATAAGTAAGAGAATACACATTTATTTGGTAATACATGGTAGCATAGCACAGTATATGGGTACGGAAGCACTTGGCGACACATCACGGTTAGATTTCTCTTAAAAGAGCTTGAGTTACTACTTCAACGTGGGTTCCTGTCATCTAGACGTTCACAACGGTTAAACCGATCACTTTTTTTTGGCCATTAGTTATAAGAAATGTTCAGCTCAACTGTATAAAGATCCTTTCATATCTAGGTTTGGTTAGTTGTAGGTTCTGGAAGGCTAGGTAGTCGTTGAAGGGTTTCCTTAGGGTTTTGTTGTAGGAGTAGAGGTTGGAGTTGAGGGTGAAGCAGGCGTAGGGCCAGGAGGTTTATTTAGCAGTTAGGGCTTAGCATACATTACGATTGGTGGTCCCGTGACTCAGGATAACTTTCGAGTTGAAGTACGTAGCTAGTAGGCATTACAATTTGGTGCTCGTTCCCAGGATGTATTTATTTAGCAGATAGGTTTATAGGTATTACAGGGTAACCAAATATTCAGCAACAAAGTGGGACTCATCCTCATTCCGTTTTATTATCGAATCATAGCACGCTAACTCTTCCAAGCAAATTAACTAAAACACCATACATAGTGTCAGTTTGTATGGTTTGACAGCTCATTTGGTTGGAAGAGTAAAGCGTGGTTTGACACTGTTAAGATGTACAGCACTAGCTGCGTGTCTCCACACTAGTAATGTTGACTGGTTACTATGATTACGTAATTTTTTTCGTAGATTGTGAGTTTGCTTATTCTTCTACCTAAAACCTCAACAGACTCTAGGCCTTAAAATGTGTTTTGGCTGGCACTGTAGCCAGAATTTATTTTATGTATGGTTATACTCATAAATAAATATACTTGGTGATTGTTAGCTATATGCCAGCAAAAACACACCTTTGGCCCCTTTTATTTTAACAGAACGCAACAAACTCGTACTTAATTGTTAACGTGATTTGATAGATGTCAAACTTCATTAAGACTAAGTAAATATTTGAAACTTAAAAATACAAATTCTGATACTAATGTACGTGGACATGAACATATTCATGGGAATATAAAAAAAATGTTTTTTTAACTATCTGAATAGCTCTGTTTTACCAAAGCAAGACTAGCACTACTTTTTATTAAGTACTAACGGCTACTAACCCTGTGGAGGAAGAATGGGTTGAATCAGCAAAACATATGAGTTGAAAACGTTCATAAAATTATCAACCTATACTTTTTGTACTCGTTATCTATGTTACAATACTGATAAAAATTGTGTACTTACCTACTGTATAAAAATTAAAATAGGTATTATATTTCGTTACTTATGCGTAAATTAGTTGCAACGCCTACAATTTTTCAGCTTTCCCTTAAGGTTGACTGGTTGATAATGCCTTTTGGCATAAAAAAAAAAAAAAAAAATCCGCCTTTTGTACGTTAATTATTTTATACTCTTGAGCAATAAAGGTTTATGGGTAACTAGCCTAGCGAGTTAAATGAAACAGGCTAGCTCCATATTAATTATAAATATATTGTCAATAGGACACGATAGAGTTTGACAGCAATACACAAGAGTCACAGCACAGTAAGAAGAAATGATAGTTAGAATCACAACACAGAAGTGTTTAAGAAAGTCAGAGAAAGCATAGAATATAGGAAAGCACATAAAACATTTAAACGAAAGCTAAAATATACAGCGGCGCGCAATAGCAAACCGAAAAGTGTTCGCGTAACAATGTACCGTTAGCTCGGGCGGCGCGAGCGCAGCGTCCAGCCTCGAGAATGGTTAAATGCCGACTGGCAGGAATTTCCGAGCGCGCGCGATCACTGACAGCGTTCGCCGAAGTTTCACGAAGCGTCCCGATAGATAAAGTGCTCGGACTACTGCGCGCGCGTCGCCGCGAAGGTGCGATAGTAATTTTATAATAAAAACTATAAACATATATATTTATTATAAAATATTAATATGTCGCCACATCAGCCCCCCTGGAGACCTTTAGGGTCGATAATAATCTGGAAAACGTACATGGCGACCAGAACGCGTAACCCTAGGTTCAGAAGGAACGACAGTTTGAAGAGGCGGAATGGTCGATGACGTTTTGGCAGTACCAGGCGCTTCAGATAAAATGTACGCTGGCTTCAATCTATCGATTGAGATCGAAACTACCGGAAACGTCAATTTTAAAATATTTGTCAAACCTCTCTACTATCCTATATGGACCTGCATAAGGCGGCTGAAGCGATCTACGGACAAAATCTTGCCGTACAAATACATGTGAAGCTGTCGCTAAATCCTTATAAATAAAAACTTTAGCGGAACCGTGACGCGTAACAGCTGCTGGTTGCAGTTTCTGCATGTGCTGACGTAAACGTGACAAAAAATCTGTATAATCTACTAAGTGGTCAGCAGACGGTTGCAACAAATCGCTGGGCAGTCTTAACGGCTCGCCGTAAACTAACTCGGCGGTCGAAGCAGACAAGTCCTCCTTCCATGCACTACGTATACCTAAAAGTACTAGTGGAAGGGTTTCAGTCCAGCATTCGTCTGCGTGGCACATTATGGCAGCTTTGAGCTGACGGTGAAACCTTTCCACCAGTCCATTTGCCGCCGGATGATACGCAGTTGTTTGTAAGTGGCGTGCCCCCGTAATCGCAGCAATTTGACGAAACAGATTTGAATCAAATTGTCTTCCACGATCAGTGGTTACATTTTGAGGGCAACCAAAACGTGCAAGCCAAACAGATATAAAAGCTTTTGCCACACTTTCTGCAGTAATATCTTGTAAAGGTACTGCCTCCGGCCAACGCGTAAACCTATCTACAGCCGTGAGACAATACCTATACCCGTTGGACACAGGCATGGGTCCAATCAGGTCTATGTGGAGGTGTGGTGGTGTGGTGTGAGTGAATCTACGTGTAGGTGGCTTAAAATCGTTAACTGGTGCGTGTACGTGGCGTGAAACTTTAGATCTTTGACACGGGATACACGTACGCGCCCACTCCCTACAATCTTTTTTAATCCCTGGCCAAACGTAACGCTCAGTCACCAACCGAATAGTATTCCTAGCGCTAGGATGACTAAGTCCATGGAGGGAATTAAAAATGGACTTCCGGAACTCGGAAGTTATAAAGGGACGTTTTGTCGGCCCGGACACATCGCAGAATAATTTAACTGCTCCAAAGTCAACCTTCTGTAACAACAGGGATGAACCGGTTTTGATCAAATTCCGTAGTTCTGTGTCCGTGGCCTGTGACGATGCTAACGCATGTAAGTCAAGTCCGTCAGTGATAGCGTCAGTCCTTGATAGCGAATCTGCGACTACATTCTCCTCACCGGCTATATACCGAATATCGGTTGAAAATTGGGATATAAAATCTAAATATCTAAACTGCCGTGGGGAGCATGAGTCGAGGGGTTTTTTAAAGGCTGATACGATTGGTTTATGGTCAGTGAGTATAAAAAAGGTCTTAACTCGATCATATGTCTAAAATACTTCACTGACTCATATATAGCCAAGAGTTCGCGATCATAGGCGCTGTACTTTGTCTGAGCAGGAGTTAACTTCCGCGAGAAAAAACCAAGAGGTTGCCAATGACCATTAATCTCCTGCTGAATTGCCGAACCGATGGCGAAATCTGAAGCGTCTGTCACTATTGCTAAAGGGGCGGAAGAGTCCGGATGAGCTAGAAGAGCGGCATTTGCAATACTTACCTTGCAAGCATTGAAAGCTTCTTCTAAAGCTGGAGTCCAGACTACCGGGCTGGTACTCTTCACCTTTGGACCACTTAGTAGTGCATGGAGAGGAGCCTGTATTTTAGCAGCACCAGTAATGAATCGCCTATAAAAATTTAGTGCACCTAAGAAACGCCTCAGCTCTTTAATTGTTTTAGGCTTTGAAAAATCTTGAATAGCCTTGACCCTATCATTTATAGGCTTTGTACCTTCCGAGGAGATCAAGTAACCTAAAAATTCAATTTGAGGTACAGCAAATACGCATTTACTCGCGTTAAGTAATATGCCATAATCATTAAAACGCTGGAAGACAGCACGTAAATGCGCTTTGTGCTCTGTGTCGCTGCCTGAGGCTATCAAAACGTCATCGATGAAGGGAAAACAGAAATCAAGACCCCTAAGGACTTCATCCATAAAGCGTTGAAATGTTTGAGCAGCATTACGTAATCCAAAACTCATGAAAGGATGCTCAAACATTCCAAATGGCGTCGTGATCGCTGTTTTCGGCACCTCTTCTGGAGCAACGGGAATCTGATTATATGCGCGCACTAAATCAAGCTTGCTAAATACCTTGCAATTAAAAAGGTTATGCGAGAAATCGGCAATATGCCGCACTGGGTACCTATCAGGGATGGTGCGGGCGTTAAGAGCGCGATAATCGCCACAAGGACGCCAGCTATTGTCCTTTTTAGGTACCAAGTGCAACGGAGACGACCAAGGACTCTCGGATCGTCGAGCGATACCCGTGCGCACCATATCTTCAAATTCCCGTTTTGCTATTTTAAGGCGATCCGGTGCCAAACGTCGTGGCCTTGAAAACACTGGTGGGCCGGGTGTAGTCTTAATAAAGTGCTGCGTCTGGTGTTTACATTTACGCTCCAAAGGATTACCGACCGGTCTTATAATATCAGGGTACTCCTCCAATAAACTTTTGTATGGCAAATCACCCGAAATAACTTTAATTTGCGGAGAAGCACTAGCTGAAGCAACAAAAGCGGCTGATGAAAGCGATGTTACATTGTCGACTAACGAAGCATTACGAACATCAACAAGCAAATTATAAAATGACAAAAAGTCTACACCGATTATAGGCTTGCTAACATCAGCGACAACAAAGCGCCAATTAAACACACGCCGTAAATTAAAATCCAGCGATAGGCTAAGCCAACCATAGGTACTAATGACAGTATTATTTGCGGCATAAAGTTCATAAGAGGTTTTATGACGTCGTTGCGCACGCAAAAAACTGACCGGGTAAACACATAAGTCCGACCCAGTGTCCACAAGATATTGAACCTTGGACTTTACGTCTGTAACAAATAAACGGTTGGACACTGATGCACTTTCACTGGTCGCCGCGAGCGACCGACTATCTAGTTTTTTGGATACGCACAAGGGGAAATGCACTTATCTGCCTTGTCCGCAAACTTGAAGTGGTACCAGCACAGGCGCTGGCCGTCACCGCTGGGCTTGCCAGCGCGCGAACGACTCCTGGACTGGTTACGCTGCTTGCCGCGGGACCTCGACCGGGGCTTATCCTGACGGCCCCGGGAGGTGGACATCGCGTCAAGCCTCTGCGTCAACGCGTCGATTTTGCGGTGCAATTGGTCAAGCATCGAAGTAGGAACGCCCGCTGATGAAGATGCTGCAGCTACGTGATAAGCAGGACTGGGCGGTGTAACCTCATGAACTTTGTCAGCCATCTGTGCAACGGTCTCAAGAGGTAGATTGTCCTGAAACGCCACTATACTCTGTAGCATTGTAGGCAGCCGGCTTGACCACAAATGACGAATAAATTCATCTGGGTAATCTGCTCCCGCTAAACTGCGGATATGCCTTAAAAACTGGCTCGGCTTTCTATCCCCGAGCTCCTCTTTCATCGTCAACTGCTTCAAACGCTCCTGCTTAGAGCTTGACAAACGAGCTATTAGCTCTTTCTTAAGCGTCTCGTACTTATCTGTGTCAGGCGGCTGGGTTATAATATCCTCTACCTCGGCAGCGTACTTATAATCCAGCACTGATATGGCGTGATAAAATTTTGTAGTGTCACTTGTTATTTTTGACAAATTAAATTGGCCATCTAACTGGGCGAACCATAAAGTCGGCTTATCCGGCCAGAATGGAGGCACTTTCACGCTAACATGACTCACTGACATACTCGTATTACTGCTACCAGGAGTAGCAACCGGAACGCCCGGAGTGATAGGATCTCTCCCTCCGTCCATTATAGAAATTTCAAAAAACGTCCGTTACGCTATTATTCAGTATTGCACAATCCACTGTTCGTTTAAAGTTAACACTCAATAAATATCCGATAAAAACTAGTAATCTCAAAAAAAAATTGTTTGTAAAACACTTAAAATTGTAAAATGTTCGTTAAAATTTAAAATGTTAAAATGTCCGTTGAAAGATAAAATTTAAAAATGGCCGTCAGACCATCAATTTTAAAAATGTCCGTTACACAAATGTTCGTTTCAACAGGGGTCACCACTATATGGGTAACTAGCCTAGCGAGTTAAATGAAACAGGCTAGCTCCATATTAATTATAAATATATTGTCAATAGGACACGATAGAGTTTGACAGCAATACACAAGAGTCACAGCACAGTAAGAAGAAATGATAGTTAGAATGACAACACAGAAGTTTTTAAGAAAGTCAGAGAAAGCATAGAATATAGGAAAGCACATAAAACATTTAAACGAAAGCTAAAATATACAGCGGCGCGCAATAGCAAACCGAAAAGTGTTCGCGTAACAATGTACCGTTAGCTCGGGCGGCGCGAGCGCAGCGTCCAGCCTCGAGAATGGTTAAATGCCGACTGGCAGGAATTTCCGAGCGCGCGCGATCACTGACAGCGTTCGCCGAAGTTTCACGAAGCGTCCCGATAGATAAAGTGCTCGGACTACTGCGCGCGCGTCGCCGCGAAGGTGCGATAGTAATTTTATAATAAAAACTATAAACATATATATTTATTATAAAATATTAATATGTCGCCACAGGTTAAATAAATAAAATAAGTCAAAAACTCGTCAGTTACATCATTGTGTATTGTAGATTGTTGGTACTATCGAAGACATTGATAACTGTACATTTGTAAACGAATTTAAACCTTATTGCAACGTGTTAAGGCCTGTGAGTGTATAGATAACCGCGTATTTGTTTGTACATTGTACCTAAATAAATAAGGATCGGGGTAAATTCGTTTTTACTCGGATATTTAATCAAATTACCTAGGTAAGCTTGTTACTAAGTATTATAGAACTGAGGTCGTTTCGGCCCTAAGCGCTTTCACGGCAGCTTCAAAACACCCGACGAGCGTACACGGGCTTATATGTTCGCTAAAACGACATCTTTTGCGGCTCGCATTTACTTATATGAGCATAATATGGTAAATACGCGTTAACGCTCTTACGAGTGACGCGTGGTTTAGAAGACACGGTACCTATACGCACCTTCACTCACGCGCTTAAAAAACGAACTCATACGCGGGTATACATTGCTGGTTTGAAACCTAAACCACCCTTTATAATATAAATATTATTTAAAAACGACATTACTGTAATAAATTAGTGCTCAAGATGTTTCTATAGTCTGGCTAATTAAATATTACGTGTAGTTTTGGCGGGAATTAAAAAAAGTCTGTGGCTAGTCACACTTTGTGTAGTAGGAATTACAGTTTTGATACTAGAAATTATTTTTGATTTTTTATGCACACGTAAGGCACCTCACATAATTTCTATCACTATGTATGGTACAGTCAACGACAATCACATTATGTTTACACTTTCTAACCATACACAAGGCGAAAAATTAAAAGTAGTGGAAATAAGACCTAGCTCGATAATACCATATATTAATCCATCACCAAAAAAATTACATAAGTACTATGCCAAATTTCATCTCAATCGGAATGTTAGAACTACGTAGTACATAAAGTATCAAAATTATTTATAGAGGACCCACCTATTAAATTGATTAAATCATAGACATTTAGTGATAATAATTTGAATTTTGAATTTGATACCACAAGGAAATATCTGTGGTCATTATTTGGGTAGCCAGACTAGTACGAATAATATTTCTCGAAGCAAAATATAGATCGGAATTATCCGGTATCAGTACTTTATCAAAGTGTGACATTGTTTCATATTATATACAATACCATGTCTTACGTGTGATAATAGTATTTTATGCAACAGTTGTATAAGAGGGGGCAAAAACGCGAGTAGCATGGGTCATGCATCGCTACGCTCACATCGTAAGAAAGATGCCACGAGCGTTTTTAGACCTACTTATACAACGTTGCATACAATACTTTTTCTACGACTCGACATTTACTAAATAAAATGCAAATAAACAACAAAGAAAATAATTACATCACCGCTCCGAACCGACAAAATTAAAAAAAAAAATAGTGATAAACTATTTTTTTATTGACGTCCATCTGTCAAAAAAAGATGAACTTATACCTAAAGGTATACGTTCGCTATACTATAGATCCATGCACAGAAGATAACTTATTTTTTAAGGTGGCATCAATGCCTTAGTACACGGTAGTCTATTTTTATGATGGTCATAATGTGCGGTTCTTGAACGCATCATGGAGGGTTTATGATATTTGGATAGATAAATATTTAAAAATATCCAAAGAAAATTCCGAAAATCATTCACAGTCGTGAACGTAATATTATAAATAAAGTGTACACGTGTTTACTACACAAAAACAGTCAGGAAAAGAGTACGTTCCATTAAATGCTATGAAGAGGTTACCATAAGAACTGACAGGTATTTAAACTTATATCATTATAATGCGGTTGCGATTGGTTGCAAAATTGTTGCCATATAAATCTTATAAATAGCGCCCTCTTGACAATCCTCATATATTTCTGGTCAGGCTTTAAAATTATTTTTATGTACTAACGGATTTTATAACGTTGATAAAATTTTCCGTTAGTTTCTTTGGTGACGCAAAAGAACGTTTAGCGAATAAAATATTCAATTATTTGAAGTTAATAGTGTTCATTAAAAAAAATATGTAAACTACTATTAACTACTATTTTATTGGAAGACTACTAATCATTACTAGTATGATGATGGTGTATTTGACTTAATAGAATGATTATTATCTAATTTTATGTTGCTATTGCTATTGATGATCATAATATCAAGATTCATGTAAATTAACTTAGTATAATTTATAATGTAAATTTGTTATTATGAAATAAATAAATCTAAATCTATTTTTTTAGACTGGCAATATAAGAAAGGGACACCCTGACCATGTGCGAGCTGTCTCTGTCTGATCGTGACCCCTTCACCGGTAAAATATATTTTATGTATTTACATTAAAGCTGGACTTTCATGGGTAGCGGCCGATGCGACTGTCGCGCGCGGCTGACGCTCAGCGACAGTCGTCCGGCCTCGCGTCAGTAATAGTTACTATGAAACTATATGGCGCCACTTTCGAGGCTAGCGGCTCGAGCCGCGTGCGGCTCGCGACAGTCGCGAAAAATGTCGAATATTGTAACATTTTCTAGCATAGAAGAAGAAATTTTTATTAATTTGGTTGCGCAGCGCCCTTTTTTATATGATCTTAGTTTACCGGACTATAGAAATTCTTATAAAGGGACAGTGTGGGGAAAAATACTGAACTCCTTTGCTTGTAATAATATAGCAATAATAAATCGTCACCCTCTTCTTCTTCTAGCATTGCTAGCAAAATATCTTTTTAGAAGCCATACAGATCACACACAACTGCACTGGACGGACACATCAATATGGCGCGGCGTGCCAGCGGGCGGCCGCGCGCGACTGTCGCATCGGCCGCGACCCACGAAAGTTGAACCGGACGCATCAGCCGCGCGCGTTAGTCGCGCGTGGCTATGCTAGACGACAGCCGCGCGCGACTGTCGCATCGGCCGCTAGCCATGAAAGTCCAGCTTTAAGATTTAATTATGTATGCACACTTATTCTGAGTTTACACTCCTGTTGTCTTATATAATAGCTCCATGATTGCAACATATTGTTTTTAACTACCGAATGTATAATTGTCTTATATATAATAAAACAAAAATAACGGTTTTTCAACTTTATAATGATAATTTCGCCAATTTATCATAGGATGTAGTTTTGAAACGTACCTACTTTAAAAAATATTGAGCTCAAATTGTTATTGTTATTTTCTTTTGTACTTACCTATTTAATTTGGTGCTGCGAGTAAAAATATTAATAAAACCATACACAAAATCTCGTATCTAAGGTGGTGGACCATGGAAGGCCACGCTCCTTTGAAGGCCAACTATTAAAAAGTCGTTAGTTATCGACATGTAAAGACACATCCCTTTTACTAAATACTAAGCTCCATCAAACTCAACGCCACAAACGCGGCGGCTTGACGACCGCGCCATTATTGTGGCAGTGCGAGCTCACGTTGCGTAGACTTCGGTCGTCGAAGTTGCAGTTGTTATTCGCGCGCTTAGCAAAACATAAGTTTTTAGTCAATAACCTATTATTATCTCATATTTTTTACTGTATATTGTTGTATAAGGTTATGTTTATGGTTTCTAAAGAATAAAAACATGGTTTTAACTCGATTAAAGTTTAAATATTGGCAGTGTTCCTAGGATGGCCGGTGGTTCCTTATAAGGCCAATCGAAAATTTGACCGTTGGCCTTGCTATGGTACATGGGCCTTACAAGGACCATTCACAAACCATGAACATATAAACATTTACTTTTTAGTTATAAATAAGTACGTACCGTTACAGTTACAGTTACAGTTAAAACAGTGTTTTATATTATAACATTTTTACTGTTAAGCGTTTATAACTTTCCTTCTTAGGAACATTGTGGCCTTACAAAGAACGGACCCATTAGTCTAAGATCCCTTTAAGAACGACCTTCACCGAGATGTTTATTTGATGAAATGTATTTTATATTTAATTTAATATGTCAATAAATATATTGCATATGGGTTGCCTAACAAATTTTAGTCCAGGGTATGTTTAATTAATGATTAAAAAAAATTTTTTTTTAAACATTTGATTATTAGATAAATTCTATACCAATCGAAAGTATGAAGCCCATAAAATATGCAAACGTTAGGTTGCCTATTCTTTTCCCGTCACAACTATCGGGTAGCCAGGTTTAAACTGGTAAATCTATACTAGCATTTTGCAACGGTCTGATTATTGAATTGAAATTAAATAACATTAAAGATTATTTTATTATGAACACGGTGGTATAGGGTTGCCTGCGAAAAATCAGTCCAGAATTCCGGTTGTCGACTTTTGACAAGTAAAATATTGCAGCGAGTGAATGTGTGCGACTGAGAGGTCCCAACCAAAACCATCCCATACGATAGAAGAGGACACAGCATAGCAGCTGTTTGAAGTCCGCCCATTTAAAAAAAGAGAGTGCGCATGCTATTTGTACTTGAAAATGAAAAGCATAGCGATAGACTCGTATATGCTGTGCATTATTTTGGAGTAGTTCATTATTAAAATAGAGAAATAGTTATTTAACTTTTTTTTTAATCAATTAATTAATGAAATAATGATTTATTCTGCAAGTAGGCCACAAGGGCACTTTTACATGTCTGAGTCTATCGACATTTCACAAGAGGTGATCACTGTTGAGAAGAAACTCCGAAAGATTATATACATTACATTTGTTTTATTCTACTACCTATGTTTCTACTTGAATCACTTAAAATTAATGCCGTTTAAACACTTTTCACCGTTGGTTAAAATTCTCCAACATTTAAAAGTATGAGAATCTCTGAACACCATGATGACGTAGGCTTGTGTCAGTCACGTGGTTCGCGAGTCTCGGAAGAGAGTACCAGGCGGAGTATATTATTATACCATGCATTTTATTGTATCTGTAGCGACAATCTACTCCAAAATAATGCACAGCATATACGAGTCTATCGCTATCCTTTTCATTTTCAAGCACAAATAGCATGCGCACTCTCTTTTTTTAAATGGGCGGACTTCAAACGGCTGCTATGCTGTGTCCTCTTCTATCGTATGGGATGGTTTTGGTTGGGACCTCTCAGTCGCACACATTCACTCGCTGCAATATTTTACTTTTCAAAATTCGACAACCGGAATTCTGGACTGATTTTTCGCAGGCAACCCTATACCACCGTGTTCATAATAAAATAATCTTTAATGTTATTTAATTTCAATTCAATAATCAGACCGTTGCAAAATGCTAGTATAGATTTACCAGTTTAAACCTGGCTACCCGATAGTTGTGACGGGAAAAGAATAGGCAACCTAACGTTTGCATATTCTATGGGCTTCATACTTTCGATTGGTATAGAATTTATCTAATAATCAAATGTTAAAAAAAAAATTTTTTTAATCATTAATTAAACATACCCTGGACTAAAATTTGTTAGGCAACCCATATGCAATATATTTATTGACATATTAAATTAAATATAAAATACATTTAATCAAATAAACATCTCGGTGAAGGTCGTTCTTAAAGGGATCCTCTACTACATAAGAAGGCCATTTTGGATAAAAATAAAAGTTTTTAATTTTATTATAAAACACGTTGGCAAGTTCTTTGTTGCTAATATGATACTTAATAATACTATTTTTAAATAACTTCCATTAATATATTCTTAGTTACACGATGGTGTTCAAGTAATGTTCATTAAGTTTTTTATAGATGATTAAAATACATTGAGCATTTAATGTTTCGCTTAAATGATAGAGCTTATTATGTAGTTTTTGTAAAAGCAGATATATATATATTGTTACCACTCTATTTTTAAGTTTAACGACTGATGTATAATATTGGCCTTGTTTGGAGCCGTGTTCCTTGCAAGGCCATTTGGAAGAGCTTTATAAAACTTAAATTTAATAAATAGTGGTTAAAGTTAGGTAAAAAAAAAATTTTAACAAAAAAAAGAACCGACTTCAGTAAAACTAAAAAACCAAAAATAACCCATTCAAGTACAGATTACATTTGACTCACCCTTCGAAGTCGATCCCAAACCACTCAGTTCTTATATTTATAGTTATATTATAGTTTACGCGAGGTTTGGCACCGACTTCGAAGGGTGAGTCAAATGTAATCTGTACTTGAATGGGTAATTTTTGGTTTTTCGTTTTACTGAAGTCGGTTCTTTTTTTTGTTAATTTTTTTTTTTTTTTGCTTTTTAGTGGTTCTAGTGGCTATCTGTGGTGTTCATCATCAGTTTACTTACATCAAATCCTATTTACTGAGTGTAAATTCTTGACTCTATCAATAAATTACCGAAAGCGCCGTACATGTCCCTATAACATTTGAAGAGTTCCCTCGATTTCTCCAAGATTCCACCATCAGATCCCGACTTAGTGCCAACGGGACCAACTCGGAGTTATACCTTTTCGATAAAAAAAAAATGAAAATCGGTTCACGGTTCTCGGAGATATCGAGTAACATACACACAAAAAAAAAATTTAGTTCGAATAGAGAACCTCCTCCTTTTTTTGAAGTCGGTTAAAAAGAAAGTCAATTATATGGTGCGCAATAAAACAAAATATTACTTAATAATTTGTTTCCTTAATTTATCCAGTAAATAAACGAATAAAAAGTATTTACTCGTTAGAGTGGCCTTCCATGGTCCACCTACCTTACCTAATAATAAATAAACGCGTAATGTATCTGCTAAATCTTTCAATTTGATCAAATAAGTAGATAATGACAACCGTGGTGGTTGTGATGTGAGGGACCGGTACCTACAGTGATGAAACGTATAATTTCAGTTAAGATATTGTTATTCCTTTTTATGCAACAGGTATCTATTTTCTAATTAATAATATCATTGAAATCAGCAACAAAGACTATAAACATACCCAGTATACACTTGAATGGTTGGAAGAACAAGTACAAGAAATCGAAGTTGTCGCTGTTGAACTGAAAAGTTGGGCGTGCTACATAAGAGCAAAGTTTTGCATCTCGTGCTGTTAAGTCCCTCGCAACAAAGAACAACTGTACCAACATTATTATTTTAAAGCTGGCTGCTGGCGCAATGCCGCCTGCATCGCGCTGTTAATTTTTGTGAAAAAATGACCCCTCCCCATAGAATACTGATTTTTAATACTAGAATTTTAGAATTTTATAATGGTATACAATATGACTAAGCACTAACAGATAAACCTTACATCCTATTTAATTGTTAGTTATTACGTATGCATTGATTCATACGAGCGCTTAAATGTGCATCAGAGCACACTTTGGACAGTTTGGACCTAAAGGATATAATTATATCATATCAGTATCTCCGTCATTCAACTTTTACGTTGTTGTTATTCTGTCCCACTGTTTGTGCCAAACTACGACACAAATGTACCTTTGATGAATTTCAACCACAGAAAACGTGAAGTAATTTTCTTCACGTTTTCTGTGGTTGATCTTAAGAGGTCTTTTTCTTTTTAAAATGCTGATTATTTTAGTAATTTTTCTCTAGGATCAAACATGTTTCTTAACATATTATTGATGTTACTACCTAGAACAGGGCTATTGGGATTTATTGGTATATATTTGAAACTTGAAACCTACAGTTTGAATTTTTCATTGATAATTTTTGTTTAAGAAACTACTCGGAATTAACAAAATTCACGCGGAAAATTAGTTTTTTCAACTTATTTTCGACTGCACGTAATGAAACCATGAAATAGCTTTGTTAGTACCTAGAAATCTGAAAAGTATTATTCACTTCAAAAAATTGGTTAAAATTATAAAGAAATTTTTGAAAATTTGAAAAAAAAAAAAGGTATTTTTAAAGGAATAAGGCCTCTCAAGGATTTGCCCAAGGGACGTAACCAATAGTAACCATGGCAACGAGGGAAACAAAAAAGTTGATCGACCCATCTTTTAAACTAAAAGTTTTTCTTTTCTTTTGTAATAACCTAACCCAGACAACGTATAGAAAGTCCAGGGGGTGTAGACTTCGTGAGTAGAGAAGGCAGTGTAGTGTGGTCCGACCTGGAGGAGAGGAGCCTCCGCAACGGCAATAATATCATCGGGAAGCATCGTTCCCGATAGGAGAGTAGGTACATAGAGCCATGAGGTAGTTGGGCGAGGAGAAGGTCCCGCCATATACGTTGTATAGATTTTTTGAAGCATTAATTTAATTTAATTTCCATTTTATTTAATTTAAACGAGAAGTTTTGAAAGAGTATGTACTTTGAGCTAATTGTATGATTTGCAAATTACTAAGCCCTTCAGACTATCCGTTCAAGTTTAGATTTTTTTCGAACAAGTGGCGTCATCTCTGTTCCTAAGGAATGAAATCGATCCCTATTATCACGGTGCAAAACGGCTTGCCTCCATCACAAAATGCAGCTATTTTTTTAACAAGTAATCCTACTGTAGGACTAAGTATTTCCATTTCTTACGCTTTTCTTTTGTGTAGACTGGGCGTAGGCACTAATGGTCAGAACCATTTACTTACAGGTTCTATGTCCATCCATATTCTGTGTATGTTCTCATCGGGTGTCATGCCAATTACCCCGTTCAGATACGCAGGGTCAGCGTATAAGAAGTGCGGATTTGACAACACCAAGAATGCGCCTGAAAAGAAAAAAATACTTAGTAGGTAAGGTACTCGCATCTTTTTTGTTCTATATTTAGCTTTGCTGTTTTTTTAGGTTTACGTAGGTAAGTACCTCAAGCGGCAATAAGGGAACCTTAATAGGATTACTTTGTTGTCCGTCTGTCAACCCCCTTCTTTCCTCAGGAAAGCGTGGAGGTATCAAGCTGAAAGTTATATCAACTATTCAGGGCTGCTACCCCTCGCAACCATGAAAAATCAATCTTCTAAGTAAACGCAATCAAAACATACAAGCATTTTGGCTGCTTTTGGTGACGCTGGTAGGAGTGGCTAGGGAATCAAATCCTATCCTTACTTCCCATTGACCTAGAATCGTGAAATTTGGCAAGAAGCAACATCATTTAGCAGTTAAATCCCGGACCTTGCTGACGCGGATAATCGGCGCGCTCTTACCATGAGATATATATCCATATTTGAGTCACCGCAGAACTTGCGATAGTCATGATCCCGCACTTAGGTATCTTGGTTTAACAACTACTTGTTCTGTATATCCCCATATTTATCCAGAAGACATGATAGCCCTGGGTGGATTTAACGGGCATAACTATTTTGACATCGTCAGCAGTAAATGAGAGGGAATTGACTAAGTATTGTAATAAACGTGTTACAATATTAAAATTGAGTATTGATACTATTAAATTTACAGTGTTCGTGCGGTCAGTACTATGATTTAAACTCATCGTCCAGTGGCGTAGCAAGATAATTATCGCTTCCAGCGTAAAAAAAATAACCTATGTAAGTTCCAGATTTGGGAGATAGGGGTTGGCTTTAAAGGCCCTGAACCCGGTGCACAGCCCCGCCTATACTTTTTATAGCTACACCAATGCCATGCATCACTATTAGCTAGCTTAGGCATTCCATCTCCACATCACATTTAGGTACTGAGATTGAAAACGTATTTATTTGCATAATTTATGATGAAGCGTTTCCAGCACGTGGATACTAGATACTAAAGGTGTGTGGCTAGACTTGCTAGGAATTGGGGTGTGAGAGATTATACGAATTCCAAAAAACGAAATAGACCTTAATTTACATCTGTACGACTGTCCGTATTGCACTTATCACACAGTTACCTACCGGGCATTCACGCGTAGTCCAGGACTATATTTAAAATTCTCTAGAATTATAACGTCATAAAATCCCTGCTCTGGATTTAAGCAAAATTTTATTCTAAGAATAACGCTTATTCTCGGATAGTAATGCCAAATAATATACATATGAGGTTTTGACCTTACTATCCGAGAGTGAGGCGTTATTCTTGGAATAAACGTTTGGTCGAATGCAGCCTAAGTCGCATTGTTTAAATATCTATGTATATAAAAAAATAAGCATACAATTCACTCTATGAGCATGTTCTAATTACTTACACTCCATTTAATCCATACTCCAGGAACAACCTATAGTATTATTATTACATTTGCCTTCTTAACTACACACTCATACCACCTGTTGTATTTTATACAGTTAGGACGACATCTGTCCACAAACCCACATATTAAATATACCTACCTACATTATAAGGAAAGGTCAAGTATGTTTGGTTTTGCGAATCTTGTGTTTAAGTTTAGTCATGTCTAATTTAATGCTTATAAGGTGACACAGTGTTATGTACGTATAAGAAATTAGTTTGTTATTTTTTTAAATAACTGATTAAATGCGACACTACGTGGCATTGTACTCGTACGTACACATAATTATGTCTTATATTAATAAAATATTGGCAACGCCAAACTCATATAAGGTGCGTTGGGGTAAGTTAGAAAACAGGATAAGATAATAACCGTTCAAACCTCCCTACTACGTGCACATTTTTTGCTCCTGGTAACTTTAATGAGAACGCGATTTTGTTGATAATATCCGCCCCTCAGTCATTGCCGTTCGCTCAAGTTCAATAAAATTAGCTGAAAATTGGGAAAAATTAAAGGACAACTTTTATCTATCAGGATATGTAGGTTATAGAGCAAAGTAACATTTTATCTATCTACTCAAATACTAACGTTTTTAATAATTAATCTTTTTTTTCTGCTAAAATGTGAGTTTTCTCAAAAACTTCACACTTTACCGCCAATATATGTATGACAAAAGTAAAGAATAGAATATGTTATTTCTAAAACGGTATAATTTATATCTACACTCTATAATTTACTGTTCCTATGCTATTTTATAAATTTGATTAATTTGCCCATTGAGCGAAATATTAATTTTCTCCAACTTGCTTGGAAATGTTCCCATTAAAACTGGACCGCGAAATCGTTCGTTATATTTAGAAGGCGTTAATGAAAATTAAAAAATATATATATTATTGGCCTTAGCCGGGAAATCAATATTATTTAAATAAGACGATTAAGTAAAAAACACACCTTCCGTTTATAACGTCTCATACAAATGAGGGTACTCTTAATTTGGCCGGTTACTGCATTTTTACTTTTAATTTTTTCAAAGACTTTGATAATTCACCAAACAGCCAATTGTCCACTAAATTTAAAAAATAATAACTATTATAAACTTTTTAATTGTTCTCTGCGTTTAGTTCTTGCACTGAACATTTTTGTGCTCTGCTGTGAAATACGCCAACTTTGCCTCCACAGGGAACTTTGCCCAAAACGCTACTTAAAAAAAGAAACTTTACTGTAGACAATCTCAAGATGATTATGGCATCACTACTATTTTTAGTGGAACATAGATTATATCTGTGGTATCACTGGGAATCACATTTGCGCGCAACTTCATTCCGTAACGTGTTGGGACTAGTCGAATAAGGTGCGTGATTTGGCGGGCCAATTCTAGGTGAAGTTCTGGTGTATTTTTTACAGAATGGGGAAGCCTCAGGTGAATTGTATCTTATTGCTTGTTATAAAATAAGAACTGTAAATCATTTTTATTGCAGTTTGAACTAAAAATACTTATTAAAACCGGAGTTTTGATGGTGGGCAATGTTATTCAGTAACTTGCTAACCTATGAATGCCAACATTGCCCAGACTAAAAAAAGGGTTAGGGTTGTCACCTTGTCGTAATTTTACCTGACTGCGTAAATAGAGGAGGGTTATGTATTTAAGGTAAGGTAAATTATATTTCTATTAAACCATTGTACTTTTAGCATTAGCTGCATGTCATGTCATGGAATGTCCATAAAACAAAAAAACATAGAATATTCAATTATAACAATTTTTATTTAGATTATTCTAACGTGAAGTAAAAAAATAACCGCCAAACTATTAGTATTGAATATTAAGCATACATTTTTCATTTTGATAATGGTATTGGTAAAGATGGTTTACTCAACCAAAAGTGACAACCCTGATAATTTCAAACTGCTTGATTCGGCTTGTATGGAGAAAAACAAAATACCTATGTAACATTGCCCACCCATATTGCACACGTGTTTGTACAGTTAAGACCAAGATATTAAGTAGAACGCCATTATTACCCCAGATTTTATACTGATCCTTATCTTAACGTTGTAGGGGCTATAGTTACGAAAATAATCGATTTGGGCAATGTTTGAAAAAGTTTAGATAACTTTACCCGAGGTGAAAATTGATAAAAAAAATGGTTAAATGTAGATTTAAAAATTGTTTCTCGTAATAAACGCATGCATATGAATACGATGGATGCGTTAGACAAAAAAAAACTTTATCCCGTCATAGAAAAAATGAGAGAAATTCGGGTTTTAACGAAAAAAGCGGGCAAAGTAGGCATGTTTCACGGTACTGTCAATGTATTTGAAATGTCGACAAATTTCGAATAACGGACAAACAATTTAAATAAGTAATAATCTTATAAGTATGCGGTTAATTTATTTTCGAGATTCTTAGTTATTTATTAGAGATTTCTCACGAAAGTTTTAATTTTAATAATATGATGATATTTAATGAGTGAGTTGAAAATTAATAAGTGTACCAAACGTAAACAAATAAAAAATAAAACAGAAATGATTGTGTCCAAATCAATATAAAAGTTATTTTGAACTTATGATCTTCTCCGAATGATAAATATGGTATGGTTTCTAAAAAAAAACAGTGTGTTTAGAAGTTGTTAATTTAACTAAAATTTATAATTACCTATGTGCATATTTTTTGTTATTGTGTTTTCATATATATTTAATTCTTATTCATATATTTTGTTTTAAATCGAACATAATATGATTCGGACCCGAAATTTTATTGCTATTCCTAAAAAAAATAAGTACCAAATGAACTTCATAGTACTGATATATTAAATTAAAATGTAGATTGGTGATTATTTCCAAGCATATTTGGAGAAAAGCACTATACAAGCCTCGGCGGGAATGTCAGTTCGCAGATTCGTATTATTGAAGGACTCGGCTACGCCTCTTCCTTCAAAATCATACTCATCCACGAACTGACTTTTCCCGGCCTCGGCAGTAATATACTAATTCGTACTGGTTAAACGGTGTTACTTTTAATACCATAGACTTCTTGTATGTTTTCCTGTAAGCTATAGATATAGAACTATTTTCTATATTTTTTTTTATATTTTTAGACTCAGTATTTTAGGAGGTAAGGGGTGTGCCCTATTTTCATAAATAACTTCAAAACTGTTTAATTTAAATTAATAAAAAATATTATTTGAGATGTTCATAACGTACCTCGACGTCTCCAAACATTATTTTTTGATAAAGTCAGCAGTTTTCTAAATATTCACTCCGGAATTTAAAAAAATAACGTCCCCCCAGTCTAACTTTTCAACCACAGGTCAAAAAATTATGGGAAAATTCAGGAAAAATGAGGCCTTATAAGTACTTTCAATCAAAACTATATTGAATAAAATCGGTTGAGCCGTTTTTGAGTTATCGCAAAATTTCATAATTTTATTTAAAATGACGTAAGTGCCGAGCCGTGTCCTTATACTTCGAACGTAACACATACTAGTTAAATGCCATACTGCATCAAAACATTCCGCTCAATATGGCGCGTATAATCGATAACTTCCAGAAGGTTATAAGTAATTACAGTTAACAGCCTACGTGCGGACTCACAGACCTAAAGGTTATTCATATTGTATAAAAAGAGTTTTTAAAATCGTATTTTTGCGGGATATAACGGCAATTTTCAAATATGAATAAAAGTTTTAAAATACTACCTTGACACACTGTTGGACTGTATACATCAAATTTATCTAAGCCGTATATAAATAAGTTTGATAACTATATTAATCTTTCCCCGTAACCTTTTAATCTTGTCCCAAGACTTATAAGTTAAGAGTGTAATTTTATTTAAACTTTTTTCATACTAAAAGTATTTGTAACTTCCTCGTTTTAATTTAAATATAAAGATTAATATGTCCTCTTTACTAAAAACATAGATTTCTATACCTAATCTTCATATTATGTGCACAATATAAGTAAAAAAAAAAACACTGCTTATCTCGTGTGAAAACCGTTCAATCTTACCCCAACGCACCTTACTCATACTCGATCGAGGAAGGCTGTCTGACTACGGTACCTACCTCCAACTGGTACCTTTTAAGAAAGGTGGTGCTCTTTATTATCTTTTTATTATTTTAATATATTTATTGCAATATTAGTCAATTTAAGAATTATCATATTTTAATTTCGGTTCCTTTGGATCACAGTAATTGTCTGGTTTGAAATAAAAAAAAATAAGACGTATTACTTTTTTTATATATCAACCACATTCTAATTTATTTATTGGATTTTAATAAAAAAACCTAGTTTTTATTTATAAAAAAATGGTCTGTTGTTTTTATGCGTTTACTTGAAAGTTGCTCATTGCATATATGTCCATATAGTGGGTCGAAAATGACCTATTTCGACCTTAGGGTGAAAAAGTAATAAGAAAAAACCGGCCAAGAGCATATTCGTTATGGTAATATGTACCTATAGTATTTTGGGAAAGATCGGCGTGAGATAAAAACGGAAGACTGTGGTAGGTACCCCAAAAAAGCTTTTTTTTTAGTTTTTATTTTACCGTTTTGTCGGCGTGATACATACACATACTCATACCAAATTTCAGCTTTCTAGTACTAATGATCACGGAGCTAAGCCACGGACGGACAGACAGAAGACATTTTAGGGTTCCTAGTTGATTACGGAACCCTAAAAAGAACATTCGGGTCTGCATAAGTTGCAAAACGAAATGTGCTTCACGGCAATGGAACTAACTTGTACATGTAAGGTAGGTACAATCATGAAAAAACTACTAAGGATTACTGTAGAGTATGGATACTGCTCTCTCTGACACCGAATAGTAAACCACCGCAATTACAAGTGGACAACTCGTAAGTGCGAAATGCAGGTGCCATGATGTTGGTACTCAAAACGGAATGTGAATTCTAATTATTACACCGCATTATGCACAGCCTGCATGCAGTAAGGGCATGCCTAATCAAAACTAGTTTAAGGTTACAAAAATAATGTCAATGTATTTTTTTATGTCAGATAACAAACAGCAGATTAATTATGAAGATGGTCAATTACCTTTCAAAAGATACCTATGTACGTTCTAGTCTACTAATATCTTAAAAGAATGTTCTAAATCGAATATTTAGCATTCTCAAATTTCTATCTAGATTCTTCGCTAAATGTAAACTGTACTAACAAGTTCGTACGAAGCTAGATTTCCCAGGTTTTAGTCTGGAGATAGCCATGCAATGCAATATTAAAATATAAGTAAATAAAGTTACTATTTTAAATGCCAAATGCTTTAATACGTAAGTACTTTTACTTTTCGGGTAAAATTATATCTCGAGTTAAATAAACGAAAATTTTACGTTGCACGATGTTAAACTTAGACTACAATTACTATAATCACCCCATCTGGTATCATTATCATAGTAGGAATATCATAGGTATTCATAAAGAATTATAACCATTTATAGTTTTAATCATTGATATTTAATCTCTTGTCCAAAACAAATAATATCATATCTATAAATAGTACAATGAATTGCGTTAGATCATATTTATTATCTACTAATGGTTTGAGAGTAGACAATGTTCATTTATCATAGGGTTGGTGAATGTGCACATTATTCATCTTTTTTTCTTGCATACTTTTATCTGTTGATTTACATATATACACGCGCTTCTAAAAGACTGAATTAAAATATGGCAAAGCAAAACTATATCTTGAGCCCGTTATTTATGTCCCACTGTTTGGTTGGTCTCACTCTGTGGTTTTCTTGGCTTTGGCTCACAGGTCATCAGGCATGCGGCACACATGAGCAGCAGTATATAATACCAAGGAAACAGCAATTATAATTTACTAAATGGAACCATGTTAAATTAACATAACATGAAATTATAAGATTGTTTTGCTTTGATTGTGTTGCAGATTTCCATGATGGATCATCGTTCCATTTTGTCGAGTATAGTATATTACAATTTAAAACTGTACTTCCAAACATACATACATGTGTTTTTTTAAATAAAATATGTTGTTATTCAGACGACATTAATATATGCGTAAGTAATTAAATTAATCTACATAGGTATAATCGCGGAGACTCGCCGCTTTTGTGCTTGTTATTGTCTACTTCGACAACCCTAAAGGAACCGGCCGGACAACACCTCGTCTTGATTAACTCGCTTTCCACGGAGGCATGAATATTAATCGCCAACATTAACTTTTGGAAATGTTTGCCACAGTGAACTAAAAGGTCACGATCAATCACGTCCGCTATTATAACGTAGGTATTATAACATAACGTACCTATGTATAAATAGCACGCTCTTAGGATTTACAAGTTGTATATATAGTTTTAATAACACCCACTTTTGTATTGGTTTTTAATATGTTAACTGACGAATTAAATTATTCTAATCAGATATAAATATAAGTAAGCACAGTAAGCTGCAGAGAAACCCCCGCCATATTAAACATATCTAGTAAATATTTAAACTGCAGCATAACAGGAACATAAGAGTGTTATTTATGATTGCTATAAAGCATTATATGTCCGATGAAGAAGCATCAGTCGTAATGTTAATGAAATAGTAAGAACCAGGAGTGACGTGGAAATTACAAATGACCACACAAGAGAAACTCGCCTTCGTGCATACGTATATATGTGCATCTCATGGTCATCCATGCACAAAGCACTCAGCTATGCCTGAGCACCATGCTGATAGAATGTATGAGTAAGACATTAAACTTTATTTATTACTTCAGGTACCCATTTTCGAAAACATCATAAAACCTATTATTTCATATTTGCATTGTAATCCTCTGACAATAATCCTAACTGGTATTGTAAACATTACTACGTAGCATAGTAAAGTATCCACATAGCTTATCGTTCACTCCCACCATATTAAGACTGCGCCGAGCGAAATGTGAAAAAATAGGCAGTTGCCTTTAAGTAGAAGATAACGTCAACACTAGTTGTTTAATTCTTTTTCACTTCTCATGCTCTTAAAATGTTACTTTAGTCTCTGCATATCGGGACTAAAACTCCTTATTAATCTCTAGGGACTAAAGTAAAATTGTTTTAATTTACTTTGAAAAACCCCTAAACAGCCAATCACGACGTTTGTGAATGGAGGTTTATAGCCATTTTCAGTGATAGGTATACAAACTTTTTGGTGCGTTAATTTAACCTCAAAATTACAACTGCTCAAAAAAAGTAAAATTGTTTGAAATTACTTTGAAAAACCCCTAAACAGCCAATCACGACGTTTGTGAATGGAGGTTTATAGCCATTTCCAGTGATAGGTAGGTATACAAACTTTTTGGTGCGTGAAAATAACCTCAAAATTACAACCGCTCAAAAATTCAAGATTTTATTTAATGAAACACGATTAATTATTACGAATACGAATATAATTTTATCATGCATGGCCCATAAGTCCATATTAGTCTTAAATAAAATAGTTTTCAAGTTTGAATCTGTTGGCTAAATATGCATGCATTTAAAGCACTTCACAAAGAAAAGAAAAAAACCACGGAACATTTCTTTTTTCTTTTAGAAATTTGAATGGAATGAGTAGATGTCTATTACTTGTATTAAGCTTGAATTGTAATCACCAAGTAGACCAATTAACTGTGTCACTTTATAAATTACGGACAAAATATGTAATCATCATCTTCCAATGAAGAAGAATAAAGCTGAAGGCTATATAGAGGAGTCAATCCAAAATAAACACAATATCTATCGAAGGCTATACTATATTGAAGGAATTAAAATATCCTCAAAGCAAAAATCACAACCAACATTTGACCCACGCCCATCAACATCGCGGGCTGAGAATGAGCCTAATGAAATGACCATCGGCAACCTTTTTAAGAAAAGTTCTACGTCTCTACTATACCTACTCTCCATTCTCTCCAACTTTTACTTCGACTTCGAGTGAAAATATTGAACATACTTCTCAATTACAAACCATGCCGACCCAGCTTAGTTTACAGGGAAAAACTATACATTTAAATGTAAAGAATTGTACAAATTGCCCTTTAAATTTTTCTGAGGTTAGATTAACGGCTGTACCTACTACGTAATTGTAAGAAACTTTGTTATAATAAATATCGTAATTTTATATTGAAATTCGTTCATTTTCCTCGCATTCAAAGTGAAAAGTAGAGTGTTTAACGCGAGACTAAACAACCATAATGACACTCGAACTATTAGCAACCCTCGCTTAGCTCGGGTGGCTAAAACATCTCGTGTCATTATGGCTTGTTTTAGTCCCTTTTTGAACAATCTACTATTCTAAACTATATATATATTTAGCACTTCGAAGAACGACTGTGTTAACAACTTCTCCGTGGAAAAACTATAAGATATTAATATTTTACCCTAGAGAACTATGTAAAGTTGGACAAAAATTGTAAAATCGTAAGCAGGCGTTAAGTGTTTTTTTATACCTTAACAATGGAAATCTATTCTGATTTTCAGTTCAAAAATAAAGATGAATGTTTTCAATTATTGTTTGGTATTAAAGGTCCAGATTTATCAAAAAGTGCTTTTAATTCTCCATACATTTTTACTAAGGCGGCCGCGCGCCGATCTAAATACGAAATTCCCCGCGCTCTGTGGTTCAGTCGCTAACGCTCGGCGCCCTCTTAATCGTAAGTAAGTACGTGTTATTTATGTAGTAAACAAGTATATAAATAGTATGTAGTTGGAAGAAAAAAGATAAAAGTACATTACATACCTAGGGCGGTGAATTCATGAATGTCACCTCACCTTCGGTTCGGGCCGCAAATACCTACAATCCGGGGTTTTCCAAATTACCGCCCGTAATTTGACTAAAGTTTTGCGTCTTGCCTTGGCCAGGAAGTGAGATTTTTCCCCGGTATGGCTCGAAGCGGACAGAAAATCCCACATACTGCTAAAAAGCTTAAACGATACACTGTAATTAAAATTATGGATAGCGTATGTAACTCTTATTAATTATTAAACGTTCAGCAAAAAGTGAGAAAAGAGTAGGTATGTGTGGTGCGCAAGAATCGACATCAAAAAAGGGATTAAATTAGTGATGTGGAAACACCACAAATTCTTTTGTTTAACCATTGATAAAAGATCGCATTACGCATTTAATTTTTTTCTGTTCGTTGATCTTTGTATCAACATTGATTCAGGTTGAATTTTTTATAGTTTGTTTGTTATTGTTGTTTTTTATAGTTTGTTAGTTCTATCTATTTAAAAATGTTGTTATTGCAAAATAACTCTTGCTCAAATAAGTTATGCTCTTATGCTTGAGGCATGGTGGAGATATACGAGTACAACTACAATTTTAAATAAATACTTACGGGAAGGTGTAGTATAACCCTTATTTTGACAAAAAAAATCTTAAGTATTTATACAAAGATCAAACCTCAAAGAAAAATTTAAATGCGTAACCTAGTGGAAGAGACCGGGATCGAACCCGGTACCTCTGGATTGCCGGTCCAGCTCGTTAACCACTTCACTACCCTTACGCCAAGGAACCTTTCGAATTTTTCCCTATGCTTCGTGTGTCGATCTTTGCAACATACCTACCTATTACTCCTATTGTTTAACACTGTATTTTTCTGAATCATGTAATGGACTTTGCTTCATTCTCTTCTTCGGCGAAGAAAAACTACCATGGGATGGCTGTGAAGTATCGCCTGAACAATGAACATAATCCACTTGGTTCCGCAGTAGGATCACTCATAACATAAGTCATATAGTTGATTTTCAAACAATAACAACACAGAAAAAAAACCATAACAGAAACAGCAAACAATAAAAGATTGCACTTACATATTATATTGCACTATATAAAGAACCTTTTCACTTCTCCTGCTCAAAAAGTTCGACTTTATGCTGTGCATAGGCGACATAAAATCGCATTTTATGCTCTAGAACATAAAGTAAAATCGTCGTCGAAGACCAAGGCGATCGGTCCAACAGCCACACGAACAACTACAAACTTAAACCCGTTCCAAACCTTCCGATCCTAATTATCGGATTAAATCGGATAATGAGTAGTGCAATTTAATAGGACCGATAATTAGGATCGGATCGGAAGGTCTGGAACGGGTTTTAGCTGGCATAATAATAACAACGTTAAAAGTTCCTTAATAAACAGATATAAAAAAACTTAAAACTTCATAGAATAAACTCTTTATTTTATTTCGTTTCGTTAGTATTCTAAGACCAAGGCAAAGATACCAACAGCCAAAGTACTTACACAATTTTGTAATTTTTATTTACTGTCATTTATTACTTTTTAATTTTTTTCTGTAATTTAATTAAATTTGTTTTTAAGTATAGTATTTACATGATGCAATTTCATTTCCTCGCAATCGAAGTGAAAAGTAGAGTGTGCAACTCGTCCATAAAACGCATTTTACACTCCACTTTATATTCATCCTCGCTCGCAAGCTCGCTCGGATGGATAAACGTCTCGTGTAAAATGGTACGTTTTATGTACTTGTTGTACAATCTACTATTTTCCTACCGGCTAATCCTATTTGGAATGGAGTTAATACTCGAGCGGATCTTTAAATTAACTATTTTTTTATTTTTAACTGAGTATAAACAAGCAAAAAAGTTAAATAAATTACAAAAAAATACGCTTAAAAATGGTACAAAACCTAGGTATGTAATATTGTGCCATGGTTAAAAGGTACGTAATCAGTGGTGTGCCTTTTTTCTTTATCTTTGGGTAAAATGGTTGTGTATTCATCGTTTAACTTCTAATCTAGAAAAACCCAAGATGCAGGATGCGTTTTTTTATTGAGAAATATTTAGTATTCAAGTAACTTAATCACTAACATATTGACCTTTCTACCTACGTAGGTATTTTAGTTGTAAGTTGTAACCAATAAAACGGCAATGTAGCGTAAGTACTTACTAAAATATGTTAACATTGTTACGAGGTACGAGTAGATATATTTATACGGATATGAGTTTATTTTCGATACAAGAACGATGAAGTGACAGCGCAATTACCTACTTTCTTAGGAG
The DNA here is from genome assembly GCA_947623375.1 of Apotomis capreana. Lineage (NCBI taxonomy): Eukaryota > Metazoa > Arthropoda > Insecta > Lepidoptera > Tortricidae > Apotomis > Apotomis capreana. The sequence continues at coordinate 37,319,342 of OX392498.1, read as the reverse complement.
GTGTTCAAAACTAACTTTGTATATAATATGTAGGTACATCCATTTACCTACTTAGCTTGGCATAACTGCCGATGTCAGAGAAAAGACTGTTTGTTATATCGTATATAAAAAAATCGGTCGAATGCCAGTCGAACTCACGCACCGAGTGTTCCGTACAAGATATATAAATATTGCTCTATCGAAAAAATATACCCATACATAGACATAGGCCAAAACTTTGTTCATGAATGAAGAATTGTTTTTTATCGACTAGTACTACATGATGTTGCTTGCCAAATTTCAAGATTTTTTGTCAACGGGAGTTGTACGCTATAGATTTTGACTCCCTTACCAGACAAATGCAGCATAAGCGTTCTAATATTTTAATTACGTTGACTTAAAAGTTTTTTCACGGTGGGTACCAAAGGGTAGCAGACCTTAATTATTTACTACTTCTTAATTAATTTCAGCTTGATACCTCTCCTGCGCATGGAGGGGCGTTCCTGTGAAAAACGGCGGACAATAAAGTAATATCCATTTTTGCCACTTGAGAACGGAACCCTAAAAAATTTAAATAAAAGTCAAGGATTTCAATCCTTACCCAAATCGATAAATTGGAGTAGATATTGATACCGTTTTTTTTATTCGATGGATAATTTACACGGTTAGTAGCAGTATAGTTGGCATCGGAAGTAGGACACCAATTTACTCGAAATGATATTTGCCAACTCTATTATCTATTGATAACGCTATGTGCAGAATCTTATTGTGAGCAAATGCATATTCATTTCCTATATTGATAGTCAATTTTCAATTGGTTAGGTATCTAATACAATTTGTACACTGGATATAATGCAATAAACATAATTAAATAGGTATACTTAATCTAATTAGGCAGTAGGTACAATTAAATAGTATTTGGCGCTCTATACAAAACATATTAAATGAAAGTTAAAGTCTCAATTTTCACTAATTTTGCGTATTATAGTCATGCTTGCTTTGTAAATGTGTGGGCTGGTATCACTTTATCCTGTTTATCACTAAAGCCGCGAGCGGTCCTCCACGGCGTCGCCGGGGACGTCGTGCCGTCTGCAAATAATATGCGTCTTTTGTAAACACCGCCACTTCGAGAGGTAAAGTTGTATGTTGTTAACTTAGGCCGTTTCGTGTTCAAATATAAATCAAATATTGCATTTCTTTGTATAGATCGCGCTTTTTCGCTGCTGTCTACGTCGTCTGGAGCAGTTCCGGAAGCAGTAGTTCTCCAGTACCCTGGCGTGATGCTATTGAAAACGAAAGTAGTGTGAGTTGTCGTTGTACTCGGAGTTTTCGGAGTAGTTTGAATAATATTTGGTACAGTGTCACTGCTCCGACCTGAATACCTGTTTGGTATTGTGATTTTACTCCTAGTTGAAATGGTATTCGGGGCTGTAATTCGGCTGCGACTTGTATAAATAGTTGGGGTTGTAGTCGTAATCCAGTGGGTGTTTTCGTTGAGTGTTGTCCGTATATTTCGCTCTATGGTAGGAATAGTCGTTATTCCTCTGGTGGTTCTTATGGTGGTTGCTTCATATGTTCTGTCACGTAAATTTTTATAAGGATTGAACGATGCTAATATTTTTTTCGTGGTAGTTGTACTTGAAAAAGGTTTATCTGTTGTCGGCAATCGACAGCCCAGGCAGCGAAATTTTGACAGTTTAGAAGCATCTTTATCCCCAGAGTCAGAAGTTAGATTTTTGCTTAAAACATCAACTGATTTAGGATTTCTGGAAAATATATTCCGATATAACTTTGTCGTTGCCACTAAAGGTCTTGGTGTAGTGGTAATACGCGTGTGCATTAGTGTGGTGCTACTTGGTGTAGTGCTACTTAGTGGCGTTTGAGTGTAAGAGCGTGTAGATGTTAAAACCATTGTTTTCTTTGAGGTCCAATCATACACTGTCGTTCCTGAAGGTTTATTGGTTACAAATTTGTTTCTAAATTGATTTGTCTCTATCTGCTTTAAATTTTTAAATGGCTGTAGATAAGTAGTTGCAGAGGAGGTCGTACTAGTTGGCGATTCCGTAACATTTCCGTTGTGCAGTCCGAAAACCGGGAGTGATAAATTATCTATATTACTAAAATGAGTCACTTGCCATTTACTTCTATAGCTCTTGTCTTCAAACTCTAGTTGATTTCTACGATGACCGATATTCGAAGTAAAAGAGAGGTATGGCGGTTTTAAGTCATCGATTTTCGCATTTCGCTCCAACGTCACGTTCGTTTTTGACCGAGTGCTTAAGGCACGTGATTTGTCCAATGGTTTAATCGTTCTTGCATCTTTTAAAGTTTCATTACATTCTGCAAGATATTTTTTCGTGTTATGCTTGCAGTGCTGCGGGTAAACCACCCAGGCCAAGAAGCCGTCTCCCTGCAGTCTTGTGTGCTCCTCATGCACGCGAAGAGCGCACTCGACGTCATCAGCAATGTCCTCGTCGCGCAGCGCCTCGCACGACAGCCCGCAGGCCTTGCCGGCGCCACACCAGTACAGCTCGCTGATCTGCAGCAGGCCGTGGTCTCCGCTGTGGGGGTTGCGGGCGGCGGTGTCGAAGCGGGACTCGTGGTAGGCGATGCACACCCAGGTGGCGATGTGGTCAGCTTGCACGCCGAGTTGGTGCAGGTCTCGCGCCAGCTCGCAGCTCTCGTACACGCGCGCGCCGGCGCCGGCGCCGGTCAGCGCGAGCAACGCGCACGTCCACCACGCGGCACGGAGCATCGCGATGCGTTTGCGCACGATGCGAGCGAGCGCTCTTTTTTAATTTACAGCCTCCCGCTGCGACCCGCACTCGGTAGGTATGTGTCAAAACCTCTATTAGTACCTAACCGTAATTTAAATCGCTCTTCGGATTACACGTTCGAGCTATTTGACCCCGATGTAAAAAATACTTTTTTTATTAATCGTTCGACGGTTCGTTGTCTCGACTCCTATAACATTGCCGGGACGCAAAAAGTACGGCATGGCTGGTCACGGCGGTTCACCTTGAAGGGGGCGCGTCATCGAAGACGCAGCGGTACTCAACCGAGGTTAAAACATGTTTCGAGCAGGCGGTCTATAACCTCTTAAAACAAAAACGTCTTCGATCATTATCTCAAGCTAAATACCTAGATTGTCTTCAAATCAAAACAAATTAAATACCAACGGATCCATACTTCCACATTAATCGATAGTACCATGTATAATATTAAAAATCAGTTTAGCACACCATGCAGGCTACAACAGCAACTTGTAGGTTGAGGTCCCCTGGGCCGCGTAGTGTAAACATTGCTGTGGCTTCCGCAGCGGAGCGGGTCAAGAGGTGAGCCGCCGGCCTCAGCTGCCTAATATTAAGTATTTCGGGTACACCGGTTCAACTTAGCGTAAAGCATAAAAAATATCATGTAAAGTGATACATCAAAATAGTAGGTATTTTAGTATGCCCACCTACGCCATTAAGTGGCAAACGCTCGTGTTAACAACGTGAATAACGCGATTATAATTATCATTTTATATAAAGGACATTGATCCGTAATTTTACAACATTTTCATTGATATCTATGTATACATATGATATGCTATTAATGTCTTGCAAACAATGAAGTTCTACTTAGAAGACATATTTTCCGAATTCATATAACTATAATCATTAATAATACCAACTATTAAACGGTATAATAAGAAAAATACATTGAAAATCTATTGATTTTCAGATAAACTAAAAATTTACTTGGTTAGGTATAACCAAGTTTTTGACTTAATAATATGCCTAAAGATTGTGTTGCGATCAGTATAATCTTAGGTACCTTATAATCACAAGAAAACTACTACAGTGTCCGATTATCATAACGTCGACATCAGGAAGTGGGTAAAGCTATGTTCCTTATGATCATATAATTAATAGGTACCTTAGTATATAATATAAAAGCTGCTAAGATTTATTTGTAAGGCATTAATTATACCGAATCATGTGACTGTTGTTATTATAACTTCATAAGAGGCCGAATCCCTCCTCGAATTATTAATATTGTGTTCTGTCAAACAGTATTACATACAGAGCTAGACCTCGCAACTTTGTTTGGAATGGTTGACATTTGTATTACGCACATCATACAAAAAGAGAGCCGTAAGACATTTAGTTTTAATTAGTTATAAATTCCAGGAATACATTACCTAAAAGTTAAAGAAAAATTGAAGAGTTTGGCTTAAGCGATGTATCGAAACGAAACTCACCACACATCTTAACACATAAACTTTCATACTGTATGACCCAGTATAGAGGTACTTGGAAATATACTAACCCACGCAGGAATAAAGCTCTTGGGCGCCTTGCAGCAGGCAGCCGTCAGGGCCGGTGAGGCCGCGCGTTAGGTTCAGGCAGAAGCAGCCCTCGTGGTTGTCGAGGAACCGCTCGTCCACCGCGTACCGCCGCACCGGCACATCCCGCAGCACGAACTCCGAGTCGAAGCTGAGCTCCACGACTCTGCCGATAGGGGATGCGTCTGATGTTCAATTATGCAACATAGTGTTCTTACATGAATTAATTAGCTCAATATGTCATGAAACAAAGAAAAAAAATAAATAATATTTTTTGAAATATGTGACTTCAATGACGTACGAAAATTTTAAGATATGTTTTTTAATCCAAAAGAAATTAGGTTTGTTGTTTTGTTTTGTTTTTCAGGATCCTCATAATTAAACAAAACAATAATTGTATGACAACCATGAACTTAAACGCACTTTTTCAGGGTGAAAATGGCAAATTACTTATTTTCTCCATACAAATATGGTACCCAACCCAACCCACATTCGTAGGCCAAATGTATGGAGCGTTTTAGTGGTTTTAGTGCTCTGTAGGAATGTTGAAGTTTGACGATCATTTCTGACTTTTAGAGCAGTCTAAGTGTAGGTAGTCCCATATAGACATTTGATCCCTTTAAAAAATAGATTCGATAGACATCCTCAAAAAAAAAATTGACCGCACCCCTATTGCGTGCCTTAAGATACTCGTAACGTTTCTCAATTGAAAACCTCAGTAAGTAATTCCGAGCGTTACTTACCTACAAATATCAGACTTGAAGGCGGAAATGGACTCCACATTTTGCAAAAAAGGAGGGTATAATCCCGAATCAGTCCCATCGATCGTATTGCATGCGTTAGGCAATTGCTCCTCAATCGAGCCTTCATCTCCCTCGGGCCAGTTACGCAACCGGTAACTGTGGTCGTAAGTAATTATCCGTCCAAGATCACTGACATTATCGATTCCTCGATGCACCTTGTAGCTGGGTGAAGGTATGCCATCTCTCTAAGGACAGAATGTTGAAAATCGTTATTACCTGATGCATATAGGTACTAGTCGTGCAAGCTGTAAGGTTTAATTAGCGTTGCCACATAATAGATAATATTTAGTACAAGTTGGCGTTGCCAAATGGCCTGTGAAAATGTCCTGGGATCATACATTGGATATAAGATAAGTAGAAAAGAATTCGATGAAATTATATGAACGTGGCCGTGTGAAATAGTAGATTGTTAACCAAGGGTAGAAAGTCACCCATTGCACCCGAGATATTTCTGGCGCTCGAACGAAGTGAGAGCGCCAATAGTTCGAGGGTGAAATGGGTAATTTCACCCGAGTTAAACACTCTACTTTTCATTTCGACTGCGAGGAAAATAAAATACTGCACGCACATGTCATGAGTGAGTTATTTTCATGTCCATGTATCTTTTAACAATTAATCAATTAAAGACACGATCTTTATATTTTATCTTGTGTTCCCGCTTTTTCTACTGCAAACATTCAATCTTCTTATTTTTAATAGATAAAAAAAAGTTAAGATATACGTACCGCCAACATTAAAAAAGTAAAAACAAAAAAAGAATAAATAAATGTGGGACGGAATTATATGTATATATTATGAATATAAGGCAAATTTATATTTAATAATTAGATATAAATAAATTAAGCTTGCCTTTATGTAACCTTTGGAAACCTTTTTCAATGGCCACTTTCTACGGCCGACTAAATTGTACCTAATTTAGTTGGTCACGACGTGCATCTAGAAGGCAGTTATCTTTGACTCCGTGGCAATTAAAAAGAAATTACTTTCCACCCTAGGGATGGAAAAGCTATTTTCCACCCGGCTATTTACTCATGAAAATGACACTTTCCGAACAGGAGAGATGAAAAGGTTTTTAATTATTTAAGGGTAAGGTGCAAAGAAATATTAGATGCCAATACTTTCAGAGCTGATAGCGCTTGCCTTAGGGAGTATACTAAAGTGTAAATCATTTAAAAGTGATTTTTTAGAGAAAACATGGGAAATAGTTACACGTAATGACCCCCTGTTTAATGAGTTATTCAATAGTCTGTAATTAACTCCTCGACTTGTATTTGAAACCTGAAAGTCTTGCCTGTCACGTACTGGCCTCACTTAAATAAAAATACGGTTGTCCGTTTTGATAATTCTTGTAAATAAGCGTTTAGGTTTAATAAAAGTGATTACTATTAATTACTATTGTGTTAAGTTTTGAACTTCCTAAATACGTAGTTGGTTAAAAACTACTAGTTTTCCCACCATTTTATGGCATTCAACGATTCACCTGACAGAAAGCGATAACCACCTTGTCAGTTAAAATGCACCGGAGATTACGTTTGGGCAGAATTTTTATTAATAATTTTGTTCGGAAGAAAACAAAAATGTTAATAATTAGTGTTCTTAATACCTATTTAAAGTAAATAATTTTTATGCAAATTAACATCTCTTAAAGTATTCAAAATCGATAAATAAAAAATTATAAATCAGTGTGATCTAGACGTAAAAATAATCTCACATAGCCGAGGATAGAGAAGAGCAGCGTGCCGTCTGGTTGCAGCGCCATGTTCTGCGAGTTGGACGCGAGGTTACGGATCTGCCTGCACGCCAGGCCGCCCAGCAGCCCCGGGCTGCGGCAGATCGGCAAGCCGTCCAGGAACAAGTCGCGCGCGCGCACCGACACCACGGGCGCGTTCAAGTCCCCGAACACGCCGTTCAGCGCCTGGCTTAGGAGGCCCATCAACTCGGGGAACTCCACCTCTGCGACTTGCAGGATAGCCTAAAATCACCGATTTGTTCAATACGTACTCGTATTCTAGACGGCCGCTACCGAAAAACATACGGATGGAAATGAAATGAAATGAAATAATTTATTCAGTAAGTAGGCCACAAGGGCCTTTTTACAAGTCAGATTGTGAATCTACCGGCATTTCGCAAGAGGAGACCGCTGTTGAGAAGAAAGCCGAAAGAAACTCAACAGTAAGTCATTTTTTCGTAAATAATACTTAGAACAATTACATTACATTAGTGTTATAACTAATTATTACATGCGTACACGTATAGGAGATAAATAGATACTCCAAATCAATGTTAGGTAGGAATATTACAATAAAATTTTAACGATCAATTTAAAATATTAAATATACCCAGAGATGTGTATAAAGTCTCTAGGTGTCACAACATGCAATTACTTAATTAATTTAATTCCACAGAGATGTATAAGATCTCTCGGCGTCAATGTGAATAATTTACAATAGACAATAAATGATTAAACCTAAATTTCTTAGAGATTTCAATAATGATAATAATAATATGATAATAGTTAAATTTCATTCCTCAGAGATGTATAAGGTCTCTGAGCGTCATTATTCAGTACACTAAGTTTATTAGAGATGTATACAGTCTCTAAGTAAAAAAATAAAAAATAATAACTTCAATCGAGTACAGGATGAAGTCTCTCACGTCAATTCACTAAACACTGGTAAGCAGTTACTACACAACTAATTTGGCCCTGGCTAGTGTGAACAGACCGGACCCCACAAACGGCACCCGTTCACGAGCATGACGCATATTTCAGCCATCGCCTCTCTCAGCCATATTATAGGGAAGGTTGCGATTGCGACCCGATCAACGATGCCACCGTAAGCAAAGACCTTTAAGCGAGCATGACATGCTCACACTGCCGGGCATTCATCACTAAAGCTAATGCCCGGTGAGAAACAACATAATGTGCTCTCATCTTACATTACAAATAAACTAATATTACCGATTAAAATTATGCTTACTTTACATTCACACGACTAAACCACTGGCTTAAAGACATCCCTATCATCTAAAGTCATTTACAGTATAATACGCCTTGTTCATTAGGTGACGTTTTATGTGAGACTTGAATTTGCTGGAAGGTAAACTCACTACCTCGGTAGGTATTTTGTTATAGAAACGTACACAGTTCCCCACGAACGAAGAGCTGACTTTACGGAGACGATGAGCAGGCATAACAAGCTTATTCTTCCTTCTTGTATTCTGGTGAATGTCACTGTTGAGCTTGAATGCATGTAGATTTTTCCGGACATACATTATATTCTCAAGGATATATTGAGACGGTGAGAATGTTGGCTTCCTTGAATTTTTCTCTTAGCGATGCACGAGCTCCTAGTTCATAAATAGATCGTACGGCTCGTTTTTGTAGCACGAAGATGGTTTGAATGTCCGCCGCTTTCCCCCACAACAGAATTCCATATGACATTACACTATGAAAATAACTGAAATACACAAGCCTTGCCGTCTCGACGTTTGTTAACTGTCTGATTCGCCTCACTGCATAGGCTGCGGAGCTAAGCTTACCTGCAAGAGTGGCTATATGCGCATTCCATTGCAGTTTTGAGTCCAATTAAGTAACACCCAGAAATACTGTTTTGTCTTCAAATTCTAGTACATCACCTTTCAATGTCACCTTGGCACAATCTACTTGTTTCACATTCGGTAAATGTGAATTTAATGCACTAGGTTTTCTTGGCATTTAAAAGTAGGTTATTTGCAGTAAATCAATCCAGCGTCGAAGCCAGCTTCGAAACGGGATTATTTCTCCCATTTCGTAGCTAGCTACCAAATCTGGCTACGAGATGGGACTAAAGGAAAAGGAGTAGGTAAGGCCTCTTAACACTGGGCGGTGTTCGTTTAAATATGCGGCATTTAATGATCGGGAGCTCTCCTTTGGCAGGATAAACCTTCTTAACCCCTGAAAACATTTTACGCAGGAGAACCGGATGAATTTTGAATTTTAGTGCAGGAGGGTTTTATGACGACACCATTCCTTGGATGAGATTTTCTTATTTTTTGATCAGAATCCTATCATGTGGGTTCTCCTAAAGAAAATGAATATCCTAATAAAAAGGACCTCAAATACTTTTTCCTGCCAAATGCGAACATCCAATCATTAAACGGCGTTAGTATATTATATTACGCATATTGAGGTATCCACACACACACACACACACAAATTCCATATCCAATAAGATTAACTAACGCATCAGCAGAGAGGCCTTTCTAAAAAACTGTTTTCCATGTATGAAGTATGAAAGTCAGATCCAAACATATACCAAGACCTACGTAATAGTGAGAATCAGCAAAATAGTTTTGGGACCCTAAACTATTACCTAAAAATCATAGGAAACAGTAAAAAATTAATTGCTTGCACCAAAATGACATTACAATGCTTCTACTTATTTTAGTCATGACTGCACTTCTAATTGTATTCGAACACCAAATTTAGTAAATGTGCACCAATTTTTGACGATTAACTTATTGCGATATTAGCTCCTAAATTATACCACTATGATTGATTTAAAGCATACTACCAAATTAGTATATAAACGCCTAATTAAGTAAGTCTCGGGCTCTCCCCGCTCCCCCGGACTACAAGTCGGGTGCGCGCGGAGCGACGCACAGTCTTTTACAAACCCCGTTTTTGTCTCACGCCAATTTTTGTCAAAACATACATATTACACGATACATAATTACCATCACGAACATCAGACTAAAAGTCCCACATCGATAGGTCCTGTAGTTTTTTTTTAAATAATCATCAAATTTGCTCATATTTGGGTCATGAAATTTACATTTCATTTTATTGCTCAAGAAATGGTCTACTTGCAAAAATTTTGATTAAGCCACATGAACCTGCGTATGATTCCCTACCGTTTGCATTTTTTTTCGTACTCGTAATGTGATGACTTTCGGAGATAATATTGTTTTTGGACTTTTCTGTTTTCATTTTTTTATTTCATATTTACCCCGTATTAGGCGAAGATATTTTAGTATACAATAGCTATAGTGTTCCTTTATGAGCAGTATTGAAATCACGATCTAATTCCGTGGAAGTCAGAAGATATAAATTATAGAAGTTACATCCGGCTTTTTTGTAGCTAGGGCTGTCACTTCGGGTGAAAATATATCCGGTTCGCGATATTTAGTTCGTTGCTATGTTTCGATGAAATGCTTCAAGTGATTAGTGCGTTTCACATTTTTAGTTACAGTTTGTGTGAATTTTGAGTGTATAATTTTGTAATAAAGTGTGTGCTTAAATTAGTGGATAAATTTGTGCTTTTTCTATCTATTACGAACCCTATGCTCTTAACATTATTATTACCTATATAATCCATTATCTTACATTTCAATTTTGATTATAAAAACCTTCCGGTTATTGAGAAACATAATTTCGTTGCAAATATACTTCTATTAAATGAAACATTTTATATCCCAAAAATTATTCATATCCGGATTTCCCGGATATATAAAGTGGCAACCCTGACTATTTTTTTCAATCATTTCTATCTTCTGACTTCCACGGAATTAGATCGTGCTTTTAATACTGTTGATAAAGGTACATTTCAGCTATCGTGTACTAAAATATCTCCGCCTAATACGGGGTAAATATGGAATAAAAAAAGAAAACAGAAAAGTCTAAAAACAATATTATCTCCGAAAGTAATTACAGTACGAGTACGAAAAAAATGCAAACGGTAGGGAATCATACGCAGGTTCATGTGACTTAATCAAAATTTTTGTAATTAGACCTGTTCTTAAGCAATAAAAGGAAATGTAAATTTCATGACACGGATATGAGCAAATCTAGATGATTAAACAAAATAAAACTACAGGACCTATCGATGTGGGAGTTTTAGTCTGATATTCGTAATGGTAATGTGTATCGTATTTTTGAATAAAATCTGCGTGAGACAAAAACGGGGTTTGTAAAAGACTGTGCGACGTGATTCCCAAATACGTTGCGAGTTGCGGATATAAACTTACTGCAACAGTACTAATCTAGATTAATGGGTTAGGATAGGTTAGAAGGAAGAGCGAAGCGAACATACCGCGGCAGTGGTCAGCAAAGCGCCAGAACCGAACTGTGCTACCAGTAAATGCCTAAGCGAACCGCTCTTTCTTGATTTTAGGAATTTAGATAATGGCCTAACAGAGCTTTCAATTTCAGGCAATAACAATATACCCAGAAACAGTATAATAAATGATCATTTAATAAATATTTTGGCTAGATGAAATGTATTTGAATGTAATTTCATATTAAGACTGCCACGAGCGAAATGTGAAAAAATAGGCAGTTGCCGTTAAGTAGATAACGTCAACACTAGTTGTTTAATCCATTTATAAACTACTAGCTGTTGCCCGCGACTTCGTCCGCGTGGAATCTTATCTTGAACAGTTTACATCTTTATTTTATTATTTTCAGATGTAAACAATGTTGAAATTACTTTTATTTTTTTGCAAGTTGATGATTTTGATGTTGGTTACTGTAATTCAACAAAAAATTAATAATAATAAATATTGAAGTGCTGCTCCCATACAATGAACGTGTTTTTATTTGCCATTTTATACGTAATGGTATCGTTCGACTCGCTCTTGGCCTCATTTTTTGTTTTTTTTTCGGCTAAATTGCTCTAATTACGCGGAATCATTATGAACTCAGGTTTCAAGTCCCGCACTCAAATTAAATATTTGATCTTCAAACAAATTTTCAACCCCTTTTTCACCACCTTCTGGGCTGAATTTTCAAAAACGAATTCACTTTTCTTGTATTCTGATAATATGCCCTTATACAAAGTTTCAAGTCCTGCGCTCAAAAAAATGTTTGATCTCAATACAAACTATCAACCTCCTTTTTACCGCCTCAGGGGTTGAATTTTCAAAAACGCTGAAATTACTTTTTTTGATTTCTTTATATGCCTTTATACAAAGTTTCAAGTCTGGCGCTCGAAAAAAGGTGTGATCTCCATTCAATTCCAAACATTCAACCCCTTTTTAGGGTTCCGTACCCAAAGGGTAAAAACGGGGCCCTATTACTGAGACTTCGCTGTCCGTCCGTCCGTCCGTCCATCTGTCACCAGGCTGTATCTCAAGAACGGTGATAGCAAGACAGTTAAATTTTCACAGATGATGTATTTCTATAGCCGCTATAACAACAAATCCTGTTTAATCTATGTTTCTTTCTTTCTTTCTTTCTGTCTTTCTTTCAAATACTAAAAATAAAATAAAATAAATATTTAAGGGGGGCTCCCATACAACAAACTTGTTATTGATATATATGTACGGAACCCTTCATGCGCGAGTCGGACTCGCACTTGCCCAATTTTTCACCATCTTCAGGGCTACATATATTTTCAAATACGCTGAATCACTTTTTTGTATTCTAATAATACGCCTCTATTTAAAGTTTCAAGTCCCACACTCAAAAAAATGTTTAATCTTCATACAAACTTTCAACCCCTTTTCACCACCTTCAGGGCTGAATTTTCAAAAACGCTGAAATTTCTTTTCTTGTATTCTAATTATATGCACTAATACAAAGTTTAAAGTCCCGCGCTCAGAAAAAGGTTTGATCTCCATTCAAAGTTTCAACCCCTTATTTACCAGTTTCAGGGATGAATTTTCAAAAACACTTAAATCAGTTTTCTTTTATTTTATTTTAATACCTATTTACAAAGTTTCAAGTTCCTAGCTTAAAATTAAAATTGAACCCCGAGACAAACTTTCATCCCCCTTTTAACCCTCTTAGACGTAGAATTTATAATGACGTTAAATTAATGTTATTTTGTTATTATTATATATGCCTTAGTCAAAAAATTTGTAATGGAATCAAACTTTCAACCCTTTTTAACCATTTTAGGGGATGAATTATTGAAAACGCTGAAATTACTTTCCTTGTATTTTAATAATATGCCTTTATACGAAGTTTAAAGTCCCACGCTCAAGAAAAGGTTTGATCTCCATACAAACTTTCAACCCCCTTTTTACCACCTAAGAGGATGAATTTTCAAAAACGCTGAAATCACTTTTGTTCTATTTTATTTGCATAACTTTTTATGAAGTTTAAAGTTCCTAGCTTAAAATTAAATTTGAACCCCAAGATGAACTTTCATCCCCCTTTTAACCCCCTTAGAGGTTGAATCTTTGATGACGTTAAATTAATGTTATTTTGTTATTATTGTATATGACTTAATAAGAAGTTTCAAGAAATTTGTAATGGATTCACACTTTCAACCCCTTTTTAACCCTTTTAGCGGACGAATTTTTGAAAACGCTGAAATAACTTTTCTTGTATTCTAATAGTATGCCTTTACACAAAGATTCAAGTCCCGCGCTCAAAAAAATACTTGATCTCCATACAAACTTTAAACCCCTTTTTTACCCTTTTAAGGGTCGAATTTTTGAAAACGCTGAAATGGCTTTTCTTGTATTCTAATAGTATGCTTTTACACAAAGATTCAAGACCCGCGCTCAAAAAAATATTTGATCTCGATACAAACTTTCAACCCCTTTTTTACCACCTTAGGGGACGAATTTTCAAAAACGCTGTAATTAGTTTTCTTTTATTTTATTTTAATATCTTCTAACAAAGTTTCAAGTTCCTAGCTTTAAAAAAAACTTGTATCCAATACAAACTTTGCACCCCTTTTTAACACCCTTAGGGATAGAATTTTTCAAAATCCCTTCTTATCTCTAGCCCACGTTATAAAAGTAACCTACTGTGCAAAAATCAACTCTCTAACATTAGTAGTTTCGGCTCTGCGTTGATATGTCAGTCAGTCAGGACAAATCCGTTTATATATATAGAAGATATATTTAGCACTTCGAAGAATGTGTTAACAACTTCTACGTGGAATTTTTTTAAGATTATTAATATTTTACCATAGAGAACTAAGTAAAGTTGGACGAAAATTGTAAAATCGTAAGCAGGCGTTAAGTGTTTCTTTATAAAGCCTGACCAGAAATATATGAGGATGCGCCATATTGCGGAATTTCACTGAAACTAATTTCTTACACTGGCAATGATTTTATGAAGGTTTGTCAACAATGGCAATGTCGTTCGTGGTGATTTCTTTAAAAAACAAATATTTAAAATTATTCAAAGAAAATGCCGAAAACCATTCATAGTCGTGAACGGGAGATTATAAATAAAGTGTACACGTGTTTACTATTTACTACACGAAAAACAGCCAGGAAAAGAGTGCATTCCATCAAATGATATTTACGAGGTTATAGGGAGGAACTGACAGGTATTTAAACTAATGTCATTATAGTGCGGTTGCGATTGGTTGCAAAATTGTTGCCATATAAATCTTATAAATAGCGCCCTCTTGACAATCCTCATATATTTCTGGTCAGCCTTTACTTTAACAATGGAAATCTATTCTGATTTTCAGTAAAAAAAAAAGATGAATGTTTACATTACAATTTGTCTGCATCAAATAATTCAATTATTGTTTTGGTATTAAAGTTCCAGATTTATCAAAAAGTGCTTTTAATTCTCCATACATTTTTACTATGACGGCCGCGCGCCGATGTAAATACGAATTCCCGCGCTCTATGGTTCAGTCGCTAACGCTCGGCGCGGTGATCGGTTTTTGGAGAACGTTTACTTTTTTTGGGTTATAAAACTATCATTTTAAATTCATTTGGGGATCAATTATGGTGCTCATTTACTATTTTCGATACTAAAAAGTGTTTTTTTTTGCTATATCTGGTGATCCATTAAACATAAGCCATTGTAAATTATTAATTGACATGTATTATACAAGACAGTTAATAATATTACCTTTATCTAACATAACATAAAAAATTGGGCAAGTGCGAGTCCGACTCGCGCATGAAGGGTTCCGTACTATAATCTATAACAAGTTTGTTGTATGGGAGTCCCCCTTAAATATTTATTTTATTTTATTTTTAGTATTTGTTGTTATAGCGGCAATAGAAATACATCATCTGTGAAAATTTCAACTGTCTAGCTATCACCGTTCTTGAGATACAGCCTGGTGACAGACGGACGGACGGACGGACAGCGAAGTCTCAGTAATAGGGTCCAGTTTTTACCCTTTGGGTACGGAACCCTAAAAATATATCATTGTCGCGTGCACATACTTAGTTTTTTTTTTAATTGGTTATCAGTAAATAACAAAATTATCTCTGTAAGTAGATATCGTATGCCCCAAGCAGCTATCTTGCAGCGCAGTGGATTTACTCGTAATTCAGTTTTATCGCAAGTATCTATATTAAGTACCTACTTATTTAAATTACAGAAATAGGCCACTTCAATCTTCATATTTGAACCTCCATACTTCTTAAAATTATTTATCTTATAAAATTTGACTTAATTTCAGAGCGGTGCAAGTGGGATAAACCAAAAAAAGAACCGGTCAAGTGCGAGTCGGACTCGCGCACCGAGGGTTCCGCACAAACACTTTCCATCCTTAAGTGGTTAAGTTAAGTTTGCACCTGGTATGTATAGCGCTCCGTACAAATAAGGTGCAAAGTTAACGCAACCAATCCCTTTGTTGTATAGGAGCCCCCCTTAAATATTTATTTTATGTTATTTTTAGTATTTGTTGTTATAGCGGCAATAGAAATACATCATCTGTGAAAATTTCAACTGTCTAGCTATCATCGTTCTTGAGATACAGCCTGGTGACAGACGGACGGACGGACGGACGGACAGACAGCGAAGGAACTTGGGTACGGAACTTCCGTACCCAAAGGGTAAAAACGGGACCCTATTACTGTACGGAACTCTAAAAATAAACACCCCATTTTTATAGTTAACAGGCTATATTCCTTTTAAAAAAATATTTTTCATATTATTACAAATATATTGATAATTTCAACCAACTTTTTGAAGTCTTTTTCCCTAGTTCAAGGTAGTAACATAGGTATTTCATGCTTTCATTGCGTGCAGTCGAAAATAAGTTGTAAAAACTAATTTTCCGCTTGAATTTGGTCAATTTCGAGTAGTTTTTGGAACAATAATTATCAATGAAAAATTCAAACTATGGGTTTCAAATAATATGCCAATACATCCAAATAGCCCTGTTCTGTTTGAACATAGAGAAAAATGTCTGAAACAATCAGCATTTTAAAAGGAATAAGGCCTCTTAAAATCGTAAAATATAGGCCAATATAAGATACTAATTTCATCCGTTTGCCAATTAGATGCAATTAATATTTTGATCCCTAGTAAGCATTTTGTGATGACGTGACGATTCACTTGACTTGTATCTACTACAAAACGGCAAGGACACACACACACACAGGTGTCATATTGTCACACTCAAGTAATTGTTTATTGCGGTATCAGAGCCCCAAAGAGATAAGTAGTATTATGTTAAATCTCTTTGCAGAGCCCTATTCCGGAAAGGCTTGTGTTTAAACGCCTACCAAATATGATTAAACGCCTACCAAATATGTTGATAAATTACTACCAATAAATTCTTAATGCTTGCCAAAACGGATGAATGCTCACCAAATAGTGTATCCCAAACTATTCTATACATAAAGCTAATAATTCTTTTTCTTACATGCTATAAAAATATATGAACACCGTTAAAGTTAATTTCATACCAAATAATCTATATTATTGTTAAATGGATGTCACCAATATTTTATATTATTACTTCCATTTTAGTAATTTTTGCTGAGGCATAAAACTAAATGCTCACCAAAATGGCTTTTTTCACCAAAATTTCTAATTGGTGCTAGGCGACTAAAACTCGGTATCGGGGGGCTCTCGGGGCTCAAAAATATGAATCTGAAATCTTGTCCGAAAATTCGGTCAAATTCGGAAAATATCGAAAAAAAAACGATTAAAAATTTCAAATTGGTGCTAGGCGGCTAAAACTCGGTATCGGGGGGCTCTCGGGGCTCAAAAATATGAATCTGAAATATTGTCCGAAAATTCGGTCAAATTCGGAAAATATCGAAAAAAAAAAACGATTAGTATGGAGAAAATTTCAAATTGATATAGCATAGCTAATAATGACTACCGCACATTATGGAGCGTTTTTTAGGGATATAAAAAAAAAAAACTAACCTAACCTAACCCGGCCGAGTCGGATCTTGTCGATTTCTTTTTTTTCTCAGATTTCAATGAAATTTAGTGAGTTGGTAAAGTTGCTTCTTCTGACCATGGTAAGCCCAATTTCACGATATGTCCTACAAAGTTTTCTCCATTGAGTTACACAAAATGTATTGCTTAAATTGGTCCATGAGCCAATTTTTATTTTGTTGCCGATTTATTTATTTTTAATTTCCAGTTCCTCGTTTTGTACATTATAGTACAACATAGGTACGAAGTTTAGTTAAGAAATTTCCATATTTATTTTTGTAACTTTGGAAAATTTTGTAGCACATAGCGTAAAATTGGGCTTAAGTACCTTGTTCAGAACACGCACCTTTACCAAATCACCAAATTAGATTAAAATCTGAGAAAAATAAGAAATCGACAACACAATTAAAAATGGCCCATTATAGTCGCATCGGCTGCGTAAGTATTCTAAAATATATGTATATTTTGTAAGTAATTTCGTACACATCGAAAATTGTTTACACTCATCTATGTTCATGTTCAATGTCGCTAAACATCACAAATGTAATACTAATACCGTACGCTTGGGTTACTTTGACGCTCAGCGTAACTTAAATAATTCAATTGTAAATATTTAAGAAGTTTGTTGTGTGAATTGGAATTGGAACGCATAACATTATTGGTTGGCAAAATAAAAATACTTATGAACGCATCCAAAAACAAATTTATAAGAGGTCAATAGAAGGAATATTAGAGGTTGAGAGGTAACACATGCCTTCTTGAGCTTAATTTGGGACTAGATCGATTTGTGTGAGGTTGTCCGATATTTATTTATTTATTAATATTATCAGCCATGGATCAAAGTTATCACAAGCAACCAGTATAGGTAAACAAAAATATTCGCTAGCAGAGAGACTTAGAAACTACGACCATTTCAAATAAAGGGCAAGTCGATATACTTAAATTCCGGAATTGCAGGGAGAGGAAAGTGAATAAATTGTAGGTGCAGTCTAGAGAACAAGGAGGTTCACCAAGCACGTAGTTATAGAAAGGGTTATATTCATAATACAACGAGTAAAAACGCGAGCGTAGTGAGAACTCAAAATGTTTGTATATTATAATTAAAGGTGCCCGCGATCTTATGGGAAGAAAAATGTGTTATCACATTTTTGGTAGTTCGTAGTCGGATAAAAAGTATTCTATAACCATCTGGGGATGTCTAGCTACCCGTACACCAAAATAATTTAAATCGTTCCACGTGGTTGTCATGACGAACATACAATAAAGACACAAACATATATGCATACAAACATACAAAACCTCAAAAAAAACTGTGTCCTGCAAGTAGTTATTTCGCGGGCAGAATTTTAGTTCATAGCCATTGTATTATCCCGTACTTTTCACTATTGGCGCGGTCTTTATGGCCCAGCATCGATTTACTCTTAGTGCATTGTACTAGTAGAGTTGCTAAGCGAAATTGTGCGCATCGGGTTACAAGCATGAAATTTCTACCACACATAGAGCGTTCTGCGGTGATTATTTTCCGATGTGGAGGGAAGACAGATTCGTCCCCTGCGTGGCGGGAGAGCGGGGTGAAGAGGACCAAATACTGCTTCTTTTCTTTTTTTGATCACTGATCAGTTAAGGCCATTAGGGCTTGTGTGGCATCGTTTTCGTGTAAAACAGATATCAGCAATTAATTTTTTGTTATTTAAGAATAGTTTAATATAAAAATTTGGGTATATTGCCGAAAAGGCAAAAATCACTATACGTTTTTTTATTCAGAACGATAAATTAGTTACATATCCTGAATATATACAATTTAAAAAAATATCACTAAATAGCAAATTTAATCTTGTTTTTAAAAATGTATACATATTGGGCACATCTGATACAAAAAGTACCTTGAAAAAAAAAATTGATGTTAAGCTTATTAATTATTATTATTTATTTATTTTGTTAAGTTGATTAATTATTATTATTTATTTATTTTGTTAAGTTGATTAATTATTATTATTTATTTATTTTGCGAAGTCGCGAAATTGTGTGCATCGGAATACAACCACAAAATTTATACCACAGATAGAGTATTCTGCGGTGATTACTGTAAATAGTGCAGTCATTGAAGCATTATTGCTCCGAATTTTTTTACTGTGAACCGATTTGCATGAAATTTTGGAATTAGGCTCATCTTACCCTTAACTTCAAAAGTGAAAATGATTTGAACTCCGCAACCACCCTGGGGGTGGTTGCCACCCCTTCTCGGGGGTGAATTTTTTTTTTTTCAAAATAACCTCGGATATCGATAGAAGGCCTAATTTTAAGCAAAAAATCATCCATAAAGTTTTTCAAAAAATCCAATACTTTTCAAGTTATTGGCAATTGAAAATTCGCAATTTTTTCACGTTTTTCATCGGTTTTTTGCAAATATCTCCAAAAATATACGTTTTATCGAAAATTTTATAAAAAACAAAATTGTAGCAGGTAAAACAATGAACAATTTGGTTTTTTATAAAGTATTCTAAGCTGGATATTAAAGATCAAAGCCGTTTTTTATTATGTCTGAAATTTAATCGATGTGGTCAATGCCATCTAGCGGCGAGCAGATGCATTTTATGCATTCTAATACAAAAAGGTTTTGTAGTGCTTGAAATAAGCTTTAAAATGAGCACTATTAAAAGTCTTTTGCACGTAAAATAAGTGAGCTGTATTGCAAATAAGGGGAGCATCTAATGTTTTTTCTTTTAAATCAATGGGTTTCATACATTGACGTAATAATAATACCTCAATGGTTTCATAAGTGCCATTTCCACCAAAATTAAAATTAATCATATTCCGCCTAGAATTAACTTTATTATGAAGAGTTTGATAGATAGTATCAGTTTGGCTGCTTCAAGACACATATTTTTCAAAAAAAGTCACGATAAAAAAAAAAAAACAAAACTTCAAATTTTAAATGAACCCACTTTTTTTTCATAATATCTCAAAAATGACGATACATATAAAAGTGTACGGATTAAAAATTTTGGTATTTTTCTGACAAATAATTTGGTTTTTTTGTTTTTTCTGTGAAACAAAAATTGACGGAGATATGATTGTTTAAAGAGCGCGTGGCAGCGCAATCACAGCCTCTCTTAAGCCCTTTAACCCTTCACCGTTTTAGAAAAAGGTTTTTTACTATATATTGCAATACAGGATGTTGTAGCTCTCTTAATTACCTTTACAATGGTTTTTTATAAATTGTGATAGCATGAAAATTGAAGGAGTTGTGGTCCAAAAACTTATCATATTTTTTTCTACTTAGTAACTGAAAATTTCGGAGTGTGAATATTTGGAGCAATGTGATAGTACGCAATATAATAGAGACCCACAACTATTGTAATGTATATATATACATAATATGGCTCATATATTTTGAAAACGTAGGCATGAATACATACCGCTAGATGGCATTGACCACATCGATTAAATTTCAGACATAATAAAAAACGGCTTTGATCTTTAATATCTAGCTTAATATTGCACTTAGAATACTTTATAAAAAACCAAATTGTTCACTGTTTTACCTGCTACAATTTTGTTCTTTATAAAATTTTCGATAAAACGTATATTTTTGGAGATATTTGCAAAAAACCGATGAAAAACGTGAAAAAATTGCGAATTTTCAATTGCCAATAACTTGAAAAGTATTGGATTTTTTGAAAAACTTTATAGATGATTTTTTGCTTAAAATTAGGCCTTCTATCGATATCCGAGGTTATTTTGAAAAAAAATTCACCCCCGAGAACGGGTGGCAACCACCCCCAGGGTGGTTGCGGAGTTCAAATCATTTTCACTTTTGAAGTTAAGGGTAAGATGAGCCTAATTCCAAAATTTCATGCAAATCGGTTCACAGTAAATAAAATCGGAGGTAAGACCGTATTTTTCGCTTCAATGACTGCACTAAAAGTGTGGAGGGAAGTCAGATTCGTCACCTGTGCGGTGGGAAAGCGGGGTAAATAGGACAAAGGAGTCCTCTATTTCTTTTTATATTACTGATCAGTTAACGCTACTAGGACTTGTGTGGTATCGTTTTCGTGTAAAACAGATATCAGCAATTAATTTTTATGTTATTTATTCATAGTGCCATATAAAAATATGGGTGCATTTCCGAAATGGTAAAAATCACAACAAGTTTTTTTTATTCAGGGAGATAAATTATTTATATTTCCTGAATATTTACAACTAAATAGGATAGCGTGTAAAACGCACATCCTAGGGTATGGCTAATGCGCATAAGCATTTCAAAAACATATATGACGCAGAGGGCGCTCCAGTAGCGTAAAGAATTAAGGGATGAAAGATTTGATGTGATTGACGTAGCGATCGGATAGCTCAGTTGGAAGAGCAATGCGCCGGAAACGCAGAGGTCGCGGGTTCAAACCCCGCTTCGATTGTAGTAGATCGCATTCAATTTTTCTTTCTTAATTTACCTTTGTGTCATTATTTATATAAAAAAAATGTGGTATTAAAACATAAAAAAAAAAATATGAATCGATAAAAAGACTAACAAAAATATTGCAGAACAGAAAATTTAATCTAGTTTCTAAAACTATACGAGTATGTTACATGTTGGGCACTTTTCATACAAACAGTAACTTAAATAAATTGTTGATGGTGAGATTAGCCCGTGTGCTCGTGATACATTGGCAAAAAAAATTGTTTCAATTACATCAATTTGTTTTTCTAGGACGTATATGGTAAATATGCAATGAAGCGAAATAGGATGCGTTCGGAGATTTACGTTGGTTACCTACGCACTTAAACAAATATTTTAAACTACTGTTTGTATGAGAAGTGCCCAACATGCATATATTTTTAGAAACTAGATTAAATGTGCATTATTAAATAATAATAATTTGAAAATGTAAACGAAATTTAAATAATTTACCTCACTGAATAAAAAAACTTGTCATTTTTACCTTTTCGGCCATACATCCATATTTTTATACAGAAGAAAATGAATTTCTGATACCCGTTTTACACGGAAACGATACCAGACAAGTCCTAGTAGACTTAACTGACCAGCAATAAAGAAAGAAAAGAGGTATACTTTGTCCTATTCACTCCGCTCTCCCGCCTCACAGGGGACGAATCTGACTTCCCTCCACATCTGAAAAATAATCACCGTGGAATACTCTATCTGTGGTAGAAATTTCATGCTTGTAGCCCGATGCGCACAATTATGTTAGAAAACAGCGGACTAACAACTCTACTATATTTACTTCTGGTACCTTAAACTCGGTGTACGTTTATTTATTTATTTAAATTTTATTGCACATTACATAAACGTAGGGACAAATGGCAGAGTAAGCATGGGGCATTCTCTATACCTGGTGCGGGTTATATCTACATATAGTACATATACAGTAGATGTCAGAGATATACGAATTATCTTTATCTCACTTTATTACGATGTAAAATTATATTTCTAACTTCATTTTCTTCTTGACAATAAAGTAAAAATTGGATAAGTACATATCCTTGGAGTCGACGTCTTGTTAACAACCAACACCACCATTTTATCAGACCATCAATCACTTATTTAACCGATAAAGTGAAATCTATGATACTATCAACGTGAAGGAATAGGTACATAGCATACTTGCATAAGTAAGGATTTACAAGTACCTACTATCAATGTATTCTCATGCTTGTTGAAATCTAATTGGATCAATTTCAACACGACACAGTTTTTGTATCATTTCGGTGTGATTCTTTATTTCTGATTATTTTTGAGATTTAAAAATGTAAAGATATACTTTAGACTATATTAACATATGTAAAAGGGACCCTGAAATCTGTAATAGTTTTCGAGCTATTCGAGATCGAATATCTAAACGCACAACGGAAAGATAAATGTACACCAGGATGATACAATAAGTTCACCGCAATGAGATTTCGTACACCGGAATGAAAGATAAGTCACAAATTATGAAAGTAATTTTAAGATTTATATATTTGAATTGTCGGCGGTAATGAGAGGGTTTCTCGGGACAAACGTATACGCACATATTCAAGGGTATACAAAGGAGATATAAAACAGGTTATGAGCTGTTTTGTTACCTTTGTATTTATATGGTAATAAAATAAAGGTAACAGGTTTTCTTTGTCATGCATAGTATTTGACTTACCCGGCATTTTACAAACAAAACCAGCTTCGGACAACCCACATTGATGAGAAATTTGGTCTAAATATATTTTTTTAAATTATTATATGTAATTATTCAAACTTTCTGCGCCTGCGGTTTTTAGTCTTGCCGTCAAAAAATACTGCTTGGGAAATTGACCCAATATATGTAAACAAATTTTTCACAAATAAAATAGAAAACTATCAGCTCGGTAAGAATGTCGAACTTTAACTAGCAGAGGCGTATTTTGAAATTTAGCGCCCGGAGCAATAAGTCGCCGCCCCAGAAGTCAAGGAAATCAAATTCAATCAAATTTAACTATTAACAAAGTCAATACCGATGATTTCGTTACTTTACGCTTTACGGGGAGGTACTGGTTGATATCATAAAATAACGAAGTAAAAACGCGAGCGTAGCGTACAAAATAAATATGTTTGCCTATATCTTAACCAGATGGAAACGCGAGCACAGCGAACGCGAATTTTTCGATGCGGGAGTGCATAGTAACACAATCAGATGAAAAGGCGAGCGCAGCGAGCACGATATTTTTTGTTAGCATTGACACGCATTAACTCTAACTAAAGACATATCAAATAGACTTTCCATATGCCAGCATGCAACGGAAAGGAGTATGGTAGGAATCAGAAGAATAGACAAAGTAAGGAACAGTAGCATCAGACACAAGACTAAAGTTCAGGATATAACTCGGAAAATTAGAAGACAAAAATGGAAATGGGCTGGCCACATGGTTAGAGGAAAAGACAAATGGAGTAAAATAGGCACGCAATGGTAGGTACCCAAGAGATGGAAAAAGGAAGAGAGGTAGACCACTGCGACGGTGGGATGACGACATAAGACAGGTCGCGGGAATAACATGGGGTAGAGTGGCCATAGAAAGGCCAGAATGGAGAAGATTGGAGGAGGCCTTTGCCACCTGGCAAACGGACATACAAAAATTAAAAAAAGGGATATATACGAATAAAAAGAAAAATAATGAAACAAAAAAAATGGAAATAATCACTGGAGAATATATTTATATTTAAAAAATGTCCGATAGAAGGCTTAAATAATAATAATAATGGCGTAGGGATGTGACGACCCCATCGCCCGCTGGTTTTACCAGCGCAATCAGTCACGCAGGGCAGCTTATGGCGAGCTGTTGGGGGGTAGCGACCCCACGTACCTGAGCGCTCCTGGGGGATCCTGACGGGGGGTGACGGGTCGGGGCCTCCGCCTCTGTCTTGCCTTAACTGGCCGGGCAGAGTGGAGTCGTGAGAGTTTCGGCTCGGGGGTGGATGTGGAAACGTAAGGGGTTAGTTGGCTTCGGTTTAAAGCCCAGTATTACACCTCTCCGCCCTTAGCCTTCCGCACCGGTGTTGCCCTTAGGCCACTTTATGTGTCGCTATTTTGTGGGGGCCCATCTAGCGGGAGGCGAGTCATCGTCTACCAGTCCCATTTTTGCTATGAGACACTTTTGCTGGTAGACGCCCGATAGTCTCAACCCATAGCATACTTAGCCAGTCCTCCATTTCATCCCCATAGCCCAATTTGTATTTAGATTCCATGTCTCCATCAATAGTTCTTGCACCTAGAGGGCGCTGTCTCTGTGTGCATCCCATGACACGGATAGGGACAGCATCCGCTCGATGTACACCTTGCATTTCATTAAATTGTCGAAAGGGCATCTACGCGTAGGCTTCGGCTCCGTGCACGCCTCCCAAAGGTCCGAGACACTATTGTCCCGTGAGCGGGTGCGACATACAGGAATAATAATAAATTGACACGCATTATGAAGGTCAATAATAAATTTTGATGAATGTGCGGAAAATCATGAGTCACGGACGGGACTGAGAGATCTTGTCTCGAGCCGTAAATCAACTCGACGCGACGAGGTGCTCCCCCTCCCCCGTGCCTATTTAGCCCAATAGACCACATTCATCCACACTGATCAAAATGGTCCATCATTGAACTACCATAATTTGGCCCCTATACGATACGGTTCATATGTAGAGCTGCGTTAGTTTTAAATTGTTGGAATAAAATAATTGACTATAAAGATACAGATTTTTGTACGTCGTCGGCCGACACGTACCGTAAAATGGGGTTACTTTAGGAAAATTTGGGGCTACTTTGATAGTTTTAAAATGGTTATAAAAATGCAAATATTCATAGTTCGATTGAGCAAATAAAGTAACAGGTTACGTGATTTTTAAAGGGTATTCCATTGCCACAGATGGTTAAAAAAATAAGGACATGGCGTGAAAACACTTTTCCAAAGTAGCCCCTACATTTTAAAGTAACTCCATTTTACGGTAGTGTTTATGACTTTTAGAGCGAACATCAAAAACTTTTGCCTTGTGCGCAGCAAGCAAAGTTTATAGACGTTGCTAATTTGGACTACGCTCACCTAACTGGATCAAGGAATGGATATAACCATACATTGATCCAGTTAGGTGTGTAAACTATAATTTAAAATTCGAAAAAATCGTGCTTTGCGATGTTAACCTTGTATGCATTTTGCAAATTTCTACATGAAAAAATACCGGCTGTCCCGCACGATCCGATTTCTCCCACGACCCGCAAAATATCAATAAATTTATCCGAAATAGTGTAAAAAGATTCGATCTAACAACGCTGATGCAATGTAGCGCCTATCGCCCCAGCCTCGCTCGCCACGCCGCCCCCTTTTCGCTCGGCACCCGCGCCCCGCGCGCGCGCTATATCCGGAGCATGTAGGTACTTATTGTACTTACTTACAGACGCGCTCTGTAGATATTGACGAAACTTAACAGAACTTACAAGTGTGTTAGACCAAAATGACTTACTATGTTGGTCACTTCGTAAGTGAAAGAGCAGTGAAGTTCGTATCGAAGCTTAGGATGACGATGAAGTGACCAACATCTGTCATCTCTTTGTTTAAGAGTAAACTTTATTTCGTTTGACTTAAAGACTAATTTAGTGTAAAAGTAATTTGCACTTATAACGCCTTACATTTCGAAGTGACAGTTGTGGCCACAGTAACAATACAGATAATGAGTATTGTTCATCGGGTACAAAGCTAATGGGATTCGCTTAAGAAATAGAATTAGAACTATAGGTATCTACAATTACATTTTCGCTTTGCAACGTCAAATTATTATTTTCTATAAATGTATTTATCGAATAATAATGGAATGAAAAATGAGGAATGGATGACCAGTCGAGAACGAAACCTCGATTTGCTCCGACTCATTTGTATCCGGCACCATAGATACCTGGTGCAAACTTAACGTAAACTGATAGTATGGGGAAATCTGTAGTAATAGG
This sequence comes from Apotomis capreana, assembly GCA_947623375.1. NCBI lineage: Eukaryota > Metazoa > Arthropoda > Insecta > Lepidoptera > Tortricidae > Apotomis > Apotomis capreana. The sequence goes on along the minus strand of OX392498.1, from coordinate 37,292,687 downwards.
CCCTCTTAAGCAACTGTGTAGATCAGCCATACTGCTAAACGCTTTTAAGTTATGGTTTTCAAGCGATGCAAAACGCAGTTAAGTGTCAACCGGATCGGAACACCATCTTACGTGATAGGGCACGTTAGGGATCGTGAGGATGTCATCCTCAGTGTGCGGGAACGTGCCTGCGGCGTCGAACTCCAGGCGATCCAAGCGCTGATACTCCAGCGTCTCCTCGTCCGAGTTCACGATGTCCCTCGTTTGATATAATCTGAAAGAAAATATACTCAACATGACCTAGGATTCGAAATCGACCATTATTGCCTTCAAAATCGACCAGCTAGATTATCATTACCTTTCACTCTTCATATTTCGGGGACAGATTTCACGGCATTTAAATAAGTTTCTGGACAGGAAGAACATTTTCTAAATATACCGTTGTACGATGTTATGAAAACAAGAGTCGAATGTCGCCAATGACAAATATTAATAGCTATCAACATAACATTTCACGAGCTCATTAAAACTACATATGTAGCCTGTGCTGTTATACCAATATAGATGGTAAGTATAACAGCATAGGCTACATTGTATACACTTTGATGTTTCTCATAGATATCTGTGAGACACATCAAGGTGGTCAAGATCCTAAGATATATCCCAGCAAGGCAAGCTAAATAATAACTGAATAAAATATGAAACAGAATCCAGATTAGCATGTCAATTATAGTCGTACTCACTGATTATTATACGTATATTAGTTAAGAACCTATATTTTTATATTCAATAACTTAATGAATTTATACTACTTAAAGATAGGATTGTAAAAGTAGCTTTTATAGCGTGATGACTGATGAAGGATTTTCGCGGACATTTCGTGGATAGTGTGGTGGCAGACCCCTACAGTAAACATCTTACGACATATAAAACAAGCATGTCGGGCCACGCTCAGTGTAGGGTTCCGTAGTTGCCCATCCTTCACAATAGACGGGCTTAAAACAGCGGTTTCAAGCCCGAGGTTTAAATTACGAGAAAGATTTCAAGCTCTATAAAAAGGTCGTAAGCGCCAAAGTAATTGTAATTACTTATTACCTTCTGGAAGTTATCGATTATACGCGCCAGGTTGAGAGAAATGTTTTAATGCAGTATGGCACTTTAACTATATAATATGTGTAACGTTCGAAGTATAAGGACACCGGCCAGCAAGTTTACGTAATTTTAAAGAAAATTATGAAATTATGCGATAACGCAAAAACGGCTCGATCGATTTTATTCAATATAGTTTTTATAGAAAGTACTTATAAGGCCTTATTTTCATGTTTTTTTTTCATTATTCTTGACCCGTGGGTGAAAAGTTAGGGGGGACGCTATTTTTTGGAGTTCCGGAGCGAATATTTACTAAACTGCTGACTTTATCAAAAACAAATGTTTGAAGGCCACTATTATTTTTAAAAGTCCTATTCAACGACACCACACACTACTACTAGAACTAAAAAAAAATCTACCCCATTTTAGGTGCACGAGAGGTACCCGAAAAACTATTTTTTTACTTTTCTTTTACTGTTTTGTCGGCGTAGTACCACAGATTATATTATACAAGTTATAATACATACAAATACTCATACCAAATTTCAGCTTTCTAGTACTAATGCTCACGGAGCTAAGCCGCGGACGGACAGACATACGGGCATGGTGAAACTATAAGGGTTCCTAATTAAGGGTTATGAAAGACTACGGAACCCTAAAAAGGGGGCAAAATTCTCCTACATATGATACTTATTTAGCAAAATTCACTTCCTTTTTCGATTTATATCTGTGTTTATATTGAAAACACAATGCACGCAAATAATAAAACTACTTGCTACTTACATAGATGTGTACGAGTAAGTACCTACCTACTATATGGTAACGTTCACCATCACATGCATATTCAGTATTTACATATATTATATTCATATCCAATTGATTTCAAACGCCGATAAATAAATGTGGAGAATGTAGTAGGTATGTAATAGTAGGAATGTATATTTATTATAGCAACACAAAAAGCGCAAGCGCATATTACCAGGGTTCAATGGGGACAAACGCACCGAATTATAAATACATATAACGGTGCCACATTCGGTTGCTTACATTCTTAGCCTGTGAGCATATAGGCTAAGAATTTAAACAACATAATGACGCGAGGTCTTATTTAATACATACCTACACTTCAGTTTATGAAAACATAGCTCGGCAAGTTGCGGTCTAGCCCCGGGATAGCGGCTCTAGAAATAGCTTTCATATGGCCATAATCATAAGAAATAGCTTTCATAAGGTCACGTATATAACTTATAAAATAATTTCAAAAACATTAATGTGGTTGAACTTTTCTTGTATCGCTGTGGATATTTTTAGCTCATTCTGCGAACATTATTACCTACATATTAACAGATTAAAAATTTGTGGTGTATTTTATTAATTCGCTTATTTTCCATGTTCTTTATTACTAAAGAACCCATACCAGAAACGATTATTAGTATCTAAGAAACGCAATTATGGTGAGGGACTAAAGCTACTTGTCGGGCTATACATATGTATTTCTTAATTCCCCAAATTTCTATAGCACCTATTTCGAGCTTATATTTGGTAATAGAAACTACTTAGAGGGTGGATTATTGGAGAATTCTGATAAATGAATTGTACAGAAAACATAATATTTATAATGTAAGTACCTTTAGTACACTTAGATGTAAGTAGTGAGGGAGGCGTGGGCGAAGGATGCCGGATTTTTGAACGTAAGTATTAGGTAAGTACGTACTCGTGTAGTAATGCCATAACTTTATAAATCATTAAATAATACAAATTTGATTGACTTACTTGTAAATGTAAGGGCCCACTTCATTTACGACTGGAATAGCTCCGTTAAGGACGTCTTCTCTGTTTGTGATGTTAAAAACTCTAAAAGTCAAGTTTAATGGGAAAGGTACTTCAGCAAATCTTTCCAATTGTAATGTATCGTCGAACAAAATCAATTCCTGAAATATACTACGTGGTAAGTACACGACTCTAAAATCGAAATTTCTAGGTAAGTAGTAGGTAGTACCTACCTAATCCATAAAATCAATGACATCGGTTATTGAAAATAAGTGATTTTGGGTCCATTTTATATACACGGGAGCCCTTTGACTCCTAAAAACTTTATTTTGTTGAATGTTTGTTTCGCCGAAAAATCATTCTGCAATTTTTTTATTCCTCTTGGCATACATTTTTCATAATTCTTGCAAATATCATCCTATTGATTAGGTTTGGTTATTTCTTTTTATAACAAAATCAAGTAATTTATGGTTTCAAAGAAAAATGCTTTCTACAAAATGATTTTTCGGCGAAATAAAACATACGACGAAATAAGTTTCTGTCAAAAATGACATTTTAGTGGCAAGCTTTTATAGGCGACTGTACTTTTCTTTGGATATCCATCAAATGCTCACTGAGACGATTCTAAAGAGCCCAAGCTCGGTAGGATTGCTTTTCTATTATAGAGTTCCTATGGCCACCTTCCGGCTCCATCATCAGATCAGCCCCATGGTAACATATTATTGTATTGTCATCAAAGTCAAGTAAGTATGCAAAATTTCGGCTCAATCGGTTGACGATATCTGCTGCAAAATTGAGTTGCAAGATTTCACCCGAACAAACATACTTAGATACATACATACATACTTACATTGCAAGTTAAATAAAAGCTTTTAAAAAAAATAAAAGAAAAATAAAACACGTTCAATTTTTCTTTGTGTTATCAATGGTTTATTATAATTGTAGGAGTCAATATAGACCCAATAATAAACACATTTCTAGCTGGGACACGTGTGAATGGCACCTTTGAAATCTATACCGTGGATCCCGAAAAATCCTGCGAGGACGCATGCAGTTAGTGTCAGAACGAAGCATTAGTCCTATTAAGAAATCCCGTCAAGTACGAGTCGGACTCGCGCACCGTGGGTTCCGTACGAACTACGAAAACACTGCATATAGTTATACGAAAAAATAAAAAGAACAGAGCGAAAAACTTAACTTTACCGTTGGATAACTGTTTTACGTAATTAATAACGACTATACTTTTTATGATTTTGCTATTTTTCAGATTTTGCTACTTGTAGTATTATATTAGGTACTACTTGCCAAATTTCATAGTTCTAGGTAATATCTTTTTTTACGGTAACTTAGAAATTTGATTTTTTGCAAAGCTTCAAGGGACTGTAGACCAGTATATGGTTTTAATCTCAACTCGGTGACTCCACGCTTTCCTGAGATAAAGGGTCTTGACAGACAGACGGACGGACGGACAAATATGATCTACAAGGGTTCCGTTTTTTCTTTGAGGTACGCAACCCTAAAAACCGATAGTAGCTACGGTAGGCTCTCAGCGAGGAAAGATATAGGTACTTACCCTACCCGATTAGCCCTTAGTCCTAAAACATCTTCGCTGAACTCTGTTACCGGCCTATAGAGTAGATATAATAGGTATGTTTTGAACGGACTAGTCGTGCAGCTGACAGTAGATGCAAACATAGTCATTATTATTTATAATATACCTAACCGTCAATTGTTTATTTGAAAATTTATTGGGGCTTCAATTAGCCTCCTAAGCACTGCTCAGGTTCTGTGATAAATTATGAATAATAATGGCTTTGTTCCCAGGTTAGGTACATGATTAATTGATTACCTATTTAGTTTTTGGCCAGAAAAATCGAATCCCATTAGATACATAATTCTGCTTTGAAATAACTGCTTTATTTATTACTTACATCAGAAATAATATTTTGTAGAATACCATCCATAAACCCATAGCCTACAATGGTGGACGTAAGTAGTAGAGCTGCGCCGAGGACTGCAGTTGTAATTGCACATGCTATACCACACATTTTTTCAACTGATCCAAAACTAATTAATAAAAAAGTACAAAATAATTATTCAGTATCACAGAACGTATGCAGTCGGTACTTTACGCGCCCGTGGGGCCAAAACGATTACCGAAGATAATTTTACTTTTATAACATTCAATTATATTTATAATGATAACAACAGTAATTAGGGTTCAGCAATGCGTTCTTAATTTAATACCAGTTTGTACCTATATCATCAGATAAACGCAAGAAACGGTTACAATACATACAAATTTGTCCCTATGTTACAATTACATAAAAGAAACTTTCAAAAATTTGAGTTGCTGAAAACTATTTTTGTGGGTAAGTCTGTTAACTTCTATATATCACTCAGGATACATTCAGCTACTTAGTCTTACATACGCCCATAAGTAACACATTATACCATATTGTATCTTCGGCAAATCGAAGGTGCGTGATATACTCGCCATTAATAAATAAATAAATAAATAATAAATAAATATTCATACACAAATCGACCTAGTCCCAAACTAAGCAAAGCTTGTACTATGGGTACTGGACGACGATATACATAATACATAATATAATATAAATACATATATAGATAATATCCATGACCCAAGAACAAATATTTGCACAAATATTTGCCCCGGCCGGGATTCGAACCTGGGACCGCCGACTCAGAAGGCAGGTGTCTACAAACCGAGCCAAACGCGTCGTCAAATGTTAATGTCTAATAGTCCTTGCCATTCCAAAAGCTTCAATGCCTCTTCTATTGCTTTGGTAAAGAGCTTCGGTGTTATAAAATCTCCATCTTTCACACTCTTCCGCAATTGAATCGCCTCCGTAGTGGTGTTGTGCTTGGACCGACATACCTAGTGGTGTTGTCGTACTCGCTTCTCAGCACCTCAGCATACCTAATACCTATAGACAATCCGGGATCCCTGGAGTGACTGCAGTAGGTACAGCATAGTTCACAAACGCTAAGCAGAGTGGCAGACCCAGCTCAGTGAATCCCAGCTCGTTCGAGAGGCTGGAATCCATCAAACCTGCTTGAGATACGATTCGTGATGAGATGGCCCTGGAACAGCTTGTCGACATGGATAAGATGCATCCCCCTAACACTTAGTAAGTATTTTTTTTTAAATTGAATCTATCTATTTAAATTAAATGGTTCAATTAAGATTCCTGGCTCAGGCGTTCAATTTTAGCAGTATTAGTTCACTGTAACGAATCTCATTATCAAACATTAGTTCAATTTGCCCCTCAGACGTCGAATTACAATTAGGTAGGTATACACCTATTTTCGCCTTTTTATATAAGAAACCTAGGAAACATTTTAGGATGCGAGTCCATAAAAATTAAACCTAGATAACTAATCGTATCATGTAAACCCCCCGCGTACATAGACATTTTACAATTAGTGAATCGTAGAAATTGTTATTATTATTACACGTACACAATTTATTCGATATATAAGTATTTAAGCGGTTCGATAACATTAAGATCGATAATAATTATCTCTTAATCCATTTCGTAAATTGATTCGATAGATAGGTATTTATTTAACTACTCACACTCGTTACTTATTAGTTCGATGAATAGAGACTAAAGTACGGGGGTGACCTTACAAACGGTCTGATATTTTATTTTTTTTGATATGTTGTCTAGGATGGTTTAGCGAGTGTTTAAAATTCAAAATGCACAAATTCCTTGGTGCAAACTGTTGAAATTTCTTGGGGGGTAACAGCAGGGTCCTTGAACCTCTCCGCCTGCTCCAGTAATAAAGGGTTTCGATTGCGAAGACCTTAACTAAATTCAGCATTCTAAAGCCAGAACTTGGACAAATTTAAATTCAAAATAAAATTCTCCTAAACGGATATAGGTACAAGCCAGAAGTTTGATACATTACTGGAAACTGCGATTTCTTCCTTTTTTTAAATGTGCATATCTCCGTAACTATCTGTAATTGAAACAAAGTCTAAAATGTAATTTATATTAAATTTAATTCTCTACAAAATTGTCTGAAGCTCTTTTCTAGCTAAAACGCTCCTAAATGAAGGTATAGGTAAGCAAGTCTGAAGAAATTGCCGAACTTTTCAATATGACGGCGGGCGCTGATGGGGATTTGTGCATTTTGCATTTTTAACACTCACTGACCATCCTAGACTACATATGAAAAATAAATATATAGACTAGCTGTTGCCCGCGACTTCGTCCGCGTGGAACCTTTATCTTGAACATTTTTAATCTTTATTATTTTCAGATGTAAGTAGGTAATGTTGATATTGCTAAACGTGCTTTTTTGCAATTTTTTACGAAATAGTGACGATACCTTCGTACGCGAGTCTGACTCGCTCTTGGCCTTTTTTTACTTTTTTTTCGGCTAATTTCATTAATAATCTTTCTTGTTTCTTGGCCTTTTTTACTTTTTTTTTCGGCTAATTTGCGTACGCGGTATCATTATAAAATCAGGTACATCTACGAAAGAATAGCTTTACAAAATTCGATGAGTTTAAGAACGACGTTTATAAATTCTTTGATTCGAATAATAATGCCTTTACACAAAGTTTCAAGTACCGCACTCAAAAAATGTTTGATCTAAGTACATACAAATTGTCAACCCCTTTTTCAGGGCTGACTTTTTAAAAACGCTGAAATGACTTTCCTTGTATTTTAAGTTTCAAGTACCGCCCTCAAAAAAAAATTTTTCTTCATACAAACTTTCAACCCCTTTTTAACCCCTTAGGCGTAGAATTTTCAAAAACGCTGAAATTTTTTTTCTTGTATTTTAATTAAATGCCTTTATACAAAGTTTAAAAACCCGCAATCAAAAAAAAAAATTGATCTTCATACATATTTTCAACCCCTTTTTCACCACCTTTGGGGCTGAATTTTCAAAAACACTGAAATTACTTTTCTTGTATTTTTAAAATATACTTTTCTATGAAGTTTCAAGTCCCGCATTCAAAAAAATTATTGATCGTCATACATACTTTCAACCCCTTTTTAATCCTTTAAGGGGATGAATTTTTAAAAACGCAACAAATGTTATTAAGTATGTTGCCGACTATATCGCACCACACCTAAGCTACCTGATTAACCTTAGCATCAGTGAAGGTGTTTTTCCTGACATGCTGAAAACGGGTATCATAAAACCAATTCATAAAAAAGACGACAAGGAAGATATGAAATCCTATAGACCCGTTGCACTGCTGTCAGTATTCGCAAAAATATTTGAAAAGTTTATTCATAGACAATTGTACAATTATTTTGAAAAGAAGAATTTACTAACAGTCGAACAACAAGGTTTTCGTAAACAGAGGTCTACAACTATATAATCTTCTTAATACTGTAATGAAAAATGTTGATCAGAGAAGGCCTGTTTGCAGTGTATTCATGGATATGACCCAGGCCTTCGATTTTGTTAATCATAACATTCTTCTTAAAAAACTCAATGCTTATGGAGTAAGAGGAAATGTGCTTCAACTGTTAGAATCTTATTTAAGTCATAGATGCCAATACGTGGAAATATGTAGATTAGATCCAAAGACTACAAAAGAGACTTTATTTTTATCTGAGAAAAGAACTATAAAATATAGAGTACCAGAAGGTTCTGTGCTTGGACCATTGCTTTTTATTATTTATATTAATGACTTGCCAAATGCAGTAAATTGCCCAATGACATTATTTGCAGATGATAGTACCGTAACTGTAGAATGTAAGAATAGATTGACATATGAAAATGATATGAATGAATCAATAAATGACACTTTTTACTGGCTAACAAGGAATAATCTTAGAGTAAACTTATCTAAAACTAAACTGCTGCACTATGGTCAACGCAAGTCTAATATACCACATGTTAGCATATCATATGAAGGTCACCAGTTAGACGAAGTAGAAAACCTAAAGTTCTTGGGTGTTTATATAGATCAATCTCTTAACTGGAAAAAACACGTTGAAGTTACTTGCTCAACACTGGCTAAATCATCATATGCGCTACATAAACTGAGGCAAATAGTAAATGTAGAGATTGTTTTATCCGCATACCACGCGCTAGTGGCATCTATACTAAGATATGGAGTGATATTTTGGGGAAATTGTACAGATCGGGACAGTATCTTTAAAATCCAAAAGCGATGTATACGAGCTATGTTTGGCCTGAAACCACTAGATAGCTGTAAACCATACTTTATAAAATATAAAATATTGACATTTCCCTCAATCTACATCTACGAAGTTGCTGTATTTATTAAGAGCAATCCTGATCTGTTTCAACGAGGAAATATCCCTAACAGTTATCTAAGAGCACGTGACAACACTAAGGTACTAAATCAGATCTCTAACACTGCTCTGCTGAGGAAAAGCATTTTCGGCATTGCTCCTAAAATTTATAATAAGATACCTAAAGAGATAAGAGACAGTACAATTGCAGGTTTTAAGCGAGAACTTATGAAATTGTTAGTAAATAAGGGATATTATAGCATTAATGTTTTTTTAAATGATTGTAGTAATTAATATACGTAAGTTATTGTAATATGAATGAAGACTCAATTTAATTTAATATTAGTATGACATCATCATGAATGCATATTTCCACTTTTGATTTAATTTATTTCGCTATCTAATTATGTTATCAACAATTGTGAATTGTAATTTGTACGCCGAAAGGCAAAACATGGAGGACATTATATTTTCATTTTAAAACAACTGTATGTAATACTCATGTTCACAAATAAATTATCTTTATCTTTACTTTTCTCGTATTTTAATAGTGAGTGCGGGACTTGAATCTTTGTATAAAGATACAAAGATTCAAGTCCCGCACTCAAAAAAATATTTGATCTCCATACAAACTTTCAACCCCTATTTTACCACCTTAGGGATGAATTTTCAAAAACGCTGAAATCAGTTTTATTTTATTTTAATACAGTTTTACGAAGTTTCAAGTTTCTAACATAAAAAAAAACTTGTGCCCCATACAACCTTTCATCCCCGTTGAATTTTTCAAAATCGCTTATCTCTTGTACACTTTATAAATGCAACCTACTGTGCAAATTTTAACCCTCTAGCATTTGTAGTTTCGGCTCTGCGTTGATAAGTCAGTCAGTCAGCACACACAGTATATAGATAAGGCCTCTTAAATTGAGATATATTTTACGATAAAAAAAATGGGGTGTTTATTTTCTTGGTAGTACCTATATCACAATTCACCGTGCCGCAGCAAAAAAATTAAGTGCTCGAAAATTAATAGGGATCAAGAAACACTTGTAGCGGTTTGTAATACAAAAATTTTTAACATTGAAATTTTATCGCCACTAGGCGTCGTCGGCGTCTGAGGCAAAATTCCGATGTCGTAATATGAGTATGAGCATGAGCACACTAGTTTTATTTGAATTAATTACTTATACAGCGAGATTCTGCCTTAATGAGGCTTAGTAAAATAGTAGTGTACGTAGCGTTCCTAAAAGGTTATATTCAGGTTATATTGCCAAGTGTATACAATCGTGTCGTCGACTCCACTGGGGATGTATTCGATTAGCCGGGTCCACCACAGAGCGAGCGGAATCGCGAGGCAATTGCCGCGCGCGGCATTCGGCGCATGCCACGCCTCGGGCATGCCTCGGGCATTAGATGAAATTACGCTCACCGAATGCCGCGCGCGGCGAGCCCGAGCCATTTTGTTTGCCCATTTGACAGTTAAACAATTATGGCGCCGCCGCACGCAATCAGCTTTTGACTTTTTACTTGCTGCTACGTTCCTACAAAGGATTTTCCAAAAAAAAGCATTTTTTTTTTTTTTAAAACAAACATATAGCACACAATGTCAAGTTACGGTTATTCCGTTTCGCGTAATACGTAAGTGTCGCACACCATTTTGTTTTATCTGTCATAAATTTGACCGAAGCAAAAACGTGTACGTCCACACTGCGCGCGGCAAACGACCGAGGCACCTTTGAGCACGGACAAAAACCGATACAAAACAAACAAAAATTATTTCTTCTAAACGATTTATTTATTTCAATATTAGCATGTTTGGTAATAGGCTGTACTTATTATTTCAATGTCAAATGCATTAAATTATGATAGAATAATATCAGATTAGGACAATTGTTTAGCTAAAGGACATTAACCATTAATTAAATTAGTAATTAACAACAAATCAGTCACAATGGAACGACATTAGGCTTACACTAGTCTTGCTCTGACGCAGGCTGAGATCATTATTAAGAAGGTCACGCTTGTTTCCAACACGATGCTGCAGAGAACGTTGGCTAGAATTACTTTCCTTTAGCAGGTAACGTACCATAAAATGAAAACAGATTCGGATATAGCTTCCTCGTCAGAACTTGTTCAGTAATCAGCATTAGTCTAATAAAATTAGCCTAAAGACAGGCGGTTAAATATTACCGCACACCACACCTAACCGCTCGGCACCGGCTCAGCGCCGCCTCAACTCATTAGCTGTCCGCGGCGATTTGAACCGACTTATATGAATTCGGTTTATTTTCACTAAAAGCCCACATCAATTCAATGGAATGCCTTTTACACATTTCATACAGACTGGTTTTCAAAAAATGGGCTGCAAGAAGCGATCATCTCATAATTATATTTTAGCATTATAACCGCGAGTTAACCCTTTTCAATAAAACCGGCCAAGAGCATGTCCGGCCACGCTCAGTGTAGGGTTCCGTAGTTGCTCATCCTTCACAATAGATGGGCTTAAAACAGCGGTTTTAAGCCCGAGGTTTAAGTTACGACTAAGATTTCAAGCTCTATGAAAAGGTCGTAAACACCAATGTAACTGTAATTACTTATTACCTTCTGGAAGTCAACTTACGTCCTTTTAAAGAAAATTATGAAATTTTCGATAACTCAAAAACGGCTCAACCGATTTTGTTCAATATAGTTTTCATTGAGAGTACTTATAAGGCCTCATTTTCATGAATTTTTCCATAATTTTTTGTCCCGTGGTTGAAAAGTTAGAGTGGGGGGGCTATTTTTTTATTTTCGGAGCGAATATTTACAAAACTGCTAACTTTATCAAAAAATAATGTTTGGAGACCCATATTATTTTTAAAAGACGTATTCAACGACACCCCACACGCTAGTGTAGAAACGGAAAAAAAAATCACCCCCGAAAAAAAAATTTTTTTTTTAGATTTTATTTTACCGTTTTGTCGGCGTGATACATACACATACTCATATCAAATTTCAGCTTTCTAGTACTAATGATCACGGCGCTAAGCCGCGGACGGACAGACGGACATGGCGAAACTATAAGGGTTCCTAGTTGACTACGGAACCCTAAAAATAATGATATTTGAGAACGTCTATTTCTATAGACAAAGAGATAGACGTTCTCAAATATCATTCTTTTTTTGCCTATAGACATAGAAATAGACGTTCTCAAATATCACTTTTTGGGAGCCGATTTTCGATCAACAGTGCCCCACCCAGCGTCAACCAACGCGGTTTGCGTTTGACGAGGCGAGTTGAATGCCGTTACGCATTTGATAGCTATGCTTTACAGTTTAAAATGTCATACAAGGAATACTGAAGGACTCGAGTTAATGCGGTGCCGATCCAGTGCCGGGCGGGTAATGTGCGATAACCTTAGACACAAAATAAGTCGAACAATTTTAAGTTTTAACTTGTCAGTCGTTCCTTAACCAAAATATTTCAAAGTAAATCACAAATCTGATTCACAAGAAAGTTGAAAACACGACATAATTAAATAGATAGCGCCCGCCAGAAAGTATGCTTCCTAGCGGTGACAGATTGGTCATTGCTTTCTCGGAAGTACGTGTAATGCGTATTTTTAATTAGCATTTTTGTGTAATATTATGTGACTTTGAATTACGTACGATACCATGTCACCGCTAAAAAATATGACACATACTATTCACATATGGCTAGGAGTGATCTGATGAGGGTGTGAATTGGTTCTAAACCCTTCATGTATTAACACATCGTGAGGACTTAAAATTACTCCAACGACATCGTCTGGTAGAGTAGGCTATACATATATTTTCATATTCGCAGTAGGTAAATAGTATTCTTGACAAATGAAATTTATCTTTACAACATCAGACTTCCACAATCCTGTTCAAATTCGCAAAGGACTAGTTGCCTATTAAAAAAAATCGCCTTCAAACCCGAACATATTGCGTAGTACGAACTACTTACTAAAATCAACCAATAATGTCCATGTTTTGTATAGATGCCGATATCATAATAGCAGTAACTAAGAGTGGGAAAAGTTACGACATGAATATAAAGTTTTCAATGTTATCACGAATAATTTATAGGGCAATTACAAAAAAAAATTACATAGTTAAAAAAGCTTAGTTAACAAAAAATCACGATCGCTTCTTTTGTGTGACGAAAGTTAGTCATACAAAATGTATGGGTAACTTTCGTCACACAAAGGAATCAATTAAGTTTTGTTTTAATTACAGCCCTTAACTATGTACCATTTTTTTGCAATCCACCCATATAACAAAGTAAGTACAGTAGGTACCTACTGCATAGACCGGGAAAAGACGATTTGTGGATGACTATCATTTTACGATACCATGTATTACGAACAGAGATGGGCAAAATTTATTCGAATGACGAATAACGAATAAGAATAACCAAATTATTCGCGAATGACGAATGAAAACCACGAATGATTATTCGTCATTCGAATAAATTATACGTCGAATAAATTATCGCGAATAATTTATTCGTCGAATGAATTGTCAAGAATAATTCTGTGGCCCTACTAAAAAGGAGTACCTATAAGTCAAATTTAACCCAGCTTAAGGAGCCTTAAGCTAATCCCTCGTTTATTATACTACCTGTGCTTATCCTTTGACTCTTAAATATACAGTAAAAACGAGTCGTGTTAAATAGTTTGCGTGTTGTTTATTTCAATAAAATTGGGAGGTCAAATTGCTTCATATCGTTTTTTTGTAACGGTTAAAATTTGTGATTTTTTACGTTTTTTCACTCTCATATCCCTTCAATTTTGTAAAAAAAATAATACTCAATACTTTATTGCAGTATAATGGTTTTACAAAACAGGTGGTAAAGTTACAAATTTGAGATCACATCATGTACCCTGAAGTAGGGCGCAGCAATTTATGAGATACTATTTATGGGTATACAATTTGACATAAAAGTAAGAATAATAAAAAACTTATTCTAGGGACGTGGTATACAAATTAATAAAATGTGATATGAAAATGTATGTACAATTATTAAAATTAGTATATATTATATATTTTTTAATTTATTAGATATTATGTTGGTTGCGCATACTTTAAAACAATAAAAACTGAATCAACCGAAATTGTGTGTAATTAATGACCCTACTCAAGTATTCTATGAGTATCGGTTGAGACTGGGTGTTCAGAAACACGGAACTATGCCAAAAAACTGGTATAGTATATGTAGGAGTGAAGATTGCAAAAAAGAAAGTGGCTGAACCGCACTGGCAATAGACGAGTGGAGAAAAGAAGGGAGGCCTTTGCCCAGCAGTGAGACACCTAAAATGGCTATTAAAGAAAATCGGTTGAGAAATACGAATTCTAGGCGATAATAGCCGGAAATCCGAGGATCCAAACATCCGGACATACGAAAGATTTTTACACCAAGCTAAAACGGAAAAGCTTTGCTCACTCGGTCAATTAATATTTTAGGAGTTTAGATTGGAGTAATAATCTTAACTTGCTATTGTATACCCGAAATATGCAAGCTGTTGGACCTTATATATACGATATATAATGTAATCTAATATAAACGATCTTGGCAACAAATTAATCTTTATATTTAAACAAAAAAATTTAATATATTTCGTGAATTTATTCGAATAAAAATAACGAATAAATTATTCGTCATTTGAAAACCGGACGAATGATTTATTCGCGGATAAATCATCCGCGAATAAATCATTCGCGAATGAAATCATCCGCGAATAAATTATTCGCGAATGAAAACTCCGCGAATTATTTTTTATTCGAATGATTATTCGAATAAAAATTTATTCGAATGATTATTCGAATAAAAATTTATTCGAATAATGCCCATCTCTGATTACGAATCCACGAATTATCTATTCCGCTAGTAAACGGCGTGCTTTACTTCGAAAATACGAGAATTTAAAAACATCACTTTTTGGAGCCCCGACCATTACAAAGGTTGTCTGATAGATAAGTAACGAATTTTGAATGAAGATTTTTAATGTAGGTATGATTTTTTTCGAAGTGTATAGAATAGTCTAAAAATCTAAAGAACTCCAGTTATGCGTATTTAGGTGTGACCAGTCGGTCACAGTCGTACGACCGCACGACAAAAACTTTTAATCTCTGTTCCAACTTTCTCTTACATTTTCATTATCCAAAGTTCAACGCCAAGGTCACATGCAAGTATTTACCTTATAATATAACTGCATAAACTACCGACATCAAATCAATTATATCCGATGAATAAGAGCTACCCTTTGTACACAATAGTAACTTAAGCCCATTTTTCCATCTCCAGTCAGACATTAATGATTGAAAAATCAGCGTCTAATGTCTAAATCTGTAAAAATATTCAAGCTTAGAATCAAATTAGAATAAATTTATAAAGGAACATCTGGCATGAACGTCTAGTACACCGAAGTAAATAATTATACGGAATATTATTAAGTACCTATTATAATTATTGTGACAGACATACATTGTAATGAATGCATTCGGCGGCGAGACGACCGTAGAATATCCTGAGCCTACTGTAAACAATTACAACAACCGTGTCAAGTACATTTCCGATAAACGATAATGCTTAGCGATAAAACTATTTCACTTTTACGCAAACCGTCACTAAGGCGTCCGACTTTGGTGTCTACCAGAGTCGGACGCCTTAGTGAGCTATACTGCTCGATAACACAGTAACAGCGACAGACCTACATACAAGACTGTTTCGAAAAAAAATATCCGTCTATAAATTGTAGTCTAGCAAACTGTTATTACTATAGAAGTGAGCAATGGAGCTGATTAAACATTAACTTAGCTTGTACGATGTATATGTTACATAACATTTAACACAACGCTTAACATTGAGTATATTGACAATTGCAACATCAAACATTTACCGTTAACAATAATAGCTGTTCAAATTATTACAGTTATATTGTTGTAGACACACTAAACCGTTCAAAAGCATACTTAAGTTTGTTATATTTGAATAGCAACATTATAGAAAAATACACTGCATTCTGAACCTGAAGAACTCAATAGTCGTACTTTACTTAGTAAGTATTTACAGAAATGCCCATTTCCAGTTCAGTTATAACATATCGGACGTTATTATATTATATGGACATAAATGTATATTTACTAAGTGTTGTGTGCAACTTCAGTATACATTGTGGTAATGTAATTATGTACATTTTAAACGTATGATATTACGCAAAGAGTTTTCAATGTATTTAGTCGGATTTATTTAATCAACACAAGGGTGCTCGTCCTCGATTATTTCTCATCCGCAATCAAGTCCGACTGAACACGAAGGAGCGCCGGGCGCCTAGCCCGCCACGGCGTCACGTGTCCACTATGCTGAAGCAACTGTTTTGTCACGGAACATTATTCACATTTTCTGGGGCTACACGATAGTCCAAACTCTTATTGTTTATTCACGTTTCGCACTACTGCAACGGTAATATTTAATGCCCCCCGAGCGGGATAGTTGCGATCGTCAATTTATAATAAAAATTAGATAAAACGGATGCGGTCATGCTAATTACATTTATCTCGGAGAGTTTCAATCGGAACATAATCGCACGACGGTGTCCGCACCCGGGTGGGTTCAAACAGGCAACCGGTAACTAATAATGAACCGCTAATGTGGGATCGGACGCACTGTCTTCGCGTACACGTCGGCCGGCGCCTAGTGGTCGAACTTGAGAATGGCGTCGATGGAGAAGTCGGCTCGGCGTCGCTGCTCGAGTATGATGTATGTTTGAACAGTACGCAGCGCGTCCGGGTCGCGCGCCGGCTCCGCGGGCTGCGCGCTGCTGCCGCCGGCGCTGGCGCCGCCGCTCTCGCCGCCGCTGCCGCCCCCGCCGCCGCCCCCAGGCTGCTTTCAGCTAGGCTTTTGCTGCACTTCGCGCATCATTAACTGTAACAACCCCTTTTCAACTTGAGTGTAATAATAGTGCAACGGAGTAAGATCACAAGCAGGGCATGGCGAATACGAAAGCCATTCACTCGCTACCTTCTAAATTCAATTGGCACCTTTATGTAAATAAGAAAATCACAAGTATATTTTGACTGAAAATATCCTCAACTTTAAATCAAACAAAATCTTTACAACGCATATGCAGGACAAGAGTGTAATCTAAGTTTACTAGTTAATCATTTCTAGTTTATTCCGAAGTCAATCTGTGTAAATCTACTAATATTTCGAGTTCAAGCAACCAATCAATAAATTTAAACCCGGAAAGTTTTATTCAAGAAGCACAAAATGTTAACAACAGTCTCTTATCGGATAAATCAATAGTACATTGTTGTAGAGGCTGTAAAGTAAGCAATAGATTAACGAGTAAATTTCGAAGGTAGTAACATAAATAATATGTTAAGAAACGTGTTTGATCATAGAGAAAAATGTCTAAAACAATCAGCATTTTAAAAGGAATAAGGCCTCTTAATTTAATAATGTTCGTTCTCATTGACTCGCGAAATAAATATGTAATATTACGAACGTATGTTAATATTGACGTAACGTTGCAATGATTTTTCAGTGTGTATAGTACATTATCGTAGGTTTGGTACCTAACCTGAGTGTAACCTAGACTAAAATGTTTAAATGTCTAAATTTAGTTGAAAGTGAGGTAAGTTTTAATATTTTTGTTATTTCTTCATAAATGGGTTGAAAAACGTCGTTGCGTCGTTTGAATCTTGGGGCACGATCACCTTTATGTATATAATAACCCTAATTTTTTGAAACAATGAAGCTGCAACAAGGCGCCTAGTTTGATTACCAATATAAAATACTCTTATTTTAATGTATTTCCTCGCAGTAGTCGTGAAAAGCATTCTGTTCAGTCTCGGCTGAAAGTACAATAGATGAACTCGTATTATCGAAGGCTTCCCCTGCGGGTCAGCCTTCGAAATTTACTCGTTCATCTATTGCTTACTTTACAGCCTCTACAACAATGTAATATTTATAAATAATGAAATGAAATATGAAAATATTTTGGCGCAGTTCGTAGAGACCTGCCTACTGAGCCGCCGGTCCCGGGGTTCGAATCGCGGCTAGGGCGATTTGTGTGACGAACTCGAATATTTGTGCTTGGGTCATGGACTCATGGTTGTGTTATGTATTTAAGCATATATTTATCTATATAAGTATGGATATCGTCGTCTAATACCCATAACACAAGCCTTCTTGAGCTTAAATTGGGATTAGATCGATTTGTGTGAGGTTGTCTGATATTATTGATAAGACCAATGTCATTCTATTTAAAACTAGTGGAGTCAGCAAAATTTCTAGGCGTATACATTGATGCTGCTTTGAATTGGAAACCGGAATTGTCTGCTTTGGTAAAGTCGTTCAGTTCCGCATGTTATGCTCTCAGGAGTCTGCGGGACGAATCGCAACTGAATCAACTAAAAATGGTCTATTATGCGTTGTTGGAATCTAAACTACGGTACAGTATAAAATTCTGGGGACAAAGTTACAAATACAATGTCCAGGCTGCATTCGTTGCGCAGAAAAGGGCAATTAGAATAATGGCTAAAGTACCTCAGCAGACGTCTTGTAAAGATAATTTAAAAAGTTTCAAATTCTTACTGTTCCTAGCCTACACCCTGGTAGTTCTCACGGATCTGATAAAGCATATGAACGACATAGAAACACCAGAACAGCGAGATAAACGGTTAGCTACACGAAGAAAACATCTGCTACAGCCGACCAACACCCGACTCAAAGTAGTAAAGCACGCTTCGGGTTATCAAGCAATAAGGTTATTCAATGAGTTGCCAGTGGAATTAAAATCAATAAACAACAGTTCCATTTTGGAAATAAATTGAAAGCTTTCTTGTTAGATAAGTGTTATTATTCAGTTGATGATTTTTACGCTCATACTTAATGCTTATTTGTCAATTTGATAATTTTACTTATTATGTTTTGTTTTCTCTTTTTATTAGTTGACATGATTGTGTGTTTCTTCTGATATTGACATTTTACATTGATTATTCAAATTGTATAGAAGGTATATTATAAATAATAGTATAAACGAGAAGTCCCTATGACAGCTCAAAAATGCTACGAGAATTCCGACCTCTGCTAATGACGTACTCCAAATCAAGTCACTTAACATTTAAGTGAATGTTTTAGGGCCCACTCCGCTAGGAATCGCATGTATCGCATTCTATATGGGCAAATGAAGTCTTGAAGTCTGGGAAACAATTTTCTGCCGTTTTGAAATGGCATCATTGGCGTTTAATGGGTTAATAGATATAAACTAGCGAACCCATGATACTTAAGTATGTGTCACGCGATTTTTATAATAAATTCGCCAAATAACTTAGTTTGAGAGTGAAGCCACTTTTGGTAAGCCATTGGCTTAGTATTAGGGTTGCCAGATGGTCAGGTATCTATATTCTCCCGTCATTTTACTATCGGACAACAATCCCGGAATCCTGAAATTTTTGGAGGCAACTATGGTTTCATACATTATTCTTATTCTAGGTATATTTATTCTAAGCACGCGATAAGCATACGCCACTCTCGAACTCAAATGGCTGTCAGAAATAAGGGATACTCTGTCACTCCATGTATCGTGATCGTGAAACAAACCCGGCCATCTCAGGCTCCAGGTGGGATATCAGTAGAGGCCAGACAGTGACTTGTAGTCACAGACCACCCCCACTAGACGGACCGTGTCAGGCGACCCGCGCGCACCAACGATATGGTACGGCAAAACATTAAAGTATCAACACGGCGGCCACCGTTTAGTTGCGTCCATGTTTATGAGGACTCTCTACACCATTTACCACTACAATTTACCATGTTATTTATTTAATTTCTTTTTCATCTCTCCTGTTCGGAAAGTGTCATTTTCATGAGTAGATAGCCGGGTGGAAAATAGCTTTTCCATCCCTAGGGTGGAAAGTATTTTTTTTGTAATTGCCACGGAGTCAAAGATAATTGCCTTCTAGATGCACGTCGTGACCAACTAAATTAGGTACAATCTAGTTGGCCGTGGTAAGTGGCCATTGAAAGAAGGTCTCCAAAGGTTAGATATAGGCAAGCTTAATTTATTTATATCTAATCTAATTCTTAAATTTAAATTTGCCTTATATTCATAATACATACATATAATTCCGTCCCATATTTATTGATAGATCGTACATTTATTTGAAACATAAAATTGAAACCATTGGATTGTTTTTGTATTAACTTTTTAAATGTTGGCGGTACATAAATCTTAACTTTTTTTATCTATTAAAAATAAGAAGAATGAAAGTTTGCAGTAGAAAAAACGGGAACACGAGATTAATATAAATACCGTGTCTTTAATTGATTATTTGTTAAAAATGACATGGACATTAATAACTCACTCATGACATATGTGCGTGTAGTATTTTATTTTCCTCGCAGTCGAAATGAAAAGTAGAGTGTTTAACTCGGGTGAAATTACCCATTTCATCCTCGAACTATTGGCGCTCTCACTTCGTTCGAGCGCCAGAAATATCTCGCGTGCAATGGGTCACTTTCTATCCTCGGTTAACAATCTACTATTTTCGTTGACGTACGCATGGATCATAAACATGGACGCAACTAAACGGTGGCCGCCGTGTTGATACTTTAATGTTCTGCCGTACCATATGTATGGTGCGCGCGGGTCGCCTGACATGCTCCGTCTAGTGGGGGCGGTCTGTGCTTGTAGTGGAGAGGTACCTGGTGGGAGCGGTCGGAGGTGATGGTCTCGGCGGGGCGGCCGGGCGCGGGCGGCGCGCGCACCGCCGTGCCGTTCTCGCGCGTGCAGCGGCTCGGCTCCGGCGGGCCCGTCGGCACTGCGCGAGACGGAAACAATCATCAACATGCACATATACGTATTCTAGAACAGCTGGCATTAATAGAGGCGTTCCACCTCCTCGTCCTACACTACATACACTACAGATTTTTACTACACAGACCTTAGTCTAATTTTTCACACTCACTTTGTTTTTCCGCGGGTGCGGGGTCTTCTACCCCCCCGCAAATTACGACATACAGTTGGAGGCACCATACCTACTGTAAATTCAGGGAGGAAAAAAAATAAAAATAAAAGGCATTCCACCAGAACGTTGTTTTTGTCATATACGTGACGGCTACGAGAGGTACTTTTTGAACCCAATAGTTTGGCCGACAACTAAAAAGCCGTTGACGCCACGTCCAACACAGCCGATGCATAGTAACTCTTGCATCAATTTTATATTAATCCTCTTTGACACCAATGATATTTCATAAGTAGATAGGTTACTAGCGCTCCAAAAGCGAAACACTTAAAATGAGTCAAATGGATTTTATGCTACAGCAACGCTTTTGTTGATCCCCGGAAAGTGACAGATGCGTATATGTATCAAGTTCTCAGTAACGGTGTGATTTTAGAACTAAAATGCCGTCTTGTATAAGCGCACAAATTACGCCAAGAAACGTAAAAAGAAAACGTATCATTCATCACATCAAATCATATCAGAAGTAAGTACCTAAGCTGAACTCATTTAATTTTCCCGGTTTCAACACTGAATTTTTCTAATATAAGGCCATTTTGACATGATGACGCCGCCTTAGAGAGAGACATAGGGGGAAGTCCCCTAACGTCGGACGGCACCTAACGCCGGACACTCGAACTATCTCGGCAACTAGCAACACGAGCGAATCGAGGACAAGTGGAAGGCGCCCCTTCCACTTGGCGAGTTGCCGTTGCAGAGCTTCCAGTTGCCGAGATAGTTCGAGTGCCCGGCGTTAAGTGCCGTCCGGCGTTAGGGGACTTCCCCCTATGTCTCTCTAAGGCGTCGC
Source organism: Apotomis capreana (assembly GCA_947623375.1). Taxonomy (NCBI): domain Eukaryota; kingdom Metazoa; phylum Arthropoda; class Insecta; order Lepidoptera; family Tortricidae; genus Apotomis; species Apotomis capreana. The sequence goes on along the minus strand of OX392498.1, from coordinate 37,270,776 downwards.
TATCAGCGGTGACGCTCCTGCACGGATGCAGACGCGATTGCATTGGTCTCGCGCCAGAGTACTGACCGGCGGTGAGCGGGATGGCGAGGCGCGCGTTGACGGCGAGCAGGTGGTCGCGCCGCTGCAGCAGGCTGCCCACGTGCTCCTCCAGGCGCACGTTCTCAGTGCGCAGTTGGTGCAGGCACGACAGCAGGGACGCTACTGTACAAATACACATGCGATTACGCACTGTTGGTTTCTCACGAATCGGTGTAAGGGCCCTTTCAGACGAACGGCACTAGTACAACTGCAGCCGTCGCCACCTGTTGACGGTTGCCGTTGCTACTTGTCGACGGCAGTCGCCACCTCTCGACGGCTGCCGTCGACGCGTCGACAAGTAGCGACGGCAGCCGTCAACAGGTGGCGACGGCTGCAGTTGTACTAGTGCCGTTCGTCTGTAAGGAAAGTGCCGTTCGTCTGAAAGGGCCCTAAGTTGACAAACTCATGAGTCCTGTGTACCTATGCCCATTTGCGTGTAATAATCTGGTCGATATACTACACACATGATGAATTGGCCAAGATCACTGAATCGCTAAAAATCTGTGGCGTACATCGTGGCTTTAATGTCCATTCCATACAAAACGATCAGACTTAATCAATTGATAGCATTCTAATGCATTTGCTGAACAAAGAATCAGGAGTCGTAGTACTATTGATTACTATGTTCTCTTTAATATAAGGATGTAGAAGATTCTAAAGATGTTAGGATATTTAGACGTGTTTTACTTAATAATTTCGATAGACCTTATATAAGAACACAATTAAGATACTTAACTGGTGATAAAAGTATTCATTAGAACAACAACTACAAATATTAATTCAAAGAAAAACGGATACAAAAATAGGTAATAATATAAAAAGAAATGTATAGTTACTATCGAAATGTTGCGCTTGCTCCATGAGGAACTGCGAGCCTTGCTCCCACTGCCGCTCGAGCAGCTGGTCGAGGCTCTGCGCGCCCGAGCCGCGCCCGCCGCTGCCGCCCTGGAACAAGAACTACTCACATTACACTACTAATATATACGCCACGCCAGGGACACGTGACCTTGACTCGGAGGTGACCGAACAGACATTCTTAGGTCAACATTTTGACTGTCCTCAAAACGACTGAATAAAAAAACACTTCTCATATTCTGAAAGTAGGTCATTACCTATATAGCGAGTCGAAAGTGACTCATTTCGACTCCAGGGTTCAAAAGTAATTCAAATAAGAACACCCAATGTTGCATAGCGAATCAAATACGCAACTTACAGGACTATGGAAAAGTTTAGGAAGTCACAAACGAGAAAAATACAGAGCAACAGAGAACGCCTCTTTTGGAAGTATGTTAAAAATTAAAGTCAGCCGACGAATAAAGCCGCTTTAACCATACGTAGTCGGTCCCAAAGTTCTGTCATAAATTTAAATAATGATTAAAATTATACAAAACACAGACCACTTAACCTATAGACCCCGCTTATAAGGGCGCCCGGGTAAGCCAAGCTTAAGCTCAAAAACACGTAGCGCTCACCACGCCCCCAAACGCTCTCTTAGTTCGCGGTCGACTGTTGACGAAGTAACATGCAATATTTCCACTGCTTACTTGGCTTATAAAGTGTTCAAAATATGCCTTATTGTATGAAAAATGCAGCAAAACATCTAGTCTTCAAAACTATGAGATTTCATTTTACAAATAAGCTATATTTTACTTTTTAACAAACAATGTAATAAGTTATAAATGTAGGTTGGTAACCTAGCGACGCGTTGATGTCTTGTGTCAACTGTCAACTGTCTCTTACTTTCGCTTGCTAATTTTGTAATTCCGTCTTTGTCTACCTTTGCAGTATTTTTAGTAGTGATGTGACAGTGATTAATTATACTTACTTAGGTACCTACGTAACCGATACCCGTTAAACGATATTGAACTTTTTATAGAAGATAAACTTATTTTATTATTGAATAATCGAAATGTATGTTAAATACACAAATGTACAATTATGAAACCATAAATGTCTAAACTGCTGGAAAAGGACTACTTAATATCCTGGATAAATACGATACATATATACATAAAATAAAGCTGAAGTGGCTCGAAAGTCTGTAAGTACATGGAAGATATTCGAAAGAAAGTTGGCGGGGGGATACTAAGAATCGATAACAGAACACGTTCCAAAAGTTTTTAGAATTTTTATCTGTTTTTATTCTTTTTGTCCGTTTGTTTGTTTATCTGTTTGTCTGATGTTTATTTGACCGCGCATCACGTGAAAACGGCGGAACGGATTTAGATAAAAACTTCGTTAATCTTCCGAATTAATCCCCATTTTTTGTTTGCTTGTTGGATTTTGTAATGACAAATGTACAGCGAGATTACAGTGTAAATGCGATTTTTTATGAATAAAATAGATTTTTTTAGAAATAGCCTATGAGTATCTGGAAAGTATCCCTCTATCAACCTTCTACATTTCTTTTGTAAATATAAAACATTATTCTCATCATTACTGCTTTCTCAGGCCTCCTATCCCATCCCGTAGCCAATTATACTTTCGGCATATGCAAAATACGCTGGCTTAAGTGTTATTACTTACCTATTATAATGTCTCTAAGGAGTAACATGCACTTGCTGATTTCTTGTAAATGTGTTTTTGAGTATGCCACTTTAAATAAAATTCTAGATCGACATTCAAGAACCAAATTAATAGAAATTGAGCAACCAAAATCATCGCAATCGAACGCTTTGATTAAGTCACAGAAGATGCCTCAACATTTCATACCTTGATTTATGTTGTTAAGAGTTTCAGATACAAGTCCAGTTATAGCAGATGTTTTTATTTCTACAGAAACCGTATTGTCTATTAGAAAGATATGAATTGTCATTAAGGTATTTACCGAAGGACTGCCTTTTTTCAAATATGGGAAGTACTTTAGCATCCTTAAGTACATCAGGAGTACACACCAGCTTTAATATGCTCGTTGAAAATGTTGCACAGTGGTATACGTAAAATGTCAATATTGCAGCCGGTATACAATCAAGACCGGTAAGATAATTTGTAAAATAGTTCCGTTTGTCACTAGTGCTGCATACTTTGCCAGACTTAAGAAGGTAATAATTAATAATGAATAGTAGTAGTAGTTTTAATAATAATTAGTAGTAGTTTTTTAAGGCAATAAATAATATTCTGATTCTGATTACAAATGTTTTGGCATTAGGTACTTATTATATCGTCATCATGTTTTATTTTCTAATTTACAGAAGTGTTGCCAGTGGTGTCTTTAACCAGTTACCAGATAGTCTTTAATTTACAGGGTGCTATCGCTTTAGTATTTTTCAAGTAAAGACTTTTAGCAGTTGCAAGCACTTTCTTAAAAACTCCTGGTATAGTTTAAAAAACGTGCCTATTTAATTTGTCATCATATTTATTTCTTCATTTAATATATATTTTTTTAGTTATGTTTTGTGAACCTTCTGCATTTGTGAGCATTTTGTACGGCATTGAAGCTATTTATAGCTGTATTGTTATTTAAGTATATTATCTGGGCATCATGGTAAGAAAATGAGTTAGGTCTACCAAAGCCTTTGAAATGTCCTGGCTATCAGTAACAAAGTTATCTATTGTTGAAGCTGTTTTTGTTGTAGTCCGTTGTGGGCTTCATTTTATGCTTCGCGAAATATTTGTAATTTGTGTTTTGGTCTGAAAAATCAATATTAAAGTCGCCACATAATATTACGACGTTCGTGTTTTAATGGTGCTTAAATCTAAAATTATTTTTTTGTGATAGTATGAATCAATGATTTTACACTTGACTGGGGACATCTGTAAAGAACAATTACATGGAGTTTTAATTGACCTATATTTACGCTTAAACCACACATTTCTCATTCTTTTTCGATATTATCAACATATCGAGAGTGTGCAATGTTGAATCAGATTTCAATCTTTTAATAAAGAAAAGTGTACCACCACCCTTAGTTATATGGCGGGAACTTTCAGCTGCGATACAGTATTCATTTAGATTCATAGATTGAAACTCAAGCGGTTCAAGCCACATCTCCGTTAAAGCAATAATGTCTGGTTTCATATTTATTGTTTTTTCTAATAATATGAGTAGATTTACATTTAATATTTTTAATCAAAACGCATTTTAAACCATTCACGTATTATTATTGATTCCAATTAAAAACATATCTACTTACATTCTGCAGTTTCTTTTTCGAGTGTGTCCCATCACTATCAAAAATGGCGCGCATCTTACACCGCATGCGTCATTGCTCGCTGACCTTGAACTAGCCAATCACAGTGCACTTGTTGCCCTCCTCACCCCGCCAATTTGGCAACATGAGATACTAGAGAAAGCTTTATGAAGCGGGGTCTATAGGGTTAAGTTGTCTGTGATACAAAATGACCTCCCTTGTTTTTAATAAATAAATAAATATCAGACAACCTCACACAAATCGATCTAGTCCCAAATTAAGCTCAAGAAGGCTTGTGTTATGGGTACTAGACGGCGATATACATACTTATATAGATAAATATATACTTAAATACATAGAACAACCATGACCCAAGCACAAATATTCGAGTTCATCACACAAAGATTTGCCCTGGCCGGGATTCGAAACCCGGGACCGCCGACTCAGTAGGCAGGTGTCTACAAACTGCGACAAACGTGTCGTTAATACAGGCCCTTAATCGGCGCGGCCAGTCGTCTATCGCAGCACGCACCATTTTCATGTCTATTTCAGCGAATGCTTCTCTTAAAGATGACTTCGGGCTCTCCAAATTTTTATGGAGTTTAGCACAGACTTTCCCCTCTAAGACCTGCCAAATTTTATAGTCCAAAGGATTAAGGTCTGGACTGGAGCAAGGCCAATCTTCGTTAGAAGAGTGGGTACGGATATCAACAAATTTAATTGAATAATCGCTCCTACGTTGCTGCCTGGTGGCAAAACGGCTCGCACAACTTTCAAAATCCCAATAGATTTGGACAGCACGGAAAGTCCTGTCTGCGGGGTATCATGAAAGTGTTATAAAGCAAAACTAACATAGACCGATTTCCACGCGTGCGGAGCTGCGGGCACAGCTAGCATGCATAATTTATCAACACTGCACCCGTGCGAAGCCTGAGCGGGCCCCTAGTATATATATAAAAATAATTAGCTGGCGTTACACGTTCTTAATTCATGATGAAGTAGTTCCGGGAACCTATTATCTCATAATTTCTTAAGGGCGACAGCCCAAGTGAAATTTTTGCGGCGTTGAAACCTTTTGGAAATAGGCGTAACTTAGTTTACACTAGAATTAGGGGATACAAGGAGACCTCCTCAGTAGCAGACCGCAAGAGATCTGGACGCCGGCGTTCAGTAGAACGGACAGTCGTATAAATCGTGAGAGAGCGTGTCTGCCGGAATAAAATCCACTCGATCCGAAAATTTGCTGCAGATTTAAAGATTTCAAAGGGTCCACATCTTGAGACTAAAGGCTGATTTAGACGATGCCAATTTTGAGACGCCTAAATTACGGCGCCAGTGATTACCGCACAGCACACCTCCGACCGTTTAGACAATGACTATGTTCAGCCGCCTAAATCTCGCCGCCAGTCGTGTTTACACAGTGCTTTTTTTCAGTACCAGTCATTAAGGCTGATTTAGACGATGCCAATTTTGAGACGCCTAAATTACGGCGCCTCGAAAAGGCACCGTATAAACACTTTCCGCGCCATTTTTTCGCCGCATGCCAGCGCTGGCGCGGAATAGAACACGAGCCTATTTTTTGGCGCCAGTGACCCCCCCTCCGCGTCTCTCGCTGCCACTAATGACTGGTACTGAAAAAAAGCACTGTGTAAACACGACTGGCGGCGAGATTTAGGCGGCTGAACATAGTCATTGTCTAAACGGTCGGAGGTGTGCTGTGCGGTAATCACTGGCGCCGTAATTTAGGCGTCTCAAAATTGGCATCGTCTAAATCAGCCTTAAGACCTCGGGTGTCACGCTTACAAGAAAAGAAAATTTCACGGCATTTCCGAAGCGTGAAAGAAAAAACGAGTAGATCGATCAAGCAGTATACTGTCCTGGCACGCAGGGGCAGGGGTTGAATTCGTTTTCTCGGACGAAAAAGTTTTCGTATAGCAGTGCAATAGCAGTTTGCAAGCAGGGTAAGCTTCCATTGGTATTTATCGACAAAGGAGTAAAAAATCAATTCCGAATACTATAAAATGGAAGTCCTGGAAAAATGTTGCTCCAAATTCAAGAAAGCTCTTTGGGAATGACTTCTACGTTTTCCAACAAGACGGAGCTCCATCCCATTCCTATCGCCGGCTGCCATGGAAGGGCTGATGGCGTTTTGAGGGGAGTACCGCGCCTACAGGAACGTACCCGACGGGCTAACCACGACCTCCATTTAAAAAAATAAGTTTGAACATGTGTGTAACGGTTTTCTTTTATTTCAAACTCCACCGGCTGGGTTGACCGTGGTAACGGCTAACTCTGTTCAAGTGTAGTGTAAGGTTAATTTAACCGATTTCTTGTCCAAAAATTAATGGCCCCTAAGTTCTTCAGATTTAAATGTACTTGACTTTTTCGTATGATCGTACATGCTCTCAAAGCTTAACTATAAAATAAAAGCATTAAAAGAAACGTGCAAATTTGGGAGGAAATGCCGTTGGAGGCCGTGCGTGCCGCATGTGACTTTTTCTAAAAAACGGTTGAAGCTGGTGATGAAGGTTAAAAGGTGGAGATATCTAATACATTTGTTACTAGGTCGATGCAGAGTCAGCCACCGGCTAAGCTTGCACCATAGATTGGAGCGGAGTTTTTTTTTTTTTTTTCGAAATATTCTCTTCGTCACGACCTAGCGAAATTTAATTTATGCATTTTAAAACTAAAATTTCTAAAATCGGTTGAGAACTCGCTGAGATCTGCGCATTGTCACAAAGTCCATTCGAGTCGATCCATGGGAGCTTCGCTCGCTCCGCTCGCTCCGCTCCAATAAGTATTCTATCTAAGGATATCTTTCATAAAATATATTATTTATTACATTCACATTATTAGCACTTCGTTTTAATGAGACTTTGTAACTGTATGCGAACTTATTGGACACGGTGTAGATGTCACATGTCATTTGTGTTATAATCATAAATGTATAAATAAATAGATTGTTAAGTTAGTATGAGGTGGTTACCGGGGCGGCCTTGTTGATGAGCGGCGGCGGCACGAGCGGGTCGAGGCCGGCGCCGCCAGCGGCGTGCGCCGCCAGCTCGGCGCTCAGCTGCTCCTGCAGGCGCGCCGCCGCGCCGCTCTCGGGGTTCAGCTCGTTGCCCAGCATGTGCGGCGCCGAGTAACCCCCGCCCATTCTGTAACAAAACAAATAATAAGTTTCTGTCAAAAATTACATTTTAGTGGCAAGCTTTTATAGCCGACTGTACTTTTCTTTGGATATCCATCAAATGCTCACTGAGAAGATTCTAAAGAGCCCAAGCTCGGTAGGATTGCTTTTTCTATTATAGAGTTCCTATGGCCACCTTCCGGCTCCATCATCAGATCAGCCCCATGGTACCATATTATTGTATTGTCATCAAAGTTAAGTAAGTATGCAAAATTTCAACTCAATCGGTTGACGATATCTGCTTCAAAATTGAGTTGCAAGATTTCACCCGAACAAACATACTTTAAACATACCATGCAAGCTAAATAAAAGCTAATAAAAACCAATACAATGCCGTTCTACGCATTACGGGTTCGATAGGTGCAGCGAGAGGATGTTAAGACTAATTTAAGAGACCACTTTACGTGGCGCGAGTTGCCATTGACCATCTAGCTCGTTGAAAGAAAACGTAGAAGTTATAGCGGTAAATTACTTCCTGGAGTAAGGAAATATCTATAAGGAGTTTAGAGTGCAGGAAATGCTAATCACACTCCTCGCCCACACCGAAAATTCATATTTTTAATAAAAAATTAGGACGCGAATAAACTAAAATAGAAATCACGACGGATAAATCGCTTGTGACAAATATGAGTTAAAACCACTATAGTTTTTAAACACAACTAATACGAAACAATACAGGTAATTAACTAGATATAGATCACCCCTCTTTGTTTTGCGTTGAGTCTTCCATTTAGCAATTCGAACGAACTGAATCTGACTAATGCACGAATATTACTGTGGAAAATAAATCCCGTTTTTTGCAGAAACGGAGAAATAAATTGCCTCTCTCTCGTTTAAACAAAGAATGACCGCTGTGTAAGGTTTCCCATTGTACACGATTCCTTCTAAGTTCCGCTTTACAGCCTAAAGTTTTGTTTTCCGTTGCTACTTGCGTTGCCTACTTTAAAACAATAAGAGCGATATTGATCGAACATTTTATATAACGGGGATGGTAACATAAGAGCCTAGGTGTGACTTACTTGGATTCTAACTTCGGTTTCAGTGGTCTTTCAGAACCTGAAAACAAACCAAATATAAACAATTGTATACTCGAACTAACACTGTATATAAATTAGGAGTCATGCAGTAGATTAAAATATACACTCTTCAAAAATATACCGCAGTCGTAGTTACACTTCACGGTGTCTTACCGCTTAATTAACTGCTGACTTACTTGGTGAGCTCGGAGGAGAGTCCTTTATTGTCTCCTGGTAGATCGGTGGCGGTGTGGGCTGTGGCTGTCGCCGAACGCTGGCTAAGCTTTGAGCTGCTGATTCTGTGCAAATATAAATAATCAGTCAATGTCGTACGTGTATATAAGTTACATAAAATTATTAGATTGATATTTATGGCGTTACTGTCATTGTTCATGCGGTCTAAATTCGAATGGGTACAAAGGTCTAATATAATTCTTACAGTAAATGGCGATGCATACTTAAATTTGACTGGACCTTATGAACTCGTAAGGGAAACGTATGGTTTCAATTACTACTTACAACTTGAAATAAGTACTTACGTATAGTAGATGTTGTGGGGTTATTGGTCATTGTGACCACGGAAGAGGCCATGGCTGCCCGCTTTTTGTTGCGAATGGTGACTGGCGGCATCGCTCCCATGCTGCCCACAGATAGACCGGCATCCTTACTAGACCCAGACACGCCACTTACCCTGTTAAATAAATTCTCGTGCTAATTATTCTAGTATAGGGATATACAAACATGAATATTTTAGGGGCAACGGAAATACTCCCTCTATTTAGCATAACCTTAATTTGTCCGAAAGGCTTTTGGCATACCAGACTTGGCATCTGTTTTCGACGAATGTTTATGTGACAGAAACATTATTTGGTATAATTTCTAACATTCCGAAAATGTGTTATCAGTCAAATTCGCATACTACCTAGGTACTATTAATGCCGATTATATTTTCGAATAATTTTGTTTAGCATACTTGTATTTGGCATATTAGCGATTGTCCGAAACTTACTTGGCATACTTACATGCTTTTCATAATATTTTTTTAGCAAATGCAGAAAGTTATGTGCGAACGGATCTCTAGGTTAGGTAAGGTTGGGTTAGAACTACGACCTTAACAAAACGAACTGCAACCAGAAAAGTAGGTTAGGTTGGGTTAGAACTGTGACCTTAACAAAATCGAACTGCTACCAGAAAAGTAGGTTAAGGTTAGAACTGCGACTTTAACAAAAACGAACTGCTACCAGAAAAGTAATTTAGTATTAAGTAATTTTTTTTTCTTTCGAAAAATACGTCTAAAAATTGTGTTATAATTATAATATAACGTCAGTCGGCCTCTTTATTTTTAACTATTAGAGTATTTTAAAATCGCCAAAAATTCTAAGCAAAAGGACAATAGACGTTTCCGGCGAATTTTTTTAAATATCATTTAACCCTTTAAAACATGCTACTGGTTATAGAAAGAAAATTTTTACGCAAAATCCTCGGTCCAAAACGCACACCGGATGGGAGCTGGAGAGCACTGAAGAACCAGGAAATAGAGGAGATGGTAGCTGAGCCCAATATACTAGGAGAAACAAAATCCCACAGACTCCGCTGGCTTGGCCACCTGGAGAGAATGGACGAGGGTCGTGGCGTCAAGAGACCATACCTGGGGCACCCAACAGGAAGACGACCGGTTGGGCGCCCGAGATATCGCTGGATGGACATGGTCGAGGCGGATCTGCGCGGACTCCAAGCCTCCAACCGGAAAGAGCTGGCGCAGGATCGAGAAAAGTGGCGGGATCTCGTGTTGGAGGCCAGAGCCATCGCAGTAAGTAAGTAACCCTTTGAGCGCCAAGCGGCAAAGCAATTCACCGTGCCACTGACACCAAACCAAAAAAAAAAGTGCTCCAAAATCAACAGAGATTGAAAAACACTGATAGTGGTTTGAATAAGCATGCAAAATTTCAATGGTCAAAACCATTGAAATTTTTGACGTCAATAGTCGTCAGTTGCACTAATTTCCGATGACGTGATTTGCCGTCTTTGGCGGTCAAAGGGTTAATGGCAACCGACACATATTTTGTAGTGACGAATGGAAAGTACCCAATTATTATGATTTATCCTTTATTTCGCTGGTGTGATAAACGAAAATAGCATGATGAGAGGACAAATAAATGTTTACCAAACGATGGCGCTATACCTACTTCTGGCGCCACACTGCTGCATCCCGCTGTTAAGATTTTTCCTGAAATAATGACCCCTCTCCATAGAAAACTGCTTTTTGATACAAATTTAGAAGTTTATAATAGTACAGTATAATCCTTTCTTACTTCTAAAAAATTTTGGGATTCAGCCCACCTTATTGCGTGTAATGTAAATGTCAAGTTAGATATCTGGTACATGACTGACAGTAGTATTTATTGATATGATACACTTAATAACTATTTCGCAGTCGAGGCATTGTTTGCAGTAGTTTATGCAACGGTTACATAATAAGTGATCTTAAAACACGTCGTACATCAAATATATTTGAAACTTTCACCAAAAATACTAACTTGCTCACTAATTATCCTCGCACTGCACACTAAGATTCGACTCGGCCGGGTTAGGTTAGTTTTTTTTAATCCAGTAAAACAGTTTTGCAAATACTTACCTTTAAATAGTATATTGAATTCGCATTATTTAGTGTGCATAATTAATTAATTAGTGTGCAAGTCAGTATTTTTGGTGAAACATTCAAATATTTTGATCGAAAAAAGGGAATATACAGATATCGATTTAAATACATGCCCTTAATTATGTACAGTTGCATTCACTACTTCATCTACACACATATTATCATATTAATCATCACATCATTATATAGATCTTCTTTTATGTAGATATGAAATACTCAGTACTATAAAAATAAGATTTCAGAGGCGACTGCGACCGGCGCCGGTGGGGTATTCATAATATTATCATATATGATCAATTGCTCATCTTAAGCTTTACCTATAGTATCTAAACTTGTCATAGCAATTTAACAATATGGGCGTAGATAAAAAGTTAGATAACATTTCCGAATGTAGACAATAATCAACGAAGCAAATAATAGGTAATAATTATTACAATACACTAAAATACAAGAACTTACCTAAAATATTCGTGCTACATATTTACCTAAAATATTCTATTAAATTTTACCGAGTCGCGTGTTCGAACATAAAATAGGTACCTATTTCCAATGTTCACATAGATATAAATCGAGCCGTATTTGACCCAATAATTCTCAGCCAGCAGCGGCGGCAAAGAATGTAAGAGATACTGACCCTGGTTTATTGGGGTCCTGTTGCATCTCGTAGGCGACGTTTAGGCCTCCCCAAGTGCTGCGCGAGGGGACTCCGTGCGGCGAGTGACTCGGCATGCTCGGTTCCATGGCGGCCTGAAAATTATCATCGTTCGTAATGGGGATATACCAATTTTTAACAACCTATGTTAATTCCAAAACCATTTCCGGGATAGGGCTCTTTTATCGCAATAAACAATTAGATTGTGACAATATTATGACACATGATTTTAATTTATTATTAACATCTCATTTTAATAATACCTATTTATTTATATTGTATGTAAAACAGTAACGTTCATACTTCATATCGATATCATAAATTTAAAAGATATAAAACATATTCACAAAATCATGTAAATGTGCGCAATAGCCTTACATATAAAAAATAATGAAAAAAAAAACAGATGTCAAACGATAAGTTCGCATATAATATAATATATTGCACATTATGAATAAACACGACATTACCTTAACCATTAGCCCAGCTTAGGAGTTAATTTCAATAATTTCCTTATTATTTGTGTTTTACATCACAGCTTTACCTATATTTTCGGCCTTTATTCCTCATTAGATTTGATTAATTGAAGCACGACATTCTAGGCGCCTGTTTAAACAAAGATGCTCATTTTGCAGACGGAGCTAAGTGAACCTAAGTCGGTATTAGGTTACTATACCGAGTGTTGACTTTAAAAATGAGCCGCTTACCATTGTTGGTAATTAGAAGTTTCTATTATAAAGCCGCACCGGACATTATCACTTCGCACTCGGAAAGGACGTACACAATTTAAGTGTTCAGTTCAGCGATAATAAACAAGGTTAGAATATGACTACAAATGTGACAGTTAACGACGCGGCGCGTCAAGCGAGTGTCATATCCCACCGCGGAGGGAATGATAGCAGATGTGCCCCAAAGCGGCATCGCAACGCGACTGAATGGCGCGGTTTGGCGGTCACATGTTGCGCGGGAGCAGGTAGCTGAGGGGCTGGGGGACCAGGTATAAATGGCAAATTTTGAGGGCGCCAAGGGGTGCTTTTCAAGAAATATCCGCAAACATTCAAGTCGTGTTGTTTAACTAAATATTAATAATAACACGTACACTTCAATTAACTTTAGCATATAGGTATGTACTATGTAAATGTAAAAAAATACGCGCAAATTATTTTAAGTCGTTTAAGGCGGAGTTTAGGCCAAAAACACGCCTAGTACACAAATTTTATAACAATAAGCTCAAAAATCAACACAATCCGACACAGAACATTTCCTTCTCATTCTTTTCCTAGAATTTCGTAACGATTGGTTAAGTTTGGGAGGAGGAAACAGACGAGAACGAAACCTCGATTTATATGGCAAAATAGCAGTGGTATTTCCTCCTACACTAAATAAATAACAAAAATATTCCGCGTATGACTGAAGAACAATGAAGGATGATTTATCTAGAATGATAATCTACTAGATGTAGGCGGGCTGGGATATTTAAAAACGTATTGAAAATTTTGATTGAAGTGGAAAAACGTATTAGCTCGCCAGGGGAGATTAAGTACACATTATCTAAAACATAAAATATAAACAATCAGTGACATTAATAATATGAATTAATATAATAATTACAGAGTGCCCACTATAGAGCAAGTACCCAAGATCTAGTTCCAAGCTAAATACTTGCCTGTTTTTGTGGCTGATGGAATATATGAGGCGAAGAAGTCTGGATTTCTGGTGGTGCTGAAACCTTTTTCAAATATACGTTTAAGATTAGATTAAACAGCATACCTATGTATTAAACAGTAACACAATCCGGAAATAAAATAGGTAAAATAAAAAAAACTATATCATTTCATATATAAAGTGAGAATAACTTCATTGAACAGATTGGTGTAGTCATTTAAATTAAAATGTGATTATACTTATTTTTACTTCGATTATTTGAAACTTTAAATGAGTAAAACATATTTTATAAGGGAAAGTATTAATATGGACATACATCCTAATCCAGGGAGCATTTTGTCGGCACGTCAATTGGTAAGGTTTACAAAAACACATTCTAATTAACTAGTATTCCTACTTACTACTACTACAATCTGGCGTACACCCTTAAAGTTTATTGAGTAATAAACTGTACTGAGCGACAAACTTAACTGTACCGTTGGATAACTGTTTTACGTACTGTAAATGTAAATTTTTCAGATTTTCCCCTATACTTGTAGTATAAGACGGTATTACTTGGCAAATGGTCAACAGAAAATACCCTATAAATTTTGATTCCCGTGAGAGTGTCGAACTATACGCTTTTGCGGCATAGACGGTCGATCGCTTTTTTTTTTACGTCAAATTAGAAGTTTGATTCTTTTACAGCTTTAAGGGACTGTAGAGACGAGTATATTTTTTTAAATTTCAAGTTGACCTCCACGCGTTCCCGAGTTAAAATATCTTGACAGACGGACTGACGAACGGACGGACAATAAAGTGATCCTATAACGGATCAGTTTTTTCCTTTTGAGGGAACCCTAGAAACATTTTAATTAACGATGATTCGTACTTAGTATTTATACCGGTGAAACTAACATCAAAATTCACATATTTCATTACGCTTTCAACCCCCGTATATCGGGCAATTTGAGCTTTCGAAAAACTGAAAGGCCAAAAAAGTACATAATTATTGAAATTAAAGAACTTCATGAGAATCGCTTGAGGAATGCGAACTGTAGGCGAGAACAGCCAGAAACAACTGGACATCCGACCTTAGGAAATAATAGTAGGCCAAGCTGCAACGGAGACGCTTCACTCGCTCGGTCGGTGATGACAATCAAATGTATTATTTTTACATCAAACCAAAATTAATATTATTTAATGTTAAATTATTACGATATGACAACAGGTAGGTATAAATACTAGTTTACAAATACTCGTGAATGAGAACGTTTTTATTATAATAAATCCTTACTAACTGACGTAATCAACTCTGGATTACGCTGTATGTGGAGATTATGAACTGTCACAAAGGCAACTGCGGTTTAGCTTCCATATGGCAATGATGTGCATACGGCATATCATATACATATATTATAAAATGTCAGTAACCATTTGTCAACAAACAATTTCAAAACATTGTTTACCTTCGTTCTTATTTTGAATCGTATTGAAAAAAAAAAAAACGTATCTATAAAATTACTAGTACTATATTTAACCATGTTTCCTAGTTGTTTATATCATCAGTAACATTCAATGACTTTCAACCTCAGTTACCAAAAAGTCGTTCTTACCAGTAAAATATACCAAGCAGTACACTAAAAATTCGATCACTTATAACAGACTAATCGAAAAGTACTAACAGATTAAAATAAATAGATACACATGAAATGATATAGTTTTTTAGTCACATATGGTGTTTTGAAGATGGTGTGAACCGTGGGTTTCAGGTAATACACTTTCGGGTACATGTAACCTTGAATCAATAGTAACATAATTCACTCGTATCCCAAAGTGCCTATTGTTGACTTTAAACTAGATAATTTTAACAATATATTTTATAATACTCATCAGTGTATATACGTATGTGTGAGTACTGAATATATGATTAAAATTACTTACACACAAACATATATCCGCGGTAAGTTTAATAAGTAATAAAAAATATATATCTTTAAGAATCATACTTGATTAGATTCTATTATAAAATATTAAGAGACTTATTGTATTGAGCTGTTCAAAAGGTTATGGCTTCATGCGCGTTTGTGACGGTTTTAGTAATATAGGTACTCACACAGCTGATTTTATGATACTTGAACTGATTATGGTATATGTAGCTATTAAGTATACAATTATGTTTATGACCAGTAGAAGATATTTAAATACATACCTTTTTCGCTCTTGTCACAATGAAAAGAGTCAAAATGGTACGCGTTTAAGATTCCTTTAGTGTACTTGTAATTAATTTTAACTCTTATTCTTGTAGCAAGTACGGCTGTGTCTTAAATATCGGGTCGAATGCAATACAGGTATACATAACTCAAATATACTAATAATTTTCATTCAAAGTTACGTTTTTTGTGTGTGTTTACGCCAACCTGAAGTTAGTCATAAAATTAAAATTATGAATATGTATTTACGTCATCAATCTTTCTTCTCTATAGGGACTTGCTACATAAGTACGTCTGATGAATATGTAAATAATTATATTTTACACAAAACGAATGTGTTAATTTAAAATTTAAGCCGACGCCTTATGACCAGGACTGTACCGTAACAATGTAATGTATTCATGAGACGCGCAAGCGAAGGCTTCTTCAGACATTCTCTGGATGAAGAGAACATGCATAATCAGTGTTTTAGTAACGCAACATTATGGCAAGGCTGTTAGTATACCTAGATATATGTATATAAAGTTAAGCATTTAACAGATCTCTTACAACAACATTGTTCTATTATGTAATGCAGTCCATGTGATAAGTTAATAGCACATCTCGTATCTTGGCATTATTAACGGAAACGACACATGTTATTCTAAAAGATCTGTGTACTCTGGACCACACAACCGTTATTTTAATATGAATCGAACCACCAAAACTGAAATGGACCTTCGTCTCAACCTGTTAGCCACAGTAATATTTTAGTCATACTTACATTACCACAATGTGACGCTCCTAAAGAGCTATTTTCTGCTTAGGACGATATATTTGACTTTATAAGGGGTTTCCCTTTAAGTGACCACGTAATTTATATTCAATTAAATTATATTAAACAAGCATACAACATGTCCAGGCTACCCCATTGACATGGCATGTGTTTCAAACGTATATTTGACATTACCTACATGCTGTAATGTAACTAGTTTTCAACTGTTCTGTGACTTAGAACTCAAGTAATGTGTTCTTAATAAATGTTAATCAAATTTGGATAAGATTCGTTCAAATAAAATAATGGTAATGTTAGGTCTCTCGATTAACCTGTGCATGTGCTGTGAGATTGAGTCCGTGGCTGGTGGACGGTAACGGCACCGACACCAGCAGCGACGCCAGCCCCTCTCGCTCGCTTTTCACGCCCTACACAACCCACGCGATTATTACTGTAGGCACTATTCGCTAAAGATATCTCCATCAAATTTAACGAATCAAGAGAAATGTTTCTAAATTAAGCATTATTTTTACTTCCTATAAAAATTGCTTTAATGAATATATTTTTCAGTGAATTGTTAATTTATAAAAGTGGGACGAAAACTAATAAATAACTACATTCCATTAAGACTATGAAAAATTACAGAATCAAAATCAATTATTACGATACGATAAATTTACAATACCTACATTTCTTATATAATTAGAGAGCGGTTTATGCTCATAAATTCATGTAATTAGAAATAAATAAGTAAAGTTTATAGATAGATAGATAATAATTACTAACACTTGTTTGTAAGTTTTATTGTTACTAACAAAATGATCCATATTTGTCGAAATAAAGTATATTATTATTATTATAATTGCACGTCACTGTTTAGATTTTGTAAAATATGCTTAAGGGATCATTGAGATAAATAGCAACCCACTGTAGGCTAATGAAATAAAGAATGTGTTTCCAAACGGTGTAGAAACACGATACATACATATGCCGCCCTGCCATATATGAACGTGACATTTGATAAATACATTTAAAGCATAATTATTAATACATGCTAGTTCTCCCGGTGGCATCGCCGGAATACATGTCGCGATATTAAAAAGCTACACAAACAAAAGCAAAGCTTACATAGGAAATGGCATGTTGAAATAAAAAAATATCTTGTGAAGATTTGACGTCCTAGTTAAGACTCAGAATATAAATGCAATGATTTAACACGGTTGTTACCTGAAACCATTGTTGTAGTAATCGTGGTATTTTTAAATGTTGTGAATAGAGAGAGAGAGAGAGAGAGATAAACTCCGTCTATGAAGAAAAGCAAAACTGCGAATAGTTTTTTGTTTAAAAGGTTATTCATGTTTAGCCGCAGTCGAATTATTCATAACATCAATCCGCCGAATATCGCCTGATACGCGTAGCTATTTTGAAATGAGAGTAGCCGGGTTCCATGTCTTTCAATAGTTAAGATCATTACTTTTGATAATTATATTATTTCAGCGTAATAAAGTTACTTTGCGATCAAATGTATTTTCAAACATAAGGAATAAGTAAACACTCATTTATCATTAGACATTTTCGGTAATTGGGATCTCTATCCCAATTACTGAAAACAATCCTACTCTCTAGTAGGATTGAAGATTAATAAGTATTAAGGGGCAATACGCTTTATCCTTTTTAAGAGCTTTGTTAAGCTGGTAACATTTTATAATCCCTTCTTATTATTAGCTCAGTCATGTTCGTTAAACAGATTAATTTACCCCTTTACTGTCTCAAGCTCGTATAACGGCACCGAATTATTGTGCTATAATTTTGATAGTGCGAACATTTGCGACTACATGAAATAGTAGGATATATACGCGTATATAAAGAAATTTACTCTTTATAGATCATTGGGGCTGCACGAGGTTGAACAGTGACTGGATTTTAATCAGTACTAATGCGTATTACCACCAAATGGCTATTTATTACAGTACTGACCTGAGGTTGGGACGGCGACCTTATGTTAGACACCGCCGGGTTAACACCGCTGGGCCCGGGCATGGGGCTTGGTAAATGCCTGTAAAGATATATTTACTGTAAAACAGAAGTACTTACAATCGAATATCTGATATAAATAAATAAAAATCATTTTTTTGTAAGGTAGCTTTATACGTCTTTTTACGGGGCAGTAACTTACGGGAGTCGGAGTCTTCGAGTTCAACGAGTCCTCTATTAACGTGTCTATTAAATTACTTCAGAACAGGAAAAAATATGTGAATTGACACAGGTCAATTTATATATTTTTTCCTCGCAAGTGTGATGATGAACATTATGTGCATCACCCAAGCCCTCAGCTTCACTTCGCGTTTCTAATAGATTATCGTCAGTAATTCTTATTTACCGCCCAAGAACTTTTAAAGTGATCGCTTATGGCGTTGCGCGGTGTTTCGTACCTAGGGCTGGGCTGCGAGGCCGGGCTGTGCGCGGGCGGCGGCGGCGGCGGCGGCGGCGCCGCGCTCACGCTCGAGAAGTGAGCCACGCCCACGCTCTCCGTTGCTTCCGTCTTCGCCTATATTAGAACAATTTAATTATGTGAGCTGTAAATCATGCGAGTTTATTTCAAAATAGCTAAAATATTATACTTTTTACGTTTTCGACCCCCATATCCATTGCCATTGCCTACTGAGTCGGCGGTCCCGGGTTCGAATCCCGGCCAGGGCAAATATTTGTGTGATGAACTCGAATATTCGTGCCTGGGTCATGGATGTTATCTATAATGTATTTATATATTATGTATATCGTCGTCTAGTACCCATAGTACAAGCTTTGCTTAGTTTGGGACTAGGTCGATTTGTGTAAGATTGTCCCCCTAAATATTTATTTATTTATATTTCTGTTAATTTGACAAATTTCGTAAAAATAAATAGACTAGAAATTCCATATAAGCAAAGTGTGGTAAGACTAACATACATTTTCTAACGGGGTAAGACTACAGTTTTTCTTTTATCTTAAAGATTATTTCTTCAGTTCTGACAGAAAAGCTACATGTGGATGTGGAGTGTTTGCTGCTTTTGGAAACCATTCCATTGGAAACCATACAGTCTCAATTACTACACTGTCTGAATTAGAGACATTGATAAATAATAACTTAATAACACTGTCACTAAACACATTCAGCTTCTCTTCTTCGGTTAAACATTCGTCTCCGCATTTAATTGCATGATTGCAAACTTTTGTCCATTCTTCAGATCCTATAAAAAAAAATTCTAACAGTAGCTTTTTGACAAAATCTTGGATTTTACAAACTCTATGTAAAAACACGATCCTTTACGATTTAAACCCAGACAACCAGTGTCAAAGTGGAAATAATAATACTGTAACTTATTGACATCATACATGAGGAAATAGTTAATAGCTACTCGCTACGCTTATTATATATCAATCTCGTGAGACTGTTGCCAATTAAAATATTCGAATATGATACTTTTTATTTCCGCTGGATAAGGTATAAGGCATATAAATAATTAAATAACTACATACATTCAATCACCATACAAATAAAACAATACCTTTTTATATATTTTCTCTGTGTTATCCATTTGCACGTCGCTAGAAGGTTGTCCTTCCCACATACTGCTACAACTTTGCGAGTTCATATCAGACACCTGTTAAATGAAATAATAAAATAACATGCATTAAATACATGACATTTCTATCGATATATACTCAGAATTAAGGAATTATAACACAAAGTTTATTTCTTCATCCATACTAATATTATAAATGCGAAAGTGTGTCTGTCTGTCTGTTACCTCTTCACGCTTCAACCGCTGAACGGACTTTGAAATTTGGTATGGAGATAGTTTGAGACCCGGGAAAGGACATAGGATACTTTCCATCCCGAATAAATTTAGTGTTCCCGTGGGATTCGCGGGTAACACCGCGGGGCACAGCTAGTTTATTATATGTATTTGCAGTTTTGCCTAAAAATTTCTATTCTATAGCTTTGTGATATTATCTAGTGATTCTAGTGGTACATTTAAACGGTCTTTGGGCCTTGTCTGGAGAGCAGGGATGATCTTGGAGACATGCACTGATCGTTTCGTAGTTCGTTTTCTTATTTTGAGCAGTGATTGAACATTTATTTGTTCGAACTATAGTTGTTTACAAAACCAAATTTATTGAAGAAATATATTTAATTTATATTATTATAGGACAATTACCGTAGTAGGAGGCGGCGTGGCAGCGTAGTCGAGCGGCGTGGGCGTGTTTGCAGCCGTCACCGCCTTGCGCTTCTTGGTCTGCTTCGTGTCCACTGTTTCCGTGTTGGTTATCACGGACTCTTGGTAAAGGGGCTTAGAGGACGTCTGTACCACAGGCGTGCTCACGGACGTGCTGTTAATGTAAACGAATTGGATTACGCACTGACAGTCATAGAGGTTTCATACACATACTTTAAATATAACATTTCTCGCGGATAATTTTGACTGAGTAAGCAAAATCATTACTTTTAGTATAACATTGTCCTATTTTCCTGAGAAATCAGAATATCAACTAAGTTTTTGTTTGAAATCGACTGTATCAAACGAGCACCTAATATTCTTCGATTTTTTTTTACTTCAACAATATACAGTCCGTGGGCTCTTAGATTGGAATTAGGGTTCTACGTGTGTGTGACATGTGCTAATATCGATCGCATAAGAAGAGCGAGCGAGTCAGATAGAAAACTCGAATCACATTCTGTCAGCTCACGTACTGTAATTATACAGGTTACCTAGTAGAAGTTCCTGTGATGGCTGGCGAGGGGACCGAGGTTACAGAAGCCACAGAACTGATCACTCCGACTGCCTCCATAGACTTGGAGCCAGGAGAAGAAGCCGGCACAGTCGCCTTGGGGGTGCTGCCGGGAGTCGAGCCACCAGGTGCTAAGAAAAATACACGTTTTATTTCGAAACAATCACCTGAAACGTGCTTATTGCATATTAAAAATTTTGAATGTAGGTAATCCTGCCAAATAAGTCAGGTCGTTTCTCAGTTGCGTCAGTCTGACACTATTTAATCAGAGTCTCGGAGCAACTGTGTTCTTCTGTGGTCCATGAGTATATGATCGGCACGTTTGTCACGAGAAATATAAACGACAAAGCACCTGTCACATTCTGACAAACATTTGAAGGCCTGTTTTAACATTTACAAACGTTACCCATATACATAGATCACTAGACTTGAATCTAATAATCAAAGTAAATATAAGAAGGTTACGTTTGTGAGCCTGAGCAGGGCCCTCAGGCGGCGGGTGCTGCGGCGAGGGCGCCGGCGTTGAGGTCTTGCTGCCCGAGCCGCCCTCTCCCGCTGAAGAACCGCGACGCGAAGGTGACGGCTTCTTCTTGTCTACGCGACACACAATTTACATATGACGTTACCGGAACACTAAATATAAACAACGGTAAACAAATACCAATTTACTGAATGCTAATTAGGCGTCACGAACAGTTGCAGTAAATAAAATGGTGGTAATATAATCAGTTTTTAACAAATAATAACCGACGTCAACGAAACCAAGTTATGTTATATGAATATACAATGCGACCATCAAACTTTAAAGAAAAAAGAAACAATTTTCTAAGTCGGTTCAACCGTTTTCGGGTAATCGTAATCGAGGAACATAAAAAAAGTGAACTAAGAACCTGCTGCGTTTTTTGAGGTCATATAAAAATATACAAATAGAATTTGCTCTTTGACCGAAAAAATTGCTCATAACGCTTGGTGGAGTAGTTTTTTTCGATCTTTAAATGTACCTAGGTGCTACATTAATACAATACTAAATTTAATTTATTCTATTGCACACCAAAAATCTTTTTGAAACACAAATAATGAAAACAACTCAGATTTAGCCTTTTTGATTTGATGCGAGTTGATGCAAAAATTAACAATATAATCAATACAATTGAAGGGATGTTTTCAAAAACAACAAGTGGCTAGACTGGTTGACACCTACTTACGTTGTTTTTGTAAACACCCCTTCAATTTATAGTTGATCTTCTCAAAAAGCGCTGAATCAATTTCGATAAAATGTATATGGGGCCACCTCTAAAGTATGATCTACCAAACAAAAAAGAATTATCATAATCGTTTCATAATTGGCGGAATGATCGCGTATAATACGTAGGTATAAAAAAGAAAATAACCTCCTCCCAATTTGAAGTGTGTTGAAAACAGGGGGCAGGTAGTGGAAATTTTAGTTCACAGACATTTAAAGCTGGTTTGTTAGAATTGTTACAGCTTTACATGCATGCGGCTTTAATATTCAACATTAGATTGTGAATAGATTAAATAATTTCATGCAAGTTCTTTATCCTACGCATGTAGCATATTTAGACCAGAGATAATAATTTGTGAAGGGGTTCCAAAGGACGGCAGGCATACAAAGGAACCAGAACAAGTGACGGTATGAGGGAAGCCATTCACAGATTGAACACACACGGGTCAGGCAAAGCGCACTATACACGATTACGCCGCGCAACTAAAGAGCCTATTTCAGTATACATTAAACAGCGTCATTAATACACGAACATTCACTGTTTGAGAGCAGCAATGGGGTAAACCACTAGTGGGGTCACCAGTGTGAACACTAAATTTCCAAGATAAACATTTTGCTTGTCTTATTTTTTTTTATTCGCGATGTGGTTCGAAATGCCATAAAATTCACATCGTTCTTAAACAATTCACTTCATTCGCCATACATATACCACACAATCATGCAGAGACAGAGACATTCAAACAGATATACTTAAACACACTTTTCTCTTTTTGTGTTCGATTCATTGCGACCGCTTCTGTCGGATCGGGATCCTGATCTACAGCTGTGGTTGCAGTACAAAAACATAAACGATCATTAGAATCATTATTTGTAGTCGACAAACATTAAAAAAACTGGACTTAGTACCCTGCCTCGCCGGGACGCCATAGCGCTGCCGCCTGTTGTCGTATCCAAACAAATACAATTGAAATGTATAAAATTTGACTAACTTAGCAACGCTTGGCTACCACGTTTTTTTTTGGGACACGCCACCATGGCATTCCGGTGGAACAGAGAACAGAGCTCTTATACGCCCATATAACAGAAGTAATATGTTTCGAAGGGGTTTATTCGTTCTTCACGTTTCGGTTTCTTAAAATAATTGCATAACGACTAATACGCAATACTTACGACGACTATTAACAAATAAAAAGTTTAAGTAAGATTGCGTAAATTGTACTGGAACTTTAAATTTCTAAACTTTAGAATTAATTTCCATACCAACGCTTTGGACACACTCCTGCCTATTGGACTCTTGCCGGGGTTAAACACTAATCAAACGTAGAATAGATGTAATAGGTGACGGTATGTTTATTTTATTTTTATTTTTTCTTTTTCTGAGATATGTGTGTTAACTTGTTGAAATTTGATAATAGGGATGTTGACTGACGTTGAATTCTACAACATACTTTAGTTACATCTATAAAAATAAATCAAGAAGTGATAAAATAAAGAAAATGAAACAAAAAAAAAATAAAGGGACTGAAGTATTCATAGGCACGCTGATGGTGATTTTCTTTTGTGTGCAAAACAGACATTTCTTTCAAAATCCTCATATTTCGACTAAATAATCGTTGTGTTACAAGATTAACAAGCATGTATAGTTTGTCCGGCGGTATTAGAGTAAAATGACAGACA
Source organism: Apotomis capreana (assembly GCA_947623375.1). NCBI lineage: Eukaryota > Metazoa > Arthropoda > Insecta > Lepidoptera > Tortricidae > Apotomis > Apotomis capreana. The sequence goes on along the minus strand of OX392498.1, from coordinate 37,246,747 downwards.
AAAACAGCGTAGGTAAGTGATTTCTTACATATACATAAAGCTAAGGTAATAATATGTACTTAAGTTTGATTTCAAATAACATAAATCAAATTGAAAATGAAACGTCAAAAATTGGAGGCTAAGGTTGCGACAATCGGGAATTGCCAACTAGTATTCCGTCGGAGCTGATGGAATTACGTGTGTAAAGGTGTGTATAAATACAGACAATACAGTAAGAAGTAATAAAGTAAGAAGAATTCTTGCTAGCACAAAAAATGTTACCCCTTTTATTAGATATCAGTAATTTTCGGAATAACCCGACTTTCGGAATTACCCGAGAACAGATTATTGATTTATTCAAAATAATATATGATCATGTTTTTAATGTTATTTATCATTGAATTATTTTTTTACATTGTTTTACTCACTTACTACAGTTTTGGCAATCCTTTGCAGGAGCAAAGATATCTATTGTTTGAGACACATAAAAATCATTTTAAGCGTCAATAAAACAGTGCTAAGATCGATATTCATTTTGTAGTATTGCGAATTACCTTTTGAAATAAAAACAAGTTTTATTGCTTTTTACTCTTACGCTACCGGACAGACATAATTAAGCGCGTTTTTTCATGAACGAAATGACAAATTAGTTCACTTCCCATACATAGGTATATTGATACCTTTACTTGACAAAGACGTGACGGTTAGTGATGTGCCGTTTCCATGAATTACCGGAAACTTTCCTTATTTTGTATGGAAAATTTTCTCAAAAACGTTCTCTGTCCTTTCAAATCGGGAATCGTTCTCGAGACCAGCACATCTTTTATCACGGTATGGTGACCATTTGTATGGAGCTTCTTCAGCGCTACGCAGGAATATCAAACTTTTTTTTTAGAGCAGTCTAAGTTTAGTTAGTCCCACACCTATAGACATTTGATCCCTTTAAAAAATATGATTTATTGACATATGTACCTACTAAATAAATTACTTACATCATGCATATTTAAAGGAATAGACCACTAAGTATTTCAGTTTTACAATTTACGCAGTATTGCATTATTGGAAAATTATAAATAAGTTTAATCAATTAAATAACTTAATACGCACTTCTCTAAAACCACATATTTAACTATTATTATGTTTATGTGTAAACCAGTAAAGACTACTAAGAATGTTTCTTACCCAAACTTATTTTGGTAATGATCAGCTAACTAGTTACCTTATACCGTAATAGTCTACCCACATTGATAAAGTTTATTAAACGGTGGCAAACAATTTCACGTAAAACGTTTCACACATACATTTCAGAAACAACGTTTGACAACTCCACTATTCACAAATTGTCGTTTCATAAAACATTGTTTCACAACCTGTTTATTAGGTACGCATATTAATTAACGATTGAAACAAAGATCAAAGAACAAAGAAAAATTGAAAATGCGTAACCTAGCGGAAGATACCGGGAATCGAACCCGGTACCTCTGGATTACCGGTCTTATTCTTTGTGCTTTGATCTTTGCATCATAAATATAAAAAAATTAGACATTAATAATGTTATTCACAATTTCAGAAATTATTTACTTGACCAAAATCATCACTTGACAAACTATTCATTTCACAGACACTTCAGTTGGCAAAGTAACGTCTGGCTAAAAATGCTTATTTAATAAATCATCATCATCAAGAATCTGACTTTCATACAAGTACGTGAACGTGTATATTATAATAAGCGTGTAGTTTTTTTTTAAGATGTTTATCGATTCTATTTTTTATTGGAATCAAATGTCTATATGGGACTAACTGCTCTAAAAGTCAGAAATTACCCTCCAAGTTCAACATTGCTAAGGAGCGCTAAAAACGCTCCATACAAATGGCCATCTACATGTGACGTCATTTGTATGTTGGGTGCCAATATTTGTACGGAGACAATAAGTAATCTGCCATTTACAGCATGAAAGGGGGTTAAGTTCATGGTGATCATGGAATTATTGTTTTGTTAAATTATAAGGATACTGAAAACAATTTCAAAACTCCTTTTGGATTTAAAAAAAGCATGAAATTTGCGTACCTTGAAACTTTTTTGTACTTATATTTGAACTACAGCAGTATGTTGTATAATTCAACATCAATCTACATCCCTAGTATGTAAATATAGTTTATAACTTTTTAAAGATCTTAATGTAATGAAGATAATGGAAGTCAGCAAATACGTAGGCTAGGTTTGTATGATATTGACAAAGCGAGCGTGTCGCGGCAGCGGTCGGCGAGTGCTGTAACCGAATCTTTATTATTTGTGAAATGATGCAGTTGTGAAATGTATATTTGTCAAATTACCATTAGTGAAATGATTCTTTCTCAAACGTTTTTTGTCAAATGATAGTAAACTGTATTAAACCGTTAAAACTATTAGCTCTGAATTAGTCAATACCACACCGAAACAAGGATTTTCCAGAGGCCCGAAATATACTCACCCATAGGCTGAGGTGTGTTTGTTGGAGTCTTCGACGCGTTTGGAGTGCTTTTTCCTGAGACCCCTCCACCAGATTTACGACCGGGCTAAAAGTTAAAATAACGCCATTACTGTGTGTATGTTGTAAGAAGTTATTACAAAAAACTATTGTGACCTACAAACTATAACTTTTAATTTAACTGTAATAATATCATTATCATCGCAATTAACACAACGCTATGAATATTTAGATTTGGAAGAAATTAAAAAATATTTTTACCAACGACCAAAGCAAAAAGGTGTTGTAGACTATATAGTGGAAAACAATGTGCTCTGAAGAAAGAAGATTACATCGAAAAGCTTGCCTTAGCAAAACAAAGTGCTTTTATACATCCCGTATCAACTAACGTAACCTGATGGCCGATAACAGGCCGCACGGGTTACCTACTGTGTATATATTTAATAATTCAGATATACGTATACTGAACAAACATACCAGCTAAAGCTACAATGATATCGGGTTCAATCAGACGTTAGTATTAAATATACTCTATTTCAGAGTGGCGTGGCGTGAAATAAATTTCAGCATGCCGGGAGCTAGCCTAAGCTTACTTATTTTTCCAAAAACAAGAGGCAACATTTTCTAATGAGCAAACCGGTGGGAAGCCGCTTCTAAGGACGCCACGCCACTGCTCTTTAAATACCTTTAATTTGATTGGATTTAGATCACTAAACAGCCATTTCAAAACTTGCTTTGTATAGAAGACCTATCAATGCATGGATTCCTATAAATGTATGCATATATACTATACACATACCCCTTTGCCTTTAGCAGCGTGTGTAGGGGTCCCGCTTCCACTAGCCATAGGCGACGCTTCGCCCTCCTTTTCACAGCTGGAATCACTGGACTGGCTGTCATGCGACACTGGCTTGTACGGAGGGATGGTCTTCACGTTCCCGCCCTTTTTCTGCACAGTCAACCATTCCGGTTCCAACTTAACCCTGATGAAATCTGTCGCCTAACACGTGCCATAACAATCTGATCGTACCTCGGCACCTACTACGCTACTACAAGTAGCACGACATGAATCGTGGTTGCAATATAATACAAGTCCAAGCATCGTAAACAGGATAAATAATTACTTAAAATTGATATGAAGAGCGTAGGTATTGGTTAGTTGAGTTTGGTTAGGCGTTGTAGTTTTTCGTTTATAATCTGATTTCCCATTGTATTAGTACAAACATGTACTTTTGCGATGATGGTGACATCATAATTAGGACTACTACTAAAACTGTGAATGTGATGGCCAGTTACGTGATTTACAGTGTATTTCTACAAGTGAAGGTGCAAGTTATCCAAAAAAACTAATGTTTTGATGGAAGAGAATTAAGTACTGTTAATTACGTAAAATTACAAAATGGGATGCCATGTTTTTAAGTTTTTAAAAATGTATTTTACAATATGTTGACACCCCCATTTTCAGTATGGTTTGACCCACTAACAAACTTATTGGATACTTACCAGTTTACTGTAGTGGTGTTGGCAGTAGCCACAATATTTGACGTTGTCCAAGTAGTTGCCAGCTTCCTCGCACAGAAGGCCCAGGCTCTGTGCGCAAGTCACGTGGAACTGTTGCTTGCACCCTATCAAACAGTCAAACATCATGTAAAAATATAATAATGTGCAAAAATTAAATTTGCATGGGCTTAGCTGGAAGGTAAAATCGTAATGATACGGCGAGAAATAACGAAGTAGAAGTAATGTGTACTTACCCGACTTGTTACACTGCATGCACGCACCGGCAGTTGCTCTATGAGTTTTCCCAGATTCTTGACAAATATAACAATTCTGAAATTAAACATATGGCTCTTGTAACATTCTTCATTTGAAGTTAATAATATACCTACAGAGAATACATAAAAATAAAATAGTTACAAGAAGATGATAAATGATAATGCTTTAATGATAAGTACCTTATTATATCTTTCAGGCGGAATCAGTCTCAAGACAATGGGCTCCATAGAGGTAACATTGCCAAATCGAACCTCAGGAATGTAAAGAGCACAGACGACGTGCGCCCACCCTCCTGTATCAGTTCGTTTAAGAGCACCAGATTTAGAGGGACACAGCTCACATCGCTGAAAATAACGTTCATATATATCACATGATAACCCACCAAAAATATAATAATAATTATTAAATCCTCGATATTTACCACTTTTCCTTTAGTTTCTGGACTCTCGCATTTTCTACAGTACCATGGACCAGTTGGCACTGTCACTATACCGTAGCACGCTGTAAAAGAAAACAAAATATTGTAGACACAATGCTGGAATTCTACATTATTTATTTAACAAACTAAGTTATACTATAAAAGTGAAAATTTGTGTGTGAGTGTTTTTTACTTTTACACGCAAACGGCGGATTTGCATAAAATTTGGAACAGAGATAAGATAGTTTATACCCTTACTTAACACATAGCCTATATTACTTTTTATCCTGGAAAAAAAGATGGTTCCCGTAGGATAGTGTATGCTTCAATGAGAGCGAACCCGCAGGCTAAAGCTATTATAAAAAGTAAGGTATAGTATAATAGTCAAGGTTCATCAACAAAACAAGTCAAGATTTTTCAAAAGGGGTTTTCAATATTTAACCGGTATACAGTCAGCTGCTGGTGGAATAGTTCAATCTAGGGTAGTTAGAACCACACTAAGGAACCAATAAAACAGAAATGTTTGAAACACATACCTTGATGAACTGCAACAGTGCATCCATTCCCATCACAGTAGACCAGCGGGTTGTCCGGCCAACCTCGCTCGTCCGAGCACACACAGCATCCTCCTACCATCTCCTTCATATTGAACTCCGCATTATTAATGTATAATCTGCAAGGAATTTGTAAATGAGAACAAAGCTTGATAATGCCAATTTGCAGAAGCAACAATAATGTGATGCTAAAACAATCTTCAAGAGTTGAAAAACACATAGGTTGGCCATTAGGGTGAGATATTCTTTAGAAAGAGAGCGAAAGGCCCCTTCACTCTCTTACGATGGCAAGAACTAATTTAAACAGACAACCTACAGTGAAGTTTGTAAATAATTGATGCCTAACAGTTTTTATTGTCATTTATTCATATTTCTCAACATAATTAATGTGAGAGAAATCATTTGTAATGATGTATGTAACCAAGCCCAACTTTATTTGCAATATAAATGAATACCCCCATAAAATTAAATGAATAGGCAATGAACCAAATAAATAAAAATAGATACAATATATTTATAAATATGCTTGTTAAATAAAAAATAAACATGGGCAAAGGCTAATGTGTCTGAATTTTATCAAACTACATCAATGAGGTAAAAATCTAGGGCATGCACAATTGCACATTATAATGCTCATAATATAAGGAATACAATCAATGAGTCAAAGCTATTATTATTATACTCGTAAATTAAATAGGCCCTTAATTTTGTGATTTCTATAAATATGAAAACATATATGCATGAACTCAATAATAAACTTCTTTTATAAAGGAAAGTTGTACTTACAAATGTTTACTAGATTAACAAAGATTAAAGAGACATTCAGCATCTTACATGCTATTACACAATGCATATGTATAATGCATAATTTATATAATTTGATAATATTATCAATATAATTGCACTAATAATTGAATTTTAATGAGTATTAGTCTAAGTGCGCTGATTACCCAAACCCTGATTAATTTATATTACTTATGGCATTTGTTTCAAAATGTGCAAGCCCTAGATATAACTATGAAATATTACAGATAAATGAGTTTTTTCCATGAATGAAAACATAATGGTATGACGTAGTCAGGCATTGGAAATTCCGATGCGTTTATGCCTAAACTTTGGTGTTGACGCCGAAGTTGCTGGAGCTGTATGGAGATGGACCGGAATCAATTGAATAAAGCCTTGAATTTCTACATTAACTAATAGATCTACTAAATGTTATTTAATTAACATGCAATTAATTCAACTATCATGAAATATTTTATCCTTAATCTAAAATAAAATGATAACTAATTAGCCAATCTGTTAAATCAGATACTTCAAAAAGATACAGTAACACTAAAATGAATGGGTAAGTACAATAATAAAATTAACACTTTCGACACCAACAAATTAGAGGCCGGGCACTCATAAACTTTGTTCAGATGCCGGCCAACCCGGTAGCCGGGGTTGATGCTATAAAAGTCGGCTCGGCCGGTTTCTGGGATGTCTTACTTTTTTCTCTGGTTGCAAAAGTGTTAAATAAATAGGGTCTGCCTCCATACAACTCAACATCAACTCCGATGGCGAAGTGTAGGTATAAAAGCATCTAAATTTCCGATGCCTAGACATAGTAGCTTCAAATTGTATATAACTCATAATTGTATTCAATGCATAATGCATCACTATTACTGTCTTATTTATTTACCAGACTACAAAAATACTTATATGTATAGGTACCACAACTGAAAATTATTATAATTATTTCCACTTTCATAATAAGTATCATCACACTCTTAGTACAAACAGTGCATCTTGAAAAAGGCAACAGTAACTGTCTCTTATCATCTTATTGGACAACCAACATTTTCATGAAATTAAATTTAATATTTATTGTGTAATATTTATCAGTATTATACATTATTATTCATTATTCCTACATTGTCATTCTAATTAAATTGTCACAAAGAACAAAAGTAAAAATGAGAGCTTAAAACAAAGCATCATATTAAACAAAACCTTATTGATATATGGGGCATGTAACAATAAGGTAATATTAGTTTAATATTCTCATTACACTTTTGTTTTGATGCCCCACCAAATAGGTTATGTATAAGTACCTAACTCGTGTCTTCATAAATTGACCTTAAAACCGGTATAGATTACGATTTACATTTCAAACGTCCTCTAACAAACAAGACAAGAAAATAGCCTAACGTCGAGCTAATACAACCTGAAGTCAGATGGAGACGTATGCTGTGAACACTAATGAAATGATGTACAGCTTCCATCTGATTATTGCATATTTACCAAAAGATTATTCATCCGCTTATTGTTGCAGAATATCAAAATCCCGGCAATAAATCATTCATACATCTTTACTTTTGTTTGATTATTGACAAGCGTATTTCACCTCACCTGCTCCTAGCAAGAACGATAAAATGAAGTCATAATGATACACAATCGAAACATACAGTAATGTATATTATTGAAACGCGTTGATAAATGTTTACTTTTAGACCGTGTTTAAACTAAGATTCTCCGTCCTCGTAGCCATTTAATTTAAGTAAAGTTAAGCTAAGCTATATTGCTAGCAAGCACAAGCAAAGGTAAAAAAGTGCATTTTGTTTTGGATGCAAACCACAGATTATCGAATTGAACGCTCAGTCAGTCGTTCAAGTAGACGCCAAACGAATCATAATGGCGGCTGTACACTCTCAACCGAGAGCACCCAGGCAGGAGGCTCTTGCTTGAATGGCGAATGCAACCATGTATACTAGACTGGTAGTTCAAATAAAAAAATTCAAGTCTAACGGCATTTTGTGAGCCATTTTGGCAACATGACTTTTCCGATGTAAAAAAGCCTGCTGAATTCGATTCTGGATGTTGCCAAGCCGAATTTAGCCCCCCTCCCCCCATTTCCCCCCTTTTTACCTCAAAATATTATGTCCCTAATCACGGTTTTTACGGTTTTATACAAAAAGTATTACAGCTAGAAAAAAAGTGTCATAGACAAGAATGATCACTATATAATTTCCTATAACATGATTATAAACTTTTATAGTAGGCCTTATGGTTTGTGAGCAATATCTTCCCGAACTTCATAGACTGGTAGAAAATTCTAAATATCGGCTTCCTTTACCGTCCTAACGGCATTTTGAGATCCATTTTGGCAACATGACTTTTTCGTTGTAAAAAAGCCTGCTGAATTCGGTTTTGAATGTTGCCAAGCCGAAGTTTGCCCCCCTCCCCCCATTTCCCCCCCCTTTTTGACCTCAAAATATGTCCCTAATCACGATTTTTACGGGTTTATACAAAAAGTATTACAGCTAGAACAAAAGTGTCAAAGAAAAGAATGATCTCTATAAAATTTACTATAACATGGTGTATTAACTTTTTTAGTAGGCCTTATGGTTTGTGAGCAATATCTTCCCGAACTTCATTATTTTCAAAAAAAATTGATAAACATGGTCGAGGCAGTAAAATACACTTATTTTGGGATTATTGGTATCGCACAGGATCCAGCCGCTCTGAAACTCTTAACGCTGACATCCAGTTGGCTAGCTGCTTATTATATGTCAAGACTTACGAGGCTTATAAGGAGTCGTCAGATTTACACGCAGAACTGTATCCAAGTCGGGCTAACAGCGACGTAGAAAATAAAAATGCTTTACTTCTAACCATGAGGTCATTCTAAATGCTCAGTTATACGCCACGCCGTTTCTGATGAATGATCCTCTGATGATTTAAAGGTCGGGCCTTTGTTAATTAGTAACCTTAGTATTAGTACAGTTGCTGACCTGCTGTTGGTGAGCCTTTCGGAAACAAACATCGTTACTTAGAGTCAGCCAAGCTGCTTAGCTTTTTTCTGTTGCAAGATCCTGGGTAACTGCATTTCTAAGGCACATTTCTGGGTAAGGCACATTTCTGGAGAATCTGGCGTAGAACTGAGCAGTTTGAATGACTTCATGGTCAGAAGCAAAGCATTTTTATTTTCTACGACGTCCCTTTTAGCCCGACTTGGATACAGTTCTGCGTGTAAATGTGACGACTGCTTATGACTGAAAGCCTCGTGAGTCTTGACAGATAATAAGTAGCACGCCAATTGGATGTCAGGGTCAAGCGCTGCAGAGCGGCTGGATCCTGTGCGATACCAATAATCCCAAAATAAGTGTATTTCACTGCCTCGACCATGTTTATCAATTTTTTTTTAAATAATGAAGTTCGGGAAGATATTGCTCACAAACCATAAGGCCTACTAAAAAAGTTAATACACCATGTTATAGTAAATTTTATAGAGATCATTCTTTTCTTTGACACTTTTGTTCTAGCTGTTAAATAATATAAAACCGTGTGTTTTGTATCGAAATATATTTGACAGTAAAAGATTAAAAGGAATGACAGTTCTATATAAAATTCAAATTAAACAAGTATTAGAACCTCTTCTTAACATTCCCTCCCTTCTTCACTGGAGGCTCATCAGCTCTGTGAGGTAGAGCAGCCTCGGTTTGTATAGCGGCTTCGTCAACATATCCGCCAAGTTCTCAACAGAAGCAACTTTACTTGCCACTAAGTTGTTATCCAGGATACATTCTCTCAAAAAGAAATGTCTTCTTTTGACGTGCATGTGCTTGGTTTGATGATGGTTCTCTATAGGGTTCTTGCTAAGTTTCAGCGCGGACTCGTTATCAACTTGGCGGATATGTTGACGTTTGACGTACTTGGTTTATTAGGCGTGGGCTTGGGTGGTCTCCCATCAGCTATCCATTTCGGGCAGGTTTTCACTCTATGCCCTAATTGTTTGCAATAATTGCACTTCCATTTTTTCTCTTTACTCTTACTTTTCTCTTTCGATCTCAATACTAGAGCTTCTTCAACCACGGCCTCCCTTGTGCCACTTGCTAAAGCCCTTTCATGAGCGCACAACTGTGTCGTCAAGTTTTCAATATTTCGGTCACTCTTATTCATTAACAACCAGCTTGATTTGAAATTAAAGTATTGTTCTGGAAGTGTATCCAAGATTTTGCAAATTAAAAGCATTTCTGGGAGATCATTTCCTTCAATTTCTTTATTCAACTCGTACCAGATGTTCTTGAGCGTTGAAATGTGAGTAGCCATATCGTGATCTTCAGTCTTTTGGAAGCGAAAGAATCTCATGCAAAGTTCGTAGCTTCGATCCTCCTTTGCTCCATCGTAAAGACGATGTAACTCTGTCCACATCTCACTTGACGTATTGCACCGCATGACCTTGTGCAAGGTTTCTTCGGTCATGTTCGTGGTAAGAATAAGTAAGGCATGACTGTCAAGACTTTGGTAGTTCTCCAATTGCGTCTCGTATTTCGACACATCTGCTGGCGATGCCGTCGCCGCCGGTGGCTGTGGCTTTTTTACTTTGCCCTGGATAATGTCTAGCGTACCTGGCGTGCTCCGTAACAGCAAGGAAACCTTAAACTTCCACGTCTGCCAGTTTGCGCTGCCTTCTAAGCGCCCAATCTCATATCTTATATTAGAACTCATTTTTCTAATTTATTGATAGATGTACACTGTAGAAATAAGCCACAAAATCCAGTTTCAGCACACTAAATATCGTATTTACGCTCTGCTACCATGTTAAATAATATAAAACCGTGTGTTTTGTATCGAAATATATTTGACAGTAAAAGATTAAAAGGAATGACAGTTCTATATAAAATTCAAATTAAACAAGTATTAGAACCTCTTCTTAACACTAGCTGTAATACTTTTTGTATAAACCCGTAAAAATCGTGATTAGGGACATATTTTGAGGTCAAAAAGAGGGGAAATGGGGGGAGGGGGGCAAAATTCGGCTTGGCAACATTCAGAACCGAATTCAGCAGGCTTTTTTACATCGGAAAAGTCATGTTGCCAAAATGGATCTCAAAATGCCGTTAGGACGGTAAAGGAAGCCGATATTTAGAATGTTCTACCAGTCTATGAAGTTCGGGAAGATATTGCTCACAAACCATAAGGCTTACTAAAAAAGTTTATATATCATGTTATAGGAAAATTTATAGAGATCATTCTTGTCTTTGACATTTTTTTTCTAGCTGTAATACTTTTTGTATAAAACCGTAGAAACCGTGATTAGGGACATATTTTGAAGTAAAAAGGGGGGAAATGGAGGGAGGGGGGCAAAATTCGGCTTGGCAACATCCAGAATCGAATTCAGCAGGCTTTTCTACATCGGAAAAGTTATGTTGCCAAAATGGCTCACAAAATGCCGTTAGAACGATAAAGGAAGCCGATATTTGGATTTATCTACCAGTCTTAGCTGGGTTGATAATGCACGCTGTTGTATGGGAACCTTGCACTTTGTGACTATGCGCTGAAACTTGGCACAGTTGATCCTTAGGTGGTCTTGAGTGAATTCAGACCGGTAGACGTCGAGAACCACCGCGCGTTTAGTGGGGGGGAGGGGGGGAAGTTCGACGCTGCCGCGCTTTAATTAATGCAACATTTCTCTAAAACTATACATAATATGGCATGTGATATATCATTTTCGGATAAATTAAGGATGAGCAATCTATTTTTTTGACAAAAGTAATGCACTTTCTAACAAAAAACATTGAAAACGTAGAAAAAACTGAAAAACGTAATCTGTGTTTTTTTATATATTTGCCAATTATATTAAAAATGTAACAGTAAACTCAAAACAAAAAATATAGTCATAAAGCTAAACTTATGTAGTTTTTAAAAATATATAGTTTATTATATATATCTGTTGATCCATGGGAGATAATAAATAATATCAAGCGTAAGTCAGGGCGATCTCAATGCATGATCGTCCGTGAAGTAGGGTTTAGGTACTGTGTTAAGCAACATTTCTCTAAAACTATACATAATAGGGCGTGTGATTTATAATTTTCGGTTAAATGAAGGATAAGGAATCAATTTTTTTAACAAAAATAATGCACTTTTTAACAAAAAATATATTAAAAAGTGGGCTAAACTGAAAAATAAAATTTGTGTTTTTTACATACTTTCCAATCATTTTAAAAGTATAACAGAAATCTCAAAACAAATAATATAAACATAAAGTTAAACTTATTTAGTTTCTAAAAATATATAGTTTATTATATACATCTGTTGATACATGGTAGATAATAAATAATATTGAGCGTAGGTCAGGGTGATCTCAATGCATGATCGTGACGTAGGGTTTAGTTAATGTTTTAGACACACAAAAAGTGCATATATTGTATTGTTTATGTCTCTTAGTATTTTAAATGAAACTACGCAATTGAAATTAATTTATTGCAAGTCTGTCCATGTAGGCTCCCAGTTGTTGTTGACCTTCGTCCAACCCCAAGTAGTTACCCCAAGTGCGTGATAACTGACACCCAAACGCCCACCTCTTGATAAATGCTGATACAAAGTGGCTTTGGTCGGTGGGAGGTGTTCTATCTGCTGGTCTATCTTGGTAAAAATATATATATGGGGCTCATTCACTGAAGTACATGAGGCTGATCTGAAATAATAAGTATGATATACAATATTCTTTTTTAAGTTTTGAGATCCTATTATTCTATTACCTATATCAGTTTAAAAAGCAGAAAAACTGACCTATCATATGATGTTAAGACCTATTTTTCGATGGAAGCCATTACCTCCTCAATGAATCGCTTGATCAATAACTCGAAACCTACAGTAGGTCAGGAAAGGCTTCCATGCTTGAAAAGCACTTCTCTTTCCTTTACCATTGAACCAAGATACCGTATCACATCCTGTGAATGCGTGAAAGAGGGTATCTTAATACTCTTGCTCTCTGTGGCCCTGTAAATAAACAAATATGTATATAACACCCGTATTTTCTTAATTTACTATGATCGAGGCTTCACGACTTATGATCCTGTGGATACTGATGTGTTGGTACTGACAGTTACACATAATATGCAAGCTTTACCTCAGCTTGAGGAACTTTGGGTGCATATAGGAACAAGATAACATCACCAATATCTGTGCTATCATGATATCGCCACCACGATAGGTAAAAATGGTATATCTGGTCATAGTAAATTAAGAAAATAAAGGTGTTTTATACAGATTTGTTTATTTACAGGGCCACAGAGAGCAAGAGTATTAAGATACCCTCTTTCACGCATTCACAGGATGTGATACGGTATCTTGGTTCAATGGTAAAGGAAAGAGAAGTGCTTTTGAAGCTTGGGAAACCTTTCCTCCATGACCTCTTTCTTCTTCGTTGGTTTCACTCTCGGCAGAGTGGTAGTGGTCATCATTTCAGATATTGGCGATAGGCTTCACAACACGCCGCCATTCTTACCTGATAGCCGCCTTCTTCGTGCATTCGTGTAGTAACGATGATGCATTTATTGCAGCTTTTATTTAGTTTGTTCATAACATAGGTGATCTTCTTCGTGGCCTGGTACCCTCAACCTTTCCGTGGACCAGACGCGCTCAATAGCCTCCGCCCCCCGGCGGCATACGTGGCCAAAGAAGGTGGTACGATACTGTACTAAAGACGAAAAACGCTGCTTGATGCCAAGTTTTTTAATTATAGAATCGTTGGTACGGAATTCAGTCCATAATACTCCAAGCATTCTCGTCCAACACCACATCTCTAGGGCGTCTATCTTCTTCTCCTCAACTTCCTGCAGGGTCGACGTTTCTGCGGCGTACAGGAATATGGGGAATACAAGTGCCCGAACGAGCTGGTTTTTTGTGTCTTCGTGTTTGGTTGCGATTCCTTCATATAGTATAAATATGTAATTTGTTTATTGTTAATTGTGCAATAAAAAAAAATCTTATCTATCTTATACATATATTCCAGACCTATCTGTAGGTTTCGAGTCAGCAATTGAGGGCCGTATTGCGGAGGCAATTAGCTGTTATCAAAAAATATGTCGTAACATTATATGATAGGTCAGTTTTTCTGCTTTTGAAAATAATATAATAGGATCTCAAAACTTAAACCAGAATATTGTATATCATAATTATTATTTCAGATCAGCTTCGCGTACGTCAGTGAATGAGTGCCGTATAGCCCACTTTTAATACCTTTTTTGTTAAAAAAGTGCATTATTTTTGTTAAAAAAATAGACTTCTCATCCTTAATTTAACCGAAAATTATAAATCACATGCCATTTTATGTATAGTTTTAGAGAAATGTTGCTTAACACAGAACCTAAACCCTACTTCACGGACGATCATGCATTGAGATCGCCCTGACTTACGCTTGATATTATTTATTATCTCCCATGGATCAACAGATATATATAATAAACTATATATTTTTAGAAATTATATAAGTTTAGCTTTACGATCATATTTTTTGTTTTGAGATTACTGTTATACTTTTAAAATAATTGGCAACTATATAAAAAAACACATATAACGTTTTTCAGTTTTTCTACTTTTTCTATGTTTTTTAAGTAGAAAGTGCATTATTTTTGCCCAAAAAATAGATTCCTTATTCTTAATTTATCCGAAAATGATATATCACATGCCATATTATGTATAGTTTTAGAGAAATGTTGCATTAATTAAAGCGCGGCAGCGTCGAACTTAAACTAAACGCGCGGTGTCTATCGACGTCTACCGGTCTGAATTCACTCAAGACCACCTTAGAATCAACTGTGCCAAGTTTCAGCGCATAGTCACAAAGTGCAAGGTGTCGTGCACTAACACCCCAGCTATCTATACTCTCGCTTGGTTCATTTGCAGTTGTGAACTCCGAGGAGACGGGCGAAACCATATAGCCCCATGTGGAGTTTTACAACCCATACCATATTGCGGATTTTTAGTGGAACGAATTTATTGTACTGGCAACGACAAATTTTTGGTAACTGACGTTGAAAGTCCGTGAGCGTGACTGTCACTGATCTAAACTCCGCAAATTTCAAGTAATTTTTGCATAATAAAGCCAAAACCATAGAGTATATTGAATGTTTTCTATCCACAGTGATGAAAGGATTTTTTTTCAATAGTATTCAGTATTTATTTCGTAATAAGAACGAAGGATTGAGTCGCATTCCGGTAAACAATGTTTTGAAATTAGTTACTGACATGGACCTAGTAAATACTACTGACAAATCTTTGACAATATTAGCCATTGACGTTTAATAATGCAAATATATGAGGTAGGCTTGACGTAGGTATGCATATTATTGCCACATAAAAGCTGTTTGTAGCGCCTATATCCCTGGGCCTGGGTCCGACCACAGATGAATAATATGTATGGGTCCTTTGGGTCCGACCGACGCTTGCTATACATGCCAATGTAGGCTATACATGGGACCGAGAGCAAGCCAGATAGGGGAAGCAAAGCGAACGCGCCCATTAGGCTCCGACCACACTTTGTATCATTTCGCCGATCCGATCCCCGTCGCGTATCCTCACCGCGTATCATGAACGGTAGTGTGGACGTCGCGCCGTCGCGATCATGCAACGGTCCGTATCCGCTCGCTCGAAATCCATGTTGCTACGCGTATCTTCAGTACCCCACACACTCGCGATCAGGAAAGCGTTGCATGATCGCGACGGCGTGACGTCCACACTACCGTTCATGATACGCGGTGGGGATACGGGGTGAGGATACGCCATGATCCATCTCGAATGGGTTTTTGCCCGATCATCAAAGGCGCTATTTGAGTCATCGATCCACGCTGCGGTCATTGGTTTTTAATACCTATCTTTACGATTATTAAAAAATACCATACCACTGATGGACTGTCTACTTTGTTAGGCCTCCCATGCGGTGTTTTCCGGCACGCGGTTTCCACTTGAGAAACTTTCTGCCGCATGCCATGACTCCGGATTTTAATTAGGCGAACTAACTTGACAGTTCATTGCACACGAATGTTGCCACAGTTTCGCTAGTGTTGTTAATATCGATAATTAAAAAAACCAGTTCCTACCTGTAAGCATTTTGTAATTTCTAACAATATTACTTATTAACTTTATTTAATTAATTATTGATTTTATTACTTCTATTTTGATAAACAGTCATAACTTATTTATCATCAAAATATATAAAAGTATTGTAAGTCCGGAAGCGGATGTTTCAAAATGTAAAGCGTGCTGTCTCTCAATTTGGTCGAGCGTTCGGATTGGTGGACAGCGGTGAACGGCAATATGGCGGGAGGACAAGATTTGAGAGGCATCACGTCCGTAACTAAAACTCTAAAATAAGTCTTCCTGAGAAATAATTATAACGTTGTATAGATAAGCAAGTACAAGGAATAAACGGTGTTACTCGGATGCTGAAGTTTACTTTATGGACTGTCCCTTTTAGTTCAGAAATTGGGATCAGCCGAGTTTATAGTAATAACCTCGGTGAAAAACTTTACGCCCTATTAAACTATTAAGGTACGTTGTTTTTTTTTCTTATGTGATAATTGTGCAAATAATATTCAATATTGGATGATATTTGTGCACATAAACAATACTGTCATAATACATTCATAGAGAGATCATAAAAAAAAATTCGAATAAATTTTTGAGATTGTATAACAAAATAATAATGAGAAACAAAAGAAAAGTATGAAAATTCCTTAGTTCTTACCTACGTTCATTAGTTAGTTCAGTCAAATCTACTAGTTAGTTGAGTTAAATTGAACTGAAATTAGTACGTTTGTAATTAAGTGTACTGTGAAAATTTACAATTGTTGGTATTTTTATAATATTGCTGTAGTTAATTTGCATTGGATAGTTTACCAATACGGTGTTTATACGCTTACTACACTAGGCTATTACATGCAATTTAAATATGAATACAGGTAGTAATAATAAAAGAAAGTTTATTGTTGTTGTTTATATAACTAATAGTTATATAAATACAATAAAATGAGATAGATTTTATTTTATTTTATGTAGGGTAAAATACCCAATGATTGGCACTTACGGTACCAGACATTTATTTGTTTTGGTTTGTCTGTGTTTTTTTTTAAATGTTAAAAACTTCATGGCTACAATAAGTTTGTTCATCGTTTGCCATATACTGTTTGTTTTCAATTAAAAAAGTCATAACCTAAAGATTATTGAAATAAATGAATGTAAATTAAACAACTATTCGTAATTTTAAATGATTTTATTTTACAAACAATTTCTATAAATAAATTAGGATGGGATTCCTATATAACTTTTACCTGGAAATTTATGTACTTACTTAATTTCATATTTGTACATACCAATTTTGAGCGGACTGTATTAGAACACTCACTTTTTGTGGTCGTTATCTATTACAGTAAAAATAATGGAGAGAGAAGGATCACCTCAGAGGCGTAGAAGAGGTGATGATGAGGACTTTGGTACACCTCTACGCGAACGAAGTAGACACTCGTGGCATCGCCGCAGCCGCAGTCACCACAGAGAAGACAGTTTGGAGAGGCGATCTAATCGACGCTCTCGCCGTCGGCGGAGGTCGAGCAGCTCGCGGCGCAGGCAGAGATCGGGCAGCTCGCGGCGCCGGCTGAGATCGAACAGTTCGCGACGTCGGCAGAGGTCGCGCTACTCGGGACGTCGACGGAGGTCTGGTAGCTCGCAACGTCGGCGGAGGTCGCGCAGCTCGCGACGTCGGCAGAGATCGGGCAGCTCCCAACATCGACAGAGGTCGCGCAGCTCGCGACGTCGGCTGAGGTCACCCAGCATGCACCGCCAACAGGGGTCATCCAGCGTACCCCGAAGTCAGTACGCGCAGGAGCAGGTTAGACAACTGTTAAATGAACCAGAGCTATGTAGCCCTTCTGTAATTAACCAATCGATACCAGTATCTAATCAGTCAAATGAACTACAACCTACATCTAATGCCAACAATGACTTTATTAACCTTGCTGTACAGTTTAAAGAGCTCATCCAGACAATGAAAACTGGAGGCGGTAATGAACGATTCCCAACTATTAACGTTATACCCGAATATGATCCAACCAAACGAAACCAGACGATTAGTATGTGGTTGTTAAAAGTCAATGAATGCGCCCAAATTTATGGTTGGACAGAGCGTCAAACAATCCATTACGCGTTGCCTAAATTAGTTGGTCTCGCACAGCAGTGGTATCAGGGATTACCTAGCCTCTTGTTTTCATGGTCTGAATGGCAAGACAAGTTAAAATTGGCTTTCCCAAGTGACGAAAATTACGGACGACTGTTGACAGAAATGCTGGCATGTAAAGCACGCTTTGGTGAATCATTAGAAGAATATTTTTATAAAAAAATGATTCTTTTAAACCGTTGTAATATACTAGGTAAAAATGCAATAGATTGTTTATTGTTCGGCATTGAAGATAGGTCTGTGAGAACCAGTGCCGAAGCAGCTCAGTTTACGGAACCTGATAAGCTATTAGTTTATTTAAGAAATGTTAAAATCACTAGACCAACTGAACGAGCTAGCTCAAATATGCATACCAGTGTTTCTGACAGCATACGTACCAGGTCTTTTAAAGCGATACGTAATAGTAATGAACTCAAAAGTACTACCAAATGTTATAATTGTGGGGAAGCGGGTCACCCTTACTACAAATGTACTCAGCCAGTCAAGAGATGCGATTCATGTCATAAAGTTGGACACCTTGCTGACGGGTGTCCTGTAAAGAAGAATAATCCCGACAATAAGGTTGTCCTACGCATATCTCTTGAGCAAGATAATGACATAAAATATTTCAAATCGGCAAAGTTAACGATAGACATTTAGAGTGTTTTGTTGATTTTGGAAGCCAGTGCACCATGCTGAGGGAGTCTGTTGCTCGAACTTTTTCCGATGAATGGATTTTATCAGATTTACCAATACTTAGAGGATTTGGAGATTCAGTAGTTGAGTGCATTGGTAAATTGAATTTAACTATTGAAATTGATTCTGCAAAAGCCTCTTTGGATGTATTGATTGTCCCCGATCATCTGTTGAAGGTACCGTCACTTTTGGGGCAGACGTTTACCGAACAAGAACATGTGGTGGTATACAAGACTAATGACACGTTGAAAATATCATCAAAAATTAAGCAGCCGAAAGACAGTGTATCATTGCATGTTCATGAATCGGTTCTTATTAAGGGTTACACAATAGTAAATGTACGTTCAATGCCGTTGTATAGTGGGGATTTATTTCTGGAGCCAAGTTTATGCTTGCAACCGAAAAGAGAGTATGAGGTTTTACAAAGTGTTATTAATATAGTCGAAGGTCAAGGTCGTGTAGTAATTAAAGGGTTAGACCCAGAGGGTTTCTTGATGGATAAAGATACTTTACTAGTTCGCGCCGTACTATTGAGGGAGTTACCGAAATCTGTAGAGTCGTTAGATGTTAATAGGATTGAAAAAGGTATAGAAACTCGGGTCAGTAAAACCGTGATTGATGAATCAATGATAAACATAAATCAAAACATTAATCACGAGCACAAAACTAAATTGATCGATCTGTTAAATGAATACAGGGACTGTTTTGCGTTCACAGTGAAAGAATTAGGGTGTGTAACTACTTCTGAAATGGATATTAAGTTAAATGACTCTACACCAGTAGTTTATAGACCATACCGTTTACCCCATACGGAAAGGGAGATAGTTAGGGATATAGTTCAGGAACTCGAAGAATCCGGTATAGTACAGCAGTCTTCGTCGGAATATGCATCACCAATTTTGCTCGTTAAAAAGAAAACTGGCGATTACAGACTTTGTATAGATTTCAGAGCATTAAACAAACGCACAGTTAAAGAACATTACCCTTTACCGAGGATTGATGATCAATTAGATAGTCTCTCTGGTCATAAATTTTATACCACTTTAGACTTAGCGTCAGGATATTACCAAATACCTATGTCCGACTCTTCAAAACACTTGACAGCATTCGTAACGCCCGACGGGCATTATGAGTTCACACGTATGCCATTTGGGCTAGTTAATGCGCCATCTAATTTCCAAAAGACAATAAACAACATTCTAGGAAATGCTAGATTCAAAGATGCACTTGCTTACATGGATGATGTAAATATTCCTTCGAAGACTGTTGAAGACGGATTTGTTAAGCTGCGCCAAGTGTTGGATCTGTTTAAATCTTCAGGATTGACATTGAACCTCAAAAAATGTCATTTTATGATGGAATCCATTGATTATCTAGGATTTGAAATTAGCCAATCAGGTATTAAGCCTGGTAGGAATAAAATAGAAGCAGTAGAAAAGTTTCCCAAACCTACCGATCAACATAAGGTCAGACAATTTATAGGGCTTGCTAGTTTTTTCCGCCGTTTCGTTAAAGGCTTTTCAATAATTGCAAGGCCATTAACACAACTTTTGAAGAAGGATGCTCGCTGGTCGTGGGGTGAGGCCGAAGAAAACGCATTTGACACTTTAAAAAAGGAATTAATTAAACGGCCGATACTATCATTCTATAATCCCTCATATGAGACCCAAGTGCATACTGATGCGTCTAAACATGGGATAGCGGGCATGCTTCTTCAAAGGAAGGATAGAAACTCACCATTTACTGCTGTCGCATATTATAGCAGACAGACATCACCTGAAGAAGCTAAATTTACTTCTTACGATTTAGAGACTTTAGCGGCGGTGGCCTCTGTACAACGCTTTAGGGTCTATCTTTTGGCAATTTCTTTTACCATAGTTACCGATTGTAATTCGCTTCGAGCAACTTTTGACAAAAAAGATATGTTGCCAAGAGTAGCACGTTGGTGGAGCATGTTGCAGGAATACGATTTTAACATCATTTACAAACCTGGTTTAACCATGTCCCATGTCGACGCGCTAAGCCGAAATCCTCCGGGATTGGAGACTAAATCTAGTTTTGAGATCCGAAATATTGATTGTAACTGGATAGCTACAGTACAAAACAGCGATCCCGAACTTCAAAGAATTGTAAATATATTCAATGATCCAGAGACCAATAATATAATTGAAATTAAAAATAACTATTCAATTAAAAGGGGTTTGCTATTTAGAAAAACAGAAGATGGAGATCGCTGGGTTGTACCTAAGGGTGTAAGATGGCAGGTGTTGAAGGCTAATCACGACGACATAGGTCACTTTGGTTTTGACAAAACTTACGAGAAAATCAAAAGTAGTTATTGGTTTGCTAAAATGAGGCGATTTATAAAAAAATATGTCGATTCTTGTCTAGAATGCGCCCACGCTAAGGTACCCTCTGGAAAGAAGGCTGGTGAACTACACCCGATTCAAAAGGTAGACCGGCCCTTTCACACCATTCACCTAGACCATCTAGGACCTTTCGTGCGTAGCAAAAGGAATAACTCATATTTACTTTTGATAATCGATGCATTTACCAAATATATAATGTTGATACCAGTAAAGAGCACAAAGTCTATTCATTCCATTAGGGCCATCAAACAATATTTCCATACTTTTGATGTTCCTAAACGGCTAATATCAGACCGTGGATCGTCATTTACCGCTAAAAGTTTCGAGAAATATTTGCACTCTCTAGGTGTTAAACATATTTTAAATGCAACTGCTACACCTCGCGCTGATGGACAGATTGAGCGCTACAATAGGACTGTTTTATCGTCACTCACTGCTGCAACTCTTGGTAAATCAGAAAGGGTATGGGATGAGTGCGTTGATGAAATTCAGTGGGGCTTAAACAACACGTTGAATAAGGGAACAGGCAAGACTCCCTCACAAGCACTGTTTGGTTTTCAACTAACCGGAGTGTCCAACTCTGTTTTACAATCATACATTGACAATGGGGAAGCTGCAGAGTTAGAGTCCAGTGAAAATTTAGATAAGATTCGTAATGAGATGTCTGAGCACATGAGACTGAAACAGGAAAAGCAAAAGGCAGCTTTTGATAAGAATAGAAAGAGGCTGTCTTTTCAAGTTGGTGAATTAGTCAGAATAGAGAGGGACATTCCGGCTAGTGGACAAAGTAGGAAGTTGGTTCCTAAGCTTCGTGGCCCATATCGTATTGTTAAAGTACTTGACAATAATAGGTACGTAGTTGAGGACACGCCTTTATCTAGAAAAGGAAATAGAGCATTTAGTGGCATTTTCTCAGTTGACAAAATTCACCGCTGGATGGTATATTTAGTAGGAGCGAGGATATTGACTCTAGTAGCGAAAGTGACTAACGTGTAAATCATCTATTGGGCCGTATTTTTAATAAAATATTGTTTTTCAAATGTTACTCTGAATTTCTTTTTGTAAAGTTAAAGTGCAAGTAATTATTGAATGTATATTAATTTTATTTGCTAATGTAATATTAGAGACATGTAGGGATTCTAGTAGAACATTTGAAGTACGGAGGTGGTAGTGGAGACATGAAGGGGTTCCAGTGCTGCAATGTATTATATATTTAGTTGGGTAGTATTGGAGACATGAAGGGGCTTCAGTGCTACAATCCATTCTGTATATTATATTTAGTCAATACTGGAGACATGAAGGGGCTCCCGTATAGCAACGAAGTGAATGGGTTCTAGTGGAGACATGTAGGGACTTCATTACAGCACTTTTTATGAAGGTACAGAATATTATTGATGATGATGACATTCACAGGCCCTTACTTAAGAGAATATTTTTAGTATTACTAATAGTATTATAGTAGTATTTGTTAACGGAAGATACTAGGACTAAAGGAGATATACTTTGTATTGATTTCATTCCTATGTACATTTAAAATAAATATTTTAATTTTAATTTTACAGTAAGTTAATTGTACCTATGTAGTAAATAATATCGAATTTATCGAGACGATAAAGAAGTCAGGAAAGGCCGACTGTAAGCATTTTGTAATTTCTAACAATATTACTTATTAACTTTATTTAATTAATTATTGATTTTATTACTTCTATTTTGATAAACAGTCATAACTTATTTATCATCAAAATATATAAAAGTATTGTAAGTCCGGAAGCGGATGTTTCAAAATGTAAAGCGTGCTGTCTCTCAATTTGGTCGAGCGTTCGGATTGGTGGACAGCGGTGAACGGCAATATGGCGGGAGGACAAGATTTGAGAGGCATCACGTCCGTAACTAAAACTCTAAAATAAGTCTTCCTGAGAAATAATTATAACGTTGTATAGATAAGCAAGTACAAGGAATAAACGGTGTTACTCGGATGCTGAAGTTTACTTTATGGACTGTCCCTTTTATACCAGAGGTTTAGTTAAACAGCATTAAAAAAAAGTAGACATTATGTATTTCATAAATTTTGAATTATTGTGTTTGAAATCTAACTAATAATTTTATATTGGATAAAAACAATGTCAATATAAAGCCCGCTCTAGACCTTCCGATCCGATCCGATTTATCGGAAGAAATCGGATAATGTGTAGTGTTTTAGGTCCTAAGTATTGCACTAAACATTATCCGATTTCCTAACAATTACGCTACACATTATCCAATAAGTAGGATCGGATCGGGTAGGATCGGAAGGTCTGGAACGGGTTTTAATCCAACCATGCAAATTTGCAGAAAGATCTGTCAAAGGGAAGAAAAGTTATTAAGTTTTTTGACTCTCCTGAAAAGTAGGGGTTTTGCGCATACGCCCCTTTAACATGAAGACCTCGATATAAATAAAATCAAAACATTGGAACTTACTTGTATATTTGTATATGGTTTAGAAAGTACACACATATATGTCGTTAACTGTACTGTACATAGTGGTAGAAATGATGTGAGCGGACTATGAGTGCATATATCAACTGCACTTATGTACTTACTTACTTACTTACTGGTCTCTTTGTCCCTTACACCCCAAAACTAGTGTAAACCATTTTTCCACTCAAACTGGCGTAACTATCCGCCAAACGGCTTTCTGACCTTATTGGATAAGTTTTGATCATTGTATTGCCGTTACATCATTTTATAAGTATTCAATGACAACACAGCACGTTTCTTTCTTACCTCGTCAACTGGCGTCAAATCAAAAGACGGGAATACTCAATGAATAAATAAATGTATTGTGTTCTTGTGGTACAGAACTGTCAGTGCTCAAATTCGACTCCAGCTTGGCTAGTTTTTTCATAGTATGTAAATCATACAATAAAAAAAACGAAATAAATAAAACTGTCCTAAATAAATAGATATTTATGACGACGCGGTTGGCTCGGTTTGTACAGACCTGCCTACCGAGCCGGCGGTCCCGGGTTCGAATCCCGGCCAGGGCAAATATTTGTGTGATGACTGATGAACTCGAATATTTGTGCTTGGGTCATGTCATGGTTGTTCTATGTATTTAAGTATATGTTTATCTATATAAGTATGCATATCGTCGTCTAGTACCCATAACACAAGCCTTCTTGAGCTTAATTTGGGACTAGATCGTTTTGTGTGAAGTTGTCTGATATTTATATTTATATTTTATTGAATATTTTACCTTTTAATTTAATTACAACTAACATAGGTACCTTTGGGGAATGCATGACAATTTAAAAAAAAAACCTTGTATTTTTGTATATATGTAGTTAGGATTGATCCCTCTCATTCCTAGAAAAAAAAACAGATATTTTTGTAGCTTCAAAAAAATAAAAAAGATGGCCCGGCAAACTCAAAAAAATTACTACTCCGATTAGGTTACCGTACGAAATGGTACAAGGCGGGAAAAAACATTAACATCGTTTTTATTTTTTTAAGCTACAGAAAAACTAGTATTTTTTCTAAAAATTAGGGGGTTATTCCTACCTATAAACGAAAATTCAAGATTTTTTAAAAATTTCATTCATTCCTGCCATTATGGTCGAGATTCGAACTCGATACCTCAGCGGTCACATACCACCGTGCCAAATTAACGCTCGAACGCGACGCCCAAAGAGAATATAATCACTACGTTTTAAGAGACGGGACTCTCATACTAGCGAACAGAATCAGTCAAGAATCTGTTTGCATGGCAAACCGATACCATATATACCATAATGTACGTCAAAGAACCAACAAACAGCAGTAGTACCAACCTCACAGACTAAAATAGTGTAGCGGCCTATACGTTGTCTGCACCAAAACTCTTCTTGTCCAAACTTTGATACTTTCCATTATTGATTATGCTGATGTGTGCTACTCTAATATCACTCAGGAATTGTTGAGTAAGCTAGATCGGTTGCTCAACAACTGTATTAGATTCATCTTTGGCCTCCGGAAGTATGATCATGTATCTGCTTCTCGTCGTCAACTAAACTGGCTCCCTATCCGGGAACGCAGGTCATTAAAAATTCTATGCACTCTTTACTCAATTTTGTTTGATCCAGCAACCCCGGACTATCTTAAATCAAAATTCATATTTTTAGCTGCTCGGCCTGGGTGCGAGCTGCGCTCATCCTGAATTCTCAAACTCACTCTTCCTTCTCACCGTACTGGTTTTATGTCCAATTCCTTCGCGATTCAAGCAATTCGTTTATGGAACGATCTCCCTCTCTCCATAAGGAAAGCTCAAAGGAAATTCTCCTTCAAGCGCATGGTGCGCAAACATCTCTCCAAAGAATTTCAGGATTGATTGTCTATATGGTGTTTTACAGGGGTACATAGTATATATATGTATGTATATTGTTAATATATATATATCAAACTTATTGAATTTTGTCTCGTTTTAGGTTTTTAGCCACGGCTTTTTATGATCCTGCACCTGCACCAACTGCTAGTTTCTGTTTGGCCCTATGGTTGACTGGTAGAGAATGCCTTATGGCATTAAGTCCACCATTTGTACTCTTACTTTTGTATTTTGTGCAATAAAGTTTAAATAAATAAATAAATAAATACGCTCGGTTTTTTATCGATATCGATGAAATGAACAGGGTCGAAATAAAGGCTAATACGTAAACTATTTTTTTTCTCGAAATTAGGTTAGTTTTGACTCCACATTTAAGTCGTATGTTGTACAGTGGATAATAATAATGATATAATATTAATTCTAATACAAGATTTGACAAAAGTAGACCCGAAATAAAATTAAAAACTTCTACTAATTATTTATTGTTACACATTCTTAAATTGGATTTTATTATCAAGTCTTCTTTTCCCACTAACTCGACCCACTGCCTGCATCTGAAAATATTTTATAATTAAAGCAGAGTTATAATTTTTTATATCTAAGAACTGATAACAGTTCGTTTGAAAACTACCAATTTTTTGTTATTACTGTAAAACAAGTGGACATTGATTTGCACGCATCAGGTATAAGCTGAATGGGCATCATAAAATAATCAGTATTTTAGTGGTCATATTTCATACTAGTCCTCACACAATTCGACTTTACGTACCTAGGTCGATGCAGAGTCAGCCACCGGCTAAGCTTGCACCATAGATTGGAGCGGAGTTTTTCTTTTTCGAAATTTTCTCTTCGTCACGACCTAGCGAAATTTAATTTTTGCATTTTAAAACAAAAAATTCTAAAATCGGTTGAGAACTAGCTGAGATCTGCGCATTGTCACAAAGTCCATTCGAGTCGATCCATGAGAGCTTCGCTCGCTCCGCTCCAATTATTTGCACTGATAAACAAATAAGCCTGCATATAGTTATCGATAGATACAGTACATCTCTAGTACACAATAAAAATGGAATCTAATTTAGTATGTTTATAACCTGCTGCACTTAAATATGGCTAAAAATTTCTGTATCAATACTTACCGGTCTTCGTCTAAGGGAAATTTCGCCATAAATATCCGTTTGAAATTTTCACGACTAGTTCGATTTACACAAATTTCACAAGTTATAAACCGTCTTTTCGGTGGCATTGTCACAAAATATATTCACTAACCAGTGCTCGATCACATTTCACTACTTTCAATTACAAATTAAGACCAAAACAATTAGAAATGCACAAAAATAATTAAACAAAACAGACGAAACGCAAAGTCAAACAAAACAATATGGCTGACGAGGGATGACCACAGATTAGATCACAGAGTACTTTATTGATTAGATACTAAGAACTATACTGATGGAGTATGGTGGCTATTGTTTGCCCTGTAAAGTCCATACAAAAGTTTTTTTGTTCCTAGTTGCGTTAGACTGGCGACGCCATCTGTCTTAAAAACAGACGATACTGCTCAATAAGTCGATTGACAGTGGTTCGCATAAACATCTGGAGGTAGTTACGATCTTTTGGTACGTGATAGGTACGTGTTTGCGATAGGCTGTGCGGAGGACGAGGAAGCCGATCGCTGAAGGTCATTCGGACTAGGGAGCCCCTTAATACAATAATTAAATATGTCCAACGATAGTTTTAATAAGATTATAACTAATTGACATGACATGTAATTTACTATTTATAACTGATAGAAAAAAAACCGGCCTCGAGCATGCCGGGCCACGCTCAGTATAGCCAGTGTAGGGTTCCGTAGTTGCACATCCTTCAAAATAGACGGGCTTACAACCGTTGTTTTAAGCCATGTTTAAGCCCGACGTTAAATTACGAGAAAGATTTCAAGCTCTATAAAAAGGTCGTAAACCCCAAAGTAACTGTAATTACTTATTACCTTCTGGAAGTTATCGATTATACGCGACAGATTTAGCGGAATGTTTTAATGCAGTATGGCACTTAACTAATATGTGTAACGTTCGAAGTATAAGGACATGAAAATTTGCGATAACTCAAAAACAGCTCGACCGATTTTATTCAATAAGTATAGTTTTTATTGAAAGTACTTATAAGGCCTCATTTTCATGAATTTTTCGCTATTTTTTGTATTTCCGGAGCGAATATTAACAAAACTGCTGACTATATCGAAATAATGTTTGGGACCCCTTTTATTTTTAGATACCTACAACGACATCTTACACACTAGTGTTGAAAGGAAAACATATTTTTCACCTCACTCGCTCGGAAAACCTCCGTTTATAGGGCGAAATCTACGTGCAAAAGTCTATTTTATCCGCTAGCGTGCAAAAGTCATTTGAATTTCGAACACGACGATTTTGATTCTTTGTGGTGCATGCAACTTTTTTATATTTAAGACTCATTCAACGCGTGACTGATTTCGAATAACCAATCAACGCACGCTAATAAAGGGCGATCTGGTCAGGCCGGCTAAAATCATATGTATGCTTGAATACTTCTTTTTTTTTAAATTCACCTACAATATCACGTCCAGAAACCTGGTTTGTGGTAACAGATTTTAAGTTTTTATTTTCTACACTTTATTTTATGTTGAATATGTTTATATATATTAATAGTAAGTATTTCAGTTTCATTTCCATATTTTGACTAGTAAATATATTAAATACAACACAAATTTTAATATTTATTTGTTATAAAAGTTGGAACATAAGAGTGTAATTTCTGAACGCACCCGAGAAAAAAATAATAATTAGAAAGTTGGAAAAAATAAAAACTTAAAAATCTGTAACCACCTTAGAGTATGGAATAATGAATAGAGAGCGTGTTACTTAGTAGAAACCTACGACAATATTGCTATCTCTGTAAAGCACGTCAAGTTTCCGCAAGAAAAAACGAGATGACAGTATATTTGTCAGTTACGTCTTTTAAAAAAAATGTACAGGCCCATGTGTCAAATTTCAAGTTGTAGTGACGCCCGAATACTTTAATCGATATCGATACGATGTCGATAAAACTACCATAATATAGTTGATGAAGTTATCAACTTGAGTTTTTCTCGTTTTTATGTACAATAAAGTGTTTACATACATATATACTTATTAAAAACAAATACGTCTTTAACTTGCATTGATGTATGCTAAGTTCCAAAAAATTTACATCGACAAAACTACCATTGTATATTTAAATAAAACAATTTAGACGGATTTTGTCAGGTGTATTTTAATAAGAGTCTTACAGTTACATCTCAGCAAAAATATAAAAATAGTGATTACTACATTCTCTTTCTAAGCAGAATACGGAAATAGTTGTTTATGATACAAGTGTGTAAGGTCAAGTTTGATTTAAACACGACTCGGATATCATCCGGTACACGAGTAAATAAAAAAGACAACAATTTCATTAGACCACATGCATTGTAAAGTAATAAGACTGTAGTCTTAAAAATATGGAATGTTGTCAATTATGTTTACTGGCCTTTAAAAATTACAGTTTTTGTTAAAAACGAACGAATTTTTCGCACAGGGTCCATTATCTGTTTTGTGATATGATGGATTCGGATCTTTAAATAATTTTGCGAAACAGATTTTAGTAAAAGACTTCGGTGGTCTTCAAATAAAGAGTGGTCTAGGGAATGATCACGTAGTTTTGTTAGGACTTTAGGACGTCTGTTTGCAATAATCATCATCGTTTGTTTGCGTAACCTGATTTAACATTTTGTTTAAATATTGGGCTTTGCCTATGCTTTTTTTTGTGACAGCAACCTCGTACTGTCGGAGAATTTTTTCAGAGACTTCACAAATTCTCACAATATCACTGGATGGTTTCGTAAGACCTCCTCTGTCTTTCACCGATATGAGAAATCTAGAAGCCTTAGAGGGCTCAGATATATCTGAGGCTTCTAACGCTTCTATACATTTATCGCAGCGCAAGACCTTTTTTATTTTCCTTGTAACAAAGCCTGCTATATAGTGCACCACATCTTGCGCATACTCGGTGAGGGACGAGGGATTAGGACAATAATCATGATCTTGAACATCGAGTGACGGGGGCGCTGATTCGATGAGCCGAGAGCTTCCTGTACTCTCGTTGATGATTTTTTCAAAGTTTGAAGTGTTGAGAACAGATATTTGTTCAAGTGGGATGCAGTTGCCGTTTGTTCCATCTTTGAACTGTGCATGTACTAAAAGCTTTTTATATGCAGCCCGGAACATTCGCGCAGAAGGGTTGTTATTAAACCCACATCGAGATCTTATAGCACCAAAGAAAAGCTCCAGATGGTCCTGACTCATTTTATACGTACACACATACTTTAGGCCACTTTGTGTTTCCACATGAGCTTTGTAGATTTGTAGCAATGATTGCATGTTAATTAAAAAGCCACGAAATCCAGTGGCTCTGTTCGAGTACACCACTAGGCAACCATCATTTGCGAATCTTAGTGTTTTTATATATGCTTCCGCTTCAGAAAAAAACTCCTTTATGTCTGCGATGTTGCATGGATTTATTGCTTTCTTCCATCCTTTTGCATGTATGCTGCGACTGTTCATAATATCGAAAAGGTTGTTGAAAATCCTTATAAATTTGATAGTTCCGCTGCAATCCTCAAATCCTGAAATGTTTTTTTTTTATAAGAAAATAATAATCACTATACTTATACATCAACAGAATCTTTTTTGTAACAAGTCTTCATTGCCGACTTCACTTTTGAATAAAACAGTGAAGCGACTGAAAGTAATTTGGAAGAGCACAAACGTATAGACGTGGTGGATAACATCTTGCCATCGAATATTGTCGGTTAATCTCGGTATTTTTGTTTCTGTTTATACCGTAAAATATTGAGGCAGACAAAAATACGATGGTAAGACTTTCTTCATTAAATCTGTATTGTTTCTAACAGTAACAAACCTATAACAACTACAACTAATACTAACAGTTACAAACATACAACAACTAACTACAAGTAATACTTACAGTTACATACATTTAACTACAACTAATACAAAATTACGCTACACAAATACAAATTAAGCTAAAAAAACACAAGATATGTATAAGCTACATACACTCAGCAGGAATATTTCCTCCCTTCCTTTCTGTTTGTATAGGTAAATTTAAATAGGGCACTGTATTATGTCTTAAATAAACTCGTCCACCCGTTCCACCCAAGAAACGATCTGGGTTAAAATGCCGTGAGCACACTCTCCAATTTCGTTTGTAGTGTTTTTCACTACGATCAATAGCAGTAAACCATTTTAGACGCAAGTCGTCATTACTGGGAAACCTGCAAAATAAAATAGACTATACATGTTATACGCAGTACAATTTTAGCGGTGGTATCACAACAGATACTTATCAACAGGCTTTTATCTCTTTGGAACTATATGTAGTATTTATTATATGTGTAAATATAAACTAAATATATATATCTATACTGAGGTATTGCTTCTAAATTTGTATCACATCGTCTTTATCAATCTATATAAATACATTTATTACGGAAGCGACATGAATGGCACGAGAAGAACTTCGAATTTCAAACTTCAGAATAATCCCTCTGGATTCACATAATCGCAAAGTATCGATAAGCTTTTCTACGTCACTAGTAACCTCACGACACAAATTAACATTTGTCTTTTTTCACTATTTCTATGCTTATTTACGTAAGTACTTAGATATCATTTCCGTGCTGTAGTAATCCTTTTCGAGACTGATAGTTCTAATAATATCATAATCTCTGGTGCATTTGCTTAAAAAATAATACTGAGTTACTTACAAATGAAAACTTATATTTTCGTCCACGTTCTCTTTTCTTCCGGAACGCGACTTACATCCACGCACAATACACGTCATTTTTCAGAGTATGCACACCCTTTAACACTTATTATTTCACTAAATAACACGAATATTAGCGATTTGTGGTTTCGGCAGAAACAGACGTTATAATACGACTAAGTTGAAAAGGATTGTCAGGGTTGTCATCATCGCATACTTACTCATTTACTTAATATGGTAGCATAATAATTTGATATTAAGTAAGTAAGTAAACACTTTATTGTACACAAAAACAGTTACAAAATACATCTATTACAAATAACATATAGGTACAAAGGCGAACTTATCCCTATAAGGGATCTCTTCCAGTTAACCTTTGAGCAATTGAGTGAGTACGAGAAGAAGATAGACAAACTAACACCGTGTACAAAAAGGTATTAAAAATAATAAGACTACTAATAATTACACATATAAACTATGAATACATACACATACACATACATACATACATACATACATACATACATATATATATATAATGTAATACAAATATACACATAAATATAAATACATTGTAGATCCAATTCACAAGTCATTGGAAAGCCATAACTTCTTAAGATTCGTCTTGAGCGATGCTACAGATGGAGACTTCCTAAGGGACAGTGGCAATTCGTTCCACAACTTCACAGCGCTCACTGTGAAAGATTTAGCGTACGTACGCGTCTTGTTTGACGGTACAGCCAGAGTGAGATTGGCAGACGACCGCAAGCGGTGACCACTCCCATCGGCCATATATTTAAACCTTTCACTGAGGTAAGGAGGTGAAGCAGGGTTGTAGAGAACATTAAAAAGCAATGACAGGACATGCAGGTCTCTACGCTGACGTATTGGCAGCCAACCCAGCTGCGCTCTAAAGGCGGACACGTGATCGTATTTGCGCAGTCCGAAAACATATTTTATGCACACATTTTGTAAGCGCTCGAGCTTGTCAAGCAGTTCCTCTTTGAGATTCGTCATAGCAATGTCACCATAATCCAGAAGGGGCAGCAAGAGTGATCTGGCAAGAGTAAGCTTGGTGGACATTGGAAGGAAGTTCTGCAGGCGCCTAAGTGAGTGAAGAGATGCGAAGAGCTTCCGGCTGACCTCCGAGATATGCGATATTGTGGCGATCCAAATCAAAAGGGACCTTATGGCGGCATTTAGTTTCCGAGATAATCAGTTTTGTAAAATGTGTCAGAAAATCGTTTTTTTTTTATGGCTCTAATAAAAAGAACGTTATTTATACTATCTTTTCAATTAACTCACTTTTATATACGTCAATATATTATGGGTTTTAAATCCCTGTTAAGTTTAGTAGAAAAGGGACCTTATGGCGGGATGACTTAATTACACAATAAAATCATTTTGTTAAGATCCTTATTCATCAGAATCAGAATTAACAACTGGTAGGTAATTACGTACAGTCAATAAATATATCATTATTCCTTTTGCATTTCCGCATGGGAATAATGCAGAGGGAATAACTTTGCTGTTTGCAGACTGTACCATACGTAACAATGTAGATTGCATATCATGCATTTCAAAATACATATTTTGTGTTAACAAATATTATTATTACTTAAATACAAGAATAGAACCGATTTGCGACTGTTGGCAATTTCAAAGTGAATTGCTGGGTAGCCGCGTTCTTTTATCTTGCCGCCGCCCGCTGTAGTCTCGTCCCATCGTTAATAGTAACAAAAACCGGTCAAGTGCGAGTCGGACTCGCGCACCGAGGGTTCCGTACAAATACTTTTCATCCTTACGTGGTTAAGTTAAGTTTGCACCTGGTATGTTTAGCGCTCCATACAAATGAGGTGCAAAGTTAACGCAACCAATCCCGTTTGTTGTTTGGGAGCCCCCCTTGAATAATTATTTTATTTTATTTTTAGTATTTGTTGTTATAGCGGCAATAGTAATACATCATCTGTGAAAATTTCAACTGTCTAGCTATCACCGTTCTTGAGATACAGCCTGGTGACAGACGGACGGACGGACGGACAGCGAAGTCTCAGTAATAGGGTCCCGTTTTTACCCTTTGGGTACGGAACCCTAAAAATGAGTTCGCTGCTTTGTGTGCATCACGTAAGAAAGATATATTAAAGAAAATAGTCCTTAAAAATATAACAAACGAGCCTTATAGTCACTTTTGCTAAAGGCCGCCATAAGGGCCCTTTTATTAAATCTCTTCTTCTCACTAAAGTTTTTTAACGTTGATTTGAA
This sequence comes from Apotomis capreana, assembly GCA_947623375.1. Classification (NCBI taxonomy): domain Eukaryota; kingdom Metazoa; phylum Arthropoda; class Insecta; order Lepidoptera; family Tortricidae; genus Apotomis; species Apotomis capreana. Next base: position 37,213,063 of record OX392498.1, on the reverse strand, counting down.
ATCTAACCGCTTAACAATTATATTTTTGCTCTTTAATATCGCTGTTAAATTAGTTGCAATTAAAATTACTGCGAAATTGCACTAAAATATTGATATTTCATGTTTTGATTACATAATTTGAGTTTAGTGACCTCCATAAGGTCCCTTTTCTCTGAAGTATGGCGAAAATGATACCGTCTCTACGTAACAAAAAATTGTTAAAACTTTTAGATTTAAGGCAAATTATGTTTGTAAAGCTGATAATTATGTTGATATATGTAAACTTTATGACGTTATTATGAATAAGTGTTAGAATTTTGCTTCAAGAGTCTATTTTTCATAAAATAATTGAAATGAAGAAAAAAAATAAAAAAAATGTTGCAATCTAGATATTTTAGTTTTATTTATATGTGACATTTCCCCAATAAATGTAGTCTACTAGAAAGTCAAAAATAGCAAAAATTATCGTAGAATCTGGGAGTTAATGTGTTTTCAATCCATTATCGATAATTTGCACCTTGTTGTGTTTGGGCGTCACTAGCTCCTAAAGTAGGAAAGCTCTTGTACATATTATGTGATTTTCCGGTAGATTACATCATAGTCAATTGTAATATACCATCAGCTCCATAACTTCGCATTATAAGTTAGGTTTTTGGGACTCCAAACTTTAACTGTAATTTTCTCGAAACTGAAGATATCGATGGATCAACTTTAAAAAAATATAATAAAATAAATAAAAAAGCTAGGAGGTTGATTCGTGAAATATAGCTAGGTATATGATTCTAGATTTCATTTCTGTAGATAACTCATTCCCGCCATAAGGTCCCTTTCCATGTGGACTACCACATTTACAGCCGCATTTGACCGATACAGCCCATCTTGACGTTTATGCTCCTTACGCTGTGACGTCATCAACGCTCTATCTATGTCTATTATATAATCTAAGGTAACCACAAACCAGGTTTCTGGACGTGATATTGTAGGTCTATTTTTTTTAAAAGAAGTATTCAAACGTTCATATGATTTTAGCCGGCCTGACCAGATCGCCCTTTATTAGCGTGCGTTGATTGGTTATTCGAAGATTTATCGACTGATGAAATCAGTCACGCGTTGAAGTCCGGAGTCTTAAATATAAAAAAGTTATATGCACCACAGAGAATCAAAATCGTCGTGTTCGAAATTCAAATGACTTTTGCACGCTAGCGGATAAAATAGACTTTTGCACGCAGATTTCGCCATATAAACGGAGGTTTTCCGAGCGAGTGAGGTGAACATAATTATTCACCCCCACTTTAGGTGTAAGTACGACAGGTACCCGAAAAAAGGTTTTTTTTTAGTTTTTATTTTACCGTTTTGTCAGCGTGATACATACTAATACCAAATTTCAGCTTTTTAGTAGGTACTAATGATTACGGAGCTAAGCCGCGGACGGACAGACGGAGATGGCGAAACTATAAGGTTCCTTGTTGACTACGGAACCTTAAAAATGGAGTACACAAAAGTTGAATGTAGCCCCCTTTATTATTTGTCATAACAATCTAATAAGTATTTCACGTCTCCTGCTCGAAAAGAACGTCATTTTAGCTTTGCGAAGCGCACCTCACTCCTCAGTGTGCGAGCCAAGCGAGCGTGCTGCGGTAGCAGCCGGCGAAGCGGTAGAACTGAATTGCCACCAGTAAAGTAGGTTAGGTTAGGTTAGAACTACGACCACAATAGCGACGAGCCGAGCGAGCGAAGCGAGCGTGCTGCGGCTGGGCTGTGGTCGGCGAAGCGCAAGAACCGAATTGCTACTAGTAAAGTATTTCATAGGTATAGTATTGGCTAGGTGTAAGTAATTAACGATATATTATTTAAAAAATTATAATAGGTATAATGATATAATAGGTATTATTTTACATGTAAATTGTGGGTCGCAACATACGTGGTTGTTATAGGTGAGCATATACGATTAGATATGTTATTTATTACTGGTTTGGGCTGAAAAACAGCGCTGAAGTGTCGTTGGACGACACGATCAGCATCATGCTGACGCCCTAAACGTTTGCCACATTTAGTTTCTAAGCTAACCTATGCATGGACTAAGTAGTTTATTTTTTAATTTCTTATTGTTAGTTTTAGTAGGTACATGCCAAGCCAAGTTTGTGAAAATTGTGGCAATAAATTAATTTTCTTTCACTCTTTCAACAATTAACGATAAAACTGACCAACGATAGTTTTGGTAAAACGTAATTTAGTTTGGTAGAAAAGCATTTCGTCAGCAAATGATGCAGCATAGGTTTTTCGCAACTTTCAGTATTATCATACGGTCTTTTTTATATTTTTATTCGTTCATATGTTTTCAGAAACTTAGTAAAAGAAGCAGTAAAAATCATATTTTCAATGAGCAATTTTTTTATTTCATTCTCAGAGGATTTATTACTACCCTTTTTACCTAATACCTTTATGCTACAAAGACCACAAAAGGGGCCTTATTAAATTATTTTAAGTAAATTGTCTTCAATGTACAGTCATTTGATTTTTACAGCTATATATTAGCATAGGAGTTCTAGTTATCTATTACCCGAAGAGTACGCAAAGGAGTTCAGGGTCCGGGATTCAGTGCTACTTTCTCCATGACGTCAGCTGGGAGGCAGACACTAAGGCGCCGCTCTCATTGATCGGACTGTTCATTCAATGTCAGCATCCAGGGTGCCTCTCCACCCCGCGTGTCCTCCATTCTGTAAGTAAACAATTGACTTTTTACTAGGAATTGCTTACGTTTGGCTACAATGCATGAAAGGCTCCTAATCTGACTGTGGACACCTGTGCAAAAATACAAAAAATAGATGCAGTTGCAGTTCATAATAAGTAGATAAGTCTTGTATACTATGTTGTAAGTACACTCGAGGCTGTTTAGCTCGAGCCTGCAAGGAGTATCGTAGGAAGAAGGATAGGTAAAATAGTACATTACATCAGAGGCCGGGAAAATGAGGATTTCCGGCCAAGTAGGTATATATCGGATAGTGATACGAGGCCGGGAATCCGTTTTCACGACGAGGCATGTATAGTGCTTTTCTCAAACACAATGAAATAAAAAAATATACTTCAAAGAACGACATTTTATTAATTGAGAAATAGGACATTTTAGTCTAACAACCAACCTTTGAAAACAAAACCTGCTTTTTGTCAAACCAGCCAGCTGTGTGAATGACCTTGTTGTTGAAACAAAAAAAAAGTTACTTTGCAGGCCTAGGCCTGAAAAGCAGTATGAAATCCCTTTACAGTCCTCTCGAGTTGTTGCGCCCAAAAAGCGATACTTCCGAGCCTATAAGGAACGTAAAGACAATATTTCATTGCATGTTTGAGAAAAAGTTATTTCAAATTATTCAGATACTCATAGACATAGGTACCCTTTCAGTGAAAAGTCAAACGGGTTTAAAGTACAGAAATAAATTCTTAGATAAAAACTGTCTACATACATACAATATGTATTCTAGGTTTGTATTGAAAATCATGTTTGTATGGAGAGGGGTCATGATTTCAGGAAAAATTTTAATAGCGTGATGCAGGATCGTCATTTGTTTTGTATGGGCGTGCGGCGCCGTGCCAACCTGGCGCCATCTGTTTTAATAATTTTCTTTGTCCTCGCATCACGCCGAAACGGCTGGACAAATTGTAGCCAATTTTGATACAGAGATAGCTGGACATCCAAAGGATAAAGGATATAGCATACTTTTTATCCGTCTACGGAAAAGGAAAAAATACGCGAACGAAGTTGCAGGCACCTACTAGTTTCTTATAAAAACTTTTACTTTCTATTTTACCTCATTGGGAGTTGACTCAAAAAATACAAACATTTACGTTAAATTTAACCACCTTGAGTGAATGAATGATTTTCCAATATTGCACCTATTTAAAGACAGTAATTTTTCTCATAATGTGCTTCAACACAACTAGAAATACTTATTATCGCTCTTACTTAAAGATGGCTGCATTCTTAGGGGTCCGTACCTCAATCGAAAAAAAACGGAACCCTTATAGGATCACTTTGTTGTCAGTCCGTGTGTCTGTCTGTCACGATCTCGAGAACTCGTGGAGGTATCGAGTTGAAATACTTACACCATATACTCAGGTCTACGGTCCCTTGAAGCTGTGAAAAAATCAAACTTCTACGTTAATGTGAAAAAAAGATTCGGCCGCTTATGTCGCAAAAAACGTACATTTCGACACTCTCAAGGGAATCAAAATGATAGGGTACTTCCCGATGACCTAGAACTAGAACTATGAAATTTGGCAAGTAATATCGTCTCATACTGCGAATACTTATAAAAATATGAAAACTATACATTTGTGGTAAAATCATAAAAAATATAGTCCTTTTCAAACATCATATTTGGAGTGAACTCGGTTGCGTTAAGTTTGCAACCTCGTTTATATGCGGCGCCATACATTTCAGGTGCAAACTTAACTCAACCAGGCCAATTAAGATGGGATAAGTGAAAGTTTGTACGTAACCCTCGGTGCGCGAGTCAGACTCGCACTTTGCCGGTTTTTTTCTCATATAATACTTTCAACTCCAAATCAACCCCTACAGAGGATGAATTTCCAACAATACTGAAATGCGAATGTTTCATAAAAAAAAAAAAAAGCCATCCCCACCTGCAATCAATAACCCGTAAAGTTTCGATAATGTAGTTTTTTTCGGGTTCCGTAGTCAACTAGGAACCCTTATAGTTTCGCCATGTCCGTCTGTCCGTCTGTCCGTCCGCGGCTTAGCTCCGTGATCTAGAAAGCTGGAATTTGGTATGAGTATGTGTATCATCATCGCCGTCAAAACGGTAAAATAAAAACTAATTTTTCTCTTCTTCTCGTAACTCAAGTCTATTGTGAAGGATGAGCAACTACGGAACCCTACACTGAGCGTGGCCCGACATGCTCTTGGCCGGTTTTTTAATAAGTAGCCATAATGTAATAAGTACATACTTATTTGGAATCAATAGATGAAGCTCTTTTTATTGGACCCCAAATGATCCAGAAAAATACAAGAAAAGAAAAACTTCATTATACCTTCTGCATTAAAAGTCGAGGCGGCTTTTCTTTTTAAAATGTTCTTAGGGTCCAGAAGGTCTGAGGTTCAGAAGGTTCATCCAGCCAAAGGAGAATTTCCGATCATCAAACGCCGTATATTATATTATAAGTACTTTTATGTTGTGACCAACCCACATTTGATAAAGTCCGATTTTCAAATGTCTAAATCTAAATTAACTGGTTCCGTGAAATGGGTTGCGACAAACGGATGTATAGACAGACGCATTAGTGAATCTAAGGCTTGCCTTTTTTGTAATTGAAATCTAAATTGTTGATTTTTTCGAGGGATTGGTGACCTTATCTTAGTCCATTATATAATTGCTTCAGTTTATGTATCCGAGTTCGCGCCTCAGTTTTTTGCAAGCGGAATGGATTCGAAATGGTCGCCGTTCATTTGGGGATTTTCCAGCTCAAGACCGATACTAATTGCCTGAACTTGAAACCTACAGTTGTTCATAGAAAGAAATGAATTATTTTTAAAAATAACGTTGACGTTCCGGGAATAGAGCCAATATTAGCAAAACAAAGGTAGATATGTATTTTTTTTTGTTTTAGTCAGCTTTTTTACCTCGGCGTTGACATGTGCCAAGAAAACTGCGCATTTCTCTGTTTTTTCAGCGTTAATAATTTCACGGAGGTGTGGTGCTATGACGTAACGCTTATTTATTTACCGCTGCTCAATAATATTTACAGATATCGTTAGGTATATCTAGATATATCTTCACCTCATGTATAGATGAGGTGAAGATGTCAACATTTGAAGGTATTTCAATAACGGTACAGTCGGTACCTACAGACACCGAAGTTGTGTTTCTTAAGGCGGTCAGTTTTTGGTCGATTTCGCCGCAAACGGACGCCTAATACAAACATCGCAATACTCCATCTAAACGGTTCGACATAGTTAGATCATTCTCTATCCATTCAGTTGCTAAAATATCGTAAAGGTTGATGAAGGTTTGGAGCACGAAACAGACCTGAACGAAACATTGATTTGTATATAATCCGGTTACGTCCTGATCCTGACGTCGAAGAAATGTATCTCGGAAGTCCCACATCTTGGATATTCATAAGATAAGTTAAGACGGAAGTACCTACTTATTTACTGTATTGGGCTCGTAATATATAAATGACTAGCTGTGCCCCGCGGTCTTACCCGGTCATCCCACGAAAACACTAAATTTATTCGGGATGAAAAGTATCCTATATCCTTTCCCGGGTCTCAAACTATCTCCATACCAAATTTCATCTAAGTCGGTTCAGCTTTTTAAGCGTGAAGAAGTAACAGACAGACAGACACACTTTCGCATTTATAACATTAATAACAGCGCCAGCCATTTGTTAAAGATTACCTTGAGAATGTAAGAAACGCACACGATTTAAAAAATAATAATAATAATAATAAATACCTACCTACCGGACAACCACACACGAATCGATCTAGTCCCAAATTAAGCTCAAGAAGGCTTGTGTTATGGGTACTAGACGACGCTATACGTACTTATATAGATAAATATATACTTAAATACATAGAACAACCATGACCCAAGCACAAATATTCGAGTTCATCACACAAATATTTGCCCCGGCCGGGATTCGAACCCGAGACCACCGGCTCAGTAGGCAGGTTACAAACCGAGCCAAACGCGTCGTCGATTACGACGACGATTTAAATATAACAAATACATAAATTAACTTAAAATTGATTGAGCGCAAGGTGAGTTATATATTTAGTCGCGTTAGACCAGGAACTCTGTCTTTCCTTTTCATCTTGTGGAAAAAAAATACTATCAACAGTTGAATTTTTGATACTAGTTACTTAGGGCCACTTTAACACATAAAGATACTGGGAAGGGTGGAGGAAAGAAAGCAAGGTGCTTAACATTTTCTTAATTTTTTTGTCACTATATTGCGCAGTATTCTTACGCATCAAAATATACACGTTCTAACATGATGGATGGCTTATTTTGACTACTGCTTAATTGCGATCTTGTTCATTGCGCTTAAGTATACCTAATTAGTCACTTTACGATGATGACACACCCACTCATGATGGGAAGTTCTAAGTATAGGCTGGAAATAATATTGACACAGTGATAACGCCCGATAAAATACCGTGGCATAGGAAAATCACGCTGGCAGTGACGAAATGCACTTAAACGTTAGCGCGATGTGCAGGATTTGGGTGATTCAAAGACAAAATATAATTAGGAGGAAGTCATATTTGCACCTTGTCACCTCACAGTCTACTTAAATAGGAAAATGTATTTGGTTCTGAAAGAAAAGAAATGGGCACGCACCGCCCTAAACAACATAGATTGGGTAAAGTATATGCCAAATGCCAAACATTATGCCATAATCGTTACCTACGTATAAAAACCGGCCAAGAGCATGTCGGGCCACGCTCAGTGTAGGGTTCCGTAGTTGCTCATCCTTCACAATAGACTTAAGTTACGAGAAAGATTTCAAGCTCTATAGAAAGGTTGTAAACGCCAAAGTAACTGTAGTTACTTATTACCTTCTGGAAGTCAACTTACGTCCTTTTAAGAACATTATGAAATTTTGTGATAATTCAAAAACGGCTCGACCGATTTTGTTCAATATAGTTTTCATTGAAAGTATTTATAAGGCCTCATTTTCATGAATTTTTTCATAATTTTGTGACCCGTGGTTGAAAAGTTATAGGGAGGTGGGGGGACGCTATTTTTTTTATTTTCGGAGCGAATATTTACAAAACTGCTGACTTTATTAAAAAATAATGTTTGGAGACCCCTATTATTTTTAAAATACCTATTCAGCGACACCCCACACACTAGTGTTGAAACGAAAAAAAAATCACCCCCACTTTAGGTGTTCGAGAGGTACACAAAAAAAAAATTTTTTAGTTTTTATTTTACTGTTTTGTCGGCGTGATACATACACATACCAAATTTCAGCTTTCTAGTACTAATTATCACGGAGCTAAGCCGCGGACGGACGGACAGACGGACAAACGGACATGGCGAAACTATAAGGGTTCCTAGTTGACTACGGAACCCTAAAAACGTGTAATGTAATCTGATAAAGCTGTTTTAGAAGGCCGATTAACGGACACCACCAACGATATCTACCGTGAAGTTATTCTTAAATTTGCAAGTTTCAGAAAGCTTGTTATAACTTTATACTGCTGTGAATCATCATCTGCTAAACGAAAGAGTCATCATAACAGCGACCAGTTCCTCCATGATGAAATCAGTGCCGTATTACCAAATTATCAAAGAGCCTGCCAGAATTCTAACTTATCAGTGCATGCATTATGGTAGAGAGCCATTAGAATTTTTATGGTTGAGTGCTAATTTGAATCCTAATAATATAATAATAATAATAAGCCCTCACGCTCTTGTTGCTTCCGGCCGTCGGCACAATGGCATTAAGGGGCCCACCTGGTGAGGGGCGAGTCACCACCCGCCAGAGGTAACAGTCAGTTACGGCGGATGACTTTTTTCTACTGCAATAGCCCAAATAAATAGTCCATCCAAACTCCATTTTAATAGCCCGGTTTCTTTTTCATCTCAATGTAATCCCACCAAAAACATTTCATGTAAAATTGGCGGCCAAGACTCACATGCTCATAACGCTTTTTCTGTAAAAAAGTTATCAGATCCCTGGAAAAGCCAAGCCCCTAAGCCCTGAGTTTACTAATCCTACACCTTGGCTTCAAAGGTATGGCTTGGCCGTTTCATAAAATACCGTAAATAAGTCTAATGGACTGTCCAGCCTATATGGTAAGGAATTAAGTTTATACATATTATCATGAAGACATAAACTTAGCTTCTTGATATCGTATTGGCCAGACGGTCCGTTGAACTTATTTACGGTATTTTATGAAACGGCCAAGCCATACCTTTGAAGCCAAGGTGTAGGATTAGTAAACTCAGGGCTTAGGGGCTTGGCTTTTCCAGGGATCTGATAACTTTTTTACCGAAAAAGCGTTATGAGCATGTGAGTCTTGGCCGCCAATTTTACATGAAATGTTTTTGGTGGGATCTCATTTATTTTTGTAAGGTACCCTAGTTTTTTTCATTTATTTGGGTCATAGCGTCTGTAAGTAAGTAGTAATAATAGCAAAAGCGTTATGAGCATGTGAGTCTTGGCCGCTAATTTTACATGAAATGTTTTTGGTGGGATCTCATTTCTTTTTGTAAAGTAGTTTCGAATTTTTAGGTTTTTTTTTGTGCTGTAGCGTTTCTAGGTAAGTAGTAATAATTGTGTATTTAAGAAATACTTACGTTTACCCCATATATATACACATTTATCCCCCATTTTGGAAAACCCATACAAACTTTCATCCCCTTATTTAAAGGGTGGGGGGTGATTTTCTAAGAATCCTAGAACATGTATTTTATTATTTATAACAAGGAGTCCCTATATCAATTTTCAGACCTCTAGTATCAAAATCTGTAGAAGTCTCATACAAACTTCCATCCCCTAGTTTAAGGGTTGGGGGGTAAAAGTTCCAAGTTTCAGAATTATTCTATTGTTTATGTACTAAACCTAGCTTACATACCAAATTTCAGCTTTCTAGGTCATCGGGAAGTACCCCAGAGGTTTTGATACGTCAGTGTATAAGTGAGTGGCAAAATCGGCGTATTTTAGGTACCAATAAAACCTAAAGTATAAAAGCTAGATCAATTAAATTAAGTACATTTTATATGTTCCCTAACTGCATCTTAACCTGTGAATTTGGGCGCTCTGGTGTTAACTGGGACGAAGCTATGAGGGTTTAAAAATTAGACGAAACGGTTCGAGAAAAGGTAGGTAGTGCCCCGCTTCTTTTTTGCTCGTCTTGGCGGGGGCACTACCGTGCCCCCAGATAGTTCAATCACCTGCTGGGACCGGTTCATGGATGTATCATCTTATTGATATGATCAGGAACGGGTCCCAGCAGGGATACAGCCACAGCCAATTTCTCCAAGGGGCCTCTACGTGTTGGATCCATATCCCCACGCAAGCCTTCCAAAAGACCGGTACGTATGAGCCTGAGACTCGATAACGAGATACAAATAATAATAATATCATTGTACCATAGCAGTTACGACCGTACAATTTCAAACATCGGAGTAGCCCTTCAAGTACGAGTAGGTATCACGTTCCGATACGCACATCATCTGAAAATAGTATCTACGAGCTTTGATTATGTACCCCCGCTTGGTACCGGAGTATAAATAAAGTATAGCCTAGCAAGCGTCGGTCCGGCCCAGGGATAGCGGCTCTACAAAAAAAAGCTTTCATATGGCAATAATGTGCATACGTCATATTTGCATCATTAAACGTCAGTCAAGGATTTGTCATTATCAATTTCAAAACATTGTTTACCGGAATGCTGCTCAATCCTTCGTTCTCCTTGCGAAATAAATACTGAATCCTATTGAAAAAACTTGACTTTCATCATTGTGTATAGTTTTGGCATTATTATGCAAAAAATACTTGAAATTTGCGGAATATTTTAGTCCTGTGTCCAGTCGTTGCCAGTAAAATAATTTAGTACCACCACAGAATATACCATGTCGTGCACAGAAGCAAAAAATTAAAACATAGATTTTACTCGTCAGACTGAACAATAATAATAATAATTTAAACGTGAAAGTTACGTTCGATCCTCTATGTACGATTCCCACCGAGCGGGCCGCGTCGCAACGGGCGCTCTGGCAGCCGGCAGCGGCCGACCGCGTCCAGTGACCAATTCGGAGGGGGTCGGCTGCCGCCACGTTCCAGCGGACGCTGGAGCGCCCGGCGGCAGCCGACTGCGTCCGTCCAGCGATCAAATTCTAGGGCGACGGACGTGCGAGCGGAGCCGATGGCGTGCGGCGGTAACCGAACGGAGCCGATGGCGTGCGGTGGTAACTGAATGTAGCCAACGGCGCGCGGCGATGACCGAACGGAGCCGCTTACGCGCGACGACAGCCGAGCACCTCCGTCCGCGTCCGCAAGCGCCCGATCGGCCGGCAGCGGCGCCAATAACATTCGAATATGGGATCTGACTGTCGTAAAGAAGCTTTACCTACATTCATTTGGCAACTATTTAGATGCGCTTCAGCGCTCGCCGACTCCGCCCGCTCGGTGGGAATCGTACATAAATTCTAGGGCGACGGACGTGCGAGCGGAGCCGATGGCGCTCGCCGACTCCGCCCGGTCAGTGGGAATCGTACATAAATGTTAAACGATGATTGATGGACGGTCGCCAGTGTTCGGAAATCGTCGTAAACAGCCAATTGTCGAATTGTCTCTAACGACCGATGTGCAATATTTATCGCCGAGTACAGTATTAGTGCATATAGGTAAAGTTTCTGTATTACTCGGTTACTAATTGTCAAGATACAATGTCACATAAACGAGGTATTGTGAGGCACTTGATCGCTGTCTGCAAGACATGCACAGTAATCAATCGTGGATGGGTGTTGTGGTTTGTATTTCTACAAAGTAACCGCTAGAGAGGCGCTGTACTATTCTCCATACAAATCGTTTACGCGGTCGTTAGTGAGTACGGTCACGGTCATCAATAACTCGTGGTAGGGGTACAGTACGACACAGTTAAAGCGCAAAAAATAATCAACTCATTATTCTCAGTCAGAAAAACATCATTTAATGATCAATCCATCAGTATTCAAATATGTACCTTACCTAATTGTAAATAAAAGTCCTTATTTTATAATAATTAGACGCTTACTGATTTTAAGTATCCTTGTTTATGATACCTACTTATTCATGATAACTTAATTAACCAGGAGATATTGAAACATTGTCTAAATTACATAGCGGTGATAATTATTTCTGAAAGATCACTTTAGAACACGTTTTACCATACCGCAGTTACGAGTAGAATGTGTTTTCAGTTACAAGAAACAAACATTTTCCGTTAAGTATTGTCTATTTGCTAGGTGCTTACTTCAATAATGCGTTATACGACTCCGTTTTTCTGAAGATAGTAAAAACACGTTGGTTCATAGATATTAGTGCTACGCTAGTAATAATAATGATCGCAAAATAAGTTACATACCTATCGATACATTAGCACATGCGAAGACCGAGGTGTTTATTCGTTTGTTCATTGTTTTGCAAGTTCCTCAAAAATTGTGTGACATATCAATTTACATCTTGCGGCGCTCAACAAAAGGTAATACTTATGTCGAGCTGCGTGTTTTCAGCTCCTATATTTTAACAGTAAATGCTGCCAATGCAAAACATGAGGCAAAAATAATAAATCGATTTAGGTACTTACTTACGAATCAGAGACGCTTTATTACGGTTAGTTATATAGGTAATAGTAGTTTATGTGACTGTACATAATGAAGGGTATTAAACACGAGTGGGGGTTTATGAAACAAACCGAAGGCAAGTTTCATAATAACATCACACGAGTGTTTTAATGCCTAATTATGTATAGTTACATACACTACTTTATCTAGCCATATCATATAGGCCTCGATAATGCATTCAGGAGTCGCACATTACGACATATATTACCCGGTAATGGCGGTAATGAAGTTTTCTGGCAGCTGTGAGTTTTTTTTTTATTCAGAGACAAACTAATGTTGGCCCCAACTATCATATCGTTCGATATCTTACTTACGTTACGTGCGACATTTGTCAAATTTGATGCAAATTGACAATTCATTTCGAACTAAAAGTCATCTCGACTAATATTAGAATAAAGGTCAAATCAAATTTCTTTGTTTTTCAAAGATGTTCGAAATTTGAATAAATACTACTATCGGAATCGATGTTATTATTTAGCAATAATAACATTTTCACAGATAAGAAATTTGTTCTAATAAAACAGTCTAATTTTATAGTGGTCATACGTAATGTGCGGTTCTTGAACGCATCATGGATGGTTTATGATGTTTGGATAGATAAACGTAGTTTTCTCAAACATGCAATGAAATATTGTCTTTGCGTTCCTTATAATAGGCTCGGAACTATCGCTTTTTGGGCGCAACAACTCGAGGGGACTGTAAAGGGATTTCATACTGCTTTTCAGGCCTAGGCCTGCAAAGTAACTTTTTTTTGGTTTCAACAACAAGGTCATTCACACAGTTGGCTTATTTGACAAAAAGCAGGTTTTCTTTTTAAAGGTTGGTTGTTAGACACTTGTAAAAAAAAAAAACAAAATTTCAAATTGGTGCTAGGCGGCTAAAACCTGGTATCGGGGGGCTCTCGGGGCTCAAAAATATGAATCTGAAATCTTGTCCGAAAATTCGGTCAAATTCGGAAAATATCGAAAAAAAAACGATTTGTATGGAGAAAATTTCAAATTGTTCCTAGGAGGCTGAAATTCGGTATCCGGGGTTTTTTGGGGCTCCTAAGTCAGAATCTGAAATCGGATTTTTAAAATTCGGTCAAATTCGGAAAATATCGGACAAACAATATTAAGTGTTATTCTTTGAAGTATATTCTTTTATTTCATTGTATGTTTGAGAAAAGCACTATACATGCCTCGTCGTGAAAACGGATTCCCGGCCTCGTATCACTATCCGGCCTCGCTCGCACGCTCGCTCGGCCGTATATACCTACTTGGCCGGAAATCCTCATTTTCCCGGCCTCTGATGTAATGTACTATTTTAAAAACTGTAATGTAATCTGATAAAACTTTTAAAATAAATAAATAAATATCGGGCGACCTCAAACAAAGCGATCTAAGTCCCAAATAAAAACTCTAGTTAGGGTTGTGTAATAAGTACTAGACTACGATATACATACTAATATAGATAAACTTTTACTTAAATACATACATGCATGACCCAGTAAAAAATATTGGAGTTCATCACACAAATATTTGCCTTTGCTGGGATTCGAACCCAGGACCGCCGTCTCAGTAGGCAACTTCGCTGCCACCACGTCGTCAAAGCCTAACTGCGTAACTGTCCAGATCACTAGACTGGCTATGCGCATGGGTCACAGATGCTGAAGACTTTTGACGTGACAACGTCTTAAATTAGGTTGCGGCTCGGAGTCACTCATGAAAAAGTGTAACGCCCGCTCACGTTACGAGGGCCGGTTGTCCCGCTAAAACTCGAGAACGGCTGAACCGATTTGGCTAATTTTAGTATTGAAATATTCGTGGAAGTCGAGGGAAGGTTTAAACGGTGAGAAAATATTGAATAAATGAGTGGAAAATAATAAAAACGATAATTTTATATTCCCATACAAATACAAACTGTTCGTACTTACCTGTCAAACATATGATGTTTGTTCCGTCGGTTCGGTATTTTTAGAATAATTACATGTAGATCTAGACTAAATAAGGGTTTGGAATCGACAACATACATGCATAATAGTCTGATTATCGCATATTTAGATTTAAAACATGTAAAATAATGACACTATAATGACATTAATGACACATGTGATGGGTGCGTTCAGAAAGTAACACTTAAAATGTTGTTACAAATAAATATTCTACCGAGAAAAAGACGTCACGTAAAATCTTTCTTCGCCCGTAAAACCGACTTTACAGGCAACCATTTTTTTGTAAGTATTACTTTATTCTTAATACTATACCTACAAAGAAAGCATCTAGTGCGCCGCAATGATTATATCTGTCCCCCTAAAAAATCATCACCGCCTTTGCCCATACATTTTTCTGCTTCCTTGAAGAACGCAAGTTTTTGCACCCAGAAATACGTACTTAACCACATGGTATTGTACTGTAGTATTTGTGGTAAAGTGAATAAATACTTATTATTATTATCTTACTAAGGATAACTAATGTTTTTACATTTCAGTGGGTTCGGATATCTAAAACAAATGGCATCATAATTAAATATGCCCAGGCAGTTCACTTGTTATTTGAGGGTCAGTCGTATTCGCCCGTTTTATTGCAAAGCACTCGTAATTCCAATGATTAATGACCTGTATGCCTTTTGTTTTAGCAACGACAAGCGGGGGCACGGAAGTGTCTCTTCCAAGTTTAGTAAAGACGATCGTTGTCAGTTAAATCAAGCTATTTTTAGTCTATCTGGACTAAAAATAGCTTGATTTAACTGAGTGTTCGGCTAATCTAAATACTAGGCGCTCTGTAAGCTGTTGTGACTTCATACTCGTATGTTTCTAAATGGCTAAAATTCCTTTGCATAATTATTATTATTTTTAAACTGCTGGCACAAAAAATTATAAAAGGTACTCTTTTATCGAACCTAATACTCACAAAATTTCCAAGAATCGTTTGTGAAAGTCGACCTGTTCACTAGATTATCCATTAATCTGGACAACTGGACAGCAGGACAAACGGACATATGGTTGCATTTTGTCCAAACTGAAATCATTTTATGTACCTACATTATATAGGTACCTACTCATTGGCATGTCGGTGAAATCTCGAGTGTCTTAGAATTAAATAATTAGGTATGTAAGTAGAAAAAATGTTTTTTCAACAGTCTCAAATCTTTTTATGTTGGGACGTTTCGCTCGCCCGGTCAGCAAGTAAGCAAGTATTGTTTCATAAGTTCTGTGTCCAGCAGGCATGTATGTATGTATCATCTGGACTGGACAGTAAAACAAGCGGATCCAAAAGTTCGTGCACAGATGTAGAGTAAAGTTATACCATCGTATTTCTGTATTATCCTTTTACTGTAGCTTATTGCAAGTGCAAGTCAAATGCGAGCTTATCCGACTGAACATAATGGCAAAACAATTGCTCACAATATCTGCATTAAAGTAAGGTTTTCGCAATAGGGTAGATTTTTATATTTTAACATTCCAAATATAGTTCCGATTCCGATTTAAAACTAACTTGTAACTTTTTTTTCTGATAAAAGATACCTAGGTATAGGTAAAGTTGTACAAAAATGGTCACTGCGCATCATCCCCGTGAGGCGTAATATAAAATGGCAAGGTTTGATGGGTATCGCTACCTATGAAACTTGGCATCGATGTCTGCATGCTAATGCTAGCGAGATTTTATTGACGTTTAACAGGAGAAGGATTTAACGTCGCCTATTTGAGTGTTAGAGTTGGAAGTTTCCATAGCAATTATGTAGCACTTAACTATAACAGGGCGAGGCACATAATTCAAATATGATTGCTTTGTTTGGGTTATCTTATTACTGTTCTCGTATTTATTTTGAATCTTGGAAAAGGTTATTTACAATTTTATATAAAAAGTAAAATACAATAAAGTAATTAGAAAATATTAGTACATACATTCCGATTTAATGCTTATTGGCTACAATATTTAGTCCTGTCCGTGATGATAGACTCGCATTCTCGACACCTGGCATCGGTGCATACTTACAGTATACGGCAACTCAGACTTCACGTCACGAGACCGTATTGAAGAACAAATTGCTGGTGAATGATCTTGGCTACATGGAGCAAGATGAGAATAACCGAAGATAATATGCCCGAGTGCTTCACCTTATTATTTTGTTTTCTTTGGACCTTTTGTATACCGCATCGACCCCTGTTGATCTATTGTGGCAGGCCTTCATTAGAGGTCACTTCTGAGTCCCATTGAGTCCAGGAATTCCCTGACTCTGAGCAATGAGTCGTTGTATCTTCTGAGGGCACAACATGATGCCCTAAGTGATGCGGTTGAGCAGCCATATGAGTTAGCGAGACACACGTACCGCGCACCGCTGCCGCTGTCACGCAAGGTCGTGGCATCTCCATAAGTAGTTATTGTTTATAATTTTGATTGCTGGCTTAGTATAAACTATGATTCAGTTTTGCCGTATATGAAGTATTGTAATAGTCGTCAAGATGGGATGACGCTATCTCTTTAATCATCAAATTGCCGACACTTATATCATTGAATTTTATTTCAAAGTCAACGTTCCGTGGATTTTAATTTCATCGACAATTCAGTTCGTCGAAATGTCATTAATAATAATTTTAAATTTAATTAATTACCTCGCCTACAAGCCACGTTCCTTAACCGATTCTCATGACATTTTGTGAGTAGGTTCGATAAGTATGTAGAATATTTTTGTACCTCAATTATATGGGCTATTTGGCGTAACTTTCATAAAATAATAATTTAGCCGTCTCCGACGGTCGGCCCAGGGGATACGTCAGCGAGAGAACCATTGGCCTAGGCCTCTGATTGCCTCCTGGGAGATATCACCGAATAAGACTAGGCTTACAATGAGTCGCATGGGTGTCGTCAGCGACCAACCCTAACTTAAATTTATTTATTCAATTAATCATATGAGATGTATACATCGGTAGATTAAAGTACAATAAAACACAACCTAAAAATTAAATGCATTTTGGGGTGCCCGGGAATATCATTCGTGAACAGAGAGTCAGAGAGTAGAGAGAGTGGGGGACTGCACTAAACCTTGCGGGACGCCAGCGCCGATGGGTACTGCGATGGGAGGGTATTGGGAGGGCAGTTCGTATTAATATTCGTATTAATATTGGCAATTTGGGTCTGATTGTTGACAGTAACCTTACGTGGGATCCTCAGGTTTCTGATGTTTGTCGCGGGGTGACATATGCGTTAAGATCGCTTTACAGGTTTAAAAAAATTCTCCCGGTGAGCACTAAGACTCTTCTCGTCCAAGCTCTTGTCCTCCCCGTTATCGAATATGCTGATGTGTGTTGCTCTAATCTCACCCAGGCCTCCTTGAATAAGCTGGAGCTTATGCTGAACAACTGTATCAGGTTTGTTTTTGGCCTTCGTAAGTACCTACGACCACATTTCTGACTTTCGCCGACAATTAAACTGGCTTCCTGTACGTGAACGTAGGTCTCAAAGAATTCTTTGCACTCTCTTTTCGATCTCAAATCTAAGTTTCAATTTGTGACTGCTCGCCCTGGTTGCACTCTCCGTACTTGTCATAGACTTAAACTCGTTGTCCCTCTCCACCGCTCCGGTTTCATGTCCTATTCCTTCACGGTTCAGGCAATACGCCTCTGGAACGCTCTCCCACTCAACATTAGACAAGCTCAGAGCAAACTCTCCTTCAAGCGCATGTTGCGCAAGCATCTTTCGGACAATCTCTCTTCCTAACTTTCTTCGAAATATTTTACTTTGGGTACATAATATATGTATGTAAGTATATCATATAAAGTATTCGTGTACGTTTATGGTAATTATCTATATAAAAGAAGAAACTGACTGACTGACTGACTGACTGACTGACTGACATATCAACGCACAGCCCAAACCGCTGGTTCTAGAGAGTTCAAATTTGGCACGTAGGTTTCTTATAAGGTGTAGGGGTGCACTAAGAAAGGATTTTTCAAAACTCACCCTCTAAAGGGGTGAAATAGGGTTCCAAAGTTTGTATGGGGAAACAAGATTAATTAGACTATTTTATTCGAAACTTCACAGGAGTATTTCTAACAATAAATAAGTAAACACGTGTTTCAGGTTTTTTGAAAACTCAACCCCTAAAAGGGAGAAATGTGGTGACAAAGTCTGAAAATCAGCATGAGTGTTGTTTTTATGGTTTATCGGGTCGCTGATTACGAGAACCGCAACAATTTTAAAATCCAACGTGGCGGACGTGAGTTACCATCTCCCCTGTTGGGGTGAAATGGGGTTGAAATGTCTAAATACTAAACTGCTGGTTTTAGAGATTTCAAATTTGGCACGTAGGTTCCTTATAAGGTGTAGAGGTGCACTAAGAAAGGATTTTTCAAAACTCACCCCCCAAAGGGGTGAAATGGGGTTCCAGAGTTTGTATGGGGAAACAAGATTAGTTAGACTATTTTATTCGAAACTTCACAGGAGTATTTCTAACAATAAATGAGTAAACACGTGTTTCAGGTTTTTTGAAAATTCAACCCTTAAAAGGGAGAAATGTGGTGGCAAAGTCTGAAAATCAGCATGGGTATTTCTTTTTATGGTTTATCGGGTCGCTGATTACGAAACCCGCAACGATTTTAAAATCCAACGTGGCGGACGTTAATTAACATCTCCCCTGTTGGGGTGAAATGGGGTTGAAATGTCTAAATAATAAACCGCTGGTTCTAGAGAGTTCAAATTTGGCACGTAGGTTCCTTATAAAGTGTAGGGGGTGAAATAAAAGAAGCATTTGTCAAAATTACCCTCCTACGGGGGTGAGATAGGGGTCGTAAGTTTGTATGGGGAAAAACGATTAGCAAGACTATTTTATTGAAAACTTCCAAGGAGTATTTCTAACGATAAATGAGTAAACACGTGTTTCAGGTTTTTTGAGAATTCAACCTCTAAAAGAGGAGAATGTGGTGACAAAGTCTGAAAGTCAACAAGGGTAATGTTTCTATAGATTATCGGGTCGCTGATTACTATAACAACAATATTGGAATATAACAACAATACTGAAAATAAACAGGGGTATTGTTTCTATGGTTTACCGGGTCGCTGATTACCAAAACAACGACGATTTTAAAAACAAACGTGGTGGACGTGAAATACCTACCATCTCGCCTGTTGGGGTTCGATGTGGTTGAAATGACTAAATATGAGTATGGGTGTCATTTTTATGGTTTCTTGGGACGTTAATAACGAAAATGCCATCGATTTTGAAATTTTATATCGTGGACATGAAAATTATTAAAAGCATTTGCGCCAAATTGCAAATTAATCGGTCCAATAGTTTTGCAGCAAATCGGTTGTACAAGACGGGCTACACGTGATCCTATAAGGGTTCTATTTTTGCTTTTGAGGTATGGATAGAGTCCCGCGTTATCCTAATATATTAAAAAAACAGTATTTGGTGCCATCTTGATCGTCGTCAATCGGTACCTAGGCCAGCGCGGGCGCCACGTATGGACGGGCGGAGTAATCATCGGGAAACTTCCTGCATCCGTAATAAATACATTCAAGCTTTTCAACAATTACGTTAAGTCATTTCAGAATGTTGAATTACGCTTATCTGGCTCAGAATTAGTACATTATTGCCGAGGCCCGGAAAGTAGGGGATTGCCTGACGAGGTGGTTTGCAAGCCGAGCATCGCGAGGCTTGCAAAAGATGCGAGTCAGGCAATCCCCGTTTCCGCCAAGGTTTATATACTTAGTGCTTTTCTCAAACAATGTGAGGAAATAATAAAAATACACTTGCAAAATAACAAGTAATTTAATAGGATTAACAAGAAAAACGAACAACAATCAGTTAAGTACGAGTACACAAATTAAGTAGAGGTATGTTTCTTTTATTCTTTCCAATAGGCTGCCGCGTACACTTTCCCTCCTTATATTTTAAGAAAAATCGATTTATATATTAGTGTTTGGGGTACGAAGTTCTATGTATATATTTTCGAACGATATTGAGGTATTCACCGCGGATGACAAATACTCAGTCATTTGTTTTAGTGTCGCACAATTTGACAATCAAAGATTGGTCGTGTGGCTTTCGATGTCTTCCATGGTAATATTTTTAAATCGTAAACTGCGGCTCGCTCTGTTTAGTCCCATGATAAGGGCAACCTGTAAAGAAAATATATTGAATTACAGTAAAGCACAAACTTAACTAAAACAAAAATAACCCGTTCAAAATAGGTACATTTTATGATCAAACTTTTACCTTAACAGCCAAGCAGCGTCTGGTAGTGCTTCCTTTAAACAATTGACAACATTTTCTCCAGTCTAAACCTTAAATTTCTTGCTTTTATAACCATCGGATTGTCTTTTTTAAAATGTTGTCAGGTTCGTGTAGAAAACGAATTTGCATGTTTGCTTTCTTTCCATAACATAAATTGGTCGTACACTTGATTATATTTATCTCTTAATTTAGTAGGTAGCATTATATTATTTATTTACTCGAAAATCATTTACGCGCATACACTCAATAGCAATTAAATAAAATTGTAATTTTACCGCCTAAACTTACTTTTTTCTTCTGACATCTAAAAAAAAAACAAAACTTGCACGAACTGTTAAACATACTTTACACTGTACCGATTCCATCAGCTGACTATTCGCCCGCTCGAATGGCGTTGGATGTTGTCGGGCGTCAATTAGAAACGAAGGCCAATCTGATCAGCTCGGCAAAGTTTGCTAATGTGTGAATGCTACTTAATGTTAAACGTGTGGTTGTCATGGCTGTATGAGATTTGTCCTACGTCGATCTCAATTTATGTACAGTACCTATGAAATTTTAAAAAGTTATGGAAGCGGGAAAAAATGGGTTTTCATACATTTATTTTTTCCCGAGGGAGCGAATATTCTTTTTTTTTTTCATTGTTAAAAATGAGGGTCTTTGCGTATTCTATTTTCAAATGGGAAGTGAAACATTTCCGAGCATGTTTGAGAAAAATATTTTTTTCATTCATCAACGAAGAGAACATATTGCCACATACTCGTACAGACGTAACTTAGAACATGGCTTAGAATCATTAAACCAATCTCGAATATCCCAAGTCGATAAGCGGAGGCTCGGGACAGTATATAAAAGCTTTATACAAATTAATTGCACATTCCCGCATCTTAGTTTCACTTCGAGTCATGAATTTTGAAGTGAACTTTATTTGGATAAGGTAAAAGCTGGGATCGCTTGATTTGAGTGCTTGAGTTATCGGTTTGATTTGATAAAGTGGAGTTGTAATAACTTAAAAAGTATTTCCCAGTAATATTAGAAAAGCAAAAGTGTATGTTTGTTACTTCTTCATGCTAAAACGGCTGGACGGATATGCATGATGGATATGTAGATTGCAGATTATACCCTAACTTAAAAAATAGCCTACTTTTATCCTGAAAAAAGAGCATCGTTCCCGTAGGATAATGTATATTATATAGGAACGCGAGCGCAGCCGCGGGTTAATGCTAGTCTAATTATATATACATTCCTATACATATCTTATATTATTGATTTGTGTATTAATTATTTTGTTTCTCTCTAACTTTGATCCTGCACCGACTACATATTTCTGTTTAACCCAGTGGTTGACTGGTAGAGAATGCCTAAAGGCATTAAGTCCGCCATTTGTACTTTTTTTTGTATTGCGCAATAAAGTTTAAATAAATAAATAATAAAATTTAAGTCGGACTTTTGATTGTTCGCTTTATCGGTCTTCGGAATTTTGAAAATCGGAATTTGTTTTTGTGTTTTATCGGAATATTATAAAAAATCGGGTCTTTATATTCGGAAAGTCGTTTATATTCGATAAAACGCTGTGTATTGAGACATTTAAAAAATCGTAATTTTAGACATTCGACTTTTTAAACCATTGATACAAAGATCAAAGCTAAAAAAAAAATGAAATGCGCAATCTGGTGGAAGAGACCGGGAATCGAACCCAGTACCTCTGGACCGGCAATCCTTAGGTACCGGGTTCGAGCTTTGATCTTTGTATCAATGGTTTAATATAAGAATAGTGGTGTGTACCCACATTAAAAATTTAGACATTACATGTTTCATAAATTTAATCGACTTTTTCTTATTTTCGCTAAGAATAAATACGTCTAGAAACCAAATCAGCGCTTTAAAAAAAATGGGAATAACCATGGTTAGGAAAAGTAAAAACTGCAGTTTGTAGATCCATATTAGAAAGCGATGTTCGCTTACAAATAGGACATTGATTATTAGAAGGTTTCCTTTGGCAGGATGAACCTTTTGAACTGTCAGAATATTTTAAGAAGGATTTTAAGAGGGATCTTGAATTTTAGTTATTTGTCTGTCTGGCTAGTATAACTAAGTAGCAGCGAATCTGCTTGAAGTACTCAACAAGGTACAAGTCTATACCTGTCGCTTTCATGGTAATATTTGTCACGCGATAGAGTCGCGTGGCTTATTTGAGCTACATAGAGCACAGAGAGCGCGGCAAAGGCGACGGAGTCGATGCCCGTCTTCGAAAGAGCCGGCCACTCAGACGCCATTAACAAAAGACAAAAGTGCTGTGATTAGGACTACACCGTACGTTTTATTCTTCCTTTTAAAAACAAAAAATAACGGTATTTACAAACCGAGTTGTTGTTGCATGGAGCACAGTAGGTAAACATATTATTTAGTAGAGCTACTGGGAGTTTGGTGATGGTGTTGGTTTAGGAATAAGGTAAATTTAGAAAATCTGATATTTTAGGTACTTTATTGGAACTATTTAAAAATATTTTTTTACCATTATGCTGTAGGTACGTCTTAGATAAATATGGAAATAGTGGTGACTTGTTCCAGCGCCACTTATAACCACAGCTTGAACACGCGCATCGTGGTATCGCGATGTACCTACATTATTTGGATTATAAATATATTGAACCCTTAAAACACTTTTGTTATTAAACCACTGATACAAAGATCAAAGCTCAAGCTTATGTTATTTACACTTCCGCTTAAAAATACCTTCTTTCTCTTCCTTTTTATCTCTTTAATAAAACGCATCGTAGGTACTGCTACTGCTCTTATCAACACTTCAACAAGATTCAAGATCATAGTTTGCCAGAAAGAACCATTCACGCTGCGTTTCGGTGAACAGAGCCGAGCTGTGATTTTTTGTGTCGAATTACGAAGGTAAAAATATTACGTGAGATTGAAGGTGATATCAGTGTATTTTTTTTAATTTCACGTATTAACCTAAGAAGTGTTTTGAAGAATTTTAGGTAATTCGTCAAAAACTAATTTGCTCACGTGTATTCGCTATTCGGTGGCGGTGAACTCGATGATTCAAGAGAATTCTGTGGTATTACATTGTATAACAATATTATTTCGCCTACTGTTTGTGTCATAATCGAATTTATTTTAATATAATTTAATATCCATACAAATATTACAAAAATTACACTATAAGTATAATAGGGATCATTAAGTTTTCCAAAAGTAGTCATATTTTATATTTTTCCGATAGTATACGTTGTTGGGACCCTGAATGTACGAATAATTTATGTTTCAGTCGTATAGTTTTTTAGATATCATTTTTTAAATCCCCTAAATGACAGTTGGTAAAATACCGAAAGTAAACATTACCGTTCAAGTCAAACAATATTAAAAAAAATAATAAAAAAAAATAACAACTTTTGGTTGTCATGTCATTGTCAAACGAATTAACGGTTTTGCTTGTTATTTCGTTTGCTTTTGTGTCTGCTGTTTTCTCGAGGTTTTAAAGACGACTTGTGCTTGATTTCTGGATTCCGACGTCCTAACTAGCAAAGTAGTGATAAAAGAAAATGTTTTAACACTAAATAATGATATAAGAGTCATAAAATAGCAACTCGGAGCTGCTATGTTGTATATTGGCGACTTGTATCATCATCTAGCTGTATAATCTTATACAGCTATATCGTGATAAGAATTGATGACATAAACGTTTACTGGACTTCTTAATACGGCACATATAACACAGCTGCACAACAGTATCCCTAACTGTGATTTAGAGCAATTTCGTTGCATATCAGATATTTACCGTTGCCTGTATACAGC
This sequence comes from Apotomis capreana, assembly GCA_947623375.1. Classification (NCBI taxonomy): domain Eukaryota; kingdom Metazoa; phylum Arthropoda; class Insecta; order Lepidoptera; family Tortricidae; genus Apotomis; species Apotomis capreana. The sequence goes on along the minus strand of OX392498.1, from coordinate 37,188,701 downwards.
TAAGTAACTCTATTGTGGCTTTTAATGCGCTGCAATATCGCTGGTGATATATCAGTGCAATAATGGAGCTAACTCGAGATATATAAGAACATAACGCAGCTGATATGCGTCTAAAGTATTATATAATGGCGTTTCCTTAACACCAGCAGCATAAAGTTGTTTAAAGATCTACATTAACACTAAACAGTTGCAAATACACTTTTTAAGGCCTTTTATATCACCAGTGACATATAAACATTGTTGTTACTAATATAACGCAAAATAAATGTATATCAGCTGTTGTAACCTCATTTATAGGATCTTTATGATAGTCAAACCAGCGTCGAGAATTCGGAAGTTGGTTCCGTAGATACAAAAAATGAAATCTTAACAGAACCTTGTTCAGGATACCAAGATGACTTGTTTGCGACTGACAATTTTGATGACAATGGAGAAGATGAAAACATATTCTTCCACAGCCATTCAAATCTGTTGAGTTTTATGAAATTACTTCTGCTTGAAAAATTACTAGTAATTGACCAAAAATATATAACCACTTTCATTCCACGCAAATGAGTTGAACAATATTGAAGATACTTTATTTATTACCTAAAGGTAGGTACAGTAGGGGGTTTTACTAGTTTTATTAAGGAACCCGAAAGTGTTTGGTAATGGCGGTGGGAAACTGTAAATTTGTGATATATCGGTAACCAGAACACATTTTAGATACATATTGGTGACTTTAAATAATTTGCTATTTTAAATATTTTTTATTTAATTAAATATTCAATATTTAATAGGGGCATGAAAAAAATACAAATAATATGCTATTATTTCATCAATAAAATTTTGAGCACATGATAAATTACCCGTTATGCACGTACCTAAAAACAACTTGACACTACTTGCTAACACAAAAATAGTTTGCTATTTTATTATACTTACAAAACTGTTAATTGTAAGGTCATTTTTTTTCATACAACTTTATTTACACATAACACTCAGTATTTAGCACTAACTATATGCGACATAAAAGAATCCCTAATAACAATATAACAACAAACAGCTCTATATCAGCATTGCTGTTACTTTCTTATCATAATTTAGTGATATAGTGATTCAGGCACCATTGGTGTAACGCTAAAGAGATTCATAAAACATTGTAGTATCATGGATACCTATACATCAAAGTAGTGACGTGCGGCGCCAAAATACACATGATATATCATCAAATAGCTGTAAAACTGGGGCCACTTCTCAGTGATAGAGATGTTTCTATCACGGATATAAAACTGCGTCTGTCACCGATTTACAGCTAAATTTGGTTCAGTTTTGCTAGTTGGGTTACCTGCATTTCACGACGACCCCGCGCTACGTATTGGACTACGACTGGTTCTTTTCTGACGACAAACGCACGTATTTTGGGAAACGATGTAAACAACCCTTGGTCAGCCTCAGCTTATTATTTACAATGAGTGCATCAGTTGGTTTTGTGCAGGCAGATTCTACAAATTTGCCGGATGTGGATATGGCAGTTATTATAGAATATTTACAGACCAGTGACAAACACAACATTGCTGAGATAAGGGGTGTGAAAACATTGATGTAAGTTACTAAATAAGTAACTTATTTTAAAAATGCAAGTGTTATAACAGTATAATAACTAATTTTTTGTTTACATTTTAGGGCCTCAAGAAATGGTTATGTCCAGCATGCAGTAGGTTATGTAGAAATAAACCAAGACTCGAGATCTCGAGAAAACAGCAGACACAAAAGCAAACGTAAATAACAAGCAAAACCGTTAATTCGTTTGACAATGACATGACAACCAAAAGTTGTTATTATTTTTAATTTTTTTTTTTTTCAAGATTGTTTGACTTGAACGGTAATGTTTACTTTCGGTATTTTACCAACTGTCATTTAGGGGATTTAAAAAAATGATATCTAATAAACTATACGACTGAAACATAAATTATTCGTACATTCAGGGTCCAAACAACGTATACTATCGGAAAAATATAAAATATGACTACTTTTGGAAAACTTAATGATCCCTATTATTAATAACTTTTAAATGTAGATTTCAAATTAACTATTTTGATAAATATTCAATTTAAAAGGTTGCATACTTCTGCGTAATCCTAACTAGTTATCAATGCATTCATACAAAATACCTAATGCATTTTAAAGAAATAATATAATATAAATTTTCTCAAACATGCAATGAAATGTCGTCATAACGTGCGTTATAATTATAACAGGCTTCGAAGTATCACGTTTCGGGCGGAACAACTCGAGAGCACTGTAAAGGAATTTCATAAAATTGAAGGCCTAAGCCGGGAAGTATTTTTTTAAACATGGTGTCTGTGTTCAAAAACGGGCTAAACAGCTAAATTATATGTTTTTTGAGTGGTTTATTTTTGGTGGTGTATTTTATTGCATATGTTTAAGAAAAGCATTTAGCCGTGAAAAGTCCAGAGAGTGAGCCCATAACCTACCGGATTGCTCAAACTTTACTGTAAATAAGTAATTACGGCGTCGAGCATAAACGGGATGCAGACTTAAAAGTAACCACGAATAATTTGAGATTTGAGCTGTCGGGGATACCTAGATAGGATGGCAAGGGCGGTGTGTTTAGATGCCCTATAGAATATAAGTAGTTGTGGACGAGGAGGTGGTTGCGAGCAATAACAATTATTTTATCTATCCAAATATCATAAACCCTCCATGATGCGTTCAAGAACCGCTCATTATGACCACCATAAAAATATACTGTTTTGTTAGAACAAATTTCTGATCTGTAAAAATGTTATTATTGCTAAATAATAACATCGATTTCGATAACATTATTCATTCAAATTTCGAACATCTCTGAAAAACAAAGAAATTTGATTTGACCTCTATTCTAATATCAGTCGAGATGACGTTTAGTTCGAAATGAATTGTCAATTTGCAATCAAATTTGACAAATGTCGCGCGTAAGTAAGATATCGAGCGATATGATAGTTGGGGCCGACTCTAGTTTGTCTCTGAATTAAAAAAAACTATGACAGCTGCTAGAAAACTTCGTTACCGCCTATACCGGGATTTTTTTTTCATAATGTGCGGCTCCTGAATGCATCATGGGGGCTTATGATATGTGGGTAGATAAAGTAGTGTATGTAACTGAACATAATTAGGCATTAAAACACTCGTGTGATGTTATTATGAAACTTGCCTTCGGCTCGTTTCATAAACCCACACTCGTGTTGAATACCCTTCATTATGTACAGTCACATAAACTACTATAAACAACGGAACATAAAATAACTGTTCCTGGCACAGAGCTGCCTGCACGCTGGATACTCGAATTATCCAACAGAATAGTCTTTATTAATTTAACACTGTAGGTATTGCTGAGTAATAATAATTCACTAATCAACTTGGTATAGCACATCGAAACGAAACAGTTCCAAGGCAGTAGTGCACTCGATGGGGACCCAAAGTGAAGTGTGTGGTCGTTCTTTCCGAGTAAACCGCCAAGACTCTGCTTCTGAAAACTGGTTCAAGGGGGAGCTACTGACGCCTTCCAATGGCGCGCCGGTTTCGTTGAGCTTCCATACTCATGATCGTCTTCGATAGAGCATTACATTTTTTGGGTGTTTATATTTAAAAATATATAGGGCGACTTTAAATTGGCAATACAAAAGTTAATGTTTTGCACAGATCATCCTTAATGTAAACCCCTTTACTAAGTCTCATGCTTCTAAAATAATCAAAGTACCTATCTTATTTTTGGGAACACCCAAATATTCCGAAATATTTTACTCCGAATTTATTAATTCCGATTTTTAAAACTCCGATTTTCATAATTCCTAGGAAATAAAATTCCGATTACTAAAAAACACGAAATTTACTTACCGAATTTCAAAATTCCGATTTTTATAACTCCGAATAATGAAAAGCCCCAAGTGTCATTGGCCTGAAAAACAAAATTCCGATTATAAATTTTCCGAAACTTCATTAAGTACTTATTCGGAAATTTGATATTCGGGATAATGACATTCGTGTTTTCAATAATCGGAAATTTATTTCTTAGGAATTATGAAATTCGGAGTTTTAAAAATCGGAATTAGTAAATTCGGAATAAAATATTTCGGAGTATTTGGGTAAAGATTATTTACTTAACCGATTTTTTACGTTAAAACAAAAAGAGAAAACTGGATTTGGACAAATATCGAATTGGCTGAACCCCGAAAACTGTAGGTTAGGTTTGTATTGTGACCACGTATAGCGGAGCGTCAAAAGACTTGCTGAACCCCGAAAAATGTAGGTTAGGTTAGGTTTGTATTGTGACCACGTATAGCGGAGCGTCAAAAGACTTGCTGAACCCCGAAAACTGTAGGTTAGGTTAGGTTTGTATTGTGACCACGTATAGCGGAGCGTCAAAAGACTTGCTGAACCCCGAAAACTGTAGGTTAGGTTAGGTTTGAAATGTGACCACGTATAGCGGAGCGTCAGACTTGCTGAACCCCGAAAACTATAGGTTAGGTTATTGGCTGAACACCCCGAAAACTGTAGGTTAGGTTAGGTTTGTATTGTGACCACGTATAGCGGAGCGTCAAAAGACTTGCTGAACCCCGAAAACTATAGGTTAGGTTATTGGCTGAACCCCGAAAACTGTAGGTTAGGTTATTGGCTGAACACCCCGAAATTGTAGGTTAGGTTAGGTTTGTATTGTGACCACGTATAGCGGAGCGTCAAAAGACTTGCTGAACCCCGAAAACTGTAGGTTAGGTTAGGTTTGTAATGTTAACACGTATAGCGGAGCGTCAGACTTGCTGAACCCCGAAAACTATAGGTTAGGTTATTGGCTGAACACCCCGAAAACTGTAGGTTAGGTTAGGTTTGTATTGTGACCACGTATAGCGGAGCGTCAAAAGACTTGCTGAACCCCGAAAACTATAGGTTAGGTTATTAGCTGAACCCCGAAAACTGTAGGTTAGGTTAGGTTTGTATTGTGACCACGTATAGCGGAGCGAGCGGAGCGTCAGAAGACTTACTGAACCCCGAAAACTGTAAGTTAGGTTAGATTTGTATTGTGACCACGTGTAGCGGAGCGAGCGAAGCGAGCGGAGCGTTAACAGATTTGCTGAATCCCGAAAACTGTAGGTTGGGTAAAATCCTAACATTACCTATTTCACCTTGAGGCAGGCGTCCGTTAGCCCAAAAAACTTTCACATATTTAGGTTTATATTTTATAGTTATTAATAACAGCAATTCGTAATTTTGATGTTTCGGACTTTTGATTTGTCGGGTTTATTATTGGTCGGTGTAATGATATTCGTAGTTTTGAAAATCGGTATTTTTATAATCGGAATTCGTATTTTTGATATTTCGGATTATTATTCATTCGGACTTCTTATTCTTCGGTGTATTGAAATTCGGAATTTTGAAAACCGTGATTGTAAACGTTAGAAATTTTGAAATTTCGGATTTATAAAAATCGGAAAAATGAAAAATCGAAATATCGAAATACTTATATTCGGAGTTTTAAAACATTTGGAATTATAATAATCGGTATTATGAAACTCGTGATTCCGATAATTGGAATTTAGTTTTTCGTATTTATGTACTTAGTACATACCCCTTAATTTTACCTTGATATTTTTTAAGCAACTAGTTATACACATTAATTTATTGCCTATTTGCTTTTAAGATAGCTTAAGTTATGTTATTAGATGATAATTAAGGCAAAAGGACGATACGACTTATAGCATTATCATCATAGTTTCGACTGTACTTTTATATTTATTCATTAACCTCATTTTCATCAAGGGATGAAAATGGTAAAGTAATATACACAAGTAATACAAATTGTATTCGTGATAGCTACACAACAAGCATGCACGTCCTGAAAGTTAACACCATCACTCCATCACCTGTTTAATACATAAATTGAACACTTCAAATAATTGTTTGACAACGGTATTGCTGGCAACTGCGCAGTGTCACCTAATTTTCAGGGTAGGTGTATATCGTTACATATACAACGTAGGTAGGTACAGACAGCGGCAGAAATTGCTACGCAGGTCAAGTGCCCAAATTATATACAAACGGACTCTATTATCAACAAAAAAAATAAGATTTGTACAGATCATTATGAGCATGTTATATTGCTTAGCTACTTCTGCTGTTTACTTTACTGTACATCCCTACTACTACTACTATGTCTTGAGCAAAGACTATATACCCCTAGACCGATATTCTTCATACTACGCACCGTACTCCGTTTGTTACTATCGTTCTACATCGCTAGATGCCGCTAAGGGTATCAATTCATTCAAAAGTCGACATTTTTCAATTTCTACTGTACGGTACGCGCAAGCGTGAAGTAACACAGTCGTCAAGCGTTCAACGACATTCAAACTTCCAAGTGATACAGTAAAAAGTGAATAGATGACGTTAGGTGCGACGTTTCTTTACTACGTTCCGTTTCGTCTCATTTCACTATTTGTGTATGTTTTATTTAAACATAAAAATTACTTACATCCTAATCCTAATCCTAATAATATTATAAACGTGAAAGTTTGGATGGACTACTGGACGTATTATGATGAAACTTTCGAGTTATGTACCTTATATATCAGAATAGGACATAGGCTATCATTTATATCAAGTTTTATCCCTTTTAGGGACGAAAAACGGGATTAAAATTTGTATGGAGAGCAAATCATTGTAGTTGCAACAATTCCCTACATGTCATCGTTTTGACGTAAACTAATCAATATAATAATAATTTTGTCTGGGCCTACGATAGACCTTCACGAAACGCATACCAAACTATTCTTTGTAAAAAAACAATAAATTCTGATATGGAAACACGTAACCGCAAAATTAAATTAATCGCGTAATTTCAAGAATAAAATACATACAATTTTACAAATTTGAAACAATGACATTTGATTTGACGACATCACACACCCATCTGGCAAGACATGTCAAACCAGTGATGCCAGAAGGGCTACCCCGATGTTCAAAATTTGACTGTCGAATAGCGCCATCCTTCTCGATCATCTGTCAAAGAATATTTTAGTGAATGGAATAGCACTATACGACAGTAAAATTTCAAACATCGGAGTAGCCCTTCAGGTAGGTATCACGTTTCGATACGCACATCATCTGAAAATAGTACGAGCTTTGACTATGTACCCCCGCTTGGTAAGTGAATAAAAATAAAGTAATAACTGAGTATGCAAGGATAATCAACATTATATAAATAATCCTAATAATATTATAAACGTGAAATACGTTCGTTCCTCTTAATTTTAAACGATGATTGATGGACGGTCACCAGTGTTAGGAAATCGTCGTAAACAGCCAATTGTCGAATTGTCTCTTTCTAAAGACCGATGGGCAATAATTATTTACCGCCGAGTACAGTATTAGAGCATAAAGAGTTTGTATTACTATTATTCAATATTAGGACAAACTTGATTTAGGACTTTAAGAGAGTATGCGCAAAAATTATTAGGACAAACGAGTAGTATGCCATTCAACAGTATGCCAAACATTCTCGGCCAAACATTTTTAGGACAAAAAACGTTATGCGATACGACAGGCACCCGAAATTTATCTATACAAAAACTAACAGAACTAACGACAGTGATAATTCAATAAAACCACAATTTTATAAACGTTTTTTTTATATTACTTTTAACAAAAACAAAACGAACGAATATATTTTCGCAGGCCGCCTGCATGTAGGCAATTCCTAATTGTTCTAGGGTAAATGTCAAACATTTCCGCAAATCGTCCCGTTGGCGTAAAGCCGTTTTGTCGTCGGCGTTGGTCTTGGGCCATGGCAAGCGGACGATGCAATGGTTACTTTGCTTTGCAGTAGATCAATAAGGTTTCCTTCAGCATTATATCGCCGTACCCAACGTCAAACTGTGTCCCTGCTAGCATTGAACCGACGCGTGATCTCATAAATCCGTATTCCTTCCTGGTGTAGCTCCTCTCTTTGAGCTCTTCATTGTTTTCAGTCATTATCATTATCTTTTAATAGTTCACGGTTAGCGGCAAGCATTTTATTTTTCATATTAATAACGTTGCTGAAAATTATTTTACGATTTTCTCGATTGACACTGACATATGTTCCTAATTATAAATTAAAAGCAAATGATAACCTTTCGCGAGGAGGTTTTTTGTAAAATGAAGTGACAAATAATAATATTGACATTTCAATACTATTATTGAAATATAATTTTCGACCTTAATGCATTGCGAATGTCTAACGACATTTTAACGAAATGGGTAGGAAATGAAATTCCTTGACTGTACAAAACTTACCTAACAAATATTACGTTACTGACTGTTTGTTAGTGGGAAATGTCGCTTGACAATTCGGGCGTAACTTATTTTGTCCATTACATCAGTGCACCAACGCCATCTAGCTATTTTGTGTAGCAAAAATTGGCGAGCCCGCAAGCAACCTTGAGCTATCCAGAGGTAGTGCCATCTATTTTAATACGATCAAACCACGTTGTTGAAGAGTAAAAAATATAATCCTTAAAAATTGTGTATTTAAGTTATATTATCGTATTAAAATAAAGCAGTAATGCGTTTGATTTCCAAAAATCAAAAATCACTTAAAAATGTTGGTGAAAAATAACATTTTTGTCACTTCCAGGCTACGAAGCAGCGCCATCTAGTTTTTATACCGAATTTTGAGCTTTTTCAGAGTTACGTTTTTTTGTATGAGAATATAAATAAGTCCCGTGTATATAGTCCTTGGTCTTGAGTAACTTTTAGGAAAAAAGGCTGGACTGACTTGGGAGATGGTAGCGAGGCCCGACAGATTATACATATAGCAAATAGTCACTGACAGTTCTAATGAAGAGTTAATACTCTCCATGAGAATAACTATAAGTATAGTATATCTTGTCACACAGAAATTACTTAGGTAATAACGTTCTATGCAAAAATTGTGCGTAGGCACGCGACAGTTCATTGTTTTTATGTAGGTAGGTAACGTTAAAATAAGCAATGGGTGGGCCTAAAAGAATTGATTTATTGCGACACGATGACGACATCAACAGTTGTCTTATAGAGTCATGAAAATAGCCCGATACGCGAACAGTTCTGAACTTCAATAAAATACAAGTGCGTGATTTTTTGTAGTCAGTTAGAGTAGATTGAGTACTAATGGGTATCAACATTTTCTAACAGATTTTGAGTGTGCGTTAGGTATAAAAAAAGTTTTTGTAAGTGACCTCTGTAAATCTTAGAAAAAAAAATTCAAGTTAATTTCTTCTGCACTAGGGCATCGCATTTTACAGTTTTAACATTCCGTATTGTTTTCTAACAGATTTGTCGAGGGATTATGTCAGCGCAATACGAAACGAATGAAAAAAATATAAATCCCTGTGTTTAGTATTAACCTTTATACTGATTCATTTATAAATGGCGGGGACACTGGCCGCTTTGCTGCTCTCTGTATAGAAAATGTCCCTTCATCCACGTTCATAACCAAGATTTCATAACCAGTTATGAATATGGATTTTTTTTCACTGTTTCATAACCAGTTATCAAACAAAACTTTTTTTTCCATTTTTACAACCAGAACCTCCTATACATGTCTGGTCTCCTGGTACTTTTCTGAATAATAAGTGTTTACTCAAACATGCAATTGGGTATGAGATTCAGTTAAGTCTTAAAATACAAATTTAATAGTTAAAAACACTTATAACTATGAACACGAAAATAGTAAAGACATAGTAAACCTTATGAGACAAGCGTTGCTGAAAATTAATGGTATTGCCTCATCTTTTCTTTTTTATTCTTAGCTTGTTATGTAAGAACCTAACAGTACATTGTAACAAATTGTTAATTAATAATATGTGAAGGCAAATACATAACAGTTACGAGCATTTAGCAGTATTTTATTTATTTCAAAAGAAAACAATGAAGTAAAATTCACATACACCATAGAATATTGAAGATTTAAGTTTCTATTATATTCATTAAGAGTTTGTTTCTGACTATTCCTCCTACCCTCGTAAGAATCTAGTGTCGGAAAAAAACATAAAAGTTGTCGCTCGAATCCAGTTACGAATGAATTACTAGGCTTCGTTTGAGTAAAAAAAAGACTTTCGTTGTAACTAGTGTCGTGCAAAGTAGATTATTTCTTCTGCCGCAATTGGTTACGAACCTGCGGTTTCGTACGCGGCCGAAGGGTTCAAGTTGACAAGATTAAGTTTTACGTGTTCATATAAGTGTTTTTTTACTATTAAATTTGTATTTTAAGACTTAATTTCACCTTATCAGTTTAACTGAATCTCATACCCAATTGCATGTTTGAGTAAACTCTTATTATTCAGAAAAGTACCAGGAGACCAGACATGTATAGGAGGTTCTGGTTGTAAAAATGGAAAAAAAAGTTTTGATTGATAACTGGTTATGAAACAGTGAAAAAAAATCCATATTCATAACTGGTTATGAAATCTTGGTTATGAACGTGGATGAAGGGGAAAATGTAACTAGACTTCAGTGTCAAAATTAGTGTCTGCGAAAACAACAAGAATTACAGCTAAACATTATTTATTTAAACCGTGTGATCAAAAAGGAAGCTGACGGAGGCCTCCGAAACAGAACGGGCACATCAGCAACGGTAAGTCCTTGATATTTATTTTTGGATCAGTATAGAGTATTTTTCCTGACTCCACACCAAGATCCTCCCTTCATTACCTACAGTCCGCTAACGGCTTTACGCCACATTTTCTGGTCCTTCGAACCGGATTTTAAAAATTTTGAACCTACCTATTTTTGTTTAATTCCCCAAATTAAAATCTATATAATATAACCGTTGCTTCCGTCGCGAATCGTATTCGCTATAAAGCTATTCCCTGTTCTCACAGATTTCCAAAAATATAATTCAACCAATTCGTCATATTTTTGTCCGTGACAAAAATGGCGGAAGGCGAGGTGCAATCTTTATTGCAAATTAGCACTTTGACAATTAAAAAAGAATATTTGTTCAATAAATTACAAAAGGCGTATGATGTATCCAAAACTGTTAAATTGGATAGTCTAGACTCGGTACAGAATTACATGGTACAGTTTTCAGAACTTGATGACGCTCGTAGCGATTTCGAAAAAATTGTCATGGAAATTATCATGCTTGAAATGCAGTCAAACCCCAAGGCTAAACCTTCAACAAGCGCGTTAGAAAGCTTCGACGAATTATATTATGTTTGCAAAAAGGTAGCTTTGAACTGCACGCGTATAGTCCAGGAGCCAACCGAAAAATATTCAACTGCAACCAAGGATGATTGTCTAGCTAGGCCGGTCTTACCGAAGCTAACTTTATTTGAATTTGACGGGCAGGTAGAGAACTGGGCTACATTCCACGACACCTTCGTGTCTTTGGTTCACAATCGCAAGTTCGAGAACATAGATAAATTTCATTATCTGCTGTCTTGCGTTAAAGGTCCAGCACTGAGCATTGTCAGAAGTCTTCCGATCACGTCATTCAATTACCCACTTGTTTGGCAAAGCTTACTTGATAAATACCAAGACGTTAGGGCGTTGACCGGCAGATATCTGGACAAAATGCTGAACTTTTCGCCTTTGACAAAAGACAGCGTAGGGAATTTAACCTCGTTCGTGGAGACGTTTGATCATTCGTTGAAAGCGATACACGCCTTGCAGATTGAGAACTTGGACGACTATCTATTTTGTCATTTGGCATTACGTGGGTTAGACAGTCATACTCGGAAATTGTTTGAAGAAAGCCGCGATCAAAATAAATTACCGATTTTCGCGGATTTAATAAATTTCGTGAACAAACAAATTAAAGTCTTGGAACATACATTTCCTAGTGCCGGCTCCCGGACTATAAACAATCAACAAGTCAAAGTGAAGTCATCTGTCAACTTCGCACAACCGAGTCATAAACCGGCCAATTTCAAATATTCGAACGCAACTTCGTCTTCACAAAAGGTTGGATTAGCTGTTTCGCGCATTGATACTCAAAATAATTCGAACCAAAACAAACTGACTTGCGTGCATTGCAACTCAAATCATCTGATTTATCGTTGCGAACAGTTTCGTAAACTGTTAGTTCAAGACAGGATTGACCGTGTCAATGCCTTGAAACTATGCACCAACTGTTTAAAAAGTGGTCATGAAACGTCAAGTTGTAAGAGTAACATGACTTGTGGAGTTTGCTCTCGGCCTCACCACTATTTACTACATCGGGATGCAAGTGTTCTGCAGGCAACGGCCGTGCCGACGCCGCAGACGCCCCGTGCTGCCGTGCATGCAGCGGGGCCTTCACTACCGCGATCCGTGAGTGTGGCTGTGACACCCGATCCAACCGTTACTGAGAATCTCCATTCCGTGACTGAAAATTCCAGTTCTTACGGTATAGTACTGGGGACTACGAGGACTCTAGTCGTTGACATCACTGGTCAATATCAGAACTGCCGTGCCGTTCTTGATTCTGGAGCTCAAAGCTCATTCATTACTTTGAACTGTGCTCAACGTTTGGGTCTACCTCGCAACAAATGCCCTTACACGGTATCAGGGCTAGGAGGTGAACTAGTCAAAAACTTTGGCATGGTGACATGCGACTTAAAGCCGTGTAAATCGGACGTTCCGAGTTTCCGGCTAGAACTGGTCGTAGTAGAGAAAGTTTCATCCGAAATGCCAAATGTTTCGTTTCCACCAGAAGTCGTGGAAGAATACAAGAATTTCGATTTGGCTGACCCATTGTTCTACGAAAAGTCATCGGTAGATATTCTGTTGGACAACGGTGTCGTGTCTGATTTGATGTTGGACAAGCCGACTAATGTCAAGCCGAACATACCCAAGGTGATTGAGACGGTTTTCGGTTATGTCGTAAGTGGAAGATTATACAACGAAAGCAATCAACTGTCATTAAATTTACATCTGTCGATTTCTGAAGAGAAGACTTTGGACAAAACGCTGCGTGACTTCTGGGAAGTAGAGGAATTGCCATGCAAACCTGTACTCAGCCCTCAAGATCAGCTGGCTGAAGATATATTCGTGCGTGATCACTCCCGTGATGAGGGGGGGAGATACATCGTGCCGCTGCCTTTTGTGACTGATACGCCGACACTTGGAGACTCTCGAGTTGCCGCCGAAAGACGATTGCTGGCAACAGAGCGCAAACTTGCGCGTTCACCAGTGCTGCAGCAAGCATACAACGACTTCATGCTCGAGTATGAGAAACTTGACCACATGGAATTGTACACTGGTAGCGAGTCAAGCAAGTATCTGATTCCACATCACAGCATTTTAAGGCCGAGCAGTACGTCAACACCCTTGCGCGTCGTATTCGATGCTAATGCGAAAACGTCTACAAACATCTCTCTCAACGATACTCAGTTGACAGGACCAAACCTGTACCGTGATATAGGTTCCATTATAACCAATTTTCGATTATTCGAATACTGTTTCGCAAGTGATATTTGCAAGATGTATCGTGCAATCCTTGTGCGTGAATGTGATAGAAAATATCAACACATATTATATCGGTCGTCCGTAGACGAGCCGATAAAAGTCTATGAATTAAAAACGATTACATACGGCGTAAGTTCGAGTCCATTTCTGGCCATTCGTACTTTGCTACAATTAGCCAATGATGAAGGTGAACGTTTCCCTTCAGCTGCTAATGTCGTGCGACAAGGTATCTATATGGATGACATTCTATGGTCATGCGCAACCTTCTCCCAAGCCTGTGCATTGCAGGACGAGTTAATTAATATGCTAGAGTGCGGAGGACTTGTGCTAAAGAAGTGGTCTAGCAACTGTGAAGAATTATTCGAGCGCGTTCCAGTTGAACATCGTGAAACTACTGTCACTTTTCAAAAGGATCGGGATGACGTTTCGATTAAGCTTCTGGGCTTGAAATGGTCTCCGGTGTTTGACGCGTTCAGCTTCTCTTTGAACAAGCAAGATACCGTCAATACCAAGAGATCTGTACTAAAGACTCTAGCATCTATTTATGATCCCGTTGGATATATTTCTCCTTGCACATTTGTTGCAAAGTGCATCCTTCAGGATCTTTGGAAGGTGGGTCTCGGTTGGGATGATCCTCTGCCTCAAGAAGTGTGTGAGCAGTGGTTGACATTCATCACCGAACTACCTCGCCTATCTGAGTTGCAAATCCAACGGCACATATTGCTTCCAGATGTAACAGAATGCGAGCTGGTTGGATTTAGTGATGCATCATCTCGTGGGTACGCTGCCTGCATTTACGTCATATCACGGAGCCAGTCGGATGTAAAGTGCAGATTGCTAATGGCAAAATCGAAAGTCGCACCTGTCAAGGCTCAGACGATCCCTAGAATGGAACTTATGGCCGCGGCTCTTCTTGGAAAACTTATGAAGTACGCATGCGAATGCGTAACTCGAGTTGATGTGACTAGAATCACAGCGTTAACAGATTCGTCTATAGTTTTGGCGTGGCTGCAAACTGACGCCTATAAATTAAAGACATTTGTGTGTAACCGTGTTACACAAATAATAGAGTCAATACCACCCCATGCGTGGCGTCATGTTAAAAGCAAGTACAATATGGCAGACGTAGCTTCCCGAGGTGTATCTCCGTCGCAATTCATGATTGATAGCTCTCAGTGGTTTGAGGGTCCTACCTGGATGTACGAGGATCGTGAAACTTGGCCTGTATCAACGTACACAAATAAAAGTGAAACTCAAATTCTTGAGATGAAATCAAATTCGAATACGTTCAGTTTGATATCTCGAAAGACGGAAGAAGAAGATAAACTAGAGTTTGTTGAGCGAGTCTGTAACCGGTTCTCTTCTTTTTCAAGAATGCAAAGAAGCATCGCCTGGATTTTACGTTTACTTCGACGATCCCGCGATGACGTTTCGATTCGCCACCAAGTCTTAACGACTGAAGACTTGAACGCAGCCCACGATAGTCTTATAAAGCTAGTGCAAGCTGCATATTTTAAAGAGCAAATTGAAACACTGAAGAGGTGCGAGACGTACATTCCTTCGTTAAGGAAACTTGCACCCTTTCTTGATGCTCGTGGCTTCCTCAGGGTGGGGGGTCGTATCCCGCACTCTGATTTGCCATACAATGCAAAGCATCCCTTATTGTTGCCGAAGCAGAGTAGGTTTACAAAGCTCTTGGTTGAATATTTTCATAAAAAATATTTGCACACAGGTCCGCAAACCTTGCAAAATATTATCAACCAAAGATATTGGATCTTGTCGGCTCGTAGCCTCATTCGATCAATTCACGGGAAATGTAAGAACTGCTTCAAATGTAAACCGACGCTGCTTCAGCCTAAAATGGGTGATCTTCCCCCAACTCGGCTGTTGCCTAATAAAGTGTTCGAGAATGTAGGTGTAGACCTAGCCGGACCTTTCTACATAAAGGAAAGTTTACGGCGTAATGCAAAGATAGAGAAGGCTTATTTAGCGGTCTTCGTGTGTTTTTCCACAAAAGCCGTGCATTTGGAAACACTTTCTTCTCTATCTGCGGATTGCTTTCTGGCTACCCTTGATAGATTAGTATCCCGTCGTGGTCTCTCGGCATGTTTTTATTCGGACTGCGGAACGAATTTCATAGCAGCCAGTAAACATCTTGCTGATGTTCAGAAATTCATGTTTGACAACAGCACCCGGCAGGATATTTTGAACGGCTGCGCTCAGCGCTTAATTAACTGGCAGTGCAACCCTCCTAGTGCTCCTCATATGGGCGGTTTATGGGAGAGCTGCGTTCGAATTGCGAAATATCATCTTGTGCGTACTGTCGGTGACAAAGCTTTGACTTTTGAGGAACTGTCAACAGTTTTCTGTAAAATAGAAGCCATAATGAATTCAAGGCCATTATGCGCTCTACCGGCTAGTGATAATCCTCATGAGTTTAATGTGTTAACACCAGGACACTTCTTAGTAGGCAAGAGTCTGACAACTGTACCAGAGTATGATTTACAGTCTGTACCCGTAAACCATTTAACGCGTTGGCAATATTTACAAAATTGTTCCCAACTGTTTTGGAAGAAATGGAGCCAAGATTATTTAAACACCTTACAGCAAAGGTCAAAATGGTTCACCTCGCCTCCCAATATCAAAGTAGGAGACTTAGTATTGGTGAAGGATGATCGGGTTTCTCCATGCAGTTGGCCACTTGCAATTGTCGAACAGACACATCCCGGTTTGGACGGCATTGTGCGCAAGGTTACCCTGCGTACAAGAGCTAATAATTCTTTATCAAGACCAGTTAACAAACTGTGTCCTCTTCCTTACACTTACTAAATTCCCTTCCTCTTTCTTCAATTATGAAGATTTTATTTTCTAGCGCCTCAGTGAGCGCATTTTTCGTTTTATTCCTTTTCCCTATATTTTATGAAAGCCACATAGTGCTTTCGGTGGGGGGTGTTTAGTATTAACCTTTATACTGATTCATTTATAAATGGCGGGGACACTGGCCGCTTTGCTGCTCTCTGTATAGAAAATGTAACTAGACTTCAGTGTCAAAATTAGTGTCTGCGAAAACAACAAGAATTACAGCTAAACATTATTTATTTAAACCGTGTGATCAAAAAGGAAGCTGACGGAGGCCTCCGAAACAGAACGGGCACATCAGCAACGGTAAGTCCTTGATATTTATTTTTGGATCAGTATAGAGTATTTTTCCTGACTCCACACCAAGATCCTCCCTTCATTACCTACAGTCCGCTAACGGCTTTACGCCACACCCTGAAAAGATTATACAAGTGACTTTTGGGAACGAAAATGTGTTTAAAACTATGAAATGTAATGACAGTTTTAATTTATAACAGATTCATCAATAGCTTTATTTTATATAAACAATTGAATTTTTAAATCGTTCTCTAGGCCACAAAATTTTACGCAAAATTGTCAAGTCGGCGTAGTGAACTCATTTTCATAAAAGTAATCTATTAACATAGAATTCTAACCAATTCACCCACGGGAACAAATGATATTACTTCATTAGTTGTACGCGACATTTAAATTTGATCGCGAACGCTTTGCATCAAGTTATGACTGCGCCGAGCGTTAGCGACACCCATAGAGCGCGAGGAATGCGTATTTAGATCGGCGCGCGGCCGCCATTGTAAAAATGTATGGAGAATTAAAAGCACTTTTTGATAAATCTGGACCTTTAATACCAAACAATTATTGAAATATTTGATGCGGACAAATTGTAATCTAAATATTCATCTTTTTTTGAACTATGAAATAATTGTTAAAGTATAAAAAAACACTTAACGCCAGATTACGATTTTACAATTTTCGTCCAACTTTACTTAGTTGTCTAGGGTGAAATATTAATAATCTTATAACTTTTCCACAGAGAACTTGTTAACACATTCTTCGAAGTGCTAAATATGTAGTTTAGAAATGGATTCAACGACTAGTGTTGACGTTGTCTACTTAACGCCTTAACGGCAACTGCCCATTTTTTCACATTTCGCTCGGTGCAGCCTTACTGACACCAAGTCCGGACGGCCTTTTCAGATCGGTTCTTGGAAATATAAAACTAAATTTTACTTTAAGGTTGTTTATAAATATAATCCCATCATGTTAATAAATAGGTTTAAAAAGTTAGTTCTATTCGCATTCCACCGATACAATCTCGAATTATATTCGGGAAAATAATTCAGAACGTCATATCATTCAAAATTACAAACGAAAGCTTATTGCCTTAGGTTAAGGCGAGTAGATACGTGGAATGGTGAATAATACATTTTAAAGTCCTAAGGTTTGTATTCTAGCCAATGTAAAATTCTGGTAAAAAATATATGTTACTAGCATTTGCTCGCGGCTTCGCTCCCGTTAAAACCTATCCTACGGGAACAATGTTTTTTTTTGGGATAAAAAGTAGCCTATTTGTTAAGTTAGGGTATAAAATATCTCTGTTTTAAACTGCACGCATATCCATCCAGCCGTTTTATCGTGAAGAAGAAACAAACATACACACATACTGTCGCTTTCATGATATTAATGGGAAATTTTACTCGCAGTATGGATAATGCTATCACAAAATAGAAATATTAAATAAAAGAAGTAAGAAAGAAAAAGATTAAAGATAAACGATGTTATAATAAGTCACCAATAAACATCGAGTGCTTTACATGAGCTTACTTTTACAAGGCTCACGAAATGTATGTCTTGATCGGGTAACAGTATTACCTGATTAAAAAAAATAATTGGAGGAGATAAATAGTACGTAACTACAGAGGCCGGGAAAAGTCAGTTCCTATTTGAGTATGATTTTGAAGGAAGTCCGAGTCCTTAAATTAATACGAATCCACGA
This sequence comes from Apotomis capreana, assembly GCA_947623375.1. Taxonomy (NCBI): domain Eukaryota; kingdom Metazoa; phylum Arthropoda; class Insecta; order Lepidoptera; family Tortricidae; genus Apotomis; species Apotomis capreana. The sequence goes on along the minus strand of OX392498.1, from coordinate 37,170,400 downwards.
ACTGACATTTCCACCGAAGCCTGTATTCCTGTAGCCTGTTTTCTCCAAATATGCTTGGAAGTAATCACCAATCTTTATTTTGAATGGTTAAATCAGCAACTTCTAAACGCACGATTTTTTTTAGTAGCTATACCTTATTTATCATTCGGAGATCGCAAGTCCAAAATAACTTTTTCTATTGGTTTGGACGGAATCATTTCAGATAAATGAGTGTATATCATTATTTTCAAATATTTGTCAGGACAAAATATTTAAGATTTTCTAATTGTACAAGTCAATAAAAACCTATGTTATGGCCTTTTTTTATGTGGAATTGTAAAATTACAATTTTGACGTATTAATGTAAGCAAAAAACCATTACTATGATGTTTTAATTAATTTACAATAAAAGTTTTAATATTCTTGAGTGTAATCTTAGTAGGACTGAATGAAAAAAAAACTCATTGGGTTGCTTCATACGTTCTTGTAGTGCGAGTGACGAATGGAGATGAACCGTATAACTCGTTAAAAGGAATTTAAAAAATTTACAAGTAAAATAAACAGTTTCAAGAAAAAAAAAATATTGCTGATTACTAAATATCCTTATCCATTTATAATATATAATTTAAATTACATGTCTGTATATTGAACGTACAGGGCTCGACGGAAATGTCAGTTCGTGGATTCGTATTATTAATTGAAGGACTCGGACTTCCTTCAAAATCATACTCAAACACGAACTGAATTTTCCCGGCCTCTGCAGTTATGTACTATTTATCTCCTCCAGTTTTTTTATCCGTTACCAAATCAAGACATACATTTAGTGAGACTTGTAAAAGTAAACAGCACTCGATGCTTTATTAGTGACTATACAATCGTTTTTCTTTTTGTTTGTTTCTTACTTATTTTATTTTCTTTTTAGGGTTCCGTAGTCAACTAGATTCGCCATGTCCGTCTGTCCGTCGGTCTGTCCGTCCGCGGCTTAGCTCCGTGATCATTAGTACTAGAAAGCTGAAATTTGGCATGAGTATGTGTATGTATTACGCCGACAAAACGGTATAATAAAAACAAAGAAAAAAAATTTTTTTCGGTTACCTCTCGAACACCTAAAGTGGGGGAGAAATATTTTTTTAGTTTCAACACTAGTGTATGGGGTGTCGCTAAATAGGTGTTTTAAAAATGATAGGGGTCTCTAAACATTATTTTTTGATAAGGTTAGCAGTTTTGTAAATATTAATTCCGAAAATATAAAAAATAGCGTCCCACGGGTCAAAAAATTATGGTAAATTCATGAAAATAAGGCCTTATAATAAAATAAAATAAATAAAAAAGTGTGTGTGTCAGCTCCGACGCACGACTGGAGTTTACTCTTCAGGCCAGGCGCGCACCACTTTTTTGTCGCAGAAATAAGCGTACTTATGGGTTTATGAAAATCGTGGTGCGCGCACTCTCATATAAACCCATATCTTGCATTTATGCGACAAAATTATCGTGCGACTAAAATCTTGGTGCGCGCCTGGCCTTAAGAACGTTTATAAAATATATAGGTACTCAATACTCAATACGTTTATTGCACATAATGATATACAGGTGAAAGTAAATAGTTTAAGTATCACATTATGTACCCTGTTGGGCGCTTCAAACAAGAACGAAAAGGTAGGCACACTTTTTGTGCAACCTGAATTCGAGCGCAGCGAGGAATTTTTTTTTTATTTTTTTATTTTTCTTTATTGGCACACTAAACAGATTACATTAATTTTAAAAAATAAAGATACAAAGGACAGGCATTGCAGATAAATGTCATCCAAAATAAGCATGCACATCATGATTTTAACAATATATGTACATTGAAAAAATATCCTAAAATAAAAATTATTATAAATCTAATATTATTACAATGGCTAAACTGTTTAATTTAACATTCTATTTAAATATTTTATACATATTGAGCATTTTGAATTAGAATAACAAAACATTCAAGATAAGATCCTAGCATTTGGTTGCTTTTCCTAATTACGTACTCGTAGTGTGACTTAAAGTTCAGTTGTTCGTCAAAGTAAATGCCAAGGTCCTTAGCGACAGCTTTGCGTGCAAGACTTTGGTTAGCCAGCGTGTAGTCGTATATAATCTTTTGTTTCTTATTTGAAAAAGATATAACGAAGCATTTATCAACATTCAGTAACATGCGATTATCACGACACCAATCAGATACACAAGCTAAATTATGCTGTAGCTGTAAGCAGTCACTCACATGATCTATGTTCATAAACAACTTTAAATCATCCGCATATAACAAAAAAGGACATGATACCTTATCCGCCAAGTCATTTATAAAAACAATAAACAACAAAGGTCCCAAATGCGAACCTTGAGGCACACCAGAAGTTATCGGCGCCGGGGTCGATAGAAAACCATTAATGGCTACAAGTTGGCTCCTGTTATTCAAGTAAGAACAAACCCACCTGAACAAACTACCGTTTATGCCGTGAAGAGCAAGTTTGTGGCAAAGTATGCTGTGGTCAACCTTGTCGAAGGCTTTCGAGAAATCTGTGTATATGGAGTCCACCTGACCTCTCCTTGCAAAACTAGTACATAAAAAGTCTTTATATTCTAACAAGTTAGTAATAGTAGACCTATTCTTGACAAAACCATGCTGTTTTTCTGATAAAAATGATCTAAAGTGGTTGTATAGGTGTTCATAGACAATAGATTCGAAAAGCTTGGCCATACAGGACAAGATACTTATAGGCCTATAATTTTCACAGCACAACTTATCACCTGACTTGTGAATAGGAACAATATGGGCAGTTTTCCATATTGTAGGAAATGTTCCAGATGACAATGACTTATTGAATATTAAGCTTAAAGGAAGCCCAAGTTCTTCAGCACAGGATATAATAAAAGAGGGGGGTATGCCATCTGGCCCAGCGCCCTTATTTCTGTCAAGCATCTTAATTTTCGCAATGATATCATTTTCTGATACCAAGACCGAGCATATTCGTTTGACCACTGGAATTGAATGTTTAAGCTCACTGTTTTTTTCAGAAAAAGGCCTGATCTGACTTGGTTGTGAATTGTTTGCCTGGTGGCAACGTAATTGCGCCAGCACGAATGCCATGGGTTTTACTGATGTGTATATTAAGTCCTTTCTGACCTTTAAAGAAACGAATCTGGGAGCAATGTGGGCACTGTACGGAATTCTCCAGCGACAGCGACACAGACCTGGAAGCGACATTCTGAGAGGAGCCCGTGCTATTAGGATTCATCAAGTAAACTATTAAAAAACGCAATAGATAAAAACTTACGGCTACGATAACAAATAAAGTATTTAAAAAAGCCGCTCCAAGTTTCGGCATACAAATTGCCCCATAAAGTTCCTGGGGGAAGCGGTGGTTTATAATTGCACATATAACTAGATAGTACTCATGCACTGATAGCAATCACACTCGTAACATGATAGAGATTCACGCAAAATATTAGCAAAAACTTGAAAACAAAAACACATTTCTCAGCTGTTGTAGATTGACAACTGTCAGTCAAGCTGCCCGATGCGCACTTGCGCAGCAACGCGCCGTGTAGGCCGCCGGCCGCCACCGCAGTCTCCGCGGAGAAATTATGAATATGTTTCTTGTCTATGTTATTTGTTAAGCCTCTTGTGGTAATTTAAAATAAATAAATGGCAGAGAACAATTAAAATTAATTTTCTCTAACGGGAGCCATGTTTTCCCGTTGCTAAGTACATTTAAAATACATTTCATGAAATAAACATCTCGGTGAAGGTCATTTTATATAGGGATCTTAGTCTATAACGCTTAACGTAACGCACCTGCTAAATTAAGAAGTCGTATTTTTACCCCGATCGTATACTGAGATACGACTTTTTAAATTAGCACGGCAGATACGTTCGATTTTATACCCCATAATTTTCATACCCCGGGCTTATATATGAAAATCGATTCTTAAGGAGTAAACTCCAAAAATCATTTATTTCAGAGCTTGGCTCCGTATAATGTGTTAGTAACATAGAACTTACCCCTAGTGTTAGACAGAGCAATATAAAAACAAAAATACACAAACTAAAAATAAATTAAAACAAACCAAAGACACAAGACAGAGTGGGAGCGTAGCTCACAAGTCAGTCGTCCCATGCACATGGAGTTGCATCCAATGTGCCTGTATGGGACAGTCCAGCCTGCCAGCCACAACCTTTAGGATGCTGTTGGCACTGCCGCGCAAACGTCGCATCATTGAGGCTACTCCCTTGCGTAAAATAGCATGAAAGCCATCAACGCGCGCCTCGGCGAACATTCCCGATGCGCTGCAGTAACGCGGCAGCCCCAACAGCAACCTAAACGCGTAATACTTTCATAAGTTCTTTCAATGAAAACTATATTGAACAAAATCGGTCGAGCCGTTTCTATTGTGAAGGATGAGCAACTACGGAACCCTACACTGAGCGTCACCCGAAATGCTCTTCGCCGGTTTTTAATTATTTTTTTCGACTTAAATGACGTTAGGAAACCCGTTTCATATAGAGACTCACGGGAGTTTTCAATGTAAAAAACTATTTATAGATATAAAAGATACAACTATATTGTGATAACAGTATCCATACTGCGAGTAAAATTTCCCATTAATATTATAAAAGCGACAGTATGTGTCTATGTTTGTTTCTTTTTCACGTTAAAATAGCTGGACGGATATGTATGCAATTTGAAACAGAGATAGTTTATACCCTAACTTAAGAAATAGGCTACTTATTATCTTGGAAAACATAAAACATCGTTCCCGTAGGATAGTATATGGGTGAATCAACTTTTTTGTGTTGTTTACTCTGTCCCCGTTGTCAAAGTGACATCTTCATACTGTTTCATAGAAAATAATTTAGGTTGTCCGAGGGACAAATTTTGCGTAACCATAGCAACAAGGTGCACTTAAAAGTTGATTCACCCATATACCAGGTTAAGTAACAAATATTTTTATCAAAATTTTACATTGGCTAGATTACAAGCCTTAGGACTTAAAATGTATTATTAACCATTTAACGTACTACTCGCCTTAACCTAAGGTAATACAGCTCTTGTTTGAAATTTTGAATGACATGACGTTCGGAATTACTTACCCGAATATAATTCGGGAATGTATTGGTGCAATATGAATAGAACTAACTTTTCAAACCTATTTATTTAGATGATGGAATAATATTTGTAAACAACCTTAAAGTCAAATGTATATTTCCAAGAACCGATTCATTTTGTTAATTAAGGTTATCTTTCTGAAAGATGAATGTTTACATTACAATCTGTCCGCATCAAATATTTCAATTATTGTTTGGTATTAAAGGTCCAGATTTATCAACAAGTGCTTTTAATTCTCCATAAACTTTTACAATAGCGGCCGCGCGCCGATCTAAATACGCATTCCTCGCTCTCTATGGGTTAGTCGCTAACGCTCGGTGCAGCCTTAACTTGATGCAAAGCGTTCGCGCTCAAATTTAAATGTCGCGTACAACTAATGAAGTAATATAATTTTCTCAAACATGCAATGAAATATTGTCTTTGCGTTCCTTATAATGGGCTCGGAAGTATCGGTTTTTGGGCGCAACAACTCGAGAGGACTGTAAAGGGATTTCATACTGCTTTTCAGGCCTAGGCCTGCAAAGTAACTTTTTTTTGGTTTCAACAACAAGGTCATTCACACAGCTGGCTGGTTTGACAAAAAGCAGGTTTTGTTTTTAAAGGTTGGTTGTTAGACACTTGTGGAAAAAAAATTCAAAATGGCGACTTTTTTTTTCAAAATTTCAAATTGGTGCTAGGCGGCTAAAACTCGGTATCGGGGGGCTCTCGGGGCTCAAAAATATGAATCTGAAATCTTGTCCGAAAATTCGGTCAAATACGGAAAATGTCGAAAAAAACGATTTGTATGGAGAAAATTTCAAATTGGTCCTAGGAGGCTGAAATTCGGTATCCGGGGGTTTTTGGGGCTCCTGAGTCAGAATCTGAAATCGGATTTTTTAAATTCGGTCAAATTCGGTATCGGGGGGCTCTCGGGGCTCAAAAATATGAATCTGAAATCTTGTCCGAAAATTCGGTCAAATTCGGAAAATATCGAAAAAAAAAAAACTATTTGTATGGAGAAAATTTCAAATTGGTTCTAGGAGGCTGAAATTCGGTATCCGGGGGTTTTTGGGGCTCCTGAGTCAGAATCTGAAATCGGATTTTTAAAATTCGGTCAAATTCGGAAAATATCGGACAAACAATATTAAGTGTTATTCTTTGAAGTATATTTTTTTATTTCATTGTATGTTTGAGAAAAGCACTATACATGCCTCGTCGTGAAAACGGATTCCCGGCCTCGTATCACTATCCGGCCTCGCTCGCACGCTCGCTCGGCCGTATATACCTACTTGGCCGGAAATCCTCATTTTCCCGGCCTCTGATGTAATGTACTATTGTTCCCGTGGGTGAATTGGTTAGAATTCTATGTTTATAGATTACTTTCATGAAAATGAGTTCACTACGCCGAATTGACAATTTTGCGTAAAATTTTGTGGTCTAGAGAACGATTTAAAAATTCGATTGTTAATATAAAATAAAGCTATTGATGAATTTGTTATAAATTAAAACTGTCATTACTTTCCATAGTTTTAAACACATTTTATTTGCCAAAAGTCACTTGTATAATCTTTTCAGGGAGTGAGATTTTTTTCACTCGTTTCGTATTGTTCTGACATAATCTCTTGACAAGTCTGTTAGAAAATAATAACGAATGTTAAAACAATAAACTGCTATGCCCTAGTGCAGAAGAAATTAACTTGGATAATATTTTCTAAGAGTTATAAAGGTTGCTTACAAAAACTTTTTTTATACCTAACGCACACTCACGATCTGTTAGACAATGTTCATACCCGTTAGAACTCCATATTACTTTGCTGATAAAAGAAAAAAAATGTACAATGCGAATTATTTTAGTTTAAGGTGTAATTATACCCTTCCCGTATCGGGCTAAAATACAAATGACATAGCGAAATAAATTAGACTAAACTATTTTGTTTTTTGTTGACTCGTACAAATTAGAGGAAAGTGCATAGTGTCAATCTCATGAATCTCTGTATACGAAAATACCAGTATTGAAAATAGAGCTGTGTACATTTCCACTAACTGTTTAGACTGTAAAAGCAAAACCGGTTTAAAGTCCCACAGGGGAGTTTTATATGCCACCCCATTTCGTTGAGTGCATTGCGTGTTGTACCTACTTGCATTATCGAGCGTTTGTCGAGTTGGTAACGTGGTACGTGCCTTTGAAGCTTCGCACTGAATACAAATATACCTAAAGTTGAATAAAAGGCTATATAGCCACGTTTGGCGCGTGTTGTGCGCGCCTGGCCAGGCTGTGGCTACGGGGCTGGCCGGCGCTGGGTGCTGGGCGCCAGGCGCGAGATGCGAGGCGCCGCGAGGCGGGTTCGGGCTTCGCGCCACGCCGCCATCGCCGTGTCGACTCGACTCACTCCACTTGGCGCGCTCAGACGGACGGCGCGCCCCACCGTTCATTGTCGATCTGTTCGCAACACTGGCACGACGTTGCCTGCGCGTTTATTCTCTAACTTTTTAATTTCCAGTCAACTTATTCTTTTTTAAAGTGAAAGTCTCGAATATTCAATTTGAAATCTCGAGCACTGTTTGTATAATTATATAATTAAGATAAACGGCAGTTTTAAATTCGCTCTAACAAAACTGAAATCACAAATTGACACGCGCGAACTGTTAAAAACGGCTCGCCTGCAGTAATTTAATATTCTTCATACATAGGAATTAATGAACACAGCGTGAAGATTTCGACATTATTTTCTTATAGAAGAGGACAGGAAAGGACCAAAAATGTCGAAAAAACATCTCCACAATCAAGCTGCTATACCGTTAGCTCCTGCGGTATTCAAGGTAAGACATGCATTATTTTAAATATATATATATCATATATTAATTGCGAATTAAATTCTTGTTTCTAAATATTATAGATATTGTAAATTCTTGTTTCTAAATTTTATAGATATTGTAAATATGTACCTAGTGACATTTCAGTTCAATCGGAACTTTAAATTTTGCACGGGGTTTTAACAGCTTTGCGATGACTAGGTACCTACTGCTATTTTATGATTTTATTTTATTTTTGGTATAGTATATTGCTAATAAAAGCTGCAACTCGGGAAAAAAGATTCAGGTAACCTTTATTTACCTACACTGGAATTGGACAATCTTGGTCGTGCCAGGAAAATGAGTCACCGTTATGGACTTATCGCTGAAAGGAAAAACTAAAATTTAAAGCAAGAATCGTAAAATTTTTTTTTTATCGTTTTATAGAAATCAGTTCAGAGTTGAAAATACAGCAACAACAACGTATTTATATATATTACTCCTATATACTTATTACGCGTATAATTAACTTCACAGCCCGTGATTTTTCCTTGAATGTTGTTTAAAACTACAGTGGCAAGCGGAAAAGATGTTCATGCTGAAGTACCTACTTGCTTTAATGCTTACGCATGGACAGTTTTGATTTCGTTTAATTCATTTATATGTCGCTAAACATTCTCAAATATTTAGAGCGGCTAGGTGCTAAATTTTAGTGAGTGTTCTTAGTCGATATTCTATTTGAGTATGAGAGCACTTCAGGATATGCTAAGCGATTGTTGGACGAGATTGTTTAATAACTTTATTAACACTATCAGTGACGTGTACTTTGTATATGTCTATCACTGTTTAACCCGAAGTAGGTATACCTACGTCATTTCTTAGTTTTATCACACTTTAAATTTGTTTTATTGTTATATTACCTTATATAATTTATCGTCATGAAAAATGTTTGTAAAACTGACATAATCGGTGCAACAAATACCTACCTAGCGTAACTTTTACACGTAGTCTAAGACGATTTACTTTTCTTTTATAAGAGATCCACAGTAGCTAGTAACTCTTGACAATGGACATAATTCGATACTTAGTATTATTTATTATGCAGGACCTAAAAGATCACATGGACCACAGTATAAAAGTTATTAAAACATACATTACACTACATTATAAGGAAATTGCTGCGCCTAACGTTACAGAATTAGCGCAAAAAAGCTGCGTAAAATATTTTAAGATTAGATCAGCTACGAAAAGATCGTTAATAAGAAATTTGTCCTATTAGATGCTGTTTTTCAGGTCGTTTTTTTACATTGTTTACCAGTTCATACAAGTGGAACCAAGGTATAAAAGCAAATGTTCAGCGACGCTGGCACACTATGTTCCATGCCCGTACCTAATACGCATACCCCGGCTATAAGCCTCATCCAACACCGGAAATCTGATTAATACAGATAACAAACACTCCAACTAGCGGCTATTAGTACTTTAGCTTCCTTACAAAGCATAAATCAACGAAATATTCGTGAAATGAACAAAGCTACTTGACAAGCTTAAGATAAGAGCCTAAAACTGAAATTGCAAGATTGACTGACAATGCCCTTAGGGAGTCCGTACATTTAATAGGCATAAAATACCTACAACGTAAGTCACAGAAGCGTAATATCAGGAAAGTTCTCCGATATGTGTGTACTTGACATGACACCGATAAGGATTAGGTATATCTACAATTTAGAATAGGAAACCCATCTCTCGGTGCAACTACTTAAATCTTACTCTGCTTTCCGTTTCTAATATATCAAACAAGTAACATATACTTGCGAGGTATTTTATAACTAACAGTATTCATAATTTTTACACATGCCTTCTTACTAAACTAAGACCACCTACAGCAGTAGCAAGCGCAGTGACAAGTTTACCCTGAACCAGACACCACGAAGCGTAAACACGTTGCTCTCGGAAAAAAATATTTTCCATGAACGAATTAACCATATTGCCTGCTATACATTTTACAAACGCGCAAGTATAAATTGTGCGCAAGTATATATGTACCTACATGGATTTACCACAATCTACCAAAAATTATGATGTTATGCTGGTGTTTACATAATAGATCACATGTCTAAAAATTGCCATTTTGGTGATCCATCATGGACTAACTAGATGCCTACATACGAGTAGTCTACATACTCGTTATATAGATGTGCCATATCGCGATTTCTTGAGGTTTTATGTGTTTCAAGGAAATAACGGCGTTTAATAAGATATTAATAAAAATGAAGTCTTTATCAATGTCAAAATTTGTATTGTGGTTGTGAGTGGGTTGTGATGTCGCATGGTCGATAGATAAACTTAAGACTAAGAAGATACTACTAAATATTATTTATTTTTTTCAATATATATTATGCATGGCATAATAACCTGTAAGTAAATACAATACCCACTGCTTGTAGCTATTTAGCATAAATAGACGTTTTTGACGTGACTTTTTTATACTATTATAAAATTCTAGATTGTATTGTAAATCAGATTTCTATAGAGGGGTCGTGATTTCAGGAAAAATCTTAATAGCGTGATGCAGGATCGTCATTTGTTTTGTAAGGGCGCGCGGCGCTATGCCAGTCTGGCGTCATCTGTTGGTCATAATTTCCATTGTCCTCTCATCACGCCGAAAGGGCTGCACAAACTTTAACCAATTTTGGTACAGGCATAGCTGGACAAGTGGACATCCAAAGATGGTTGTAGGAATTTTTACCTGTTCACGGTAAAGAAAAAAAAATACGCGAACGAAGTTTCGGGCGCCTCCTAGTTAATAATAAAATGCCTATCTAAAAGACCAATACAGTTGAACATCACATTATAAAACTATTAAAGTACAAGTTAATAATATGGCAGCAGGGCACTTTGTCGATTCAGCGCGTCTCACTGCGTTAACCACCCTCGGTTTTAACCCTGCCCCTCTGCATGAGGCACCCTAGGTTTGCCAGTGGTTTACCTTTGTATTCATGTTATTAAAAAAAACGTAGGTATCATAAGAGCGTAAGTAAATAAATAAGCAGCTGTTTCCTAGGCTAAATTTGTGCAAAATTATTTTATCAAAAACATAACAAAATTGAAACAGACACACGAATTAATCGATTTTCTAAGCCAAGATCGTGCGTAATTTTTGTTCTGAATTAATCCCAAATCAAGTTCAAGAAGGCTTGTGTTATGGGTACTAGACGACGATATACGTACTTATATAGATAAATATATCCATACTAATATTATAAATGCGAAAGTGTGTCTGTCTGTCTGTCTGTCTGTCTGTCTGTCTGTTACCTCTTCACGCTTAAACCGCTGAACCGATTTAGATGAAATTTGGTATATAAATAGTTTCAGTCCCGGGGAAGGACATAGGATACTTTTCATCCCGAATAAATGTAGTGTTCCCGTGGGATGAGCGGGGTAACACCGCGGGGCACAGCTAGTACTTAAATACTTAGAACAACCATGACCCAACCACAAATATTCGAGTTCATACTCCGAACGAGAACCCGGGTCTGCTGGCTCAGTAGGCAGGTGTCTTTAAACTGTGCCAAACGCGTCGTCAATACCACGCCGTACATGATTTCATGTTTCGATTCTGTTATGGAAGTTTCCAGACTCTCTGTTTGCGTAAATAAATGGGAACTTTAGGAAATTCGGTATACATCGTGCAATGGGAATTCAGTGGGATGATGATGTTGCGTTTGTCACGCAATATTAGATAAATGATAAAGTACCTACACGTCAATTTTTGACAAGTAATAAAGGCGAGAGTAAGGGTAGCTTTATCGTTTATTTGTCGCGTGATAAACGCGACTATAAGAGGCCCGCGGGCCTATCTAGTAAAGCTAACAATTTTCTGCCGCACTTGCCAGCATGCCGTCACTTTGGAACTCTATGAGTAAATGAAGGACGGAATGATTGTCTCGCCCTGTCTCGGCAACACACTCGCCGAGAAAGGGCGAGACCTGTACCATAAAAAATAGGTACATTATTAAAGAACCTTGTACACTTTACTTAAATCTTCATGCACTCGTTTTCTCTAAATTCGCTAGGGTTTTACTGGAGTGATTTCGGTCCGATCCCCTAAATTTAATCCATTAGTGAATGGGTTTATTTTTTATTCTGAATGGATCCACTGTGCAGGGATCAAAAATAAATACGTCGAAAAAAAAACAAGGACCGAGTTAATATGTTTCATTGGGTTCACTAATGTTTGACCAAAAAACGTTTGACAAATGATCATTTGACCAAACAACGTTTCAACAAATATTCATTAGGCAAACGAGACTTTTTGACAAAAGTATCATATTACAAAAAGTCACTTAGTAAATGATTATTTTACAAACACTACACTTGACAAATGTGTTAAATAACAAAATATCATTTAACAAAATGTTAAATAAAAACTTATTGTTTAATAAAAAGTACTTCTTTTTCAAACATTATGATTTAGTCTGTAATCTGTAGTTGGGTAATTTATTCCGCTACTATCTTAGACTCTATCCACTATGCTCTACAATCGGTATCTACTAATAGAGCAAATTGTACATTTTCCTCAAGTTTGCTCTACGAGTTTTACGGATAGAGCAAATTGAACTTTTTTTTTGGTTCTGGCGCTTCGCCGACCAGTGCCGCGGTACGCTCGCCCGCTGTTGTGGTCGCAGTTCTAACATAACCTAACCCATTAATGAATCTATCCACTATGCTCTACGATCTAAAATAGTAGAGCAAATTGGAGAAAAAAAGTTGGATTTGCTCTAAAAAAAAAAACAAAAAATAACAAACGAAACACTTGTCAAATAATACATTAAACCAGACGTTTTTAGACCAAGAGTAGTTTTGTCTAATAACTCAGTTGCTAAATGATCATTTTGTCAAATGATTATTTGTAAAATGTAAATTTAACATCTGATCATTTGGTGAAGTGAGTCATTTGTAAAATGGCTTGTTGTAAAATGATTAATTGGCGAAACGTTTTTTGTAAAACGTTGTTTGTAAAATGACTTTTGGTCAAACGATAGGACACCGTTGCATTGATATGTTTGAAGCGATATTCCTTAAAATTGACATTTGGTTTTTCAGTTAAATGTTATAAATGACCTATTTCAGCGTAATAAATGTACCCTAATTAGTAAATGAGGGATGTAAGTGTGTAGGCATGTGAGGTTGGATATTTCAGGCATTAAATACAATTAAATATTATACTGGGTGTTGCCAAAAATAGGAGTAATAAATTAAAACCCTTTTTTAGTTAAATAACTAATGCATTGCGAAATATTTGATATTAGTAGAGTGAGGATGTCATTAAAGGGATGTCATTGTTGGACGGCGTACATTGACAATACCATTTATTGCTCCTAATAGTCCTAATACAGGCAAGAGCCGGTATAATTAATAATTTATTCTGTTATGTCGGAAGAGGCTGGAATCACCTATGGCTGTTGAGACTTAGTATAAATACCACCCATATAATATAATTACCACCTAGATACGTGCGTTTCCGTAAATTTCCGATTTTTTTCTCATTTCCCATACAAAATGAGGAAAGTTTCCGAAAATTTTCGGACACGGCACATCCACTACTACCACCGCTCTTAAGTAATGGTAGTGCCAAACTTTAAGCAATACATGCATCGTTTTAAAATGTTGTGCATCTAGGAAATCAACAAGTCAAATTTGCTCATGTGACCTTACATGTAACTACTTCACTGATTTGTCGAAGAAAGTCTTTTTGCTCACCTAATATTGTATAAATATTAGGTGAGCATGAAAGATTAAGTAAATAATAGAGCAGTGATTGAGCGTGGTTAATTATACTAACCGCGTGATGCGATGTATCTATCGGTGGCTACACTTCACGTGTCCTTTCTGCCGCGGCGTCGGGTGGCGCATTGTTCATGCGATACGTGTACGTCGCACCGCACGAATATGTTATTGTTCAGGTAACATTATTGGCATACGATTGCGTCTGAGGAAAATCTGATCATAAACAACACACTGACTGAAGTCTGAATGAATCGTTATTTTCATTAGGTCGTATCATACAAGTGATTGCGAAATAAACTTTTCTCAAATATGCTATGAAATAATGCAGTATGTATTTGGAATCAGCTCATAAAGCCTTTCCATTAGGTACCCCACATGATAGGATTCAGAACACAAAATATCAAACCCCATACAAAAAATACATAGACGACTAAAATTCAAGTTGGCTCTCCTTCTTAAAATGTTCTTAGGGTTCAAAAGGTTCATCCCGCCAAAGGAAACCTACTGACATCTACTGATCATCAAAGCTGTATATTTAAGCGAACACCGCTCACTAATTATGGCTATTTCGAATGCTTTTAGATGCTTTTTAGTTCTTTCATTAAATAAATAGAAACAATGTTACGTAAATTTTCAATTTCTTTAATTAACTATATAATTTTCATTGTTTATCTAAATAATAGGTGGCATCGAAAGTGAACCATTACGACTCTAGGGATGAAAATTAATTACTAAAAGAAGCAGTTGCTTAGCAAATCAAATGCGATACAGGGCAATGGAATTAACTCGTACAGCCAAGAAAAAATATCTACGTATAATATTGATTGTGTAGATGACCAAAATTGTTTTCTGTTTACAAACCACAAAAAATTTCAACAAAATTTTATAAATAAATTGAAATGTAGTTAAAAAGATACTAAGTATGTCTACGACGTGTATGCCTGACATGTCTCGGCTAGATTTTAATCGTTTATATATGTATGCACATTAATAGGTTACCTACATGCTAAAAAATTGAAAAAAATATTTATTTTTTAATAAGCGCTGCAAATATTTTTCATCTTTCCAGATTGTAATTTCTCTCGGAACAATACCTACTTGTTACACAATCCGCATGTATACTTAATAAGAACTTATAGTACGGCTCTTCCCAGGTGAATTTTTCGCTTCGAGCCCTAATCTTTCAAACAAAGGCCATTGTCTCTATTATCGCAAAGCCGCAAGCTCAAGTTTGCCACGCGCCACTATAACATTCATATTAAAAACAAACGTTATCGTCATAGTATTAAGGTTCAAATCAAAATAATATGAATGCTGTATTTCGTCGGGGTGGTCTATTGTCCTACACTACCAAAACGCAATATATAGAATATCAGTGACATTAAATTTGAACCTTAATACTATGACGATACCGTTTGTTTTTCATATGAATGTTGTAGTGGCTCGTGCTAACGCAGTAGCTAGCGGCTTTGCGGTAATAGAGACAATGGCCTTTGTTTGAAAGATTAGGGCTCGAAGCGAAAAATTCACCTGGGAAGAGCCGTACTATACCTATGTATTTTTTACACCTATAAAATAAAGCGATATCTGGATCTATATTAACCGATTAAGAGCCCAAAATAAGATCAGATCAATAATTTTATAATATGGTAGACTAGTTATTCAAACGGTGTGTGTCAAACATTACGGTGTGCTGATAGCCGTTTGGCGCGCGTCCTCGCGCCGGCGCGTGAGAGAGCAGAGGAGGCGGTCGCGGCCGCGAATCGCTCGCTTACTCACCGGCATGGCCCGCCTAAGCCGTGTGTACAATGATAGGTTGCAAAAACTTGCGAAATACTGCAATGAAATAATACTTACAAGGGCATTAACTACTTAATAAATTCTCACTTGAAGATGTCATGTCACAAAATAATTCGTGAACGACATTTACGAGTTATTTTGTGTTACTGCTTTTCATACCCCTTTATGAACAGTGGACGATGTGATTTATGTTGATTATACTATACATTATTTAAATCTTATGATAGAACGATATATTCTAACAAGCAATGTGCAGCTTAGCTAAGCTTTATGTCCTTTCGGTCAACATAAAATAAGGGAGGCGAGAGTATTGTTTTTTATTTCTTTGCCAAAAATAGAATCAGAAAGTTATCCTTTCTTGGAATTGTAAAGTCTCGGGTTAACAAACCGGTTTAGCAATGTACACGCGGTTTTATTCGAGCCGCGCCGCGCTTGGCCAACGGAAATTTCCACAGCGCTCAGGTCGGCGCGAGCGCCGCACCCGCCGCTTCCCCGCGCCCCGCTACCCTCCTTGGTACAAGCTACCATTCTTATGGCGCCTCCTTGTTGCTTTCTAGATTAAAATTGATGAATTGATAGCGAACGTAACTCTACATAGGGGGATTGCCCGCTGTAGCTTGTAAACCGCACCAATATCGCGGTAAATCGCTGAAACGGTGAGGATTTTAGTCACTCTCTTATGAGATTGTCTACAATAGCCATTCATCATACCTAATAACGATGCTACTTGCAAGGCGAAAAAAACAAACGGGGTCTGAATGAAAGTGAACATAAAATATCCAAAAATCGAATGCGAACCTTTTTTAGACAGGTCACTTTTGTATTCTGTGCTACCTGAGGCCCCGGTTATATTCCCGGAATTATAACAATAACGAAGGATTTAGAGTTTGCCAGAATTTACTTAAACAATATTTATGTACAAGTTCTAGAAAACTCCACTGAACCTACTTAACGGAAACGATAGCCTTCGTTGAACTCGAGTAGCTTATTACTTGCACAGTATTTTCAAGGATTATTTCTATTAACATTATAAATTGTAATTATCTTAATACGGTACTTGCTTACGCCAAATATGAAACAATTTAATTTAAATATATTTATTTGTCTCAAAATAAAAACAGCTAAAAAGTTAAGAAATTATAAAATAAAAGACATCAACGCACATATTGTTATATGCCTAGGTAAAAAGGTCTACATAGGCATACTAATTGGGTATCTTCGTTTTATTTATACGTAGGTCATTTTGGGCTTATTATTATTAGTTTTACAAACAGATACGGATTAGATATTAAGTGAGGTGATCAGCGGTCACCTCACTTTGTAGGTCAAAAATAGATGCGTTTATATTTATTTAGTGTTAGTCTCCGTGCTAAAACCTATGTTTTTATGGATAACTCAAGAGCGCGGGGCGTCGTGGGTGGGAACTCACTAACTGCGTTCCCCGGCTTTCACATGACCATTGTTATGACGTACCAACTTGAAATACTAATGAAAGTCGCTCCGTATATATCTATGTATAAAACCATCGAACAAAGATAAAAACTTTAAGGTAGTTATGTAGGTACGTATGTAGGAAATATCCATGAATATTATATTGTTGTTATTTTTATTAATTTAGGTATCCATATAGATACGCAATAAGTGTTGGATATTTTTACTCAATCCGTATATACATAGTCGAGTTTCAAGGATCAGTCGGGATTGTTACATTATTATTCGTGTATTTATACATACCTAAACAGTCGGCGCCGATTCTATACTATCTACTTATTACTTCCTGAACTATACCTACCTACTCCTATCAGCATAATGTAAAGAGTAGGCACTGAAATAATAAGACTTACTGTAAGTTTGATGTTGCAAGTTGTGGAATTAAATGCATTTTCCTGCTTTGTAAAGGAAAATCAATATATGTGTAGATATAAATACATTAATTTCGCTTACTTTTCCCGAATCCACAAATCAAGACACTACTTATTCTTTGCACATATTAGTAACTTTTGATATTTAACTTCTTTTGGTAAATTATAAAGGCTCAACATGTTTATAAACATACATATCAACAGTTGTTTGCTTGTCTCTGTAATATTTTTATAGAGTACCAATAATATGAAAATGACGGCGTACAATGACTGAACACAAATAACTTAGAACAAACTATATTCAAAACACTGAGTATGCTATCTGGGGTTCCATGAATTGATGTATTGTTTAACATAATAATATGTACTAAGCTTTGTAGCCACGAACGAACAAAACATGATGAACATGAATCGCACGTACGTATGTATAGGTACCACTAACGAACATCAAACACTACTATAATAAGTTTCTGTCAATAATGACATTTTAGTGGCAAGCTTTTATAGCCGACTGTACTTTTCTTTGGATATCCATCAAATGCTCACTACAATGAGACGATTCTAAAGAGCCCAAGCTCGGTAGGATTGCTTTTTTTCTATTATAGAGTTCCTATGACCTTCCGGCTACATCATCAGATCAGCCCCATGGTACCATATTATTGTATTGTCATCAAAGTTAAGTAAGTATGCAACATTTCAGCTCAACCGGTTGACGATATCTGCTTCAAAATTGAGTTGCAATATTTCACCCGAACAAACATACATTTAAACATACAATGCAAGTTAAATAAAAGCTTGTAAAAAACACCGACATCGTCATACATGTGCCTATAATACTTGAGGAGTATCCTCACACTGACAAATCTGGAGATGCCCCCTCTTGAACTAAAGAAATCGGTTTATAGATCACGGAGTTCTAAGGTAACCAACATTAAAAAAAATACCGAATTGAGTTGAGATTCGCCAACTTTTTTAGTCGTTTAACCTTATTCTACCTTTCATGGATGTAAATTAGGCAATACAAAAGACTAAGCTTGGTGAAAAAATCCGTACTGAGACGGCTTTACCATCGATTAAACCACGCACGCACCGTTAAGTTACTGATAAGATAAGGACACCGTCCTTGACGCTGGTTTATCCGTTTGTGCTGACCGCAGTTATGATTTCTTCTGGAATGAAATACCCAATCATAATGCATTTTCATATTCAATTATCTCGTAGTAGAATATTTCATCAGATAAACAATCTGTACTTCAAATCCGAAGCTCTCCGTAACGAAACCATATTATTAATATTCGCTACGAATACGAATAGTTGAATTAATTACTTTATACAACATAAAGAGTGGGAAATGTCAGGTATAGTAGGAATCATTATCGTAGGCCGAGTCTACTTATATTATAACTGACAATATATATAGCCTTATTCCGTTAATGCAGTGTGCAGGCCACAAAGTGCTACTTTAAATTTAGGCATCATAAGCGCAAATAACTTTTACACAAAAAGGTGCCTTTAAGTCGAATAAAAATAGATTTACAATGGTGCACAAGGAGAATAGACGTTGGATCACTTTATATCTAAAACAGAAAATCTTTATATCGTTTTAAAAACAATGGGCACCTTATTGCTGTTTTAAATAGAAGTATTATCTTAAATCTATTTGTCCTGTTATTTTCTATGTAAACCCTATTTTCTTAAGTGTTTGAACTTACCATATTATAAAATTTAAACTACCAGTTTGTGGCCATACTGAATAATGGAATAAAGGCTATTGTTTCTCAGGTAACAAAGGTATGTAGATTCGGATTCCAAAAATAATGATTACTAATATTCGCTCCATAAAAGTAAATATACGCATGCCTATTGTTCTGAAGGACTTGATTACTGAAGCACCTAAATCTAGGTTTGGCGGTAGCGTTTCATGATAAAACACTATTGTGACTACCGCAGTCCGCCACTCCCATTCCCATCCCATCTGTATTGCTCGCGACGTCAGGACTCACAGTGTTTTCAGAAATATTTATATATACGTAATAAGTAGTCATATTTTTCTGACTTTATAATCTTTCCCACACCGCTGTAAGCACATAAAATTTCGTGTTAAATTAGTATCTGAAGTATTTTTTATAACAATTTACTAAATATTATGTTGTCCATAAACCATCAGTGGCGACGGCGACGTCCATGCAAATCGATTCCCAATCCCAACGGCTTGCCCACTTCCGGACGATTGAGCACCATTCTCTGCTGCTACTGAAGAAAAAGTTAGCGATATCCATCTATCTCGGCATACCCTGAGTTCTAGTTTGACGCCGCGCCAGTGGAAAATACTCTATAGTTAATTTTTCAGACATTTTTTATTTGACAGATAACATTTTAATTTGGATGTCGTTAACAATTTAATTATGTATTACGAATTCGTATAAGATATTTTTCTATTCCAGTACTTTTTCTGTCATTTATATAGTTACTAACTCTAATATAAAGACATAAATTATGAAAGTCTGTAAAAGTCTATACTCTATTGCCCAAAAAAACACTGCTAAACGATGATATAATGTCGCCAAAAAAGCATCACTTAGTACCACAGATTACAAGATAAACAGCTGCTTTCACACAATTCGCAATTAAAAAAAACTTATCGTACTAAGGAATTGCTGCCAACTTAAAAAAATAGTTTTATCTTCAGTGCATGGATGTTTAGTATAGTGAACGTATACCTTTATGTTAAAGTTTATATTTTTTGACAGATGTTTAGTATAGTTGACATTATGTATAAATTCATATTTTTATGGCAGATGTACGTCTATAAAAAAAAAGTTTATCAGAGACTATTATTTTTTTAACTTTGTTGATTCCGAGCGGGAACATGTAATTTTTTTCTTTGTTGTTTATTTGCATTCTATTTATAAAATGTTGAGTCGTAGAAAAAGTATTGTATGCAACGTTGTATAAGTAGGTCAAAAAACGCTCGTGGCATCTTTCTTACGACGTTCGCTACGCTCACATCGTAACCCATGCCACTCGCGTTTTTTGCCCCCTCTTATACAACGGTTGCATAAAATACTATATTATACAGGATTGAAATATATTCTCTTGTGTTATAGTGTGTTTATATTTTGTAATTTTGTATTGTATTTTACTTTTTAAATAAATGTATTGTAAAGAAACTTACTGATATAATAATGACATGTAATGAAAATAAAAAACAGATCTAATATCCACAACTAACGTAATTCAGTTAAAATCGATCTCTTCTGCTTTTTACACGTTTTTGGTGATAAATTTGATAAAAATGATGATAATAGAATTTATCGATCAATAGAATTGCGGAAATATATATCTGACGATGAATAGATGACTCAATTCATAGACCATTATTGTCTAGATTGAGTGTAATTGATAACATAGGTATTGAACATTCTGTCGAGCATACGATGCTATCCAGAATCAATTTGTGGGTCCCAAGTTCATCTTACAACAATGTGTATTGAGTGATGATGAAGGACATAATATATACATAATTTTTCCACTGCTGATTGAAACGTTTTAGTTGGCATGAAATACTCGTGTATACCTACTTACTATAAGTGGATATCTACCTACCGCATTACGAATAATACTTCCTAGAATTTTGCTTAAATTTACAGATATTCGCATGCCAAAAAATATCGACTATTAGCCGTAGGTATCAAGCAAACATTACTTAGGTATGGTTAAGCATACTTAAATTTACCTGCGACGTGCTGTTTTTCATTTATTATGGAATTATGTCACTGCTAACAGCACGGTAATTCATATTTTCCTTTGAACTTTAGCCACTGCAAAAAAAACGTATACGTAATACGTAACGATGATGTCCTCAACAGAATTCTATCTTTTTTTATCTAAGTGTAAGTAACTCTTCTTATCTTTGTAAGTATACAATCCTGCTGTTTCATGATTGCACTTAGTCACTGTCACTATCCATCTATAGAGTCAGTCTCATTTCAAAGGAATTTTAGGAAATCTCACATGTATTTAACGGTTGACGAATTTTAACTTCTTTATTCCACTCTACGACAAGGTTTCTTCTCTTTCTAATATGTCATTGTATTAGCTTATCGTATATCAAATCGTTACATTCGTGTGTAACCAAAACGACGCTACTGCGGTGACCCGAAGGACATCTCTATTAATTTGTTACCTGAAGCTACTGACTGGTTGCGTAAAGCCTGACCAGAAATATATGAGGATGCGCCATATTGCGGAATTTCACTGGAATTTCTTACACTGGCAATGATTTTATGATGGTTTGTCAACAATGACAATGTCATTCGTGGTGCTTTCTTTAAAAGACAAATATTTAAAATTATCCAAACAAAATGCCGAAAACCATTAACAGTCGTGAACGTAAGATTATAAATAAAATGTACACGTGTTTACTACACGAAAAACAGTCAGGAATAGAGTGCATTGCATTAAATTATATAACGAGGCTATCATAGTGGAACTGAAAGGTATTTAAACTAATGTCATTATAGTAGGTTGCGATTGGTTGCAAAATTGTTGCCATATAAATCTTATAAATAGCGCCCTCATGACAATCCTCATATATTTCTGGTCAGGCTTTAACCTGGATACACATTTATAATTTCCTACGACAATCTTTTCAGCATACGATTGAATAAATAAATGAATTCTTGTTTAGATAGACTGTCAAATTACCATTTAAACTAACATAAAAGTATGTGTACAATTTCATTATTTAGTCACAACTTAATAGGTAATTTATGATAATCAATTACATACATGCTATGTATTCAAGCCGAAAATTAAGCTATTGTTAGTTCACAAGTGTCAATATTGGTCCAAGCACGACGGAATAATGTGTTACAGTTTAATTAATGAGGCTGTTACAGCACTCCTGCGCCGGTTATAAGCGGTCGCAAACCGCATATGTGTCATGTCAACATACGTGCGTTCGATTTATAAACACCGTATTGTAGTGAGAGCATTCGTCTGGCTAAGAATACCTTCACTTGTGCTGATTCGGTAAATGTAGGTAATTCTCAGTGATTATGGTAGTCGTTAAGGAAACTAGCACGAAAAAATAGAGAAGCTTGTGTCTACTGCATCACCTAATTAAAATTTGGCTGTCTAGAATATTACGATTTTAATCTCTAGGATAGAAAGGAAGGTTTTGTAGGTGACACACATTTATACGGACAGCTTACTAATTATGTAGGTAGGTGTGTATGTGTGTGTGTTTGTACCCATATGCGTACTTATTTTCTGTTAGTATCTAATTATGTGCTCTCTTCGCCTTCTGCCGCACCTACTCTGTATTAAGTTTAAATTTTCACAAATTTAACTACCCAAAGGTTGTCTGGAAGAGATCGCTTTTTAGCGATAAGACCGCCTGTTGTCTACCGTTATTTATAAATTGTATTTGTCTTGTTTCCATGTAGTAAACTTTTATTGGTGTGCAATAAAGTAGGTATTGTTGTATTGTAATTAGTAAGCTTACCGTACCTACTATACAAACTAATGCCACTGTAAGCTTAATAATTACTACTAATAGTATTCCATACAAAAAAAAATACATAATTTTTTACACATATAAACTAGAAATGATGTTTATTCAATAGGGGCGTATAATGTATTTAAGAACAACACAATAAAAAAACCGGCCAAGTGCGTGTCGGACTCACGCACAAAGGGTTCCGTACCATTGATGTGTGAAATTAAAGGCCTTTTGTTTATTTTTATACTTGAGTTGTGAAACGGTTTACGATTTATATGATATAAAAAAAAAAACTACTTACTAGATCTCGTTCAAAACAATTTTCGTTGGTAGTTTTTATAGTAATGTACATCATATGTTTTTTTTCACCTCACCAGCTCAAACATGGCGATTTTGCTGTCAGATAACAGTGAACAAAATGCGATTTTGTTTCGAGCGTGAGTAGAAAGTAGCTTTTTAATTTTTTCAATATCTGACCACGAATTGTCATTCTTCAGCCAAAGGTTAATTATAGAATTCTAATCATTTGAATCTCGATGCACTCTGTTTCTTTCATATGTATTTTAAGAGAGAGGGATAGAAGTTTATCAATTTGAAATTCGATTTTCGAATTCGACCTCGATTGAGAACAGTTCGGATACGCGTTATACCAAAAAAATCATTAAAAACACCCGAAAAAGTTTTAATGGCAACGTATATTTTTTTTCTTTATTATATTTTTATTTAACGACCGAATATTAAAATTATTGTGCCTTTTATATAAAACAATAGATCATTGCTCAAATAAAATAAGATTTTTTAACTTATTACTTATTGTAAATATAATAATAATTTCACCATTTATCATAGATGCATATTCGAAACGTACCTTAAAAAATATCGAGTTAATTTTGTACCTAATTGTTATATTTTCTTTGCATTTATTTTGTTTGGTGTTTTACAAGTAAAAATATGAATCAATTTATAAACAAAATCTCGTAATAAGTATAATATGTATTTATAAATAAACACGTCATGTATCTGCTAAATCTTCCAATTTGATCAAAATAATGACAATAACTGTGTTGGTTGGTTGATTATAATTTCAATTACGTTATATTGTTATTCCTTTTTAAGCAGCCCTTATCTATTTTATGATTATAATAATACCTATTATTGAAATCAGCAACAAAGACTATAAATAAACATACGTTGGAAGAAAAAGCACAAAATGTCGAATATGTTCTCGCTGATGAGGTGAAAAGTTGTGTGTGCTACACGAGAGCAAAGTTTTTTGCATCTCGTGCTGTTGAGTCCCTCGCTACACTCAGGATTCTAACATAGAATCACTCGCTACGCTCGTGATTCAAACGTAGAATCCTTCGCTTGCTCGGGACTCAAAATCAGCACTCGTAACAAAAAACAACTTTGCTCTCTTGTTGCACAAATAACTATTTAGATTTTTCATTTTCTTATTTTAGAAGTTAGAGGGGGGGGGGGGACCAACTTTTTTCCATTTTGGAAGCGTCTGTCACGCAAACTATACGGTTTAGAAAAAAAAATATTTTAGAAACCTCGATATCATTTTTGAAGACCTATCCATAGATACCCCACACGGTCGTATGTGTTTGATGAAAAAAAATAATTTGAGTTTCAGTTCTAAGTATGGGGAGCCCCCAATATTTATTATTATTTTATTATTTTTGCATCAAAATCTTAATGCGGTTCCCAGAATACATCTACCTACCAAGTTTCAACAGTATAGCTCTTATAAGTAGTTTCGGAAAAAAAAGGCTGTGACATACGGACGGACAGATAGACGGACAGACGGACAGACAGACATGACGAATCTATAAGGGTTCCGTTTTTTGCCATTTGGCTACGGAACCCTAAAAACGAAACTTAATGTTTATAACTTGATAAACTAACTCGAACAATATTATACCTACCTAAATTAAAACTCGGAAACAAATATCAAGAAAGTGAGTTTCTTCAACTGAAAACCGTCCAAATAAAGCGAATAGAAGAAAAAACTAATACCTACCATACCAATAGTCTAATACTTATAAAAATGACTTTAATTTTTTTGTTAGCTGAAATAACGTCATATTGTACGGCACTTCATATTTGTGGTATAACTTTCCGTATTCGCCACAGTCGGCATGAACGAATAAGGAAAACATTTGAGTGAAACCATTTATAGGAATTGCGTTATAGGAATTCAGTAATATTCCTATAATTAGTACCTAATTAGTCTCTATTAAATTACTAGCTACAGTAGTAGGTAATGATGGTAGTACGTATTTGTTAGTTCATTCACCATTACAACGCCTTATTAAAACCACGTTTCGTAATTTTCCGTATGGTACGCGTAATGGCTAGCTTACACTTAATTCCACACCCAACAAACAGCCTTACGCGACAAATGAAAATAAATTGATTTATGTAACAAATGTACCCATGAAACAGTCGTAATTATTACTTTCAAGCACAAAGAGTAGAAATAGGTGGTGTACAATTGTACATGACTAGTTATACTTACTCAAAATTAACTTTATTCTGTAAATAAACTACGCGGGCAATTTTATAAAAGCACCAAAACGTCTATAAAGTTAAAATTTACAGAGAAAAAAAACACATGGCTATACACACGGCGTGGCTTTCACTTCTTTCTGATTTTAGCAGGAGATATTTCGCCATTGTGGAAGGACTGGAAAAACGTAGTTATTGTTGTTTATAAAGAACTATTTTGTTGTTTTCATGCGTTTAGGTACCTACCTTAGAAATGTTATCCATACAATTAAAAATGTCCGTAGTTTTTATTTCGTGGGTTTACGGGTTAATTACATTGTCCTGGTGCAAGTGCAAAGTTGAGTATTTTTTTATTCCTTTACAACCGGTCAACCAGCCAGTGGGTCGAAATGAAGTCACCTTCAAGCCGCTATTGAGAAAACAACGATCAACTTTCAGAATATGTGAAATTCAAAATATTTTAACTGTTACATTTGCTGTAATTTGTTATGACACCAGGAGACTATTCAAAATTTGCAATTAGTGAAGAATTACCCATACACATAATATAAATAGGTACATATTAGTTTATTAGTACAAAGTACAGTCTATGAAAAATACCTGCTTATATGGCTTATGGTAGACCGCAGTACCGCCATCTATTGATAGTTTTCCAAAGGAGCATGTGTCTATAGACAATATTATCACCATATAACCTCCATTGGCTCCATTTCATGCTGTGCTTTTACCCACGAAGAACGAAACGAAACGGAGGCGATATATAGGGGTGTATAGATTGTTTGTTTGTAGTATGTCTGTTACCATTTTCTTAGAAAACCACTTGACCTGTTACGATGCGGTTATTTTACATTAAATCTACGTTATACGGTTACAGACCACAGGGGGCGCTTGCAGTATCCCAAATAGTTAAAGGCTTCTCAGAAAATATTTACATAGTAATTTACGATAACTTTGATTTCTGACTTGGATTTTTTCTTAATGTTTAGATAATTTTGTCACTTGTTTTATTTCGCTCATGCATGATCTTGAATGCACGTCATTAATGTATTATCGAAGTAGATTCTTATAATTGCACTTACGCTCTTGATCTAAACAAGAGATAAACCACTTCAATCTAGTTGATCTAATCATTCAATAGACCCAACATTATTAAGCGATCTAACTATCGATGAAAGTTGTCGAGTATCAATCACTTAAATTAAAATAAAACACACTTAGTTTTGTTCACTGCCCTTCGCCTAGTAGGCCGGAAGGTTACTGAAAATCAAAGTAATGGAAAAACATTACGCTAATATAGTTTACGTTTATTAGGTAGGTACGCATGTCAGATGAAACTAACAGTGAGCAACGCTGCCCGCGCCTCGCTGGTCCACCGTGCGAGACGGTGCAACGGCGCGTTACCTTGTATCAGAAGTGGCTGCCCTGGGACACCATGGGCCTCCAAGGATTTTTCAGTCGCGTGAATATAACAGTTTCCTATACATTATTAATAAAAAAATTACTTAATACTATGGCAGCCAGAAACATCGTAAATTCAATGTACAAGTATAGATCATAGCTAAAAGTTAAAACTTAAAAGTTCACAAGTACAGGGGTCTCAGCTCTGAATACGATTTTGTTGCATTCGGGGTTGAGACCCTTGGTCCGTGGGGGCCCAGTGCTCATCAACTTTTTAGGCAGATCTCAAAAAAACTGGTTGACATCACGGGGGACCGAAGAGCTGGCAGCTTCCTCGCTCAACGCATTAGCGTTGCTATACAGCGAGGAAATGCTGCCAGCGTCTTCGGGACTATGCCAAAGGGGTCCGATTTTTTAAGTCTTTTTTAATATTAAATTTATTCTGTTTAAGCCTTTTATTTTAGTTTGTTAAGTTCTTAGTTTATCATAGCTTAATTTTAACTCATTACACTGACGGCGACTGAAATAAAAACGGCTTTGATAGGCAGTAAACTATATAACCGAAGCTCCGAAGTAAGAGCTCACATCGCCCGCGGCCCCGTCCCCCGCCCGCGCCGCGGCGCGAGCGCACGCGGCCAGCACGTGGCGGCTGCGTGCTGCGGCTCTACGCGCAAGCACGAGCGCGACCGATGCTCCTGGCCCCGAAACACGTTCCGATCAGTGCGGAAGACATTCTTAGCCGCTATCCACCTAGCAGTCTAACACTTGCAAAGAGGCATTACTTATGATTACTTTTATATTGACAATAGAGTTTGCCAATTCGTTGTTGTTTTACAACATATTCTTGTTAACCCCTCGTATGCTTAGACGCGTATCCGTGCCAGTTCATGAACTGCCTAAGCACGGGTACGTTCTAGCGGGCAGCATACAATGACGTAACGCGGCCACACCGAGGTGTCAAATTCTGAATTGGTTGCCGCATAGGGGTTAATCGACTCCTAAATGTTTTGTCAGATAGGACTCTAAGGAAAGTCGTTATCACGCGGGTTTTGCCTGAAATCCCTCCATATCCATATGCATAGGTACTGGTTTTAATATAGGTAAAACACATTTTACGACTGCGCTCAGCGGTGCAGTCGTATGCTGTTCGTACGTTGTTTAGCTCTATCGCTAACCCACAAACTTACATTCCACACTTCACACAATAACGAAACATAACCAAGACGAAACTACGGAGCTGAATTAATAAAACTTATGAGTAAGATGCAGTGTTTAATATTCCTTGTATTACTGAATCTGTGTCTATAATATCGTACCTGAAATGACCGGTATAATTGTTACATTGTCTGAAATACTCTGAATACAGTGCAATGCAGTCAATGTTATTCAACATTTTGCAATATAGCGAATTGTTCATCAGGTATTAAAAAACAAAACAATGGCTTTTTATTTGGATTTATGAACTCATTATAATATCAGTGAATTATTATTTGTAATTTAGTGCCCATAAGCGAACTGTTGTCTCTCTCTTCTCTTCTCTTCTCCATCGCTCCCTCATTGCTGAGGATCGTTGTCTACGATATTGTAAATTAAGAAAAATCACCGAATATATCGATAATCCTAACCCACTAAGATCCAAAGAGTTATCGACATTTTATGTAGGTATATATTTTTATTATTCACTATACCTGTAATAGGTATAATCTTTGAATCCGTACTCTAGTTATATTTTATCACCGTATTGAGTGGTGTTTCTAAACATACTTCTTATCTACGTACTGTTAAACTTTATTTCGAATTTATTGGTTTATTTCATCAAAACATTGTGAGTTAATTATTTTCTGTCCATAATTATCTAGAACTTGGATGACAATGCAATGATATACCTACCGACTGAATAGAAGAAGAATAATTAATAGATTTTGTTTTAATATGTAGCTACTCAGGTTATATTTGCCCTCGCTCAATTCTTTCGCTCGTCGAAATAATCACTTCGTGTCACAAAGGCTTATTTTAGCCCCTTGTCAAACAATCTACTTATATTTTTTCTAAAATGTCAATCAGTTAATTTATTATTAAAAAAAATACGTAAACATATGTGTATACCATTCACTACCTATCAAATGATACCTGGCTCTCTAACACTTTTTAACTGTCATGATAACAGTGCATTAGGGCGATATTATTATAATAGTTTAGGAGACGGCATTAGAAATATAAATCCCTCAGGACGACTTCGTCATATTCTGCAATTAAAAATTAATATATTTTCTGAAATTATTTGATAAAATAATCCGTAATCTCTGTTTAAAAGTAACAGTGGAGCAGAAATTATACAGTGTGCACGTGCATGTGCTTAGTTAGAGAAAACAGTCCAATATTTCACAAAGGAGGTCAAGGAAGGCAGTAACACAATAAAACGTCACGACGAACGTCAGGCAGCGTCGCGCCGCCTGTCTGCGGCGAAGCTCGCTGAGGAGAGAGACGTCGTTTTAAGCCTTTCACTTCTCTTCGTTCATTCGCTCTCTTGTTTATCGCTGTTTCAGACGTTAGAGGTACCTACCTACAAATTACATAACCAAGGAATATAATACTCAATGTAATACCCGAACAGAGCAAGCTCTGTAAACAGGTACAAAATTGTGCTTAAAGAACAGCATACTTAGCTTACATAGTGCTTACATGTTATTTTTTATATTTTTACTTGTATTCTCTACAGTGTTTTATAATATAGACGAATGTATTTTTAAATTATACTTTTTATACTCGCGTACTTTAATCTATCAATTATAATTTCACAGACAAAATCACAATAACGCACTTTTTAATCCTGTACCAAAATTGTATTAATCTATGGTAGGTACCCGCTACAGAACTTTAATATTCATAAGACGTCTCTCTACTCAACTCTAATAATTTCAAAAAGAGAACATCAGCATATTTGATTTAAAAAAAAGCACGCTAATGTTCATTAATTGGTTGAAATTACTTGTCAAAAAAATAACCAATCACAAGTTTGGAACGTGGTAAACCTGCTCGGCTAAGGTCCCACGCTTCAAAAAGAGGAAAATCGAATTCCTCAAAATATTGTGAAAAAAAAAACAAAAAAAAAACCGGCCAAGTGCGAGTCGGACTCGCGCACCGAGGGTTCCGTACAAACACTTTCCATCCCTAAGTGGTTAAGTTAAGTTTGCACCTGGTATGTATAGCGCCCCATATAAATTAGGTGCAAAGTTAGGTATTAAAAAAAAAACTCCCTCACTGCGTTCGCTCGATCAAATAATCACTTCGTAATGGCTTATTTTAACCCCTTGTCAAACAATCTACTATTACGTATTTACCATAAATTTCTCATACCCGTAGTTACTATCCCGAAATAATAGCTATCGTGGTAGGTATTTATTATAGGTATCGATGCATGTATAACTATATCTCATAACGAGGGGTATATGAATTCCGGCTTGGCGCCATAGAGGGGTGGCGTGCAGACGATGACGTCACGGGGAAAAACGACCATTCCTCCCGCTCACCTATATTTGAATGCTGCCTGATCCGCCTTGTAGGGTTTCACACATAGTAACACTGGCCTTATTGACTGCTCTTCTGCTCTGGCGGTTTTAATTTAACTTGCGATTTTGCACTACTTAGTCAAATACATGGCTCATATCATATCACTACATAGTATAAAACAAAGTCGCTTCTGTCTGTCTGTCCTTATGTATGCTTAGATCTTTAAAACAACGCAACGGATTTTGATGTGGTTTTAATAGATAGAATAGAGTCATTCAAGACGAAGTTTTATATGCATAATTTATTAGCATTGCACCCGTGCCCTGGCACCCTGGCGGGTCGCTAGTTATATTACAATTTAACTTTTAACAATACTTTTTTTTATGAAAAAACAAAAGTTTTCTGAATAAAAGTACATACTTATATGTATTTTAAATGATAAGAATAGATTAACCCTAAAAAAATATGATATATTAACGTATCATGTTCATGTTACTCGTATTCATTCGTATAATTTCATTTATTTATTTATTTATTTAAACTTTATTGCAAAAAATACAAAAGTAAAAGTACAAATGGCGGACTTAATGCTATGAGGCATTCTCTACCAGTCAACCACAAGGTCAAACAGAGACATTATTGGTGCGGGAAGGGAAGGGTGTACAACAATACGTGTATGCACACGATGCAAATGTCGAAACAAAATACACTAGTTACGTTGATAAATACACTATTTAAGGGAATACATACTTTAAATGTTTATACTATATGTATATATATATGTATGAATTTTGACATTTAGCAAACTTGTGATGTAATAAAATCTAATCTATGATATCT
Organism: Apotomis capreana; assembly: GCA_947623375.1. Taxonomy (NCBI): domain Eukaryota; kingdom Metazoa; phylum Arthropoda; class Insecta; order Lepidoptera; family Tortricidae; genus Apotomis; species Apotomis capreana. The sequence goes on along the minus strand of OX392498.1, from coordinate 37,139,294 downwards.
GTGATAATCAATTACTAATTCGTTCAGCTTTCTGCCATGCCAGTCTAGCGCCATCTGTTGGTCATAATTTCTTTGTCCACTCAACACGGCGAAACGGCTGACCAATTATAGCCAATTTTGGTACTGATGTTAGGATACCTACTTTTTACCCGACGAGGGTAAAGAAAAAAATATACGCACAAAGCTGTGGGCATAATAATATAAATACTCATCTTCCTGAACGATTGGTTTATAGAAGCCTGAACGTGTTCAAAGACCTCTTTACGACAGTCCATTGACTACAAAATGTATAAAGCAAAGTAAATCATGTATTTAAATACTCATAATTAGATCAATTACATTATGAATAAACAGAGTAATTAAATGGCTAGCGTCGATTCCAATCAGTGCGCATAAGCATTTTCTCGCTCGATGAGTACGAGATGATGAGAGTAGTGACATACGCACTGATTGGATTGGCCTTGCTCGTGTCATACTCGTAGGGAGGAAGTGTCAGTGAGACTGACACTAATAGAGAAGCGTGAGAAGGGTTCCTCAATGATTAAATAAAACTCCAGTTAGAAGAACCGCGAAGGTCTAAGTATGTACCTAGATTCTAATATGCTATGAAAATAGCAGGAATGCGGTTATAAATATAAATAAATACCAGACAACCTCACACAAATCGACCTTGCCCCAAAGTAAGCTCTAGTAGGCTTGTGTACGACGATATACGTACTTATATAGATAAATATATACATTACCCAAAAAAAAATATTCGAGCTCGTCACACAAATATTTGCCCTTGCCGGGGCTCGAGCCCAGGATCGCTTGCTCACTAGGCAGCTGCACTACCTACTACTACTACAACCAAACTGCGTTGTCATAGTTATAGGCTTCATATTTCAGATGTATTGCATCAAAGCCTAGGTTTCTTTTATTCAGGTACTATTCAATTTGTCTAATAAATATTCATGTGTTTATTGAGGTGACACAGTGGTGGTGATGGCGACCCTGACGACAGAGATTCGACGTGCAAAAATGTTTCTCAAAATATAGCATTTGATATTAAAAATATGATTGGCGAATTTGTTGAAAATGGTAGCCAATCACTTGCTAAACAACGTTTCATAAATATTCATTTTACAAACAACGTTAGACAAATTAACGATTCCCAAATTAGACGTTGCATAAAATATAGTTTTACAAATAGATCATGATACAAATTATTTATTGGACAAAACATCATATCACAAAATATTATTTAGCAAATTAATCATTTATTATTCTAGTCAATTAACAAAATAACGAATGATAAAACAAAGTTAAAAAATGCATTGCTTGGTAAACATTTCGTTTAATAAATCATCATGGTGCTGTAGTTTTCTACGAGTACAAATATTAACATACTTAATCTTTAACAAAGTATAATTGTCCTGATGAGCATACAGACGTCTTAGTGTTCAGGTTATTGAGGTTTCTTAGGTAACATGGCTCAAAAGCCGAAAACTGTAGGTTAGGTTAGGCTTGTTTTATGACCTCGAAAATGCTTGCTTAAAAAATGGAACATCACTAATTGCAGCCCAAAAACAGCAAAAAAAAACAAGTGTAAAAAAAAATTAAGTCCCAGAAACGACCCCTCTTTGCTACAATCTGACCGAAATAAGTACTTGCCTGTTTAATATTTGGCCCAAGTGTTTCGAGTATTAAACTTCATACCGTCCTACGTTTCGTTACATAGAGTTATTTTTAATATTTTTATGAAACAATAGTTTCTCAATTAACGTTTTTCAAAATAACTGATTTTTTAAATGATTTATTCGTGAAGGGAACATTTTTTAAATGAAACTTTGTCTTTCAATATGACATAAAGCGTCAAAGTTACTAAATGTATATTTGTCGAGTGATTATTTGTAAAATGAGCATTTTAAGGAATAACAGGTTTGTGAAATGAATAGTTTGTGAATCGTTGTTTGTTAAGTGATTATTTGTAAAAAGTTGTTTAGCAAATGATGATAAACCTCCGAAATGTATCCAGGTCAATCTCTCGCGGCAGGTAGCCACAGCGGAATTAATTTGTAAAATCTGTCGCAGCTGCAAGTATTGACTTCCGGCGAAACAAGGTCGCGTTATTCAGCTACCGTGACGCGCCATTGTGCCCTCGGGCTCAATCTTCATTCACGACCCGCACACAGTTCGATCTACTCTCGTATCCCTCTTCACTCCTCGTCGTCCACTTAATGATGTCGTGCCACTTAAGGTCAAACCCGTCTGCGTATACATACTCTAATCTATGCAAACGGTTTGCTACTCGTATTTTACAGTTTGGTTTTCTGTCTGCTTTGGCTGCAACTGCTATCGTTTTTGAAATAGACTAAGTACGATCTTTATTATTTCATATATATAACTGATGCAAAAGTAAAGGAATAATTAATTAAATTAATGATCCCCTAAAACTATAATGAAGTACTTGATGATCCCACTAAAACATGAACGTGAACGTGGAAGACGTAGGGAGAACGCCACCGCTTTAGGTCTTTTAAGTTCTGCTCTTCTGATATCCTGAAGTTGACTAAATTGCTAGCTAGTGATAATCAAATTTCATCTCTATGTCCCCATACGACATACACGTGAAGATATTTATAATATTGGCAGCGTCACGTGCGACCCGCGCGGTGGTGAAGACACGCCTATGGCAGCCCGTTGGCAAGCGCTCGCGCCGCTTGTAAATAGCATCTGGAGCTTGTGTACAAACATAACCAACACAACACGTAAAATATCGATGCCTTTTCATGGAATCTTGACACTTATCCAAAATTTTCTTCGAGCTATAGCTACCAGTTTAAAAATAATTCACCTTCTCCTATAGACAATAAAATGGTCCTTAAACGTGGTTTTGGCAAAATAGATTTTATGTATCATTTTTTAATGATGGGGGGAAATGAAAGAATCAATAACACGCAATTTTAAAAAATTGGGCAAGTGCGAGTCCGTCTCGCGCATGAAGGGTTCCGTACCATAATCTATAACAAGTTTGTTGTATGGGCCCCCCTTAAATATTTATTTTATTTTATTTTTAGTATTTGTTGTTATAGCGGCAATAGAAATACATCATCTGTGAAAATTTCAACTTTCTAGCTATCACCGTTCTTGAGATACAGGCTGGTGACAGACGGACGGACGGACGGACGGACGGACAGCGAAGTCTCAGTAATAGGGTCCCGTTTTACCCTTTGGGTACGGAACCCTAAAAAGTATGCCGTATGTCGATTTGTCTCTTTAAATGTCGTAAATAATAACTCCGTTATCCAATGGTTTAGTCAGGGATAGTCGACCATATATTATACAAGGATGAGGCTAATTCGACCGCGCTTTAATGCTCATCGTTAAAATAAATAATATAATATTTTTTAAGTTTATTTGTGATGATTTTGTCCTAATTTGAAAATGAATATAATAAGATTAGTAATATTGTTCGCTTTTGTATTTTGTAAGCTCTGAATAGGCTTGATGACATTTTTTTTAATGCACATAACGGTTTTGTTGAGTTTAATTTGAATGTTTTACTACTCCCTGAATGAGGGAAAAAAGTACTTATTGAGGCGTACAACATGAACTTTAAAGTTCATTCGGTACCCTACTGGCAACAAAAAAAAAACAATACGAAATTTCCTTAATCCGTCGCATCCCACTACCGAAATCAATTATGTCCATTTCTCCTGATTTGTAAAAAGAACCATTTTAGTCCCGCTTCACGAAGCTAAAGTACGTACTTTCTGAGCAAGAAGTGAAAAATAATTTTGCGAATCGGTCCTCAATTGACGGAAAATTCGGTGGACATACATACAGTGAAGCATAGAACCTACTCGGTTAAATATAACCGACTGGTTTTGTATTGTAAAGTGTCACTCAGATATGAATCATAGTAACTTTGTCCCACGACGCTTTACTGGTTGATAAAACGTTAAGGTTTTATTAATTAGAATCGTTGAGAACCAAAATGCGTGATTTGGATTTGGCTAAACCACGGGCTACACATTCGTGCCCGTCTAGCACAACTTTGCTACGCTACTCTTGTTGCGCGTCAAATGTAGTCTGTTACTATCTCACAGTACTGCATAGGAAGAGATAGGTAATATTTCCTGCGCGAGAAAGAGTCTAGTGTCACAAATTGTGCTGGGTGATGACTTATGTGAAGTGCGTTATCGACTTATGTAACATCTATTTGAAATGACTTGTATGATCAATTGGCCATAAGCAAACGCGACGCTTTAATTATTTGAATATTAAATATATTAATCTGTAAATAATGACTGTTGTATTTTATCTAAAACTAGCGAGTCGTAGAGAAATACTGTATACAACGTTGTATTATAATATAGTATTATATTATAAGATTTATAAGCAAGTCAAAAACTGCTCGTGGCGAATATATTTCACGATTTTAGCTACGCCCGCACTTATACAAACTAATATATGTTAATAATAAATAATAATAATAAATATTAAGGGACAATCTTACACAAATCGACCCAGTCCCAAACTAAGCAAAGCTTGTGCTATGGGTACTAGACGACGATATACATAATATATAAATACATTATAACTGCCTTCACTGCTGTCGCGGTCCGAAACGTTCATTTAAGTGCTAAATGATTCTGATCCGGCTGGATCAATTTCGCGTACTAAAATTGTAAGATAGGATCATCCTGGTTCACTAATCGAGGATGTAGTTAGTATATTTTTATTTATAAACGCGCGCCAAGCAACCTGTATGAATTAACTTAGATTATGATTCATGGACAAGTGTAAAATAACTACGAACCGGCTTAACTCATAATCGTCTCAAAAGTACGAAGTTTCCTGAAATATTAACAGGTTTACGTCATCGCTCGCATTAATTCAACGACCAACGGTTTCCGTCGACTGAATAGGTACAAAGAATTATAATGTTCTACTGACTTGTATGTATTATTGAAAAGATAATTATTTATATTCTATGGTTATTTCATACGGTTCTTGGTGGTTTCATTACCTACCTACTTTTATCTGTATTACGTTTATATATAATATATGTATATATATTATTCTATCAATGGAGTAAAAATCTGAAATGACTTTAGGGGATTAGTTACCTATAGTATTCGTAAAGGACCCCAAAAAACTACTGTGTTACATTCAGTGTCTGGACCTATTTATTTTTACTCAGTTTAGTCCTTTTAGTATATTATAGAAGAATCCGAGCAGATACTCGAAACTCTCGCGAGAAGTGTTTTATCACAATACCTATATAATTTTTTAACTTCTATTAATATAAGCTTCTGTCAAAAATGTCATTTTAGTGGCAAGCTTTTATAGCCGACTGTACTTTTCTTTAGATATCCATCAAATGTTCACTGAGACGATTCTAAAGAGGCCAAGCTCGGTAGGATTGCTTTTTTCTATTATAGAATTCCTATGGCCACCTTCCGGCTCCATCATCAGATCAGCCCCATGGTACAATATTATTGTATTGTCATCAAAGTTAAGTAAGTATGCAAAATTTCAGCTCAATCGGTTGACGATATCTGCTTCAAAATTGAGTTGCAAGATTTCACCCGAACAAACATACTTTAAACATACAATGCAAGTTAAATAAAAGCTTGTAAAATATATACTTACTTAACTGAATCTTTGCGCTTTAGCAGTATTTTGTTTGTATTAATATAAAATGGTTAGTTATATTACAATAAAACCTCTGCGCACCCAATTTTATAATGAACTTAGTATGACGTTTTATTTTATTTAAACTTTATTGCACAGATCAAACTAGTACAAATGGCGGACTTAATGCCACAAGGCATTCTCTACCAGTCAACCATAAGGCTAAACAGAAACATTGAGTCGGTGCAGGGTCTATAACGTTCGGAGACAATAAAAAAAAACTATTTTAGAAATAAATACCTAATATATGTACGTACTTAAATTTACACAAATAAATAATCATAAAATACTACATACATGAAATTCATGTAGGTACCCAGTGCAAACACTATACCAATAATTCATCTTAAAACAGAAGTGTCAGACAGATAGTTCAGAAAGATGCTTGCGTAGCATGCGCTTGAAAATAGGTTTGCTTTGTGCTTGCCTGATGGGGAGTGGAAGATCATTCCAGATTCGTATTGCTTGGATAGGTAGTAAAAGAATTTGACAAAAACCCAGTGCGATGGGGAGGAACGATGAGCGTGAGAGTACGAGACGTGCGGAGAGTACAGCCCGGTCGAGCAGTCACAAATTGAAACCTGGTTCTGAGATAATCAGGACGTTTTATATGTAGGTAGGTAGAGTCTGGCTAGCAAAATAAACTTGACAGTTATTCCCTTGTGGTATTACTAATTGTCTATGATTTAAACGATTTAGTAGGTAGGTCCTCTATAAATAATTTTGATACTTTATGTATTAGTTCTAACAGTGCGATAGAGTTGAAATTTGGCATCTATGTATTTTTTTGGTGACAGATTAATATGGTATTATAGAGCTAGGTCTTCTTTACACTATACATTTAATTATTGATGGCTAGAAAGTGTTAACATATATATGAGTGCACGTCAATATATATTTAACTTATTTCTTTAGGTAGGTACCCTACGTGTGCATAGAAAATCAAAAATATGTTCTAGTATCAAAACTATAATGCCTTATACACAAAGTGTGACCAGCCGCAGATTTTTTAAATTTCCCGCCAAAACTTTGAGTAGGTAATATTTCATTTGCCAGACTATACCTACCTGCTTAATTATACAACAATTATACTTGGCTACTATATCAACAATACACGCTGTATGTATTTGTCAATCAAGGTCTTTCAAGTTCACGAGTATACATTAAGATAAGGTATGTCAATTAGGTACTACCTAACTTTATTCTGGAATCTGGTTATATTATAATTGGGCTGATTCAAAATAAACTCAAAGAAAGAGGTACCTACTTCATTCTTTGTATATATACCATTTGTTACCCCAGTTATATTTAGATATAATTTGAATTTTCACAATTAAATCATTATTTTAAAGTCAAGACAACAGTTCTCTATAAAAAATATCACTGATTTAGTGCCAAAGAGACAAATATATCATATTAAAATTTGGCCAACTGCCAATGTAGACATTTTTCACGTCAGGGTTCCGTAATGCATAATAATGGTTTTTAAAATTCCAACAGTAAAAATATCTCTTTATGGTGTGATGTGCTTTTGAATTAATTATTGGTACATTACGACTACGTATACATGGTGTTTCTGACCATGGGGCGTTAAATGCAAGCTTTAATTGTGCTCTTCAAACTGAGAATCTTTGGTTCTGCAACTTTTTTTAAATATCTCCAGTCTTATTAAATGTCTGTCTTTAAGACGTCATTGAATGTCAAATGAATAATCGCAATTTACTATACAATGACTTAATGGTTCAACTTTGAGGTCTAATAAAATACGTAACTTATATATTTTTTAATGTCACAAAACAAAATTAGATCAGTCAAGTGAGTAGAATCGAACTTTACATTTCAAGCCTCATAGTCAGAGGGAGGCTGTATACACTACAACTTTGGTAGGTAGGTACCTAATTACCGATCGACATTTCATTGGTACCTTACCTCCACTAATTTGCTTCGAAATTCGAGTTGAACTCTATTTATATAATAAAATAAGAGCGTTGACAAGTAGCTGTAGTTACCAAAAGCAATTGAGTGGGTCAATATTATAGCCGAAGTTATTATAAGTAAAGAGAGACTTGCTTACAAAAACTAGAAATCATATATGGAGAGATTTAACTACTTATCATGAGTCGGCTTTTTGTAGAGCTTGAATTTAATTTAAAAAGTATTTATACCTTCACGCATAGTATGTACGTATAACAAGTCCGCCTTATTTAATTAGATAGAGGGCAAAATATACATCAATATTACATCAATAATATATAATGTACTATTTTGAACCGACTTTATAGTCACGCGAGTGCTTAAGTACTTTTCGTGACTCCGTGCTAAATAATGTGTACCCAGTTTATTTTTGTTATGTCAAGATGATGGGAGGCGTGTCTCTCATCGGGTAATAATTTGCACAGTATCTCTTCAGCTACAGCGACCTTCACAATTGATTTAGACGAACTGCGCACATTGACTGCCCGCCTAACGTACTGTCGTCATACTTCTTGACTACATTTCTTATTAGCACTCGTGACGGAGTGCCCGGCTAGTACAGAGGGTATTGTGGAGCTGTCAATTTGTGATACGTCGTGCTATCGATTGTCGCTTGTGGCCATTAGCGTTACCTATTTGCAACAAATATTGTAACTTGATTGTTGACATGGTCACATGCTGCCGGTGACGACAGTAGGCGTGCCACTCATCAATACAATATACACACCTAATGCTACTAATTACTTACTGACTTTACTAATATTATCCCTATAGTGAAAATATATGTATGTTTAATTTAGATATTTGAGCCATATCCTCGAATACTGCATGTCTGTCTATGGTCAATTAAATATGGAATTTAGCGATGACGGTAAACAGAGTTTTAGACACCAACTAGAAATCTTAATAAAATCAACTTCAGTATTATATTCCTTGATCAACTTACACATCGCGTCGTTGCGTTAATAAACATGTTAATCTATAACGATCCTTGATTTTGATAAAGTACCCTATTTCTAAAAAAACATTAGGTATGCTGTTTAATAGTTGAATAATACTATATTATTATATTTATTAAAATAATAATAGGTCTAGAGTTAGTATTAGTTTGATTATTTTTCGTCGAATGATTCGCGATGGCCTGTTAAATAAGTATATTGGCTTCATTGTTCAAGTACTTAGTGGCAGTTCGTGCCTCGCCATGTAACGTAACAAGAGTAACAAGACAGTTTTACGATTAAATAGCAGCCACAACAAGTCATCAGCGGAATTGGCCGAGGCATTGCTATTTGATGAAACACCCCGATTTGATAACCACTCTAACTGTGCTTTGCAAATTACCTACCTACACTGGGAGATTACAATACAATGTACTCGTGCCCAATAAAGGAAGTAAAAAACAATACGGATTTACGTATATTAGCTGAAAAAATGGCGTACAAACCGATTTTATTAAACACTAAGTTATAAAATAAGTTTCTGTCAAAAATGACATTTTAGTGGCAAGCTTTTATAGCCGACTGTACTTTTCTTTGGATATCCATCAAATGCTCACTGAGACGATTCTAAAGAGCCCAAGCTCGGTAGGATTGCGTTTTCTATTATAGAGTTCCTATGGCAACCTTCCGGCTCCATCATCAGATCAGCCCCATGGTACCATATTATTGTATTGTCATCACTCATCAAAGTTAAGTAAGTATGCAAAATTTCAGCTCAATCGGTTGACGATATCTGCTTCAAAATTGAGTTGCAAGATTTCACCCGAACAAACATACTTTAAACATACCATGCAAGTTAATAAAAAGCTTGTAATAAGGGGGGCCACGCACCATGTATGGGCACGGGGGAAAACGTTGTATGACAGCAAGGGATTGCTAAAGAGTTTTAACCGCGACTGTAAAAAAACGTCGGTCAGTTTTCGGTAGTTCCGCTGCCGTGGGATATTTGCAAGTTTGCCTCGCATGCGTTCACGACTGTGTGGGCTATTTATAAAAGACCGAAATAGCCACAACATGGTCGCGTAGCGCAAACACCGCTCCAAGCGAGCCCCCACACCCACTGCCAACCGAAACGTCACAATGACGTATTCGGAGCCAGGTTCTAAATAAATACCATATTTTTCTTAAATCATCATCTGATGACATTTCACTACATGTTTGCTTTTCTTGTTTCAGAAACCCCAAATGAGGCCCATGATAGCCGAATATGACCCCAAGAAAAAAGGAGTCAGAACTGACTTATCAGATGTTGTTATGGTCAAGTAAGTGACAACGTTCTACAAATTTTTGTGTTAGGTACCACCAATTAGCATCTTTTAAAAGCTTAAAATGTTCTTAATGCTCTATTTGTTTTAAGTATATCCATTGATTGACATACATCTCTATCCTATGTTGAAGATGGTACTTGATATGAGTCTGAATGATTTAAAAATAATCATCTCGCTTACATCATTAGATAAATACTTCCTAGGAATCATTGCAATTTGTGATTGAATGCTTGTATTTAAGTATATAGGAAGTGAATAAGCAAATAGCATGTTTCATAGCTTAACCTCATTATTTGTAAAAAGCAACATAAATATGGAGTTGAGTCGAAAACTTAATAATATTTACATTTTTGTTCAACAGGACGTTGCAAAGAAAATTTATAATTGATATAATAAAATCGAGGTTAAAGGTCGTAACTCGGTAGTGTGTAGAGCTTCAATAACAACGCTCCGCGGAGCGCAGAGCATGCGAGGCGCGGCGCGGGCTTACTCTTCATCTTTTAATTATTTCAAAGATGTTTTATTGTTAAAATGGTATTTTATATTGTATGTTGATTGTTAAGTACTTGCTCCTTAAAACGAGCTAATATTGCTCGACGCCGTTCGGAGACGTTCCGGGAAGACGTGTGCTGCTTCACGAGGTTAAAGTCGGTCACCGACCTTGACCATCTCGCAATGGACTCTTACACCGGTACATCATTCCATTTTATGGTTTCGATTTTGTTTATTTAATTTGTTTTGTTTGGTAATGGTAAATTTTTGATATGTAAAGAATTGAGAGCGCCCGCCCCCGGCGCGGCCGCACATGCGGCGCGCGCCGGACCGCGCGGCGGCACCGGCGGCGGACCTCTGTGCGCTATCTCTATTCAGGCTCGGGATTCGCTCCAACAGGCGATTTGTACAAATTTGATTTAGCTTTATACTTATTCTCCTTTAAGCTTTTTGTGGCCATTTTGCCTTACACATATCCAAATCATATAAAACAAAAATTACAGTTTAAAAGTGAAAGAATTGTATTACATCCGTTGATCTGCTTTTTGCATAACTACGAATAAACAATATTTTAAATTACATATACGTTATTTTCCGGAATTATAATGGTGTAATTTACAATGTAAAGCTGTATTGAATTTAATGTTGGAGCCATACAATTGTAAATGCCGAGTCTTAACAGAGTGACACGCACGTGAAAAGTAATTTATACACTGTTTTAGAGACCATAATGAATGTATCACACTATACACAACGACACTTACACATAATAACGCAGCTAATTATTTTTCAATTCTATTTGTAATTTCCGAGTAATAGCCACAGTAGCCAGTAATAAGAAGTTCCGATACTAGTCAACCGCGGCCGCGACAACACATCGCCCACATCCCGCCGATCACACACCAGCTTCAAGTGTGGCGCTTTACTTGTTCTAGCTACCATCACATTTCTACGAATATTTGAGTCAATTTGTGTCGATAAAAACTACACTCTTATACTCACTTCTAACCTCATCAACTAGTCTTGAATATAATAAAATAAGCAAGGAAGCGTGTTATTCGTTTTGAAAGTTGCTATAACAGTTCTGTGAAACGATTCGCAGGTATAAAGTTGACCCTAATGAAATCCCGGTGGAACAGCAGGCGGGGTCCACCCTACCTCTTATGGAAATACCGGGCCGGGACATTGAAGCTGATGAAGACTACAACCCGTTCGAACACCGAAAACTGGCGCATCCTACATCGTAAGTATATGGTACTATTTACTATTATGGAACAGAACCCTATCAAATTTAAATTAAAAGTTATATTAAAATACAGTTAGTTGTTACGATTTCATTGGGTCGGGTTTACATTTTGTGGATTGTACAAAATAGCTTAACCGATAGGGTACCTACTCTATTTATAAATTTTTCGTACCTCCTATAACAGACAAGAAACTACTACTTATGACTTATTCTTCGAATAAGACGCTCTCGTATATGATCTTTTAAAAATATGTGGCTAAAGAAAATGTAACAAACATTTTTACACAAATCATCTAAAATGTACCTAAGTATGAAAAAAAATTCGCGTGCAGTGAGTTTATTTTCAGTTAAACAGTTTCTCTATTTTGTTTCCAGGGATTTGGATACACTTATCCATTTGCTGAAGGGATCCCTGGGAAGTGGAATATTAGCCATGCCCATGGCTTTCATGAACGCGGGTCTTTACTTCGGTCTGTTCTCAACGTTCCTGATTGGCGGTATCTGTACGTACTGCGTGCACGTGCTCGTGAAGACTGCTCACGAGCTGTGCCACAGGATGCAAAAGCCATCGCTGGGTTTCGCCGAGACAGCTGAAGCTGCATTCTTAGCCGGGCCTCCGGCGGCGCACAAGTTTTCGAGGCTAGCGAAGTAAGTCTTTTTTAGATCCTCGCATTCTGAATAAAATCATAGCATTTTAAATAGAAGCTACTTGATCCGAATTACATAATATCATCATCTGAAACTTTCGCCATTTAATTACCTACGCTACAAAACCTCGGTATGATCAGGAAGGTAAACACATCAGCATCCAACACACGAGTTATTTCAATTACACTTTGGTAACGACCACTGGGTCGAGAAAAAGTTTTTGGAAAAAGAATACGCAAAAGTGCTCATCTCGTCTTTCTCTTCCTTAATTATTAGTTCAGCTTGTTCGCATAACCCAGTATTAAAAATAAACATGCCGTATTGAGTTTCGATGTTTGACTGTCTAAATTGGTCTCTCTTAGGTTTAGATTTATTAGTAGGTAAACGCCGAAACACACTTTGGGTTTGGACCTTAACTAATTATTTAAGTAAGTAATGATTCTTGTCAGACCTCAGATTTGACTAGCCAAACCAAAAACCTTGAAGCGCCGGGGCTATGACTATAACATGTGTGCCTATTATTGGCTTCATGAAGTAAACGGTAAAAAATTATATGATTTTATCCACTATCCCAGATTAAATCATGGGTAAAAAACGAGCTAATTTACTATTTACTTTGAGATTTCAAATTAGGTTTAAGTACTTTAGTTACTTACCTTTGTGTAAAACTTGTTTCAGAGCCATGGTGAACTGGTTCCTCGTGGTGGACTTATTAGGATGTTGTTGCGTCTACATAGTATTCGTAGCGAAGAATGTGAAACAAGTAGTTGATTTTTATGCTGTTCAATCAACTTGGCTTCCTCATGACATAGATCTACGATACTATATGCTGGCGATTCTTCCTTTTTTGATCCTTATTAACCTGATTAGAAACCTGAAATACCTGGCTCCGTTTTCGATGCTTGCAAACTTACTGGTCGGTGCCGGAATGGGTATTACATTCTACTACCTGTTTCAAGATGTCCCTGCCGTTAGCGAACGTACCAACTTCGCAGGATTAGAAAGACTACCTAAGTTCTTTGGTACAGCTATTTTCGCCCTGGAGGGCATTGGCGTCGTGATGCCCCTGGAAAATAACATGAAGACACCTACTCACTTCATTGGCTGCCCTGGCGTCCTTAACACCGGCATGTTTTTCGTGGTCTCTCTATACGCTACCACAGGATTCTTTGGGTATCTGAAATATGGAAATGAAACTAGTGGAAGCATCACTCTTAACCTTCCTCAGGATGAAGTGTAAGTTATTTTACATGTACCTACTCTCCTGATTTCATGAGTCAAGAGTTAAATTCTAAAAATTCTGTCTAAGAATTGGCAGGCGCGGTTCATTCCGCGAGATAGGTTCCCCGCTGCAAGTAAATGCCAGTCGCCCCTGCCCAGGGGTAGTTTTACTATATTCAGTGGCTGCCACGTTCTGTCTGGGAACGCACGTGTACGATACTCGCGCGCTCACACTCTCCCGATTTAGGGTAAGGTTGCGATTATTGGACCACTTTACTTGGGATGGCCATATCAGCTGAAATATTATAATTAGGGAAGTATAGAATAGTAAGTTTGATAAGACTTCTATAAAAGAACATGTAGGTGCCAATGTAGATTTTTATTTATTAGCGTAAATTAATAAAAAAATAAAAACCAGTTTCGCATAGGTTGCTTTGTTTGAACCACTGTTTCCTTGATTGGACCAGTTAGTTGCTATAATTGGACTTGGGGAATTGTTTGTTAGCGGTCCATTCAACGCACCTATTGGAATTCAAACAAATAAAATAAAAATTTATAATCAAACCAATGATTTATTATCAGAGCGGTTTTTTAAAAGGTAAGTACAATTTCAAAATTCGGGAGTAAGCCTTTACATTTTTTTCGTCAAATCTATGCTTTAGTGTCGCCTTTGGTACACCATACATTCTACTTGCCTCATTCAGACCAACTTCTTGGTTACGTAAACCATCTAATGCAAGTTTCATGCTTTCTTCGTTCCATGCATAATATTCGCCACGTTTTGCCATGCTCAAACAAAATACACTAATTAAAATTTCAATTTTAAGTTTCTATGATTGGACCAGTCCAATCAAAAAACTTCCCTCCGGTCCAATCATGGCAATTTGCTGTGCAAACACTAAACCATTTTTAGAAAAAAAACCGTTATATATTGAATCATATTGATTAGAAAATTGGATAAACAGATAAATAAAGTACGCAATTAATGAAAAAACCCATATTAAACATCTTTAAAAACTGTATTTACTTGGTATAAAAAAGCGCCATAATTTAACATCGGGAGCGCGCGAAACACTCCGACGTAGGTGGTTCCTCGACGAAGGCCATGGGCGAACTGGCAGGACCGGGGGGTTTACTGGTACAAATAGGTAGCGTTTAGACGCCATCGTGGATTTTTAAATTTGTTCGTTTCCGAGAAACCAACGCGGTCCAATGAAAGAGCCGGTCCAATGATCGCAACCTTACCCTACATCGCAAGTGAACGTTCCACATTCATCTGCTGATACCTAATATAAAGATAGCGAAAAAATAATGTATCGCATGCAGCGGGTTGTAGGAACAATGATCGAAATTCGAATCGCACACACGTTTTTCTTTCTACCGGCAGTCTGAAGGATGCCGAAAGGGAAAAAAATTAATATAAAAGATATTAGTAGTTACTGAATAATAATAAAAGCGATTTTGCAGGTGTACCTATTTCTGAATTTAAATTCTAGTGTAATAAAATATATCTACCTACCGTAATATGGTCCTACTTTGCTCCAAAATTGGCTCCACTTTTACGAATTGCATCGCATATTTTATAAATATAAAGTTAAGGTACTGGTAATGATTTTATCGGAAATAAGTACTCATTGCCTTCATTTTAGGTTGAATTTTGTTGCAGTTTAGTTGATATTTTAGATTTTTTTAAACTTATTTTTTGGAGCAAAGTAATCTGTATGAGGCGGGAAACTTTGCTCCAAGACAATCTTTCCTTGTAATCTGCTTTATTTCTGCAGCGTGGAGCATTAATTAACGTGTTTTAGTTATCGATAGTCTGCTCGATGATTATTGGTGAAACGGAAAAACACAATTTGGTTCAGAATCACATTTTTTTTTATCGAGATCAATCGAGTACTTTCTAGTTGCATTGCAATCAGTCTTGAATTGTAATAATTCTTATAATTAAACAAGAGGTATCATAAAAATCAACGTTAATAAACATTTGGCAAATTATTGCTATTAACTGCAACATTTAAACTAAAGAGGTAAAAAGATCAGGTAGCTTACCTCTACAAACAAAACAAAAGATCAGGTAACTGTTGCCAAACGTAAACAAAACATAAAGAAACCTAAGTGATCAGGTTTTCTAAACAAAACAAAAGGAAAACTTCGTAAAAAAAAACAAACACCCCATAAGTGGTCTAGTTCAGGAATAGAATAAAACTCTCGTCTTCCTACTTTTTTGGGAACGTTTATGCATCCTAAGACGTCCACCCGTTTGTACGTAATTTCATCTTTGGGTTTTGGCCTTTTCCAATTTTTGATAGATCTTGTAGGGCCTTTTCCAGATATTCCCGTTATCACGCATGGGTAAATTTAAAATTCATACTTTATGCTCCTGGAGCAAAATATCCCCAAAAACATGTGCATAGTAAGACCGTCCTCGAAAGTTTTTAATATTTTCGAAACTTTTGTAGCAATCACTAAAATATCATGCTCTCTAATACTTAATGAAGTTCTAAATGAAATAATAAAACACTTACCTAAATTCATTCAGAGATTTTCAAGATTCAAACAGATTTTCTGCATAAACAAAATCGGTTGCATCCACGCGTTCTGAAGTTTTGACAGCTACTGTCAAAATATTGAAACTTTTGACAATCCATCCCACCACATTTGTACCACGAACATTTTAGTATTTTCCGATAGCCCATAAAAAACATGTAGGCGGTAGTGTCATGACATGTTATAATGTCGCCAAAAAAAAGCATCACTTAGTTCCACAGATTACAAGATAAACAGCTGCAATCACACAATTTGCAATTAAAAAAAAACTTATTGTACTAAGGCATTGCTGCCAACTTCAAAAAAAAGTTTTATCTTCAGTGCATGGATGTTTAGTATAGTGAACGTATACCTCTATGTATAAGTTCATATTTTTTTGACAGATGTTTAGTAAAGTGAACGTATACCTCTATGTATAAGTTCATATTTTTTTGACAGATGGACGTCAATAAAAAAAAGTTTATTAGAGACTTATGTTTTTTTAATTTTGTTGATTCCGAGCGGGAACATGTAATTATTTTCTTTGTTGTTTATTTGCATTTTATTTATGAAATGTCGAGTCGTAGAAAAAGTATTGTATGCAACTTTGTATAAGTAGGTTAAAAAACGCTCGTGGCATCTTTCTTAAGGCCCCATACATGACCAGGTTTACTTTCAGATCCATCTGATCGGATTTAAATCCGTACCGTGTATGAATGAAACGTCCTTAAGGTCACCACGCTTTACGGCGGCCGGATGGCCTGATCAGTTTTGCCTTCCCATGTATGGGGGCCTTTACGATGTTCGCTACGCTCACATCGTATCCCATGCCACTCGCGTTTTTTGCCCCCTCTTATACAACGGTTGCATAAAATACTATTGTAAAGATCAAAGTAGTGTGCCTTCTGTACTGTATTCTGTGGAATTGGTCACTCTTACAAGCTTTCACCTGAAGCCTGGCTACTTATTTCTTATTATTTTGTTCTTATTAATTTAATCTTTATTTCACAAAAAAACTTATCGTTCAAAAGGCGGTCTTAATGCCATGAGTATTGTTTGTTTGGTATTGTGTAATTTTCAAAGATAAATAAATATCTTGTCTTCTGATCTAATCTATTTCACGGAATGATGTGTCATTTGAAAATAATACACTCTCATACTTGAAATTGGCATTTTAGTTAACTATTAAAATTAAAGTAAAGTGACTCAATTTTCAATTTGACTTAGGATATATATATGCATAAAATTATATCCAGTATGTTTTGCACATTTACCGAAACAGGCGTAGCTATTTTTTATTTACAAGTGAAAAATAATCACGTGTCGTCAAGATGTCAAATGAATGAAATGCTTAGTGTCTCAATTAAACTCAATCCGTCTGTTGCACTTCTTTTCAGATTGGGTCAATGCGTAAAGCTGATGATTGCTGTGGCCATTTTCTTCACGTACAGTCTGCAATTCTACGTGCCCATGGAAATTATCTGGAAGAACGTTCGCCATCTGTTTGGTGCCAGGAAGAACCTCGCCGAGTACAGTATTAGAATAGCAATAATATTAATGACCCTTGGCATTGCTATAGCCATTCCCAATTTAGGACCCTTTATATCACTTGTCGGTGCAGTGTGCTTATCTTTCCTTGGTCTCATATTCCCAGCTGTTATCGAAACTGTTACTTTTTGGGATAGGCCCAACGGTCTTGGCTTTTGCAATTGGGTTCTCTGGAAAAATCTTTTCTTGGTCTCATTCGGAATCCTTGGATTCTTAACAGGTTCCTATGTTAGTATTTTAGCTATAATAAACGGCGAAGATTAATACTGTAATTATATATAGCGCTCGCTCGATCCCTCTACACAGAGTGATAAAAATATAAGTATAACATGTATTTGTATTAAGGATTATTAAATGACGTGTTTTGCTTTTAATACTTTACTATAATTTTATACTAGGTAGTATGACAAATTTCATTACTACAGTTTTGGGTGGGAAATGTTCAAAGCTAATATGGTCAGCAGCCTTATTTAATAGAACCTTATTGGAAGACATGCACTATGTAGACCAACGAAGGAATTGACTCCGACAATAACTCGCCCGTCCGCGACATTTAGCAGGATTGCATTATGCCTACATATCAACCAGGTGAAATGAAATAATGAAAGTATCGTTTAAATTACACCTTTATTTGTACAACATATTTATCGTATTGTACGTAGGTACAAATATAAGGCACCGGAGAATTACTGTAAGGGTTTCAGTACAAATACTCTTCTTTTTCTTGAGGTATTTGTTGAATTGTCAAAATTTATGTTTTATGGCCTATATATATAATTTGTTAACTCTTCTAAAGAGTAACAATAAATCATCGGCCTACCCTCGTCATTGTCCTTGATGGAACTGATTACTTACATACAGGTTGACTTCAAATTACTAATACAAAACACTTGATTATGGCTAAGTTAATTATAAATAATCTATATATATAAAAGAAGAAGTCCTGACTGACTCATCAACGCACAGCCGAAACTACTAATGTTAGAGAGTTGATTTTTGCACAGTAGGTTACTTTTATAACGTGGGTTAGGGATAAGAAGGGATTTTTGGAAATACCTGCCCTAAGAGGGTTAAAAAGGGGTGCAAAGTTTGTATGGGGGAAACTTTTTTTTGGAGATAGAGACTTGAAACTTTGTAGAAAGATTACTTATTCAAAAACACAAAAAGTGCTTTCAGCGTTTTAGAAAATTTCACCTCTAAGGGGGTTAAAAAGGGGTGCAAAGTTTGTATGGGGAACACCGCTAATGTTGTTTATAAAGAAGTGTTACGCTAATCTATCTTCTTCTATTTACTTGAAACTTTGTAAAAAGGTATTAAAATTAAATGGAAGAAAATTAATTTCAGCGTTTTTGAAAATTCACCCCCTAAGGTGGTAAAAAAGGGGTTAAAAGTTTGTATGGAGATTAAGTATTTTTTTGAGCGCGGGACTTGAATTTTTGTGTAAAGGTACACTATTAGAATACAAGAAAAATAATTTCAGCGTTTTAAAAAAATTCGTCCCCTAAAAGGATTAAAAAGGGGTTGAAAGTTTGAATCCATTAGAAATTCCCTGAAACTTCTTATCTATCTTCTATCTATATATATAAAAGAAGAAGTCCTGACTGACTCATGACTCATCAACGCACAGCCGAACAATGTTAGAGAGTTGATTTTTGCACAGTAGGTTACTTTTATAACGTGGGCTAGGGATAAGAAGGGATTTTTGGAAATACCTCCCCTAAGAGGGTTAAATAGGTGCAAAGTTTGTATGGGGTACAAGTTTTTTTTTAATCTAGGAACTTGAAACTTTGTAAAAAGGTATAAAATAAAATGGAAGAAAATTTATTTCAGCGTTTTTAAAATTCACCCCCTAAGGTGGTAAAAAAGGGGTTAAAAGTTTGTATGGAGATTAAGTATTTTTTTGAGCGCGGGACATGAATTTTTGTGTAAAGGTACACTATTAGAATACAAGAAAAGTAATTTCAGCGTTTTCAAAAATTCTGCCCCTAAGGGGGTGAAATAACTAAGAATAAAATTCCTTACCTACCTATTTTAATATCTTTGTCATCATCAAAAATCTACGCGGACGAAGTCGCGGGCGGCCGCTAGTGTATTATATTAAGACAGATCTTAAAATTATGTCATATCTGTCACTCCTCGTTATTTACGTCAATCGAAATTGACATGAAATAAATTGAAATAATTCCTACGTGAGCATTGTATTCACGATGTAAAATAAAAAGATAACATATCTTCTTTCATTGTTCGTGTAGGGATAAAGACGAGGCACTTAATTTTAAAATCAAATCTTGGGGATTGCTTATTTTCTTAGATAGTTGACAATTAGGAATCAAAACACGTTTACGCTTAGGTACTTCATAAATATTATGTCAGATGATTAAAAGGAAAGTGTTGAATTGAAGAACTATTAAACCATTTTGTTTTAAATCATAGTGGTAGGGGTAAATGCATCAACAACTTAAAGATACTTTTCATTTTGTATAACCAATTGGAAGTCACCCTGTATATAACTATATATGTATAATATATATCATAGATCCACTATCTCAGATATGCTAATTATATAGTGCAAAGGTAACTTTATAGCACTATGCATTGAACTCTCTGTTTATAAAATTGGTTTCATCAAAATGGGATAAGAGAAGACAGATATTAGATGAGATTGTCTACTATTCGTTGATATCAAGAAGTGTAGGTATTATATTATAAACGTCTCTACAAATTACCATCTTCTGGAAAACTAAGTTACAACTCCAGCTTTAGATATATTTCAAGAATATTAAGTAGTATTTTTCTCACTGAACCGGTGCAGTTTGCTACGGTCTGACACGGCACACCAAAAAGGTAATAATGTTTGTAATATAACACCGAACCGAGGTCGGCTGCTGTCTACTGATGTACTGTTTGGATAAATTATTCTTCCTTAACCCTGAATCTCTGTAGCCATGTAGGTTTAAAACAAACTGTAGATAATTTTATGTAAACGTGTGAGAATTTTCTAGTGCATTATTGAAATGTGATACATTTAGGTTAATGATAATCCGCTAATACAAAAATGAGCTGAACGTTCTTGGAATTGTAAAAATAAGCAGAAATATATTTTTTGATGTAGATAAAAATATCAGACTGCACGATTAGTGATGACTATACCTACTGAAAGACCTTTTGAGATGACTGAAAGCGTGCAAAATATTAGTAGGAATTGGCTTAATAATCAATATATGTTTAAAATTAAATTATATATTGAAATTCAGTAGGAAATTAGACATATTTCGTGATAGTGTGATGGCATTTCCGTTAGGTACCACAAGTGCTTCGTAGAGTAGAGATTTATATAGACTTTTTTAAGGCGATTGAACTAATGCATTTAAATGATAGCTTACAAAGCTAATACCTAAGATGTCGTTGGAATAACTTGTAAAGCCTATTAAAAATGTTAAAATTGAAGATGCTTATTTAAGAGAGAGCGACACAGACTCTGCAAATATCTCTAGTTTAATTAATCTTCAGATGAATATCGTTTCCTTTTTGACGCTTTTTTATGAAAGTCGTTGGCACACTGTAGTTCATAGGTAATTTACTTCTACTTTATAATATTTTAGTTTAATATGATGTTGTTAATTTGGTAACAATGAAATGTTCCTTATACTGGTAGGTTGCTGTTTTCTTCATTATACGTTCGTTGAACTTCCATAAAAGCTGTTATAATGGTATCTTTAGGAAATCCAAAGTTCTAAACTGAGGTTATTGAGAGATCGAGGTCTACGTTACGAAATGTGTTATTAGTTGATACTGAAAAATTTGAAATTTGTCGTCGTGTGTATTTACTGATAATTATAATAAAACCATCAACCGCAAATACCCTGCTAGAGAACCAGAATGCTACAGCTTAAACCCCTAACCACTTGTCATTGGGTTAAACATTTGTCTGTTCCTAACCTGCATAGAATAAATGTGTTGGCAATAACCTTTTATTCCCAACACATTTATTGTTCAGTTCTTTTAATACGACTTGTGATTCAGTGCAGTGGGAATAAAAATCTTAGTAATTCTAGTAACAGACCTTTGCTAAGTCTTTCTTACCTCCTTGTTACTAGTTTTGTATTGATGGAGTTGAGTCATTTTTATGTTATCGTTACTTTATTGGTGATCTTGAATCTTACGAATATTCTTGCTTTTTTTTAATATCTGTCATTAGTGCCCTCTTATCAAGTGGCCCAACTGCCTTTGTCCTACCGATCGCACTACATGAACTTTTTGGCTGTTGGTTAGATTAACAAATCGGAATCCGATTAATCGAGCCCACAGAAAAAAACTTCATGTCTTCCGATCGGTAGGACGAATCGGAATTACAATTTAATCGAACCAATGGGAGAAAAAAGTTCATGTCATCCGATCGGTAGTACAAAGGTAGTCGGGCTACGTGGCCAGATCATCACTTTCTGGATCAAATATAATACTTAAATGTCGTAAAAATCAGTCGTAGGCGCAGTAAAGATGATGATGTGTATTAAAAACAACGCTTTTGACAAGGACTTAAGTAAAGCAGTATAGTATTTTTTTCAAAGTGCGGGGTTCAAATTATAATTGTCAATAAGCTGACAGGCAGAACTAAAAAAAAATAAAGACTTACGCTATTTATGTAACTACATCGTAATCTTCGCAACACCGGCTAGGTTGATACTATATTTTTATTTTTTGACTGTTATACCAATAACTAAATGTTAAAAAACTGAAAGACTCGTTACAAGGTAATTTGAAGTTGGTCATTTGCCTATTTCCACAGAACACGGAATGTTTGCCGTGACCTACGACTCTGCAGTGGCCTGCTCGTGGGAAAATTCCTTGTTCTGTGGCTATTTAAAATCATTTAGGTATCTGTAACTCTAGAAGTTGAATTGAAAATCGTAGATAACTTATCTACTCGCGATATTATGTCAGGTAACAATAAATACCCGAGTTTAAAGGGGTTTATTTCAAATTATGTAGATCAATTATATACACAGAGTGATCATTGATCAATCCATATGGGTCAGTAGGGTAAACTCAGAAACTATTGAGAGAACGCAACCTGTACTAAGGAACCACGGCGTTGATTTTTAGTTTAAAACTTCTTTTTATTTGTACTCATTCATACCGACCCGGATAGGTATATCAAACCCAGTCAAAATCTCTCTAAATACGTTATGGCGAGAGTCGATTCCCGGTTATATAATTATGAAA
Source organism: Apotomis capreana (assembly GCA_947623375.1). Taxonomy (NCBI): domain Eukaryota; kingdom Metazoa; phylum Arthropoda; class Insecta; order Lepidoptera; family Tortricidae; genus Apotomis; species Apotomis capreana. The sequence continues at coordinate 37,116,465 of OX392498.1, read as the reverse complement.
GTAAAAAGACAATTATGTCATTTTAATTAAATCTAATATCGACGCCATGGTTCCCAAGAATAGATTTCACTATCGCTCATAGATTCTGACTTCTCCATTCTGACCCATTTGGATTGATGACCCTGTATAAATCGTACATTTGTACCTACTGTGCGAAATGCCCTCTAAGTCAATTGATCAAGACATCAACAATATTTTGGTACATTTATTAAAACACATAGCGAATTAACGTTGTACTCAATTTGTTACATACCTATGTATAATAAAATTTCATTCAAATATACAAGTATATGAGTAATTAATTAGTTATGTGTAAAGGAAATCATTCCCAAGTTCTTTGGTATGAATTACCCTTTTTAGATTATAATGGTTGTTTTGTTACAGTATTAAAATATAGGAGATTTAAGGAACCAAGCGTAGTTTCATTTATTTTAATCCAATTTAACCCTATCACCTGCTTTTTAAAAGGGTGGATTACCACAATGACAAAACTAATTTACGACCCGTTGAGGGTGGTCCTACACAGCGACTTTTTGCAACGATTCAGTATGGTGTCGCAAAAAATCCACGATACACTCGCCATGTTGTCACGATTCATCATCGATACAGCGGTTATACGCGCGTTGCAATTGCAACGAACGCGCGGTGATTTCGCGCTACTTCGGGCATAGGAAGAGTAAGAGTGAGGAGTCTGATAACAATTCTACATCGTGACTGTATCGATACACCGCTAACCGCTATAACCGCTGTATCGATGATGAATCGTGACAACATCGTGAGTGTATCGTGGATTGACTGTATTCGCGCGACGTCGCGTAGGTTTGTAGGTAGGTATAGGAAGAATCGAGGGGAGGGGTTCGCGTCTGAAAGAATTCTGCATCGCGACTGTGTATCGCGGGTGTATAGAAGCTGCATCAATGCTGAAAAACGACTGTATCGATGCTGAATCGTGATTGTATCGCGATACTAGCGAAGCAGAATTGTGTTTACCTACGTGTGCAAGAGGATATAACCAGTCACAACATCGCGACTGCATCGTTACTGAATCTGTGCAAAACGTCGAACCCTTAAGATATTTCCACGGAAAACCGACTGTAATATTTTCATATTACAGACATATTCATTAGAGGGTTCCGTAGCCACCCACTATTTTACAAATCATTCATTTGTATATATTTTAAGGCAGGGAGCTCTACAATCAATAATGATTTAGGCAAAAAATATTTTGTAAAAACCGTGGTAAGGGACAATTATAGTCTGCGGTCTGTACCTACCTAGATCTTTTTATACCAAGGACTAAGTATCGGAAAATAGTTATTGCAAGAAGAGAGCAGAGTGGTTTTTTGTTGCGAGTGCTGATTTTGAGTCCCGAACAATCACGAGTGTAGCGGTGCGAGGGACTCAACAGCGAGATGCAAAAAACTTAACTCTCGTGTAGCACACACACACAACTTTTCACCTCAACAGCGAGAAAATTTTCGATGTTTTGTAATTGTTCTTCCAACCATACAACTATTTGTTGATATTATATTTATAGTCTTAGTTGCCGATTTCAATGATATTATTAATAATTAGAAAGTAGGTACCTAGATGCTTGCTGGTTAAAAAGGAATAACAATAATGATTTAATTCAAATTATACGTTCCAGCACTGTACCAGTCCCTCACAACCACCACGGTTGTCGTTATTTTATCAAATTAGAAGATTTAGCAGTTTATTACGTGTTTATTAATGCACACTACCAAATATGGTATATTAACGCCAAATTAAGTAAGTCTCGGGTTCTCCCCGCTTCCTCGGAATACACACCGCGCGTTTAGGGCGCACCCGACATGATTCCCAAATGAGTTGTGAGCTGCGAATTTAAACTTAGCGAAGCGTCAGAACAGAACCGAACAGCTATCAGTAAAGTAGATTAATGGGTTAGGTTATGTTAGAACTGCGACCACACAAGCGCGCGAGTCGAACGAGCGAAGCGAGCGTACCGCGGCAGCGGTCGGCGAAGCGAAGCGCCAGAACTGGAGGCTGGAGCGAGCGCGGCGCCTGCGGTGCAGAGTGCGGGGGTTTGGTTGAGCGCACGGTGACCGGGAGGTTCTTACTAAGTTCCGCATCATTACCCTTTATTTGGGAATATCATAATATGCATAGGTACATTTTATGGCAATCATAGTGGTTTTTTTAGGCAAAAATAGCGTATTAATTTGCTCGCTATGATTTGGTGCTCATTTAATATTTTGGGTTCTTTAAATTTATTTTTTTAGGTTACACGTACTTATTATATTTGAATGTAATTTTATATTAATATGGTGATACATTTTTGGAGAACATTTACTTTTTTTGGGTTAAAAAATAATTAATGTGGAGTTATTTACTTTAAGTAGGATAGCAAGTTACAAGATTTATGGTTATAATATTATATAAAATTGGTGTTCTAGGTGCACATTCACTATATTTGGTCGCAAAAAGTGATTTCTTTGCCAATAAATTTTACTCTATCTGGTGATCAGTAAGACAACTTTTGGTTATCATTTTAAATTAATTTGGGAATCAATTTTGGTGCTCATTTACTATAACCTTGAAGGTTTGACATTCTGCATGATCTGCAAAAGACTTGTAAAAGTCTAGTGCTCAAACACCCGGCCAAGTACGAGTTGAACTCGCGCACAAAGGTTTCCGTAACCATCGAATAGGTCAAAAACGGCATTAAAATCACGTTTGTTGTATGGGAGACCCATTGAAATATTTTTTATTCTGTTTTTCGAGTTAGGCTAATCATAATTACTTATATGAAAACTTTCTTGAGACATATTTAATTATTGTATTAAGCGGTTTACACTCACGTTCCTGACAATTTCACGTGAGTGTAAACCGCTTAATACAATAATTAAATAATTATATCTTTGCTTTGCCCCAGCAATTTTAGTTTTATATCTGTAAATCGGTATATGACAACACTGAAGATGGGACACTAATAAAAATAGTCTTAATACTTGTGTTTTATTCTTAATATTTAAATTAGTATTAGATTCTAGCAAATGTAATATAAAAAATAAAATAACACCTTGGTAAGTTATGCTTTGATCGGTATTGTTCCTATAAACATATTATTAAAAAAAAAATATAAAAGATATTTTTATAGACTGATTGTGATGTGATTGTATTTAGTGAGTTTACTTACTGTAATCCTAAACAGTAACTTCGGGGTTTATTGACATTTAACCAAGAGCTCTAAGGGGATATTTCAAGATAGAAGTTTGTATCGGTAAATTTGAAATAAAAATATGCAAGAACTAAGATTTATACTCTTTGGTTAATATTGCCATACTTCGTTTTTATGTGTTTGACAGTTTGAAAAAGTTGTTGTAGTCCGACAATAGCGGCAACACAAATACAACATTTAAGAAAATTTCAACCGTCTAGCTATTTCATGAAATACAGCCCGGTGACAGACAAACAGCCTTTTTACCCTTACGGAAGAACGGTACAGAACCCTAAAAACCACTGCTCAAAGTTGCCATAAAAGCATTACTTGGTGCCACAGATTACAAATATTCAGTTTAGTAGTCTATATTCAGTAAGTTTCAAACGAGCGTGAAATTAATTCATCAAACTACCAACTTAACAAACCACTGAATTGATACAGTTTCTAATGGCGGCTGTACACTCAACCGAGAGCACTCGTGCAAGACTCTCGCGAGAGACTTTTCCGAGTGCAACCGAAAAAACGTATATATTCAGTAGATACATGCATTTAGCGAGCCCAAAAAAATTTGGTGTCACGTATAATAATGATTGTAATTGCATTATCAATTATTAATAGTTTTATAATAATTATATAGAGCCTAACAAGCAAAGCCTTTTCACTTTCACACAATGAATTGGCTTCAAGTGTTTATATAGGTACGGCAACGATATGCCGGGCTGTCAGATGGATGTGAGCCGATTGTAAGCCATAAGGGTCAGCTCACACCGAGACGCGACGCGACGCGACGCGACGATACTGGAAGAGGCCGGTGATTTCGCGCTGCGCCGCGCGGCGCCGCGAGACGCATCGCAACGTAGCGAGGCGCATCGTAAAATCGTTGGCAGCACGACGCCTCGCTGCGCAGCGAGACGCCGCGCGGCGCTGCGTCCAACCGCCCCGCAGTCTACGTATTGCAAGCGCATGAGAACGGCGGCCTCAGGGTCAGCTCACACCGAGACGCGACGCGACGCGACGCTGCGCGCACATTTCAATAGAGTGACTCAAATTTATACTTTATTTACTACATTAAAAGGAACACATTTCATCGTGAGAATTCAAAATACGTTGCGCCACGCAGCGCTGCGCCTCGCGGCGCCGCGCTGCGCCGCGCGGCTTCGCGAGACGCAGCGGTGCATCGCCGGTACGCGCGGCGTGTGAGAGCGGCGCTGCGCCTCGCGAAGCCGCGCGACGCAGCGCGACGCCGCGAGGCGCAGCCTGAGGCCGCCGTTCTCATGCGCTTGCAATAGGTAGACTGCGGGGCGGTTGGACGCGGCACCGCGCGGCGTCTCGCTGCGCAGCGAGGCGTCGTGCTGCCAACGATTTTAGGGTCAGCTCACACCGAGACGCGACGCGACGCGACGCGACGATACTGGAAGAGGCCGGTGATTTCGCGCTGCGCCGCGCGGCGCCGCGAGACGCATCGCAACGTAGCGAGGCGCATCGTAAAATCGTTGGCAGCACGACGCCTCGCTGCGCAGCGAGACGCCACGCGGCGCTGCGTCCAACCGCCCCGCAGTCTACGTATTGCAAGCGCATGAGAACGGCGGCCTCAGGTTGCGCCTCGCGGCGTCGCGCTGCGTCGCGTGGCGCAGCGTGGCGCAGCGAGGCGCAGCGCCGCTCTCACACGCCGCGTGTACCGGCGATGCACCGCTGCGTCTCGCGAAGCCGCGCGGCGCCGCGAGGCGCAGCGCTGCGTGGCGCAACGTATTTTGGGACAGCGACGTTTGGGACAACGATGGCTCGTCGGTCCATCTTGCCATGTGGGCTCACAGAAGCTCTTGCCCCTGCAGGTAATACAAAACCCATCAAAAACATAAATGTTAAATGAGAGCCAAGTTCAATATCGCGTGCACTTCGCCGACAAAAGAATTGAGATCTATATGGGCGCCAAGTTCTTTGCCATAAAATTTTTAGATACAAGCACATGCGACATACTCAATGCATTTATTTTACTTGGGATGTAATCAATAGCAAGACTTGACTTGGCTAGTTTTTACATAGAAATTTATATTATATTTGTCTAATCATTAACCTATTTTCGTAAAAGTAAGTACGCAAGTTAGTATATTTCCTGTTTCTTACTGTTAGCTTGATAATAATTCTTTTGTCGGCGAAGTGCACGCGATATTGAACTTGGCTCTCATTTAACATTTATGTTTTTGATGGGATATCATTACTTTGTGTACAGAAATTATTATGATGTGAAAATTACTTAATTATTGTGTGTGTGCTATTCTAGTAAATTTTTTAAACAAACAGAATTTTCCAAATCGGTTAATACGTGTTGGATTCTTGTGTGTGTGTGTGTGTGTGTGTGTGTGTGTGTGTGTGTGTGTGTTTGCGTGTTTGCGTGCGTGCGTGCGTGTGTGCGTGCGTGCGTGCGTGCGTGCGTGCGTGCGTGCGTGCGTGCGTGCGTGCGTGCGTGTGTGTGTGTGAGAGAGAGAGAGAGAGAGAGAGAGAGAGAGAGAGAGAGTATGTGTGTTTTGCTAGTACATCTTTAAAACAAAGAAATAATTTTCCAAATCGGTTAATAAATGACGGAGTTCTGAGGCAAGGAGCATAAATAATAATTAATGTTATTAAAGTAAAAAAATCACTGCTTTCGATTTTTTTATGTGTACACACAGCTGCTGCACAAAGCTGAATGCCAAATTTCACCTTTCTAGGTCACCTGGAAGTGGGTTAGGTTTTTGATTACAAGTCAGTCAGTCAGTCAGTGATAAAAATACCGTTTTTTGGACTTTAATATCTCAAAAAAAAATACACTTATTAGTATGAAACTTGGGGTTCTAGTTGTTCTAAAGGGTCTAAATAGTTACATAAGCCAAATTTTATGTTTTTATGTTAACTACATTTGGAGTTATTGAGGGGTCAAAAGTGGCTCCAAGCGGTTCGTGTAATATAACACACGGCTGCTACTCGCCAGTTCCTGGGGTGAACTTGGCTGGACACGCTGCCGCGTGTCTAGATAGATTCCTCAGACGTGCCACAGATGCACCATGGTACGTAACCAATTTATCCATACATCACGACGCTCAGGTACCCACAATACACGCACATCTAAGAAAGCTATCAAAGAAATTCTTTGATAGCTCAACCAATCACCCCAACAAATTAGTAAAGAAGGCGGCTGCTTACCAGCCCCCTCCCCCTCCAGTAGAAGCGGATTTTCAGGTCCCCATAAGGGATCCTGACCCTCCCCTAAATGCAGACGTAATGACGGGACGTTTCCGCGACATTGCCCAAACAAAGACAGACTGGACAGGTCTGCGACTAGCTAGGCAACTTCTAGTCCGCAGACCAAGACATATACTGACAGACCCAGATGACGTCATCACGGCTACCATCAAAAGATGGTACCCCGATCCGATGATGTCATCTCAGACACAGAATCAGAGGGCGACCCTACTGTCGATCACGACGCGGACTACTACCTTGAGAGGGACGAGAGAAGACGACAGCAACATGACAGGCAGACAATACAGAGACGGCGCCTCCGCCGGCGGGGGCGCCCACCGCGATAGCGCACACTTCGCCTCACACAAAATGTAAAGCCCAGCTAGATTAAAATTTACAAACTGACAGGACAAGAGACCAGTTGCTTCAGCTAGGTGCTCATCCGCTGTTCCGAGCGCCCGCGCGCGACAGCTTCACACACGTGGTGCCGAGGTTTATGCTGCGGCTAGCCTATCGCCACAACACAGCGACTTACGATAACAGCCTAAGGGCTAAATCGACAAAAAAAGCAACAAAAAAAAAGATGGAAGCGCTACAAACAGAGATAATAGCGCTACAAACAGCACCCAAATTCAAAATATTGTTTACCGAAATGCTGCTCAATCCTTCCTTCTTCTTGAATCCTATTGAAAAAACTCGACTTTCATCACTGTTGATAGTTTTGGCTTTATTATGCAAAAAATACTTGAAATTTGGACAATATTTAGTCCTGCTTCCTCTTTGTTTACATCAGTGACATAACATACATTGACTTTCAACGTCAGTTACAGTGCGACCAAAAAGAGTAGAAATTAAAACGTGGCAATACTGTAGTGTCGTCCCCGTTTTCTTATATTGATAAGAAAGGGAGGACACTACAGTATTGCCACTTTTTAATTTCTACTCTTTTTGGTCGGACTGTACCAAAAATTTGTCGTTGCCAGTTAGATAAATTAGTACTTACCACTAATGATCCGCAATATGTGTGGGTATTTAAATCCCCCTGTTGGGCTAAAATTGCCGCGGAAACATTAGGTTATGTTTTAAAATAGAAATTAGTAGTTAGAATTGAATGCTGCTCTGCTCTTCCTTTTTACACTCCATTATGCTCCATATCCAGGGAGGTCACAGATAAGATAACACTATAATGTCATGAATAGTAGAATTTCGATTGGTACTGTTGGTAGCACTGTTCATACTTCATTTGTTCATTGTCGCCATCTCGTACTCCGCATGCATGCGTTCTTCTTTCTTCACTTCATTTTGGGCGGCCATATTGCTCTGTTGCTGTGCGTGTGTCTGATAATCACTCGAGCTGTTAGGTAATTATGATCTAATTTCGAATCGTACTTATTTCGATCTGATCAGATATATTTCATTATCATATCGTGAACTCGCTTCAGTGTGTTATTTATATGTATTAAGTTTTTACTTTGTGTCTTCCTACTACCTTGACTCTTGGATTAGGTAGGTATGTGTTTCAATCTGGTGAAATGGACATACACGAGGTGCCTACGTATGATCGTTTATGTCTATTGTGAACAAACCGTCGTTTATACTCTAAAAGCGACTATATGAACACTTTGAAAACAAGCCGTACGTTTATCGCTTCTTTATTTGGAGTGTAATAAATATTTATTTGAAATATCAGAATATACAAAATACAATACCTAGTCTTTGTTTTGAGTGTATATAGGTTCGTTTCGTTCCTTGAGCTGCCAGTGTATTATGATGATTATTGTTCAAACATAGTTTAAATCAAGAAAACTTTGCATTGTATACCCACATATAAGCTAAATTCTAATTGGTTTAAGTTGCCTATATTGTATTATGAGATAACGGCCAGTAACTGCAGAAAATAGTGAAAAACAAACAACAAAGTAGTAATTACTGCAAAACTTAACACTTTCGCTACCAGGAACCCGCCTGGTAGGCACTCGTAATCATTGCTCAGATGCCGGTCACGTATTTTTGCTTAAAGAACTACCCACCTAGCGGGCTCTCGGTTTCTGGGGTAGGGTTAAATTTTATATCTGGTTGCGAAAGTGTTAAGTTTAATTTCATATTTCAGCATCAGCGAAATGGTGTTACTTGAGTGCTGTGCTTGTGCAATACATGGGCTGATTGTTTGTGATTTAATACTAAAAACAATGGCTATTACAATTACTTTATAAATAAGACTTTCTTGATAATGTATGTTTGTGGGTATATGTGAGTTTAACATTATTGAGTTATTTGTACATTTATATTGAAACTCAAGGTTTATCTGTCATTACTATGTTATATTGTTGCAATCAATTCCATAGAATAAGATTAATTCTAAGTACGTAATATTACTAGAACACGGAGTGATTTTTCTAATTTCACATCCTTATTGACAATATTTTAGATGCAAAAGTTTAGTGACACTTAAAAATATATGGATAAATGATTTTTAACTTTTGAAAAGAATAATTTCTTGAATTACAACTTTCTAGTATTCCATTAAATTGGTGTTTACTGCTCATAAATAAATAGATTTAGTGTGTTCTTAGGTTTATCCACAGTATAGCTGCTTGTTGCTAAAATAGTAATACAATTAATGTATTCATAGGAGTATGCATTTGCAAATGCAGGTCTTTGAAAGATGTATCCTGCCAATTGTAATCAAGCAGTTGATTTTGATTGGTCTATAGACTATATTATTGACTAGTATGAGCTTAGCGAATATTTGTGGCAGAGCGAGGATCCATATTTATCATCGGAGGGAGAATCTCAATTTCATATTATTTCACTAATATTATGTAAAACTAATTGATATTATGATTATGATGATAGGTGATCTAAATTTTTATTTGATTATGGCTCTGTTAAGGTTTTATAGTAATAATTTTATTTCATTATTATAATACTAATGATAGGTAGAACTTGATTACTGATTAAATAATTAAAAAATATATATTATTCCTTATCAAACAAATAATATTAATGATCAACAACCCCCAAATGCGAAGCTATTATTGTCAATTATTACATTCCTTTAATTCACTATCCACATGTTTTTGTTCATTTCTGTCATCCAGCTTAACACTAACTTCCATAACATTATTCTCTAGTTGTTAATGGGTGGATATCGTTTATATTATTTTCCGAATTGTTTCTTACTGCGATTTTTTAATTACCTAAATTAAGTTGTTTTCTAAATCCACAACTTGGATATTTCTTGATTGTCTCATAGGCAAATCTAGAGTACAGATGGATAAATATGCAAGTATTTACCTGTTTATTATTATGTACCCTATCTACCTAGATTGGGTATTTACCAGGGATTATTGGGAATATACAAGCGCAAGCTCCCATCTCTAAGCTAGAGCTTAGCTTAGAGTTCTGGATATAGGTATACCAATCTCAAAGTGCTAACTGGAAGAAAACTTTCAGCAAAACAAACGAAAATGTGTTTGTAAGGGGTAGAGTAGCGGTAGAGGGCTAGACTAAAAGATGCTTTATTTAGAATTCACAATAAAAATTAGCCATTCTCAAAAATTTACAATAACCTTAGTTACCACATAGATACTGGTATATTTCAAAATCCTGATGTTTTAGAGCAATTTGACCGGCTTTAGAGTCAGCATCGATATATCTACTGGATATCTCTCATCCGATTGCAATAAAAAATAATAATTTTGTTGACTAGTGTTATCAGTCTGCTTATTTTTGTAAGATATTACAGTAATGGTTGATAAATTACAAATAGGTAGTAAAGTCGTAGTATAACGTTGGTGACACATAAAAAGGGGCAGTTCAGGGTAGGGCACTCAGGCAGTTGCCTGGACCATTGGCTCCTTAAACACTAAACCAAGTCTAGGGTGCCTAGGGTGCTTGTATGGCAAAGCCTTGTCCTGCCTATGATTGAAATTGATTAACTTAATTTATACATAGTGAAAGGTTTAATAAAAAACAAAACTTCAATTGTGTCCTTATTGTAACAAAAGTTAGTCATACAAAAGGTATGGATACCTTTCATTACACAAAGGAATTAACAAAGTTTTGTTTCTTAATTATACCAGTATATTTTACATGTCTTTTTAAAAGAACTCATATATGCAAAAGATTTTCCTTTTATTTGCTAGCAATAAAAGTTAACATAAATCTACAAAATACCATGTATATGAAGTTCACGCAGCCGGAATAGTTGTTCACATAATTTATTTTATTTTTCAGCTGTTTCAGTTTTTCGTGTATTGAATAAAGTGATCGTGCAATGGGCGACCGTAATAACCCCATCAAGTTCGGACCGGAGTGGCTGCGCAACCTGGCACGGGAACGCAACGCTAGTAGTCAGGGCCCCAACAGTCAGAACACGGCTCTAGCCTCGGGGACCGCCGCCACTCCCGGGGCTTTGGGGGTTTCGGCGGCCAGGCCCACCTCGCCAGGGCCAGGAAATCCACTAAGCGCAGCAACCAATACGCAAAAGATACACCTCGCTAAACTTCGGTGAGTCGACAAAAGCCTTTACAAAAATTAAGTGAAATAAATAAGATACAGTGAAATAAATAACTACACTCACGTGCAAAGAAATGGAATCACTTCGCACGTTCGACTTTTCCACCCAATAACTTTTTAAATTTTCATGCAATGTTTCTGAAAACTATATCAGATGGAAGCTGAAATTGTAACCTTTAGCTGAAATTGTAAGTTATTTGTTTTACTCATATCAGGCTTGGTGAATGAAGAAAAGTCCTATTTTCTAAAGATGGCCAAAAAACGCCTGAAAAATGTTTAATTAAAAAAAATATAAAATGCTTTTTTCTTTACAATTTTTTTTTTGACAAAATAAATACCTGGTGTTGCCACCCCTAGCCCTTCTGACACATGCTATACGATTTTTCATGGACCTAACCAACTTTTTGAAATAACTTTGCGGAATCGCCTCCCACTCTTCCTGTAACGCTGTTTTCTGGTCTTCGATGTTGGATGGAGCCGGGTTACGCTTCCAAACATTCTTCCTCGGGTAGTCCCATGCGTGTTCGATCGGGTTGAGGTCCGGGCTGCTTGCAGCCAGGTAATTGTCTCAACACCAACTTCGTCAAGGTACCTCAGGGTGTCCCCCATGGTGTGACAAGGATCATTGTCTTGCTCCAGATGGAACCCCTCGTTAAAATAATTTTCGTACGGTACCACATGCTCTTCCAGGATGTCCAAGATGTACCTTATCTTCCTCAAACCACCGCCTCGACCCCCACCAGGCACGAAAACAAGCTCCGTCTGTCCGCCGTAAGAAATGCCCGCCCACCACATGACTGACCCTCCACCGTAGGGTCCGTAGGCGACAGTTTCCCTGATACAGCATTGTCAAAACTGCACTCCTGATCTTCGGTAAGGTCTTCCTTTTCAATCGCAGCTATTCAAACATATCCTGCACTCATCAGAGAAGAGTACGGACTTCCATTAGTAAATGGTCCAGTCCTTGTACCGGTAAGCAAAAATCCGTCGAGCTTCACGGTATCCTGCTAGCAGTTTGGGCCTGGTAGCGGGTCTTCTTGCAATCAGTTTAGCATCCTTAAGTCTTAATCTTACTGTCGACTCGCTGACAGCCACTTCTCGTACTTCCCAAAGCTGTTGCAGGACTTCAACTCCTGTTAGGTGGCGATTTCAGAGAGCGGTCGTGACGATTGATCGATCGTCCCTCAACGGTGGGCACCTCTGGCAGCCGGTTCCTGGTCTTGGAGTGAGGCTTCCAGTTTCTCGAAACTACCGATAAACTTTGGAAACCGTGGACTCGCCCAAATTTAGCTGGGTGGCAACGGAGCGTTGACTATCACCACGCTCCAGCAGTCACAATTTGGGCGGCTTCAACTTCCGTGGTATGAATTTTTTTTCAGGCACTTTTCACTGGGAAATAAGCGAAAATGTGTACCGGTTAACTTCTGATAAGCAACTGATAACCTCCCCCGCCCTTACACCTTTTTTATACCCCTTAAGGGGAGCTCAATTAGCGGTCCTTGCATGGCGTAATTTCCACATATCGGCAAAATGTCTGTAAACTAAAAAATCCTGAACTGATTTTCATGTTCAGTACTTTATTTGAAAGCTGAAGACCCAGGAAACACGTTTTCAGCACTGGGTACTCGAGGAAAAACTTAGATTTCAAGATACGACATAAAAACCGAAAAATGTGAAGTGATTCCGTTTCTTTGCTCGTGAGTGTAAGTATAGCATACATACTAACAATATTTTTTTGTTTGTATGTATGCTATACTTAGTTATATAAATTGAATAAGCATGCAGTAATCGTAAACTTCTTATGAAGCCAATCAAGAAACTTCATCATGTTCATCTAAAATATGTACCTATATTGGTTTGAAATATTTTGCAGAAACTTGTTAATATTTTTTTTAGGTATGGCAGGGAAGAAATGCTCGCACTTTATGACAGGAATGTTGAAGCGCCCTCAGAGTTAAAATCTATAGACCAGCTGTATCAACCGAGAGGCAAACCACCATTTGCACTACACAATACTTTTGAAGAGGAGACGGTAATATACTATTACTTTATTAAGGTCAGATCGGCTAGTAGGAACTGAAGAAATTAACCCATTTGAAAGGAACTTGCCATCAAACTTTGCATAATTTTGTACAAAAAATAGTTTATTTTAGCTTCTCTATCATAATACTTGCTAACAGTGTGGCATTGTACCTATTTAATTTCGTGTGATTTAACTAAGGGCTAACTTTCATTAAAACAATGATATTATTGTCATTTGTCGTTATAATTTTAAATATTGTGTTTTTTTAAAGCGCGATACTCTACGCAGTGGACCGCCTATAGGATCACTGACGCCGCCGGACAAATTTGGGAGAGGACTGGGCAGAGGCTTGGCAGTCCCCGACACCCGCGGTAGACCTCGAATGCCGTTTGTGCGCCAGCCGTCACTGGGAAGGCAAGTACACGAAACGAAAACGTTAATAATAGTAGTTTATGCAACTGATACATAAATTATGTACAGTTGTATACACCACTTTATCTACACACATATCATAAGTACTCTAAGATGGGTTCAGAAGCCATAAGGAAATGACCGGCACCACTAGTGCTACCTGTAAAATATCTAAAAACGACATATACTAATGCAGTAAGAAATAAATCTGAACAAATACATAAACCGATTATTTATTGTAATAGTTGTAATTTACATTTACATTGAAACAATATTTTCAACTAAAATGTGAATTACAATAAACTTATCACAATTCTACTTTCGTAACAGCAAAGAACCAACAAACAAATGACAACAATAATGGCGGCAATTCGAACCTCCGTCAAGACGAATGTTTTTTTTTCTAAATCATATACAAACGAATGTTATTCTCATGTCACTCGAGATCAAATGTCGTGCGGTTTTTATAAAAAAACATACTGAATTGACGTTTCGTATCGATAACAATATTAATATCTATGGATACTAGAATAGAGACCTACTTTAGTTTTGACAGCTGTTCCAAATTTAAACTCATAACCTTACAAAAATTGATACTGTTATATCATAACAGTACAGATTTTACCTACTGCCACAGATAAGAAAGTTCTCATAGTAAAATTGGTTGTAGTAATGCTGGTCATTTCCTACGTCGTCTACGGTCGTTTCTGAACGCATTTTAGAGCACTAATGATATGTGCGTAGATAAACATAATTATGCTATTTGTTAATATAGTTCGGGAAATAATAATTATGAATATTTATAAAACCTGTTTGCAAATGAATTGAAATATCTTTGTAATCTGACAATAGTGTGTGAGTTATATACTTAAAAAAAAAAAAGTTAAATCATACTTGCATCTCGCTCCTGCCAATTTACTACAGTTTAGGCTGGGATTCATAAGGTTGTGTTTTATATTGGTTGCAAGATCCTAGCGGCGATTTAATTGTTAATGAATTGTATTTTACAGAGGAAATGCATTTCATCAAAGATTACCTGGTTATGGCGCGGCCACCGAGGAAGACGCTCCGCCGCCTCGCTCTTGGAGTAACACTAACGGGGGACCTTCCACGAATAGGACCGTAAATGAACAATCCGAATGGACTCCAAATAAAACTTTCCGAAGGTAATTTCAAAATTTCATCAATAACTTAGTCCCATAGTATCCCTTTATTCTTCATATTGTGGGAGAGAGAAGGCTGATGCTGTATGGCGAAATAAGCGAAGAGCTGTTTCACTAGCCTGGCTGCATTTTACGGCAGGCGTTACTAGGCCGCAACGTTTACTGCAATAATGTCAAAGTAGTGTATGCTACTGCAATATAATCAAAACAGGAGTGTTTAATGCCAAATTCATAACATTAACTGATTTATCAGCACCTCTATCATTAAAATTAATATAACACGGTCAGATACTATAGGTAAAGACTTACATTACTATGCAGCGAAGGCAAAGGGGACATAGAGGACCAAAATCAGTGATGTTATTTCATAAAATCAATTATACGCGATATATGATGTTGAGGATACAAATAGATTGGCTCGCAAGAGAACACCTTACTTGATGGCGAATGTACTAGAACTGACTAACCGCATTACCTTATGGATTATTTTACACGAGAAACAAAATATACAGTGCGTGAGTTGTCAGAATGCAATTCGTTCTTTTACCTGTTTCGCTCGGTCTTACACGATCCAGATAAGAACCACCCGAACAAATTACGGGTTACTTGCCAGACTATCTAAATAAATGTTTCAGCGTAATAAAGACAAGTGGAAAATTGATTGAAACCAATTATAATAATATAAAAGATATAAATACGTATTATCAGTTTTTGGTTTCTAAAAACAACTAGAATCAGAGCAAGTGTACAACACCATTTATGGTTGCATTTCAAAGAAATCTGATATTATATTATTTTTATTGCGTGTTTTAATAATCTAGCTTTATAACTGCAATCAAAGCCAGCAATGTAGTATGTAAAAGTTATTGGAGGTATTTTTGCAGGTACTTTTTTCGGAGCCTAGTTGTCGTAGAACATCATCTTGATAAAAAAAAGAACCACCTTGAAAATTTTACTGTAAAGCCAAAAATAATGTGTTCATTCACCTTTTGAAGTCCGAAGAAATAATGACTCCTCTCCAATAGATTTTTAATACAATTTTAGATTTTTATACTATCATGATTCATATTTACTCTTAACTTATTTTGCCCTCAGCAAGCGACAGAATAACAATACGAACTGGAGGTCCCCACAGACTCGCGAGGAAGCAGAGGAGTGGCGTTTGTCAGACCCTGGGAGGCCACGTACTGGCCAACCGGACAAATGGGGTAAGTTATAGATTTATCTATTTTTCTCAAACATGCAATGAAATGTCGTCATAACGTGCGTCATAACAGGCTTCGAAGTATCACGTTTCGGGCGGAATAACGCGAGAGAACTGTAAAGGAATTTCATACAAAATTTAAGGCCTAGGCCGGGTTTTTTTTTTTTTAAACGTCTGTGTTCATGAAAAGGTTAAACAGCAAAATTTTTTTTTGAGCGGTTTATTTTTTATTTCATCCCATAAGTTTGTGAAAAACACTAAACATGCCTTAGCCGTGAAAACGGCTTGCCGGCTTCGTATCACTGTCCGGCCTCCCTACTGTCGGCCGTCTATGCCTACTCACCCGGCAAGCCCTTCTTTCCGTCTGCAGTCATGTACTATTACAAATACTTAAATTTGGCCTCCTTGAGGAATATACTGCGTACAAAGCGATGTAATAAGTATTTTTCACTTCTCATGCTCTTAAAATGTTACTTTAGTCTCTGCATATCGGGACTAAAACTCCTTATTAATCTCTAGGGACTAAAGTAAAATTGTTTTAATTTACTTTGAAAAACCCCTAAACAGCCAATCACGACTTTTGTGAATGGAGGTTTATAGCCATTTTCAGTGATAGGTATACAAACTTTTTGGTGCGTTAATTTAACCTCAAAATTAAAAAAAACTCAAAAGTAGACCAATTAACTGTGTCACTTTATAAATTACGGACAAAATATGTAATCATCATCTTCCAATGAAGAAGAATAAAGCTGAAGGCTATATAGAGGAGTCAATCCAAAATAAACACAATATCTATCGAAGGCTATACTATATTGAAGGAATTAAAATAGCCTCAAAGCAAAAATCACAACCAACATTTGACCCACGCCCATCAACATCGCGGGTTGAGAATGAGCCTAATGAAATGACCATCGGCAACCTTTTTGAGAAAAGGTCTACGTCTCTACTATACCTACTCTCCATTCTCTCCAACTTTTACTCCGACTTCGAGTGAAAATATTGAACATACTTCTCAATTACAAACCATGCCGACCCAGCTTAGTTTACAGGGGAAAACTATACATTTAAATGTAAAGAATTGTACAAATTGCCCTTTAAATTTTTCTGAGGTTAGATTAACGGCAGTACTACGTAATTGTAAGAAGCTTTGTCATAATAAATATCGTAATTTTATGTTGAAATTCGTTCATTTTCCTCGCATTTAAAGTGAAAAGTAGAGTGTTTAACGCGAGACTAAAAAACCATAATGACACTCGAACTATTAGCCACCCTCGCTTAGCTCGGGTGGCTAAAACATCTCGTGTCATTATGGCTTGTTTTAGTCCCTTGTTGAACAATCTACTATTGTCTTGTCTTAACAGAACGAGATTGGGGCGACAGGCCCAATCAGGACAAGCCACCATTGTGGAACCATAACCGGAGGACATGGGGAGGGGACGCGCAAAATGAGGAAATTCTACCGGAATGGTAAGTAATTATGGAAAAATAACGAATTTGAAAAAGTGCGTCGTAATTGTTTTGTTGAATAGGGATCATTAAGTTTTCCAAAAGTAGTCATATTTTATATTTTTCCGATAGTATACGTTGTTGGGACCCTGAATGTACGAATAATTTATGTTTCAGTCGTATAGTTTTTTAGATATCATTTTTTAAATCCCCTAAATGACAGTTGGTAAAATACCGAAAGTAAACATTACCGTTCAAGTCAAACAATATTAAAAAAAAAATAACAACTTTTGGTTGTCATGTCATTGTCAAACGAATTAACGGTTTTGCTTGTTATTTACGTTTGCTTTTGTGTCTGCTGTTTTCTCGAGGTTTTAAAGACGACTTGTGCTTGATTTCTGGATTCCGACTTACCTGCATTTCACGACGACCCCGCGCTACGTATTGGACTACGACTGGTTCTTTTCTGACGACAAACGCACGTATTTTGGGAAACGATGTAAACAACCCTTGGCCAGCCTCAGCTTATTATTTACAATGAGTGTATCAGTTGGTTTTGTGCTGGCAGATTCGACAAATTTGCCAGATGTGGATATGGCAGTTATTATTAGTACATTATTGCCGAGGCCCGGAAAGTAGGGGATTGCCTGACGAGGTGGTTTGCAAGCCGAGCATCGCGAGGCTTGCAAAAGATGCGAGTCAGGCAATCCCCGTTTCCGCCGAGGTTTATATAGTGCTTTTCTCAAACAATGTGAGGAAATAATAAAAATACACTTGCAAAATAACAAGTAATTTAATATTAACAAGATTAACAAGAAAAACGAACAACAATCATTTGAGTACATAAAGTAGAGGTATGTTTGTTTTATTCTTTCCAATAGGCTGCCGCGTACACTTTCCTTCCTTATAAATTAAGAAAAATCGATTTATATATTAGTGTTTGGGGTACGAAGTTCTATGTATATATTTTCGAACGATATTGAGGTATTCACCGCGGATGACAAATAGTCGGTAAAGTTTTGTTTTAGTGTCGCACAATTTGACAATCATAGATTGGTCGTGGCTTTCGATGTCTTCCATGGTAATAAGTATTTGTAAATTGTTAACTGCGGCTCGCTCCGTTTAGTCCCATGATAAGGGCAACCTGTAAAGAAAATATATTGAATTACAGTAAAGCACACACTTAACTAAAACAAAAATAACCAGTTCAAAATAGGTACATTTTATGATAAAACTTTTACCTTAACAGCCAAGTAGCGTGTCTCCCTTTAAAAAATTGACAACATTTTCTCCAGCCAAAACCTTAAATTTCTTGCTTTTATAACCATCGGATTGTCTTTTCAAAATGTTGTCAGGTTCGTGTAGAAAACGAATTTGCATGTTTGCTTTCTTTCCATAACATAAATTGGTCGTACACTTGATTATATCTATCTCTTAATTTAGTAGGTAGCATTATATTATTTATTTACTCGAAAATCATTTACGCGCATACGCTCAATAGCAATTAAATAAAATTGTAATTTTACCGCCTAAACTTACTTTTTTCTTCTGACATCTAGAAAAAAACAAAACTTGCACGAACTGTTAAACATACTTTACACGTTCCTGATTCCATCAGCTGACTATTTGCCCGCTCGAATGGCGTTGGGTGTTGGGTGTTGTGTTGGGCGCCAATAAGAAACAAAGGCCAATCTGATCAGCTTGGCAAAGTTTACGAATGTGTGAATGCTACTTAATGTTAAACGTGTGGTTGTCATGGCTGTATGAGATTTGTTCTACGTCGATTTCAATTTATGTACAGTACCTATGAAATTTTAAAAGTTATGGAAGCGGGTGAAAATGGGTTTTCATACATTTATTTTTCCCCGAGGGAGCGAATATTCTTTTTTTTTATTTCATTAGTAAAAATGAGGCTCTTTGCGTATTCTATTTTCAAATGGGAAGTGAAACATTTCCGAGCATGTTTGAGAAAAGAATATTTACAGACCAGTGACAAACACAACATTGCTGACATAAGGGGTGTGAAAACATTGATGTAAGTTACTAAATAAGTAACTTATTTTAAAAATGCAAGTGTTATAACAGTATAATAACTAATTTTTTGTTTACATTTTAGGGCATCAAGAAATGGTTATGTCCAGCATGCAGTAGGTTATGTAGAAATAAACCGAGACTCGAGACCTCGAGAAAACAGCAGACACAAAAGCAAACGTAAATAACAAGCAAAACCGTTAATTCGTTTGACAATGACATGACAACCAAAAGTTGTTATTTTTTTTTAAATTTTTTTTTTAATATTGTTTGACTTGAACGGTAATGTTTACTTCCGGTATTTTACCAACTGTCATTTAGGGGATTTATAAAATGATATCTAAAAAACTATACGACTGAAACATAAATTATTCGTACATTCAGGGTCCAAACAACGTATACTATCGGAAAAATATAAAATATGACTACTTTTGGAAAACTTAATGATCCCTATTATGAGGGCACTGAAAACAAAAAAAGAAACGAATTCATAAATATACGTCTGATTTTTGCGTAACTTTGAAGTCTCACATTTCAAAGTCACCTAAATGGGGTTCTGCGTTTTCGCCTAAAATTATTTCGCCAAATGTCACTTCCCAACTAACTTATTGCAGAATTTTATTTGGCAAACTAACCATAGCATACTTACTCTTCGCATTTTTTTTATTTAGTGAAATTCTTATTTAGTATTTATTCTTATTGGGAATGTTTTTTTTTATAAAAATTGTTTTAGGCGAACGGGTTATTTTGACTAATATTTAAATGCCTAAATACATTTGCTCTATTAATACATGGCAAACATTCTTTCGTTGGGAAGATCAATTTATTGTTTTTTTTTTTGTAAATCATTAATCATGATAATAATTATACGAATTTTACTATTGATCTTAACGTATGTTGTGATTATTAATAAAAAAACAAATAAAATAAGAAACATAATTATTGTAATTCAAAATTAAACTTGTTACAACATAGTTCAACCGGGAATACCCAATACTCCGAAATATTTTATTCCGATTTTTCTTATTCCGATTTTCAAAACTCCGAATTTCATTATTCATAAGAAATTAAATTCAGATCGTTAAAAACCACGAAATTTAGTATTCCGAATTTCAAGTTTTTTTATTTCCGAGAATTATAACATCACAGAGTTTAAAAGCCCGACGTGGCTCTAGCCCGAAAAACAGAATTCCGACTTGGCTTACGATTCCTAGCATTACCTATTTCACCTTAAGGCAGTCCCGACTTGGCTTAGGTTAGGTACGACGACGAGCGAAGCGAGAAGGAGTGTTACGTTGAACTGCGGCCCTATCGAGCGAGCGAAGCGAGCGAGCCGCGCAGGTCCGACTTGGCTTACGATTCCTAAATTTATGCGATGTAATGTTTTGGGAAAAACAGTTTGGCAAATGATACATTTGACGAAAAAATAAATGGCACAATGAAACTTGAGTAAGTGACCAATTGTTAAATGATAATTTGCCAAACAAAAATTTGCAAACCGAAAAAAAGGAGATATGACATTAAGGCGATATAGTCCGGGCGTGGTCGCGCGGAACTAATTGACGCTCTTCAATCGCTGACGCGTGACGATTTTTAGCAGGTTTTTAGTTCTAGTGATTAAATAAATAATTTTATCGAGACCATCCTAGCGAATTAATCTAGATAATGTTAGTATCCATACATTTAAGCAAAAAAGGGGTAAAAAAACTTCGTATTTTAGCCTTGCCACTGAAAAAATATTACAAATAGAGGTAACTTTGGGATTCCATTCTATCAAGCGAAATTTATCCAATCTTGTTGCTGAAAACGATTTTATAATCGCAAAATCCTCAAGTATGATATATATGTTTTTCATAATCTTCAAACACTGCTTAATATGATTACGACTCATTCCAAAATGAGTGAGTTCGGCGTCTACTGGGAAAAGAGCGCCTTAATGACATTATGCCATATGCTTATTAGCTCAAATGAAAATGTAGGAAGAATAGTTTGCTATGTGTAACTTAATGATACATTTTTAGGCGATACGGCAGAGAACCCCCTTTAATATATATATTTATATCTTTATATATATAACAATTTGTATTCACACAACTAAACAGCGTTGTAGAATTCATCCCTAGCAATATTCCCTATATGGGAAACATTGGGAGATATTTCCTCTGTAGAAATATTTTTAGGAGTCGCACATATCATAAACACACACCACGACTTAGGTTTTAATTGCATTTATATGTAACTGAAGGGCAATGGACAATGCAGAAGCTTGCGCAGGCACTTTCGACTCGTCGGGCGCCTTCCATGGTTACAGTAACGACGACACCAACTTGCCACGGAACCAGGAGGCTTCGTACTGTGAGTAAATATACGATGCCGGCTAAATTTATTATGAACTTACCTGATGTCCGCCTAATTTTTAAAAGCTGGGCAGTCGACTCTTAATCTCAATGACCGGATAGCGACACGATAGTCCTTTAATATGTTTGTTTTAGCTCTGACAAGGTCCCATACCCACGGCAGTTTTGCTAGATTAAAATCTGTAGAAGATGGCTCTGAAGAATGGTGGGCGTCGACAAAAGCAAAAAAACTGTCACCGAAAAAATTCGACGCCAGTGAAATTAAATTTAAGAAGGTAAATTGCATGCCCTAAAGTTTAATCCACAAATTCGAACATTATGCACGAAAGTAAATTAATTGTATTTTCAGCAAACAAGCATTACAGCGGCAGAAGATAGTGGCAATACGAGTTCAAGCTCAAAACAGAGTAGTACTAGCAAAGAGGAAAATAACGTAGCTCAGGATGCACAGGAAAACCCAGTGGCTTCACCAGATTCCTCCGACAGCGGTCAGGTAGAAACCACGTATGGCAAAAATAATGCCTTCAGGCCAAAGTTCTCTGAAAATAAAACGTTTGATGCTCTTATGAGGTCCGACATAAACATGGACGAAGCAAGCGATGAGAGAGGGAACTTCCAGTCAGTCACTATCAAGCCTAATAACAGTTTGCGGCAGAAACATCAAAATATAGTAGCATCAGTAGCCGACAACTCGAATCATCAAGTTCGGAAATCTGGTATACTACCTGGAGCGCAAGATGTGATGGCCGGCCAAACTGCAGAAAAGTATGTGTATTGCCAGAACACGTTATCTAACATTCAGTTTGCGGGCACGTCAAAATAGTGATTTAGCCACATTAATATAACTTCAAATACTCTAATTAATTAATTTAAAATATATAATTAAACAGCGATCCGCTTCTTCGCATGGATGCAATATACATTGCGTAGCAAAGGTGGTAAACGAGGAATTACAAACGAGTGTCTATTAGAAGATCTTAAACGAGTGTCTAAGAGAAGTCTTTAATGACACGAGTTTGGAATTCCGTTACCGCTAGTCACGTACCTTTTTCATCACACTTGGGAGGAAATAAAACAAAAGTAAAAAACAGCAGTCAATACCAAAATAATTATAAAACAAAACTATGTAAATATTATATTTAATACAATTTAAAATTTGTCCAGCTCATAGTAATAATGCTTTTATTAAGTGCGGCGTTAGTACCTTCTTGAATTGAGGAATAATATATATAGGTTAAACGATTTTCTCGTAGCAGAGTAAATTGAGAAGACATGGCGGTAGATATATTTCAGAAAACAAAATTTACTCCAAGTATTAAGGGCGACCTGAAACCAAATAACTAAATTAATCAAAATCAAAGTCAAAGTCAAAATATTCTTTATTCAAGTAGGCCTCTACAAGCACTTTCGAATCGTCACTTACAGAGAGCAGAGCAATTTATTGATAGAATTATTACTAAAAATAAAATAAATACATAAAAAACAACATTATAGAAATAAAAGAAAAATCCCCAAAAGGATCGTCAACAAATAAAAAAATTATACAAATAAAAAACGGAGGCTAGAATGCTTAGAATTATTACTAAAAATAAAATAAAAAAACAACATTATAGAAATAAAAGAAAAATCCCCAAAAGGATCGTCAACAAATAAAAAAATTATACAAATAAAAAACGGAGGCTAGAATGCTTCTAGAATAAAATTCGATATGTCAAAAAATATAATAAAAATAATTAAAATATTACTACCTTGATAGGTACTCGTTAGAATAATTGCACACTAGATTGATTTGATTTTGACTAATCCCACAACACGTTATCATTCATTTAGTCTTGGGTGCTGTAATAAGCTTTAGAAATAAGTTTACGTTTTACATAGTTCTTGAATTTACCAACAGACAAGTCAGTTACGTTCTAGGAAGTTTCTTATAAAATCTTACACAATTACCCATGAATGATTTTCTTATTTTATGGAGCCTAGTGGCAGGCACTGGGAGCTTATGCTTATTTCTAGTATTAATATTATGTATATCACAGTTCTTTTTAAAATTGGCAATGTTCTTATGTAAATACATAAGATTCTCATAAATGTATTGACAATGCACTGTCATTATATTAATGTCCTTAAACTTATCTCTAAGCGAGTTTCTATGGTGCATTTTATATATCGCACGAATAGCACGTTTCTATCTTACTAAGTATAAGTTAAGTACTATCAGACAGCAAAAAAATCTCAATTCAGCCCTTTACTACAAAGTCTTTTATTGTTAGATTCTGTACCGTCAGCTTTGTTTCATGAAATTTCAAGACAGTTAAATCAAAAGGAATAGTTTAAAATATAAGCAAGTTTAAAAGTTACATATACATATTATGTAGCTAAGTATTCTCGAGTTACCTTCGTTGTTAAATATAAATCTTCAATAAAATCCAGTTAAGACTTCGCATTTCTTTAGATTTGTCTGTTGCTGCCTTGTTGCCGCGTTGATAATAATTTCGAGCGGAATCCTTTCCTTAGAGATTATTTTATTTCATTTTATTGCATCAATTATATAGTCAATTAATTTAGTTTTACAGAAATACTTCGACGAAAAGATAAACAACGCCATTAAATTCACCATAAATCACAGTAACATAACACACAATGTAGTACATATTTTTTTCTGATTTCTTCCGCCATGTTGGCAAATCAGACCGCCAGCCAATCAGAGGCCGTTCCTGTAGACTATCAACAGATAATGTTAATATGGCGTTTGGATATTGTATAATGAGCGACAAAAACACAGCATACGAATATTAATTATTAAAATAAAAATTTACAAAGTACAAAGCAAATTAAAATATATTAATTAATATCATGGAAATACGTGTTTATATACTTTTACAATAATAATTATCTACTCTTCTATTTAAACAAGCATTTAAGACATTAAATTAGAAATATAGTAACTTTTCAATAAAAACTTTTTGCTCTAAATCATATTACCAAACGCCAAGATTTTCAAATAAAAAAATTAAATTTCCGCCATAGGGCGTAATTTACGACTTACCGCCCGGATTTCTAGCATGTAAACTCTTGATTTACGAGCAAGTGTGATGAAAAATATTTTTACAACCGCGTGGTAGTTACGTACACGTAGAAAATTAAAAATGGCTGTGCCTTGTTAGAATGATATGTTAAATTTTACTATCATTACATTTATTTCATGGAAAATAGTCACATCAGTTGCTTCCGAAATAAACGTATACGAATTCTCTATTAATGTCTTAGTCGACGCCGTTATACATATCTATATAGTAATTACATCTACAGGCACCGACCGTCTCCAATAATCATTTATGTGTTTTAGGGAGCCTACAAAACATCCTGGAAAATCAGCCGAGGATGCTCTCGTTGAAGACATTTTCGATATTACTTTGGATGACAAAGATCTTCTTTCAAAATTACCCTCCGTCATCGGCCTACAATTAAATCAGGGCATGTCTTCAGGAAATGTCTCTATTGGCAACTCGGTGACCCAGGTGCCTAACTCTGCCATGCAGAACAGAGTCTCGAGCCCTAACCCTCCAAATCAAGGCAGTATGCTGCATAAACCAAATTTATCCATCGCAGGGATGCCGGGAATGCATTCTAACCCGATGCACACATTAGGAATGCACAATCCCGGACCTAAAGCACCAGGGTTGCAATCCCCAGGGCTTCACCCTCACGGACTTTTAACATCTGCATTGCATCCAGGGATGCAAGCCCATGGACTTTCGTCTCCTGGGTCACAGCCCTCTGGAATACCATCTCCAGCAATGCAAAATTCAGGATTACAAACACTAGGATTGCAGCAGCCTGGGCAAAAAAATACAGGAATGCAATCACCTGGGATGCAAAATTCGACATTACAAACACTTGGTTTGCAAACATCAGGAGCAAAAAATACAGGAATGCCGTCTCCTGGGATTCAGCCACAAGGAATTCAGTTAGCCGGAATGCAGTCACATGGCCTCCAAATGTCTGGTATGCAAGCACCAGGTATGCAAGGTCTCGGTTTGCAGTCATTAGGAATGCAGTCGGCAGGAATACAGCCTGGTATACAAAACACTGGAAATCAGACGTCTTCAATGCATAATATAGGAATATCGAATAATGCACTCAATTCTGCAATGAGACTACAAGGACCCCGATTGTTAGAACAAGGCCCTGCGAGTAATTCAATGGGGATTCCCCTCCAACGAATGTCACCGCCGCCCTTACTGCTTAACCCTGGTTTGGCCAACCCTGCTATGAACGCAAGCGGTATGCATCCAAGTTCGGCGGGAATAGCAGGGTTTCCAAATTCTTCGGGTATTCAAGGAATGCCTAGTTCCAACAGTTCACTCTTTGGACTTGGACAAAACCCTAATAATACTTCGGTAAGTGAATTTTCAGCTGGATCCTCTGAGTCTAATTTAGGGTCAGTATTTCAAATTTCAATTGGTTTCCAGATGCCGCCGTCAAATGATATCCAAATGCCAAACCACGGTCAAAGTAACATGTTTCCAATTCATGGACTACAACATTCAGGATCTCAGGCGCCTTTCAATTCATTGTATGGTGGCAATATGAGTATCATGCGACAGTCACCCCCACAAAATACTTCGAATACTCAGGGTTTAGCCGATCATTGGTATTATGAAGATCCTAAGGTAATAAACCTAAAGCAAATAATTTAAGCGTGTTATTTTTATATACATGGTATGTTCTTTACGTCAGACTCATGTCAGTGTATTATGTTACAATTTTATAGTAGTTTATGCAACTGTTACATAATGAGAGGCCTTAAAACACGAGTGCGGTTTTATGAAACTAGCGTTAGATAATAGGATCACACGAGTGTTTTAAGGCCTAATTATGTACATATCATAAGTACTCTTAAGATGGGTACAGAAGCCATATGGAAATGACCTGCACCACTAGTGCTACCTGTAAAATATCTAAAGACTACATATAATAAAAATGCAGTAAGAAATAAATCTGAACAAATACATAAACAGATTATTTATTGTTGTAATTGACATTTACATTGGAACAATATGTATTTTCAACTAAAATGTAAATTACGAACAACTTTTCACGATTCTACTTTCGTAACAGCAAAGAACCAACAAACAAATGACAACAATAATGGCGGCAGTTCGAACCTCCGTCAAGACGAATGTACTTTTTTTCTAAATCATATACAAACGAATGTATCCATATTCTCATGTCACTCGAGATCAAATGTCGTGCGGTTTTTATAAAAAATCATACTTAATTGTTGTTTCGTATTGATAACAATATTTTTCTCGACACTGCGCGAAAATGTGGTTATATATTACCTGAATCTAGTACACAAACCCGCTTATATATGTTCATTTGTAAACTGTAAATCTATGTTAGCTCCCAACACGACAACAATGTAGCACGTTACGGTAACAGTTCGTATCTACACATGAATTTCATAGCAAGATAAGATTCAGAAATCAGAAATCAGAAATCATTTATTGCTCAGAAAATAATTCAGAGTAATAGTAATAAACGACAATTTAACCAATCAAAGCTTAATCGTCTGCTGCATGTTAAATTAAATTGACCAATGAGAATGCGTCATTTATGAGGTGTATTTTTTTCTTAAACTTATAAATACCCGTAAACAAGTTTATTTTCATAAGTAATATAATACGCCTCAGGTTTACTTTTTTATAAGTTTTCGTTAAAAAGGTTTTACCCTAAAAATCATGTACAATTATATTTTAAAATTCGTTATGGGGTGTAAAACAATTAGCTAATTTCAACAATTACTTATATTTCAACAAATAAATATATTTGAACAAATAAACACTTTAACTTGGCTGAAAATCTATGACTCCATTGCGTGAGAAGCGCGCATGCGCTACGGGGCAGCCGCGATATTAAAATAAACAAATGTATTATTTAGTAAATATTAAATATTGGTTTTGTGATGTGCTTAATTTAATAATGTTCACATTGACTCACGAAATAAATAATATTAGGAACGTATGTTAGTGTTACGTACCGTTACAATGACCTTTCAGCGTAGAACGTATAGTAGGGTTGTTTACCTGAGTTTAACCTAGACTAAAAAAAAAAATTCTAAATTTAGTTGAAAGTGCGGTAAGTTTGAATATTTTTGTTATTTCTTCATAAATGGGTTTAAAATTTGCATCGTTGCGTCGTTTGAACCTGGGGGCACGATCAGCTTTATGTACCTATATAATAGTCTTAATTTTTATATCAATGAGGGTGCGACAATGCGCCGTGTTTAATGACCAATATAAAATACTCGTATTTTAATGTATATTGGCCTCGCAGTAGTCGTGAAAAGCACTCTGTTCAGTCTCGGCTGAAAGCGCAATAGATGAACTCGTATTATCGAAATTTACTCGTTAATCTATTGTTTACTTTACAGCCTCTACAACAATGTACTAAACATATAGATATTGATATTGTTATCATTATCAATACTAGAATAGAGACCAACTCTTTTTGACAGCTGTTCCAAATTTAAACTCGTATCGTAACCTTACAAAAATCGGTACTGTTATAACATTACAGTACAGCTTTTACCTACTACCACAGACAAAGTGCTCATAGTAAAATTGGTTGTAATAATGCTGGTCATTTCCTACGGTTTCTGAACGCATTTTAGAGCACTAAGGATATGTGCGTAGATAAAAAAAACTAACCCTTTAAACGCTAAGAACACGTAAAGGCGTCGTGTGCTGTCATGCCTGCCACGAACCACGCCACCGGCACATATAACAGTTAACAAGTGTAATATAAAACCAAACTATTTCCTTTCAAATAAGGTTTAATTTCACTCTGGTGACATAGCACTTGGCGTGTGAATCACACTTCTGTATTTCACATTAAGTTTACAGAGGGAAACGGAAATAATATTTAAAAAAATTAAAAAATCTAGTAATTTTGTTCTTCACATAGATCATACCTATTATTCTAATCATATTGTACAAATTCAAATCGAGTTTGAACTCTTATCAAATTAAAGAAGGTTCGAACTTCGAACCTTCTTTAATTTGAAATCGCTTTGGGAGTTACGAGTCTATACAGCTTAATGTTGGAATAGTTATTTGTGCAACAAGAGAGCAAAGTTGTTTTTTGTTGCGAGTGCTGATTTTAAGTTCCGAGCAAGTGAAGGATTCTATGTTTGAATCACGAGCGTAGCGAGTGATTCTAATTTAGAATCCTGAGTGTAGCGAGGGACTCAACAGCACGAGATGCGAAAAACTTTGCTCTCGTGTAGCACACGCAACTTTTCACCTCGACAGCGAGAACATAAGGTTCAACTTATTGAACTTTTTCATCCAACCATTCAGGTGTAGGTATGTGTATTGTCTTTGTTGCTGATTTCAATGACATAATTAATTAGAAAATAGATACCCGCTGCTTGAAATGAAATAAAAATCTAAATAAATTGAAATAATAATACGTTCCAATACTGTACCAGTCCCTCACGACCACCATGGTTGTCATTATTTGATCAAATTGGGAGATTGACCAGATAAATTACGTGTTTATTTATTTTATACGAGATTTTCTTTATAGTTTAATAAATATTATTTCTCGTAAAGCACTAAACAAAATTAATACAAAAGAAAATAACAATTTGAACTCGTTTTTTTTTAAATATGATTCGTAACTGCGTCTATGTTAAATTGGTGAAGTCATAAATTATTTGTACAGGTATTTACAGTATAAAGTTGAAACATCTTAACTTATTTAAACAATAATCTATTTGATTTATATAAAAGACACGATTTGTTAAACATTCGGTCGTTCAAAACAGTATTTTGTAATAAAATACTTCTTCGGGTATTTTATTTTTATTTTTTTAGTACAACGCGTCGATTGGAACGTGTTCTTATTCGAAATCGGATTAGAAAATCGAATTTCGAATCGACATGTCTTTATCACTCTCTTTTTCATATAGATATAAAAGAGACAGAATGCATCAAAATTCGAATGATTCAAATTTTATAATTAACCTGTGGCTAAGAAATGACAATTCGTAGTCAAGCTACTTTCTACTCACGCTCGAAACAAAATCGCATTTTGTTCACTGTTATCTCGCAGCAAAGCCCCGCCATGTTTGAGCTGGTGAGGTGAAAAGATTATTAATGGCATTCGTTAAGCTAAAATTAATTTATTCATTGAACTTGCGGCACTGATTGTGACGTAATTTTGAACTGTCATTAGAAAGGTAATATCTTGTTTCATAGTTGGTAACCACGCCACGTTTTATCTTTTCGTAATGAATGAGTTTAGTTATTGCCTTATACTCTATTAATATTATAATTATAACCAACTTACCTTAGTTGTTTTCACATACGACTGTGCGTATCACATCTTATAACCTAAATTCGATTGAAATGTGCTAAGATGACGGATAACCCAAGCACAATCGTATGTATGTAATATATTACCTACAATTAATTTTACCAGCAAATAAATTCGTAAAAAAATAAATATTTGTATAGAATCTTTTTATCGATTCATATTTTTTTATGTGGTAATACCACATTTTAATTTTTATAAATAATGACACAAAGGTAAATTAAGAAAGAAAAATTGAATGCGATCTACAATCTAAGCGGGATTTGAACCCGCGACCTCTGCGTTTCCGGCGCAAAGTATTTATAAAAAAATAAACTTTCTTCCAGAAAAATATACAAGGACCATTTTCTTCAAAAGATATGTACAATTGGTACAGAGCTGGGTTCTTTACTCCTAGTTTAATGGTACGACGTGCATGTGACACTCATATGAGGCCTTTAGGATCTTTTGGCACTGTGGTACCGTTTGCCCAAATGGTATGTATGCGTTTTTATATACATTTTATTTAACGATATATAAAAAAATAATCTTCTTCTCAAAATCAGATAGAAACTCCAAGAACGAAAACGTTCGCATTCATTATTTGTTTAATAACACAAGACACTTTACACAGTGCATTACGTCTGATTTTTACCCTGGCGTCTAAGGAACAGTTTTTCGTCAGTGGGCTGGGCTGGGCGCTCAAAAGGTTAATGCGTGACTGGCGCACGCGTTGATTAGACTCTAGTCTAGACAAAAAAGTATAAAAGTATATTTCAGGCTATTTAACGTTTTCAAGGATATAATTGGATTAGATATTTTTTTTTACAGGATATGGCCCCCTTTTCCATGAGTAGCAGTGGTTTTGGCATGCGCAACCAGGGATCGCACGATTCCATCATGAACCCGCAGACAGCTCTGGGATTGGACGTAAGTAGTATACAATTCTAAACTAATTCTCGTGAAATATTTTAAATTAGAAGAAAATACTTTATCGAAGTTTGGTGAAATTATAATTGATATAATACGCCTCACCTATGAATACATAGGCCTGCTTGTAAATAAATAAATTCTTCCAGGTGGACTCTTTGTGGAGCCAGACATCTACATCTCCTGACCTAATGTGGATGCAACAGACAATGCATGCCCGTAACGACATGCGAGTCAATCTACCCATGTTTTTCTGGGATCAGCAGGTACAGCTATAACTTAATTATAAGAAATCATACATATATTATTTGAATACAAAAATCAGCAGGCAATCCAAGTATGTAATGTATATACTCATAAGTCTTAGTAGTATATACCTACAGTTCCTAACTGAAAGTTTTTGAGATATTAACACGTATATTATTAAGGGATATTATTAAACGCGATATTATTAAGTACTATTTATTATTACAATACCTAAATAACAGTACATTTTCGCGCACAATTAACTCAAAATTTGGTCCAGTAACCAAGATACAATGAAATAGATTATTATGAAAAGCTTCGTAAAATTTAATTGCGACTCGCAGTGAACGCATATAATCATAGAATGCTCAATAGAGCTAAATAACAAATTGGGCAAGTGCGAGTCCTAATCGCGCATGAAGGGTTCCGTACCATAATCTATAACAAGTTTGTTGTATGGGAGCCCCCCTTAAATATTTATTTTATTTTATTTTTAGTATTTGTTGTTATAGCGGCAATAGAAATACATCATCTGTGAAAATTTCAACTGTCCAGCTATCACCATTCTTGGGATACAGCCTGGTGACAGACGGACGGACGGACGGACAGCAAAGTCTCAGTAATAGGGTCCCGTATTTACCCTTTGGGTACGGAACCCTAAAAATGACCTCACGCGTATTGTGCCTAAGATGGAGCGATTGTACCAAGGCCAATTTGACAGTTTTAATATGAAGGCAGCGGTCAATGGCAGAACGTGTCAGTTTATATAAATCCGTCTAAATGCCTACTTGGACAGTAAAATGGTATTAAAATCATTCTAAAATATTAAGAATATAGTGGTCTGTCGTATAAGAATGGCTATTTTAATTGTTAAAATATAAAATTAATTTTGATGATTTTTATATGAGGTAATAAACCTTTTAAGCATTTATATTTCTGAGTAACATAAAGTTTTTACTTACCGATAAAATGGTTTACATTTATAATCTATTAAAATTCAATAATGTGATATCCCTACTAATTGACCGAGCGAGCGGATCGTCTACATTTCAGCATGGTCTAAAAAATCGTCAATCAGTTTTCTTTTGTCGAGTAATTTTATTCTGAATCTTACAAAATATATCCATATGGGGGTTGAAAACGTGAATTAGTCATAACCAGACCTAGGAATATAAAGGGCAAGATTTAATGACAGCTACTAGCAGCTAGGAATCGCCTATATCGATAAAGTCAATTATCGATACTTACCCCATATCGTTGGGGATAGTGCAATACTGCGTAAATAACAGCTGTCGATAAACTTCTCATTTCAATAAAATACTTAGCATTTGATTGAATATTGACTCGTATCTACACTTGTTACTTACGCGGTATTGCACTATCCCCGACGATATACCGACGATTTAACCTTAAAGAACTTAACATTTATTTTCCACTTGAACATTATTATAAATTAATTTTAAATGCTATCTTACTAATGCAAACTTAATAGAAAATGTCTTAAATAAATTATTATATTCTTAACTTGTTACTTGACAATAACCGATTTCCTTCTACCGCGCATAGACCTTGACACTTAAGGCTATTTCAGCCAATGAAGACTTTAACTAACCACTACTTTTAAAAGGAGGGATAATTTCGTATAGGTTAATATTTAAAACTATTGTCAGGACCAATTATCTTGTCAGTCAAATATTAGGACCGTTTTTCGATGATGGCATCAGTTCGTCCTGAGAGCAATGTCTATATATTTTCCGGCCACTAGCGACTTGCGACTTAGATGTGCCTTCAATTTTATATGCAGTTTCATACGACACCAATCTGCCGTTTTACAAATGTACTCAAGGTAATAGGGTACACAGAAAAAAAATGTTAACGAAGAAGGACAACATTCATTTGAATTAATCAAATGAGTGATATAAATAAGATATAAATCATATATTTTATATAAGGTGCGAACATACTATTAGCTACAGTTGCCGTCAGATATATCGTAGCGGGTAAGGTGCTAAAATAAGTGTAAGCATCCCTAATTTTCAATAAGTTCCTTACATGACTTATTGTTAATAATATTTGAACTTCTACTTTATCATTAATTAGACAAGAAGACATCTGCATGCACAAAACGCTAAACTGAATGGTTAATAAAACTACAATTCTTATTTCCTTGCGATAGAATTCAAACAGTTATGATACAAAGTCAAAAATATAATATGTTATTGCTAAACTTCCTTGTATACCTGGTATACAATCTATATTTAAATATAAAGCGATCTGTAGCTCCATGAAAATAGTACCACAAGTGTAACAGCATATGTCTGGTTGTACAGGTTTCTCTGCAGGTTACTGTACAATAGGGAAGAAACAAATATAGAAAAATGTTGATATATATGAATGAAATGCTTTATTCGGAAGCTTGACGGTTATATAAGTGAGTCTGCTGTGTCGGCATAGTCTTAAACGTTGTAAAAATAACAATGCAAGGCGAATATCTGCACTTAGGATTAAAACTGCAGCCCAAGATAGCGAATCCCACAATATTTTACACCTTCACTTTAGTGTATAGTAATAGTTTTTGCTAAAACAATCATTTCATGCAGCACAACTGATGGGAAGTGAATCTTGAATGCTTTGACAGTTATAACTGATATAAATATCTTGACATCCAGTTTTGCCAAACAGAAATAACGTATACGTGAGTAAGGGATAGGTAATCATCATTTTATCTTGTTTATATTAATGATAGTTCTACGACTAAGAAAACGTTAGGTGCAGTTAGATGTATATTTACGATTTAATGCGTTTTCCTGATCTTACGATTGTCTACGCCCGCTATATCATAGTGAAAAAAAGTACCAAATCTACAAAAAAAAATACAGCTATTGGGGATGGTGAAACAAAAATTTAAATTTTAATTTACAAGATAAAGCCATTATGACACTCGGGTGATATTTGTCCTCGCCCTCTGCGTTTGCTCGCCCAAATAATAATTTCGTGTCATAATGGCTTAGGGCCCTTTCAGACGAACGGCACTTTCCTTACAGACGAACGGCACTAGTACAACTGCAGCCGTCGCCACCTGTTGACGGCTGCCGTCGACAAGTGACGGCTGCCGGCAACGCGTCGACGGCAGCCGTCGACAAGTGGCGACGGCAGCCGTCAACAGGTGGCTACTAGTGCCGTTCGTCTGTAAGGAAAGTGCCGTTCGTCTGCAAGGGCCCTTATTGTAGCCCCTCGTCAAGCAGTCGAATATTTATTTTTACCCTTCCCGAGATCAGATGCTTTTTTATACTGTCTCGATAGTAATTTAAGTATAAGTTACGTTTACTTACGTAGACTTAAAAAACTTGAATTTCCCCTTGAAATTAACTTGTATTGATCTATATCTT
Source organism: Apotomis capreana (assembly GCA_947623375.1). NCBI lineage: Eukaryota > Metazoa > Arthropoda > Insecta > Lepidoptera > Tortricidae > Apotomis > Apotomis capreana. The sequence goes on along the minus strand of OX392498.1, from coordinate 37,081,962 downwards.
AATAAAAACAGATGATATGTATGATAATATACCAGATTAAGAACACTGAACAAGCCTTCGTCCACTTAGAAGAAATAAGTCATAACCTTTTTTAGCTTTATTGTGAACTCTTCCAACTTGGCTCTTGCGTGCTATTGTGCTCGTTGACCTTACAAGCTTGAACGGTATATAAATTCGAATGGTTCCATTAGCAAATAGATTAGTATACCTATTTTATTTTGCTCAAGAGGCAAATCTTTAACCTAATTTTAACTTATATCTGCCTACGCGCAGAAAATAACCCGCAGAAGGACAGGGACAGTTATTTATTATTATTAGGTAATAGGTGGCCTAAGTCCAATTTTCCATTCTACAATATATCTGTACCAAAATGGTTGAAAGTGATCTAACAATTTTTTCATAATCGATAATAATTGATAGTTCGAATGTGCCAAGTTTTGTAAAGATGATGTGAATGGCTAGGATTTGTTAGATCATATTCCTAAAATCGATATTTCATTGTAGTAATTATTCCTGTAGCGTATTTTCCCATTCAGTTTTATATTTTGTATCGTATTTTATTTCTCCCGGTGGCCTTCACAAGGTCGTCAGTCCACATAGAGCTTCCTCTGACCTTCATCAGGTCATCAGTCCACCTGTTAAGACCTTCCAGCGACCTTCATTTTGATATTACTTGGTGATTCATTTTAGTACTAAACACTTGGCCATAAATAAATTGCTCCTTTCTTGAGGAAGATTTGACTGCCTATATAGTTCATGTGTACCTATCTGAAGGAAAAAATGCGTAAGGGTAAAAAATCATTCAGAATTCTTGATACTGAAAAAAAAACGACAGGATAAAAAGCAAAAGTGAATTTGTACGATTATGAAAACTAATCACTGCGAAAGTATACTTCAGACAATAAATACGATTAGGAAAAAATGCGACTAGAAACATTTACCACAATTAAAATAAAATACAGACATTTTATGCGTTTTAACTAAAATCTGAATGGGAAAATACGCTACAGGAATATTTACTACAATGAAATACCGATTTTAGGAATATGATCTAACAAATCGTCTTTGGCCATAAGAAAAAGCGTTTTGAGACGGATTAACCAATAAGTTTCCTTTTAACCATCATATTAAGATTCTGCCTCTTGTAACGAGCAGTTGTTACGAATCCAGAAGTTTGATTCGAATTTATCATCGAGTCTAGTTACTGCAGTTGTAATCGGATAATATTAACAGCGACCACTATTAAAAACGCACTGTACAAGTTTCTGAACATGGTTGTTTATATGAACATGAACCGCACAAGATACAATAAAATAAAATTATAGCAATATTGATAATGATTGAATAGTCAATTTAATTATTTCATAAAATGATATTAAATAGCGGTGAAAACAAGGAAGGCCACGTATCATGTATTCCCATTTTCTCTTAACCAAATGTTAAAAGTCGGAAGGTTTTGTTTCATTAACTTCAGGGTCTGTATATAGGTGGGTAATTACTCAGTTTTAGTTCTTGCCGTTTACGAAGTATTGCTTTATTCTTATTAGTTATGACAAACCGCTAATGCAGCCTTGCAAGTTATACAAATGACACAGATTCGAGTTAGAATTCCTTTCGACTTTAAAACAGTTTTAAGTTGCAATTATAATTCGTAAATTTACGTTGAGAAAATAGGTTAATAACCCATATGGTTTTCAGGCTTGAAAGTAATCGAAAACGGATAATATGGAATGAAGATAATAATGAGATGCTACAAGATCTGTAAAGCTACATCTTAATTTAGACCTGGAGCTGATGATCCTGCTCTATAAAGAAATAATAAAGACTGAGGATTGGGTTTATTAAATTCTAAATCGCGAGGACGTGAAGATAGTGAAATTTATGTATCATCTTATCACTATGCATATACATATTGTATGACTTCCCAAAGCAGACTTCTCCAATTTCGAATCACATTGAAATTGAAGTTAACCGACAAAATCTAATATGAGAGATGAAGGACCAACGGATGATTTATTGCTTGTTTAATTAATTATAATAATGATAAGGAAACGTCGAAAAAAGGATCCAAAGAAGCATTATTTTTTATATAATAATAATTGTAGTATTCCTTCAATTTAACGTGTAACTATATTAAATTTTCAGTAATTAATTAAGTATGTTGATGAGTGTTGATCCTTTTGCGTTAGAATCAGTCGTTTCATAGCCATAAAATGTTGCGTGTTTGTTTAAAATTAAACAATGTATAAGCAAAAGCGAAATAAGTGTAAGATAAAATTTCCTTTACTTGCCTGTCTTTTTATAAATAATCATGTTTTTCATCACCTCATTACAGATCGTCATCGAAATCAAATTAAATTTGTAGGTAGTATAATTATTTTGGGTGTGTGTGTGTGTGATTTTATTAGTAATTACAGGCAGTATAAATTAAAAGTACTAAGCAACCGAACCTTCTAGCGATCACTGAACGGTGCACGATAATCGTAGTAGAAGATAGCACTTGTTTAGCGTTTCATAAATTCACGGCCTCTATAAACATAATGTAATTTTACATTCCAAGCTAATGTACAACACAAAAATGTGATTTCATTGAACGATGCCTAAGTGACGATATGTTAATGTTTCGTTTCTATTGAGCGCTAGTAAGCGGATTCCGCGTTATATAACACGTGTATTAGATGCAAAATATTTGGTTTACATACATTATTGTAAATAAAACAATGAATGAACTTTGTGAATGCGCCATAATGCTCTTGTACACGTTAAGATTTAATTAAGTACGTTTGATAAATTATGTTATTAAGTTTACGTAGTTTAGGTGTTGATTTTGTCTATTTTTTAGTTTTTAATTATTATACGAAAATATATATTATATTTATCGTTGAAACTCTGATTTGACTGTTTTAGCTGTTATATAGCTTTAGATACCGTTAAAATACCAGAACATTGTATCTAATAACATCTATAGATACTATTACAAAATTGTAAAAATGTTAGTAAGTACAATGATAAATTAATGATATTTTAATTACTAAAAATAAATGACAAAAAAGGCTTTTAGCGGTCTATGAATAGAAAGCTTTTATTTTTTGTGTTTTTGTAGCCAAATCTTAATGGACAATGTGGATTCAAAACATTGGTGGTACCTCGACCGACTACCATATAAAAAAGGTTATGACTGTTCCTGACCTGTGGATGCAGTTCTAATATATTTTATTGGAATTTTAATACGTATATGGTCATTTAGTTAAGTTTTGGTTGTACTACTCGGCACCCTCCAATTTAATAATGATCGCATAGTCAGTCTGATAATTTAGATGGATCTCCATCGAGTTTGTGATACGTAAGGCTCCTTATCCGTACACAAAATGCTGATTGTTTTAGAGATTTTTCTCCATGATCATTGATCAAACATGTTTCTTAACATTTTATGAATGTTACTAAGTACTTGGAACAGGGCCATTGCGATTTATTGGTATGATATATATTTGAAACTTGTAATTTGAATATTTCATTGTTAATTTTTGTTTCAAAAACTACTCGAAATTGAAAAAAATCATACAGAAAACGGTTTTTTTTTTTCAACTTATTTTCGACTGCACGCAATGAAAGCATGAAATAGCTATGTTACTTTCTAGAACTCAGTATTATTCACTTTAAAAAGTTGGTTGAAATATTTGTCATTTTTTTTTAAAGGAATAAGGCCTCATTAGGATCATAACAAAATTCCATGTTACGTCGTCATGACACGTTCATATTACCTACGCAACGTGGTGACATGAAAGTCGTAACGAACGCAAGTAGTCGGTCTTTTTGGAGAAAATATAAATTACACGTTATTAAAAAAAAACTAAATTAGGCATGACGAAAAACTTTTTTTGTGGATGTTAATCGATTCTATTTTTTATTGGGATCAAATGTCTATATGGGGCAAACTACACTTAGACTGCTCTAACAGTCAGAAATAACCGTCAAAGTCCAACATTCTTATGGAGCACTAAAAACGCTATGCTGTAAAATTTAACATGCATGAGTCTGCATCCATATAGAGGTAGAAAATATTTAATTGTTGACTGTTTGGAATTAACATTGGCGACAAGCCAAAATATTTGAGTGATGGAGCGGTTTGAGTGAAATTTGCTACATTTTACTTTTATTATATTTATAATAAAAAGTTAATATATTTTCTTTAAAGTATGCAGTGTTAAACTACAACTTTTGTATTCGTTGGATACATTTTTAGCGCAGTTGGTAAAGTTTTTAAAAGATGCAGCCTTTGTGAAGGCTTCGTGCAATATAATTACCGTCCATTGAAATTAGTAGACCCTTAGGTCTGTCTTTATTTTTTGGAATTAAACCTAAATCACATCCAAATGATTCCACAATGATAAAACAGATTACACCAAATAAATGAAAAAAATAGTAAACAAAGACTTCTTAGGCTCTTAGCCTTTTTGCGTGTCGGCAATTGTTCTTGAAGTTGCTTTTACGGACTCTACTGTTTCACAAATCGAAAAGAAAGATATTTTAGAAGACTGTGAGTTTCCGGACTTCAGCAGTAATTTGCACACTGATTTTTCTTTATTTTAGTGTGTCGCCCACACACTACACTCACAAGATCCGGCGCTTTATGGGGTAATATTTGATAACTTTTCATTGAAATCCATGAACCAACCCAGTGAACAATTTCATGTTTAAATCCCCGTGGTATAGAAGTAATTCTTTTGGTTGAGCGAATCGTTAGCTGTGGCCACAACTGCCACTTCAAAATGTAAGGCGTTATAAGTGCAAATTACTTTTACACTAAATTAGTCTTTAAGTCAAACGAAATAAGGTTTACTCTTAAACAAAGAGAACAGAGATGTTGGTCACTTCATTGTCATTATAAGCATCGAAACGAGCTTCACTGCTCTTTCACTTACGAAGTGACCAACATCTGTGTTCTCTTTGTTTAAGAGTACTTAGAACTTTATTTTGTTTGATTTAAAGACTAATTTAGTGTAAAAGTAATTTGCACTTATAACGCGTTACATTTCGAAGTGGCAGCTGTGGCCACCGTTAACAATACAGATAATAAGTATTGTTCATCGGGTACAAAGCTAATGGGATTCGCTTAGCAAATGGGATTCGAACTATACCCGGTTCTGCGCGGAACTTATTTAGGAATGGAACATTAAGTAGGATTGAAAACAGAATCTCAAACTACATTTCCACTTACTAGTGGTAATTAATGCAAGCGGATTGAGTGAATTTTGGATTTAACCTAGGTTCTGTTGAGCTAATGTTAATGTTACAGAGTCTTGAAAGACTAATGATATTGTATAAAACATTTTTTTTTACTGTAACTTACTGTATAATTAGCATAGGACTGATGTTATTTGTTATGTTCCCCTCAATGTACGGGCTGCAACCATAATAGCTTTACCTATTTTGAAACAGGATGCCCAGCATTGCATGTCATAAGCATAAGATATGAAAGTTAATTAAAATTGAAATATCACTCTAATTGCGCGGTTTTTTTAAATGCTAGTAAATATAATTTAGATATTGACATAGAACTTTCAAATTATTAAAATAAAATATAAAAATATGTAATAATAAGCGAAAAACCGAAATCGAAGACCGGTATTTTTTATAGAGCTGAATGAGCGGGGTGCCGGACCCCATCCCTGGTATAGATAGTCAAATCACATATAAGGTACGCAGTACATTTAATAAAATTTAAACATAATCAAAATATAAAAAAAAAATTAATACAAGAACGCCTTTTGCTAATTACCTATAACTATTTTCTATGATATTATATTCCGAGAATATAATATAATTTAATAGTATTGAAAAGCATAGTCTCTAATTTGACCACCGACACTATGTTTAATTCCTCTCTAAATATTTGATTAATTAATTTTAAAACTGAATACTTCGGCGGAATTGCTGGTTCTTGCTGAAATAGGACGAACACATACATGTATGCGAGCAATACCTACCTATACAATTAATCGGTAAGTGATTTTAGGGAGAGAATGGAATGGTACGATGAAATTATGGATGATTGACGATGATTTACCCAAGTACTTTGTCCATCCTTAATGCGTCAAGCGAGACAATGCTGTCAAATTGACGTCTTAGTGGAAATTAAATTCAATATCTGTTAAATTGATGCTCATAGTGATTCGAGGTTTTAATTGAATTGATAGGTTAGGGGTATCCTACAATAATTACTTTTTGGTAGTGTGGTAACTGTATACTTACGTAAATCTATTGGTGATTTTAGCCTTCAGCAGTTACAACTAACTCGATGTTACCGGAGGAAATTGTAAAGGAAATGAAAACTGAAGATCAAATTTTAGCCCAGTTACGAGCATCTCAAAGTGTAGGGTCAGTGCCTAATATGCCCTTCATGAGCGAACCAAGTAGCGCTTCGGTTCCAGCCCCCATCAGACCTGAAGAAGAACTTCCAACTGTTAGTGCAACGCCTAATCTAGAAGAGTTACAGAAACTAATGCAAAAGGATACATTAATGGCTAAGACGGATATTACAGAAAAGAAACCAGAAATTAAAGAGGAAATTCAGGTAAAAAGGAATGCTTTCGGATAAAATGTATATACTTAAGCGCATATATAGAGTCCAACTGATTTATGATAGTCATGTTTGTCGGATCACTTACTCGTATATGAATATCACGTTATTTGATCGATTCTAATAATAGGATAGTAATATTTCTATAATCATAAAAAAATTGGGCAAGTCCGAGTCCGACTCGCGCATGAAGGGTTCCGTACCATAAAACAAGTTTGTTGTATGGGAGCGCCCCCTTAAATATTTATTTTATTTTATTTTTAGTATTTGTTGTTATAGCGGCAATAGAAATACATCATCTGTGAAAATTTCAAATGTCTAGCTATCACCGTTCTTGAGATACAGCCTGGTGACAGACGGACGGACGGACGGACAGCGAAGTCTCAGTAATAGGGTCCCGTTTTTACCCTTTGGGTACGGAACCCTAAAAAAGCAACAACAAATTATGAATCATCAAGTATTTTATTTATTTGCCAAGACAATAAGTATTTTTTAATTTCCGTGTGTATCTGCCACAAATGAATTCATTTAATTCATTCTATAACTGTAATTTTTGCAGAATAAATCTGAGAAAACAACGAAACAGGATCCAGTGGAGATCATAAAACAAACCAACGAGAGCGTACAGACCAAGCAGCAAGAACCCAAACAAGTCAAACAAAATAAGACGGACTTTGAAAAACCTGTCAAGACAAAAGAAAACAAAACAAAAAATAAAAAAGGCAAAGAAGAAAAGAAAGATGAAACAATAGAAGCAGTTAAGGAAGACGATTCGAACAAACCGGAGGTTAGACTTAACATGCGAATATTCATTAGAAATGAGAAAGAAAGAAATAAAAACAATTATTCGAGCTCAATAGATCAAATACAAACTAGAAAAAAAAAAATAAAAAAAAATATACAAAGTAAAAATTAAACTTTGCCTCCTAATGGTCCCACCTCAGCAAAGTAGCAAAGTGCGAACTTGGAAGCTAGCGCTGATCTTCCAGAGAGACCATAGGTGGCGCCACGGAGAACTGCATGCGCGAACGCCGGTCGCATTTTAGATGAACTGCGAATGTAGCGAAAGTGACCAGCGACAAACAAGTCCTGTGTAGTCAATCATGTGACAATGTCACAATGATAATCAATGAAATGGCATCTTGCATCTTGCACACAGCTCTAATTTATCTTTACTATTTAAATAGTTAAAACACGACAAAATAGAGTACAAACAGGACGAAGAAAACAATAAAATACTAACTTTTTAATACAGTGATGTTAATGTTACAAGTCTCGATATTACTACTTACTAAATACATTATTGGGTGGGCTTTAACGTTTCATGTTTAAAAGATCAAGTTGGCCCCGATCCTATAATCTCAAGCGTGTTAACACCGTAAATAGCTCTAGTGTTAGTTGATATCAGTCTATGTACTAGCATTTGGTGTTAATACCACGCCCTGACCCGATTTCAGTTTTAAAGCGATTTCAGAATGTAGGGTATAATCTAAAGGCATTCAGGACTACTGTTTTGTTTGACTACATTATTAAAATAGCAGTACACATTATACATTAAAATATTACCACCATTTCAGAGAAAATCTGAAGATTCCTCCCCGTCGAAGAGTAAAAAAGAAGATAAAGTGAACAAAAAGGAGTTAGAAAAAGAGAAAAAGGTAAAAAGTCATAGGTATACATTTTTGTTTTAAAAATAATAAAACTATTACTAGACAGTCGATATAATTTTGATTTTATTTTCTTTGACCTTGAACTTAGTTTTACAAAAATTCTTATTTTCACAGGAATGGATTAAAGAAGGTTTCACGATTGTTAAGGGACCAGAAAAGAGTACTAAAGACAGAAAGAAGACGGAAGACGTTAAATCTGCAGAAGAGGCCGAGAAAAAGAGGTAATTTTGAATATCTAATACGCACTTATACGCTTATCATATTAGTTAATCTGTGCGTTACTCGTAACATTAAATGCTATGAAGAGTCACTTCTTCCTTAATATTACACTTCCTATCTTATACAAAAATATCCTTCATATTTTTTTTTATGACTAGTATGTAGTTATTTTCAATATCCATAGTAATATGTTTGTTTCTTGCACTCAATCGTGTCGTGCAGAAAAGAAGAAGAAAAACTCGCTGAGGATGAAAAGAAGAGAAAGCAAGCTGAAGCTCTTAAGAAGCAACAGGTAATTAATGTTGTTCATACTTATACTTCGTCACCATTTTGTTTTAAGTTAATTATTTTCGTTTAACGATTACTTGTCAGTCTGTAGAAAACAAATAGCGGAGGTGCAAAATCAGTCGTCAATTAGTCAGTCGGACGCTTAGCCGATTTGATGTATGATAAGCATGTGTGTATTGTGTGTGTTACTCTGCAAGTGCATTAGCTAGATTTATTTTTGAAACGGGAATTTGTAATATTTTCCTGTATTATATTTCAGCAGGAACTGAAGCAACAGCAGCGAGAAGCAAACGAGGCGATTATAAAGAAAGCGCCGTGGTCAGCGGCGGCATCACTGGCCCAGCAGGCGACTAACAAAGACGGATTGAGTCTGGCCGAGATCCAACGTCTGGAGCGGGAAAAGAAACTCGAGCAGATGAAGGAGCAGCAGCAGATGATGCAAGTCATCGCACACCAGCAGGCCGCTGCGCTCGCTCGCGACCAGGTCGGTTCGTGTTGTTGCTCACGTGTAGGGCAGGGCAGTCTGGATTAATCAAGAATGATCGAGTGAGCGATCGATATCTTAAGCGGTCTGGTACCTTAAAGTTCCGGTATCCGGTTTTAAACGAAAGTGTGATGTAACTTTTTGTTGTGTCAATTTTAATGGTTGTCTTCTTTAAGATTTTGCAGCTTAATGTTACTTAATCCAAATATTTTTTGTAGGAAATGCAGGCCGGCCTAGGTTGGGCGAAGAAGAAACCTAGCGCGGTTGAACCGGGGCTGTCTTTGGCTGAAATACAGGTGCGTTTCTGTCTAATTTATCTTTGACTAAATTAGTAGCTGTTTTGTATAATTTATTCTTCGTTGAAACGAAATGATTTGCTGTTGTTCTTTACTTTAGTCAATAAATTAAAAAAATTGGGCAAGTGCGAGCCCGACTCGCGCATGAAGGGTTCCGTACCTATACATTATATATATAATCTATAACAAGTTTGTTGTATGGGAGCCCCCCTTAATATTTATTTTATTTTATTTTTAGTATTTGTTGTTATAGCGGCAATAGAAATACATCATCTGTGAAAATTTCAACTGTCTAGCTATCACCGTTGTTGAGATAGAGCCTGGTGACAGACGGACGGACGGACGGACGGACGGACAGCGAAGTCTCAGTAATAGGGTCCCGTTTTTACCCTTTGGGTACGGAACCCTAAAAACATGAAATAGTTATTTACGATAAGTGTGTAAGGTAGATTTCAGACGAGTGAATAAATGAACACGTGTCGGAAATCGTCTTTCACCAATGTTTTCTAAAAAAAAATTACTATGTATCGTGCACGTGACTTTTTGCATCGGAAAGAAAGTATCTTGTTTTTAATTTATACGGTAAGATGAAGAAGATAATTTTTTACTTCTTGAACAACGTTTCCCGGGTTTAAATTGATTGATTTATCATTTGAACCCGACGTTATTTTAGGTGATTTGCACAGATAAATCAACTTCGAAAAAACAAGATGCTGATTAAAAATAACGGGTTTATTTGTAGGTGGGGGCTCTACATATCTACTACAGCGCATGTGCAAAAAGTAATTTTTTAATGATTGTCTTAAAATAAGATGGATATGTATATTCAGCCAAATTTATTTGATGAATAAGTATTTATAATTAATTTATTGATCAAATTCTAAATTAAAGTAAGTAATTAATAGCGTGTTTGATGAAGTATTAGATTTATTGCACTTTTTTATATTAATAATAATGGGTATTCTATTACACTTTTTTTAATTATACTTAAAACTTCTTTGGGTCGGGCTGTCAGATAGAGTTCAAAATTAAAAAAAAACTGAGTAAAAAGCACTAGCGCGGAAATGTAGTACTTTACGCACAGTTTGATTGCCTAAATAACGCTCTGTTCGAGTATATGACGAAGTTACAAAACGCCTTTCGGTTCGACATATTAGGCGGAAGCTCGTAAGCAATCTGCGGCGGCGGCGGCGGAGGCAGCGGCGCAGGCGGCGGTGCCGGTGCCGGAGGACGCGCCCTCCGGCCCGTCGCAGACCAATCACGTACCCTGGGGCAACAACGCTCACAACGGAGGTAACTACTCCTATTATTTTATCATTATTATGTTAACGAGTTCGTCAGAAATTCGTGTACTAATTGCATGACTACTACATTAGTCTTATTACCGAATTACCGTGTTCTTCTGTAATTATTCGTTTAGGAGGTTTTTGGGACTCTCCAGCGACAAGTCAACCTTCAAAACCTTCAGAAAAAACTCAAGATACACACACGACTCGTGGCGTGGAACAAAATGTCAAAAACAAGAAGAAAAATACTCTGAATATACCGATAAAGAAAGAAGTCTCTCCCGGCGCAGAGTTCGACACGTGGTGCAACACTGTCCTCGCATCTTGGAGTGCCAAGATTGACGGTATATTCATCCACTTGTTTACTAAGAATCCCAAGTTTGAAAAGTTAATAATTTGCTTTATTTTAATTTTCATTCATATAGTTGGGCAAATCAACTTTTATACCGACACAGTTCTGTCCACAACTTTTAAATTTTTGTTGTAAGATTTCACCTTTAATGGCTTTTCAATGTTTTAGTTTATGATGTAAGTATGTCAAAACATTCAATTTAAACCTAATAAACAGAAACTATGTATTTTAGAAGCCCTATTTCTTAGTAACTCCACTCCAGAGGCATTTCGTGTAACGTCAGAGACACTAAAATCTGTGGATTCAAAAGTTGATTCGGCCAGTTTACTCATTGCTCCTACCAAATAAACCTTCAATTGGAGGATTGTTGTCGAAAACATTTTTTTACAATCAAGTTTTAATTTTCAGTGCCTACGTTCGTTGGTTTCCTCAAGGATATTGAATCGCCATATGAAGTAAAAGATTATGTAAAATGCTACCTAGGCGAAACAAAAGAATCTAGCGATTTTTCCCGCCAATTCCTTGAAAAGAGGTTTGTATTTTCCGAATAAATTGCTTAACAGTGGTCATAGCTTAGTAGACAACACAGGAGTTGAATTACATAGCACAGTCATCCGGCGTTTACACAAAAACGCATACAGCTGATACGGCATTCATTCATTATTTACCGTATGTAGGTACCGTAACGGTTTACTTTGGCTCCAGCTGGAACTTTGCCTTGAAAAAAACGGTCAAGTGCGAGTCGGACTCGCGCACCGAGGGTTCCGTACAAACACTTTCCATCCTTAAGTGGTAAGTTAAGTTTGCACCTGGTATGTATAGCGCTCCATACAAATGAGGTGCAAAGTTAACGCAAGCAATCCCTTTGTTGTATGGGAGCCCCCCTTAAATATTTATTTTATTTTATTTTTAGTTTTTGTTGTTATAGCGGCAATAGAAATACATCATCTGTGAAAATTTCAACTGTCTAGCTATCGCCGTTATTGAGATACAGCCTGGTGGCAGACGGACGGACGGACGGACGGACGGACAGCGAAGTCTCAGTAATAGGGTCCCGTTTTTACCCTTTGGGTACGGAACCCTAAAAAAACAAAAAAATTCTTGTCATTTTTATTTTCAGTATAACCATTTATGTTGTAATAGTGGCTTTATTAATATTAACCGTTAGAGGAAACCCTAAAACACATTTTCTCAACGGGCACCTTTTCCGGGTCCTTTAATTTTGAACTTTTTTTATATGTTCAGTATGTTTGATTCTCAAGAAAGTTAAAAACTCGACTGCTACATAACATTATGAAATAGATTTCGCCCGCCAGAAAGTATGCTTTCTAAAGGTGACAGATTAATCGTTGTTTTCTCGTAAGTACGTGCATAACTTTTTTTAATTAGCGTTCATTTTCGTAAATTTTTTGATGTGTGTTTGAATTGCATACGTTACTATGTCACCGCTAGAAAGCATGACACTACAACCCTGTTTCAGACGGACTAACGGACAGACAGCGGAGGCTTAGAATTAGGGTCCCGTTAGCATCCTTTGGGTACGGAACCCCAAAAAGATTAAAAATCCAATCTATTTACCTTAAGGGGCTCCCTACAGAAATCAGCCAATTTGATGATTTTTACATCGTATCTAGTTTGTGGATTATAGAGTTATAATGTCCTATTTAATATATATTGTAGTATGGTCTATGCTTAACACTTTGTAGTGACCCGAATTTTGATTTAACGACTGTGTATTTTATAAAAAAATATTCGGTGAAGGACCAAAAATACACTAATCTCGTTTCTACTTTTATCCCCGGTGTATATGTAGAAAATATCTTACATTTTATTGTTCTAAACCATATTCCACGAAATTTGTTGTGAAGCTTTTTCTATTTTTCTCAATACTTTTCGAGAAAAAAGCAAAAAAACCGTTTCCACAACTTTTTCCCCGAAAAAATCGTAAACTTTGACGGCCTGTATCTCAAAGTCAGTGACATGTGAAAGGTACTTGATACGGTATTTTGTTGTGGAAAAACTATATTATTATGATTAGCTATTTATAATATGGGAAAATCTATCGCAACAGATCGAAGGTCATTGAGAGCGGGGAGCCCCTTAAAGGTAGTAACTTGAAAATACCGCGTCGTCTGTATTGATACAATTAGACGGTAAAATACACAAATTATCACTTTATATTCCACTATATACACAAAAATTGCATTTGCACCTACAGTCCTGAAAAAGAAGGAAATTTTTACAGGTCTAAACTGCTTCGCGTCGGCATGGTGACTCCTTCGGACGACCTGTGCTCTCCCGCCGTGGCCGTCAATCCGCGCACTACGTCGGGATCCGACTATCAAGAAGTAATTATTATTATTATTATATTATTCACTCATTTAATCATCTTTCTTAGGATAGGTATTTTTTACTATAAATTTACAAAATACATTACAAATATAAACACATTGTAAAAACAAAACCTAACCTAGGGTGCCAACTTATTATTATTTTATTTTGGTTCTTGTTAGTTTCGGGCTCAATAGAAAAGGCAAATAATTAAAAGAAACCAATTTACCTTCTTTACTTAGCAATGACGTAACATATTATTAACAATTTATACGACCAAACGTTTTAATTGCATTTAAAGCCTGACCAGAAATAATTGATATTGCGGAATTTCACTGGAACTAATTTCTTACACTTGGCAATGATTTTATGATGGTGTGTCAACAATTTCAATGTCATTCGTAGTGGTTTCTTTAAAAGACAAATATAAAAAATATCCAAAGAAAATTCCGAAACCATTCACAATCGTGAACGTAATATTATAAATAAAGTGTATTTACTACACCAAAAACAATCGGGAAAAGAGTACATTCCATTAATGATATTACGAGGCTAACATAGTGGAACTGACAGGTAGGTATTTAAACTAATGTCATTATAGAGTGGTTGCGATTGGTTGCAAAATTGTTGCCATATAAATCTTATAAATAGCGCCCTCTTGACAATCCTCATATACATATTTCTCGTCAGGCTTTATTTTTATTACCCGCCCTCAATTTATCTGCTTAGTTCAATTGTTGACTGGTAGAGAATGCCCTATCCCAATGGCATTAAGACCGCCTTTTGCACGATAAGTTTTTTGTTTTATGCAATAAATATTTAATCAATAAATATTTAGTTAAAATATTGGAATGTTAATTATTAATATTCAGCAAAAATATAATATTTCGGTAGGTAATTCATTATATTACGCTGTGTGGCAAATGCCAGTCAAAATATTTGACTCATAGAAAAAAACAGTGTTAAATGAATACCCCTTCCAAGGGTCCGCCTGCGGCCTTGTCCCCTCGTCAGTATGCTAGCGGCGTTACATATTTGTCAAAGGATTTATTAATTAATGTTTATACTATTCCCAACACTATTTTCTAATAAAGCAATACACAATAGACGGAATTGTCTGTGAGTCATATTTGTTTACATTATTCGCCTTTTCTATGACCCTGAATATACCTCGGCTAACTATTCCATCAAATCGACAATAATTAAGAAGTGTCGCAGTAAAAAATGAGGGTTGTCTCTATAGTGTCAAAATTGGTAATATCAGGGATCGGATACCGGTATTCGGCTCCAAGACCAGTATACAAATTCGAATTCGGTTTTTCGTTTAATTTTTTTTTATATTTGAGTGGGCTTGTTTAAAAGTTATATATTAATACCTAAACCCTATTTAAACCCTTAAAGTCGCAAAAAAGGGAAACCCAGGTTTAACCTCAGCGCCGTTAAATATAGTCAAAAACACATCGTGAGATTAAGGGTTAATTTTAGCATTTAAAAATTATCCCGAAATTAAGAAGTTATTTAAATTTTAATGACATTTTCATGACAATCAACGACAATTACGCCGTACACCCGCTACATGGAATGTGCGGATTTCAGAAATTTAGTTGTGCAGTTAATTTACATAATTATGATTAGCTAATACATGCAAACCATTACTAATGAATCATATTATTATCAGTTTTAATAAATGCCCGCATGCCGGTATCAGGCTGTATAAATATGGTATCAGTATTCATAAACTGCCGAGAAATAACGAATGAAATGCGATTCTAAACAAATAACTGCTTTAACGCTTCTAAATAACTTCTGTAGAAGTCTGATTGATTTCTATTATAATGTTTTTGAAGCCAGCTACTGCGCTCGGTCCAGTTAATCCTTGCACTATACGTTTCGGCACAAGAATAGAGAACTAGTCTTGAGTTAAGTCAAAGAAATAACCTAAGATGTAACATTAAAAGTTGTACGTTCGATGTAGTTCAAAAATATTATATATCTAGTTATGTATATGTATGTATGCATGTCAACACTGTATTGCACATAAAAACATTATTGACAAAACATAAACACGGTAGATATTATTGCTGATTTCTTATCAATAGGTAAGGGCTTGTGCACAAGCCTCATCCCCCCTTAATCAAGCTCTTACGCTGCTAAATGATATACTGGACAGTGACAGTCATCTGGACATATTCTTTAGCCCAGAATCAAAGTTTTTGACCGCTTCGTATCGATACGTGGAAAATATTGTTACGACTAGCTCCATTACAGTCTAAGTTTAGTGTTAGCTCCATAAGCATCTAAGTGTTCTGTGATTGTTATTTTCTTTTTATAATAATAATAATAATAATAATAAGTCTTTATTTTCAGATAACTATGATCCATACATTATTTTTTAGTAAAATACTTATACCTATGTTAGTTTAAAAATAATAATAAATACGTTAATACATTAAAAACAAATTTCCAATAAAATTCCATCAAAATCCCAATTAAAATAAAATGTCTGATTACAAAAAACAACGACAAGATAAGTAATAAATTTTAAAACCTAATAAAATGAAATAAAGAAATTAATATAAAATTGACAAACTAAAATTGTATAAAAAGATTAAAATTGTAAAATTAAAATTGTATAACTAAATAAATTGAGAATTAATAAAATAAGTTAATACATTAAAACAAATTTTCAATAAAATTCCTTCAAAATTCCAATTAAAATAAAATGTCACATTACAAACATAAGAACAAAATAAGTAATTAATTTTAAATCTAATAAAATGAAATGAAGGAAATAAAATAAAATTGTCAAATTAAAATTGTATATTTTTGTGCCGACATCTCTATTATAATTATTGATATTATTAAATTTTGACTAAGTTCTATGTTACCTGCAATAATTTTGTAATAGTTTGACATTCCAATAATAATTTTTAGCTATTAATATTATCCAATGTACATACATTAATTCATTGCACGTTAAGATTAATTTGCCAGTTAGCATGTAAGGTATAGCTGTTAGTGCTAACATTAATGGTATTAAATAAATAAAATAAAATAAAAACAAATCACGTTCAATAGGGGGGAGGGGGGGTCACGATAATGACGTTGGGGGAGGGGGGGGGGGGGTATAAGGAGACCTCACGTGTATTTTTCCACAGTGAACGAACTAAGAAAAAGTCGATATTTATTTCTCGGTTTTCTTAAAAATAAGTCTTCACTTGTTAAATACTTCAAAATAGCGAGTCTATTTTACGACATTTTGGCGGAAAAAATACACGTGAGGTAGTGAGGGGTAGGGGGGGGTCAAAAAGTAGCCGAAAAAACCTCACGTGATTTGTGCACAAGCCCTAACTTATAATGTCACTTGGTGTTTCTAATTACATGACACCGTATAAAACTTATACTTAATTCAACTAATTCGTAAATAATATTAATCTCAAAATAAATCTTTCAATAATGCATTTCTGACGAGAATAAGTGTTTAATTATCAATATCATTTTAGTGCAAGTTCCTATACATGCACCCAAAAATAAGCATTTCAGTTGAAAGCTCCCACTATGCAAAAAGAAAGCTCTTGTGATCTTAGAATGGATTTCGTTTTTACTGTTGCTGCTGTCATAAGTAATTATTTTGTTTTCAGGGAAAAGGAAAAAAGACCAAGAAAAATAAAATGCTAAAAGTTGATGCTCGAATTCTGGGTTTCTCGGTGACGGCAGCCGAGGACAGGATCAATGTCGGCGATATTGATACAGTGTGAACTAATCAGGTTACGTATTAAGTGTTCAATATAACTCGCCTTGTGATAAACCCGCCGGATATTGTGTAAAACACTGCACCAGTGAGTCCGCGACCTCACAAATAACTATCAAATGCAATAAATAGTCGAAGAACGGTAGGCGTGTCGTTCGTCGCAGCCTTTTATTCGTAGTTCAAGATTTACAGATTATTATATTATGACTTGTGCTCGACGCTAGACACCTGTTCATTCAGTTAAGAATTAGATATAGTAAGAAAACATACATTCTTAGTGATGTCAAGTAAATTAAATTTATTGTCCTTATTTAAGCCATGTGGAGTTCCAAATATACAATTTAACCTTCATTGTTATGTTCACAAGAGAAGGAGAGTCTCATACAAGCGTCAAGTCGCATTGTACTGTTCTTATTATTTAACTGTTGTGCAATTTGAGATTAAAGGTACGGTGTGATTTGAACTTCAAACTTAAACTCTGAAATATACCTCTTCGTCTTTACACCTTTTGAATAGCGACTTACAGTCTAAACGCTGGCTCGCGTTGCCTCTTAATCGGCTTCATTATTCAGTTTGCTTCTGTGAGGTATCAGAAATAACGGGGTTATAATTGCACATACTGTTTATCATGTTTTTATTAAATTATTGAGGAATGACTCTTCAAAAGGACTCGTTACTTTTTCATTCAATGACAGTTTTAGAGTCAAATTTGTAAGCAGAATTATTATAAAAAAAAAAAAATGTTCTTTTGCAAAGATATTCCTCAGTTGTGCCCTCAAAGTATATATACTACGATAATAATTCGTTAAACTATGTATAGTGGATTTGTTGATTAATTACTGCGAAGCGTTTGAATCACATTTGTATTCACAGTTAATTAATTGGTTTAAGCAAGATTCTAGAGCATTACGACTAAGTGTTTTAACAATGGATGACAAATTGCAGAGCCTTACAGTTAAAGAAATTTATTGATCTGTGATGAATTCGTCAATTTTTGAATCGCGTGTTTGTTGTAACAGACGCATGATGATATTGTTCGGACAACTCTTTATAGATGTTGACGAAAATTTAATTATGGTTTTTAGAGTATTTCATTTTGTTATGTGCAGGCGATATTCAAATGTTATTCAAACCTCTGCAATCCCTTTGAACCTGGTATAGGTCATTTCGCAAGAGCTGTCATGAATAAAATTAGTAAAGCTGAAGTCGACAAGCTTCTTACAAGCGTTCATATATCTCTTACCAAGTCTAATTTAATCACTATTTCGACCATAGTTTACGACTATACGTGAAACACGTTGGCGATTGCTTCTCGTTGTTGGTTGTTGGCGCGGCGCAGACTGTCGCTAAACGAAGCGGTTTCACAAACAACTTTAATGGTCTTAAATATGTTTTGTCTATTTGGTATTTAGTTAAAGATCGCAAAATATAGGCACCAATTATTTAAGTCTATACCTTAATTATATATATCTGCTACTTACTACTAAACTGATATTATCAATCGCACTCAAGTCTTCTTAAAATTCCAATTAAATAATGTTATTTGGCATTATTGCATTTCATAAGCCTATGTTAAAACACCGTAATATGAAATAGAGTTGATCACTTAAGGGCGATTATTTGAGCGTTTTAATTAACCGTCTCATATTCATATGTCCACAATATTAGCCCATCCATAAAGGCAATCAACATCATTTTGATATGAATTGTAAAAATCCGCGTCTTCTACAAGACAACCAAAAATATACCCTCAGTTCATACGGAGGTCGTCGATATTTTGGACATATTGGCGGTTAAAACGCTCGAATAATCACCCTTAAAGGATTCCTTATTTGGTCAAAATCTTGTAGTCTAGGACGTAAATGATTTATGAATGGTTATTGACAACACTGGGAAACACTAAGCTTTTATAAGGTAACGATGAAATGAAAATAATATACTTAATTAATAATATACTTAAGGTGAGTCGGGGCTATTGTAGCTATGGGGTTATTGTATCTTCTTGAGGAGCACCGATAGCCTATAGTATTTTACAGTCTGTCATCAAATTAAAAACGTTAAATTTAAAAATTAGCTTTCAGTGGGTTCCATCACACATTGGTCTGAGGGGCAATGAGTCAGTTGATCGTCTTGCTAAAGAAGCAGCAACAGATGGAATAATATATAAATGTTTGCCTTTCCATACCGATTGTCTAACCGTGGCAAGATCCAAATGCAAGGACTTATGGAAACAACATTTCGATGAGCGGTCCCTAAGTAAAGGAATATGGTACAGAACTATTCAGCCTAATCTGAGTCAGGTGCCATGGTTTAGAGGATCTGGTTTGGATAGAAAAGATATTGTGACAGCCCTTAGACTTCGATCCGGACACATCCCACTAAATAGTTTTGCATTTTTGATGGGCAAGAGTGATACACCTAATTGTACCGAGTGTGGAGCTAAAGAAGATGCCTTGCACATCATGGTGGAATGTGTACGGAACGAAGTAGAAAGACAAGACTTTTTATTGAGAAATAATGTGAACACTTTTGATATTGGTATATGTAACACTATTTTAGCCCACCCATTGTCTAAGATTGCAAAGGAACTGTATAAACTTGTTAACATAGGTATTAATAGAAGGTGAACTTGAGTGATTTGTAACGATGGGGGTGGCATCATCATTTCTGATGAAACTCCTTTTTCATTAATAAAGATTAAAAAAAAAAAAAATTGTATCTTCTTACCATTATAATGGTCTGTGACCCTTAAAATGGTCTGTGTATATATAGGATTGTGTATATATACCATTGGTCTGTGCATCCTATATATACACAGACCATTATAATGGTCACAGACCATTATAATGGTAAGAAGATACAATAACCCCATAGCTACAATAGCCCCGACTCACCTTAATCATTTCACATTGCTCAAATGGTGACTGAAAAACTGCAATCCGAAATATACATGAAGTTTCTTTTAACCAAAACTACAAAAATTGTATACAATGCTTTCATATACAGTGCGTATATCCGTCAGTGTCAGCGCGCGGAGTGCACGATGTCCAGTGTAACAAAGCTTGTCTTCCAATATATAAATATTATATATTCATAATTTGTGAAACAGTTTTTAATATGTTAGTATAAATATTATCACAAAAATCTTCGTTAGGTTTTTCCAAGTGAAATGGGAACCCAAGAGTTTGCATTTATTGATTTTTCTGTATAGTTGAAATATGAAATATTTGTATTGAAATCATCATCTACTTTTACGAATGGTTAAGTCAAATCCTTTCAGCTCTTGTTAAATGATGTATAGCGGCATACGGAAGTTTAATATTACTAGTTTTCAGCTGTTAAAATTGACTAGTACTATACATTGCCTCTATTCGTGTGTTTCGCCTTCTATAGTAACAGATTTAACAGAGAAATGAGCGGATGAACAGTCACCGCGACATATCTTCCGCTCGATTTGTTATTAAGAACCTTTGCTTTGCTATGACACTTGTTTTGTCCAACAATCGTTGTATGTTACCTATTTATATAAATACAATACAGTGCCATTAACGTAATTGATGAGCTGGCGGAGGTATCAGCCACTACTGGCGTATTTTTAAGCCTGGTACAGACGCTTGCAATACATACGAATAAGTCCAGAATTGTCTGAATTTACTCTATTCCTCAAGTTGTTAGAGTTAGAGCTTGTCAGGTATTCTGTAGTACTTTATCTTGTCATATATCATTCCAGATGGGTTCTTTTTTTAAATAACTCGCAAATTTCACCTGCTCATAAGAGCGGCTCCCGTGGCACTGTGGCCTTATAACCTTTTATACTGTGTAGCTGAAGGGCAACGTTCATCAATAGTTAACTTCGTTAATCGGTAATCTATTTCATTACTTAATATATAACTCAGTTAAAACTTAAACGTTAAAACGCATAATAACGGAAGCTAACTGTTAATCGTTAACACGTAATAGAAATTGCATTTTTATGCCGTTGCGTCAGTAATCTACTTATAAAAATTGTTGGCTTGATTTTTAAAAGTTAACAAATTAGGTTCTTCTCTTTCTCTCTTTGACTTAGACCCCGCCCTAAACATCTCTTCTAATAGTAGGTATCATGCAGTCACTCAAACTTATGTGGCGTTTCATCGTTGACACTCGATTTACGAGTATTTATTTTTGTTTCTGTAAGCATAGTTTATACTCAATAAGTAGGTACTTGTTCTTCCCGATCTGGATACAAACATAGTCACTCAAATGTGGCCACGTTTTTAGTCCTTAGTGGACCTGGAATTCCACTTTTTTTATAATACCAAAAGTTTACCATCTTAACTCACTCGGTAAAAATATGTATGAAAGTTTTTGTTGTGGACGACAATCAACCGTCGAATATCGTCGCTTAAGCCTATTTTAAGGTTCCTTATTGTATCGTTCATTCTTGTCTGTCACACAACGTAACTTTACCCATTGGCTTTTTTTCTTGTTTTGTATAAACTACACCTAAATTTCGGCTAATTTTTTGGTACTTACACCACGCGCGGGTGCCTACCCTACCTAGTCCCGTTACACTCGCAGCAATCGCGGCATCGCCGCACTTGTGGGTCAACTCGAAAGTAATTGTCTGCTTGCGGTATCATTTAAATAATTTTGGTAATTTATTGATACTGGATTAATAGACCGGAGAAACATACGAAGTTAAGGAGTCCGTTAATATTTTTTAAAGGTTACCTACTTATAAGTTAATCTTGTTAATCAAAATGTTAAATTCATTAATTAGCGATTAACGGAATAATGAGCTAATGCCTCCCTCTATGCTGTTATACCTATACGGGTCTACAGTTTAAGCCGTGGAAAAACGTAAGTCAAATAGACGAGTCCTACTTAGCCCCACTAGATTGCTTTTGGTAACTACGGCTACCTGTCACCGCTCTTATTTTATTATATAAATAGAGTCCAACTCAAAATTCGAAGCAATTGAGTGGTTAGACCCGTCTACCTAGATGCGTAGACAGGTATGTCTTGATGTCGGCAATATTAAGACAAACAAGATATAAAGTACAGTTAAAGTATGCTTACCTAAAAAACATAAAATGTACTGGTTAAAGTGATTTCTAATTGAATTAATAATGTTTCGTATCATTACCAAATAAATCATTCTAATAAGGCGTTGACAAATTGTGCCTTTGTATGACTATCCTGACCATTAGGTGGGATTACGGTAACGATTTTATTTTTAAAGTACCTTTTAATAAATATTATCGTCAGTACCTTAAGCCTCTTGCATAAAATCTTCCCAACCGAGAGTGTCGCAATCAGACAAATTCATGTTAAAAATATTAATCGTAATTTGAAATCTGTTCTTAAACAGATAGGATATTATGTCAAGCTATTTCGCGAGATCGTATAGATAATTTACATCGTTTCAGTAATACTAGTTGACTAGAACAAGTACCTACGCAAGGGTCTATCATCAGTAATTCAACACAGCGTTTTGTCATTAGTATATTTGGCCGATTAATATGAGTGTTTATCACGTTTAAATGACTACTAGTATATTACCAATATCACGTTTACATAACTATTCTCTGAAATTTGATGAATTCCAGTGAAACAGACTCAAGTGGTTGTAGTTACCAAATCATCAGTTTGTTTTTCAATTTCAGAAAACCTTGGATTCGTAATTTATTAATCTGTTGGTGTACATACACCATTAGGGCATTAGGGGCTTCATTTATCTCAATATCTAGATAGACCCTGTCCCAGACGTGTATATGGCGGAAATTCTGTTTACAATTATCCACGACTTTGCGCGACCAGCGGCAGCGGTAAGCGGCGAGCGGCAAAAAACAAAATCACACCGATGTATGCATGCCACGAGCCGCAGCACCCGCGCGCGGTGCCACTTTAGCGGTTTTAACGGAGAGAATCGTGGCACGGCGGGAACAAATGTATCGGACTACGAAAGACGCGTGCAGCGGTTCGCGCGGACGAGTCGCGCGGTGTACGTGGTATGCTTGCCGCGCTGCGCCGCTGAGACCAGTCATGGTCGGGCCGTAACTTTCTATTTGACTTGTACGAGGGCTGCCTTTTAATTCGTGTAGTTTGTAATAAGTATAGACAATTAACAGATAATTACCAATTATTGCTTTTCGAAGAATCCTCCGCGATATTTAACACACTTTTGCATGCATTCGAACCACTTTTTAAAACATTTATTCCACTCTGATATGAGGGTGGCCTAACTGGCGGATTTATATAGTCTAACTTGTTATGGACGGTTTTGGCCCGGAAGCTGCACTTTGTGATGGAAGCAAGCCGTTTTGCACAGTGATAATATAGACCAAAATAAAGGATTTCACTCGAGGAGAAATTAGTTTCACCCCTTAGGAACGTAGTGAAAATAAAACGTAAATATGAAATTACATAAAAGCCCCAAAAAAAAATTTTTCGTATTTATTATTACTGTTTGCCTATTTGAATTTTTATTTTTATTTTTTTAAACTAATTTAAGTAATTATCTGTATATTAGCACCTTAATTATCAAAATCGGAATATCCGTTGAGGTTTTAGATTTTTTGTAAGATTTTTTGACCCAGCGGCGCCATGTCTGTATTCTTCAATAACTTTGGAACTATACGAGCTAATGATATGCGGTTTTTTTTCTTAATTGAAAAATCAGTAGTACCTATATTAATATAATATAAATAAAAAAGTACCATGTACATACATTTTTACGAGTAAAATTCCAAAAAAATCACAGAATTCTAATACTTTTTTCAGAAATTATTATTTTTTAGGTATCTTATAGTAGTTTATGTGACTGTACATAATGAAGGGTATTAAACACGAGTGTGGGTTTATGAAACGCGCCGAAGGCAAGTTTCATAATAATATCACACGAGTGTTTTAATGCCTTATTATGTACAGTTACATACACTACTTTATCTAGCCACATATCATAGGCCTCCATGATGCATTCAGGAGTCGCACATTACGACAAATATTACCCGGTAATGGCGGTAATGAAGTTTTCTGGCAGCTGTCATAGCTGTTTTAATTCTAGAGTTGACCTCAACTATCATATCGTTCGATATTTTATGCGACATTTGTCAAATTTGATGCAAATTGACAATTCATTTCGAACTAAACGTCATCTCGACTGATATTAGAATAGAGGTCAAATCAAATTTCTTTGTTTTTCAAAGATGTTCGAAATTTGAATAAATAATATCATCGAAATCGATGTTATTATTTAGCAATAATACTTAACATTTTCACAGATAAGAAATTTGTTCTAATAAAACAGTATATTTTTATGGTAGTCATAATGTGCGGTTCTTGAACGCATCATGGAGGGTTTATGATATTTGGATAGATAAAATTATTTTCTACCTGTTTTTAATTTTTTTCATGTTAAATTGGGTAATTATTTGCCGATTGGCACCTCTTTCGTCAAAATCGGAGTATCCGTTCAGGATTAAGATTTTTTTTTTTTTTTTTTAATAAGTGGCGCCATCTCTGTTCCTAAGGGGTGAAACTAATTTCTCCTCGAGTGAAATCGTTTATTTTGGTCTATATTATCACTGTGCAAAACGGCTTGCTTCCATCACAAAGTGCAGCTTTTTTTCATAACAAATAGGACTAATAAGCATACACAGCTTCTTCTGATATGCTGAAACGTTGACCACGAAGACTGCTTAATTTTGGGGAAGGTAAAAAAATCATTAGGGCTCAAGTCAGGGCTGTACGGCGGATGGTATTTCTATATTTAGGCCGCTCAAAAACGTCGTTGTTTTGTGGGCGGTGCTTGCATTGGCCTCGCTCCAGCTCACTTCAACGGCTCGCAGTTCACTCTCTACGGTGCGCCGCCATGAGTGTACCGGCCGTTCGCGTCTGCGCCTTCCGTCCGGCGGCTTCCACTCAAAAGCAATGCTTGCGTTGTTCGCTCCTCCACGCCGAAAGGTGTGGCCTATCCATCTCCATTTTCGCGTCGCGATGTCCACACTTATGGGTGACTGGTGGCATATCCTCCACAGGTCGTCGTTACGCATCGTCCTCGGCCAGAATACGCGGAGAATAGACCTCAGGGACTTGTTTACGAAGACTTGCAGCTTGTTCGTCAGGCCTTTAGTCACCCTCCACGTCTCACAGCCAAACAACAATACGGACTTGACGATCGACTCGAAAAGGGAGACTTTAACACGACGAGTGAGGACGTTGGACTCCCACACAGGCTTTAGTTGGGCAAACGCAGCCCTGGCTTTCTTTATTCTGCTGTCGACGCAGTATCATACGAGATTTGATTTTAAGTTTGAGAATTAAGATTGAGTTGTTTTATCGAAACTGTGTGATAACTTGTGGCAAACAAACAGTGATATACCAGTCAGCGGTAACCATCCTACGATCTTCTCGCACAATAGTGCCGACGATTTTTTCATGTGCTTCGTAAGTGTATGACTTTGATCGGTTTTGGCTTATCTTGGAAGACCCAGAAAGTTGACTGCTGCATGGAATCCGGATTATAAGCATTCGTCACCACTGACTATATCGTTAACGTGTTTTGACTCCTGGGTTGAATCCAGAGTTTTGCGACACCATCTAATGCGGGCTGCTGTTTGGTCCTCGCTAAGCAAATGTGGTATCCAACCAAAGAATAACTTTTTTACGCCCAGCTCTTCGTGCAGGATTTTTTGAATAGTCCCTGAAATGCCCACGGATGCCTCGATTTCACGGTATGTCATATGGCGATTTTTGACAATTAGCTACCGCACGGCGTCGACATTCTCTTGTGTCATGGCGGTTTTTCGACGACCTTCACGTGATTTGTCACTGAGACTAGAGTACCCTCGTTGAAACTGCGTTCTACAGTCCTATTAAGACATGGTGCTGCATTATTAAATACAGAAGTCATCTCCTCAAAGCACTGAAATCGCGTTATCTTCTTTGAAAGTTGTAGAAAATTATCGCAGGCATATCTTCCTTCGATATTTCCATTTTACATCCAACTGGTCACCTTAAAAAGACGCTACAATAAAACTTTTCGACCGATCATAAAACATTCTTTTGTTTTCGAATTCTTAATTCAAAAACAAAAGAAAGGTCAGAATGCCATACGTTTTTTTTTACTAATTGCGGGAGAGGCAGCCTTTGTAAAACCAGGCGGCTATAGTATACTGGAGAGCAGTGTTGGGCGTAATTAATTTATTTTGTAATTTAATTACGAATTACATAACGTTTAATTCAATTACATTTCATTTAATTGAATGTAATTGCAATTCCATGTAATACTATGTAACTTGTAATTGTAATTTACATTAACTAGTAATTAAAGTACTCAATTTCTTCAAGTAATTTTTTTTTATAAACAATTAGATTATATCCCCCAGGATATACTCTTAAACCACATCTGATTACCTGAAGGCTAATGATAAAGTGTTCAAAAATATTGTATGAAACGGAAGTAATTACTAATCGATTAAGTAATTTGTAATTGAAATTAAAATTGTAATTGTTAATTCAATTTACAATTATTTTTTCCCTGTTATTGTAATTTGTAATTGCAATTAGATTTTGTAATTGTAATGGTTAATTTAATTAGTAATTCAATTACTTTTTGGCCAACACTGCTGGAAAGACGCATAACAGTCTCCTTTCCGAATACAAATATGTATGGCACATTTTGCTTATACTTTGACTTTCTTACTTGAATTTATAGATTAAAATAATCAGTTACAACCCAACTTACATTAAAATATGTACATTAACCATTTTCAGAGAAGCATTGGTACGTTTTGATAAGCAAATAAGTAGCGTTCAATTCATACTAAGTACTATAATATAAGATTTAACGTTAGTGGAAAGGTATAAAACTAAAAAAATACAGATGCGACTTACGAGTTGCATGACATGCAAGTATGTATCGCTTGTTGATTTTTTTTTGTAGACGTGTACTAGCATCCAATCCTCTTGGTATAGCGCACGTCATTAGGTACCCTACAACAATTTACACAGGGTACAGGTAGGTAACAGTACCTTTATCATTAATTGACCGTTAGGCTACGTTTTAATAAATATTCTAATAATGTACTTTTACAAAAAAAAAAATTGTAAATAATAAAGTGTAGCAAGGTTTTGTAACCGTTAAATAATGCTAACCTATTTTTAATGATAATATACGTTTGTAATTTTTTTGTCGGTAGAGATGATGTTCTCTGGTTTACATAAATTATTGTCAATGATATTTTTACTTAGAATTGATTATTTTAATTTTCTAGTCAGTTTCATGGTTTTTTATTTATTATATCAATTAGACTGTTATCACATAAGTGCGATTTCCCCTCATATACGGCTTTCGTTTCATGTCATTTATTGTTTGGTATCTTTGATTTACAAAAGTAGCAGTCGCGGTCTGACGCTAATTAGTGCTCGATGCTTAATGTCAATATTGACTTTTGTTCAACACTAGAAGGTGCCCGCGAACTTCGTCCGAGTGGAAGAAAAGGCCATAACCTTCTTTGCTTCTCCGTAGTCGGGTAAAAAGTATCGTATGCGTAGCTACCGGTATACCAGAAATGGGTCGAGCCGTTTAGGTGTAATGAAAGGACAGATTTAATTTTTATAATTTTATAATATTATAGATATGTGTATGTTACATGTGGCGCTCTTGTGTTAATCCGTCGCCCTGATTCTGTCCTATATAAAAGGCATCAGTAGGGGTAGATCGATAGTTTAACAACACTGCCTACATTTTAATATCACGAGGAGTCTGCGTAATTTTAATATATATCCCGTTGAAATTACCAAGCCTGTTTAGGCTCTTCCTCGGTTATATTCCCACTAACATCGTTTGCCAATCCAAAATATCAGTATATTGGCTTGGCACACTATCAAAAAACTAAGAGTATGATAAGTAGGTTACATAACATATAACATCTTTACATTATTTCTACTGCATGCGCAGCGCGTGACCCTGCGACCCGCTTGTGGTAAACGGCTGGCAGCTTGCTATATCAAATAATCTGTATTTACTACTTATTGTAATATTCCTAGTAACATTAACACTAAAGTCGTTAAATTATATTATATCTCCTTATGTTAAAAGTGTACTTTTTAGCCATGATATCGCATTATTTGTTTTTAAGTTTGGAAACAGATTTAGATTTAGCCGCCAGGTTAAATGTTTGTCCATGTTTCTAGAAATTTAGACCCCAAAAACACATTACGTTGACTTCCACTAAATTTTATACTATTTAAAGATCAGGATCAAATTGCCCATGATACATTAATAATATGTAGTAGTGACTGGTGGCAATTTTGTAACGAGGTAATAACGCAAACTAACAACGCCTAGAACACCTATAGGTGTCGTACCTACCACGCCACCGGCAGTTAAGCGTTAACAAGTATAATAATAACCCAAACTCCTTCCTAATAAG
Source organism: Apotomis capreana (assembly GCA_947623375.1). Lineage (NCBI taxonomy): Eukaryota > Metazoa > Arthropoda > Insecta > Lepidoptera > Tortricidae > Apotomis > Apotomis capreana. The sequence continues at coordinate 37,053,285 of OX392498.1, read as the reverse complement.
GTTTAATTTCACTCTTGTGACATAGCGTTTGGCGTGTGACTGACACTTCAGTATTTGTCGTAAAGCGTCCTATGGGTTAAGTATCATAATTGAAAATTACGTTTGTAAAGTAGCTACATAATTATATAAATTGGCAATTAAATAAAAGGATCATGAATAATGTTGAACTCGAACTACACCTTAAATTGATATGTAAAAGATAAAGATTTAACATATCAAGTGATATATGAACATTTTCTTTTACGAGAAATTCGTTGTGGCTTTTTATAAATAATATTTAATTATGGAGAATTATTCTTAAATTACTTATCCACATTATACATAACATATGATGTGTCGTAAATTGGTATTTGTCACTTTTAGAACAAGAGTGTTATGACGTCGTTTCCTACTATACACAGTGCATTGAGTCTGAATTCTTGCCTGGCGTCTGAGGAACAGTTTTCTCTCAGTGGGCCCAAAAGGTTAAAACTCCTTAAATGGTACAGGTAACAGAACTAGTGGATGCTGTTCACCTCGTAAAAACGTAATATACTGCGTTTGATGTTCTATGGCAGGACAAACAATCTGAACCCTAAAAACTTTTTAAGAATGAGAGACATTTAGATTTTCTGTATCAAAATGGCTATTCTTAATATGATTAATAATAAATAATAATAGGGTTCAGAAGGTTCACATCAGTCATCAAATGGTCGTATATTTAAAGCGAACACCGGCCGCTAATTATTGCATTTAAACGATACTTAAATTATTTCAAAAGGCTTGTATTTTAGTTTTGTGTGTTCTCTATAACATTTAAATTACTTTTCTTTTGTCGTGTTCGTGTGGCATAGCCATGGGATACTCTATTGATGTAATGTTAATACAGATCAGTAACTTAAATGTCTATTGGTACACCGAAACATAACAGTTAAACTTTATTTATTTTAGGCTCATTGTTGGTCGTGAGAAATTTGTTGGCAGTTGGAATCTGTATATTCACCTTTCATTATCATAAAGATGATGTATCCTAGTAGGTATTTTTTTATGTCAAGTAAGTAGTTTTGCAAATACCGACCCAAAGCATAGGTATATGAAAAAAATCTAAAGGTTATCTGGCGTTAGGGTTGTGGAGAGGTTATCACGTTGGACCGGTAATCCAGAGGTACCCGGTTCGTTTCCTAGTCGCTTCCCGCCAGGTTACGCATTTAAAATTTTCTATGTGCTTTGATCTTTGTATCAATGGTTTAACATTGAATATTACAAAGGTATTCATATTTTTTTTTTCCCGATAGTATACGTTATTTGTATCCAGAATCTACGATTAGTTTATTTTTACGTTTATATTTATTTCGATATATGAGGAATTAATAAGGACAAAAAAAACTTTCAATGGTCAACTACTTTTTCCTCACTAAATTCCTTGTATACCTTCGGATTGTGACAAAATTTCACATCGAGGTTTTAAAAAATGATATCATAAAAACTATACGACGTAAAAGATTTTGAATCAAAATAACGTATACTACCGGGAAAGAATACAATATGTGTATACCTCTGAAAAACTTAATCTTCCTAATTTGAATCACAATTATCACAAATCGAAGAAAGGTGGGCATTAGGATCAGGATGGCGGGTGTACATCGACAAATGGATCTGCTGTATACGTCAGGAGTTAGTGCTAGCAATGTGCCAAATGTGCGCCAAAATTGGAGCAATGTGCAATTTAAGCTCCAGAGATAATTTAAGAAACTAATGACGCCCGCCATTCCGATGTCAGGTCGGCGGGTGCATTTCCAGTTCTAGCTAATGGCTGCCTACTCAAGGGTGAAAATACTGCCTAAGGTTAGTGCTCGCAATGTGCTTCCACATGTATGAAGCACAATATGTAATATGGAATCACTTTTTTGTGTAAAGCGCCTGCATGTTTTGTGTGTGCCTAAACTGCCTGCAATGAAAATGTGATGTCGTTATTTCAAATAAGCAGGCGTTTATACATTTATTCAATATGTATATATTTATTCAATTCCATATTACTCTTTAACGACTCTCTGGATTTGATTGTGCTTCATACATATAGAAGCACATTGCGATCACTAACCTTAGGCAGTACCTACTTTCACCCTTGAGTAGGCAGCCATTAGCTAGAACTGGAAATGCACCCGCCGACCTGACGTCAGAATGGCGGGCGTCATTAATTTCTTAAATATCTCTGGAGTTTAAAGAGCTCATTGCTCCAATTTTGGCGCACATTTGGCACATTGCTAGCACTAACTCCTGACGCATACCGCAGCTCCATTTGTTGATATACCTACACCCGCCATCCTGACGCTCACTAAGTAAGTAGTCTTGAGTATATATTTTTTTCTTATCGAAGTCGAAATCGCATTTTAATCATGTACGAGGGTAAGTAAAGCGGGTTATACACAGTAAAAAAAACTAAAGTCTTCTTTTCTTTAATCCATTTGACCCATCTGGTGTTGCCATCGTGGTGCTTACAGAGGTGCGCCCCGACTAGTGACTGTCATTGAACATTAATGTGTTATTCGTATAATTATTAATAACGTAAGATACAGACCATCTTTTTCGTAGCAATCATACAAAGACGCGTTTACTCTTAGGCGGCATAAGGACGACATTAAGTACTAAGTGTACGTCGCTATAGGAATAAAATAGTAATTCTGACTGAACCTTCGAATCGATCATATTTAATAAAATTCATTTGCAACCATGGGCGAATAATTCAAGACAGTGCCAAAACTACCTACTGATGTCTCTGTCCTCCATACATTTCGTAAGCCACTTGCAGTAGCGGAAAAAATGTATAATATTTAAATATTTTAACTTCAAGTTTTATAAGATCCGAATGGAAATTGACAGAAGCGTAATAAGTAACTTGTGCAGTGTGTAACAAATATATATATAGGTGCGCTCACACCGCTGCTCAAAAACGCAATGCACCGTGAACGTAATTGCCGCGCGACAAGAGTCGCGAAACAGTTGTGCTAGACGGGCTGCTAGTTCAATTGTGGTGTAACGCGAGTGTATTTACACTGGCAGTTCTCTTGAATTGTTCATCCTTGTTTTTACCCTACATAAGATGTGGACTTGACGTATTGTGCCGTATTATTGAAACAATATATTTTTTGCATCAATGGTTTCAATATATTTTTGTAAAATTAAACAATAGCTGGCAGACACCAATGATCTTTCTGTGAAATAATAACAAGAACGTATTGCTATATGCATTGTTTAATAAACGACGACAGATATATATGTCCGGAGATAATCTGAATATTTAGATTTGCCCACCAGTCTGTATTCTTTTAGTAGCGAGCACTGTCTTAACGATCGGAATATTGTATAAAATTGATGTGATAACCACTCACTGAACATAACTATTTAAGTAAAATATGTTTGTACCTATGATTTGTTTTAGAATCATCATTTATGTGTAATAAAAGAAAATGTGTCCCTAATGTTAATCAAATGCATGTGAATATTCATATCCATTATACACAACTAGATAAAATATTGCGATCATTTTATATTGTTAAATATAATGTCCTATCCTTACAATGAATGTCAACAATGAGTGTGCCGTACAACGAATTGCCGAGTAGTATTTTTCTCAAACAGGCGGAAATATCGTCCTTATTTTCGGGATTCAACATCGGTTACTAGCGTGCAATGCGCGATAGTCTTACAAGATATTTTACATAGAAATCTCCAGTGAGTCTCAGTCATTAAAATGCATATGAAGCGGGTTTACTCACGCCGTACAAGTCGAATATCGTTCCATCACTCGTTACATTTGCCGATCACTTGTGACGACGCCCATTCGAACACAGCGCGCCAACTGTCTGATCGCCAGGCTGCTAGATGCGGTCGTCACTGGGGGAGGCGGGAATCCACCCTCATCATCACACCTAATGCCAATTGTCGGGTTGCACACAACACTCACTACGTCACAAGGTCTCGCTCACACTCACCGCAGACTTTGTTAGGATATAATTGGATTCTCGCCTCCGCCGATGACGTCCACATCTGGCAGCCTGCCGGAGTTCGATTGGCTGCCGCAGAGTTCGATCGCGGCTCCTCATGATGAATCGCAAAACGATTCGAAACATGTCGAGCGATATTCGGGTTGTACAACGTGAGTATACCCGTTTCACATGTATTTTAAATTAAAATATGTAATTGAAACCCTGGATGTAAAGTTGTCCCCATGTACCTACTCGTAAAATTACATTTTGAGACTAAGTCTTCCGAAAATTGCAGTTCTAGTTACCGATGTTTAGTGATATTTAACATAAAGCGAAGTTCTGCATTTCGAACGCTTACGATGATGACAATGGGTCTTTCTATTAAATTGGGGGCCTGATGCCTGTATAGTGTTTATTTTTTATTTCGGAATTAGATTAAAATTAGCGATCATCCTATGTTTTAATAAAATTTTATAAATAAAATGTTTGTAGAAGTTATTTTACTAAAAATAAGAGAAATAGGTTATTTTGATTTTTTTTATCAATTTTATTTAGGCTTGTGTGTAGGTGTCTCTGGGTGCGTGTGTGTGTGCGTGGTGTGTGCGCGCGCACGCCTTTGTGTGTGTATGTGCGTATGTATGCGAGTGCGTGCTTGCGTGTTGGGTATCAATTATCATGCATGACCTAAAATAAAAATAATTACATCAAATGTAGCTTTTTTGGAAGTGCATTCATTCTTATTCATGCATATGTGTACATTTTTTTTACAAGTCCAAGCACATAATATGATCGATTTATTATTAACAACTTGTAACAATTATTATAATTCAGATTATGCTATGTGAAAAATACCTAAGTTATTCTAATTTCAGCAGTTTTCAAGATTCACATTAAACATAAAAATTATATGCAAATCGATATCACAAGTTTAGAATATTATCAATTTCACTTGGTTGACATTTAATTTACAAGTAATTTTTAAACAAAGCGGCCTACAGGTAATTTGAAGAACATAGGTATTTTATAGTAAAAATTATAATCTAGTCTTAGAATAAATACGCCTAGAACTAGAGACTCCATAGAACATATTTGCGAAAGATGAAGCTGGTTTTGTTTTGTGTGTCTACGAACCAATCATAGTGTCGTTTTGCTTATGACATTGACGTGACAAATGCTTTCACGGACGAAACTTAGCCCTTGCCGGGCTATGCTATAGCTTACCAAAATTGGCTTCAATTTCAAGCGCTGTCTAGGTTTCTAGGCATATTTATCCTTAGAATCTAGTGAACGCCTTCCACGCAGCTTCGCAGCCAAATTTACCTTTTTTGTTCGATTCAATTCAAGTAAGTATTGCTTATTTGGATTGTCTATTTCCGTACTATGTTTGAGAAAAACACTAAATACTTACGTATATTGACAGGAACAAGGATTGCCCGATTCTTAAATTTTGGTACGTCCCTAAAATTCATCAGTCTGCCTAATCCCAGCCTCTGTCATACTTGCCTTGCAGCCTCTGACGCCACGCACGTGGCCGTGTATCGTGGCCACGACACTGGAGGACATAAATATTTAACCGGTTTACTGCTGATCTGACGCATGCTTGCTTAATAAACCTGGTTGTAAGCTAACTACGGGGGCTCAAATTGAAATGTTCAAAGATTTCTTCCAGCCTATAAGGCACATGGTTCTCCGTCATTTGCATGCTTGTATAATATTCGGCCTTACAGCCTAGTCCTCTCATAGGAGAAGTAAATAAAGCAATAAGTCTACAGAACTTGGTGAAAACCTAACAAATGTTGAATATTTCGATTATTATTATTATATCAATATGTTTTTAAAACTTGTAAATATTATTATACTAGAGTTAAATAAAGCAAATGATAATTTTACTCGAAGTTTTATTAATTGTTGATACCTAGTAGGCATTTTGTATGACTTAAGCCGTCCGGAAATTAATCATTTGTCGAGTTATTCTTTGATCGAATTAACGTTAGACAGTCAGGATGGCTGGACCACGCGAGGTTTTCTATTTTGAGTGGTCCCAAGACTAAGTGTCTAAATGGTACTTTCATTAACTTTAATCAAAAAATTAGTGCCTCGAGAGGGAGAAAAGTTGAAAATAACGGGGTGCACCCATTCTGACGGCAGGACGGCTGGGCCAAGTCTGTTTCACCTTGTTTAGTGTTACCATTTGCATGCATCTTTTCATATACGTATATGCAGCGGGACCCCATGTAATTATGGTTTAGGTCCTAAATAATGGCTTATTATTTTCGCGGCGACAGAAAAATTAAAGAGCAGCAAACTATTTGCAACTAAAATAATAACTTGTCAGCGATTAAATATTTTGGCAATCATTTATATTAAATGAGCTTTAAACTAAGGATATTTTAAAATTCAAATAATGGCAGCTACTTTAAGGTAGCAAAAATAATAAACAAGATTACTGAAATCATAGGCGAGGTACTATAAATAATGACTTGGCGACTAATATTAGCAGAAGGATAACAAACTTTATATTAATGGCAACTACAGGTCTCCATCTAAAAAAGCATTTTGGGCTTTGATTTGCTGGCAGCTTAAATATTAAAATGGGTACTATATAAAAGTAATGGGGAGTTATTTTTTTAGTTTTCGAAACCATAATTTAATGAAAACGGCGACAAGCGCATTCGTTTGAAGTGGAGTGCGGGTCGTCGCGCGGCGGGGGGGGGGGGGGGGGGGGAGCTCGCTACTGACCAGCACGCGGCGCAGGCGGGCGAACGTCACGAGACTCGCGCGTTTGTTGTTGTTTGCTGTTGCTGAAAGGTGATTGATTCACCTCAACCTTTAAATAAACTCACCGTTCAGAGCAGATCCGACTCGGCCGGGTTAGGTTAGGTTAGTTTTTTTTTTTATATCCCTAAAAAACGCTCCTTTTGTTGTAAACTTATCTAATAAAACTGTAGACCAAAATTATTATTTATACATGCAATTTTCAACTTTAATTTAAGCTCTTAAAGTGTCGCACAAAGTTTTTTTTTTATGACCTTGATTTATTTTATATGCAATCTCCATTGAACAATTAGAGTAGGCCATTTTCAACTTTTTATCCGCTGTGATGTTTCCGCTTAATTAGTTAATTCAGTCGCCAAAACAATAACTCGATGCTAGTTTATATTGAAACAAAGCCGAAAATTGATTACTTAGCTGCTACTTTTTAGGGTTCCGTACCCAAAGGGTAAAAACGGGACCCTATTACTGAGACTTCGCTGTCCGTCCGTCCGTCCGTCCGTCCGTCCGTCCGTCCGTCTGTCACCAGGCTGTATCTCAACAACGGTGATAGCTAGACAGTTGAAATTTTCACAGATGATGTATTTCTATTGCCGCTATAACAACAAATACTAAAAATAAAACAAAATTAATATTTAAGGGGGGCTCCCATACAACAAACTTGTTATAGATTATATATATATGTATAGGTACGGAACCCTTCATGCGCGAGTCGGGCTCGTACTTGCCCAATTTTTACTTTATTAGTCTCCGCAATTAGTCTCCAACTTATTATTTTTGCTACCCCCTTTAATTTTTTATAAATCCCTAAATCTGATTAATTTGTCGCCGCGTTAAATACATGCCCTAAATAATAGAGTTGGTATATATTTCTACCTGTCGATTTTTGTACTTTAAAATTTCTACCTTTGCAAATTAAAGAAAAAAAAATATTCTATGCCAGCGGGGCCCTTTGTTAATTGTAAGTTTACAGACTAAACGAACTAACGATTTTGGATTAGGTATTGTCGAGTTTGTATACCCGTTACTTATCAAAACTCTAAACTTCTGAATACAAAATTCATGGAGCCTCTTATTTCTACCTTCCAAATAACTTTACTACACCCTAGATATAAATCGTTTTTGAGAAATATGCGTTGTAAGATTTTGTCCTTCTAACAGGGCCCTTTGGTATTTAGTGACTTACATGACCCCAGGTAATTTAAAAAACAGCCGGTTATTTCTACTTACTGAATCAATTATTACCAACTTGCTAGTGACAGGTATTCAAGAAAAAAAAAATTAAAGTATTATAGTATCACTTAACCTGTGAATTCGGTGAATTCGTGAATGTCCCAGATCGCAGGTGTTTGTGGCTCGTACCGATAGTAGGGGTTATAAATATACGATTTGGAGCTTTGTGAATAACCGCCCGTGGTTTGTCTAGTGTTACGTCTTGCCTTAGCCGGGAAGTATCATTTTCTGTCCGCGTAGCGGGCAGAAAATCCCACTTGCGGCCTAGGGTGACGTAAAAAAATGAAACTGACTGGTCTGGTAATACTCATAATTCTATGTAATGCAGTTTACATAATTAGAATGTGTAGTATATTTAGTTATTTATAATGATGTAATTGGGTTATACAATATAATAAATATGTAATAACGATAATGATTTTAAGACAAAAAATTACTCATAGATATGTCACCTACAGTTTGCGACCGGTTGGAATGGCTATGTCAGTGGCTCCATCTGGCCAATAATGGTTAGGGTTTCTGGTTTCTCGACTTTTTATTTTTCTCGAGATTCGAGAAATCTCGAGGGTAATTTCTCGAGTACTCTCGAGTCTCGAGGCTTTTTAAAAAAATCGTAAAAATTGTCAAAATGTAACCAAATAAAACAAGTTAAATATCAAAAAGTAAGTTTAATTGCACCATTATTAATTGTATTCATATCAGTCACATAAATCATCATTAAATGACGAAAAACATAAAATAAAATCTTCCTAAAACAATAAATTGCCTGACAAATTTAAATGTCAAAATATACATCTGTTCAAAAAATATGTTAAGACATGGCTGGTACATAAATGTTACTATAGTGTTAAGGATTATTTGGATGACGTTATTTGACCTATTATGTATTTTATTAAAATTATGATATTATTTTGCATTGCACATTCTTGTACTGACATTTAAATTAATTGTTTTCGTTGTTTCTATATTATTATTCTAAAATGTATGTACGCCTGAAAAGGTAGGGTTTCGTGATACGATGTATTAAGCAATGATGACTGCAAATGTTACCCGATTTCCCACATGCATTAAATAAATCATTTCATTTCATTTCATTTCATTTCATTTCAAAATCATTTCATTTCATTTCATTTCATTTCATTTCATTTAAATCATTTCATTTCATTTCATTTCATTTCATTTCATTTCATTTCAAATCAAAAGAACTTCTTCGAGTAACAATCTTAACTATATTAATTAACAGTATTTTAATCAGCCGGTTATCATCATTGAATGATGAAAAACATAAAATAAAATCTTCTTAAGTCAAATCAAAAGAACTTCTTCGAGTAACAATCTCAACTATATTAATTAACAGTATTTTAATCAGCCGGTTTACGGTTATCATCATTAAAATCATCATTAAATGATGAAAAACATAAAATAAAATCTTCTTAAAACAAATCAAAAAAACTTCTTCAAGTAACAGTCTTATATTAATTAACAGTATTTTAATCAGCTGATAATGGTAGTGTCCAAATAAAGCAGTTTGTCGACGACTTCGACAATCGCGCGCGGAGATACGACACGCACGACCTTCACCGTCAAATATGAGTCGGACACTAACTGACTAGTGTAGCCAGTTTGGCGTTGCCGCTTCACCCCGTCACCCGCGCTGCCACGCATTTTTTTTTTTTTCTATACTTTGTGAAGCCGGAAGCCTAGTATGGCTGCATCCGATGGTCAGTACACGGCAGGGGGCGGGGCTAGCCGGCCGCACCTGCCCGGAGTGGCTGCCACGCATTTCGCGTCGTCTTCGTTTTAAGCGCCGAAATACGAAATGCGGGTGGTATAACACGGCAAAAAATTAAAGTGCATATACCGGTTGCGGTACTCGAGACTTCTCGAGTACTTTGAAAAAAAATCTCGTCTCGAATGAAGCCAAATTTCTCGAGTAGTCTCGAGTTCGAGACTTCTCGAGCAGAAACCCTAATAATGGTACACTTAATTATTTATACCCTCCAACTCCTCGCTCGCTGTGTAAGGTATATTATTTTTCTCAAACATCCAAGGAAATGTCGTTCTTATGGTCGCGATAATATAACGCGAAATACGTCTTTGTATACCTAGCACTTGTTGAAGATTCCTTCTAATTTCAAATTAGCGGTCAATAAAGGAATTTCATACAAGATTATGGCCGTGACCAACAAAGAGATTGTCTTTTGTTTCAGTGGGGTTTATTTCTTTACAATGCATGTGCTCGAAAAGAGCGTATTCTAGGCATTCAAACTGTGCGGAAAGTACTACTTTTCCGCACTAGTGCTTTTTACTTTTCAATTTTTTTTTAATTTATCGCCGTATCAGCCTGGCACCAAGAGGTTTTATTATTTACAAAAAGTTTGACAAATAAGTCAAATACCGATTATTATCACGTATAAAAGTACAATAAAACCAATATTTCATTAATTAATTCATTTAACACGTCATTAATTACATTAGATATAAAATTTGATTAATAAACGAACTTTAAATCGTTATTCATTAAATAAATTTGGCTGAATGTACACGCGCTTGTGCCATTTTGACATAAGACGAATATTAAAAAAATACTTTTGCACATGCGCAGTAGTAGATTATGTCGAGCGCGGTTTTCAAATAACTCCGCCATTTTTTATTGATGTCTAGTTTATTTTGAAGTTGTTTTGTGCTAATCTGCTGAAATAATGGCGAGATAAAGGGACGAATCATGAATTTAAACCCGTAAAATGTTATTGAAGGAGTAAAAAATGTGAACGACGGCTTCTTGTTGGATAAATCAAATCAAAATACTTTTTTTCCAATGTAAACAGTCTTTGTGAGTATTAAAGTATTTTCTATTTTCTCGTACATGCATAGTAAAGTTTTGTACGGAACTCGTGTGTAAGATGATTTCCGACTCGTGTTTGTTTAATCACTCGCTCGTACCTCGCTCGTGACTAAAAATCACACTCGTCTGAAATCACCTACCTTCCACACTTGTATCGTAAATAACTATTTATTGATAATCTATGGCATACTGCCAATAAAAAAACGTAGTTTGTGCATGTTTATTGACGTTTTTATTTCTTATATTTAACTAGATCATCCAATTAGATTAAAACAGATATTCAATAAAATAAACAAGTAATCACGTTTATTGTAAAAAAATATAACAATATCTAATTAATGAGGTGTTGTCATTTTTTTATACATAGAATCATCTTAATATTTGGCGGCAAAAACATTAACCCGAACAGCTTAAAAAAATAATTTTGAAGATAAGTAAAAAGTGGGCGGGAATAGTAAAAACAAACAATACTTATACGGTTTTATACCTAAAAATAAATGTTATTGTTACCTCTACCAGTTAATCACCAAGTGACATGGAGATTGATTGCACACCGCCAGATCTAAGAGCGGAAGCGGAGCTAGCAATATCAAAACTGCCTCCCAAATGTAAAGAAAAATCCTTATCCTTACTTGTCTGTATATTTATACTACACTTAACTAAGTGTAAAAATGTATAGAAAAATACGACCAAAAGGAATCCTCGAAGTAAGAAATTACTACTTAAAACAGTGTGCCAATGTACCTATAATTTGAATTAAATATATCGTCACCTGTAATATGAATTAATGTAACCGCCAAAATGACGAAATTGAGTTAAGTATACAGTTCGTCTGTAAATTTGACGATCTATCCATTGCTGTTATTAAAATTACGATATCTTGAAAAAAATGTTGGTTACATTAAACAAAAATTGACCGTTTTTTTTAGTTTTCTGTATTTATTTTGGTGTATGGCACGTTTTTTGTAAATTACTTAATATCAGATTAACGTAACCACAAGTATTGGCCAAAGTTGACCAAAAGTCATTAATGTAAGACTCATCGGTAAATAAATGACTCTTACATTACTCAATTTATAGCACTTTATTACCGATTGACTGTTACGTTAGCTTCAAAGCTAGAAAAAAATATAAAATGGTTCTTACATTAAATGGGTTATGCTTTTAGTTTTTGAATCAAATCATGTAAATAATAAGGTACATAAATGATTTATATGTTCAGATTAGATAGGTAAAAAAAAATTAAACGAGATTATAAGACAGCAACCATTTAAAGTCAATTATAGTCTAATCTTGTCACAAATTGTGCTTACTGCAAGCTGGGTGAATATATAATTTAGTCAGTAACATTAAAGTTTTCGTAGTTTTTAAAGCAATTAATGCCTCTTGCATTATTATTTGTCTTCCCAAGGCTCGAGTGATGATGGTTACATTAAAATTATGTACATAATTTAGACGGACCTGGTGCTTACGTTATTTTGGTTACCAGGAACTTTGCGACCATCTCTTTCCTTTGCAGTGTTAATGAGTAGATACCGGTGAGACGACCATACATTTGCCTGTAGGAAGCAATTACAAACACTACCGCGTGCGTCTGTTTACGAGTTGGTGTTGTGATGGATATGATAGCCACTTTAGTTTGTACCGACCAGCGATCGGATGCCGGTTTTCGACTCCATACAAATACTGGTATTAAATTTCGGTATTTCGCTTATTATTACACATTTCTTTATTTTACTGAGCTAATTTTAAAGTTCTGTACCAATACTTTAATTATATGTAATGGCATTTCAAATACAATCTATAATATTTTTTTTGTAATTTTTATAAATACCGGTAACGATCCCTGGTTCCAACAATTCGTGATAAGGACAGTATTGTGCGATTGCGTTGTTATATATCAATAAGTACAGTTAAAAATTACGAGTTAAGTACATTCATCGCTTTACATCAGGCGGTTCATTTGCTCGTTTGCCCTCAACGACATAAAAAATAAATAAATAATAATATTACACAAAAAAACTTTCGAAAATTAAGGGAAATTTGAAAAGGATAAGTACTAAGTAAGTATTATAGAAATTGTTATCACCTCAAAAGGGAGTCGAATTTCTAAGGCGGAATGAAGTTCGTCGGGATTTCCAGTATCACATAGAAATTGATGTTTTAAACTTTTTAAAGTTAAGTTATTTATTAATTAGCTATTATGCCTATTTATATCATGTCTAATTTTTGAATTAGGGACTTTTAATTGAAACAATCTGGCTTAATGCATTTAGTTTTTAGGGAATCTCTTAAATGTCTGGTTAAACGGACTGTGAAAACTTTTTCTGTGAAAATCAGTCACTGCCACTACCATGTAGCAACATGTAGGCATAATAAAATGTATATACTTGTATATTATTTTTAGAAAACAAGAGACAGGAATGAATGAGGGTAGTAATAGTGATATGGTGGAGGCTAGTGACATTGAGATACACCCCAATCATTTTTTTCAGTAGCCTACGTATCCAACGTAATGTCATTGTATTGATGCGATGATTCAATAAAATACGTTAACTATTTGCTTGCCCCTTGACCATAATTTTTTTCAGCCAGAGAAAGGCGTTGAGCTGGGCCATACTTTCTACTAACAACGGGACACCAATGATGCTAAAAATAAGTAGTTTGCGAGAAAACAACAGCTTACAAGATATAAGAAAATCTCTAAATCCGTTTCAGCACTATAAGAAAGATGTCGAAGCCCAATAGCGAAGGTATTCGAAGCATTTCAGTTGTACATTTACCCCTTGACGTTCAAGTTCATAATAGTGATGTGAGAGTGAGTTACTAATTATGTGATGAAACATTTAGTCACCAGTTTGCCAGGAAATGGTCAAATTACTAATGAAGAATCAAATAAAGATCATTCGGCTAGTTTCAGACAGGGACAAGCCTTACACTGCAAATAGGACTAAGGGTTTGTAAAGACAAAATTGATTATTTAAACGAAATTATACAACGTTAAGCTGAAGTTTAAACTAAAGTCATCAAAATCAAAAGGAGGGAGCTGATGAACGGAACAGAAAGAAGGTATTAAATACGAAGAAAACTATATAGAAAGAAATAAAACAGAAAGAGAAAAAGGGAAAACAGAATGTGCAGTAAAAGTCGTAGGTAAAAAGGTACATAAATATTGTAGGAAAGGGAGAAAGAAAAGCAAAGTGAGGAAAAACAGTAAGGAAAAGTATCAGATTGGAAAGAAAATGAAGTGTTTTTTAATACTCTTTAAATCTAAAGGTGCCTTTACCAATTTTGGTTTTTATAAACAAAAAAGAAACTGTTTCCCGCTTATAAACCGGTTTTTATCACGACTTACTATTCTGCCACTAATTAACTGAAAAACAAGAAATAATTCTATGTTAAACCTTATTACAATTAGATAAGTTTAAAAATTCCTTAGCTGAATTCCGCTAATGTAAGTCCACGTTTTGAAAATGTGTGTCCCTTACGTTAGATTGTTTTACGTTTTTGTGACTTACTTTAAATTAGGGCTCATTTTTTGAAATCAATGTTGTGTTGTGTTAACGTAACTCCTCATTTTTGGAAAAAAATTAACGTAAGCGCCACGCTATTTTCTAAACTATAATAGCAGCCTTTTTGAGACCATTATCAACTGAAAGATCTTACAAAATTAAGCTATAACTACTTTACATCATTTTAATCGGATTAGGAAATAAAATGTTACTGCACTTTTTTTAATTTGCAATTTGGTTTTTGGCCTCTCCTGAAAAATCGTCATTTGGCGGTTACCTTAATTCATATTACAAGTGACGATATGAATATATAAGTAAATGTGTATTATTTCCTTGGATTTATTTGAGAAAAGCACTATATACAAGCCTCGGCGCGAACAGGGATTGTCGGCCTCGTATCTCTAGATGGCCTCGTTATCACTCGGCCATCTATTACTACTCCGCCAACAATCCCCTATTTCGCGGCCTCTGCAGTAATGTACTATTAAATTTAAAGTAGAATAATTCCCGTCTTTGCTAAGTGCGCCTAGGCACCAAGCAATTTCTTCACAGAATATCCAGGCACTGCGTAGACCAAAAGCAGGAACATTATAGCGACTAACAGGATTACAGTTGCCTTCAAGATGGTCCACTTATAGTTGTGCCAAACAATATATCTTATGGACTTTAGTGGATTTAGGAACCACATAAACGAAGCGTCGGGGCGACTGAAAAGGACATGGTAAATTAATTACTTGCGACATAAATATTGTGTGCAAGATAGGTATACCGGCTGTGGGAATTGTGCCTTAAAACAAGTAGGTAATATCGCAGTTATTTCATACTGCTGCTTTTTACCCATCCACTTAACTACAATTTTATTATTATTTGTGATTATTGTTGACTACTTTTGTGACAGTCAACATTGTAGTCAAATGGTTTCCATAAATGGGAATAATGAAATTACTACATATAATGGGTAACTTTCTTTACACAAAGGAATCAATTAATTTTTCACCTCACTAGCTCGGAAAGCCCAGTTTGTTTGTTTGATATCTATTGAGAAAATCGCTTTTTATCCACATGTGGAGAAAGAGTTTTGACGTTTCAACGCAGCTAAAGTAAAATTTGACATGAGCTTATTTTCTGAAAAATCCCGTTTAAAATACCTACATGAAAGCTAATTAGACCTTAGTTTTAATAAATGGCAAATTGGTTAATTATTGCAGATATTTTTCAAAGATATAGTACAAACCCTTATTCTTTTTCCTCGCTGTAGTGAGGTGAAAAGTTTTGTGTTATACACGGGTGAAAGTTATTTTACGTCTCGTGTATTGAAACACTCGCTACGCTCAGGATTCTATTTTGAACCACTCGCTTCGCTCGTGGTCAATCATAGAATCCTTTCGCTAGCTCGTGTTTCAAATAAACACTCGCGGGTAAAATACAACTTTCCCCCCTTGTATAACAAATAACTATTATTTCAAATAGAGCCCTTGACTACCTTAACCTTCTTTTTTAAAGTCTCTTTGTGATGCAGTTAAAAAAATATACTACTCGAATTAAAATAAGGGCCACTTGAATTTCATATTTTTTTGAATTTTTATATAGTCTTTAAAAATAAAAGTCATAGGTAACATAGATAGAGATAACACAGCAAAGGGTTACCACTACGTTATTTCAAATTCCAAATTCATCTTCCTTATACCATAAAATCGGCATAAAAAATTACGTGGTCGGTATATTTTTTGAGCAGTAGGTATTAGTTACGACGCATCGGAGGAGGAGTTAGATATGGGCAACCGTGTATGATAAATCGACTCACTTTGGTTTGTCCAAGGGATCTGGCTCATTGCGACCGAGGCCAGCTGGAACTTTATCGGCCTCTTCTCGAGTCAGAAGATGAATCTCTGCCTCTACTTTTCCAGTAAGTTCCATTTCCTCCGTATCTCGTTTTATATAGAAGGGCCACCAACCTTTCACTCGCTTTTGTTTAAAAATGTTAACCATCGGCACAGTACCATCGTTACTTAGCATATCAAGTGTGCACAGCTTAGATGACTTTGCTCCGCGAGGAAATCGGTTTAGATCCAAAGTTATGGCCCCTACGAAAAAAAAAAACGCCAATTGATATTGAAAAGTTAAAAATTAGCATAGGTTGAGGTATATTTCAAAAGCGTACCTACATTGATAGGTTTAATTTCTTTTATTGACCGAACGAACGAATTGAAGTGAAAAGTCGTTCATTTTCATGAAAATGGAGAAAACGGAGGTTCGAGCCGTCATAATGTTCTGTTTTAAAAGGAAAAACGGCCACTCAAAAACAAAACTGGATCGTGTGTTAGGGGGATGCTTCACCATCCATCGTTAAGCACTATCCACACTTGGGTGGTAGATTTCAAACGAGGCCGACAGACCTGCAAAATGATGCTCCCCGTAGTGGAAGACCAAATGAGGTAACTACCCCAGAAATAGTCAATAAAATAAAATAAAATATTTTGGGGGATCGCCGATTAAAACTTTGGACGATAGCAGAGATGGTACCTAAACATTTCGTCGGAACGTATTTTTAATATACCTACTGCATGCGCATTTGTGAATAAAAAAGCTACGAGGGTTGTTTGATAAATACACGTTTTAAAAAGTTATTCTTGTTACTGGCTGAAATTATGTATACGAACTTTTTAGGCATCCTTTATGGACTAGAAAATAAAAAAAAAAATACAGCGTTCTTTTGTTTTTTAGGGTTCCGTACCCAACGGGTAAAAACCGGCCAAGTGCGAGTCGGACTCGCGCACCGAGGGTTCCGTACAAACACTTTCCATCCCTAAGTGGTTAAGTTAAGTTTGCACCTGGTATGTATAGCGCCCCATATAAATTAGGTGCAAAGTTAGGTATTAAAATATAAAAAAAAAACTACTTACTAGATCTCGTTCAAAACAATTTTCGTTGGTAGTTTTTATAGTAATGTACATCATATGTTTTTTTTAGATTTTTCATTTTCTTATTTTAGAAGTTAGAGGGGGGGGGGGACCAACTTTTTTCCACTTTGGAAGCGTCTGTCACGCAAACTATACGGTTTAGAAAAAAAATATTTTAGAAACCTCGATATCATTTTTGAAGACCTATCCATAGATACCCCACACGTATGTGTTTGATGAAAAAATTTTTTTTGAGTTTCAGTTCTAAGTATGGGGAGCCCCGAATAATTAATATTATTTTTTTATTTTTGCATCAAAATCTTAATGCGGTTCACACAATACATCTACCTACCAAGTTTCAACAGTATAGCTCTTATAGTTTCGGAAAAAAATGGCTGTGACATACGGACGGACAGACAGACGGACAGACGGACAGACGGACAGACAGACATGACGAATCTATAAGGGTTCCGTTTTTTGCCATTTGGCTACGGAACCCTAAAAACGGGACCCTATTACTGAGACTTCGCTGTCCGTCCGTCCGTCCGTCCGTCCGTCCGTCTGTCACCAGGCTGTATCTCAACAACGGTGATAGAAAATGAAAATTTCAACTGTCTAGTTGAAATTTTCACAGATTATGTATTTCTATTGCCGCTATAACAACAAATACTAAAAATAAAATAAAATAAATATTTAAGGGGGGCTCCCATACAATAAACTTGTTATAGATTATATATATGTATAGGTACGGAACCCTTCATGCGCGAGTCAGGCTCGCACTTGCCTATTTTTTTCTTTTAACGGCTTTTTACGACGGAGTTCGCGTTGTTATTGCAATAATGGAGAAAGAGCAGTATCGTTCTGTAATTCGTTTTCTGTTTTTGGAAGGAAATTCTTGTGATGAAATAAAAGTACGCATGCAAGCTGTTTACAATGATCATACTCCTTCTATGACAACCATTAGATATTGGTACAATGAATTTAAACGAGGCAGAACGTCCATCTTTGATGAAGATCGCCCAGGACGTCCTGTTGAGGTAACCACAGGTGATATGGTGAAAAAAATCGAGAATATTGTATTAAGCGATCGCCGAATAAAACTTAGAGAAATTGTCGACATTGTAAATGTTTAGATTGAACGCGTGCAGCACATTTTAGAACACAAATTAGGCATGAAGAAGGTTTCGGCGAGGTGGGTGCCGCGTTTGCTCACCGAGGAACAAAAGCTCACCCGGAAGCAAATTTCAAGGCACTGTTTAGATAAGTACGAAAGTAGTCCGGGTGAGTTCCTTCGGCGTTTTGTGACTGTTGATGAAACGTTGATACACCACTATACCCCAGAAAGTAAAGAACAGTCTAAACAGTGGATTTTGCCGGGGGAATCAGCTCCAAAGAAGGCGAAGACCGTTCCATCGGCCGGAAAGGTCATGGCGACTGTTTTTTGGGACTCGCAGGGAATCATCCATACTGATTATTTACAAAAAGGAAGAACGATAACCGGGCCATATTACGCTAATTTATTGCAAGAATTTGATACCATTTTGAAAAAAAAGAGACCACATCTAAATAAGAAAAAAGTTCTCTTTCATCATGATAATGCACCAGCTCACTCCTCAAGAATCGCAGACTCCAAATTAAAGCAATTACATTATGAATTGCTGCCTCATCCGCCCTATTCCCCAGACCTGGCTCCCTGTGACTTCTTCCTATTCCCAAATTAAAAAAAAATGGCTCGGTGAAAAGAAATTTTCGTCCAATGAAGAGGTCATTGCCGCCACGGAGGCCTATTTTCACGACTTTCCGAAATCTTATTTTTTAGACGGCTTATTAAAGCTAGAACACCGTTGGAACAAGGTATAGAGTTGGAAGGTGACTATGTAGAAAAATAAATATACACGTATACAAACCTTTGTTGTTTTTTTCTAAACACGGGTATTTATCAAACAACCCTCGTATGTGCCAGATGGGTGCCCCGGCTTTTGAATGCAAATAAAACACCGAGTGAATGTTTTAAAGGAGTGTTAGCAGGTCTTTAGACGTAATCCCAAGGAATTTCTTCGTCGTTTCATAACGGTCGATAAGACATGAATCCACCACTATACGACGGAAACAAAAGAGCAGTCAAAGCAGTGGACAAGAAGTGATGAACCTGCACCAAAGAAGGCAAAGGGGTCGATTGCAAAAAAATTGTACATAGTTAAGGCACACCTCGGACAGTGGCGATCAAATGTATGAAAGAAACGCGTTGCTACGCACACAGTCTAAGCTCGTGTAGGTGAACGCGTACCATGCTTGTGTGAGTGAGATAAGACATGCTAGGGTTGCCGCCATTTTGAACGCACGAGTCGGGAACACAATGTGCAGCAATATGAGATGACCTTGTAATAGCGGCGTCGAATTAATTTTGTGTGCACTGCTTATAATTAAACTAATGTTAAACTACGATTTCTAATTCCGCCCGCGTTCAAATTCGATAACCTCAGTGACTAAAAACTCATTCCGCGAATTAGGAAGAAATAAGAATCATACATATTACGCTGTAAGGTGGGTATCGAAGCTCGATTTATACAAATAGTTTCCTATTTTGAATCAGTATTAAACGAAGTAACTAAATTTTTGTAAGGAAATTCAGGCCGCCAAAATATTACGTAAGTTGAAAACATGATTTTTTGTTCATATATATATTGTGTTGTTTTCAGTGTGATCTGATAGGTTTAGGTCGAAAACGGATAGGGCAAAAAAAATACTAAACATAAGTACCTATTGTAAGTTGGTTTTCTACTAAAACATAAAACACTTTGGAAATAACTGGGTATGTACTTGTCTTGATTCATCCAATGGGAATCTGTACCTAGAACTTTCTTTTATTTTTGTTGTTTAGAGCTTAAACAACCGTACACAGCACAACACGCCCATTAAAAAAGTATTTGTTTAATATTTGAATATTATACGTGGCCTCCGCTCTGCGCACCGCGTCGTCGCGTCCTTGCCAGCCGGTAACTGCGAGGTAACCGAGCGCGGGTGGGCGGCACTTTCGGTGGGAGGCAGGGAGTGTCCATACTGTACGTTAGTACTCTTTATTATACTGTGGTTAAGGGCTTTAATTAAAACAAAAACTTAATTGATTCCTTTGTGTGACGAAAGTTACCCATACATTCTGTATGACCGACTTTCGTCACACAAAGGAAGCGATCGTGATTTTTTGTTAACTAAACTTTTAACTACCTATGTACATTTTTTTTGCAATCGACCCAAAGACGACCTTGTGTACTTATGTACGGCAGTGAAACCTGGGCATTAACACAGGGGCATGTCCATTATGCCATCCATGTTGCGGAGATGAAGATGCTAAGGTGGATGTGCGGAGTTACCAGGCTGGACAAGATCCGCAATGAATAGGTATGTGCGAGGTAGCCTGGGAGTCCGTGACATCGCCGATAAGCTGCAGGAAAGCAGGATGAGGTGGTATGGACATGTCGAAAGAAGGCCACCCGATTACGTCGGCAACGTTGTACTTGATTTGTCCGTCCCCGGAAGACGACCTTGTCCGCTGTCAGGTGTCATTTACGTGGATTACCAGGAAAAGAAAAAACTATAAACTCATAAACGGTCAGTATTATGCAAATTTGTTGCAAAAGCTGAGCGAAGTAATCACTAATCAAACAAGAAAGACCCCATTAAGAGCGCTTTTACATATATGCGTTTTTATCGCGCTACTGCAGCGCTTCTAAATCGCGCTGCAGTAGCGCGACTCTTATCCATATACACTTATTTAAGTAAAGTAGCACAGCTAACTACAGCGCAACAGCTGCGCGACGGTCGCGTGCGATCAGTCGGCGTTAGATCAGTGTTGCGAACGCCGAGCGCATGTGTAATTTGTGTATTGTGTAGCAAGTTGCAAATTACAAACCTACGTCATGTTTGATACCGAAACATTTATAGCTGAAATCCAATCTCGGCCTTGTGGGATTCAAGATGCGTAGATTTTAGCAACAAAATCAAGAAAAAGAATGCCTGAATCCATATTGGAAATGAGCTATTCACCCCAGGTTCAACGCGCGCCTGCAGCACGACTGTGAAGTGCGGCTGTCGCTAGAGCCGCTGTAATGTGAGGGATTCGCTGTGCAGCGCTTCAGAGGCGCGCGACTAAAACGCCTATATACGTGAAAGTGCTCTTAATTACACGGCAAGAGTTGCAATGTCAAAAATTCAAGGGTTATCTCTCGAAATACTGCCGCACCCGCCCTATTCTCCTGACTTGGCCCTATGCGACTTTCATTTGTTCCCGAATTTAAAAAAAGGGGTATGGGCGGATACATTTTCGACCAACTCTGAAGGCATTGACGCCGTTAATGGCTATTTTGAGGGACAGAAGCTTCTGCGAAAACGGAATAATGGCATTAGAGAAGCGTTGTTGGTGTTAGTGTGTTGAGCTAGGAGGAAAAATAAAATAGTTTCATTCAAATATGTGCCTTTTTCCTCTTTATTTCGGAAACTTATTAATCAGCCCTCATAGATTTTCGATTTTATTTTTAATGGCGGAGATATGGGGGTTGTGAATGTAAAGTGGGGCTTCGCTCGCTCGGTCAATAATAAATAGTATTTTAATTTATTACCCAAAAAATCGTCAGCCGAAAAATGATCAGCGTCCCACACTTGTAATTCTAGCCTCGCTGGAATCTTGCATTCTGTTTCATCCCAGGAGAAAACGGATTCTTTCCGCGATATAACAATGCGTTCTTCTGCCTCCAAGTAATCAAACGGATATATAAAACGCCAGTTGAAATTCCCTTCCCCGGTCAGAGATCGGTAGTGGATATCTGTGGCTTGACAGTCGTCGGGGCCTTTTACCCATCTGTAGCAATAAAGATAAACATTAATGCATTCCAGGATCCTCGATAGGCTCGATACCTATTAAACTTTCCAAAGCATCGAAAGAAATTAACTTAATTAATTAGGTACAGATTAAAGATAGGTACCTACCTACCTATTTAGATAGTTACAATGTTTTATACTGCCGTACTACGTTTCAAAGTCCTATCTTACTATGGAATCAATTTAGAGATACGACCAGCACGGCAGTATAATTTTATAAATAAATTATAAATTAATGTTCTTACCCTTTCACGTAAATATCGGACATTTTTTCACCGGTAAAGAAAGCGTCATCTTCCAATACCACATCATCAGTGTTCCATATAATTACTCGCATTTCGTAAGACTTTGGCTTGCGAGCGGATATGTCCATCGGCGGTCCCGGCAGTGGCATATCCATCGGGAACATGTCTACCCACATTTCTAATCGTCCTTGCTCTATCCCTGGATAAAAATGAAATACAAGAATATATAACTTAGGCTGTTGTTTTCGGTAAGTAATTCGGTAGGTAAGTAATGTTTCCCAACATTGTGTTTTTCTTGTATTAGTTACATATTTAATTAGGTACCAAAATTCTAATAGGTAATAAAAGAGACTTGGAGTTTGGAGGACATTCCTCAAAGCTACAAATCTTTTTTTAATGAAATCACAATAATCAGCACGGAAAAAAATATTAGGTAGGTATGGGTTTTTTTTTAACTCCCGACGAAAAAATAAACATATATTTTAAAGTGATCTTTATCTGGATTTATTTCTGGAAAATGAGATCGTCAGTTGGCTCCAAATCTATCTACATGCATAATGTTAATAACATATTATCTAGTTCGATTTTTAGTTTTATTTTGCTTTTATGACTCAGTTTCATTGCTCGACAACTCGGCACACGGCATGCGGGGATTCCCCGCAAACGGTATAATGACCTGTGAAACTCACAGTCACATCACAAGTCATCAGTCGACATACGGCATGCGGGGACTCCCTGCAGAGGGTATAACGACCAGTGAAAGTCATAACGGCATGCGTTATGGAAATCTACCGCACCCGCGACCCTATCGACCAATGAAAACAATTCTCCGCATGCGGGCCCTATGGCATTATTTTTTTTTTTCAAATTTTTCTGCAATCAGTAAAACTATTAGCAGATTGGTTGTGTGAAATTTGACGTTTTGAGTGTGTCCTCCGATGAGGGCATCTACTCATTTAAATTCTATTTTCTAGGAGCCGGGTTCAATCTGGCAAAATATCTTTCCTTTTCAATCTTTTCGCATAGTCTCTAGCTGTTAACTTCACTGCTAGTTCATTAGGACGTTGTTTCAGTCTTTCGTGATATTTTTTAGTTACAATGATAATTTCATCCTTCACTGGAGCAGATTTGGATGCACTTGCTTTTATCCTCCATCTCTGAAGCCATTTGGTTACTTTGTCTAGTCCATTTTGCAGCATTGCGGTTGCATTTTGTGGATCCTTATTACTTGCCAGTATAGCAGTATGATCCGCGAAAGTAGCAGTCGTAATACTCTCCAATTGAGGTAAGTCAGCTGTGTAGACTGTATAAAACACAGGGCCTAATACTGAGGCTTGGGGTACGCCAGCGTTTATCTCTAGGAGCTTCCAGGTATTACCGCTCTCCATAACTTGGAACAGGCGCCCTGACAGATACGACTCGAATAAAGCAAAGTAGCTGTGAGGCATATAATTGTGAATCTTGCAGAGCAGTCCTTTGTGCTATACTTTATCGAATGCCTGTTGGATATCCAGGAATGCTGCCGAGCAGTACTCTTTTTCTTCCAGTGATTTCCTTATTCTTTCCACCACCCCATGGACTTGTTAACTGTAGAATGCTGTTGTCGGAAGCCAACCTGGTGAGCAGGGATAACTTTCGACTCCTCCTAGCCCTATGGCATGCCTTATAGAAATCTACCGCACCCCGCATGAAACCAATGAAACTGAGGCTTATTGCACTATTGGTAAATTCATCTTTAAAATAATTTACAGAGAAGCTACTTTTCGAGCTATGACTAAGTATATCCGCGGATCTATAGGTATCTGCATACCTGTGGGTGTGTCTGTGGCTATGATGCCATGCGAAACTGATGCGAATGCGTAAACAGATTTGAACGCAATATCATTAATCGGAAGCCCTGTCTTGTCTGTTAAGATGATTCTCACCTCTAATAAAAATTAGTCTACAAAAAGCTTGGAGCTAGAGAGATACTGTCAAGTATCTCAGCTAATTTTGAAGATTTGAATTTTAAAATTTGTGGTTATGTTCAGTTTTTATTGCATTTACTATATCAGCCCTTAAATGAGGGTCTCATAATGTCTTGTGTGGTGGGTGTTTTAAATTTAAAATGTACCTATGTTATTATGATGTTCCTATACATACTCCGAAATAATGTTATGTCGATGTCGATAGAGGTTAAATAGGTATGATGTAATAAATATGCAGGA
The DNA here is from genome assembly GCA_947623375.1 of Apotomis capreana. NCBI lineage: Eukaryota > Metazoa > Arthropoda > Insecta > Lepidoptera > Tortricidae > Apotomis > Apotomis capreana. The sequence goes on along the minus strand of OX392498.1, from coordinate 37,028,731 downwards.
TATAAGTACCAGGTTTGTTCGGGTTGTAGAGAGGTCTGGTCTCAACATGCTCAAGCACCAGGCGAGCGCCGACGCGGGGCACCTCGTGCCAGCGCCGTAGCACCAGCAGAGCCATCTGCTCCTCCACCGTGTCAGGGTTGGAAAACAGCTCGGCGTCGTGTACGGGCATGTTGAACACCGTCCGCCCCACCTTCACCCGTCCGTGCTCGTACACCGGTGGCTCTAGCTTTCCATCTTTACACAGCTTCGCCAATATCTGTGAAGGTTTCATAGCGTCGCGCCAGCGGTTGTACCCCTGCCTGATCGATACGTTTATGGAAGATATTGAGATTGTTCACATTTTAATATTAATTAAATAAGCAATGGATACTTACTCCTCATATTTCATTGGCAGTCCACAAGTAGCTCGATGACGACTGTAAAATCGATTTTCTAGATCGATCTTAGTTTCACCTATCAGGTCGTCAGATCCGAGTAAATCCCAGTCCAGAACTTGAATTGTTAGCATAGAGTCCTGAGGAAAAGTAGCTTCAATCTCGAAACATTTGCCAAAAACTGGGTTCAACTGCTTTGATACATAGTTTTCCTTATCACTTATCCTTTTTGAGCCTAAATGTAAAACTATGTATGGATCAGCTTTCCCGTTTAAATCCATGGGATGAAGGTCTGTAGCCTTTACAATGTATACTCTCACTAGCACGTGTATGGGTTCATTATTCGGCACACCTTGAAAGAATCCATAGTTTGGATCGAATCCCATTACCGTGTGATCGTCTATTCCTTTTGGTATCGGCCACTTGTAGACTTTGATTGCGCCCTAAAATTACACATTGCTGTTATTATCAATTAACAATAAATAAATAAATCTAAACAAAAACATTGATACTTCAAATTACTTATATCTCTACAAAACCGTTATTTAAATTTACCTTAAAAACACCCACTACTCTATTTTCATCTTCTGTATCGTCACCTGTTTTCTTTCCTCTGTACAATTCAAAAGAATGCAACCATTCTTTGAATTCGTCGAATTCTGGGACCGCTTCAAGTTCGTGTGGATATATCTAGAAATCATATGATATTATTAAACGGTGTGTTGTGAAGTTACAACTAATAAAAAAGTAGGAGTTGGAATTTGACTGTTCCATGATTTACCTTCGACAAGGCGGAATTAGGTATCTCATTTTTTTTCAAGATGGTAGGACTTAGTTTGGCACGTGGCGAGACGGGCCGGCGGCGCTGTATGCGCTCGCGCTCGGCGCGCGGGGAGTGCACTTCTTCCCGCGGCGACCGAGTCTCATCGACGAACATTACTTGCGGAGTCGGCACGTAGCCTTGTCGTTCTTTTTTAGCTTCTTTCTCTTCTTCGATCATAGATTCAACTGATGCAAAATATTTTGTCCACCAATCTTTGCTACCTTCGTCATCATCTAATACTGAATCGGTACTTGCTTTTCTTTTCTTCATAGATTCGTTCTTTGTGTCTCTTTTACGTGTTGATTGCCTTACTCCTGAACCATAAGACACTGTAGATCTTCCTTCCCGAGTCAATAAAGGACAGTTTTCTTTTTCATTCTCTATAGAGAACACGTCATCTTGCACTATACAGTTCGCTCGCAAGTCGACATTTTGTAGCTGAATAAGGGATTTTTTTCGTTCCTCAATTTCTCTTTCACGTTTACTCATGGGTGTGTAGATATATTTGTGAATGGAATTAATAGTATGCGTTCCGACGAGTGTTATTCTGCCAAAACTTCGGCAGTCGACCACGCGAATAGTCAAAGGTGGCCTGTACAGATCCTGGTCCGGTAGCTCGACGTCGACAAATTTGACCGGATTGATGAAGTTGGGATTTCTTTTTGCATTTTGAATCACAGAAGAGTACAAAATATTACCAGCGCATTCGATGTCCACCCTTGGTTTGTCAACCGTAAGTAAATGTACTCTCTTTAAGTCACGCAATCCCCAAAATAGTACTTCAATACGATATTTGGAAAGGGTTGGCCGAATGCCTCTTGGTACTGGTAGGATTGGGCCTTTATTAGCGTCTAGTGGCGCTTTTCCAGTAGCCTCTCTTGGTGTTGGAAGCTCCGGTAGCACAGAGGCATCCAACTTAGCCGGTACTTCCAATAGCTCAAAGGTAGCTAAAAGTTCACCCGCTCTATCATCTCCGCGAGTAATCTCATGCCACTCTAACGGAGGTGGGAATTGCGGTCTCTCATAGGGATCTTCAAATGCTTTTACGTGTGGTTTCGCAAGAGTCCGTCCAATGAACTCAGATTTCCCTACCTTGTCTTGATCAAATATTTCAATGACGATAGTCGGGGGGTCAGCTTTAATTTGTTCTAAAGTGCTATAGAGCAAAATATCGTCAAAAAGAAGCAGCTCATCCCAAGTCGGACTGAGCGTCTCATCGATCACCTGGGTCGTTGCCGTGCTCTCACCTATTACTACTTTTGCAAAAGGGTCTGACAATCCTGAAGAATCTGAACCTATGAGGGATCTTGCTTGATAAACATAAGCTCGCATCTGGAAAGTCTGAAATATAGTATAGTTTATATATTCCACATTTCATTCAGTATGTTTGCGTCAAATCAAATATAAATATTATAAAGTTCTGATCTTACATGTTTTTCAGCGTAGAATATTGCCGACGGAGCATTTGCCCGCAGCTTGTCTGCGTTTCTGATTTCCGAGCTGAGTTCATACCCTTGCGGCAAGCCGTCGATATAATGTTTTTTATCAAGGAGAACGCCGAGCCAAAGGTACACGCTGATTTTTACTGGTATAGTCCAACCGCTCGGGGAAGAAGCCTTTTTGCCCGGCCACTATAATATATTTACTTCATTTACTATCTTCTTTTCATAACAGTTATTATTCCCAAATAAAATAATTCGTCTGTTGGCAACCAAAACCCTAAGTAACAAATACCTACCTAATACAAATCTCGTATCTCAGTATCAATGTACAAACTAGATACGAGGTTAAGAAGAGTAGGGACAGACATTTTAGTGGGTTTTGGTTGTCACCAGGCGATTTTATAACTATGTATTTACCTTCATGAAGAGTGTTTGCATTTTGCCACAGTGCTTACCGCGCTCGTTCTCATAATCAGAGTAAATAATATCTCGCGCTGTGATCCTTTGATACGCCAAACGTTTTCCGTTACTAATCATCCATATGAATATGTCTGGTATTGCTTGTTGAGGCTGTGGAATTAAAATGATTGAACAAGTAAACACTGCCTATTGGTAATGAATAGGTAATAATATGCATTGTTAAATAAACCCTAAGTCGTCAACAAACTTTTATGTCGTTATCAGATAAAGGAAATACTGCGGGCGGGTTTATAAACTCGAAAGAGGGAATTCATCATCCTCGATATGGAAGTTGTGGATAGTAATAGTTTCAAGAGATGTTAATGAATTAGATACTACTACTAAATACTTAGCTCTGTCGCGATTGCTTCTTACCACCGTGAATCGCACGCTACGCCATTGAACTTGTAGTTATAGTTGTAAAATGATATTTTGTGTTAGTACTTACGTCTTCACATAAACGTTTCAGTTTATTTAAGTAACTATACGCGGTGCGCAAGCGCTCTTTGATCGAATGTTTAGTAATCAACGCCCTAAGGTTCTTCGTCATAGTGCTCATCTGCTCCTAAAAATAAAATGTTATATGTGAATTAAGGTCTACTTAAGGATACTTTTCACTCAACTACGGTAAACGAGGGTGACGCCCGTGCTTTCGAAGTTACGTGTATTATTTATTCTCTCGTGGGGCTACGATGGTCCCATTTATAACACAATAGCTATTTAAATATATAAGGATATGGGATAAACTCGACCATCTTAAGCCCTCAGTAGATTTGTATAACCAACTCACGTGATTAAATTATCGATAGTGCTGCCCAAAATTGAGAATACTCATACTGATGCCTAATTATACAGTTTTATTCACGATGTTCTGTCGTAAGTAGGTACGTTAGATGAATAATTAGATATATACTCCAGCAGTATGCAGGCTTGTGTTGATCTTAGACAAAAGAGAGGGTAGGAGGTTGTAACTATACTAAACAAGGAAGCCAATGTATCGCATCGCTTCATTTTTAGAGTTATGGTGGAGGAAAATGGACACCATGGCTTAAGTTGCCAGAGATGTGCAGGGCGCTTTTCGCGCCATCATTCTATAAACGAAATTGTCCGCCGAGCCATGGTGTCCGTTAACATCCCCTGTGTGTTGGAGCCCCCTGGTTTGTCTCGAACGGATGGCAAAAGACCGGACGGACTTACGTTGGTTCCATGGCAGCGAGGGCATTGTCTTTTATGGGACGCAACGTGCGTTAGCACGCTGCGTTGCTCCGTCCCATTTGAGGCAAACCGCGAGGTTGGCGGGTTCAGCGGCGGAAACAGCCGCTAAGATGAAACACGCCAAGTACGCAGCCTTAGAGTCGATGTACGATTTCGTACCCGTTGCTGTGGAAACGGCTGGACCTTGGGGTAGTGAGGCTCGCGAGCTTTTTAGGGATTTAGGGCGGAGATTGAGAGAGGGGCAACGATCCTCGCTCTGGGTCATGGTTAGTTCAGCAAGTCATCCCGTGGGCAATGCTGCTAGCATAATGGGGACTTTTGGACCGAATATGGCCCTGAGAGGGGATTTAATAGATTAAGTTTTCCTTGACGAGGCGTGTCGCGGATTTATTTTATGTCATTTGATTCTGACGAGGCTTGTTGCGGATATAGTTACATTGTGAATTGCATGCATTATTTTTAAATTGACGAAGCATGTGGTGGATTTTTTTTGTTCATAGGTGTCGGTTTTATCTTTAATAAATGTAAGTAAAGTAGAATACTATGTACAATTTCAAAGAGACACATTTTCTGCCTCTCGCGGTCCAGCTTGGTATTCCCGATGGGTGCGCCGTTGGACATGTGGCGCACGTACTGCGCGCACGCCGCACTCGTTGCTTCCAGCGCCGTTTTCAGCGACATCACTCCCCGGTTGTCAGTGCTGCCGTCGCTTTCGATGGCAGCCTGGGCGACTATGAGGCTTTCCTCCTGCAACGAGATCGTAATTTTATCGGTATACGTACCAACACAAGGCTTTTGAGTACCTTTGTATCAATTGGTCTTGAAGACAAACTAACTTTAACTTGCCCCGGCTTGACCAAGAAATCTTTTGACGCTTTCTTATTTTACAATCGTAGTTGTAAAACTTTGGAGGTCTACAAGTTCGAATCAAATAATACTTACAAATTTCTCAATAATATCCGCTATTATGTTGGAGTTGTACAGGCGCCGGCGATGGTCGGGCCAGATGCTGCGTACATGCATGCACTGCTTATGGTCCCAGTAAGGGAGGTAGTAGTAGTTCTTGTCGCTCGAGGGCTGGGCTTTGGTCGCCGCAGTTGTGCTCTGCCAGTAGCCCGTGTCAGCGCTCATCTCGTCTATAAAACGATTGTAACTTGTCGATAAGCCACTTAACAATACCTGGCATTCGCGCTAATAATACATACATAATATATGGAACCCATAAATACCAAACATTCCACCTAACACCCCGCTGTGTGTATGTGAAACTGATGTGACATACACGCGTAACGTGTGGCCAAGGTTTAATTTTAAAAGAGTTTTCTTTTGTAATTATTTGATCGAAATCTAACTAATACTCATAAAAATGTATCGCTTGATATGCCTATCAGTAAAACGTTATCGAACTTCATTTTAGGGTAGGACCAATTCTAGCCAATCAAAGATAGATGGTAATTAAATACTGAATGAACTCACCCATTTCATCAGACTCCAAGTCTTGGGGACGCCTGACCGAATCGTTATGTCCGTCCAGGGAATTGCCAGAATTGCCGATGCTTAATTCGAACTGAATAGGTTTGTCAGTGAGACGCTTATCGATCATGTTTGCATCAAACACGCTGGCAAAGAGGAAAAACTCTTCGTTTTTGCCGAAGGTGGGCTCGTTTATTGGAGGCATGATCTCCACTTCGACGTCAGAAGCCGGAGGGCACTCGATACTGTCTGTTATCTCGGTTCGAATCGATACGAGAATTCTGAAAAAGTAATTAAGATAATTTGTTAGATCAGATGTAACATAAAGTAGCGACAGGTAACGTAGGAGCATGTTACCTGTCGCTATTTATTAATGTAAAATTATATTGAACTTTTCACTACGGAAACGATATTAAAAAACCGGCCAAGTGCGAGTCGGGCTCGCGCACGAAGGGTTCCTTGCCAATATTTAACAAAAGACACGTTCTTTGTATGGGGTCCTCCTTTAATTTTTACTTATTTTTCATTTTTATTATTTGTTGTTGTAGCGGTAACAAAAATATACATTCTGTGAAAATTTCAACGGTTCATGAGAAAATGCCCGTTGAACGATATATCATGCAAAAAGTCCTATTTTTGTATGGGAGCCCCCCTTAATTATTATTGTTTTATCATGAATAGTATTTGTTGCTATAGCGGCAACAGAAATACATCATCTGTGAAAATTTCAACTGTCTAGCTAGGTATCACCGTTCTTGAGGAACAGCCTGGTGATAGACGGACGGACGGACGGACGGACAGCGAAGTCTCGGTAATAGGTTCCCGTTTTTACCCTTTGGGTACGGAACCCTAAAAAGTACCTACCTAGGTTTTTTTTTATTAGGTACCTATCAAGTCTATAAAAATATGAAGACAAATTTATCATTAAATAAAGTGACTTAATAATTATGTGTAAATAAGTAAATCTAGGTACCTATTACCTACTAGTGTCAATTGAACATGTTATGAATAACTCGCAGGCGGGTATAGGTACCTACTACGCCGCTACAGTAGCCAAAAACGAAACTAGCCGAACAGTCGAGAGCGTTTCGTTAACGAATTTTACTATTTCGGTTTTTTTTTAATCGTTCAGTGCAAATTCAATTTAAAAAAAATACGAGTTGGTATAGATCAGCTTCGGTTCATGTAGAAAAAACCCGTCAGGTTCACTTGAATTTTCCCCAAACCCTAATTTACCTATATCAGTTTAGGCTTTAAGAGCGACAATTTTACTTGTCTTACTTAATAGGTAGGCACTTTCGTGACCAAGAATTGCTACGCGCCATGCGTATTTAGCATAGGTAAGTATAACACGGGGAAACGCCTCAGTAGCAAAAAGCTGCTACAAGCACCCCCCGCTAGGGGGGCTGTTGGTCGTGAAAGTATTTATATTATAGGTAGCAGTGGCGTGGCGTCCGATTATATGGACGCCACGCCACTTCGCGATTCCCACCGGCTCCAGGACGATTGAGCACCAGTCTATATTGCTATTTAAGAAACAGTAAACGCAATCTACCCCGGATTGCCCTGAGTTTTCGTTTGACGCCACGCACGCGACGTTAGCCTAAACTAAATCGATGAGCGACGTACGCTGTAGTCCGTGTCAGCTTTGTCCCGCTATGTAGGTAGTGAAATTTCCACGTAGACCAGAACCTAAGACGCATACGCGTCGTTATCAGACTCAAATGGGTTAAAGTTAAACAACAATTACCTTGCCCGGTAAGACACGCCTTCGCCCATGCCCATGTTAAGGCTGGAGTGCTGGTCGAGCAGGCTGTAGTCGCGGGTGGAGCCGTAAAGGTGAATGTATGAAGGACCGAAAGTCGGTAAAAATCCTATACAACAAAATATGTTAGTAATGTTAATCTTTGTACATGCTGAGTAAATATTAGCACTATGTAAACTTTTAGAAGTAGACTAAGATAAACGATATATAGAGTCCAATGGAAGCAAAAGTACTCGTAGACTGTTACATTCATATTATCTAATCACATTGAAACACATTAAAATTAACGTGATACTTTATTTACGATAAATGAAAACTGTATGGTCTGTTTGTTGTGGCAAGTTCCTCACCTTTCTCGCCGTCGTTAGATATTGACTTCAGGTCAATAAAATGGGTTCCAATAATGTTAGGATGCACGGGGTCGTTGTCTCGCAGTTGAATTTTGATGCGCTGGCACAAAGGAGGGAACATCTCCGTGAATACGATCTGCTCATTCCACACAGGAGCGTAACAATTCTTCTTAACTGATGTGCAACCCTATTGAAAAAAATAAATAGAACGATAAGTACGACTGCTCTTAAATTAGTCTAGCTAGAAACATAAAACACGATACAAATAATAAGTAAAGTATAATTTTAACTTCTATGTTTGTTATGTTTTATTTATGTTGTAAGAACTAAAGCGACTTTTTAGGCACCCGTACATAGTAGTGTTTATTCTAGTTGAAGTTATGCATACCTATACATATCTATCATGAATGGATTGGAAAACACTTTAGATTTAGACGCAGGTCTTTATTGCTAGTTGAATTGAATATAAAGTTACAATTCTTAACAACTTGTTAGGTTTGTTACAAAGTACATAGGGCAAAGGGATATATCATCGCGTTTATTTTTATATTGAACGAATCTCGGTAGGTACACGATCATGTAAAAGAGCATTTTTCAAAATAGTTTCCGTGACGTACTGGAACACCCAGTAAAAAAAAATTATAAAAACGCTTTTGATAAATTCTCCTTCTATATTAATATTATATATATAGTAAATTGCTTAATTTTGCAAATAATCTACTTTGAACTTAACTACTACCACTCTGACGTTCCATTACGATACGAACTTTAGGTACCTTTTCAGTAAAGCTCAATGTGTTGTTTGTAAATCAGTTATTATTAAATGAAATTAATCGCAATATTATTATATTATATTATAAATGAATAACATTTGCAATACAAAGCATCACAATAAAGTTATTTAACAAAATCTTTCCTTTACGTTACTTTTTGGTTTTCATCATAGCTTAACTATCACCTTACCTTGAGACATAATGAAAAAAAAACTATCAAAAGTTACGTTTATCATAATTGGCATATAAATTATTCTAACAAATGAGATCTAAATGCTATAAATTATTCTTAATAACAAATATAACTTCGCGGAAAAACAATCACTGCCACAGTAGGACAAAGTGACGTTAATGAATCATTTGTCACGTTTAGGAACGACGTAAAAGGTTTACATGCGTGGAAAATTGCTAACAACTCTACTAAGTTTTCAGTACAACATTCATATGAAAGCTGAGCAGCAGCAGCTTGCAAGCAATAACTCATACTCATATTAGAGCATTACATATTCAGTAGGACAAGTGGTACAAATATTTTACCTACAATCACACGGTTTTCGAGATTTTTAAGAACAGTCCTATCATCAGACCCCTCTGATATCCATCCGATATAATACATCCCACTGGGATATACCGTAATATTTAATAAATAAATGATTGAATTGAATTGGAGCGCATGTCATCGTTAGGTTACTCAAATTACGCGAGCTATAGTCAAATCAACTTTTACTCATACTAATTTCTTTAATTATTAAATCCAAAATTTCAATCATCAAATTTTGTAATATATCTAAGGTCTAAATACGTTATTAAATAATGGTTTTAATTAGTTTAACAGAAATTCTAAATCGTAATAATATTCTAAGTTTAAACTTTTTTTTTTTTTATGTCATAGGGGGCAAATGAGCAAACGTATCGCCTGATGGAAAGCGATTACCGTCGCCCATAAACACCTGCAACACCAGAGGAGTCACAAGTGCTTGCCTACCCGGAGGACGAAGATAGAATGCCTCTATGCTAGTAATTTCACCGGCTATCTTACCCCCACACCGGAACACAACAATGCGAACATTGCTGTTTGGCGGTGGGTTAGTAGGCAAGACGGTAGTAACAATCCGGACGGACCCTGCACGAGGCCCTACTACTCCAAAACGTTTGTTTATTCATAAGAAATTTTAATCTATAGTTATGCATACTCACTAACTTATTTTTTTTAGACCGGCTTTACTATAAATAAATATATTTTAACGACACTCCGTGCACATAAAGCCTTACATTCAGTTTGTGCCGTTCGTATTAGAAAAAAAAACTACACAGCGTGACGCACTTTCAACTTTTTACATTTTTAAAGCGAAACTGACTGCCATACCTAAACAAAGGGTATACTCGTAGTTAGGATCATAATGTTGCGATTGATATAAAAACACAACTGTTTTGGTAGTAATTTGTTGTTAAGTCGGTAGAAATACCGTTACGTAGTGGAATTTTGCACCATGCTGGTTTTTGAGGACATAAAATAAATTTTAATTTTAGAGTTTTATTACACTAGGCGTTACAAAATAAGGTTTAAAATTAGTTTAAGACGATATGATCACGTCACACAATAGCCATGGCCAGGCCTATAACGAGACAGATATACTTAAACTTCGCTTCAAAGTTAGCAAAGTGTACGTGGGACACTCTAAAGTCGGTACCTTTTCTTCGGTTTTTTTGAAAATAAAAATACTTTATATCGGTTCTAAAGGGGGTTCTTACCTTAATTATATAGTAAACAAGTTACAAACAAACAATATACTTTAGAACAATATTTAATAGAAAAAAAGTAGTCCAAAGTCATGGGACAGCGATATTTGTATCAAATATTTAATTTGAAAAATGCCCAAAAATGTTTCCTAGTAAATAAATTGGCCTGGTAAAAGAATCCTGTACCAACTGACTAGATAGTTGAAACTAACGGAGTATTTTTCGAGGTATCGTTAAAATCATTGAATGTGTGTGTAAAATCGAAAGAAATAAAAACATAGACAACATAATAAAAATCGACGCTTAAATGTCGGGCCAGGCTTAGTGTAGGGTTCCGTAGTTGCACATCCTTCACGATCACAATAGACGGGCTTAAAACAGTGGTTTAAAGTTAAAGCCAGAGGTTTAAACAGTACAGAGTTCTCCTCCATGTTTACCCAACAAAAGAAATTTATTAGAATAATAGTCAATATAGGTAACACAGAAACATGCAAGCCACACTTCCAGCATCATAAAATTCTTACGTTGCCGTGTATCTATATTCTCGAAATGTGTAAATTCGTTAGACAACAAAATAATTTATTTAAGAAAAGACATGAACTTTCTACAACGCACATTCTGCGGCAAAAAAAATAAACTTCTACTGCCAGCATCTAAACTAAAAATACATTCAAAAAGCACTTACGTCATGGCCATAAAAATTTATAATAATTTACCAAATTCACTGACCAATGAAATCTCTGACAAAAAATTTATGAAAATATTGAAACAGCTACTACATTCGAAATGCTACTATGCTGTCCAAGATTATTTAAATGATAAATTAAAATAAGCTTTGTAATTTAATTATTATTCTTCTAATTATTATATAGCGCCGAATAATTTCTAATTTAAATTAATACTTAGTTACCCAGAAGTTACGATATTTAAAACGCATATATATGTTTGAAATGTAATTAATATTGCTGCATTGTTAAATTAATAATATCAACATTTTATAGTTTTGTAAAATAGTTGTACATAATTGTTTAAGTTAAATAAAATTAATAATGTTTTAGTCTGTAAGAAATTGCAATGCCCTAACAGGGTTTCATGTACCTACATTATAATTACCATACCATCCATTGTAAAATGAACATGATTCGCAATAAACGATATGAATATGAATAAATTACGAGAAAGATTTCAAGCTCTATAAAAAAGGTCGTAAACCAAAGTAACTGTAATTACTTATTACCTTTTGGAAGTTATCGATTATACGCGCCAGATTGAGCGGATTTTTTAAAGCAGTATGGCACTTAACTAATACGTGTACCGTTCGAAGTATAAGGACACCGCGCGGCAGTTACGTCATTTTAAAGAAAATTATGAAATTTTGCGATAACTCAAAAACAGCTGGACTGATTTTATTCAATATAGTTTTCATTGAAAGTAGGTACTTACCTATAAGGCCTCATTTTCATGAATTTTTCCATATTATTTTGTCCCGTGGTTGAAAAGTTAGAGGGGGGGGGGCAATTTATGGATTTCCGTTGCAAATATTTACAAAACTGCTGACTTTATCAAAAAATTATGTTTGAAGACCCCTATTATTTTTAAAAGACCTATTCAACTACACCCCGCATACTAGTGATGGAACGTAAAAAAATCACTCCCACTTTAGATGTAGGTACGAGAGGTACCCGAAAAAAAGTTATTTTTTTATTTTCTTATTTACCGTTTTGTCGGCGTGATACATACACATACTCATACCAAATTTCAGCTTTCCAGTACTAATGATCACGGAGCTAAGCCGCGGACGGACAGACGGACATGGCGAAACTATAAGGGTTCCTAGTTGACTACGGAACCCTAAAAATTACTACCGTCGAAATATAAATCTATAGAATGGTAAACTGTTGTTGTAAGCTTTAAAATGCGTTAATATGTTGGAATTAACCAAGTCTGTAAGTAAAATAAAAGTGCTTAGTGTTCCAATATTTTTGAATACACTGCAAATTATTCACACACACAGTCGTAAATATTACGTGCGATCTTACGTAATATTTACGACTGTTCGTTCCGATCGATCGTTTTGAGACAACCCTGTGAGTTTTACACCTGGGCCGGATAGCAGACACGCGTGATCTTGTCGTAGTACTTGACTGTGGTGTGGACTGACCGTCATTCCAGCGAAGCACACTTGCACGTAAGGGTCCACCAGGTCCTGCGTCTCCCCGGTGAAGGCTCGCTTCACGTTGGCGAGGATGGAGTAGTTCATCTTCGGCAGACCGTCGGCCTTGTAAATCTTGACGATGAATTTCGCACGTTGCCGCTCTATAGGGACCCCGTCGGGCAGGAGCAAGTTTCTGTAGATTTAATACAATTTGTATTAAGAGGCCTTATTCCTTTTATAATTTATTTTTGACAAATATATTGATAATTTCAACCAACTTTTTGAAGTGAATATACTTTTCCCCGATTTCTAAGGTAGTAGTATAGTAACATAGCTATTTCATGCTTTCATTGCGTGCATTCGAAAATAAGTTGAAAAACCTAATATAACGCGTGAATTTTATCAATTTAGAGTAGTTATTATCAATGAGATAATTCAAAATGTAGTTTTCAAATATATACCTACCTACCAATAAATCCCAATAGCCCTAATTCTGGGTATTAACATCAATAATATGTTAAAGAAACATGTTTGATCATAGAGAAAAATGTCTAAAACTATCAGATTAAAAGGAATTAGGCCTCTTAAAAATTTACGATTTCGTATCTTTATTTCACATTTTGAACAACTCAAAACACACCAGTCTATACCCTATCGTCGTCTTAAAATGAGACGTTTCTGAGTAGTAAGTATGTACACTAACTTAAACTTTTAGGGATCCGCGTCACAGAAAAGTTGGTCTTGTTATTTTCATGCTTGAGATAATCTCTCTCCTTAAGTGCTTTCCTGAGTGTTTGTTTGTACGCCGTACATATATTATTAACGTGAGCAACATGTTTTTCGTGAATACATAATATTCAATTAGGTGGGTATACGAGTATAACAAAGGTGGGTAAGTATATAACAATTTTGGATATCGACATAATATTAGCGTTTTATTGGTAGGTGTATACCCAGGACAACCTTAGGCTGGCCACACACAGTCTGAATTCAGATCCGGATTCAGAACGGAGTGACGTCAGCAAGCGAGACATAGCCATATGACAGACAGAGACAGACACTTTCTGACGTCACTCCGTTCTGAATCCGGATCTGGATTCAGACTGTGTGTGGCCTTACACTAAAATTGATTTGTCTCCTTACACCTCGTGTGTGTCTGGTAAGGATCTTCAACACCATACTAAGACCGTTTATCGTTATGATGAACACTGTTTTACATCTTAGAATTGCGAATCTTTATTACGTTCATAAGTAGGCATCGGACTGCTGATAGCACGGTAAAACTTTAGAGAGCTATGGAGCCGATATTAACATTAAAATACTATTCGTACACATACTCATGAGTGTATTTATTTCGCAATTTTAATTTTATAGTCAAGGACAAACTCAGAAGAATATACAGAGTCTGTACCTACTTAGTTATTTCGTTATCGTAAAATACTTAAATGATTGATTCCTTTTTGTCGTAAGTATTCCTGATTGGACATGTTCTTGTTTCGACACCTTCCTGATTGGACGTATTCCGTTTTCGGCATATTCTTGTCTCGGCACATTTAAGTAAATAAATTATACTATGAAATATAAAATAAAAAATTACGATACCTAGAATTAATTTTATTTGTTGTATTATACTGATTTATGCCGAAAACGGAATGATCCGAGACAAGAATATGCCGAAAACGGAATACGTCTAAATAGGAATGTGTCGATCGAGACAAGAATATGTCCAATCAGGAATACGACGAAAAATGAATCAATCATTTAAATATCCACAAAATATCTGAACTAATCAGAGCTTCACCTACAACCAACCTGAACGCATTTTCATCAGCAAACTTAAAACTTTTTGTATTGAAAAGGCGTATTACTATATCAAGGAGTTCCTTGATGAATGAGTGTGTCGAGTCCTTTCGGTGTACATGTAAATATATTATGTAATTGACATGTTAATTTTAATTTAATAACTGCTGTATTGATTTCGTTGTGTACAATTGTTAATCTATTTTATTTTCTTTCGACACTAGTGTTATTATTATTTTTTAAGACTGAAAATGTAATAACTGAATGATTGACAATGTAAGTTTATTATATATAAATTATTCTATTATATTCTGTTCTATTTTATTTATGGACATTACCACGTATACCTATGCCGTATAGTTTGTTGAGGAATATTTTCTGTAGTACTTTGTCATTAGTTTTGGCTCATGTCTAGCATTAGGCCAAAGGCATATTGTTTCATATCTAGGTATTATAATATGTACCTTAGATATCTTGTATGTAATTTATGAACAGTTCATATTGTAGATAGAGTTTTCTAAATACGAAGTGGCTTTCATCTAAGATGTTAAGTACCTATCTTTCGCAAAGGGTGGAAAGACGTTTAGCCATAATTGTATCGAATATTTTTGAGAAAGTTAGAGAAGAAAGCTATTGGACGGGATTATTTTAATGGCTGCAAGTTTAAGAGGCTCTGGGAATATACCTGTGAGAAAATTTGATTTAGATCGGTTGATTAGATTACTAAAATTAGAAGTTACTAAAGGTAGAGTAAGTTCTTCGAAACATATCCTTATGGGTGAAGGTGGGAGGTATAAGGTGGACTCATTAATCTTATTAGTTTTTGGTATTAGTTATCACTATCGCACGAGAAATAGAGAAGTGCTGAAAAGATGACACTCCCTATAAGTAAGACACTTAACAAAGTAAGAGCTACACAATTACCTATTACTTACAATACATTATTTTGTTTTTTCTATATTATGTATTGAATCATTTTGCTATGTCTAGATTAGTATTAACCCACTGCAATACAATACTCATTGAACTGATCAGAGATAACACGGGGTTTCGTGCAGCTCCCTGCGGACATTGGATTTGCAGGGCCGGATTTACAGGTGTGGAGGCCCTGGAGCAACGTACGAGTGGAGGCCCCTAATTATATTCCAAATTATAGCCATTTATTTCCATCAAGCCCTTCTAAAATTTATTAACAATAAAAAAAATATGTTAACAAAGAATGTGGTAATCAGTTAAAGTTTATACAAAAATCATAAAAACCTAAAACACAGAATTTTTCGGGCTTTTTTAGATGAAAACTCGATGGTTTCGCTGAAATGTAGCTCCTAAAGTAAATCACAACCGTCCCGTACATTAATGCGGCTGGACCAAGCCTCAAGTACGCCCCTATAGATATAGAATGTGTAAGGATTGGGACATGTAAAGACGAGCGTAGCTAGCTCGAAATTTTGGGGGTGGATGCCGTGGAGGGATTAAATCCATATTCCACAGCACAAATAGGTACATGAAAACGCGAGAATAGCAAGCGCAAAACTTTTGGGGGAGGGGGGTTACAACTATAATACAACCAGAAAAAAAAATTAGTGTAGCGAGAGTGAAATTTTACGTAGGGAGACGACGGATTATGGCTATAACGCAAATTTAAGAAAACGCAAACTATACCAAAACCAAGTGAAATATAGGAGCTTAGCGAGCGCGATTTTTTATCGGGTGGACGGGTTACAACTACAACAGAGCTAGGCAGATGAAAACGCGAGGGCTGCGAGCGCGAAAATTTTCATTAACAATAACGCAAATTGAACGGGTCTATATCGGATGGCATACAATTATTAGTCCTATCGTTGTGTCGCATAACGTCTTTTGTCCTAATAACGTATGGCATACACTTTGATCCGCATATTTTTGATTGTCCGTAATTGTTGCTCGTATTATCGTTTGTCCTACATATTATTTGTCCCATCGTATGATGTGGCTAAGATTCAACCATCGAATGATTGATGTGCATAATTGTAATGTTCCTAATATTTAAGGTGCTAAAAATCTTTTGACTACATTTCATTATACCTAAATTTCGAAGATTTTAAAGCAAGCATTCTGACGTTCCGCTATCCACGGTCATAAAACAAACCTAACCTAATCTACAGTTTTCGGTCTTTAACCTAACCTACTAACTCCTAAATTTCAATATACATCCATGCATTCTAACGCTCCGCTATCCATGGTCATAAAACAAACCTAACCTAACCTACAGTTTTCGGTTTTACAATATTAGGATAAAGTGTTATGTTTTTTATTGTTTATTGTTGTTTATTAATTAAAGTATACAATTTAAATATATACAGTTTCCTGCAAAACTGTTTGTACAGTTTGTCTGTGTTTTGACTACATGTCAATAAGCAAGCTTGATGATTTTTAGCAAGCAGAGTTTACTTTACGTTACGGGTCTGGCGTTTCGCTCGCTCGTTAGGATCACAGTTCTACCTAACACTCCTCCTCCCTTCGCTCGTCGTCGTACCTAACCTAACCAAAATCTGACCTGCCTGAAGGTAGAATACGTAACGATAGACTTCATGCCTACCATAGTTTAGTATAGGTGCTGTAATTTTAGCCAATTTAATAATAGGCAAAATAATTCTTAGGGCAATTCATGTTAGGAATATTATGCTTTAGGTAATTAGATTTTAGAGTTATCAATATTAGGACAAACTTGCTTTAGGAGTTTAAATGAGTATGCGCAAAAATTATTAGGACAAACGAGTAGTATGCTATTCAACAGTATGCCAAACATTCTCGGCCAAACATTTTTAGGACAAAAAACGTTATGCGATACGACAGGCACCCAAATTGAACATTTTGATGAATAATAATAATGGAACTGAGAGGAGAGGTCTTGCCGTGAGCCGTAGATCGACTCGACGCGATGACGCACTCCTAGTGCCTAGTCGTATTCGCCCAATAGACCTACAGTGTCACGTGTCAGTGTGGAGACACATCGCCACTCGCTATAATATATTGAATGGATATATGTATATATACATATATATATTTTATTAAAATCATGTCGAATTCACGTACTGGAGAATCCAACTCAGAACTTTCAAGGTTTCGAAAAGTATTGCCACCGAGATGCTCGATCAAAACTAAATTTAATAGTTAAAAGAAACTTGCAATCAGTGCTTTCTGATATACTTATGTATCTAAGTATTGAAGTTAACCAATATTCATATTATTGTTTTAATATTTAAGAAGAATGTGTGTGTAACTATTGACGGAAAAAATCCGATAAAATACTGTTTGGAAAATAGGTAAAATTGGTGACCGACGAAATTTTTTTTTTTATCTCTACTGTTCCCCCCTATCTTGTGGGGGCCCCGGGCACTAGTCCCGCCTGCCCTGCCTTAAATCCGGCCCTGCGGATTTGCAGTAAAGCTCATAATACGCTCGGGCACACGGATCGTTTCGATTGCCACAATAATACAATTTATTAATTCACGTACTGGCGAATCCAACTCAGAACTTTCAAGGTTTCGAAAAAGTATTGCCACCGAGATGCTCCATCAAAACTAAATTTAATAGTTAAAAGAAACTTGCAATCAGTACTTTCTGATATACTTATGTATCTAAGTATTGAAGTGAACCAATATTCATATATTGTTTTAATATTTAAGAAGAATGTGTGTGTAACTATTGACGGAAAAAATCCGATAAAATACTGTTTGGAAAATAGGTAAAATTGGCGACCGACGAAATTTTTTTTTTTTATCTCTACTGTTCCCCCCTATCTTGTGGGGGCCCCGGGCACTAGTCCCGCCTGCCCTGCCTTAAATCCGGCCCTGCGGATTTGCGGTAAAGCTCATAATACGCTCGGGCACACGGATTGTTTCGATTGCCACAATAATACAATTTATTAATGATCTCAAATCTAAATCAATTAATTTGTTCATTGCTTTTTGTTTATTATACTCGGTTGCCCGATAGCAAATACTAGGTTAGATTTAAGGTGTTTAATCTACTTAGACACCTACTTATTTCCTCGAATCTTCATAAATTACTTGATGATTTTGTTTAGGTGTATATTCACCTGAACCCGTAAAAAGGCTACCTACTTTAAAATACTGACCAATTGCGACTTTAACCTCTATTATCAATGAGTCTATGCCTCTGTGACATTATAACTCCTAAAACAGTTAAATACTCATATTCATACTCATTTATTCATAATGCACAAATACATGAGTACCTACAAATTTACAATGAAGTTAAGTTAGTGGTTATTTCATATGTCAGTTTACACAGTTATAGTCAGTAATAGTTAATTAGATTTTTGTACAATATTACTTTTACTGGTAATAGTTTTATTCTGTAACTACCTATTCGATTAATAATGTCATTAGTCATTACATAATTTTAAATATCCATCTTTGGTGTCAGTAACAAAATAGAAACTTGCATAGGTAAGTATATGTTACAATTCCGAGATGTCATTGACACAAAGGTAAGGTAGATGATATTGACGCAAAGGTAAATTATGAAAGAAAAATGTAATGTGATCCACTGCAATGTATGCAGGACTCGAACCCGCGACCCTACGTAGGGTAAAAATTTGTTTCTATAGGTACGTATAGTATAAGACGGTATTACTTGCCAAATTTCATAGTTCTGGGTCAAAGGAAATACCCTATAAACTCTGATTCCCTTGAGAGCGTCGAAATATACGCTTTTTGTGACATAAACGGACGTATTTTTGTACGTTTACTTAAAAGATTTATTTTTCACAGTTTCAAGGGCCTGTAGACCTGAGTACCTATATGGTTTTAGTTTCAACTCGACAACTCCACGTGTTCCCGAGATAAAGGGTCTTGACAGACCGACGGACGGAGAACAAAGTGATCTTAAAAGGGTTCCGTTTTTTCCTTTTGAGGTGCGGAACCCTATAAATCTCGTCATTGTATAAAGTAATGGTAGTGACCCCCAAGTAGTCAAGTCAACTTAATTAACGCTGTCAATGCTGTCATTAAAATAAGAAACAGAACTCACTCAATGTTAACGTTAGATGATAAAATGACCACACGATATACACATAAAATGGATTCCCCTAAAAACGCAACTCACGTGTTACCTACCCAATAGAAATTATAATTGTCGATATCTTCCGATGACAAAGGTATTATATCGAGAATATTTTTATTGTTGTTTGTTTTGTTTCCAAAATATAAATTCTGTGTAAATAAAGTAAGGTACTCACGCTTCAATGTCATCCTCATCCTTTTCACTTTTGGGTGGTATTTTAACGGTGTCCCCTTTGCCGATGACGCTGATGTCGCACTTCAAGTAGCCTTTGGCCCCCGCTGCGATGTCGTCGGGGTCCGTCAGTAGGGCCCATTTGTGGTAGAACTGCCGATCTGTAAATAAGGTACACCTTGTTCTGTTACTATATTATAACGTATCAATATCAATTAGATATCGATAACAATACAACCTTCTCTGGCAATACTTTAATGACTATGTCTACGAGACTGCAATAGTTAGCAGCACATTATTTCGAAAAGATATCCTTAAGGTTCCCAATCCGACAGTGTTTTATTTGTCAGACGTGACTTTTAGTCACTTACCACGACATTTTATTTTATTTGTTTGTCTAGTTATTCAATGAATGAGTGTCGTGTTTTAAAGTTTTAAATAGGTATATTCGTGAAAAGCATTAAGTACCTACAAGTAGTGTAGATTGGGTGAAAATACCATTAAATACGTACCAGGTCAATGAAAAACCATGTCCTGAAGATATCGTGGATATAAATGGCTCGTTCTAGGTGTACCTAAGTTATATGTAATAGTAGTAGGTACCTTTAGGTATGTTAAATAATAATGTTAATGTATAACGATTTCAGTGTAAGT
The DNA here is from genome assembly GCA_947623375.1 of Apotomis capreana. Lineage (NCBI taxonomy): Eukaryota > Metazoa > Arthropoda > Insecta > Lepidoptera > Tortricidae > Apotomis > Apotomis capreana. The sequence goes on along the minus strand of OX392498.1, from coordinate 37,008,467 downwards.
ACTACAAGCAAGATTAATATATAATATAGGAATTACTTCGCCAACAACGTTGATATAAGAATATAATGCTGTATATGGGTTTGATGGTTTGGCAAGGTTATTGTGTTCAAACGTAAAGAAGCTGATTTCTTTGGTTTCGACTGTTTCTACTTAATAGGAGCAAATTCCACGATTCTTTAAGTTTTAACCCACAACTCATCTAGCGCCTAATGTCCCGAGGTCCATAATTATAAAGCGTTCTGATAATAATATACTACTACAACAAAATAAATATTTTTTATGAGACATTACAATGTCACTGGACGTGCGGTACGGGTCATATAGACCCTGTAAAAGTATGGTTACGAGTAATTATTATAAGTTAAGTTAATTGCCGCAGCGAAAGTGTTAAAATGAAATCGAGCACTCGCATTGCAAATCGCCGAAACGAAAAAAATACTGTATGTCATGCAGGAACCACTACTAAAACGTAAGCTATATCTTAAAATATATGAAGTTATAAGATAAGTATATTTATTTGTTACATCTTAATTAGTAGGTTTACCATATTTTATTAAATACCTAAAACTCAATTCGCTTTGGGCAGTTTTGCATTGCGATGCTTTGATATATTTTTACAATGTCAATTTACAGGTGTATTTTATATCTTAGACATCTAATGTTATTGTAACGTGGTGGCGTTTATATAAAAATGATATGTATAAAAAGGCTAAGCAATGACTAGTTCGAGAGTAGAATTTAATTAACTCCTATTCAAGCCGCTACCGTAACCGTATCATAAAGTAGGATGCCAAGTGTGATAAATTGTCAATTTATTTACTCTACAACATCGTTGCTTGTTTCAGCTTTTTCTTATATTGTTCGTCACTAGCTACTACTGTGATTATAGTTCTCACTCATTTTTTTATCAAGTCGCTGCAAGCGATGACCTTTATAGCCCGATACGGGAACAGTTCTGAACTTCAATAAAATACAAGTGCGTGATTTTTTGTAGTCAGTTAGAGTAGATTGAGTACTAATGGGTATCAACATTTTCTAACGGATCGTGAGTGTGCGTTAGGTATAAAAAAGTTTTTGTAAGCAACCTTTATAACTCTTAGAAAAGATTATCCAAGTTAATTTCTTCTGCACTAGGGCATAGCAGTTTATTGTTTTAACATTCGTTATTATTTTCTAACAGACTTGTCAAGAGATTATGTCAGATCAATACGAAACGAGTGAAAAAAAATTCACTCCCTGAAAAGATTATACAAGTGACTTTTGGGAACGAAAATGTGTTTAAAACTATGAAATGTAATGACAGTTTTAATTTATAACAGATTCATCAATAGCTTTATTTTATATAAACAATTGAATTTTTAAATCGTTCTCTAGGCCACAAAATTTTACGCAAAATTGTCAAGTCGGCGTAGTGAACTCATTTTCATAAAAGTAATCTATTAACATAGAATTCTAACCAATTCACCCACGGGAACAAATTATATTACTTCATTAGTTGTACGCGACATTTAAATTTGAGCGCGAACGCTTTGCATCAAGTTATGACTGCGCCCAGCGTTAGCGACTAACCCATAGAGCGCGAGGAATGCGTATTTAGATCGGCGCGCGGCCGCCATTGTAAAAATGTATGGAGAATTAAAAGCACTTTTTGATAAATTTGGACCTTTAATACCTAACAATAATTGAAATATTTGATGCGGACAAATTGTAATCTAAATCTTCATCTTTTTTTGAACTATGAAATAATTGTTAAAGTATAAAAAAACACTTAACGCCAGATTACGATTTTACAATTTTCGTCCAACTTTACTTAGTTGTCTAGGGTGAAATATTAATAATCTTATAATTTTTCCACAGAGAACTTGTTAACACATTCTTCAAAGTGCTAAATATGTAGTTTAGAAATGGATTCAACGACTAGTGTTGACGTTGTCTACTTAACGCCTTAACGGCAACTACCTATTTGTTCACATTTCGCTCGGTGCAGTCTTACTGACACCAAGTCCGGACGGCCTTTTCAGATTTTATATAAAATACAATGCTAAAATTTGACTTTTGTTACTATCTTATCTTGGTTAAATAAGATATCTTATATTGTATTGTTCATTAGGTGTATTATTGTCCTTCTTTTATTTAGCAACTTTTAGAAGAGTTGACAGTGCGTCTTTTTATTGATCTTACTAAATCAATGATTCATTAACAAAATGAATCGGTTCTTGGAAATATAAAACTAAATTTGACTTTAAGGTTGTTTACAAATATAATCCCATCATGTTAATAAATAGGTTTAAAAAGTTAGTTCTATTCGCATTGCACCGATACAATCTCGAATTATATTCGGGAAAGTAATTCAGAACGTCATATCATTCAAAATTTCAAACGAAAGCTTATTGCCTTAGGTTAAGGCGAGTAGATACGTGGAATGGTGAATAATACATTTTAAAGTCCTAAGGTTTGTATTCTAGCCAATGTAAAATTCTGGTAAAAAATATATGTTACTAGCATTTTCTCGCGGCTTCGCTCCCGTCAAAACCTATCCTACGGGAAAAATTTTTTTTTTGGGATAAAAAGTTGGTAGCCTATTTGTTAAGTTAGGGTATTAAATATCTCTGTTTTAAACTGCACGCATATCCGTTTTATCGTGAAGAAGAAACAAACATACACACATACTGGCGCTTTCATGATAAATGGGAAATTTTACTCGCAGTATGGATAATGCTATCACAAAATAGAAATATAAAATAAAAGAAGTAAGAAAGAAAAAGATTAAAGATAAACGATGTTATAATAAGTCACCAATAAACATCGAGTGCTTTACATGAGCATACTTTTACAAGGCTCACGAAAATGTATGTCTTGATTGGGTAACACTATTACCTGATTAAAAAAAAAAATTGGAGGAGATAAATAGTACATAACTACAGAGGCCGGGAAAAGTCAGTTCCTATTTGAGTATGATTTTGAAGGAAGTCCGAGTCCTTAAATTAATACGAATCCACGAACTGACATTTCCACCGAAGCCTGTATTCCTGTAGCCTGTTTTCTCCAAATATGCTTGGAAGTAATCACCAATCTTTATTTTGAATGGTTAAATCAGCAACTTCTAAACGCACGATTTTTTTTTAGAAGCCATACCTTATTTATCATTCGGAGATCGCAAGTCCAAAATAACTTTTTCTATTGGTTTGGACGGAATCATTTCAGATATATGAGTGTATATCATTATTTTCAAATATTTGTCAGGACAAAATATTTAAGATTTCCTAATTGTACAAGTCAACCTATGTTATGGCCTTTTTTATGTGGAATTGTAAAATTACAATTTTGACGTATTAATGTAAGCAAAAAACCATTACTATGATGTTTTAATTAATTTACAATAAAAGTTTTAATATTCTTGAGTGTAATCTTAGTAGGTCTGAATGAAAAAATCTCATTGGGTTGCTTCATACGTTCTTGTAGTGCGAGTGACGAATGGAGATGGACCGTATAACTCGTTTAACGGAATTTAAAAAATTGACAAGTAAAATAAACAGTTTCAACAAAAAAATATATATTGCTGATTACTAAATATCCTTATCCATTTATAATATATAATTTAAATTAAATGTCTGTATATTGAACGTACAGGGCTCGACGGAAATGTCAGTTCGTGGATTCTTATTAATTGAAGGACTCGGACTTCCTTCAATATCATACTCAAACACGAACTGAATTTTCCCGGCCTCTGCAGTTATGTACTCTTTATCTCCTCCAGTTTTTTATCCGTTACCAAATCAAGACATACATTTTGTGAGACTTGTAAAAGTAAACAGCACTCGATGCTTTATTAGTGACTATACAATCGTTTTTCTTTTTGTTTGTTTCTTACTTCTTTTATTTTCTTTTTAGGGTTCCGTAGTCAACTAGATTCGCCATGTCCGTCTGTCCGTCGGTCTGTCCGTCCGCGGCTTAGCTCCGTGATCATTAGTACTAGAAAGCTGAAATTTGGCATGAGTATGTGTATGTAACACGCCGACAAAACGGTATAATAAAAAAAATTTATTTTTTTCGGTTACCTCTCGAACACCTAAAGTGGGGGTGAATTATTATTTCAGTTTCAACACTAGTGTGTGGGGTGTCGCTAAATAGGTCTTTTAAAAATGATAGCGGTCTCTAAACATTATTTTTTGATAAGGTTAGCAGTTTTGTAAATATCAGTTCCGAAAATATAAAAAATAGTGTCCCCCCCCCTCTAACTTTTCAACCACGGGTCAAAAAATTATGGTAAGTTCATGAAAATAAGGCCTTATAATAAAATGAAATAAATAAAAATCATTTATTTCAGATTTTGGCTCCGTATAATGTGTTAGTAACATAGAACTTACCCCTAGTGTTAGACAGAGCAATATAAAAACAAAAATACAAAAACTAAAAATAAATTAAAACAAACCAAAGACACAAGACAGAGTGGGAGCGTGGCTCACAAGTCAGTCGTCCCATGCACATGGAGTTGCATCCAATGTGCCTGTATGGGACAGTCCAGCCTGCCAGCCACAACCTTTAGGATGCTGTTGGCACTGCCGCGCAACCGTCGCATCATTGAGGCTACTCGCTTGCGTAAAATAGCATGAAAGCCATCAACGCGCGCCTCGGCGGACATTTCCCGATGCGCTGCAGTAACGCGGCAGCCCCAACAGCAATCTAAACGCGTAAGACTTTCATAAGTACTTTCAATGAAAACTATATTGAACAAAATCGGTCGAGCCGTTTCTATTGTGAAGGATGAGCAACTACGGAACCCTACACTGAGCGTCACCCGAAATGCTTTTAATTATTTTTTCGACTTAAATGACGTTAGGAAACCCGTTTCATATAGAGACTCACGGGAGTTTTCAATGTAAAATACTATTTATAGATATAAAAGATACAACTATATTGTGATAGCAGTATCCGTATTGCGAGTAAAATTTCCCATTAATATTATAAAAGCGACAGTATGTGTCTATGTTTGTTTCTTTTTCACGTTAAAACAGCTGGACGGATATGTATGCAATTTGAAACAGAGATAGTTTATACCCTAACTTAAGAAATAGGCTACTTATTATCTTGGAAAAAATAAAACATCGTTCCCGTAGGATAGTATATACCAGGTTAAGTAACAAACATTTTTATCAAAATTTTACATTGGCTAGATTACAAGTCTTAGGACTTAAAATGTATTATTAACCATTTAACGTATCTACTCGCCTTAACCTAAGGTACAGCTCTTGTTTGAAATTTTGAATGACATGACGTTCGGAATTACTTACCCGAATATAATTCGGGAATGTATTGGTGCAATATGAATAGAACTAACTTTTCAAACCTATTTATTTAGATGATGGAATAATATTTGTAAACAACCTTAAAGTCAAATGTATATTTCCAAGAACCGATTCATTTTGTTAATTAAGGTTATATTTCTGAAAGATGAATGTTTACATTACAATCTGTCCGCATCAAATATTTCAATTATTGTTTGGTATTAAAGGTCCAGATTTATAACAAGTGCTTTTAATTCTCCATACACTTTTACAATAGCGGCCGCGCGCCGATCTAAATACGCATTCCTCGCTCTCTATGGGTTAGTCGCTAACGCTCTCGGTGCAGCCTTAACTTTATGCAAAGCGTTCGCGCTCAAATTTAAATGTCGCGTACAACTAATGAAGTAATATAATTTGTTCCCGTGGGTGAATTGGTTAGAATTGTATGTTTATAGATTACTTTCATGAAAATGAGTTCACTACGCCGACTTGACAATTTTGCGTAAAATTTTGTGGCCTAGAGAACGATTTAAAAATTCGATTGTTTATATAAAATAAAGCTATTGATGAATCTGTTATAAATTAAAACTGTCATTACTTTCCATAGTTTTAAACACATTTTATTTGCCAAAAGTCACTTGTATAATCTTTTCAGGGAGTGAATTTTTTTTCACTCGTTTCGTATTGTTCTGACATAATCTCTTGACAAGTCTGTTAGAAAATAATAACGAATGTTAAAACAATAAACTGCTATGCCCTAGTGCAGAAGAAATTAACTTGGATCATCTTTTCTAAGAGTTATAAAGGTTGCTTACAAAATTTTTTTATACCTAACGCACACTCACGATCCGTTAGACAATGTTCATACCCGTTAGAACTCCATATTACTTTGCTGATAAAAGAAAAAAAACGTACAATGCGAATTATTTTAGTTTAAGGTGTAATTATACCCTTCCCGTATCGGGCTATTAAGGCCTTTTTATTTTCTTATTTACATATAAGAGTATATTTAATCATATATTTTTTTTATTTCACTTTAAATATTTCACGTAACATTTGGTTTTGTTTAAGGTCATTTCAATATTTCACAAATAAATACTAAGAACAAGGTAAGTACATATATTCACGAACATTGGATGTAAATAAAACCGGCTAAAGTGCAAGTAGGACTCGGTCGGCAAAAGATTTACGTTTTTTGTATTGCAGCCCCACTTCTAAATATTTATTTATTTAATCTGTAGCGGCAACAGAAAGACGTGTAAATGTCAACTGTGTGTCTAGCTATCATGGTTTATGAGATACAGCCTGGTGACAGACAGCCAGACAGACAGATAGACAGTTGAGTCTTAGTAATAGCATCCTGTTTTTACCCTTTTAGTACGGAACCCTAAAAAAATAAAGAAATGGGAGAGCAAAAACCGCACGGAACGAACACATCGAAATAAACAAAGTCGACGTGGCTGGTGAATAGGTAGGACAAAAAGAGAGCCAGCAAATTAACGTCGTCTTACACAGCAGAGTTCATAATTATTGGAACTAGTTACTAACTAGTAACTAATAGTTACCATGGCAAATTAAGAAGCAGTCACGAAGTTTAAATAAGTTTAATGACACAACCCCGAAATACCAAATGCCTGCCTCTCAGTATAAATCTGATGTAGATTGAGGAAATACGAACGAGCAATATCGGCATTTTCAGTTCGTTTCGCCATGTTTCATGATGTCTGCTAGAATATTACCTATGACCCGGAGATGCTATGTAGGTATTATTTTCTAAAGTATGAGTCAAACGTGTTCTGTTAAAATCATGAGCATGAGTGTATTTTCAAAATGTTCGAATCGAAACTCTTGTTTCTCATATTAATGTTGATTATTACTTATAAATTTCAAAGGAGTTAGCACAACAGCCTTAGACGATGATATAAAATATTATTTAATCCTATTCAATAATTATAATTATGATACATTTATAATACAAAAATGCTTACATAATTATAAGTGAAAATTAAAATAACGCTTGTAATTTTTCTATCTTCGTTTCGGTTTCATGTTTCCTGTTTAGAAATATATCTAGTTGCGAACACCAAACACTTGACAGATTAGTGAAAGTAATGAACTGTTAATACAATTTTGTTCCAGGAAACACAATCACTAATTTGTTAGATGGACGAGTAAAAAAACACTGTCTGGCCGAACCGCCGGCAGGGAGAAACAAAGAAAAAGAAATGCCTACCGAATGTGCTGCGAAATTTAATTCACTCGTAATCGTCTATGTTTGAAATTGATATCAAGCTTTGAATAGCTTGATAAATAGACTAGCTTTTTAAAGGAAACAAGGAGATCGGGACAAAAGATGAGTTCTTCCAGGGAGTAGATCCTGTTCGTACTCATTCATTTATTGTTATATTATCTAAGAAATAAAGGCCCTCAAAAAGAAAGAAATGGAAGTTAGTTTGATAAATCATTCAAATAGGTATTGAACATTTTTTTATCATGTAATTATGCATAAATTAATGTAACCTATATTCGATATTATTATTCAATTAACGATATTAACATCTAGTTTGATGCGAATGAAATGAATATCGAAACTTAGGCTCACAGGGAGTTATCTTTACAGGGAATGTTAGAAACTACTACAAAGTCTACCAATTACGGAAATTTGCATTGAATATATATGAATATGGTATTCTTATTTCAAATCGGCTATGTTATTTGCGCAACCAGAGTCCAAAGCCATGCTTTCACATACAAGCTCAGTTTCTGAACGTATTATGGCGTGAGCGTGATATAAAATTAAATTTCAATTTAGCGTGTTTTTGTCTGTCGATTTTTTGTATACCTACATGTGAAAGAGACAGCAGTGCAGTGAGGTTCAATTATTTCGATTTGAAGTAGGAAGATCAAGCATTGAGAAGGGTCCTCACACGGCATTCTAAATTTAAATCACTTTATTTCACGTTTGTAGTAAATCGAACCTTTGGACACCGTTATCCTGCAGCAAATTTTGCTTGTTGCTGAGGAAGCTGCGGGAAATTGAACGACAGAAGGTCGCTGTTAAGCATCATCTCGCCACATTATTTAATATAGATGACCCAATTCGGAAGCGGGATAAGAATGCGTGTACTTAAGGAAAAAAACAGAAACGGTAGAGGTATATTGTCAGTAAATAGGATAGAAGCTATAAAGAAAATGGAACCTACGAGTGGAACCCGTATCGTACTGTTATTCTCAAAACGCTATAAGCCGGCCGGAGGCGGCCGTTCTCGGGGATTCACGGAATTACGTTCGTTAACGCTGTGTAAGGATACCTATCTGGGTCTTGCTCAATTTACTATTCCTTAGGTGCTCTCAACGTCGAACTGCATCTATGCACATGATTAAAGCACCCGTCGTTCCTAGGACTTAATATTAGCTTAATGGTTAATTTGACGATGCATGGACGCTCTGATCCGTCGTCCACGCATCAGGCACCCAGCCAGTCTAATACCTACGCTCAAATTCGAGTAAGTAACAACTTTTGCTCAAAAAGTATATATCCTATATTGACGAACTAACAGACATGATTAGAGTAAACATAATTATCATTAGTCACTTATTTGTATAAGTTTCATACCTAAGCGTCGCGTGACAAGTGCGACTTTACCGACATAATTTAGAAATAGTATTTTATGCAATCGTTGCATAATAAAGTTTCTTAAAGTCGTGTACCGCGTTTAGGCCACGAGGCTTGCCGGGTGGTCTAAGTAAGGTACCTACGTGATTTTAAGACCTAATTGTGTAACTATTGCATACAATAGTTTTTATACGAGCAAAACGCAGAAAAACATTGTTTACTTTAATCGTTATTCCCCACTATGAATTTTTAATTTGATGTACCTAACCTTTTTCATTCAACTCAAACCGACCTATTAAAAATAGTCTTACCTGTATTGAACAGTTTTCGCCCGAAAGCTGCACTTCACGATGGAAGCAAGCCGTTTTGCACAGTGATAATATAGACCAAAATAAAGGATTTCACTCGAGGAGAAATTAGTTTCACCCCTTAGGAACAGAGATGGAGCCACTTATTCAAAAAAGTTTAAAAATTTCTAAATCCTGAACGGATACTCCGATTTTGACGATTGAGGTGCCAATCGGCAGATAATTACCCAATTTAACAAGAAAAAAATTGAAAATAGGTAGAAAATAATTTTGGATACCCAAAAAAACTTATTTCGGAAAAAAGTATTTGAAATTAGTGATTTTTTGGACTCGTAAAAATGTACGTACACAGTACCTTTTTATTTATTCATATTAATATACAAGTAATTTCAAATTTACCAAAAAAAAACCGCATATCATTAGCTTGTATAGTTCCAAAGTTATTGAAAAATACAGAGATGGCACCGCTGGGTCAAAAAATGTTAAAAAAAAATCTAAAACGTCAACGGATATTCCGATTTTGATAATTAAAGTGCCAATCGACAGATAATTACTTAAATTAGTTTGAAAAAATTAAATAAAAATTATAATAGGTAGTGCTAATAAATAAAAAAAAACACATTTCGACAAAAAAAAACATTTTATCGGGGGTTTTATGTAATTTCAGTGGCTCTGACATCTGGTTCGGTGGTCCAGTTGGTAGGACGCCCGTGTTGGTCCGGAAAGCCGTTGGAAACGCAGGGTCCTGTCTGAACCATAAAATTTTTCATTTTTCCGCTTCACTGTGCAAAACGGCTTGTTTCCATCACAAAGTGCAGCTTTTTTTCATAACAAATAGGACTACCTACAATAAAAACCGGCCAAGAGCATGTCGGCCACGCTCAGCTCAGTGTAGGGCCTCGTGATTGGTGAATTTTTTTGACAAGTAATTTCAACCAATCAGTGAGCATCAAATAAGCTTATGTTCTCTTTTTGAAATTATTAGAGTTGTGTAGAGAGATGTCTTATGAATATTAAAGTTCTGTAGCGGGTACCATAGAGTATAGAATTTTGTTACAGGATTAAAAAGTGCGTTATTGTGATTTTGCCTGTGAAATTATAATTGACAGATTAAAGTCTGCGAGTATAAAAAAATCATTTGAGTTGAGTAGAGAGATGTCTTATGAATATTAAAGTTCAGTAGCGGGTAGGTACCATATACGTAGAGTATAAAATTTTGGCACAGGTTTAAAAAGTGCGTTCTTGTGATTTTGTCTGTGAAATTCACACAGATTACAGTACGCAAGTATAAAAAAATTCTTTGCGGGTGGCCAGATTTCTCCTATTATCAATGAGGTATTTAAAAATTCTATTAGACAGAAATAAATACGAAATAGTTTCTAAGCTACATTGCGCTTAATTTTCACCGGGATTGCACGAAGTGGAACCAATTAGGTAATAAATAACACTGAAAATAGTGAAATTTGGCGGGTAGCCTCTTAATCCGAAAACTTATACAGTATAGTAAAATCATTCAAACTTCGCCGCTGCACTTCACTGCACTTCACTGCTTCGCTCTTTCATATCGTGTGATAAAAACATACCTACCAATTCGAAATTCGATTTTCGAATCCGACCTCGAATACGAAGACGTTCCTATAAATGTTATATCTCCTTTCTAGGATAAGAGTTAACAAACCTGTATATTTTACTTAAAATTGTATACAAAATTTAATTTGTTTGATCATGAACAAATTAACGGGTAGTTCAATGTGGCGGGATTATAGACTAAGTAATGTTAAATTATGTGTACATATATTAGTGTAAAATGTATTAGATACTCGTACTAAGTAAATTATTTGAACGGAAATAAATAATACTAATCGTCAAAAGCATTGAATCACATTACAAGCAGTTCTACCTAAAACAGGAATACCTCACCACCTACAAAACAAACGACGGTAGAAAGGCGTCACTCATTCCGCTGCCAGGTCATTCTGAAAAAGCGTGAAGAAATTCATAGTAGGTACTTAGGTGTGTCAAAAAATTTTCGCCGGAGAAAAGGAGCATGCAATAGTCAAATACGAAGTTTGTTGAGGATGTACTAAGTTATAGTTTTTGTACATCGTTAGAAGGAAATATGCACAACGTCTAATAATAAAAAAGTGGACGGAGGGATCGAGTTGTGTATAAAGTAAGCATACCCACAAATAATACGCATTGAACTATAATACAATCATCTTTATATTTTGTCACATGCATTAAAACCGGATGCACAAGTCACGTATTATGGTACTTATAGAAACCAATTTGAGTTATTTTGTCTCCTTTAGAAACCAATGAGCCGTGATGCAAGTATTCTATTATTATTTAATTTTGTTACTTGGTAGGTACCTATACATGAGACAATCCTCGTACTCGTAACCTGTATTTTAATAATAAGTACATTATTTGGTAATCACATCAGTGGCATTACCATCGTCATTTAATGGCTCAGCGACCCAAAATGAGTCTTGCGCTCCGACAAGAGTTGACACTACTTGTCTTGATGGCGGGATTAAGAAGAGGGCGTTTTCCCCCTATTCAATATTTGACGCATTCATTCTACGTGGCCTACCTAGCAGTAGTCGATATATGTTATTTCATTTCAAATATGTTTATTTGTGACAAAAAATTCGTAATAATTCAGCAAGTAGGTAGCTGTAATGAAATATTTGCAACAGGGCTTTCAGTTTTTGTTCAAGTTAATGAATATGTTGTACAGCCCGCCTCTATGGGCCGTTAAATGTAAAGTTCTATTCTACTCACTTAACTAACTAATTTTGTTTTGTGACTTAAAAAAAATATTATTTACATAATTTATCAGACCTCAAAGTTTAATCGTTAAGTCAGTGTATCGTAAATTGCTATTATTTTATGTGACATTTGACGTCTCTTAAAGATAAGCATTTAATATCAGTACAGTATGCTGTCGATTTAGTATTGGATTGCGTACATTGAAAACAACATTTAACTGGACTGGAGATATTTAAAAAAAGTTGCAGAACAAAAGATGCTCAGCTTGGAGAGCACAATTAAACCTTGCATTTAAAGCCAGGTCAGAGACACCCTGGTATATTAGGTACACGATGACTATTAAGTTATAGTGAAGAGTGCCACTCAAAACATGTCAATATGTAAATCAAAAAATAGAATAAATCAACGGAAATTTCATCTACATAATATAATTCTCTTTGATATTCAAATACAGGGTATGGAGTTATAATTCGGAATGTAGTTTAGGTACCTACTTCAAACAAGATGGTGAGTGTAAAGTGTTATTGTCGTTATTGTATATAATGAGTAACCCATTAATCTACTGCATGAGGAAACATAATTTACGTGGCTGTTCTGTGTTTCAAGTCATCCTTTCGCTTTAAATAAGTAGATCTTATTACTCCATAAAACATCGAATGGTTATCTTTAGCGTCAAATTACAGAGGCCAAAATGTCATGATAAATAGAGAAGCGATATAGCTGAGGTGTGTAGTGGGGTTGGGTGGTGTACGCACCGGGCTGGCTCCAGACGGTGGCCACGTCAAGCTTGAAGCTGCCCAGCAGCTTGTCGGCGCGCAGGATGTTGCGCGACTGCAGCACCTGCGGAAACAACACGCGTGTGCACTCAGCGCCGGATTCCTCCGGCCGAATACTTTATATACTTATGTATACTTAAAGTAACATCGCGCGGCACTTGCTGTAGCATTTTACATATATTTCATCTATTCATTCCAATAAGTCTAAGTACCTATACACAGCGAAAGGGAAAACACACTTTCCAGCGAGCCTTAAAAGTTATTTGTCGTGTGATTAAGAGGCCTTATTCGTTTTAAAAAGCTGATGGTTTTAGACATTCTTCTTTTCTCTATACAGTGCTATTGGGATTTATTGGTATATATTTGAAACCTACCTACAGTTAGAATTTTTCATTGATAATTTTTGTTTCAAAACTTACGACTCGACGCACGCAATGAAAACATGAAATAGCTATGTTACTACCTAGAAGTCGGGGAAAAGTATTATTCACTTCAAAAAGTTGGTTGAAATTATATATATTTTTGTCATGATATGAAAAAAAAATAGGAATAAAGGCCCCTTCATGAAAATATCCTAGATCCCATTTGTTCCTGCTAAAATATATGCAGGAAAAAAATAGGAAATAAGTGAATCATTTAGATATTTATTAATTGCTAATAGGCGCTCAATCGATTTCTATACCTACTTATTTCATCACTGCAATGACTATGTTGCGCAATATGTTACCAAACAAAAATGACGATATCGGCAAGAGGCTGTCAGTCAAAAACGACGTGAAAATGGGTGTCGCGACGCGTCAACAGCCAGGTACCTACCTAATTGAAGTCAAGCGCCGTTACCACGTGGAGTGTGTACAGTGTACACAATGTGGGAGCACGGACAAGATTACACCCCGCTTTGATTCGGATCGAATATTTTGATTTACATCCATGAAAACAACAACAAACATTTACTCGCAATAGTCATGTCTGGTACATTACTACATGGATATTTAGTATCGTGACATAAAATACTGCCGTCATAACGAAAAAGGGCATATCTAACATTTTTTTGTGAAATTGAGTTAGATACATATTCGGAAAGAGGAAAAAAAGGCGCATCTGTCTATATTTTTTTTTAATTTTCACAAAAAATGTTAGATGTGCCCTTTTTCGTTATGGCGGCAGAATACATAGATATGTCACACGAACTTTGTACCCAGTTTTGTAGCTATGTTTCACAAATAAATATAATGTATTCATATTCATTTATTGCAGTCATGAGTAGGTACAGTAGGGTGTTTACATAATATGGCAGTCAATACATGACGCCCTGTCAGGGCAATGCAATTATCTTAGGAACTAAATTACTTATATTAGATTTTACATAACAGTTTTAAATTAGGTAAATAATTAAGTATAAAAAATAAAAGATTAGTCATGGTATACAGGTCAAGTGAATTAGATAATGAACATTCAAATAAAAATGAAATAATCAAATGTCAGATACTTAAAACTAGATTGTATGAATTTGGGTACAAAACTTTAATAGTTCCTAACAAATAACAATATTTTTCATTTGTCTGATTTAAAAAATAAAAATATATAAGTCCGTGTAAAATAAAATAGATCAGTTCGAATACAATGTCAAAATAAATTATTTATGTATGTCGTTTAACTTAAAATTTGTCAGTTAAAAAGTCGTTTACAGTGTTAGCACTTTGTTATTAGTAGATCTTTAAATTTTTTTATAAATATATTATCGTATTTTTCAGTTTTAATTTCGTTCGGTATCTTATTATATATTTTTATAGCCATCACGTAGGTGCTCTTTGAGTGCATTTTTATTCTAGACAATGGCAGCATAAGCCGGTTTTTATGTCGCAGAGATTGAGTTGTAGGTCTTCCCTTGTCTTAAATATTTTTGAGTTTTGTCGTACAAACTTCCATATTTCTAAAATATAAATGCACGGTAGCGTGAGTATTTTCAGGTCCTTAAAATATTGTTTGCAAGAAGTAGTGTTATCTTTGTTTACTAAAATTCGGATAAGTTTTTTTTGTAGGGTTAAGAGAGATGGTGCATCGGTATTCGGTACTGTTTCCCCATAATATTATCCCGTATGTAAACCAGGAGTTTGCGTAGGCGTAGTATGTTGTTAGGGCGGACTGAAAGTTTGTAGTTTTCTTGACTTCCCGCTTATGTACCTTATATGTGCTTTCCAGGTAATGTTTTTGTCAATAACTAAACCAAACAATGAAAATTCTGATACAAGCTCTAATTTTTAATTATTATAAATATAATTAACATTTAGCGGCGCCTTTTGGTAACTATGGAATGTCATTAGTTTCGTTTTATTATAATTTATTTCGAGATTGTGTTAATTCATCCAAGTGGTTGTTTTGTCAAGTAGGTACAATGTGTATATTATATTATATTGATACATAGGTATATAAACAACTCAAACATCGTAGAGATACCACTTGCTCTTTGTTGCGTAGATTTAAGATGTTATTAATGTATTTCTATTTTACTGTTTTTAATCTAGCTATGTTTAATTTTAATTTACTTGGTGACCTCATTTATGAGATAATATTTCATAAAAAAATATTAATTCTGTGATACATCTATAATATAAGATAAACTGTAAATTATAATGCACTTTAAATGTATTTGCACATAGCATTTAGAGTAGTGCGCGGCCGCAGTTCGCATGCGACACGCCAGCGCGTCACTTCAATGTTCGTGTAACTCACTGTTCATAAACATAAAGGAAAATCGATGCGCCATGAACGCAAGCCAAGTGCTCACCTACTTGTATAAAATAACAACTCGAGTCGCGGGTAGGAGAATGCAAACAAAGGCTGGTTTTATTTTTTGTAATGCAATCGTGAAACTTTTGATTCAATCAGGTCAGATGGCAGATAAAAGCAAAAGAGAAATAGATTTTTAAGTTTTTAATGGAATTGAAAGGCTATAAATATTTAGAGGCTTCATTGAGTTTTAATTTAATTGTAATGTTAATGAATAAAACTTGTTAATAGAAATTGGTTTTTCTTAAGTAGGTATGAGTAATCTTCACTCTACTTACTGCGCCTGCTCAAAATTGAACAATTGCACTTGAACAAATATCAAATCTGAAATAATGTATTTTTTATTTATTTAAGGAGTTTGAAATAGGTGTCACAGATTACTTGGCCTTTTTTAGTAGTAGACATGAAGAACATCTATTCTGTGCAGATACCACCTCTTTATCGCATTTTTTTTCCAAACAGTTTCACTTCACATCTGTTTAATTTAACTAAGTTACACTTTTCTCCGAACTCAAAAACATTTTAGGATATTTTTTATCGTTGTAGGTAAGGTTTGGCAGGGTTCTTTTACGGAAGTTCTGAAAGGTTTGTTTGTGGTTTCAGGGAAAACTTAGTTGGAGCAATTAAGAAAATGAAGCAGTTTGGAAAACAGAATTAGCCCACTCGCCAGTAAATCCTATCTTTACTAGGTTTACTTTAACAGAAATGTATCTCGATGTTCGGACAAGGTATTACTGGCAGTAAATAGTGTCTCTATAACTGAGTATTCGCTAGTAAGAAAATTGGATATTGATACTCGATCGGTATCTACGTGCGTCGTGCAAGTCGTGCAGCTGGAAATACAAAGCACTACGTGTATACGAGAATGCCTACGGAGCACCATGTTCAGCCAGCAGCAACCTATGGCTAACACATGCGAATTCGCTATTTACGGAGGTCTCTCGCAGCTGCCCTGTATTACGAAAAGGGGTTGCATTCTTCGCAAGCCACGAGAAATGATCTCACGATACTATCCGCGACGCCATACGTTTCCATGGAGCCAATGCAATCTAAATATTATGGAAGAGGGCGCCTTCTGCACATTGAAACTTTGAAGTTACAAAGGAAAGTCAATGCAAGAATAGTAGATTGTTCAACAAGGGACTAAAACAAGCCATAGTGACACGAGATGTTTTAGCCACCCGAGCTAAGCGAGGGTGGCTAATAGTTCGAGTGTCATTATGGTTGTTTAGTCTCGCGTTAAACACTCTACTTTTCACTTTGAATGCGAGGAAAAGAAACGGCGTTCAATATAAAATTACAATATTTATTATAACAAAGTTTCTTACAATTACGTAGTACCTACAGTCGTTAATCCAACCTCAGAAAAATTCAAAGGACAATTTGTACAATTCTTTACATTTATATGTATAGTTTTCCCTTGAAAATTAAGCTGGGTCGGCGTGGTTTGTATTTGAGAAGTAAGTTCAATATTTTCACTCGAAATCGAGGTAAAAGTTGGAGAGATAAGTAGAGACGCAGACCGTTCCTCAAAAAGGCTGCCGATGGTTATTTCATTAGGCTCATTCTCATCCCACGATGTTGATGGGCGTGGGTCAAATGTTGGTTGTTATTTCTGCTTTGAGGATATTCCTTCGATAAATATTGTATTTATTTGGATTGACTCTTCTATACACATAGCCTTCAGCTTTAATAGGGTACTTGACACATGTAATGAATAATTATAAAACGTATTGTTACATGTAGCTTATGATTCCTAGAACCAAAGTAAGTAGTTACATTTCAATGAAAATGATTTAATAAATTAATATTATTTAAATAAGTTTTAGTTTTTTTTATCTGTGAGTCAAATGATCAAAACGACGCCATCTTGCTAATGACGTCACAGTGGCACAAACAAACGGCTGCTGTCAAAAATCAAAACTGACAACTGACAAAACCGTTAGTAGTTTATGTTGTTACGATTGGATTCATCTTCTCACACATTTAATAAATTTTTGGTTTATAATTAACACTCCAGATCTTCAAAAATGGAAGAACATATCAAAGCATGTAACTTACCGAAAGTGGATTCTTACATGGTAGCCCACTTTTTTGGTACGAATCCCGACTTTTGTTCAGCTGAATTTAGGAATGTAAAAAGTGCACAGTAAGTATGAATAATATGTTATTTGTTTATATATAATAAGATAGCCAATTCATTAGTTTTGTTACCAAATATACTATCACCTTGTATCATAGAATATCCTTTGTTATAGATCTTCAATAGAATCTTATGGCGATGATGCCATAGGTTATGTTCAGCTTCGACGTGAGGCGAGTCTGTGCACTGTTAAGTGTAAAGTGTGTCCGGAGCACAAAATAAGAAA
The DNA here is from genome assembly GCA_947623375.1 of Apotomis capreana. Lineage (NCBI taxonomy): Eukaryota > Metazoa > Arthropoda > Insecta > Lepidoptera > Tortricidae > Apotomis > Apotomis capreana. Next base: position 36,990,548 of record OX392498.1, on the reverse strand, counting down.
ACCACCATATGCCGTGACTATGGTTATTGATGAGAAGGAGAGTAAAGTTCTAACTGTGAGGAGCCATCTTGTATTTCAACAGAATGTTACTGGAAAAATTTGTGACCACGAATTGCAGTGCAGTGTATCACCCATATATTTACAAGTGTGCCAAACAATGACAATATTAAGAGCTCCGTGTTTATCGCCGCCGCAAATTCCCGCCGAGATGAAGACCTTTGAAATCGGGCTTACATTTTTGACCCCATGATATGTTGTCTATTTTAGATTCAACGCTAATGTTAGTACCTAACATCTTTACTCCAGTTATTTGTTGTACAATTATTATTAAATGTTTAAAAATAAAATAGTTTATTCATTTACTTGTTTCTATTATTCAATCTATTAACAATCATGTTGTAGTTTAGAAAAGAAAATTAAATATTTTACAAGGAAAATTTACTTCCGATTACTTTGTAACAAATTCGAGAGATTATGAGTAGTAACTAATAAAGAAGCGTGACGTAAAGCGCCCTGGAGCCGCTACTTTAGTGACTACAATCTGCAATGCTACGGAAAAAAACATATCTTACTATGTAATCCATACAAAGATACGACCTTTTTACCGTAGTATCGCAGTACTCAACTCATATTTTGGACCGAAAAACACGTAAAGTTAGCTATCTATGATTCTGACTGACAAGACAAGAGGAAGAGGCTATGGAGTGTAGAGGGAAGGAGTAGCATCTTTCATGGAAGAATGTAAAAAAAAAGTGTACAGCGGCAGTGGTAAATAGTCCCAAAAGGCTCCGGTAGCGCTAGCTAATTGGGAAAATTGTCCAACTATTCCAGCATTTTGATTTTAACAAAAAGTAACTGATATGATCTTTTAGGAACAGGTAATAGTCTAGCTCTCTTGCAATACTAGCGCCACCAATTTAACACCTTTCCTTTCGCCGGACAATTTTGTAGATATGAAAATTCTGCTCCTTCCTTTTTACACTTCAGAAAAAAGGTTCTGTTCTGCAGCTAATACACTTTCCTAAGTTAGTCAGTGACTAATTTAGTCATTACCTAATATAGGAAGGTGTAATATCCGCATTAGTCTGGTATGCCATTGTGACGTCACACTAAAATTATATCGCGTTTTGGCGCAAGCATGTGAGTGGTAACGAAAAAACCCAAATTGTACAAAAACTAACGCAGTAAAAAATTTTTTCTTAGTTTTATATTTCAATTTACGATAAGCTTAATACATTTAAACCGGTTTTCAATTTTTGTCAATAACCCTATTCTTCTTCACTGGAAGATGATGATTAGACTTATTTTGTCCGTAATTTATAGTGACACAATTAATTGGTAAAATTGGTGATTACAATTCAAGTTTAATAAGAGTAATGGTAATTATCATTCAAAATTCTAATAGAAAATTAAAATGTTCCGTGTTTCTTTTCTATTTTTTAAAGTGACGTTTTAAATGCCTGCATATTTAGTCAACAGATTCAAACTTAAAAACTATTTTATTTAAGACTAATATGGACTTAGGGACCATGGATGATAAAATTAATTCATCTTTAATATTATTAAATGCATTCGCATTCCTAATAATTAATCGTGTTTCATGAAATATAATCTTTTATTTTTATATTTTTGAGCAGTTGTAATTTTGAGGTTATTTCCACGCACCAAAAAGTTTGTATACCTTTCACTGAAAATGGCTACAAACCTCCATTCACATCGTGATTGGCTGTTTAGGGGTTTCCAAAGTAAATTAAAACAATTTTACTTTAATCCCTAGAGATTAATAAGGAGCTTTAGTCCCGATATGCAGAGACTAAAGTAACATATTAAGAGCATGAGAAGTGAAAAAAATATTCTTTAAAAGGTTGACAGAGAACTATGCGGATTTTTAACACTACGGGCAAACATCGAATGAGCTATTTATTGTCGCTAATCTAAACAAATACAATCACTGTGCCTATTTTCAATGGAGAACAGGGCGCTATTCCAGTGTTTTTAAAGATAACGCCAAATAAGTGATGTCTCAAGTGTACCGACTTTAACTGGCATGTTTGCGATTAGAGCTGCATAAAGTGACATCCCACGTTACACGTCAAGTTGAGTTTGCGCCCGATATCTATGGCGTCGCAAACTTATCGCCAACAGGTAGGTGAAGTGCCAATATACCAGGTATATCGTCGCCACTTCAGAAATTTCTCCGAGATATCAGAGAGATATGGAATTAGGGTCCTAAATTGTCACAGCCACACAGAGGGTCAGTGATGTAATGGGAATGTGGCTTATTGAAATTGGCGAACTACGATCAGCCAAAAGTTGCGTTTCTATAATAATGGTGTTTTAGGAAAGTACTACCTACTTCAGACGGCGCCGAGCGTTAGCCGTTAACGCGCCTATAACCATAGAGCGCGGGGAATGCGTATTGAGATTGGCGCGCGGCCGCCATATTAAAAATGTATGGAGAATTAAAAGCACTTTTTGATAAATCTGGACCTTTAATACCAAACAATAATTGAAATATTTGATGCGGACAAATTGTAATGTAAACATTCATCTTTTTTTTGAACTGAAAATCAGAATAGATTTCCATTGTTTATTTGAAGTATAAAAAAACACTTAACGCCTGCTTACGATTTTACAATTTTCGTCCAACTTTACTTAGTTTTCTAGGGTAAAATATTAATAATCTTATAATTTTTCCACTGAGAAGTTGTTAACACATTCTTCGAAGTGCTAAATATATAGGTAGTTTAGAAGTGGATTAAACAACTAGTGATGACGTTGTCTCTACTTAACGGCAACTCCCTATTTTTCACATTTTGCTCGGTGCAGTCTTCAGATACTAAAGTTCGACAAAGCTACAAATAAATAATCAGTTATCCTCTATATTTCATCATAACCGCAGAATGTTCAATAGATCACAATATAGGGTTTTATATATTCAAATATGTCGGTCTATATTAAGACTTTGCAAACTTAACTTTCACCGATCAAAATATTGAAATTTTCGAACCGTAATTTGCACTTATAACGCCTTACATTTCGAAGTGGCAGCTGTGGCCACCGCCGGCGACAGCGCGCGCTCGCAGCGCCACGAAAGAAAAATTAACTAACTGATTGTGTGGCTAGTGGGTAAAAACTATCGATTCTCAACAGCCGTCGTATAAACTACTCTGCATTCATTTAGTTTTCATAGAGGTGTCAGTGCATCTGGAAAGGTACCTAAGTCACGACATCTAGTTACCAAGTTACGTACATGAGTTTTTGTGGAAGCTGGTGAAAAAGTGCCAAAATAGGTTTGTGTTATAATTGGGTTATTTACATCCTAAGGAACACGTGTGTACAAGAATATCAGTAAAATTATGTTTTTTAGTATATTTCTCTGACTATAAAGTTTAGTAGTCAGGGTACCTTGTCACGCCATGTCTTAAAAGCCTTTAAATTTTGAATAATTTTGTCAATATTTCCATAGCGGGTAGTCAACTACCTCTTTCTAAGATAAGGTATAGGATCGGTCTATAGCAAAATAATTTTTTGAACAAAGAAAATACTTAATGTTTTTTATAAGAAAACATTCAACTTGCATGACGCTTGTATGAAATAACAATTTATTTTAATTTAATACGTTTGCCATTACTTAGATCAGAGGCTGGAAAGGTGCTGAAGGTGAAGGTGCCGAGGGGCGTTTCTATATTAATTGTTTCTATATTAATAATAATTAATTTTTTGATCTCGAATTTAGTCAATGAAAAATTGAGCTGTGATTTTAGTTGTTTGATGTATATAATTAGTAATATTGATTGAAAGACTGATAAATCATAAATTATAGGTGCAGTTATGTACACAATTGAGTTATTTTTTCTAGTTACTCTATTTAGTTATGTAAGATAATGACTTAGCGTGACAAGGTACCTAGTTTAGTAAAATGCTAAACTTGATGTCTTACACGACTAAAACAGAAGTTTTTATAAATAAGAATACCTTGATTTCCGCTATAATTATCCTAAATAAAATTTTGTTACAGATATTTCTTGCATTATAGGTACTAAAATAGTGATCTTCAAGTTTAAGTTACTAAAGTTTAGTAAATGTCGTGACAAGGTACCCTAGTTACGTTTCCATACAAAAGTTTCGACCGAGTCACTAAACTTTATTGTTAAAAAAACTGCTTTAACACCATTTCTATTGTGGTACACCACGCTAAATACCATTTGATCTTGTGATATAGCATGAATATACAAATTATTTTGTTGGTTTTTAATATTATAAGTGATCTTTTTTGTAACTGTTAAAAATGCGGTAATTATAAAATTTCTTTATGATTATGGAGTTTTCTTTCATTCAATTGTCCCAAAATGCCATAGAATATGTAACTATGATGAGAAACTAACAGTTTTAATCTCGTTATTTTATGAATTGGGTATAATTAACACTTTCGTGTTTCTTACACCCTGGCATGTTCAACCTAAGAAATCAGAATAATTAACATGTATTTTTAGACAATTCACCTTTATTATAATTCTTTAACATTCAAAGATTATGATTATACCCTTCACTATGTAACTTCGAAGTAGAAGTGTGTTTTTGCCACTATAAACTTTAAATGCAATTTTCTCAACTTGTGCATTTCGGAAGTCGAAAATTCAAAAATTTATATAAAAATAGTGGTTCCACCTACAGTCATTATTCTTTTTTGTATTGATAGTAAATTTAATCTACTTTTTGGAACTATGCATTACTAAATACCTGAAACAAGGTACCTTTTCAGATGCACTGACACAGAGCTTTAATGGCACAGTACTTTATAGACATTAAGTAAACTATAAGCAACTAAATAGTTACGATACGAACCTACAACCAGTATACGTGTAAACTTATGTTAGAATGACGACATGGCTAGAAAATTTGCTTGAGGAAAACCTCGTGGGATCCAATATTTTAATAATTCATTCAGTCATATAAATAATGTATTTATAGTTCAAAGATGTAATAAAACTTCAACGTTTTCCAAGTTACTTTAACACTGATTTCATTAGGGGATTCTATTATAGAATAGGGTGAGGCAGCCCGCCGCGGGGAGCGCGACGCGGCAGGGCTGGTGCTCCGGCGCCTGTTTTATTATTCTCCATGCATTTACATTCCCCGGAAATCAACGCAACCTGACAAATAATCGCATACTTACTTTACATATTCAGCTCTGTGCTCCAAATGGAATGTACACATCTGGGTAAAGCAACGAGTAGCATAATATACCTACAATGAATAAGTTATCGACGCGTGTATGTATCCCCGGAGGCAACCCTTGTGAAACATTACCGCTTAGGGCAGGTACAAGGCAGGTGAGCCAGCGGCAGTCTCGACACTGAGACGATCACACGAATTTATAAAAAAAATTAAGGACCTTTGACATCCTGACGATAATACGATTTCGGAACTATCGGATATGGGACGCGCCGAAAACATGCAATATGTATTAAGTACATGTACTCTTCATACCTACACTACATGTAGTTTACATCGCTGAAGTTAGATATTCTTATTATTATTAACTTTTGACGCAAGGTTAAGAGAAGTCTAACGAATTTCAATGTAAATATAAGTTTGGACTGCTTTTGCTGAATAATGCTCCGACCCGCCGCCTACGCCATGTCGTACTAGTTGAAACTCAGCTCGTGTCGCGGGATGAGTACTTAATTCATGGCGACAGCCGCTTCTATGAAATTGCTTACATAAATATATAGGATTTACACATTAATAATTATGTATAGGTACTTCTATTTCGCTTTGCTGTTTAAAAATACCTGTAATCAATAATGAAACTTACCGACAGAGTGATAATCTTGTCGAACAGCATTATCGGGGGCATGTGGAAGTCGAAGACGAAATACTGAAAAAGAAAGTCTAATCAGTACCGCATGTACGTAGATATAAACTAAGAACATTAGGGAAGTACTCACTTAAAACAGTATGTTTCAACCGCCCTTTTCCGTGCGTTGCCAAATATTCACATATGTGAACGGTATATGTATATGAATATTTGGTAACGACGCGAAAGGGAAGTTGAAATGCTCCGCGGCCATACCCAGGTTAATTTAGTACATTCAGTTACTACGATTCCTAAGAATATTATGACTAGCTGTTTTCCGGTTTATCCAAACGAGAACCCATGTAATTGTTTTCTAGAATTTCCAATTGTAATCTGTCTTGCTAGCTGGAGCCGAAGCTAACGTACCTACTAGAAACATCAAGAGTATTTCAACGAAAAATCACCATTTTTTTTTTGTGATTATGATAATATTGATAATTATATTCTTTTTATTTTTTCTATCTTACCTACCGACTTACTCTTTTTTATTCATAAACTAACTACCGTTAACTCCGGTTTCACCAAGGGTGCTCAAGTGGATCGGTCGCTACGTGTGACTCGACGTCGTAGAACAACAATCCTTTTCTTCTTGTTTTAGTAAGACCACAGCGTCCACAGCAGCTAAGCTTTACACTAGTTATATACTGTAGGTGTTTTTGAACAATTATGTTAATTTCGTAGCAGGTATCATTAATAACACATTTGAGCAATTTAGCTCGTTTTGTTTGATGGGGTCTATATCGGATGGCATACAATTATTAGTCCTATCGTTGTGTCGCATAACGTCTTTTGTCCTAATAACGTATGGCATACACTTAATTCCGCATATGTTTGATTGTCCGAAATTGTTGCTCCTATTATCGTTTGTCCTAAATATTATTTGTCCTATCGTTTGATGTGGCTAAGATTCAACTATCGAACATAGCTATCGAAGGATTGATGTGCATAATTGTAATGTTCCTAATATTTAATGTGCTAAAAATTATTTTAACTACATTTCATTAAACCCAAATCTCGAAGATTTTTAAGCAAGCATTCTGACGCTCCGCTATCCATGGTCATAAAACAAACTAACCTAACCTACAGTTTTCGGTCTTTAAGCTAACCTACAGTTTTCGGTCTTTAACCTAACCTACAGTTTTCGGTCTTTAACCTAACCTACAGTTTTCGGTCTTTAACCTAACCTACTAACTGCTAAATGTTAATATACCTCCATGCAAGCAAGAATTCTGACGCTCCGCTATCCATGGTCATAAAACAAACCTAACCTAACCTACAGTTTGGTCTTACAATATTAGGATAGTGTGTTATGTGTTTTGACTACATGTCATTAAGCATACATCTTGATGATTTTTAGCAAGCAGAGTTTTCAAAGGGTCACAGTTCTACCTAACGCTCCTCCTCGCTTCGCTCGTCGTCGTACCTAACCTAACCAAAATCTGACCTGCCTGAAGGTAGAATACGTAACGATTCTGACTTCACGCCTACCATAGTTTAGTTTAGGTGCTGTAGGTAATTTTAGCCATTTTAATAATAGGCAAAGTAATTCTTAGGGCAATTCATGTTAGGAATATTATGCTTTAGGTAATTAGATTTTAGAGTTATCAATATTAGGACAAACTTGCTTTAGGACTTTAAATGAGTAGCAAAAATTATTAGGACAAACGAGTAGTATGCTATTCAACAGTATGCCAAACATTCTCGGCCAAACATTTCTAGGACAAAAAACGTTATGCGATACGACAGGCACCCTGTTTGATGGAATTGTCACCGAATACGGGAGAGTTTAGAATAACCAGGAATTACCAGCTCCGATAAGCGTCACTTAAATGTGCTATGCTTTATCTATGTATCATGCTAAGCCTGACACTTGTTATTAGCAGAATTGTGCTTAGATGCACAGTAAGCCAACAAAAGAGCAGAATTGTGCTTAGATGCACAGTAAGCCAACAAAAGAGCAGAATTGTGCTTAGATGCACAGTAAGCCAATAAAAGAGCAGAATTGTGCTTAGATGCACAGTAGCCAACAAAAGAGCAGAATTGTGCTTAGATACACAGTAGCCAACAAAAGAGCAGAATTGTGCTTAGATGCACAGTAGCCAACAAAAGAGCAGAATTGTGCTTAAATGCACAGTAGCCAACAAAAGAGCAGAATTGTGCTTAGATGCACAGTAGCCAACAAAAGAGCAGAATTGTGCTTAGATGCACAGTAAGCCAACAAAAGAGAGAAGTGAACTGTTATTCTTGATAGTGGACCGCGTATTTTTCAATCTACCTACTTCAAAAAAAGCGAAGGTGCTCAAGTCAACTGTGAGATTATTTTTTATCTGGTGATGGCATCCCCGAAAAATCGATGGAGCAGTAGGTCCAGTGTGTATTAAGTAGGTCTTATAATGCATCATCATCATAATCAGCCGAAAAATGTTTTCCACAACGATCGGTCTTGCGCCGCCCTCATCCAATTTCTACCCATAATCCTAATCGTTGGTCCACCTCGTGGGAGTCTTCCGGTTCACGGCGCCGCTCAAGAACCCTTCAGCATCATTTAGTGAAGTGAAATTGATTGTAATGACCACAGACGATCAGTGACAGGAATTGGAAAGGAAGGATCCGTGTAGAATGTTTTCAGTGTGTGGGATAGTTCTAGAAAGGTTGAGACCGTTAGTTGTAATTTACTCGGAGACGCGGTAGAGGACTATGTCATTATGAAATGCGTAATATCAGGTGACATAGCTGTTCTGTTCACATGGATATGTAATTACTTAGGTAGGTACAGTATATTATAAATGTTACTGCACGGTGTATAATGTAAATTCACCTGGACAAATATTTATTTAGGATTACGTATTATGTCAGAGCTGTATTATAAATTACTTGGATGTGAGCAAAGCGAACCTCTGCATGTTATGGCGTGCGAGTTTTTAATTGTACATTCCGCTTCACAACAGGGCTTGGCAACGGGACATACCTACGTTTTGAAATGGCTTAAGTGCGGTATATTTATTTTAGGTCTTTTTCGATTTTTTTGAGTCAGAGCTTAGAGAGGACTGTAAATGTGGACATAAGTTCATCGAAGATTTAAAATTAATGACACCATAATATGAGTGCAGTGGAGTAGCAGAAAACGCCTGGTTCTTAGTGAGTTTTGTAGAAAATAGCCGACATTCAGCCAACCCAAATAAATTCGGGGTTTATGTGATTTACTTTCTAATAACTAAGAGATGGTTGATCTATTTAAAATCCTACGTAGTTCCGTAGAATATTATAAATAGGTAAGCACCTACTTAAAATTCGAGTCTGGAATTTACAGTAGGTAATAAATCTACAAGACATAAATCTAGCTCCATTGTACCTATATCTTGGGTAGCGTTGGCAGGTACATCTAGTTTACCACTCCACCCTCGAAGCCACTAAAGCATATAAACCTCTAGTAGGTACTTAGGTTTTGAATAGAATTTGGAAAGCAGTTAAAATGTGATAAATTAGGTGTCATAAAGAAATTAGGTGTCATAGCCGCTGGAAAATTCACCTCGTTGTAGTAGGGGCAGTTGGTGCTCTCCTTGACGCTGGTGTACTTGCGGCTCTCGCCAACCTGCACGCACACTACGGGGTCCATGTTGAGGCCGGCTAGCTGGCGAGCCTCGATCACCGTCACGCACACTTGGAAGTCGGCCGCTTTCAGCGCCGAGGGCCCGGCGGTGTCCAGAGCGCTTCGTCTGCGATCACAACAAACGAGTCAAGTTAGTTACGTTACGTGTAGAAGTGGAGACACTTAAAACATAGAAAATACTCTCAAGTCATTAAATCTATGACGAGAGCATTCAAGAGCGTTTTGCTCCTAAGAGCATCCGATCTCTTCCAGTTAACCTTTGCTAATGTTATTATATTGTCTTTGTTATTATATTGTTATCATTTTTATAATAAAAAATACTCTGGATATGATACCTACGAATTGGAAGGTGCAGCGTGGGCATGGTGTCTAAAGGGTTGCCGATGGTCATGTAACAATAACGGGATCCCGTAGCAGCGCAAGATATTAGGCGGGTTCTTTATCCAGCTGTGCGTCATTTGTCTAAGTGATGCTGACGATATGGCAATAAACCAAGAGCTTACTTTACCTACACATTTTAAAGAGCGTTACGTAACGTACATCTTTTTAAGCTTCGGGGTGTCAGGCGGAGAGCGCGTGTCGACGAGCAGCTCATCGGACGACACGGAGGTCTGGCTGAGGGGGCGGTCGGGCTCACTAGAGGGCCCCGGTATCTCGAGCAGGCCGCGCTCCTCGTCGCCGCTGCTGTCGCGCGTGCGCGACCGCGCGCCCAGCCGTATCAAGCTGCGCACGCTCTTGAACGTCGTGGGCCGCTTGCGCTCGCGCTCCGCGATAGTCACTACCTTCTCGGAGCCCATCGATAGCCCCCGCCTGTGCAATACTTGAGATCATTAGATACACAAATGTATAAGAGATTTCTTTTCCCAAATAATTTTAAAACAAAGAATAACCAGCCATATTAATGTCATGTAATAGTGATAGTGGCCCAAGGCTTTCAATAAGGTTTAGCGTCTATTTTTTATATGTAGACTTCCGTTATAAGTATTTATATTTAATAAATTATCGTAACTTTATTCATTTACTACAAAAAGGATAAGTACCTACCTGAGTAAACGTTTGCCGACACTTTTCAGTTTGCGAGTGCGGGATTCATCGCCTGACTCTATATCGAGTACGGTATCCTTCTTTTGCAGCGATCGTTCAAGTATGTCTATGTGCCGCTGGGCGTCTCCCAGGGCGTTGTCCTCGTCCAGGTCGGAGTTGGCCGAGCTGTGGGCCGAGCCGGCGAGCGAGTCGTGCGCCGAGCCGCGCGCGGAGCCGTGCACGGACGCGGGTGCGGAGCCGGCGTCGCTGGCACGGCTGGTGCGGCTTACGGCGTCGTCGCTCAGCCCCGCTGCGGGCGGCGGCGGCGCTGTGTAGAATACGTCCATGTCCACGAACACCTGCACAATGTTTGTGTCATTTAGACTTTTATTTTCACATTTAGTATTAAAGAAATTATACAATTGAATTACCTATTAAGAGGCCTTATTCTATTTAAAAAAAAAAATTTTCATGTTATGGCAAATATATTGATAATTTGCACCAACTTTTTGAAGCGAATAACACCTTTTCCCGAGTTCTAGGTAGTAACATAGATATTTCATACTTTCATTGCGTGCAGTCGAAAATAAGTTAAAAAAAGTAATTTTCCGCGTGAATTTTGTCAATTTCGAGTAGATTTTAAAACAAAAATTATCAATCAAAAAATCAAACTGTAGGTTTCAAATATATACCAATAAATCCCAATAGCCCTCTTCTAGGTAATAACATAAATAATATGTTAAGAAAGGTGTTTGATCATAGAGAAAAATATCTAAAACAATCAGCATTTTAAAAGGAATAAGGCCTCTCTAACATAATAAAGGCAATCACTACATTTTAATAAGAAGCAGGCCTAATAAAGGGGTACTTTGGTATGTCGTAGTTTCGGATTAACTATATGGCACTACCTATATAGGTAAGTATGTCTTTTTAATAAAAAGGTACTTAGAAAGCCCAGGTAATTCAGAAATATTGTAATGAATAGAGGTTTTATAGATATCTAAGGGCTTCGGACCATGATTATCATCATCGTTTAATAACCACCCACTTTAAGTTCTAATCCCTATAAATAAGGAGAAGAAGATATAATCTGATGGTACGATTAACTCGCTAAAAATCATTTTTCTTGTTACCGGTATGGTATAATTTCATAATATGAATATATAAATTAATTAAGAGACCATAATAACTGAAGTAAGAGATAGTATTTTTTATTTTCTAACTCGTGTATGTAAGTAAAAAACGTATCGCATTTAATTTAGCTCTCTATGTACATTATGTTTGGTCAGCTACAGCTGCAGCACAGTTTACACTTTGGCAATTTTTTTGCTCACTTATCTGAACTTCTCCCAATGTAGATCACTGCGGTCATGTTTATTATATTTGCTTTAATTGCGGATATTACATTGTATGTGTGTAAATTTACGACGGACGGATTTTAATAGATACCTACTAATAGCGCGGTTTCAGTTGGATCGAATATTTACGTGCACCGCTTTCAGTATATATGTAGGTAGGTACTCTTATTTTTATTATGAAAACGTTTTATAAGAGCTTTCATACTTTGCGTTGATTAAGAACCGTAATGGTAACCATGTTGCGGTATATTTCAATATACATATCTCATTAGTAAAGGGTGGCACCCGAAAGCAAAGTGTACCTACACCTATTCACATGTTAAATAGTAGAGCTTAGGGCGAGTATTTAATGGGTGTATTTAATTTACATTATATCATTGTATACTTACGGTATAGCCAGCAAGATGGACCAAAAGAGACTAAATATTCAATAGTTGGCTAGTAGGCAGTTGGGTATTAAACAATCTACACAAACAAATGTCAAAGTCAGAGCTTAAGCCGGAAGACGGTCCCTAGGAATGTGGAAAACTGCTTGTTATTTTTAAAATGCCGCGCAACCCAAAGAGCAAAATTGTTTATGCTGGGTAGTAGGTATCTTTAACACAAAGAAACATTCAAGTGCCATTTTGTACCAGCTTTTATTTAACGTGTCGTGTTAGCTAAAATAGGATTTAAAACGTAACTTCCACGAAGTAAGAATACTCGTAATTGAACCGGAAGATTCCTGTAGCCATTACGCATATACTTACCTACCTACTCAACACAACGCTGCCTTGTTTGGTCCCTATGAGTTTGGTCGGATCAGTATTATCAACCCAATAAGGACCTAATGATGTCATGATGAAGTCAAGAGGTGGCTGTACCGGGTGTTGCCTATAATAGGAGCAGTAAATTAAAACATAAAATCTTCCCTTGAAACTGAACAACATTAGTTAAGCAACTTCTGAAAATAACGTGTATTAAATAAGACAAAGAAGCAATGTATTGCGAAATGTGCGTAATTTGTAGAGTGACAGCTATGTTAATGTTCAGGGAATGTCAATGTTGGACGACGTACATCGAAATACTATTAAATTTGTTTGACATGATGAAATTCTGAAAACTAACTTTTTTTAAAGTTGCTGAACAAATGCTGTTCAGTTTGAAGAGTAGAATCTATCTTTTTAATTTATTGCTCCTATTACAGGCAACACCCTATAGGTACCTATACAAATTCTTAAGAGGTATTCATCATAAGACTCTCCTTCTTAGCTTTGTTAGCTTTGGTTCGATACGTACACAGGTACAAGTAGTTAGCGTGTTGTTCACATACAACTGGATTTCTACCGTCATGTCAACTTCAGGACGATTGCTTCAGCACCATTCTCTGTAGCTAGTGAAGACAAAGAAAGTGAAATCTAAATTTTAATTTGACTCTACATCACTGCTAAGCACGATAATTATCGATTTAGATGAGGTCCAGTGACGCACGACGAAGACACAAAATCGTCATCACTACATACTTAGTATAAAACAAAATCGCTTCCTACTGTCTGTCTGTCTGTCCCTATGTATGCTTAGATCTTTAAAACTAGGCAACGGATTTTGATGCGGTTTTTTAATAGATAGAGTGATTCAAGAGGAAGGTTTATAATATGTATAATACATGCATAATTTGTCAGCATTGCACCCGTGCGAAGCCGGGGCGGGTCGCTAGTTTACTCAATATAAACGCTTCCGTGTTTGGGTTTGTTTTGGACAGTGTTAGATTTATTTTAGCAAGTAATTACCTACCTCGGTGTCTTATGATGAAACCAAAGTTGCCACAGGAATCCTTGTTTCCTGAACATAACACAATCGTGTCTGGGTTTATTGGATTTGTTTTGACAAGACGTCAATGGTCATGTTCCTTATACAGATTAGACGATGAGTTCCAACAACCACCCCACGGTTACGAGATCCTAGACAATAAGATCCCGAAGTAGTCGCTGTGACAAGTTTCGTAATATCAAATAAAAATCGGCCAAGAGCATACACGCTCAGTGTAGGGTTCCGTAGTTGCTCATCCTTCACAATAGACTTAAGTTACGAGAAAGATTTCCAGCTCTATAAAAAGGTCGTAAACGCCAAAGTAATTGTAATTACTTATTACCTTCTGAAAGTCAACTTACGTCCTTTTAAGAAAATATGAAATTTTGCGATAACTCAAAAACGGCTCGACCGATTTTGTTCAATATAGTTTTCATTAAAAGTACTTATAGATAAGGCCTCATTTTCATGAATTTTTCCATGAAATGAAATGTTTTGACCCGTGGTTGAAAAGTTAGAGGGGGGGACGCTATTTTGAGAGGTAGGTACCCGCAAAATCTTTGTAGTTTTTATTTTACCGTTTTGTTGGCGTGATACATACACATACTCATACCAAATTTCAGCTTTCTACTTAGTACGGTATGATCACGGAACTAAGCCGCGGACGGACAGAAGGACAGACGGACATGGCGAAACTATATAAGGGTTCCTAGTTGACTACGGAACCCTAATATAAATATGGCTTAGTTAGGAAAACCATTTGTACCTATAATCGAGTAGCGATACTGCTCATCCTGTTTTTAAAAATTGTTATACCTACGTGTAGGTGCCTATTCCTGTCAGTTAATATCAACCTCTTATAGACCTACAATTTAAATATTTACAAAGTCAAGGAAAGGCATTAAGAACGTATGAAGAGGAAATTCCGAAACCTGCATTTGTAAGCTTGGAGGCGTCAATTATAATCGGAACCCCGCCTACATACAAAGAGCGTGCACGTTAAGCTCTGCGTTCTGGTCGCTATTGAAATCCGGGCGCGGACGACGTTACGAGCATAACATTCGCATTAGGTACGTTTACTTCAAAGAAATCCTTAAAAGTCTGTTTTTTTCTTTTTTTCAAATCAAATAATCTGGACTCTGGATTGGGCCAACCAAAGTGGATTGCGTCCTGCTTCTGCATAACGGCGGGCCTACCTAACGCAATGTTTTACAGAAAAACACAGTGTCGTCGCAGATAAATGCCCTCCTCTTCATAGTTAAAAAATATATAAAAGTTTATTCTATTTACTGTAATTCTGTAGGGTTCCATACCTCAAATGGCAAGAACGGAACCCTTATAGGTATAGGACCACTTTGTGTCCCCTTTTCTCAGGAACGCGTGAAGGTATCAAGCTGAAATTAATATCAAATATCATATACCCCTTGGAGCCGTGATAAAATTACACTTCCAAGTCAACATTGACGCTGGCAAGATGACAACCTATAGGGTACTTCTTGTTGACCTAGAATCGAGAAATTTGGCAAGATTAATTTAGCACAAGTAAATATAAACCCATATGTGTATGTACTTAGTTGGTAGGCGAACCCAGTTCAATGCATGGACACTTTTTTTCTCCTAATTAGATCAAGAGCTCGTGATTCTGAGTAGAAATTACCTAAAATATCTCCAAAATCTAAAAAATTGGGGAGTACAACAAAAAATAAAACGCCCCATTTAATCCTGTTGTACCTACCTACGAAGTATAGTTACTTGGATAGCTGAAAATGTCTAGTTACCCTAAAATATGGACGACATTGGATATCATGGCCAATGTGCATGTAACACAAGTGGGTCAGCGAGCTCAGGCCCCAGGCGCCACACCGAGCCAGGAGGCACGGCTCGCTCGAGGTTATCATCATTAAAATTCAGAGCGACTAACGCGGCCGAACGCGCTACCCGCGACTCGGAAAATGTTTGGAGATACAATCACGGGCTCCCATTCCGGGGTATAGGTAGATATAATACGTAAGTATACGTATGTGCACAGCCAGCCCGCACGTGCCCTGCAAAGGCTTCTTCGTTAGCGTAGCGTGAAACTTAACGTGCAAAAATCTTCCAACTCCATTTATTTTCAACTCAACAGTCTAATAATAATAACCTCCCTATATATGTAATAATATGAATATCGGCGCAATGAATACCAAATCCAATACGTAACTGTATTATTATGAAAATATATACTAGTTACAGGTGTCTTCGGTGCTCGGGGTCCTTACCGCGAGCATTCTCTTGTAATGTAAATGTAACCAAAAATTTGTACAGTACAGGCAAATTTCTCGCGAGGCAGTACTTTTATAGTTGTAGATATATTGTCAACGTCAGTTTTCAAAAAGAGGAGGTTCTCAACAAGGTTTATTTGATTGTTAATAATTTTTATTTTAATTGTTGTTCCCTCAGAACTCCGTCATTTATGAACTGATTTAGATATTTTTTGTTCGAGAACATGGGCATACTGGTTTAAGGATTGCGTTTTGTCTGAAAATAGCACTCCACTCATAAAAAGTATTCTGTACTAAAGCTCCCACTTTTGCGCGAGGCTACAAAATGATGCCGAATCCGACCGGACTACCGGCCCCGTGGATCGGCTTGCAATCCCTAGTTGTGCTGGACAACACAGGTCTTCTTATTGTTACGATTCGATAAACGTAGCTAGTAATGAATACGCTTTATATTTAAGTATTTATTTATTACCAGCCAAAATTACTTAAGTACTTTTTGAAGACATTAATAGGTACCTACTATCCAGCGTATAGAGCGTAGTGATATTAATTACCTATGATCTCTACAGCGGCAATCAAATACATATTGTATTAGAAACTACGTTTCTTATTTAATAAATAGAAAGACTCGACCTTCGTACGTTATAGTACATTAAATACCTAGGGCGGGCGGTTCTTTTTGGGGAATGTCCCAGATCGCAGGTGTTATTATAAATATCCCTTGTTCTATATACATATGCGATCTGGGGCTTTACGAATAACCGCCTGTGGTTTGTCTAAAGTTTTACGTGTTGCCTTGGGCAGGAAGTGAGATTTTCTTCACAGCAGCAGCAGACAATCCTACTTAAGGCCTAGGGTAATGTAAAGATTTACCTACACAAGAAACCTTCCATTCTGGGTGCTCTGGGCTGTGTCGGTTTGTTGCATTGTACATTTATATTATAGCAGTGTGCGATTAGCCAAGTCCTTCTAAGCTCAAATTTATTAAAATGATAATATTTCCGTGAACAACATATAAAATAGTCCCATAAATAAGGTACTAAATAAATTATGTTGTTTATGTTCGGTAGGAGAGTTGACGAACCTGCAATATTTTTACATGTATTATTTTTGGTATATGAGTATATTATATTTGCAGACAAGTGTGAATATTGTTACGCCGGTAGGTTATGTGAAAACTTCAGACGTCAATTTCAGTGCTTTAGAAGCGTTTTCACGTGGTTTTCAGATACCTAAAACATGTTTCAGTCCGCTTCAGGCAACCCTCTATCAGATGATGCCATAACCTGAAAACCCGTCTCAGGCATTTTCACAGGACCCCCTTAATTAAATGTAATCTCTAATATTATTTTATAAACTACGTAGTACGGCTTAAAAAAACATTACAAAAATAACTTAAGTAGCACCTTTTATACAATATTTATTCGTTGGAGTTTCTCAAAGTCTCGTTAATCCCTTAATCTACAAGGATAACTTCCTTGTAGATTGTAGGTAGCCATATTTTTTTACTTACCATGTTTGGGTAACTCGATTTAGGGCAGTTAATTACAAGGTTTACAAGTCAACTATATCTGAATATAAAATAACTAATGCTGGCTGAGAAATTCGAATACAGTCAAGTGCAAACATAGGTATGTTATGTATCGATTTAATCCTCTCGTAAATATATACCAAATCTTTATTTCATCGGAACATATTTTTGAGAACGATGAGTCCACCTCTATTTTACACTTGACTGTGTAAAAAAACACTAACAATTTTTTATCAATGGAAATGGTAATGATAATTGATATATGTATAATATAAGCGACACGCAGTCAGAGCGGTACATTGCGGCGGCGGCGCGGCGGCCGGCTCGGCTGCCGAATAATACAAACATCATCCGTTCATTAACTATTTGGTTTCGCGGGCGACCGAACCGATGTTTACGCTCGGGACACAACACGCACACAATTAATTCACAATAAAAAAAACCTTTTGTACTTAATTGGTGTTTATTTTATGTGGCTAAGATGCTCTTCTTTGTGTCATTCAATTTTATAAACGCTACATTCAATTTATCCGAAACCTTCACAGTATATACAAATGTTTAATTTAAGTATGAGACTTTTAGCTTCATAAATTGTTTAGATTTTGGTCAAGTGACACAGTCAGTTCATAATATATAACTTTTCGTCGAGGTATAGTTAAATTGTGAATACTTTTAGGGTTCCTCACCAAAGTGATTGTAGCCCTAAGGTAGGAATTAGGGTTTAGTATTAAGGTAAACACTAAGTATGGCCAAGCATCTGCTCCATTGCCTGTCTCCCTGTCTTAATGGTCTTAATATCACAGGGCTTTAACTTTAGAATCGTAATATTAAATAGGCAAGTATTCGAAATAATATTCACAGAATGTTTAGTATTAAAATATTGCTGGTACACCATTAACTACATTAATAAAAATCCTAAAATCAAATAAAATAATAAAAATCTAATATTTACAACATAAAACAATTTACAAGTAGAGGAGTTCACATTAAAAACATCTTTGCACATTTCTTGCTCAAAAAGTGCGTTATTTTATTTTAGCTTGATGAAGCGGGGCTTAAATGGTACTTTTTAGCCCCTAGGGTTTAAATGGAAACCATATATATTCTTTGTAAATTAAAAATAAATCTTGTTAGCAGCCAGCGCCATACTAGAACTAGACACAGCCCAAGTAGCAAAATTTCGTCGTGTAAACGTTCTAGGACCATGTTTTTATTAGTCCTATAGAGCTCCAATAAACTACTACAAAACCGTGTTTAGGCCCATTTTATAGTGCAATTCCGTCTTATAGTAGTTTTATAATAGTCCAGTAGAGTGCAATTCAATTTTTAAAACATCTTGTTACGTGCACTTACAAGATAAAATGCTCCTATACGAGTAAGTCTCCGGAAAACGCACTTAATAAGCACAATTAGTCCTATAACGATCTGGCGCATGCCATTACTGGAGTAATTGATCCTTTTGTGGCCAGCGGGAATAGCGCTATAGGGCATGATGAATTCGTTTGTTTTTACTTCGTGCCAAGTGATGTGTCATAATAAAAACCGGCCAAGTGCGAGTCGGACTCGCGCACCGAGGGTTCCGTACAAACACTTTCCATCCCTAAGTGGTTAAGTTAAGTTTGCACCTGGTATGTATAGCGCCCCATATAAATTAGGTGCAAAGTTAGGTATTAAAAAAAAAAATTATGGTTTTCGTAATTATTCCTTTATCTATGCTATAAGACGTTGCTTCGTACCAAATTTCAAGATTCTGAGTTCACGGGAAGCACCCTGTAGGTTTTGATTCCCTTGCAAGTGTCGAAAATTTGCAAATTAGGTGCAAAGTTAGGTATTAAAAAAAAATTTATGGTTTTCGTAATTATTCCTTTATCTATGCTATAAGACGTTGCTTCGTACCAAATTTCAAGATTCTGAGTTCACGGGAAGCACCCTGTAGGTTTTGATTCCCTTGCAAGTGTCGAAAATTTGCGGCATAAACGGCTGTATCTTTTGATTGCGTTGGCTTAGAAGTTTGATTTTTTCACAGCTTCAAGGGACAGTAGACTTGAGTAATTGATATAAATTTCAGCTTCATACCTCCACGCGTTCCTGAGAAAAAGGGTCTTGACAGACGGACGGACAGACGGACAACAAAGTGATCCTATAAGGGTTCCGTTTTTTCCTTTTGAGGTACGGAACCCTAAAAATGAAGTAAAACATGGAAAAGTGTAAGTATTGACCATATCATGTTTCCAAAATGTGATTAAGTGTTAAACTTAAAATGTTATTTAGAGAAGTATGCCCAGATACTTTGCTGGCGAAATTAATTTTATTGATAATTTACATTACGCTAGAAAGCTTGTTTTCATGCCCCTCGTGAACAGTTTAATATTAAATATTATACAATTGTTTATTTTTTCGATAATTATATGAACAAAGTAGCCATTGCGCTTATGGCGGATCGGATGCACTTTAATTGCACGCGCCAGGACCTTTATAAAACCATTTGTTCTATGTCATGCTATTATAGAAAATAATTAACATCGCCATTTTTATCTTTAGGGTTCTTTTTGACTAAAGTGAACCGTGATGAAATTGATAGGATATCAATTTGAATTATACACTATTGAATATTCAGGGTAATATTTCAAGCGACTTCAAAATAGAGGAGGTTCTCTATTTGGTTGTATTTTTTTTTATAACTGGTACTAAAGATGTGCGTTGTATAACGTACAAATAAATATACGTAAACAAAATGTCAACCGTACCACCAACAAGTATATTCTTTCCAGCTAATTGTAAATGGAGATTTGCACGGAAATTAAATTATACATATAGTGACTTTATTGAATTTAGGTCAAAAGGTAAGACTAGCACCATACATTTCTAAATTATCTTCATTATTAAAACTATCATCTTCACAGGCATTTTTATGGTACGGAACCATCACGGATTTCACCCGTACCACTCTTCGTCTTCGTGGATGGCTGACATTCGACTATTAACAGCAAGTTCAAGACGCTTATAAGTAAAACTTACTTATAGCAATCATATAATATGCTAGTTTAGTGCCAATAATCTTTTAAAAGCAGCGACCGGGTTAAATCAGTCCTATAAATTGTTATCCTATAGTGACTTTTTCTATAACAGTTATAGGATTATACATCCTATAAAAGAAAGAAGTAAGACGGTAATAGAAGTGAACATTTTACTAAATGTGTTTATAGGACCAAACTATACACACTGGTAACAGTTTTATAAAACGCGCTTATAAGCCTGCCTATACCGTATACCAACATTTTCTATGGCACTTATAGGATTATACATCCTATGAAAGAAAGAAGTAAAACGGTAAAAGGAGTAAACATTTTACTAAATGCGTTTATAAGACTATTCTAGACACATTGGTAACAGTTTTATAAAGTGTGCTTATAAGCCTGTATGGCTTATAAGACACTTATAAAGTTATCCTATAGAAGTTAGAGAGACTAAGTTATAGGATTGATGGCTCTTGCACCTCAAATAGTCATGTACAATGTTGTTATAAGATAGTTGGTCAAATTTATAACCTTTATAAGACTCCTACAAGACAATTCGAGATAATGGTCATAGACAAGACGGCTATAGAACGGCTATAAGATGTTAAATCTTATATAGCGGGTCTTACAGGAGTGTTTTGCTACTTGGGAGATAATTAAAAAGTGACTGCTGATCAGATCAGCATCATTGCTATGCAGATTATTACAAACAATCCAAGAAGTTTCTGCAAGTAAATGTAGAGTTTATTTTTTTATTCGAAATACTAAAATTAGAACTCACTCAAATATTTATTGTAAATAAATGAATGAATACCTACAGTATAGGTAGTTATTAATTTTAGCTTAATAAATTAATAAATCAAAATGTTTTAAATAGGTACGAAACTACGAAATGCAATTTTGGTATTCCTAATAAATAAATAAACCGGTTAAGTGCGAGTCGGACTCGCGCACCGAGGGTTCCTAGCTTCCTACAAACACTTGCCATCCTTAAGTGCAACCAATCCCGTTTGTTGTATGGCAGCCCCCCTTAAATATTTATTTTATTTTATTTTTAGTATTTGTTGTTATAGCGGCACTAGAAATACATCATATGTATAAATTTCAACTGTCTAGCTATCACCGTTCTTGAGATACAGCCTGGTGACAGACGGACGAGAGGACGGACGGACAGCGAATTCTCAGTAATAGGGTCCCGTTTTTACCCTTTGGGTACGGACCCCCAAATCGACCCTATGGTCTATAGCTAGGTCGGTTTGATTGACTTCTGCGAGGCTCAAGAAAACATTAGATTACGAGTTTACGATTATAAGATTTTGTCTAATAATGGTCAATCAACGTAAAAAAAAAATGTGGAATGGAAGAAATTAAATTGAAGGATGATTTCGTAGCAGTCCCTTTAAACAATATTTTATAGTATATAAAAACGTGTACTAAAAAAAAGAAACAAACTCTGAAGAATTTGATAAGTGTTTTGAATGGGATTCGAAAAACACTTATTTTTAGAAATTCAATCTTGTCGAAAAAAATACGAACAAAACTTGACACGAATTTCGCCTCTCTAAGAGGCATCATCAGCAGGGTTAGCAAATCTATCCGCGACTTCGCTAGTTGCGCGACTCAGTGTCACCTGTCTTGCTCGCGCGATATTGAAAGAAAAGTGACAGGTAGTATTTGTAGCGCGACTAAGAGTCGCGTGTCACAGTTATGCTGAACGTGCAGGAGATGCTAGATGTCGACGGTGTGGCGCCCAGCAACGGAACTCCGTGACGTGTCGAGTTATGTATGTGTACCTAATTTTGGATTTGATGTGATTTGTTACATTTTTTTAGTATTTGCGTCTTTTTTTTTCGCGGTAAGAGGGTGAAAATATTAAATTAAAAATGAAAATGAAAATGAAAAATGTTTATTTCGGTTTTTGCAGTTTAACAACACAGTAAGGGTTGGGACATTCTATTAAGCATTAAATATGCTTGTGCCAGAATGAACCGCTCCTCCATCACTCGGACATTGAAAATGCATGAAAAAACGTTATTACATGTATATCGTAGATTAGCAAAGCAAATATTATTGTTTTTATTGGTCAATAATGTCATTGCAATCAGCAACCAAGGCAATAAACAAATACTTGAATGCTTACAGGAACAAGTACCTGCTAAAGATCTAAAAAATATAGAGGAGCAAAAATGTGTGTGCTACACACACACACGAGAGCAGTTTATTGCACTTCGTGCTGTTGAATTTTAACGTAGCTATGCTCGTGATTCAAACATAGAATCCTTCGCTTGCTCGGGACTCAAAATCAGCACTCGCATCAAAAAACAACTTTATTCTCTTGTTGCACATATAACGATTGCAATACCAGTCGGCAATAAGCAATACATCGTGCAAATTCTTGCAACAGGTATATTGAATGGCATGTCGCTACATTGCCTAAACAAACGACAGAGTAGGTACTCCTAAATAAGATATCTAACTTAGAAAAGTCATTCAGCGATTTCGAAAATTTTCACGTTCGGCGTTATAGCCATTTAACGATACGTCACTCTCATCCGCACAGGCATAACCCTCAACAAACTAAAATTTGTGTAATAGATTAATTAATTAGTTTTTACAATTTAATCAATGACGACGTGCCCAGAAATTGCGACATTAAGTCGAGTACAAACTGATCTCGACCCGGTTGAATGGTTCGGATTCTGAGCGATAATAAAGTTCTCAGGGCGCAACCGGTCCGCTCCACCCGTCTCCCATACATTATGCCGCTAGAATGAGCTCGAGTTAATTTACTCGCCACCATCTTCTGACATTACCATACTAAGTAGAAACATACATCTACATACAAATATCTACACGTTCTTTAGAATACATACGTGGTAGTTCAGCGTTAAATCATACTTTTAATTATTATTGGAGATGACTATCATTAAAAGTAAAAGAAAAATACAGTATGGAATCGAATGGAATTGAGTAAGAACGAATTTGTAGAAATATTTTCCATCAAATTTATGTGTCTGTGAATACACAAAACTTATTATACATGAACAGATCAATAGAACTACAACTTTAGTACTTCGCACTAGAATGTTAAAACACTTACATTTATCTATTAATAAATAAAGTTGTGGTAACATACGCACCGTGCTTGTTTAATGTAATATTAGATACTTATGTAAAATCGTACCGTTTACGTCGTAGGTACCTTACTCAGTATATTTTTAGGGTTCCATACCCAAAGGGTAAAAACGGGACCCTATTACTGAGACTTCGCTGTCCGTTCGTCCGCCTGTCACCAGGCTGTATCTCAAGAACGGTGATAGCTAGACAATTGAAATTTTCACAGATGATGTATTTCTATTGCCGCTATAACAACAAATACTAAAAATAAAATACAATAAATATTTAAGGGGGGCTCCCATACAACAAACATGTTATAGATTATGGTACGGAACCCTTCATGCGCGAGTCGGACTCGCTCTTGCCCAATTTTTTAAGGTATGATTCAAGATCATAGCCTTTCATCATATGAAACTGAATATCTAGAATTAAACTTCACGGAAATAGTTATTGGATTGCTTATAGTAATATATTGTTTGATATGATATTGTTTTCAACTTCGCAAGGCAATCTAATATTATTAGTTTTTCTAGCAACTCTCTGTTCCTCCCACAGTCTAACCGGAAACGGGTTTCTCGTTACGTTACAGAAGTAGCTTTTAAATCGATATCAAATGGCACGTGCCTGGGACCTAATTCGAGAATGCCGTTTGAGAGATTGCAAAACGTCAAAACTCTATTAGATATCAGTGATATCGCCTTTGAACTGTCATTAAAATGCGATGAGAGCTTCAAGTGACATATCTCATCTCAATTTTGGAAAAACGAAGTCGATAATGATTGTCTAAAATGCTATTCATGCATATGAATTTCTGTTTTGAACGAAACGTAACTGACTAATTTCACACACTACACGGTCAAGTTTAAGTATGCGCCTGTAATTTATACCGATGCCGTCAAAAACAAAGGAAACGGACATTAAGCGCGACTGGATTGACGAAGTTGCGATGTTCTAGTGATATCGCCACTTGTCAAGTAGGGACACGTCAAAAGTGACGGATGGCGATGAAATGTAGCGATCTCCAGCATCTCTCTAAAATTGGTCGAATTACCCCCCTTATCTAACAATTTCGTAAATAAGCAAAATAAACAGACGCCGATGTTATAACTAAAGCTCCTTTTGAAAGTAAAAGCCTGTAAAACTGATTATTACACCAAAAATAGAATTAAGTATTACGTATCTCATACGAGTAGATAACTCTCACGGGTTAACAAAAACGCAATTAAATGTTAAAGTAGGTAATGTTTTTTCATTTGGTTAATTACGCGTTTCATGAAATAACTAATGGTTAGTTCTTGGTTCTACTTCAGAGGTCCAATTCGGAAATCGAACTAATTTGCGCGATACTGTTGCTCACTTTTTTTTTAAAGATGCAAAGAAAATTTCGGTCATATTATTTTTAGTGAATCTGGCCAGCAAATGAATGAAAAGAAAATATGTTACTCACGCCTTCACGTCTTCATTTCGGAATCGAAATACCAAATCCCAATAAAAAAAACATATAGGTAACTACCTAAGTTAAAAGATATTTTCATTTTAGGTACATTCGCAAAGTGAAAACGATGGAAATTACGATTTTTCGTATGACGTATTACCGGCGCAATTTATTTGTAACTGTATTAAATTACAGTGTAGGTAAGTACCTACTAAGAAATGTGACTTGAAATTTAATATGTTCGCATTCGCACTGCTGAGGTGTGATGTATTATGTGTTATAAGTACTGACAATTCTCGCTCGTGCGTTTGTATCGCTCACTACACTCAGGATTCCAATTTAGAACTCGAATTTAAACTTGGCAGTATCACGGCACAAAGTAGAAAAAAACTATCGTTTTATATTTATAAATAATGACACAAAGGTAAATTAAGAAAGAAAAATTGAATGCGATCCACTACAAACCAAGCGGTATTACCACAAAAAAATATGAATCGATAAAAAGATTTTATACAAATATCGTTTTATAGTTTTATCTAAATAGCTTAAGAAAAATAAAGTAGAAACCAAGGACCATATACACATGTATAATGGTCCAGGGTCCTTGGTAGAAACATATTCTCAGATTTAATTGTAACAATGTTAATTTTATTCCGTAAGTACCTATAAAGATTGATGTTTAAAAAAAACTAGTTTCGTCCCAAAAATCGTGACTTTGTTTGCGTGGATATAACTACCTCATCTACACCTAGATATTTTTCTAGCAGGAACCACCGGTCGTTAGTGCTTACATAATAATGATATCGACTAACATGTTATCGATAACCACCACGTCAACGTTATAAAGAAATACGCACTATATAAACAAACAAACTGAAAGTTGTTTCATTTAGACTGCTCCATAATAACAACCTTATACCGCAAGTTAGAAAAAAAAATAGGAGGACCAAAAATTTACGAATTATGTCTATTTGAACATAATCGCTGGCACGCGAAGTGGATGTGTTTGCGGCGTCTACCAATTTAGGTCTGTGATTTTCCTCTATAATGTTGAAGTGGTGTTATCGATAACAGGATTGTCGATGTTTTTATTTTGTCAAGCACTAACAACACGTCGTTCGTGCTAGGAAAATCTCTAGGTGTACCATCTAATATACGGTATTTGATGACAGCTCTAATCAGCTACTCTTTATGAAAACACAGCTAAACTTTATTTTGATTCCGTGTATTTTTGAACGTGTGTTTAGTGGGTAGGTAGTATAAAATAGGTACTACTAGTACTATAAAATATATGTAAGTAAATTATAAGTATTCAAGTCTACAATCCCTTGGCTCGGTGAAAAAAAATATTTTACACGTTAAGGATGTACCTGGTTAAATCAACTTTTAAGTGCACCTTGTTGCTATGGTTACGCAAAATTTGTCCCTCGAACAACCTAAGCATATGAAACGGTATGAATGAATATGTCACTTGGACAACAGGGACACAACACAAAAAAGTTGATTCACCCACCTACGACCGTTTATGCCGCAATGAACGTACTTATATTTCGACATTCTCAAGGGAATTAAAAATTTGTAAGGTATTTTCCGTCAACTTAGATTTATGAAATTTAGCAAGTTCTACCGTATACCTACTGTAGTACAAGTATAGAGAAAAATCTGATAAATTATACATTAGTAATTAAATCATAGTCGGGCCACGGTCAGTGTAGGGTTCCGTAGTTGCCCATCCTTCACAATAGACGGGCTTAAAACAGCGGTTCTAAGGCCAAGGTTTAAATTACGAGAAATATTTCAAGCTCTTTAAAAAGGTCGTAAACGCCAAAGTAACTGTAATTACTTATTACCATTTTGACAGTTATCGATTAGACGCGTCAGATTGAGCGGAATGTTTTAATGCAGTATGGCACTTAACTAATATGTGTAACGTTTGAAGTATAAAGACACCACGCGGCACTTACGTCATTTTAAAGAAAATTATGAAATTATGCGATAACTCAAAAGCGGCTCAACCGATTTTATTCAATATAGTTTTCATTGAAAGTACTTATAAGGCCTCATTTTAATGAAGTTTTCCATAATTTTAGACTCGTGGTTGAAAAGTTAGAGGGAGAGGACGCTATATTTTGGATTTCCGGAGCGAATATTTATGAAACAGCTGAGCTGACTTTATCAAAAAATTATATTTGGAGACCCATATTATTTTTTAAAAGACCTATTCAACGATATCCCACACTAGTGTTGAAACGAAAAAAAAAATCACCCCCACTTAAGGTGTACGAGAGGTACCTACCCGAAAAAAAGTTTTTAATTTTGTTTTTATTTTACCGTTTTGTCGGCGTGATACATACACATACTCATACCAAATTTCAACTTTCTAGTACTAATGATCACGGAGCTAAGCCGCGGACGGACAGACGGACATACGGACAGCCGGACATGGCGAAACTATAAGGGTTCCTAGTTTTCTACGGAACCCTAAAAAGTATAGTTTTATACAAAGTATTTAATCACTCATCGTGGTTAAGGAACAGTATTTTGTACAAAATCCTCGGTGGGCAAGTCCGAGTCGTAGGGGAACCCGGGGCAATATGGGCCCCTTAAGGATATGTCGTGATAAAATGAGCATGGAGAAAAATACATAATTCCTTAAGTAGTAATTTATTACACTAACTAACAGTCGTTAATTATAACACAATAGTAGATTGTTAACCAAGGGTAGAAAGTGACCCACTGCACCCGAGATATTTCTGGCGCTCGAACGAAGTGAGAGCGCCAATAGTTCGAGGGTGAAATGGGTTATTTCACCCGAGTTAAACACTCTACTTTTCATTTTGACTGCGAGGAAAATAAAATACTACACGCACATGTCATAAGTGTGTTAAATTAATGTCCATGTCATTTTTAACCAATAATTAATAAAAGACACGGTATTTATATTTAATCTCGTTTTCATGCTTTTTCTATTGCAAACTTTCATCATTATTATTTTTAATAGAAAAAAAATTCAATATACGTACCGCCAACATTTAAAAAAAAACAAATCCAATGGTTTCTATTTTGTTTTTTATCTAAATGTACGATTCTATCAATAAATCAGGGACAGAATTATATGTATGTATTATGAATGTAATGCATATTTATTTTTAATAATTAGATGTAAATAAATTAAGCTTGCATATATCTAACTTTTGCAGACAATTTTTAATGGCCACTTACCACGGCCGACTAAAGATTGTACCTAATTTAGTTGGTCACGACGTGCATCTAGATGACATGACTCCGTGGCAATTAAAAAAAAATTACTTTCCACCCTAGGGATGGAAAAGCTATTTTCCTCCCGGCTATCTACTCATGAAAATGTCACTTTCCGAACAGGAGAGATGAAAAATAATTAGCTCTGTCTACCATTTCTGTGGTCCATTGACATTAAACCAAAAATTGCAAATTGCTCATATTGCCCCGTGCTCGGGACAATATATGGTCATACCTGGGGCACTATGAGTCGGAGCACTATGGGCAATAAACAAAAAAGTATATAAGCTAAAATATAGCACAACAGGAACAGATTATAAGGATTCTCAGGTCTACGGTCCCTTGAAGCTGTGAAAAAAATCAAACTTCTACGTTAACTTGAAAAAAATTTACGGCCGTTTATATGTCGCAAGAAACATACATTTCGGCACTCTCAAGGGAATCAAAATAATAGGGTACTTCCCGATGACGTAGAACTACAAAATTTGGCTTTTTCAAACATCATATTTGGAGCACTTAGTTGCCTTAAGTTTACACCTCGTTTGTATGCGGCGCCATAAATTTCTGGTGCAAACTTAACTCAACCAGACCAATTAAGACGGGATAAGTGAAAGCTTGTACGGAACCCTCGGTGCGCGAGTCAGACTCGCACTTGGCCAGTTTGTTCTACTACCTAAATCTGTGTATTGTAGAGGATGAAGAACCGAGCGCCGAAAGTGGTAGTGGTAATCCATTTTTCTGTTAATTACCGCGCAACACGTACGGACAGTCTCCACGCGAAATACAAGTTAAGGTGGAATTTCATTTAATAGGCAGTTTGAAAAATCCTGCACCTTTCGACTCGGGGTATTTACTCCTATTGTGTCGAGCGACTCCATTCTTAAAACGACGCCCATCAGGGCGTCGTTTTAAGAATGGATGCTAGGCATCAGCCTATTTTAAGGGAATACCTTAGAGTCTGCCTAAAAGTAAATTTAATCCGTGTTAGGTTCTGTTTTTTTATATATATATTTTAATAGTCCAACGTTAAAGGTTTTTTGATACTCAAAAAAATTAAAATGTCGAGTCAGACATTGTGCGAACCCGACTCATGCACGAAAAGCATCTCACTCTACTAAAAAAGGTTTAGAAAAAAGTTTCCTGTGAACCCAATTACCCATAGACGTATCCACGCCACGTGCTTGTGTTACGATTAATATATTTTTCACTTCTTCTGCTCGAAAAATAGGGTTTTTCAGTTTCCGGGCTCGTGGTCGTATTATTTATTTATTTATGCCAATGGAATTCTCTACCAGTCAACCATACCAGTCGGCCATACAGAAACTAGCAGTTGCTTCAGGATAATTAAAAGTCGTTAGAAAAATAATAATAATAAAAAAGAATAAAAAAAAGAACCGACTTCAATAAAACTAAAAAGCCATAAAAAAACCTGTTCAAGTAATGATTACATTTGAATCACCTTTTGAAGTCGGTGCCAAACCATTCAATTATTATATTTTTATATATTATAGTTTACGTGATCCATATAAAATACTTATGGCGGGGAAATCGGTCGGTCTTGAAGGCATGCATCTCGTTTGAAATATCTCCTAACTCCTAACCGTTAAGGAGTTATACCTTCCATCATCAGCTCAGCATAGGAAGATGATGACTATCAGACGCAAATTAAAACGTTGTTCATTTAAGATTAGGTTGTGCAGGATTATAAAGTTTTTCGTGAACAACGTTGTTTTCGAAGTCGGTCAAAATACAAAAACCTTCTCCTAAGTGTAACAAATGCTTTAGTGATTAAGCCCTCAGTGGTAACTGAGGCTTGTCTTCATCATCAGTTTCTCTTTACCAAATGGTGGTTTTCGAGTGCAAATGCTTGAACTACTGTAATAAACACTGAAATCGCCATAGATGTGCCCGTAATATTTCAGGAATTCCTTCGATTCCTCATGGATTCCGTCATCAGATCTTCACCATAATTTTATGGGACCAACTTGGAGATGTCTACTCATGAACCAAAAAAGAATTTTCCAAATCGACTCATCCGAATTGAGCACCCCCTCCTTTTTTGAAGTCGGTTAAAAACAGGACTAAAGCAATAAGTCAAAATGCGTATTATTCAGACACTATAGGCAAAGACCTTGGGAGGAAAGGGGTTGGTATATTTCATATTTTAGCTATTTAAAAACAGACCCGTGAAGTCCACAGCTCTCCTAGCAGAGCCACTAATTGATTGATTGGTGATCATCCGATAGAAACCATTATGTCAGGTTAGGCTGGCTTTATAAACTGTCTCAGAAAACAATGCTTTAAAAAGAACTATAGGGCAAAGCTACTCAAAAAATTTAGCGTAAACAGTATATGGTATGTTGGGGTTATGCCGGACGGATTTTGGACTAGTTAAGAGACCTCGCCAAAAATATTCATTTCTATATATCAGTACACGTGAAATTATCGAAATATGGCGCATATGGTAAATAAATATCAGTCCTTCAATCCTGATTATGGATAATTTTGAGTTATAGCTGGTTTCTGTTTTATCCCTGTGCAAAGATAGGATGACACTTTTTTTAGATTGGGACAAATAATTTTCCATCGAGGTGTAATACCGGATGTAAATTTAAAAGCGCTTCTAATGCTAGGAGAATAGCGTTTATAAAAGAATAGCGTTTGTTCTTGGGTCATGGATGTTATCTATATATGTATTTATATATTATGTATATCGTCGTCTAGTACCCATAGTACAAGCTTTGCTTAGTTTGAGACTAGGTCGATTTGTGTATGATTGTCCCTTAATATTTATTTATTTATTTAAGAATAATTTGTCCGGTGATACCCGTTCTGTAACGTGTATAAATTGCAGCCACCAATAACTGCAAACTTAAATGCTCTCATTGGATGTTTCATTTTTCGTAATTAGGCATCCGATCTTAAAGTTAAACCCTTAACTTAAACTAAAACAAACCCTAATTCAGAAATTTGGTGAATCTGAGACACTCAAACTATGAAACGTCACTTGAAAAAATTTGCGTCACTTGGAAAAATCATACTAAACCCTTTTTTTGGCTTCGCCGCAGTCGACTAAAAATAACGGAAGGAAAGTGTGATCTATAAAATCATTGAAATTTAAAATCTGAGAGAAATTTGACCATCTTAAAAATGAAAAAAATATCAATCACTGCTGTATTCTGAATGGGTATTGATCGGATTCCCTCCTTCCGATCTTCACCTGCAAGGCTGAAGATCGGATATCGGCCTACAGTAGTCCTAGGTCTATTTGGATCGGTTTTATGTAACCATAAACCTTCAAAACGCAATAGTCCAAGAAAATAATTACATAAAAGGCAATAGTTTCATCACAATATACAAAATAAATTTAAGGGAAAAGAACGGATTGACAAAAAACACACGAAGTTACCTTGCTCCCTTTAACAGCGCGTAGCACACGTCTAACATCACAGAGCGGCTGGTAGTGACATTCAGTCGGGTCGCGATGAAATATGGCGTCTTGCATGATTTTGCCAGCATTAAGAAATAAAGCCAAATTTGGCAGAAATTTAATTATCGGACATCCCCCACGTCCGGTGTTGACCTAACATACCTTACTGTTGTTGTAATTTTACTCGTTTATTCCGTACTAGCGGCCGCCCGCGACTTCATCCGCGTAGATTTTTGATCATGACAAAGATATTAAAATAGGTAAATGAATTTTATTCTTAGTTAAAATGGTCTAGACAATGCAATTGTTAAAGAATTTTTGAAGATTTTCCAATTAGATTACGGGAATTGTTTGCAGGATGCTTACTATTTATTCCGTCAGTTACCTGATGCTTTTAATCTTTGCCAAAAATGACTGCAAGATATAGAGCGACGCATGGATTTGGAGTTAGAAAATGGGGATCTTAGTTATTATAAGTGAGATTAAAAAAAAATGTTAAATAGGTATCGTAAGGCTGTTATAACAATCTTAGACTCAGCACTGGAAATCGAGAGATGGAGGCAGTTTAATGAAGAGTATCTCTTTCAATAATAATAAATAATAAACTTTATTTCATAACAATGATAAATGATGACCTCTTTTCATAAGAAGGCAGCACTGGTATTTTTACACGCCGGCCTGCCTATTAAACGAAAAGAGTGGTGTTGGCGGACTTCCCGAGGCTGGCCAAAATGTTTCTAAATGGTCTAGCAGGTACCCCAGTCTACAGGCTAGTAGTATTGTTTGAAGAGTGATTCAATATATTCTGGTGCTATAGTTCTCTATATCTATCAAGAAGCTAAATAAAGTAAGAATAGGTATATAAAGTATAAATTATTTATGTGCTGATAGACAACTCACTAAATATAGGAACACAAAAAGTTTGGAACACAATAAATAAGAGACAGCACTAAGAAAATATTGTTGACAGTCAACCATAGAAAAGGGGGTGCAAGTTCGTTTTAAAAAAAGGACGTAGTCACTGGGTAGTAGACAGGAAATAAAAAAAATATAAACTGATAACGTTAGCGTAACACTTCTTTATAAACAACATTAGCGGTGTTCCCCATACAAACTTTGCACCCCTTTTTAACCCCCTTAGAGGTAAAATTTTCCAAAACGCTGAAATCACTTTTTTTGTATTTATTTAAGTAAGCTATCTACAAAGTTTCAAGTCTCTAGTTCAAAAAATAAAGTTTCTCCCATATAAACATTGCACCCCTTTTCAACCCCCTTGGGGGTGAAATTTTCTAAAACACTGAAAGTACTTTTTGTGTTTTTGAATAAGTAATCATTCTACAAAGTTTCAAGTCTCTAACTCCAAAAAAAAGTTTACCCCATACAAACTTTGCACCCCTATTTAACCCTCTTAGGGGAGGTATTTCCAAAAATCCTTTCTTATCTCTAGCCCACGTTATAAAAGTAACCTACTGTGCAAAAATCAACTTTCTAACATTAGTAGTTTCGGCTGTGCGTTGATGAGTCAGTCAGCACTTCTTCTTTTATATATATAGATAGATAGAAGATAGATGAGCGAGTTCGAATTAACCCTGTTACCGACGAATTAGACAGCAGAGCCTTAGTAATGGGGTTCCGTTAGTATGGAAGTTGGGTGTGGAAGGTCAAAAAATTCCTTATGTTCTTGTAATAAATGTCTCTAAGACCAAAGTACTTTGCGATACATATACATGTTACGTCAGATGAAGTAATTTAATACCTATTAGTGTTACCTACACAAAGCATGTCTATTTAAGGAGTTATTTTAGCTTTTCTTGTGGTATTATTGTTCATGTATAGGCATATAAAATCTTCGCCATCTAAGGGAAGCATCTCACAATTGCTTTAGTTAGTGTGTCTCGTCCCAGATTTTCGCTCCCTTGGCCAATCTAGTCGCATCGTAACTCTGCCTGTGTAGAAATTTAATTATAGATTAAATAACCACAGCTAGGCTTATTATTACTTTTACTTTGAGTATACTGCTTAAAATATTATTTACTGGTGCTGGTTGTGCGAGGAATCAAATAAGTATGCTTAAATATATATTTAAACGTGAAAGAAATTGTTCCATTCCCTTTATTAAAATAATTTCAATCATTTACTTTTAGTGAAGTGCCGAAAGACCACAAAATGTAAAAATCTAGGAATATTATTTTTCTACATACCTACTACACTTTATCTTGTACCTGTCTTGTTTGTATTGTTGTGCGTAACGCAAGTCACAATGCTTTTATGTGAACCCAGGCAAGAATAAAACCGGACGAGTACCGCACGGCGCAAATTAGAGGCAGGTATGAGAGAGAAGTTAAGTAATTAGACGTACCTATTAAAAAGCATTTAAAAAGGCTGTTAAAACTTACTGCTTGTTCCCTGCTATTTTGTAATAACGATGAGTCAGTTAAAGAAAACTAAAAGAAATATAATTGAATTCGTTCTACTGGAAAATTGAATAAGCCAGCCTCTGAAATAGAACCACTTATGAAAAACCGGCTATTGACGGAGAATCGAAAACGGTGCGATGATCTGAATCCGGCACTGTGATTGGCTAGTGATGTGTCACCGGCGCGGATTTGTTACGCTGATGCTTGCTCTTCTGTCAGTAACGGAGAGCTATTCGTCGGCGATGAAGATCTATCGAGCCCAATATTATCTGGAGGAGCCTAAAGTTGACAAATGGCTAGTGATGTCTTACCGGCACAGGCTTGTTGCGTTCGTCCACCAGCGTGTCGGTGATGGAAAGCTGTCCGTCAGCTACGAGGATCTGCAGGCCGAGCCGGTAGACGCCGAGCAGGCGGGCCGCGCCCCATCGCCCGCGTGCCAGCAGCTGCAGCGTCAGCACCTCGCCAGCGCCCACAGCGCGCGTCACGCCCCACTCGAACCGCTGCAATCAATGATCTGAATAAACACCGTGTTCTATACAGGAGGACGTAAGTGGAAGAACGAAGTAGGTATGAATATGCAAAAAGGATGAATAATGAATGGATGATGACTAATATGTTTAAACATAAATTAAATGGATTAGTTATGAAACAATAAAGACTTCAATACGCTTCAATTTCTTTTTTAAGCAAAATATTATTTGATGAAACCGGTTTTTATAATCTTCATCAATTCATAATTCAACAAAACAATTAAAACTTGTATGACAGTCATGAACTTAAATGCAATCACTACCAAAGAGACAAATTACTTGTTTTTCATACAAAATTGGTAGTTACGACGCCGACGGCATATAGACGACGACGTCACGTCAATGTAGCCATTTCGTATTAATAAGTTCAAAATTGCCTACCCTACGTAATATGACTTCACGATAAAAAGCATGGCCCACGGTGGAAAAAGTTGTGCTAAGCGAGAATCAGAAGATAATCGCAAAGAAAATTGGCCAGAAGTTTGAGAAAATCCTTCACTTCCGGTCAAAACTTTAGCATGTGACTTGTGGCATCATTAGCCTTATAATCGTAGAGAGAGTAAACATGTCCAGTTGTGGAATGGCCGTAAGTGCCTGACAGACGGTGCCACAGATGGCCGCCAGACACGTTTTCCTACGTTAGTTTTCGTGCGTAGTATAACATCGTGACAAATATTGTTATAAACGCTTCCATATAATATTGTCTTTTTTTAACTGCTAGGTAAAAGTGTGTACCTAAGTACGTAAACGTGTATGATTTAACAAAGTAGTATCGACTCATAGTCGTGGCGGAAATTGAATAGATAGTATAAAACATGAACAAAATGGGTTTATATGAAGCTGTTTATGGGTGCCCATGGCCATCTGTCCCTTATCTAATCAGCTCTAAGTTACCAAGTTGTTGTATTGTCATGTGACTTATGTATAAAGTATCATCTCAATATGACAATGAAATGTAGGTTAATGTTTACTGTAAGTCGGACTTTGTATCAGATTACAAACCCCGTGAATGGGTATTGAATTGACGAGTGCACGCATCAGGGTACATATGGACTGCGTCTTGAGACTCTTGAATAGACTGAACCGTGAAATGATGTGGTTGAGAAATGGGAGAGAGTTGGGCTAAGCGAGAAAGAGAGAGAACACAAACTTTGATACCGGTAGTACCCCGCTGGGATAACGCTGAGGTGCCGTTTGCCTACCACTACCTACCTGCGTCCGTGCCCGTGCCTGGCGGAATTGAATAGGTATAGGTAGAGTTGAAATTTTCTGGTAAGTGTCATTTTCAGTTCAAAAAAAAACAAAATTCGTCCCTTCGGTGGACAAAAGTTAAGAGCTTGTATGAATCTAGGTTATGTTGCTATTACATCGGATTATAGAACAGGGAACGTTCTTTATACTCACAGGCATTTAATCAGAAAATTAGGACCTGGAATCCTTAATTTTGCAAATGTCCACCTGAAAGACACGCACCTAAATCTGACAATGAATGACCCAAGTATTATTTTCCGCCGCTTGAATCCGTTTGAGGTCGAAAACTTGGAATTTAAGACAAAAGTAAGACGAATATAAGACAAAAATATCTACAAACGGAATTATTCCACGCGTTTCAATGTGTTTCTGTAGAAATAAATAGGTATTTACACTTTATTTCAGCAAAACCGGCAATAAAATACTTACTCTTTGTTAAACATGAAAATACCTTTGCGTCGCTTTCAACGATAACAAAAACCTTTCTGAGTAGCGAGATGAAGTACACTGATAGAGTCTGGCTAGCCAAATAATGTTGACAGATATTTCCTTGTGGTATCACCAATTTTATTGTCTATGATTTAAACAATTTAGTAGGTGGGTCCTCTATAAATAATTTTGATACTTTTATGTACTAGTTCTAATAGGCAAGTTGGCTCATGTCAAATTGTAATAAACTAATGTTTATTCCGTATAGTATTTAGCAAAGGAAACCTAAATATATATTTTTGAATTCATAAAAGTGAAAGATGGCTGAAAAAATTGAACCCCCAAGTGGGTTAATAAGGGGATGAATCATGAAAGGTTGTATAAGGTACAAGTTTTATTTTAAGCCAGGAATTAGAAACTTCGTAAAAAGGTTATATAGTTAAAAACAAGGAAACTAATTTCAGCGTTTTTGAAAATTCATACCCTAAGGGTGCGAAAAAAGGGTTGAAAGTTTGTATAGAGAGCAAACATTTTTTTGAGCGCGGTACTTGAATCTTTGTATAAAGGCATACTATTGGAATACAAGAAAAGTCATTTCGGCGTTTTTAAAAATTCATCCCCTAAATAGTTCAAAAAGGGGTAGAAAGTTTGAATCCATTTCAAATTCTTTGAAACTTATATACATTTAAGATATCAAAATAACATTAATTGAACGTTATTAAAAATTCAACCTCTAAGGGGGTTAAAAGGGGGGTGAAATTTTGTCTCGGGGTTAAAATTTAATTTTAAGCTAGGAATTTGAAACTTAGTAAGAAGATTATTATTAAAATAAATGGGAAGAAAACTAATTTCAGCGTTTTTGATCATTCATCTCTCAAAGTGGTGAAAAAGGGGTTGAAAGTTTGTATGAAGATCAAACATTTTTGTGACTGTGGGGCTTAAATCTGTGTATAAAAGCACATTATTAGAATACAAGAAAAGTCATTTCAGCGTTTTTGAAAATTCAGCCCTTGTGGTGAAAAAGGGGTTGAAAGTTTGTATGGAGATCAAACCTTTTTTTGAGCGCGGGACTTTAAACTTAGACAACAAGAAAAGTGATTTCAGCGTTTTTGAAAATTCTGCCGTAAAGGTGGTAAAAAAAAAGTTTGAAAGTTTGTATGAAGATCAAACATTTCTTGAGTGCGGTAGGTACTTACTTGAAACTTTGTATAAACTTTGTATAAATTCGAATCCAAGAATTTATGAACATATGCAGTTATCATACGCGTATTATTATCAAACTCATCGAATTTAGTAAAGCTATTCTTTCCTAGATGGCACTAGCCGTACCTGATACCCATAAAATGATGCCACGTTACTAGGCAATTTAGCCGAAAAAAAAAGTAAAAATTGGGCAAGTGCGAGCCCGACTCGCGCATGAAGGGTTCCGTACCTATACATATATATAATCTATAACAAGTTTGTTGTATGGGAGCCCACTTTAATATTTATTTTATTTTATTTTTAGTATTTTTTGTTATAGCGGCAATAGAAATACATCATCTGTGAAAATTTCAACTGTCTAGTGAAAACCGTTGTTGAGATACAGCCTGGTGACAGACGGACGGACAGCGAAGTCTCAGTAATAGGGTCCCAGCTTTTAAGTCTACCAGAAATCCCCAGTAAATTTTCCATCAAAGCATCAACAATGAGTCAACAACATCACCAACAAGCGTCAACAATGAGTTATTTAGACCTCTAACTACTGCAGCTGTGTACCTAATACCTGCCATAATATATGTAATATGATATTAATTATGTAATTCTGCCACAGACAATTGTCTCCTTTTGTTCATTTGCTATTTTCCTCAACAATCAACTGCTATTTTTGTTGTATGAATTGAAATATGTTCATGTTGAACTACAAAAACCAGACATCAAAATCCACTTGAATTAAATCTCATACAACTTTCAAAGAAAGAAAAGTAATTTCGACATTTCTAAGATCTAAAAATAATACAAATGTAACATGATCATGATAAAATTCCAAGCGGACGAAGTCGCGGTACCTACTATATAAGAATAACGTGGCATTTTATACGTTTAAATAAGCTGCCCCTGAAATAGTGCAGTAGAAATCCGCCGGGATGTTCGGAGACGCGGCTCGTAAATATTCACAACAGACGACAAATCCAATTTGTTATCGAACACACCTGTGCTCATGATCACCCAGGACTGTGACCGCGAATATAGGAGTAAAACAAATACTTATATTCTGTAATTATTTTCATAAACGACATTTGCGTTTTGGCTCGTTAAGTAATGTCAATTGTATGTGTACCTACTCGTACATACCACAGAGTAAATCAAATCATTAGTTATTTAGGAGCATAAAAATCATTCTTTATTATTCTCTCTGTATACCCTTAAAATAAGTCTGTACTCGTAACAGCATTTTGCTAGTAACCGGGTAAAAAGTATGCAAGGAAAGTCGGGGAATGCCTAATGTCTGGTTATTCCGAATTTTACTAATATCTACTAAACGCGGTTACATTATTCGGAGACTTCGGAATTGCCCGAATACACCTTATTAGTAGAATATTTGAATGGAAATAACGAACAATAGCTCATTTTACCAAACATTTTTCTAGGCTTTGTGAGAATGTAGCAAATTTTCTCAAAACAGTTCTAACGGTCTTAATGCAATTTTGTATTCTATAGACAAAGCCTTCTTTAATCCAATCTTTACATACTTTTATAATAGTTCATATTCAGAGAACGGAAAATCGTCGTCGGGGCGCCTATTTGCCGCGCGACTTACCCACCCTTGCCATTTATTCTCTTTCCACTGTATTGTTTTGTTTTACAATCAATGTGTAAAATAGAGTGCTTAACGCCAAGTTCAAGGCATATAACGTAGAAGTACATATATGAAGTACTAGTAAACTACAGTAGTAAACTTAAAAATGTACATTATCCTGATGAAATCATCACACTTATCACATACTAATCAGCGGGCCTATGATGGTTGCTTTTATCACGCGTTAAATAAGTGACAAATAAGTCACGTTTTAACAAAGTGCGAGTGTGAGTGGAAGATGCTTTGTCACTTATTTATCACGTGATAAACGCAACTTTCATAGGCCCCCAGTAATATATTAATATATATTAGGGATTAATATTAATCACACTAATATCATAAACGTGAAAATGTGTGAGTGTGTTGGTATGTTTGTTACTTCTTCACGCTCAAATAGCTGGACCAATGGTATGACTGGATAGTGATACGAAGCCGGCGAGGCCTTTTCATGGCGAAGGCATGTATTGCTTTTCTCAAACATAGGCAATGTAATAAAAAATACACCACTCAGTAAAATATAATTCAGATGTTAAGCCAGGGGCCTAATTCGAGTGTCGATCGCCAAACGTCAGATCACCGTTAGATAACAGTCATCTCTCCGTGATCTCGCCTTTGAACTGTCATTAAAACGCGATGAGCTTAAAAGTGACATATCTCATCTCAATTTTGGAAATACGAAGGCGATAATGATTGTCAAAAATGTTATTCATGTATATAAATTTCTGTTTTGAACGAAACGTAACGGACTAATTTCACGTACTATGCGGTCAATTTAAAGTATGCGCCTGTTATTTATGCCGTCACATACAAAGAAATGGAAATTTTGAGCGTCCGAATTGACGAAGTTGCGATATCGCCACTTGTCAAGTAGGCACACGTCAAAAGTGACGGATGGCGATGAAAATGAGAGATCTCCATTATATCTCTAAAATTGGTCGAATACCCCCCCTGGTCATGAACACAGACGTCATCATATTTAAAAATGAACTTTCCGGCTTAGGCATTCAATTTTGTATAAAACTCCTTTACTGTTTTCTCGAGTTGTTCCGCCCGAAACGTGATACTTCGAAGCCTGTTATAACGCACTTTATGACGACATTTCATTGCATGTTTGAGAAAATAATTTACTGTAGGTGTTTCCACAGAGTCCTTTTAGCCCTTTTAGACCTAGTATGTATATAACTTATTTAAAGCAGTGAAAGCCCCAGGCTGTGTGATGTAC
Source organism: Apotomis capreana (assembly GCA_947623375.1). Taxonomy (NCBI): domain Eukaryota; kingdom Metazoa; phylum Arthropoda; class Insecta; order Lepidoptera; family Tortricidae; genus Apotomis; species Apotomis capreana. The sequence goes on along the minus strand of OX392498.1, from coordinate 36,950,169 downwards.
TAGGTATGTTTGTTATTTAATTATGGTCCGAACCCGAACTCTAGTTAGCTTCCATTTCGCGCCACGCCACATGTATTTGTAATGTGTCTGTCTGTAATAATATTTCATTAATGAGGCGTGTTCACGTGTGGACAGTTTCCTGCAGGCTGTATTCCATATTAGTTATTTCATTCAGTGCAGTAATTTATACGTAATATCCATTCATCAATTTAGTGAATTTTGTTTTATAAGCATAAAACCACTGTGAACATACGCCGCGTTTGCCGTTCGTTTATTGAATGTTGGTCTTCCGTTTTTAATCCTATACGTTTTTGCAGAATTTATGTAATGGTTGGTTTGGTTAGTATATGTATATTTAGGGATATACTTATCTGTTACTTTTCGACTTTAGGTGATGGTATGGTTTAAGGTCCAAAAGTATCGAACCTTTTCATTTCGCGCCTGTACAAGCCTTCTCTATTCCTTGCAAGCTTGATGAAAGCAGACGTAAAATGTAACCAAATCGTAATCGTAATGTAACTAATGAATAGGTTTATGTTAAGGTTTTATACATTACTAGCTTTTGCCCGCAACTACGTACCTACGCGTGGAACTTGATAAAAGGGATTATTAACTGCGCCTAAGCAAATGTAAGAGCAATTGTGCTTTTGGTCTAATAATTACATTTCCTACAGGGTCACCACACCCCAACAGAAATGTTCACTCATTTTTCAATCTTCTAAGGTATAATTTCCATGATGAAAACTATCCTATGTCCTTCCTCGGATCTTAAACTATCTCTATGCCAAATTTCATCAAAATCGATTCAGCGGTTTAAGCGTGAAGAGGTAACAGACAGACAGACACACTTTCGCATTTATAATATTAGTATGGATATTTCTCCTGCGTTGCTATTTAGTTTGTTTTCTCTGTTACTTTGCACTGCCTTTTTCTTGTCTCTGAATATTTTTTTGTTACTAGACTAATGTATTGTCCACATGAAAAAGGCGTGTTTTTCCTAACTATGCATGGCCTAAAGTAGTTACGCTTCGGAAACGTTATAATACCCATATCCCATATACATATTAATATGCTTCCCACATGAAAACCGAACGTACAGGTAAATTTATCCAATAAAATGTTCTAGCGAACACAAAAAAAATCTTATTAGCTACTCGTAATAGCTGCTTGCTTAAAGTTCCACGCAAGCGGCCGACTTCGACAATCGACTGAACTGACAGCTGCTAACAACATTTGACAGTAACGCGTTTACGGCGATCGCAGGTGACCCGTGACTAATGATTGGTGGGTCGCTAAGTTGTGACGCTTAATACGCAAAGGCGCGTTGTTAAATATTAAATTATACCTACTGATGATAATAATAAGAAAATCTATAATATTTCACTAGTTTCCATTATGGTGTAAAAAAATGTAATTTTAATTAATGTGTTTGTAAGATAAGTTATTTTATTGCTGCCAGACAACCCCACACAAATCGACTTAGTCCCAAATTAAGCTCTAGTAGGTAGGTACTCGTACAAAAAACATTCCATGACCCAGGAACAAAAATGTTCGAGCTCATCACACTAATATTAACCGTACCGGTCAAGTGTAAATCGAACTCTTGCACCGAGGGTTCCGCACGAACTATTAAATAACTGCATATTGCTCTAATAACGAAATATAAACTGTAGGTGAGCGACAAACTTAAAATTACTGTTAGAAAACTGTTTTACGTACTTTAAATAAAGATTATATTTTGTGATTTAATCACAAGTGTATACTTAACTTTTCTCTCATGTAAATGGGTTAGGACCAAAAAGTTAGATGAAATTAAGGCGTAGTTAGCGAGGAAATAAAAGCGATTGGAATAAGTTCCGTTGTGCGGCAAAAATTAACGAAACAATAAGGAACCTTAAAATAGAACCTTAAGGTACGTTATTGGAAGGTTAACTGTTGTCGCACAACGGAGACTGATACAAATATTAATTGTGTGAGTTAAGGGTGAGTTAAGTTTTTGGTCTTCACCCTAATAGCTCTTGAAAACAAGATGTTTGAAGGCTAATTGGGATATCAGGTTCATTGTCAGTTCAAAAAACAAAATTTGTCCCTTCGGTGGTCAAAAGTTAAGAGCTTGTATGAATCTAGGTTATGTTGCTATTAGGTACATCGGATTATAGAAGGGGGAATGTTCTTTATTCTCACAGGCATTTAATAAGAAAATTAGGAATCCTTAATTTCGCAAATGTCGACTGGAAAGACGCGCGCCTAAATCTGACAATGACCGGACCCATCAAAGAACGTCAAGAGTTCAAGACTCGACTCAGTACATGCCCTCGTCGTATCTTCGAGTACTTTGCTCATATTGCCAGGAAACCGAGTGATAATCTTGAAAAGCTCTCGTCACTAGCAAGATCGAAGGAAAGAGGCCACGAGTCCGATTTATTTATTTATTTATTACATACAAATTCACAGTACACATGACCAAAACATTTGTATGGTATACAAAAAGAAACCACCGCGGTGGTTGGATAGTTGGTCGGACGATCGCAACGGTGCACCGATGCGATCGTCCGACCAACTATCCAACCAACAATCTCGACGTGAAAGTTTACGAAGCCCTGTTAGACACGTCGCTAAGGACAGATACAAATGGCGTAATATCGTCAAAACTAAAGTGATGAACAGAAGTCATGACCATTACTTGCTAAATTTCATAGTTCTAGGCCAACGGCAAGTATCCTATAAATTTTGAGTCCCTTGAGAGTGTCGAAATATGTAGGTACGTTGTTTGCGGCATAAATGGCCATAGATATCTTTTTTTTTACGTTTACTTAGTACTTTGATTTTTTTACAGCAATCATCCTGGGTCTATAAACTTGAGTATGGTTTTAATTTCAACTCGATATCTCCACGTGTTCCCGAGATTGAGGGTCTTGGCAGACAGACGGACGGTCGAACAACAAAGTGATCTTATAAGGGTTCCATTATTTCTTTATAGGTACCCCTAAAAACGAGAGCCTACGTCGCGCATCCTGCGAGACTGAGAAAGTGCTGCCGATTTTACGGTGCGACTTTTGAAAGTAATTTTATTTCAAAATAAAATTACTTTCAAAAGTCGCACCGTAAAATCGGCAGCACTTTCGGGAAAGCTATAATTTTATTAACCGAGCGAGTGACGTCTCTCCGCATCAGCTTGGCCTAAAATGCTTTCGTATGTCGAGACGTTAGGATGTTCGACTGTTCTCACCTATAAGTCGAATATCGCCTCAAACGATTCTCATGAAATTTTATAAGTAGGTATGTAAATGACAAAGGCCATTTCTTTGTAACTTAACTGTTTAAGCTTACAGCTCTCAGACCCACTAGTTTTACAAACATAAAATGATGAAACATGTAAACGGCTAGTACGTAAGTACGTATTTAGTGCGACACACAATTTAAATGTTCTTCTACGTAAAGCTACCCCAGTTAGCCTCTTGGATTTTAATTTAGTGCGTTATAAGAAATTTCATGTTCGAGGTAAAGCGACCTTTCGATGCGAGCTCGTAGGTTACTTTCTTTTATCTTTTTAGGTATAACACTTCCTAAAATAGCTTTTTAGTTTTTCCCTGGAGGGCAGTTCTCGACTAATTGTACGCGTTGCAATTTGCAATATTATTACTTTCATCAGCGTAAGAGACGTCAAAAATGTTACGTGACAATTTTTGTTATAATAGTGACACTAGACTCTAATCCAAAAATACACGGGACCAAATTAAACTACCACTTACTTTTGGACACTGTACTATTTTTAATTGGACAAAAACTAAAAAAGAAGACGTGTTTTGATGGCTACTATTTTTTATGACGCCTCAAGCCAGTATCTTCATATAAACTTAATTATACTTATAGATCGTTTCAGACATTTCATAAAGTCATCAAATACCGCTATTTATATTCACAGAATAGCTTTCTCCGTGTACCTACTTATTTATATTTCACTCACTTTCTTTTGTGGACTATGAAAATAGGCAAAATATAAGATAAAATTTGTTGTTGACGTGACTCGAGCTATTTGGCCAGTCAATGTAATCTTTTATAATTTATAATTGATGTAGCTATAGGTATACCATCCGCTGAATCCGCAGTCATGTGGGATTTTTGCTTAAACTTAGTTATATACCTTAAATGTAGTCTCTTTATATTCTAAGATAAGATTTATCGGTCTTATCTGAACTTGACTTAACAGTAGAGACAGAAAAATTCCAAACAGCGAGAATTTCATTACTAATTCCTTTGCAACGGCATGGAATAGTAGTCAGACAATAGGGAAGATAATCTGCGTATTAATAGAATTGAAAGTCTGATATTATAATTCAATTAGGCAGGTCAGGTCGCCCGAGGTAAGTATATCTATAGATACAAAGACGTCTTTTGATGGTATCATAGAAGCGGAACATTTTAAGATCACCCCATACCCTTACTGCCCAAAGTTTTGCACTATATATTTCATTATAAAGCAGAGAGCTGTGGTAGTTATAAAATGCTGCATGATTATAAAGTAATCAAAAGATGCAATTGCCTCATAGACGTAATTACCTTAGGTGACCTTAAGTATTCAGCTGTATTACATACTCGATAAGTAAATAACGTCGATAGGAGATTGTACCCATAAATCTATACCATTTACGAGTAAAAGTACGGTTGACATCAATTTTCTTTGAATAATTCATACTTGAACATCGATAATGTTCAAATAGTTCAAAATCAACAGCGAGGACGAAATAGTGTTTTCACTTAAAATGAGATAAATGTGCTTTACAGGATTAAAGATCGCAATAGCTGAGTACTCGGGGCATAGATATACGACCGCTTTGTCATTCCAAATTTAAAAATATATAACTACTTATAAACAAAAATCTATTTCGTTTTAGATTTCAATTATTATGTAACTACTCCGCGGTGTAATTGGTCTCGTCGGGAAACTACGTAAGAAACGTTGAGTTGTAGAGGACCTTGACCTCCCTAGCAGGAAGTAGGCCGCGGGCAGCGCGCGCGTCCCTCTCCCGAGGTACGACCGCCGGCTAATCACTCGGCATTAGCATCAACTCATATTTACCCCCCCCCCGCACACACACACCCACACAAATAAAAAAAATAGCCGGCACTTAACGCGTGTTAAACCTACCTCATTCACGAATATTATTTCTTCGTTGTCCACCAGCACGGAGGACTGCTTGATGGAACCTGAAATAAAAAGTAGTAATTAGCTTTAAAATGTTCTTCTAAGTGGTGGTTGGGAGCTAGAACTAATTGGAAAATATCGTAATTACTTACATTACAGGTCGATTAATTGAATCGATTTCGCTATTATAACCTGGTTCAAATTCGATATTAACACAATACCGTGAAATACGCCAACTTTGCCTCCACAGGGAACTTTGCCCAAAACGCTACTTAAAAAAAGAAACGTTTCTGTAGACAATTTCAACATGATTCTGGCAACACTACTATTTTTAGTGGAAAATAGATTATATCTGTGGTATCACTGGGAATCACATTTGCGCGAAACTTCATTCCGTAACGTGTTAGGACTAGTTGAATAAGGTGCGTGATTTGGCGGGCCAATTCTAGGTGAAGTTCTGGTGTATTTTTTACAGAATGGGGAAGCCTCAGGTGAATGTATCTTATTGCTTGTTATAAAATAAGAACTGTAGATCATTTTTATTGTAGTTTGTACTAAAAATACTTATTAAAACCGGAGTTATGATGGTGGGCAATGTTATCTAGTAACTTGCTAACCTATGAATGCCAACATTGCCCAGACTAAAAAAAGGGTTAGGGTTGTCACCTTCTCGTAATTTTACCTGACTGCGTAAATAAAGGAGGGTTATGTATTTAAGGTAAGGTAAATTATATTTCTATTAAGCCGTTGTACTGTTAGCAGTAGCTGCATGTCATGTCATGTCACGTCCATAAAACAAAAAAAACATAGTATATTCAATTATGACAATTGTTTTTTAGATTATTCTAACGCGAAGTAACAAAATAACCGCCTAACTATTAGTATCCAATATTAAGCATACATTTTTCATTTTGATAATGGTACTGGTAAAGATGGTTTACTCAACTAAAAGTGACAACCCTGACAATTTCAAACTGCTTGATTCGGCTTGTATGGAGTAAAACAAAATACCTATGTAACATTGCACACCCATATTGCACACGTGTTTGTACAGTTAAGACCAAGATATTTACGTGGAACGCCATTATTACCCCAGATTTTATACTGATCCTTATCTTAACGTTGTAGGGGCTATAGTTACGAAAATAATCGATTTGGGCAATGTTTGAAAAAGTTTAGATAACTTTACCCGAGGTGAAAATTGATAAAAAAATTGATTAAATGTAGATTTAAAAATTGTTTCTCGTAATAAACGCATGCATATGAATACGATGGATGCGTTAGACAAAAAAAAACTTCATTCCGTCATAGAAAAAAGTAGAGAAATTCGGGTTTTTACGAAAAAAGCGGGCAAAGTTGGCATGTTTCACGGTACAATATTACGTCACAAAAAAATTGCAACGAGTGTGACTTAATGAATTGTTTCTTAACATGAACACTTCGCTATCGCATAAGTTATCGTGCTGAAGATTTGCATTATAGCTTCGCTCTACTTAATTATTACATGCGTAACATCTCGAAAAAATCGCTTGGCTTATGCGTTTTCTTCCCACTAGGTATAAGGATATGGAAATTATGTTCACCAGCTGAAACATGGAGAGTGTGCTGCAAGATAACAGAGATCAAAATGCGATTTTGATTCGAGCGTGGCTCTTCTTTGATCTTTGGCCACAAATTGTCAGCAACAGGTTAATTAATAATCTGAATAATTATAATTCCAACTTTGCTGTCCTCTGTTCTTTCATATCCGTATGAAAAAGCGAGTAATAAAAACACCAATACAAAATTCGATTTTCGAATCCGACCTCGAATAAGATGTCACGTTCCGATATGCGTTATACCATAAAATATAAAAAAAAACACCCGAAAAAGTATCAGTTACTACAAAATAAAAATTAACAACTGTGAGTATACCTATTTTTTTCTTTTAAATTGTAAAAATAGATTATTGTTCTAATAAGAAAAAAAAACCTTATAATAAAACCTACTGTATAATGTCATCACTTTGTCATAGATGCAGTTTCAAAACGTATTTATTTTGTTTCGTTATACCTTTTTTAGCGGCAGGAATCTATTACTACCTATCGTTATAATAATTGAAATCAGCAACAACAAAAACAACAAATAGAGTTCCCAAGTTAGTTTTATAAAAAGTTGGTAATGTTATCTATATTTTTGTATATGTCAAAAACTAGTAAGTAGATTTGTATGAAGTTTCAAGGAAATTACATATTGCTTTTTTGTTTCAGTTTATTGACCGAGCGAGAGAAGAGAGTGAAACATTTCTTTTTCAGCTTCGGTGAAATTTCTCTCGTATGTCTTTATACCTGGATTATGAATTTCCGGCTGTTCTCGCCTACAAGCCACATATCTCAACCGATTCTCATGAAATTTTATGCTGTTTTTAGTCTGTACAGTTAATTGATTTTTTTTTAAATGGCGGAAGTTGAATATGTAAACAATTACAAGTTTCTGTCATTTTTCTAAGCAATCTCCACTAGTATTATCACAGAGTAGTATAATGAGCAAAACTCAGTAGTAGTTAGTTATTTTTATTCCCAGTTTTCTATAACTTTAGTCCCTTTTTCACTAAAGTCAACATTCCGTATAGAATAAGTATAAACAAGTGCAACTACTCGTACCTCATCATGGCATAGCGGAGATGTATCCATTTGCTATTCGAACTGCTTTAAATGGTAGGTATTACAGATGTAGTGAATAAAGTCTCGTCTTCGTAATTGGTCGGAAAAGTTCGTATTGATCATCCTTTATCTATTGACGCTGGTGAAAAGGATAAAATATAAATATTAAAACGAGCTTTTACGGCTAAATACGATAGCAAAACTTTATTAAGTTGACATTTTAAGGGAGAGGGTAAAATTTGAAATTAAGCCCGCTCTTTTCATTTATCCTTTAGCCTAATTACTCGCCATTTACAATATTACGCTTATCAAAATTGAGTGTACGCATCCTTTAGTAATAAGAAACAATTTGTCAAATTCTCAATACTGTAAAGGTCGAACATCTTTACAGTTATCGTTAAAGGAGAGATCTCGGATGGACGACAGGGTCAAACATCTAATTTTGGCTTAGTAATGTGTTGGCTTTCGCCGGAAAATGGCATAACTCATTATTCGGAGAACTGACGAGGGTCTTTCCTGCAAATGTGGCATTGTTTAGCCTTAGCTTTAAAACATTATTTTTACTAAATAACTATGTTAATATAATATGTACCTGTTTTGTTAAGCTTACATGCAAAAAGTGTAATACTATCGCTATTTACAGTTCAATGAACCTACATGTCATCTGTCATTTTTGTAACGTACACATTAAGTGCAGAAACAGTAGGTTTGTGCAATATACAAAAAAATAGATTAGAGGCTACGATAAGCCATTATAACACGAAGTAATTATTTGGAAGAGCGAATGCAGTGAGCGAGTTTTTAGCCACAAGTTAAACACTCTTCTTTTCACTTTGACTGCGAGGAAATAATAAAAATAATATGTAAAACGCTTGAGAACGTTAGACCGTTAAGAGTTTTGCCAGTTAGAAACATTTATAGGAGACTGCCAATGCGCTGCGGCCGTTGGCCATTTTTCATAATTACCTACTGGACTTGAACATTGAGAATTTCATTTACATTGGTTCAAGTTATCCAGTCACTCTATAGGTACCTATTTAATTTCTAAAACGATTTGATGATCGTTCATGGACAACTACTATAGTTATTTACGATACAAGTGTGGAAGGTAGGTGATTTCAGACGAGTGTGATTTTTAGTTACGAGCGAGGTACGAGCGAGTGATTAAACAAACACGAGTCGGAAATCATCTTACACACGAGTTCCGTACAAAACTTTACTATGCATGTACGAGAAAATAGAAAATACTTTAATACTCACAAAGACTGTTTACATTGGAAAAAAAGTGTTTTGATTTGATTTATCCAACAAGAAGCCGTCGTTCACATTTTTTACTTCTTCAATAACATTTTACGGGTTTAAATTCATGATTCGTCCCTTTATCTCGCCATTATTTCAACAGATTTGCACAAAACAACTTCAAAATAAACTAGACATCAATAAAAAATGGCGGAGTTATTTGTAAACCGCGCTCGACATATCTACTACTGCGCTGCGCATGTGCAAAAGTATTTTTTTTAATATTCGTCTTATGTCAAAATGGCATCAGCGCGTGTACATTCAGCCAAATTTATTTAATGAATATCGATTTAAAGTTCGTTTATTAATCAAATTTTATCTGTAATGTAATTAATGACGTGTTAAATGAATGAATTAATTAAATATTGGTTTTATTGTACTTTTTACGTGATAATAATCGGTATTTGACTTATTTATCAAACTTTTTGTCAATAATAAAACCTCTTTATGTCAGGCTGTCAGATACGGCTAGAAAATGAAAAAAAATTGAAAGTAAAAAGCACTAGTGTGGAAAAGTAGTACTTTCCGCACAGTTTGAATGCCTAGAATATACGCTCTTTTCGAGCACATGCATTGTAAAGTATTTTTCTCAAAAATTGCATGTAATGTTGCCTTACCATCGCTAGATAGAGTAAGTGGAACATACCGAAGACTTTTTAGAAGTGTCCAGTAAACAGCGAGATTTTAAAGGAATCACTATTTGTCCAGTAAGTCATCATCCTCCTAGCCTTTGTCCCATTTTTTGAGAATGAATTCTCAATCGGGGTCGGCTACCTAAATCCCAAGATGTGGCGTAGGCACTAGTTTTTACGCAAGCGACTGCCATCTGACCTTCCAACCCAGAGGGGAAACTAGGCCTTATTGGGCTTAGGTGGTTTCCTCACGATGTTTTCCTTCACCGAAAAGCGAGTGGTAAATATCAAATGACATTCCGTACATAAGTTCCGAAAAACTCATTGGTACGGGCCGGGTTCGAACCCGCGACCTCCGGATTGAAAGTCGCATGCTCTAACCCCTAGGCTACCACAAGTATGTAATTCCTATTACGTATCAAGATATTTGAATATCGAAACACGATTTACATCGTCACCGACCTATAAAAAAACTAAGGATGTGAAGGCGATGAGGTCGTATATAAATGTAAAAAGGATGCATTCCACAAATTGTTTTAATTATTATAAGTACAGTGCGACAGCAAATTGTAGAAATTAAAAACCGGCCAAGTGCGAGTCGGACTCGCGCACCGAGGGTTCCGTACAAACACTTTCCATCCCTAAGTGTTTAAGTTAAGTTTGCACCTGGTATGTATAGCGCCCCATATAAATTAGGTGCAAACTTGCAAAGTTAGGTATTAAAAAAAAACTACTTACTAGATCTCGTTCAAAACAATTTTCGTTGGTAGTTTTTATAGTAATGTACATCATATGTTTTTTTTAGATTTTTCATTTCCTTATTTTAGAAGTTAGAGGGGGGGGGACCAACTTTTTTCCACTTTGGAAGCGTCTGTCACGCAAACTATTCGGTTTAGAAAAAAAATATTTTAGAAACCTCGACATCATTTTTGAAGACCTATCCATAGATACCCCACACGTATGTGTTTGATGAAAAAAAAAATTTTGAGTTTCAGTTCTAAGTATGGGGAGCCCCCATTATTTATTATTATTTTTTTTATTTTTGCATCAAAATCTTAATGCGGTTCACAGAATACATCTACCTACCAAGTTTCAACAGTATAGCTCTTATAGTTTCGGAAAAAAATGGCTGTGACATACGGACGGACAGACAGACAGACAGACATGACGAATCTATAAGGGTTCCGTTTTTTGCCATTTGGCTACGGAACCCTAAAAAGTGGCGTCCCTTTTTCATAGATTAAATAGAAAGAGACGACATTGCAGTATACACTTGCAATTTACACTAAGAGCAAATTTATGTAAAATAAAAAGAGGTTAGCACTATTGGCAGTATAAACGTAACTCAAGATGCATATTTAAAAAAAAAAAAGTAGCGACAAGGTTTAGTGCAGAAGTTTGTATGCAGCGTTTAGTTCATAATTGTGCTGTGTAAAATGACAATGATATTTCGGAATTCCTTCCTTTTTTGTATCGTTTAGAAAAAGCCTCGGAGTTAAAATTGAAGGTAAGCTTTATGATATGAAAATTAGTTAGAAAATACAACAATGTATAACAATAATTAAATTTTATCTTTATGACTTAGATTTGTAAGACAGTGCAAATAATTAAACGCAGTATTTATAAAAAAAGAAATTAAGGCGGGATTTAAATTAAAAGACAAAAATTTCAAATTTGTTTGTGTGATCTATTACAATAATTCAGCAAAAATGAGTTGGACGAGTCTGATTTCGAATAGACGGCACTCCTCCATACTTAAAAGCGGAGGCAGAGTTAGCTAAAATAATTTACTTCCGACTAAATCCAAGGAGATATAAAAAAATACAAGAGATTCATTAAATGAAAGGAAGAAAAGTTAATAATTGGTCAGATAATGAGTGATAAGGTCAGAATATTTCAACAATCTTTCTGAGACAATCGGATGGCTACAAAGGAAAGAAATCACAAATATTCAGCAGCAAAATATAGAAAAGTTCTTAAATCAAGCTCTAGATGATAACCATTTTGGCGATGAAGGTAAATAAATGCTGCCACTATTTGATAACGATATAACTATATCTTTTATCCAAGTATAAACTCATAATTATTTTTGTTATAGGTTGTTATCATGGGAGTTGTGTAATAATAAAAATGGGATACTTATAACAAAAATATTCATTGGAAAATGGCCGAATATAAATGTCACCTACAAAATATAATTTTAATCTAATTTTCTTGTTTAATTTTTGAGAAAAGCACTATACTTGCTTCGACCGTAAGAGCCATCCTGGCCTCGTATTATATCCGGACCTCGCCTACGGCTCGGTCCGTCTAATTCCTACTCGGCCAGTATGGCTTACTTACTGGTCTCTGCCGTAATGTACTATAACTCATAAGTACATCGTGAACTATAACAATAACATCTGCTCTACTTAGGCAGAACGGGATTCATTCAATTATGCGCGCCTACCTGCCTACTAAATAGCTTCAGACTAAAACAAATTAATAAATGCTGTAATATATACTTTTTATCTAGCCATAAAATTAAATATAGGGGTATAATTTTGTTTTCGCCATTAAGGGGCCAAGATATAGGGAAGTTCCATTTCCATTCCTGGACGCCTACTTTTATCTGTGGATTTTAGAGACTTTCGCTCGACGCGCGGGTTACACGTAATAGGGTACCTAATAGTTGTAAAATCACATTTACAACACGGTATCAAGATTTTGGGTGTTTAAGTTTATGACCGAACCGGGATGGAAAACTTCGTTTTACATATTTACAATATTTAAATACTTTCCGTATCATAACGGCTGTAACAGGTTAAGGAGAGGCCGCACGCACACGGGTGTCGCGGTCCGTGGAAGGCCGGGGCGGGGGTGAGCCACAGACAACCCCACGTAAATTTGCGATTCGATTATTATTATCCCTCTGATAATTACAAGCGCTTGTCCATGTTTCACTAGAGGGCAATTCTCAACGTCCTCCAAAGGCACTTCGTCGGCGATATAAAAAGTCGTTAAGTAGGTTACCTTATTATTGCTGTAAAACATACTCGTGCAAAAATATTAAATATTGAAGACGATAACAGTTTTTCGACTTATGATGTTTTATATACTGTTCACTCAATTTTAGTAAAATATGTTTAGTGTAAGTACTAATAAAATTTTACCTTTACAACTTAATACAAAGAAATAGCTAGTCGTAATTTACTTTAAGATTTTATTTATACAAAGAAAGTCTACCTGCTGCTAAGAGTGCGATGTCAACCCATGTTTCACGTCAGGTAATGAAGACGTTTATATACGTCGCCGTAATTTTCAACACACTAAGTTCAAAACATCTTGCGAGATTGTAAACGATGATAAATAGTTCACACTGAAAAATGTTTATAGCTCAACTAGTTTAACCACTTGAGAAAAAGCCAAACTGTGCTTATAGTCTGTACTTTTAGGCATTTAAAAAAATGTAAACAAACCGGAGCTGGCAAATTGACAGCAAACAATGGCAAATGTCAAACCGACAAAGTTAAAAATCACGTAAGGTAGGTGTTGCTACTTTAAACCTGTGACTTTCTATTTTAGTCGTGTTACTTCCAGTATAATGCAGCCTTTTGTGTTAAACCTCTGCAAATTTGGGTACTATAATACATACTTATATACCGTATAAAATCGACATTTTGTAATAAAATCTGTACTTACCGACCACCATTCTCATGTTTACGGCAGTTTATAAAACCATAAGTTAACCCCTAAATTTGACAAAAATTCGCTTATTCAAGCCTCGTTAAGGTAGAATAAAGCAAAAAAATGTGGTTCGATTTTTTTTTGAAAAAGATGGTGAAAGATTTTTTTATCCCACTATACACTGCCTAATTAAGGGTTAAATCTATTCCACGAGATGTTAACATTTTGTAAACTGTAGAAGAAACTACTTTCAAGAAAACTCAGGGGCTGTTAACAAAATAACGAGTGGTAAAATTGGCTGGACAGATTGTGATTTCGGTTGGTAAATGCAGGTTCGTTAACAAATTGATTGTTGGGGATAGATAAATTTACATGAACCTAGCGTAATCTTATCTTATATATATATAAAAGAAGAAGTCCTGACTGACTCATCAACGCACAGCCGAAACTACTAATGATAAAGAGTTGATTTTTGCACAGTAGGTTACTTTTATAACGTGGGCTAGGGATAAGAAGGGATTTTTGGAAATACCTCCCCTAAGAGGGTTAAATAGGGGTGCAAAGTTTGTATGGGGTACAAGTTTTATTTCATGCTAGGAACTTGAAACTTTGTAAAAAGGTATTAAAATAAAATGGAAGAAAACTAATTTCAGGGTTTTTGCAAATTCACCCCCTAAGGTGGTAAAAAAGGGGTTAAAAGTTTGTATGTGGGGAACTTTTTTTTTGAGCTAAAGACTTGAAACTTTGTAGAAAGATTACTTATTAAAAAAAAGTGTGTGTGTCAGCTCCGACGCACGACTGGAGTTTACTCTTCAGGCCAGGCGCGCACCACGATTTTTTTTTAGTCGCGCGATAATTTTGTCGCAGAAATAAGCGTACTTCTGGGTTTATGAAAATCGTGGTGCGCGCACTCTCATATAAACCCATATCTTGCATTTATGCGACAAAATTATCGCGCGACTAAAATCGTGGTGCGCGCCTGGCCTTAAGAACGATTATAAATTATATACTCAATACGTTTATTGCACATAATGATTAGTAAATAGTTTAAGTATCACATTATGTACCCTGTTGGGTGCTGCAAACAAGAACGAGAAGGTAGGCATTTACATAATATTAATATACGAGTATAATATACAGCAAAATTACAATATTTTACAAGGAAAATTTACAATACAATACAAGTACGCTTTATTGCACACCAAAAAACATTTACACAAGAAATTACAAATAAACAAATTAAAAAACGGTAGACAACAGGCGGTCTTATCGCTAAAGAGCGATCTCTTCCAGACAACCTTTGGGTAGTGGAGTAATTTACTTCCGATTGATCTTTAACAAATTGGAGAGATCATGAGTAGTAACTAAATAAGGAAGCGTGATGTAAAGCGCCCTCGAGTGGCTAGTTTAGTTACTAGAGTCTGCAGTGCTACGGAAAAAAACCGTATCTTACTATGAAACCCATACAAAGATACGACCTTTCTACCGTAGTATCGCAATACTTTTTTTTTTTTATCTATTAATTAAGGAGCTTTGATCATTTTTATGAACATGCCAGCTCCAGCAGGCCTAATACACAACATCATTCATCTAAAAGACATAGGTAAATTAAAACATAAACCGTATAAACTTAAAAATAACATGTACACGAAAACAACTAAATTTGTATACACTATTTACATAAAAACAACTGTATACAAATTTAGCCGATTCCGATAAGGGTTCCGCCAATATTGAATTGAACATTACATTCAAGAAAGATCAGCACCTCTAGCACAACTGTCATACGCGACTATTTCTCGCGCGAGATAATTACCCGTCTCTTTCTATGCGGTAATGTGAGAGAGTGCCGGGCGATGCTATGTCGAGCGACAAGAGTCGCGAACCCTAGTTGTGCTAGAGGGGCTGGTATTAGACCTAGCCATTTACATTAGACAAAAACAAACGTACAAAATCACCTTCCTTAAAAAAATCCTTAAATAAATCCAAAATCTCCTTAACAACAACTCCAAACAGCGTTTTGAACTTCTCCTCCCAACTTTCGGTAGAAAACAAAATATCCTTCGTCTTCTCAACCAGCCTTTCAAAAGTAATACGTCTCTTCTTCTTGTCCTTACTTTGTCTTTTATCTTCCATATCAGCCCGCTCAAGTAGGCTGATTGACCAATAGACACTCGGACCTCTTCACATCTGTTACTCTTTTTGAATTCCGCGGCTTACGAACCTCGTGTTGTGGCTCGCTCTCTAATCTGTACTGACTTACTGATCGCTGGCCCTCAGCCTGACAGACAGAATCTTCAGACTCTTTAGATTGTAACGGCTTCGACAAAACAGCATCTCTATATGACTTTCCAAAACTTAAGTCATTCTCAAAAACAGATGGCGCATCCTGACTACAAACATCCGTATCCTTTTTTTCCTTATTTTGCATATACAACCAAAAAGCCCGTTTATATATACATCCCTCAGCAGACATAATCCTGCGAATTTCTTACTCCTTCACAAAAACCGGGCACGACTTATCTAAGGCCATATGGCTGCCTTTACAATTAATGCATCTAAAAATAGTCGTTCCGCAATTGGCATGCTCCCCGCCGCATTTCGGACAAGTAACTTTAGTAGTAGGACAAAACCTGCTCAGATGACCGAACTTCCAACATATTGAACATTGGGTAACCGGGAAAGTGTACTGATTTACCTTAAATCAGCAACTGTAGGCATAAACATATGGCGGTAAAGAAGTTCCCTTAAAACACAGACGAATAGCTTCAGCCTTAACCCAACGCCCATCATGATCCAAACGGTTTAGTCTACATATTGACAAAATGTCTTCAGACCCTTCAATATTCTTTAAAAATTCGTCTTCCTCAACCTCCAACTCAACCTGCCTTATAATTCCATAAGTGCAGCATGCCATATTAGACCAATAAGAACGTCTCGTTTCATTGTTAAACTCCTGAGAAGCCAGAAGCTTCTCCGCATCATCCTTAGAGTTAAACTGTATGCGAACTTTACGTGGACCCATAACCCTTCAGGTGGCAGCGCCACCAGTTGCATGGCAGGAGAAGTGGCGCGTCTATTTTACAAAATTTACCGTTAAGTGGCAGGAACCGGGAGCCGGACCCAACGTCAAGTGGCAGAGATCCGGGAGCCGGATCGGACAAAACAAGCCGTTGGGTGGCAGGATCCGGCTCCCGGACCCTGTGCGATGTCTTATTTCGCACCCGAAATAAAACCGTTAAAACTATATCTTGCTTGCTCACACTTTCAAGATGCATTCGTCACTAAACAAGGACGGCATTCACTAACGGTCGAATTGCCGCGCAAAGCAAAGTTCGTTAGAAATTGCGTCATCTTCCCGACCCCCCCGACCATCACGCGTCGACCGCCGAGCCGTAAGCATTTTAAAAACCTTGTGGTTAGAAAATATTGTATAGTGAGGTGTAATAAAAAGGGTTATAGGTGTAAATAAATATATAGATTTGCCATTAAATTAGTTTTTTCTACGGTTCACTGTTTTTTTTCCTAATTATAGTTATTTTTATACATAAAGTGGTTAAAATTTAGTCATTCGACGATTGATCAAGACTAGCAAAATTTCCATAAATGGAATGGCATTAATTTCTATACAATAAATATGGCATTTTATGATGAATCCAACGATATATAGTTTATATACAACATCTATTTTTGTTCTTTGAGAAAAGATATGTTTTGTAACATGCGGAAATTCGCGATGACCACCCGTGGGAGGCCCGCCACTTAACGGTATATTTTGCCAAGATGGCTGTGCCACTTCTCCTGTCATGCAATCAGAAACCTTGCCACTCAACGGCTTGTTTTGTCAGGTCCGGCTCCCGGATGCCTGCCACTTGACGTGGGGTCCGGCTCCCGGTTTCTGCCACTCGAAGGGTTATACTTGACGGATATAATTCCTTTTATACCCTTAAATTGCAGCAACTTTGCCAAACCAATCTGTTTCGGTAAATCTTCTTTTGACACTATATAAACTTCAAATAGCTTGTCAGGCACAGGCACACCGTACGGCTCCAGCTGCGTTTTGGCGGTTGGTAAATCCCGCAAGCGTTTAGGTTTCCTGCCTATTGTGATAAAACTATCACTACAACCACAGCTTTCGTCGCTCAGACCACAAGCACGCTTCACCGCTATATGCCGCACATCCGACATGAACTCAGCGTCCGATACAATATCCGATTGACTCGGCCCTGCCTCATTATCAAACTCCACTTCAGATAGCCACGACGGAGCTGCCCGCTGCCCACATTCTAAAAGTGACGTATCACTCACGACACCTCGACTTGACTCACTCATCGCAAAAACAGCGAAAAGGACTATAAAACTGAATTAACTTATAAATAAAATAAAATTTGATAAAATTTTCAACCGTCGCCTTTGACAACCAAACGTCAATCCTCGCAATACTTATATTTTTGGAACGTATTTGCCGTGCTAATTTAAAAAGTCGTATCTCAGTATACGATCGGGGTAAAAATACGACTTCTTAATTTAGCAGGTCATGCGTTAAGCGTTATAGACTAAGCTCCCGATATAAAATGACCTTTACAGAGATGTTTATTTGATGAAATGTATTTTATATTTAGTTTAAAATGACAATAAATATATTGGATATGGGTTGCATAACAGATTTTAGTCCGGGTTATGTTTAGGTTAAAATTAAAAAATTTTTTTTTTTACATTTCACCGATTTGATTATTAGATAAATTCATAATTAAATAATCTTTAATTTAATTTAATTTCAATTCAACAATCAGACCTTTGCAAAATGCTAGTAGGTATCGAGTTACCTGTTTATACCTGGCTACCCAATAGTTGTGACGGGAAAAGAATAGGCAACCTAACGTTTGCATATTCTATGGGCTTCATACTTTCGATTGGTATAGAATTTATCTAATATTAATCAAACCGGTGAAATGTTTAAAACAATTTTTTTTTATTATTAATTAAACATACCCAGGACTAAAATTTGATAGGCAACCCATATGCAATATAATTATTGACATATTAAATTAAATATAAAATACACTTCATCAAATAAACATCTCGGTGAAGGTTATTTTATATCGGGATCTTAGTCTATAACGCTTAACGCATAACCTGCTAAATTACGAAGTCGTATTTTTACCCCGATCGTATACTGAGATACGACTTTTTAAATTAGCACGGCAGATACGTTCGATTTTACACCCCATATTTTTCATACCCGGGCTTATATATGAAAATCGATTCTTAAGGAGTAAACTCCAAAAACACAAAAAGTCCTTTCAGCGTTTTAGAAAATTCCACCCCTTAAGGGGTTAAATAGGGGTGTGCAATGTTTATATGGGAGAAACTTTATTTTTTGAACAGGAGACTTGAAACTTTGTAGAAAGCTTACTTAATCAAATACAAAAAAAGTAATTTCAGCGTTTTGGAAAATTTCACCTCTAAGGGGGTTAAAAAGGGGTGCAAAGTTTGTATGGGAAACACCGCTAATGTGTTGTTTATAAAGAAGTGTTACACTATGGTTATCAGTTTATATTTTTTTTATTTCCTGTCTTCTACCCAGTGACTACTTCCTTTTTTTAAAACGAATTTGCACCCCCTTTTCTATGGTTGACTGTCAACAATATTTTCTTAGTGCTATCTCTTATTAATTGTGTTCCAAACTTTATGTGTTCCTATATTTAGTGAGTTGTCTATCAGCACATGAATAATCTATACTTTATATACCTATTCTTACTTTATTTAGCTTCTTGAGAAATATAAACTAACTGTAGCACCAGAATATATTGAATCACTCTTCAAACAATACTACTAGCCTGTAGACCAAAATAGTAATCGCATCATTAAATTCGCTTATGTGCATTTAGTATTTAATGGTCACATTTCAGCATTTTCTTTAAACACTAGCCTCTTTAATAACTGGGGTACCTGCTAGATCATTTAGAAACATTTTGGCCAGCCTCGGGAACTCCGCCACACCACTCTTTTCGTTTAATAGCCAGGCCGGCGTGTACAAATACCAGTGCTGCCTTCTTATGAAAAGAGGTCATTATTTATTATTGTTTTGAAATAAAGTTTATTATTTATTATTATTGAAAGAGATACTCTTCATTAAACTGCCTCCATCTCTCGATTTCCAGTGCTGAGTTTAAGATTGTTTTAACAGCCTTACGATATTTAACATTTTTTTAAATCTCACTCATAATAACTAAGATCCCCATTTTCTAACTCCAAATCCATGCGTCGCTCTATATCTTGCAGAGTCATTTTTGCCAAAGATTAAAAGCATCAGGTAACTGACGGAATAAATATTAAGCATCCTGCAAACAATTCCAGTAATCTAATTGGAAAATCTTCTAAAATTCTGTAACAATTGCATATCAGTGTCTGCCACTGTTTGAAATGTAATATGTCTAGACCATTTTAACTAAGAATAAAATTCACTTACCTATTTTAATATCTTTATCATCATCAAAAATCTACGCGGACGAAGTCGCGGGCGGCCGCTAGTCTATATATATAAAAGAAGAAGTCCTGACTGACTCATCAACGCACAGCCGAAACTACTAATGTTAGAAAGTTGATTTTTGCACAGTAGGTTACTTTTATAACGTCGGCTAGAGATAAGAAAGGATTTTTGGAAATACCTCCCCTAAGAGGGTTAAATAGGGGTGCAAAATTTGTATGGGGTAAACTTTTTTTTGGAGTTAGAGACTTGAAACTTTGTAGAATGATTACTTATTCAAAAACACAAAAAGTACTTTCAGCGTTTTAGAAAATTTCACCCCCAAGGGGGTTGAAAAGGGGTGCAATGTTTATATGGGAGAAACTTTATTTTTTGAACTAGAGACTTGAAACTTTGTAGATAGCTTACTTAAATAAATACAAAAAAAGTGATTTCAGCGTTTTGGAAAATTTTACCTCTAAGGGGGTTAAAAAGGGGTGCAAAGTTTGTATGGGGAACACCGCTAATGTTGTTTATAAAGAAGTGTTACGCTAACGTTATCAGTTTATATTTTTTTTATTTCCTGTCTACTACCCAGTGACTACGTCCTTTTTTTAAAACGAACTTGCACCCCCTTTTCTATGGTTGACTGTCAACAATATTTTCTTAGTGCTGTCTCTTATTTATTGTGTTCCAAACTTTTTGTGTTCCTATATTTAGTGAGTTGTCTATCAGCACATAAATAATTTATACTTTATATACCTATTCTTACTTTATTTAGCTTCTTGATAGATATAGAGAACTATAGCACCAGAATATATTGAATCACTCTTCAAACAATACTACTAGCCTGTAGACTGGGGTACCTGCTAGACCATTTAGAAACATTTTGGCCAGCCTCGGGAAGTCCGCCAACACCACTCTTTTCGTTTAATAGGCAGGCCGGCGTGTAAAAATACCAGTGCTGCCTTCTTATGAAAAGAGGTCATCATTTATCATTGTTATGAAATAAAGTTTATTATTTATTATTATTGAAAGAGATACTCTTCATTAAACTGCCTCCATCTCTCGATTTCCAGTGCTGAGTCTAAGATTGTTATAACAGCCTTACGATACCTATTTAACATTTTTTTTTAATCTCACTTATAATAACTAAGATCCCCATTTTCTAACTCCAAATCCATGCGTCGCTCTATATCTTGCAGTCATTTTTGGCAAAGATTAAAAGCATCAGGTAACTGACGGAATAAATAGTAAGCATCCTGCAAACAATTCCCGTAATCTAATTGGAAAATCTTCAAAAATTCTTTAACAATTGCATTGTCTAGACCATTTTAACTAAGAATAAAATTCATTTACCTATTTTAATATCTTTTTCATGATCAAAAATCTACGCGGATGAAGTCGCGGGCGGCCGCTAGTTGTATATAAATATGGCACATTGCATGGTAAAACAAATATACGATCTCGAGAGTTGTAATATGTAATCAACTAACGGTATTCATAATCATTTCATAACATCATATACTGTCTGTTGAGAAATAGGTAGAATAAGTGGGCGAGCATAATTCATAATATCGCTGTAATAATGCCCTATCGCAAGACTGAACTAGCAATTAGTAACGGAAACGACAAAAATCCCTGACACACGTCCCAACCCACATTCAAACCAAAAATGAATCATAATCCGATTGAGGCAGACGTTATTACTCTCTTTTCGTCGCATATTAAAAATAAGCTTCATTTGTAGAGTCCGCCAATATAGGGCTGTATTCACTGCAATGCCTTTTGCACTGCTATAATACAAATTGTATCCGACACATTCTGTATCCGTAAATCCTAACGTAAGTAGAGGTATCCATTTGTTATAATTTCCTGGCTTTTATTTTGTGGTGATAGATGATTTTATGTATGGGTATGTCAGAAAGTAAGAAAATTTAATTTATCCCCTTCAAAGGCGCCAGAAAGTCTTGTAATCAGGAAATCCGTCCAAGTGCGTGTCGGGCCGACGCCACAAGCGGGGCAGGGTTCCGTAGTAATCCGTTACGACATAAGGACTTAGAAGGAGGCTTTAAGTTTATTATTATTAACATAAGTGTTAATTGGGAGCGTGGTTTTGTTAGTACGATTTTTTCCTGGTAGGTTTAAATTATGTTATTTATAAGTTGGGCAATTTGGTACTACTCTTAATTGAATTAACCGATTTATCTTAGCTTTCATAGCCGTGATAGCTTTCCTCCTAAATCCTCTATATAAGAGGAAACTTCTTAAAAATAATGGTGGTAGGTAATTCAGTTTATGTTATTAAAGCAAAGAATACACTTCGAAATTATTACTATTAATAAGGATTCCTTTTGATGAACACGGAAAGGAGTAAGGGTATATCGAAGTACGATGCTTGCTGTAGGTACTAGAACTTAAATACTGCAAGGTAGGTATATTATTACCCCTTGACTCGTTATCTATACCATTATTTCCCTAGTGTACGCCAGCAACTCCAAAAAAATAAATAAAGCTATTTTAGAGTTGCAATACTGCAACTGTGAAAACTATGGCACGGTTATGTATGATGTTCACAAGCACGTGTCGTGTATAATTAGAAGTTAGCTAGAAATGTTGCAGTTCTGCTAGAGTTATGTTACTTCACTCAGAATCGCCTACTTACTCGTTCGGCATTGAGGTGTTGTGTGACAAAAGGCCAAGGGAAGCTGAGTATATCTTAAGGCGGCCGGCTCAAGTTTGAAACTAAAAATTACTTAATATATGTAGAAAAAAAAAACACCACGACAGCGTGCAGCGACCAGCGATCAGCAGGCGGGTGCGTGCTTGATACATGCCAAATAGTACAATTCACAAAGTTATTGACTACCTCTCAAATTGGTGCACCTAAATGCGTAGAGGGACTAGGTAAGTCGCGTTATGCCTAAATTAAATAGGCTTTAAGACTAGAACGATCTTAGCCTTTTTGGCAGACTGCTTTGTTCGTTTTATAGCTAAGTATACCTATATCAGACCAACTATTTGTCAACCTAAATTGCGTTTTGCCTAAAGGTCATAAACATCTACAACATGCAAACTTCTTTATCGTACGTCGTACTGGCACTTGAAACAATAGTGTTCTATACCTATATATTATAATATATATAATATTATAAGTTCTAATGATAAATGAAATGAACATGACGGGTGTCGCCCATCACCCATTTCACAATATTCAATTGTAATGTCGAGTTTTACTGCGGTTAATATTTTATTTATTTAATATAAGATGATGTCGAATAAAGTTGTTTATGTTAAAAAACCGGCCAAGAGCATGTCGGGCCACGCTCAGTGTAGGCTTCCGTTGTTGCTCATCCTTCACAATAAACTGCTGTTTTAAGCCCGAGGTTTAAGTTAAGAAAGATTTTAAGCTCTATAAAAAGGTCGTAAACGCCCTAGAAACTGTAATCACTTATTACCTTCTGGAAGTCAACTCCTTTTAAAGAAAAAATATGAAATTTGGCGATAACTCAAAAACGGCTCGACCGATTTTGTTCAATATAGTTTTCATTGAAAGTACTTATAATGCCTCATTCAGATTAATTTGTCCGATGTTTTTGACCCGTGGTTGAAAAGTTAGAGGTGGGGAGGACACTATTTTTTTTGTTTTCGGAGCGAATATTACAAAACTGCTGACTTTATCAAAAAATAATGTTAAAAGACCCCTATTATTTTTACAAGACCTATTCAACGACGACCCACATACCTACCAGTGTTGAAAAGAAAAAAAAATCGCCCTCACTTTAGGTGTTCGAGAGGTAAAAAAAAAAAAAAAATTTATTTTACCGTTCTATCGGCGTTATACATACACATACTCATACCAAATTTCAGCTTTCTAGTACTAATGATCACGGAGCTAAGCCGCGGACGGACAGACGGACATGGCGAAACTATAAGGGTTCCTAGTTGACTACGGAACCCTAGAAAGGTAGCTGAAAATTTACATAAAGATGGCTAAGCGTACCTATGTGTATTATTTGGTGTCAGTATAATTTAAGCTGTTTTGCTAGATTAAGAATTGAGACTACTTTCTTATTTAAGCTACCTACTCGTTACTTTAGAGTTTAGACCATATTATGAATTAATACTTACTTCATCTGAGCTCTTAAATCCATACTAATATTATAAATGTGAAAGTGTGTCTGTCTGTCTGTTACCTCTTCACGCTTAAACCGCGGAATAGATTTTGATGAAGTTTGGCATGGAGATAGTTTAAGATCCGAGGATGGACATAGGATAGTTTAGGTATAGGTATCCCGGAAATTATCCCTAAAAAGATTGAAAAGTGAGTAAGTAATTCATGATGACATTGATGACCCTGTAAGAAATGTAATGATTAGACCAAAAGCACAATTGTTCTTACATTTGCTTAGGCGCTTTTAATAATCCCTTTTATTAATTAGGTAGATATCTATCGTGTTGTAGTACGACGTTGCTTCCATACTTCCAAGTTCCACGCGGACGTAGTTGCGGGCAAAAGCTAGTAAATTAAATATTGCAGATGTGTTACTACAACAATACAATATTTTCAACGCATCATCTTTTCTACCCTTATGCTTACCTTCAAATATTTTGAAATAACAAAATAGATTTTTCACCTCACTAGCTCGGAAAGCCCAGTTTGTTTGATTGATATCTATTGAGAAAATCGCTTTTTATCCACATGTGGACAAAGAGTTTTGACGTTTCAACGCAGCTAAAGTAAAATTTGACATGAGCTTATTTTCTGAAAAATCCCGTTTAAAATACCTACATGAAAGCTAATTAGACCTTAGTTTTAATAAATGGCAAATTGGTTGATTATTGCAGATATTTTTCAAAGATATAGTACAAACCCTTATTCTTTTTTCCTCGCTGTAGTGAGGTGAAAAGTTTTGTGTTATACACGGGCGAAAAGTTATTTTACGTCTCGTGTATTGAAACACTCGCTATTACGCTCAGGGTTCTATTTTGAACCACTCGCTTCGCTCGTGGTCAATCATAGGATCCTTTCGCTAGCTCGTGTTTCAAATAAACACTCGCGGGTAAAATACAACTTTCCCCCCTTGTATAACAAATAACTATTGTAAAACCCCTTAGCTCGGCTTTGTTTCGAACCAGAGCTGAGTCGTTTATATTTTAAAAACTCACTTTTTTAACTTTTCTCGTTATTCCAATACTAACTTTGTTGTTGGTTATATTTTTGGACACACAAACTTGAACACAAATTTTATTAGTATTCAATGAACTTATTAGTTAATTTTTGCGCGTTCATTTACTTTGTCCCGATTATGTGGTTTTTTTAATTTACCTTCTCTAGAAGGTGGCCTAATTTCTGCTGCGGAGGAGACATTTTCATTTTCATAACCCGTTTTTTCTTTCTTTGAGTTGGTCTGACGCAAGATGAATAGGAGAAGATAGCACTTATTTCGTACAGCTTCGACTCATGTGTCTCTCGTGAGTGTGTGTGTGTGTGTGTGTGTGTGTCGCGTCATAGTTAAGAAAGACGCGTTATAGGTAAAGACGTAGGTCGAGCTACTTTCGGGTGCGAAACGTATAGTCTAAGATAGGTACCCCTAATCCGTTATTTGATTCTGACAAAGTTTATACAAAATAGACATTATTTTTTTCATTTAAGTATCATATTCATATAAGTAGGTGGCTAATTATCTATCTAAATAGCAGGTTAAAAGCGTATTTCAACAATTAGCCAGGTAACCCTACATATGTTAGAATCCAATAACCTATGAGGGGGATGTCGTTTTCATATCAAGGGCACAGCCTATCAGGGGTGGCCTGTAATAGGAGTGATAAATTAAAATATAGTTTCTACCTTTCAAACTGATCAACATTTGTTGAGGAACTTTTTAAAATAACTTGTACTAAATATTAACTTGTACGATAAAAGATTGTTAAAGAAGCATTGTATTGCGAAATATGTGATATTCTCTGTCACTCTAAAGGATTGTCAATGTTGGACGGCGTATATATTCAGTCAGGGTCCAAAGGATTTTCACTCCTTCTATCAATGGACGCTGTCGGCTGCGGCCGGGTGCCCCAGCGTCCAGAATGACGCGACCGCAGTCGATGCGGTCCGCCCCGGTCGGTGAGAATTGTTTTTGTATCAAGAGACTATCTCAGAAACGCGTGGAGTTAATCAAAACGGTCCGACACAGAACATTTCCTTCCCATACGGCTCCTAAAACTTCGTAAAGATTGCTTAAGTTTTGAAGGAGGAAACAAACGAGAGCGAAACCTCAATTAGGTATTATGAAAAAATTAGCAGTGGTATTTCCTCTTCAGGGCGTCAATCGAAATATATCGTACAATAGCATATCCAATAACTGGACTCGTGTCAAGTCAATCCTCCATTCCGATTGATGCCATTCCACTTATTGTAATGAAATATGAAAGACTGCCATGTGTCGCCCGCGCTAGACCAATCTCTCTGTATAAAAGTCGAACCATTAGGTATTTTCGTATATACATATACCTAATATAGGTAGAAAAAATATCTGTCATGAAAAAGCAAAATTGTAATGTTGAAAATTAATGGAATGAGACAAAGTTTATCAATTGTGGGCCGATAGAAAAAGTACATAAATCTATTGTTAATGTGTATAATTTGTGATGTAAATGTTTAACACGCTCTTATCATAAATCGACGTGTACCAATCATTAAGAAGTCATATAAGCAATGCAAACTTAAAAAGCTTATTGCACCCACTCTGGCCACGAATGATTGGCCAGTGTCTGATAAGGGAGCAGGCTCGATCAGACGTCAGAAGTTCAGTATCGAAACCTACTAATTAAAATAATATTACTTACAAAAAAATCAATGAATATAAATATTACAGTGACAACAGAGTAAAGAATCAAAGATATTTTAGGATGTCAATCACGGGGGAATTTGCAGCCTCTCTAACACAACTAAGCGTCACGACTCTTGTCGCGCGACCACAGTACTGCGAAGAAAGAGATAGGTAATATTTCTCGCGCGAGAAAGAGTCGCGTGTCACAGTTGGCTGGTTGAGTATAAAAATATACAAAAGCGTCAACAGCGTTATTACGTAGTAAATTGAAATACCTAGCCATAAATCTTTAATATTGGAATAGGCTGTCTGTTTAAATATTAAACTACTAGCTTTTGCCCGCGGCTTCGCTCGCACAGGTCTGGAAACGTGTATGTGTCATATACTACCGTTTCATAGCTACTAAAAAAGAGGAGGACAACGCAACTAACTAATAAACATTAGCACGCCCACATTTTTTTTTTGATATGTATATTTTTAAAAAGCAAAAATTTGTAAGGATGTGCGTGAATGTGAAATCTGTTAAATGTACGTAGTGCCTACTTTATATGTACCACAATGAGCACGTGAATGTTATTCCACTCGTATACGCTAACAATTATTACAATACAATACAATACAATACAATACAATACAATACAATACAATACAATACAATACAATACAAGTACTCTTTATTGCACACCTCATAAAATATACAGGAGAATTACATTTATTGTACTGCAAAATAATCCTAACAATGAACAGCGTGAATTATAATTTTATTATTGTACCGCAAAATAATCTTAACAATATATAGCGTAAAGTCGATGTTATTGTTATTATTACCTAAGATATGTTTTATTGAAAAATATATTTCCTGAAAGAATATGTAGGGACCCGGAATACATTGATATGGAGATGGCAGTAAGAAGTATTTGAAATAATAAATGATACATGTTCGAGTAAGTAGCTGTTGTTATTGTTTCAGATAAGTATTTACTTTGAGCGCGCTTTATTTCCTCCCTGCGGGTAAGGATAAAGACTGGCGTCTTGCGTCAGTGTCAGGCGGCGCGTAGGAGGAGTCACCTGGCTTTTCACTTATCCATCTGTCTGTGCTGTCCCCCAGGAATAGCGGAAACGATATTTCTATATCCAAATATCATGAACCTTCCCGGTCAATTTAAAATGAACCTGTGGGCGTTGGTTTTATCTGTAATAAAAAAATAAAAAAAACAAAGTTAGACTTTACTGTGCACATATTATATGTTGCCAATTCTATAATTCTGATTATCCATATACTTATGGAGTTTTATCCGTTGCAAAATATAACATGTTGGGATTTTCAAAACTGGTATTGATAAATTTGACAATGGACGTATGTAATACCTACGTGACGTTATTTTGGAGAATACTTCTCTGAGTTAAGTATGTATTTTATAATATCGAGGGTCAAATAGTGTAGAGTTCGTTTTATTTAGGTACTTATGATCAAAATTAGCAAAACCCGCGGGAATACAAACAACATCAACTTACAAGCTACCTACGGCTGCCGTTGTATGAACATTTTTAAAACTACTATTCTTGAAGAAGCATGACATACTTTATTCTTATTTTTAAAGACGGTGATATAGTATCTGACAATTATTTAGTAAGTATTTAGGCTAATACTCAACAACACCCAAATGGCCAACAAAGACAGGGTGAGTAAGGTACCTAATTTGTTGCGTACTTAGCGGCTCTACCGTAAATGATCGTATTATTTTTTAACTTTATACATTTAGTAGGTAGTAGTGTTAGTAAGTTAACAGCTTACTAAGCTTAGTATCAATATTAATTTAAGAAACATAACCAATTTCAAATACATGGTCTGAATTGGTAAAAAACGCCCTAAAATTACATAGGTCCTGATATTTTTTAATCCATTTTTAATCTTTCGCGCTATAATTATTAGACCATAATAAACTAGTGATCAAATGAACTCTTTTGTTAAATTATGCTTCGTTTGCATATACAAGTTCATATATAATTAAACCGTAATATCTATAATTTCTTTCTTAATATTTTATTTACATAGTTATATATACTATACTTTGCAAGTATGGATTAGTATGGATTAGGTAAGTAGGTATTCGTAACTTTTGCGCTAAATTTAATAAAACATATATATTTCTTCTCAATTCGTACAGAAAAGTCTTGTCATAAATTATTTTAGTCCTCAACACGACTATCTTGGCTAATCTAACCCACAGCCGTGTAGGCTTAAATCAGGTACCTGGGATTAGGAAGATGCTTATCAATATATTCCCCAATTTTGATTAGCATTTGTTTCGTTGTAGGAAACGATGTACCTAAGTACCTAACGAAGTAATTTGCCCCACCTACTACGTGAGACGTGAGAATGATTTTATAGCATTTTATTTAATGTAGGTGAGCCCCACTTAATGAAATGTTAACAGTGATTGTGACCGACAATGCACAGCATAAACATGTATGAAATAGTTCATTTATTACGTACTTTGAAGTTCATTATAAGATTATAAGTTTGTGGAACTAGTTGGTACCTGCCTATGTTAAATATTTCCTTACGTCACACCAGTAGTACGAACCAACATAGAGCACAGAACTACTTAAATACTTACTTAACACGAATCCCTAGTAAATATCTGTACGCACGTAACGTGATACATATTTGAACTCCTTCAAAGCTTTTGCTACTTATTTTCAAGCAGCTGTATGCATAAACTGATATTCTAAAGCAAGCGCCGAGCTTAAATTATACGAAAACGGACCTAAACTATAACCCTTTTGTATAATTTGAGCTCGCTTACTTTTGAAAATCAGTGTATGCAATATATCCAAAAAGCTTGAAAATAAGTAGCAAAAGCTTGGAGGAGTTCAAATATGTAGGTACATATCACGTTACGCAATGACATGTACGTACATTTTAAGTAAAGCCACAACCAAAAATTGCCCGTTTATGAAACTCGGCTCATGTAGAATTTAAATGATCTGCTGCTGCATTTTTAGAAGTAATGGTATCTTATCGTAATAAAATACTATTAACTAAATTTCAAGTACACATTAACAAGCAAACATTAAATTGTGGGGTAATTACAGGCGGCAGTAGGTAATTAATTACAAAAACCGAGTTCAAAGCTATTTCACAGGCCTGTTACACGACGCAGGCAAAGGGCCGCAGAATATAATTTGCATCGATTCGACTACCTCACCGGTAAGTAAATTATTTCAAAGAACCGGTAGTACCTATTAGGTAGGCAGGTACTCTGCTTAAAAGCGCGTGGAAGTGGGATCATTCAGCACCGTGTAACCGCGCCTGCCCGGCGTTTCCGGAAATTAAGTGCCCTGTGTTTAATCCATGACCTGATCTATCTGAGTGCCAAAGTTCATCCGAATTCGGATGGCTCACGCGTTATCAAACAACGGGATGGGACAGGAAGTACATACTCGTACATCCCACTGCCTGCATGATGGATTAGGGGCTGATCCAGGATTTTATTGAGGGATAAAGGAGGGAAAGGATAGGATTATTGTAATTAAATAGAGTTAAAATTTTAAAATTGTAAAATTAAGTACTTTAGTCGTACATCTGGGTCACTCTGTGTCGTCGGGGAAGGTAATTGCCTCTATTCCCATGAGTATACATTTATGTTTGTACTATACGTGTATTATAGTAAACCCATCCAACCACCCCTTTCATTGGCTGTTTAAAAGGCTATTACGAAAAGTCGGCATCATCAATATTTCGATACAACGTACAAAAAGTTGTCAAGTAGGTCGCTGAGGACGAAGTGTTACCTATTTAGGTTTTATCCACAACAAAGAGCGCGCGTTGCGTCGCGTCGCGGCCGCCGCGGACGTGGCAGCCGACGGCATCGGCAGCCCAATGACGTCAGCCCGCAACAAGTAGAACCAACCGACCACCACAGCCCTTGTTACTTGTTGCTACACGACCGACGAAAAATACGCCACCTCACCCCACACGCATAGGTATACTTTAGATGCTCAGTGTTATTATGCAAACCCCTACTTATACGGTAGTAAAGAGAAATACCGCATTGAAATCCTGAATTACAGTAGGTAATTAAATAATTTCGCGAGTATATCATTGTACCTCATACTG
Organism: Apotomis capreana; assembly: GCA_947623375.1. NCBI lineage: Eukaryota > Metazoa > Arthropoda > Insecta > Lepidoptera > Tortricidae > Apotomis > Apotomis capreana. The sequence continues at coordinate 36,919,362 of OX392498.1, read as the reverse complement.
ACAGTCAAATTAAATAATTACCTTTCACTAACCCTGTATTAATTGACTTACATAATGAAACCAAGTGTCTCCCAAATTAGCTTTGTTTTTTTAGATCGATAGCTACTGAGTACTTTAACATGTGAGGTACAATTGCTGGTAAAAATGAGCTCTGTTAGAAATTACACTTCAATTACCCCAAAACCTTACACAGTAGTATATTGTTAGTAGTATTATAGAATAAAATGAATTCCGAAAAAGTTAATATCCGATTACCAGTTTTAACGTGAATGAATGGATTTAAATTTTTATATATACATATATGTAACAATTTCTGTATGAGTTGTATTAAGGAACGCATCGGGAAAAATATCGACGCATCGGGAGACCCCAGAGCTGGCACATACCTCTGCCAGAGAATCTCTCTGACTATACAAAAGAGATAACACCGTGCCCTGCCGCAGGCGGACGGCGGACCTCTTAGATGGGGTATTATTTTTAAGACCCTTTTTTATTGTATATTATAGGTTATTTAGATTAAGGTTTTATACTTATCTTTTTTATTGTTTTATGTATTAATCAAAATGTTGTGCTTTCCGTTATTACTTGTTCAGATTAGATTGAAACTTTTAAGAAATACAAACAGTATTGCCGTTCATAATAATTAGGCCCATCATGGACCAAAAAATTTACACTTGCGCCAAAGAACAATTCGCGTACTTACCAAACTATTTAAAATACGCTAGCGTGCCCCCTCAGAAGTAACATTCGCAAAGTTTGAGTATTGAGATTGGTCTGCTGTGTAATAACAAAATAAAAGCGACCACAGAGCAAAGTAAATATAGGTAAATAAGTAAATAATAACAGGACTGCAACAGACCATGCAGAAAGAACAAGTATAAAAATAATAGTTATCTTAAATAGCTGAACTAAAACTAGGCTAAACGTAGGTACCTAATTAATTGAAGTAGGTCAACATTATGAAATAAAGAGTTTCATGAACTTCAAAATTATTGTAAATATAAGTTGTAGATAAAATCCTGTTATTACAACTTACCTCTGAACTGCAACCTCGCATATTTCTCGGTTTTACATTTGAGAACCTTAAAACGGTTTAGTTTTACGACCAGCGACATGTTTGTAATGTTATTTATTACTAAGAGATTAACAGCTTTGTTCTGCCACGACTATATATGACGAGCGACAGGAAACCATGAACCGCCTACTACACTTTCTACAATTAAATCGTGAGCAAAGATTATTTAGGTTTTATTTTCTTCATTTTTCTGTAGTTATAGAAGTTTTTCGCACGAGCAAAACGGCCAGCAAGGGCAGGAGTCGACGAGGAGCGTCGGCACGCGCGCGAGCCTCCGGCGGAGTGGCGGCGGGCGGCAAGCTTTCGGCCGGGCGGGCGGCCGCGCCCGCCCGGCCGCCCCTGCGCCCCCCGCCCGCAGCATCCCCTTACTCCTGCTCGGCTCCACATTAAAGATTCCACAGGCCGCGACCAGCGACTAGCCTTTGCACACTACAGATAACAATACATATTTGGCAAAGCTCATTAATCTTGTGGCCGCAAGACAAGACAAAGAGGCTTACGCGTTACAAATTAGTATACTAAGGCTGTTTGAATTACGAATTCAATGGGTCAAGGCAATAATAAACACTTGAAACTTTCTGAAAGTTCATTGAACATATACGTACAGTATACATATATACAATTTTATACAAAACCTTTGTTGCCATTTGCCTTAAGCAGCATTAACCTACATACCGTATAATTTTTAAGTAATTTCGTAATATTACAAATGTACGGTACGGTACAGAGTTCAGCCGGTGTATCCTTATTGGCTACTTTGTGTCCAAAGTACTGTGTGAATAATTCTAAATAACGTTTAATATATATTTTGCTTTCGTATATAATAGTAAAAATTTGACTGTTCTTTGAAAATATAATTTATAACGATTTTTGTTTTAACTTGTGTTTGAAGTGAAGACAGATGCTTTATCATTTGTTTATCGAGTGATAAATGCGACCAACATAGGCTCCCTGATCAGAACTAACATTTTTGATCGTCTGTTAGCCTTTCATAGAAACATTATTGGCATGAATTTAAATCGATATCTGTATATTCCCTTTTTACGATCAAAATATTTGAAAGTTTCACCAAAAATACTGACTTGCACACTAATTATGCACACTAAATAATGCGAATTCAATATACTATTTAAAGGTATTTGCAAAACTGTTTTACTGGATATAAAAAAAAAAAACTAACCTAACCTAACCCGGCTGAGTCGGATCTTAGTGTGCAGTGCGAGGATAATTAGTGTGCAAGTCAGTATTTTTGGTGAAACTTTCAAATATATCCGATGTACGAACCATATTTTTGGTGTGAATTCGGTTTAAAAGGTCATCTCGTTTTGTATGATGTTTAAGTTATTTTTGTAGGACATGTTCAGTTAATCAATTGTTTTTTTTGCACAGCATTAGTTTTTCTGGTATGCATTCAGTTAATTAGTGGAGTTACCTAGTGTACTGAAAAATTATACAGATGTGCATTTAAATATATCCCATTTAACACGTTCGCTGCGGGTTGAGTCAAATCGGCCTCAATCGCGACTTTACCTTGGTGCGGGGCTAAAATTTCGTGTTATCTCAGCTGCTGCCGTTTACTTATAAGGCGTACGACAGAGTCAAATATACATTTATTTATGTTTTCCAAAGCCGGACTCGTTGGTACAAGAAAAACGTTTGAGGTCTTAATAAGCCTCAAACGCACTGGGTATACTTTGTTTTCTCTCAGTGCGGATTGAGGTTTATTAATGTCTCAAAAAAGCGACCTCAAAGCCGCACTGAGCGGGACGCGGGCGGCGCGGGAGTCGATCGCTTCACGTTAGTGCGGCCACAGTTATCGATGCAGAACCACGTGTGTTTCACGATAATCACTTTGCTCAACATTGCCTGATTAATTCTATTTTTAAAAATCATTGTTTATACAGATGTTTTTAATTTATGATAATGTTTTGTATAAGTCTTATTCTACTACTCAATAATAAATCTATAAGTATTCTTTTAACTCTCCTTAAATATACTGATACTTATAAAAATTGCTTATCGTGAAATTAACTTATATAATGAACCATATATTCTTTACACAAGTTAATATGAAGATAAGTGTTTTTTATCGTTATATTGTTTACAGAATGTCATACTTAAATCAACGGGTTTGTTCTAAATAATCGAAAGATTTATTTCTTCCTTTTAGAGTATTAAAACAAACCTTTTAACCAAGTAAAGCATTTAGGTAGGTACTCTAGTTACAAGGAAACAAATAATAAACTTATCGATAATTTAGAGATATTTGCCATTCTCTTCCTTAGGTTTAGATAAAATGTAGTGCGCTTTGAGATCTGAAAGGCCTCAAAGATTCTGAAGGTTTTTTTTCTTTAACCGAAAGTCAGAACCAAGGGCGACGCTAAGGGTATTTTAAGCATTTACTGACGAATGTAGAGCACATGAAAAAAAAATGCCTAGTCCGAGTATAGGCAAAGTTATGGAGGATTTAAACACCTACTGAAATTCGAGGTCGATTAGGCCTCACCCGCACTGAAAAAGACCTTAATATGTTTGGGCTGATTCGACCTCAACCGCACCAGTTGAAAGTTCCTCAAGATTTGTTCCGCAGTGAACGTGTTAAAAATGCCTTAAACAGGTAAGTATGGCATAAATACATGGTATAAAAACACCAAATATGACTTTATATTTGTACTTACTTGGACTTGCCTCATAGCCGGTGGACAGTAATATTTCAATTGAGGGTATGGTATCGCAAGGAACAGTATTATTCTTATTACTAAAAACAAAAGACGGTTTCCTTTGAGTAAAATTTGCCATCGTCAATATTTAATACACTTTTCCTCCTTGTCTTGTCTTTCTCATTCTTCTTTTATTACCTTATATAACCTTCTCATTAAAAGCTCAGAAAACTGATACTACGTTATAGAGTTCCGTATCTCAGGAAAACAGCAATATATATATATACATATATACCTACACTAGTTATTTGTGCAACAAAAGAGCAAAGTTGTTTTTTGTTGCGAGTGCTGATTTTGAGTCCCGAGCAAGCGAAGGATTCTATGTTTGAATTTAGAAAAATTCTAATTTAGAATCCTGAGTATAGTGAGACTTTTGCATCTCGTGCTGTTGAGTCTCTCGCTACACTCCGGCTTGCTAGGGACTCAAAATCATCACTCACGCACAAATAAGTATTTCACGTCCGTCTGCATATTATATTATATATGTATATCTGAAACAACAGAAACCGTGTTTTCTCGAGAAGAAACTGAATATCTGCACGTCTAGCATAACTGTGACACGCGACTCTTTGACGCGCGTCATAACCTACCCGTCACTTTCTTTTCAATACCGTGCGAGTAAGACAGGTGATACTGAGTCGCGCGACAAGCGAAGTCGCGGCAAGATTATGCTAGCCCTGGTGGTCGCGACTTCACTTGTCGCGCGACTCAGCGTCGCCTGTCTTGCTCGTATGACATTGAAAGTGACAGGGTGGCATAAAAAGCAAAGATTCGCGTGTCACAGTTATAATGGTTTATATGCTAAACGTGGTTGTGTCAAGGGGGTCATGAAATCAGGAAAAATCTTGACTGGGAAGTACGTACGTAACTAGGACGAAGTTGTAATTGGTAATGTGAAACTAGTGCCACATCCGACTTTTTCTTTTGCCTTCTTAAAACAATTTTCAGTAATTAAAAGAGTATGAAATGAAATAAAAAATTAAATATTCTTTATTTTGCTATAAAATACGGTACAATCAGGTGACGGGTTAAAAAAAACACCTTCGATATATTGTTACTTGACTGACAAAGAGTGTTCATATTTTTTATCCTATCTTATTCATTTTTACAACCACAAATCCTGTGATTAAATAGATATATTAATTGAAAATTGTCAAGCCAAGCTATGCCCGAACCAGATAGAGTTTGTCTGACAATAGACTTGAAACAAAGGTTGCTCATTATTGAGAATCACGCTAATTGGCCCTCTAATCTGTAAACACGCGCGAGTCAATAATAAAAATAAATATAACTCATTGTTCTCTCGTAACGCGGGGCTCCTCGTTCGGTGTTCTTCCTTTATCACGCTCGACTACGATAAAGCTTAGCAAGGAATACCAGTCTTGTAACGAGCAGTAGGTAAGGTTTTATAATAAAGCACTTTCCATGATGGAAACATGGAAAGAACAAATCAGCCGACGAGAAGCGCGTCTAGATCTATCTGCAAGTAATCATATTACTTAATATCTAAGTAAAACGTTAAGATAAATTTTAAGAATATCGATAACTTAGTTATTAATTCCAAAATCTCATATAAAACATAATAATATTTTGTGATTAAGATATGACATTGATAATCATTAGTGTGTCTAAAAGGAATACTAATACGTAAGTTATTATTTAATTAAATAACTGACTTGCTTTAAAAGAGCTTGACACTTTCAATTATTCCTATTGTTTGTGTACTTCTATTGGAATAATAATGCAAGGAACATTTTATGTAGTAAATACTAGATAATTAACTGTTTCTCTAAAGGACCATGGGCTTCGTTTGTCAATATTCCATCCTGATGTTATAGACCAAAGTGACGTTACAGAGTTAAACAGTAAAACGTCAGGAACAAATAAATATGAGTTTATAATATGGCAGTATAACAGTAGTACTAATTATCTAAGCTAAGCTAATCCACTTAAGAACTGAATACCATTGAACAAACCACAACTGGTAAACCACAAATTAAGATAACGAGCTCGTAGTAAAAGCAGATTGTAACCACCTTGGAAGGTTAATATAGATTATCGACTCTATTTCCTTGGACATTAGACTACAAAATGCACTAACAGAATAATGGTGATCATAACTTTTTGGAATTTTACAACCGTCCAACCCTCCACAAGAACGTATTCTCTTGAAAAAGGACTATGATCTCTCGTCAACAAACATTTTAAACCTATTCAACAAGGAATAGGGTTGAAAATTCAATATCCACGCAATGTAGTTCTAACCTTTTTTTGTAAGTAACTGGTTGGCGCCAGGTTGGCGGTTAAGAGAACAAAAGCAGATAGGATTGTATTAGACACAATGCTATTGTGAATGCAGGTAAGTGGATTAGCTTAGCTTAGATAATTAGTACTATATAATGAACGAAAAAAAATTAGTGTTGATCAAATTCCCAAATTAAGCGTGAGTAAGTAGTATTTTGATCTCTATAAGTTCCTGTGACCTATTACTAATTAGACATGCTTTACAAAATGTTTTATTGATCTTTTTAGTAGGTACACTACTCTGACCTATCATTAAATTATATTATAAAGGAACAAGATAAATAAACAAGAAAAAATAAACATATTTACTTTCATTTTTTTATTTCCATTACCATACTAGAACAATGTCATTATGTTCGGAATTTATACAGTCATTTTTATCTCGGAAACTCAAATCTGCAAGTTACCGCAACATAGGTACTTACATAATTATAAATACTTATTTGTCGATGTGTCCATAGACAAAGACAAAAGATGATGCTGACACAAGAGATAGCTAGTAATCTAGTAAAACATATTACTTTCCCGTCAAGGAGCATGCCAAAGAGTATGTAATCACTACGTTTTAGAGCATGCCTTAAAAGTATTATTTTAGGTAATTAGGTAATTCTTTTGGTTGAGCGAATCCACTTAGCTTTGTACCCGATGAACAATACTCTTTGTCTGTATTGTTAGCTGTGGCCACAACTGCCACTTCAAAATGTAAGGCGTTATAAGTGCAAATTACTTTTACACTAAATTAGTCTTTAAGTCAAACGAAATAAGGTTTACTCTTAAACAAATAGAACAGAAATGTTGGTCACTTCATTGTCATTGTAAGCATCGAAACGAGCTTCACTGCTCTTTCACTTACGAAGTGACCAACATCTGTGTTCCCAACTAGCAAAATCAGTGCTTATTGTATTCTTCAAGACTACTTTATAAGATACTTGTAGTTTGCTACAAGCCTGGGATTTGGGCGCAGTTATAGGAGCATTATTTGCTTATAATGCTCTTATAATCAGTTCACAGAATGTCAGAAAGCCCTATAATACACTTGCAGAAGCGCAATTGCTTCTATAATGTTCTGAGACTACACATTTTTAAACACAAATAATCTTATTAGTATCTGACATAAGTATATTACTAGAGTAATATTGTTTATAACGCTCTACTAATGTTCTTAGTTATTAGTTATAAGTACTTTTTATAAAAAATATCTCTTCGTTGTATCGGCCGGTTGGTGTGTTTTGTTTTATTGTGATAAAAAAATATCTACACTTAAGAATTCCTACTATTTCCTTTTAATGAAACTCTATTTCGTAAACGAAAATCGTGTATTGTTTTTATTATAAAATATTGTGTGTGAACTCGCCGGGGAAGTCATTTTTATTGTAAATGTCTACCAAAAATAGTTTAATTTCACAATGCCCCTTGAAAAGCATCACATATCATAAATATTGTTGACATAATATTTCAACAATTATTACGAACATTCGCCATGTTTTTAGATTACTCTTCATTGAGTTGTTATACGACAGTTATAGGCAAATTTGCACTTAAAGCAGATTCAATCGAGACAACACGCCGCCATATTAACGAAAAATAAAAGACAGTGTTGCCAGAGCCATTGTGTCATAAGTTACGTTTATTTTGATTTTAATAATAAAAAAAACCAGCGCGAGTCTGATTCGCGTACCGAGGGTTCCAAAGGTACCAACTATGAAAACATAAAATACTGAATACAAAAACCTTGGCTGAATTGAAACTTTGTTAGTCTGAAATAATGTAATGAATCAAATGATAATTATAGCAATCCATAACTCCCACAGGAACTATAAAGGCCTTTGTCCTTCACTACACCTGCATGTAATAACATCTTTTACGAGCAAATGTGATGAAAAATAAGTTTGTAACACCAAGAAAAAAGGCGTCACTTCTTAAAGATATGGCCATAAACGAATATAGTCATATTTAGCACACGCAACTGTATCATCATCATCATCATATCAGCCGTCCACTGCTGGACAAAGGCCTCCCCAAATTTCTCCACAACGATTGGTCATGCGCCGCCCTCATCCAATTGCTCCCGCAAACCTAACCAGGTCGATCCGCCAGGTTGGCTTTCCATGCTACGTGTTCCGGCACGCGGTGTGACGTGAAGCTGTGCGTAGAGTTAAAAATTTGCCTTACTAATTCCATATAGATCAAAATAATGTTGTATGCTTTCGGACTACACATTGAGGTTTAAAAATAATTATATCTTGAAAAGTATATGACGTAAATATAAACTACACGCAGATTTTGAGTCTCTCAGGAAAAAATATAACAGAAATATCTTTGTACACTTTAATGTTCTCATTCTCACTTCAGAATTTTTTACAAAAACCGTTGTAAAGTTACGATATGTGCTCAGAAATCAAAAGTTACATGTTATGAGAGGGTAAAAAGTTACGAAAAATGTAACAAATGTAACCATCTGGCAACGCTGATCATGACAGATACCAAGTATTTACTAGTAAAGTGATTACTCGAGTAGCTTATAAGGTTGCCTTATCTAATAACGCTCTTATCCAGGACAATTACACTTATATGAATCTTGAAGAAGACTACTAAGAATGCAGACTTATAATAACCTCAGCTTAGTGTATTATAAAATCGGGTATCCTTCGCAATCCATAATATCGTATGTCCTAAAGTCAAATGCCATACCACTTTTACTCTAAACACTTTTGACATATCAATCATTTGTCATAATGATTATTTGCCATAATGATCTTACATCCTAATGATCATAAACCATAATATTATATTACCTAATGATCTTAATACCTAATATGTTTTGTACTAATCTATTAACACATAAAACTTACGAGTCATAATATACAAAACCATAAATCACATGTCCTAAAGTCAAATGCCATGATGATTACTTGCCATAATGATCATAAGCTTACATTATCTAATATCCTAAGGTCGAATACCATATTTATAGTAGGCGTTAAATTAATTAATGTAAAGTAAGAATCATTACCTATTCTACCTTAACGCAGGTCAGACTTGAGCTAGGGTAGGTACGACGACGAGCGAAGCGAGGAGGAGTGTTAGGTTGAACTGCGACCCTAACGAGCAAGCCTCAGGGTTCTATATCCAGGGCCGAAAAATCATAACATTACCTATTTCACATTAAGGCGTGTCCGACTTGGGTTAGGTTAGGTACGACGACAAGCCAAGCGAGGAGGGGTGTTAGGTTGAACTGCGGCCCTAACGAGCAAGCCTCAGGGGTCTATATCGAGGGCTGAAAAATCGTAACATTACCTATTTCACATTAAGGCATATCCGACTTGGGTTAGGTTAGGTACGACGACGAGCGAAGCGAGGAGGAGTGTTAGGTTGAACTGCGGCCCTAACGAGCAAGCCTCAGGGGTCTATATCGAGGGCTGAAAAATCATAACATTACCTATTTCACATTAAGGCATGTCCGACTTGGGTTAGGTTAGGTACAACGACGAGCGAAGCGAGGAGGAGTGTTAGGTTGAACTGCGGCCCTAACGGGCAAGCCTCGGGGTCTATATCGAGGGCTGAAAAATCATAACATTACCTATTTCACATTAAGGCATGTTCGACTTGGGTTAGGTTAGGTACGACGACGAGCGAAGCGAGGAGGAGTGTTAGGTTGAACTGCGGCCCTAACGGGCAAGCCTCGGGGTCTATATCGAGGGCTGAAAAATCATAACATTACCTATTCCACATTAAGGCATGTCCGACTTGGGTTAGGTTAGGTACGACGACGAGCGAAGCGAGGAGGAGTGTTAGGTTGAACTACGACCCTAACGAGCGAGCAAAGCGAGTGAGCCGCGGAGGCCTATATTGAGTTTATTAAGATGGAGGGGTAAAAGTGAAAGACCGCAACTATAATTGACTTAATTTTTACTTTGTAACAAAAGATAAACATTCATATTTTTTATGACATATGATGATTATGGCAACCAGTATTAGGATATGTAATTGATAGGACACTTGATCATTAGTACTTAAGAAAATAGTGCAAATAATCATTAGGATATGCAATATTAGGATAATCAATATTATGGAATTTACATTAGGATAAACGTTATTATGGCAAAAGATCATTATGACCACAGTTATTATGGAATTTACAAATAGGACAAAGGATATTATGGATTCCAATATAGAACCTATAAAATATTGTACTCTTATAAAATACTACTGTAGGATCAAATATTATTAAGACAATTTAATCTCTCTGCATACAATTATAGGATACTTATACTTATAAGTGTCATTCAAGATAATCTTGTAGCCAACTAGAAGACTCTGCAATAAGAACGAATGATCTTGAGAGTATTTACGCTTGTGAAATGTTATTATTAGTATAAGTATCCTATTACCGTCCTGGGTGCTTGTCTTAAAGCATACTATAAGACTGAAATATAAAAATGAATGCTCTTGAGTATGTTACAGCTTGTTAAATGCTATTATAAGTAGAAGACTCTCCAACAATGCCTTTATAAGAACGTTAATAGTAGATATTTACTTATAATATTTATTTATAGGATTACTTTGCTAGTTGGGTTCTCTTTGTTTAAGAGTAAACCTTATTTCGTTTGATTTAAAGACTAATTTAGTGTAAAAGTAATTTGCACTTATAACGCCTTACATTTCGAAGTGGCAGCTGTGGCCACCGTTAACAATACAGATAATAAGTATTGTTCATCGGGTACAAAGCTAATGGGATTCGCTTAGCAAATGGGATTCGAACTAGACTATACCTTATACTCATTTGTTATTTTGGTTGTATGACTCGGGGAACTCCCTACTTTACGTGAGAGGGATAGGTACCTATATAGGCTAACCAGTTGCGGTTTTGCCCTACGATAGTACAAACGCTACCATCAGCTTTCATATGGCAATAATGTGTTTAAGCACATTATGTATAAAATATATACCTACCTACCTATGCATCGAGTGCCCCACCACCAGATACCCCGGACCAGCTGAGGACTTCAAAAACTTGACCGAGGAAGCGCGTTTATACCTGGGGCATTGTAAATTTTAGATATTAGATAATTTAATGTAAATAAAAAAAAATTGTAACCAATTAAAGAAATAGGTAGTAGTGATCATTTTAGTGATATGTCGTCAACCAAATTCAAAACATTTTGACTGGAATGCTGCTCAATCCTTCTTTCTGTTCTCATCACTGTGAATTGTTTTGGCTTTAAAATATGCGAAAATTACTTGGCATTAGTGGAATATTTAGTCCTGTTTCCTTTTTAGGGCTCCGTAGTCAAATAGAAACCCTTATAGTTTCGCCATGTCCATCTGTCCGTCCGCGACTTAGCTCCGTGATCATTAGTATTAGAAAGCCGAAATTTGGTATAAGTATGGGTATATATCACACCGACAAAACGGTAAAATAAAAACTAAAATATTTTTTTTTTTCGGGTACCTACCTCTCGAACACAAAGTGAGGGTGATTGTTGTTTTCGTTCTAAAACTATTGTGTGGGGTGTCGTTGCAGATAGGTCTTTTAAAAATAATAGGGGTCTCCAAACATATTTTTTTTATAGTCAGCAGTTTTGTAAATATTCGCTCCGAAAATAAAAAAAATAGTGGCCCCCCCTCAAACTTTTTTACCCCCCGGGTCAAAAAATTATGGAAAAATTATAAGTACTTTCAATGAAAACTATATTGAACAAAATCGGTCGGGCCGTTTTTGACTTATCGTAAAATTTTATAATTTTCTTAAAAGGATGTAAGTTTACATCCAGAAGGTGATAATAAGTAATTACAGTTTTTGGCGTTTACGACCTTATTATAGAGCTTGAAATCTTTCTCGTAACTTAAGTCTTTTGTGAAGGATGAGCAACTACGGGACCCTACATTGAGCGGGGCCGACATGCTCTTGGCCGGTTTTGTTTATATGAACGCCAGTTTCCAAAAATATGGAAAATAAATAAAAACCACTTAAAAATCCACTAAGAACCAACTTGTTCGGTAGTAAATATGTGCGAAAGATTTTCTAGTTCTTAGTTTCGTTATTAATAGGTAAGACTAATATGTTAGATTGCGTAGCATGCCGATTTAAAAAATTGTAGTGCTACGTGAATCTCAAAGTAAAGCCACAGAAGGCCAGACAGACCGATAGACCGACATGGTGGAACTAATAATGTGTCCTTATTTATAACGGGACCCTATGAACACTTTTTTGTTTTGGTTGACGACAGCTCTCAGAACACTTATAGTTACATCACTGATACAATGCCATATGATTACGTTTTTAAAAACGTCAATGATTTACAGATGGCGCGGCCAGTCTCCGCGGTGCGTCACCCGGCGCGGGCGCAGGACGCGCGGGCCGCCGCTACCGCTACTGTGCCGACGTTACCAATAGTCTCGACATACATTGCCTCCTCAAAGCAAACATTGTTCGTTAATTAACAAGCAAAAAGTTAGTGTATTCGATATTCTCATGGGTCGTGCCGCGACCGCGTGATGAAACGCGCTGCGGGGTCCAGGCTCCATTCCAATAGAAACAACTCAAACTCATTTCGAGTCGAGCCAGTTGTGCGTTGTTTGTTGACACGGACAGTTGTTGAGCCTTTAGTTCATTAGTATATGCAGCGGAATCATGCACGACACTGTATTGAACCAGGTATTACTTTCATATTTTCTGTTTTATTTTATCCAGCGATACCTAATTATGTATTAACTATCTAATAATATGTGGCAAAAACATACTTCTGCATTAATGCGACTTTTATCCTATTTTTAACACATTACTATAGTATTATTGATAAACATATTTACAGCAATACTAAGTATTTGAATGTGACTATTGTGACTATAGGTAAGTACCTACTTGGTTTTATTATACATCTAGAGTGATGTTATCTTTGCAAACCGGCGTGTGAATTATTTTTACAAACGTTATTAACCCAAAAATGACTATTTAAAATACTGTAGGTATGTAGGGAGGCAACTCCTGAAAAAAGTTATGTTATGAATGTTATGATCTTTTATTTTGTTGGTTAAAAATAGTGCGTTGCTTGTCAGTCAAATCTATTCAGACTAAATTAAATCTTTTTAAATAAGTAGTCGTATTCCTCATTATCACAATTCTGTGCGCGTGTGAGCTTATCCTACTCTACAGCATGCTTCGTCCTTCAGAATATATTAATTAGAATCAATCAACTAGGTAAACGACATCAGACAAGTATTTAAATTGTTTATTCGTCGTTTTGCGTTATGTATGTTGCTGTTGCTTGTACCAATTATGTACCTATTTAATTTATTGCGTAAGCATCTCGTATTATGGCGGCATCAATTAGTATCACATATATCGCCGTATACTGTACAGTGTACGTAGCTCAATATTAATGATTAAATAGTTTGAGCCATATCGGGCCGGCTATGCCAATTCATTAAAATGTAAGTAAGTAGGTAAGTACTTGTATTTCAAAGAGCCTCGGGCGAGGTGTCCGAGGCTCTCGAGTTTTTCCCCGAACACCGCTGGAAACAACTTTGAGAAAACTATTTTAATTTATAATAGGTACTACCTACCTATTATAAATTATTTATTCACTAATCTAATTTTGATATATCTAATGAATGAAATAGTTATCGTGCAGTAGGCATAGTCGTTGATCTATTGACGTAATAACCGAAGCGCTACCTATAAGTCTTCAACTACCAGACGAGACTTTCGATAAGACACACCTTACCTTCATTGGTGCTATCGATAAACAAACAACGCGGGTACCGAACTACAAATCGTTTTTAGAAATGTCATTTTACCTACTTACTGTTTAGCAGTATTACAAGTACAAACAGTCCGGCTTATCTCCAAATTATCTTTAGTCCGTGAAACGTGATGTAACCGGTATCAGATAAGACACTAAGTATATAAAATTGTTTGTGTTTGTTATATTTAAGGCGAAATTAGCTTTCGAGTCTGAATTAATACGGTCTAAATATGTTTGTTGAAATTAAATCTAATTATGGGGATGGGGCTGGGAAAACGCACAAGATGTTCTTAACGTCTTTTATTTACATATTTCCAACGATAATATAAATTTTCATCCCTCCTCAACTACTTAACCTATTGACCGCCAAGCGGTCTAGCAATTTACCGTGCCACTGAGACGCCGGAGTAAAAAAAAAAGATGTGCCCCAAAATCAACAGGGATTGAAAAATACTTGTAGCAGTTAGAATTACAAAGTTTTTGATCATTGTGGACGGCTGTGGCCGACGTGGCGTCAGGGGCACGATTTTTTGTTGACGGCCACAGCCGACTATGGCGCTCAAAAGGTTAAAAAAATTAAATCATTCTATCCTCTGAAACTCTCTGTCATACGTCAAATCTAACACATTCCTTATTTCATTCTTTTCGAACTAGCATTAAATCAAAAAAACTGAAAAAATAAAACTGAAAATTCAGCTCTGAAAGTGTTTGTATGGAGATCAAACCTTTTTCTGAGTGCGGGAATTGAAACTTTGTATTTAAAGGCATATTATAGTAAAGTTTATAGCTATTCGAATCCAAGAATTTATAAACGTATTATTATTAAACTCATCGAATTTAGTAAAGCTAATCGTTAGTACCTGATTTCCATAATAATTCAACGTACCTAATTAGGGCTATTTAGTCGAAAAAAAACAGCCTAAAACGGACTTCTTATCATTTTGTCATGTATATCTGTACATAAATGTTGTAAAATATTGTAGAAATCGTAAAATAGTATTGTATACCGGTTGATGATGACACTTGCTTTTTTCTTTTTAATTTGAAGGTAAAGAACATCGAAGTGAAATAATTTATTTACTATACGTAGGTATCGTTGCTTAAAAGTAAAAAAGATTTTGACATTATTAAACGTTTCTACTATACCTACTTAGTTAGCATTGCTTAGGCATTTACTAATTTTAGTAAAGCTTTTCATTCATAGATAGCGCTAGCGGTTCTAATTTATTTATATACTAACACGTTCATTTTATTAAATTAGTTAAAAAAAATGCTATATTAATGGATGTATACAACAATTTGAATTAAATTCAATCATTTTTATCGAGTTTAAATACAAATGCGTATTGTTATCGAACTCATCGAATTTAGTAAAGCTATTCGTTTAATATGTTATTTCGTTATTTCGTTAATATGTTTTAATACAGTATGGCACTTAACTAATATGTGTAACGTTCGAACTACAAGGACACTGCGCGTTACTTACGCCATTTTAAAGAAAATTATGAATTTTGCGATAGCTCAAAAACGGGCTCGACCAATTTTATTCAATATAGTTTTCATTGAAAGTGCTTAGGGCCTCATGTTTATGAATTTTTCCATAATTTTTAGACCCGTGGTTGAAAAGTTAGAGGGGGGGAGGTTATTTTTTGGATTTCTGGAGCGAATATTTACAATACTGCTGACTTTATCAAAAAATTATATTTGGAGACCCCTACTATTTTTAAAAGACCTATTCAACGACACCCCACACACTAATACTGGAACAAAAAAAAAACACCTCCACTTTAGGTGTACCTACCCGCAAAAAGTTTTTTTTTACCGTTTTGTTGGCGTGATACATACACATACTCATACCAAATTTCAGCTTTTTAGTACTAACGATCATGGAGTTAAGCCGCGGACGGACGGACAGACGGACAGACGGACATGGCGAAACTATAGGTAAGGGTTCCTAGTTGTCTACGGAACACTAAAAATGGCAAAAAAAAACGATTGTTGTATGGGAGCCGCACTATTTCATATTAATTATTATTAATTATCGAATTACAGCAACCAACATCAAAATCCACTTGATTTAAATTTCATACAACTTGCAAAAAAAGGAAAGGTATCAAAATAATGGGCGAGCTACCGGGCTGAGAACCGAACCGCGCTGTTAGTCTCCCTAAAGTACTAAAAACAGAATAAAATCAAAATTTAAGTGGGGCTCCCATACAACAAAAAATCTAGCAAACTAAACTCAAAAAGTCGATAATTTTCTGAATTTTTATTTTTTATTTTATTTTGCACCTCAAACATAACCAAAGCATTTAAAAAGAAGAATAGGAAAAGGTCTTCTCCTGTCAAGTTCCAACAACTGAAAACTGACTATATCATAGACTCAGGGTTTGGATTTGAAAGACAAAAAGTGACGATAGAGGCGATCTGGAAAGCTACTTGGTAGTTCATAAATCGAAGTTCGTACCTTGCCTTCCCTGTCGCACTCCTGTCAAACAATATTTGAATGAGTGGGACGGCATAATACCATGATAAAATTTCGATAATCGGAGAAACCCCACTATTCATCCGCCATCAGGAGAGACGACTTCAGTTCAATTCTCGGCCTAGTTTAGTGCAGACGTTTCTTGGGATCATGTTAGTTTGTATTTCAGGACTGTTTTTTTAAGCTTGTTCAGGCGAAAATTATTAAACTATTATATTAACTAATACCTAAAATATAGACATGCAACCGTTTGTTCCACTCGAGTCCCGAGTGCGTACGCTGCTGACGAGGCGTCAGTGCCCACGCGCGTCATGTTACCCGTGTTGTTTCCCAGGCAGCGCGATCACGTTGTGCGTACTCGGCACATTCCTTCGAGCCGCTGCTACGAACCTATGCGCGTATCCGTTACCGTATGGGACACTTAGTGGAACAAAGAAATTACACAATGTTACCAATTAATTTTATGTCTAGTCTATGTCTTCGCAAAAAGACCAGCTTACATATGCCTCTCCGTTGGGACCGTTTTCACTACACATGGCATTTTACACTTCCTTATGTGATTGTTTGATTAGCGCAACGGCCTCGACAGCTCATCAGCTAATATACGGCCGAACTGTTACACTGTTGATTGGCTCGTCGGGCAATTTCGCGAGCAAAATTGCAGACCAGAACACACTCCTCCGAATAACATCCCGTGCCCAACAGCAGCGAACATCACAAAATTATCGCCTCGATCCATTCTCGCTACTGATGCGCGTAGATGAAAAGCGGTTGTAAATTGTGTCATGTGTAGTGTTACTAAAAATATATATAAAATTTGAGTACAACAAAGTACCTAAACTAAACAATTATCCCGGCAGACATAGCGTGCCGTCTCTAGCGGCTATCGTTACGGCTGCCGTGCGTACACACAAAAATAAGAACAGGAACCAACTCGTTACCCGCTGCCCCCGGTGCGAGCTGGCACGTCAGCGCCTATTTTCCACCCTTGATGGTTTGCCATTTAGGTTAGTTAGATTATTGCGGTGCTGCTTCAAACGGAGTAGCATGTCTGGCACCAGCAGTGCAAAGGGTCCACAGGACCCGCAAGCTTACCTAAGAAAACAAAACAAAAAGAAAACGATACGGCTTCTTACATCTCGTCGCTCGGGCCCCATAGCGATGGTGAAAATAGCAGTTCCAATCAGAGCCTCGGTGCGCTAGCGTTGGCCCCATGTTTGGGCGTGTCGACGACCCTGGCGTTGTGATGGGCGGAGAGTGGCCTGCTACGTGCTTCCAGGGGCACCAGCGGCCATGACACAACTTGCGGCGGCTTCACGACGCGTCGCCCTGTTGTGCGGTCCGGGTCCTGTCCAGCCGAGCGTCTCCAACGCTCCAGCACCTCTAGCATAACTATCATATGCGACTATTTCTCGCGCGATATAAATACCCATCTCTTTCTGTGCAGTAATGTGAGAGAGTGACGGGTAGCGCTATGTCGCACGACAAGACTCGCGAAGCATAGTTGTGCTAGACGGGCTGGTCGGCGTATGGACCCTGGCCTGGCTCGCTCCAGATTGGCGACTGTCGTTTTCACGGCCAACAGCTCCTACGAACGCGCCGCGACCTCCCGCTCTAGCGCTGCGATCCGTCGCTTAACAACCACCACCTCCGTCACCACAAGATCCAGGTACGGAAGGACCCTGTCGGGTCGCCAATATGGACTCTAGTACCTGGGTGGCGATGTCGCGGGGTGGTTAAGTAATTAATACGTTTTGCTACTATATAATATTACGCCGTAGTGCCAGTACAGCGTTTGGATTTGGATAATACGTTCAATATATTTAGGGTAAGGTTGCGATCATTGGACCGGATCTTTCATTGGACCGCGTTGGTTTCTCGGAAACAAACAGATTTAAAAATCCACGATGGCGTCTAAACGCTACCTGTTTGTACCAGTAAACCCCCCCGGTCCTGCCAGTTCGCCCAGGGCCTTCGTCGAGGAAGCACCTACGTCGGAGTGTTTCGCGCGCTCCCGATGTTAAATTACGGCGCTTTTTTATACCAAGTAAATACAGTTTTAAAGATGTTTAATATGGGTTTTTTTTTTATTGCGTACTTTATTTATCTGTTTATCCAATTTTCTAATCAATATGGTTCAATAAATGACGGTTTTTTTTCTAAAAATGGTTTCGTGTTTGCACAGCAAATTGCCATGATTGGACCGGAGGGAGGTTCTTTGATTGGACTGGTCCAATCATAGAAACTTAAAATTGAAATTTTAATTGGTGTATTTTGTTTGAGCATGGCAAAACGTGGCCAATATTATGCATGGAACGAAGAACGTATGAAACTTGCATTAGATGCTTTACGTAACCAAGAAGTTGGTCTGAATGAGGCAAGTAGAATGTATGGTGTACCAAAGGCGACACTAAAGCATAGATTTGACGAAAAAAATGTAAAGGCTCACTCACGAATTTTGAAATTGTACTTACCTTTTAAAAAACCGCTCTGATAATAAATCATTGGTTTGATTATAAAATTTTATTTTATTAGTTTGAATTCCAATAGGTGCGTTGAATGGACCGCTACAAACAATTTCCCAAGTCCAATTATAGCAACTAGCTGGTCCAATCAAGGAAACAGTGGTTCAAACAAAGTAACCTTTGCGAAACCGGTTTTTATTTTTTTATTAATTTATGCTAAGAAATAAAAATCTACATTGGCACCTAAATGTTCTTTTATAGAAGACTTATCAAACTTACTATTCTATACTTCCCTAATTATAATATTTCAGCTTATATGGCCATCCCAAGTAAAGTGGTCCAATAATCGCAACCTTACCCTACTCTATGGTGTTACGTGTAGTGGACAAACCGCGAATCGAACCCGGTACCTCTGGACTGGATTGCCGGTCCAGCCCGGTCCAGTCCGGTTTCTTCCACCAGGTTACGCAGAACACTGGTTTAAACTATCAACATAACTATGATTCTGTTCGTCTTACGAAATGACTAGTGATGCGTGTTGTGTTGTGCGCGTACATTAGATTGCTATTTCCTGCTATCAGTCAAAAATTGGCTAGTGGGTCGATAGTCAGAGGTAATGCATTCAGCTGCATGCTTGTAAATAACAGTCTAATTTAATTCCCAAGCTCGAATAATCGCTGTTGGTTTGCAATGATTGGCGTAAAATCTAGACCATAGGTACATGCATGATAGCCAGTCCAGGATTACCCATATGAACAACTTTCTATAACTCTTTTTCTATATTAAATATACATATATGTATCTACATTCTACAGTCAATATTCACTATTTACTTAGAGCAGACTGGATCACTTAATTTGTTTCCTAAAACAAACTCGTTATGGTATTGCATGGAAACCTCCCATATTATTATTCATTCTAATTAAGTGCATATAAGTGTAGTATAAATTAAATACCTATCCGAAATTAAAACGTGATATTGCTGCTCAAGACGCTCACTCTATTGATATCTACGACCTTTAATAAGCAATAAAGAGCACTTGGAAATATCGCCATTAGAACTTCATGCGTTCACGGCTTCACTCGCGAGTTGAACCGAAAGTACCGCAAATCTAACAAGAATAAGTATTTGATAGTCCTAACATGCTACACATTTGTCAATTTAATGATGGTATTGTTATGAAACTTACTACAGAAATAGGCAACAAATTTATACTATTTACATCATAAATTGGACTGCATGCTCCAACGATATGTTCACGTTCATCATACATAGATAGGCGTAGGTATTATAACTGAATGACCAGTAGCAAAAAACAAATTCACATATATACCTACTTCTACTTTAGGTGGAGTATGAACGCAAACGTATTATACGGGCGATTTGTTTTTAAATTACACGAAATAACGCGATCGATCATCTAGTTACATTAAAATTTTCTCATATTATACTTCCAAGTAATGGAGAGTGATAGGTACCTACTACCTCGAAGCTCCTAGAGATAAACGCTGGCGTACCCCAAGGCTCAGTATTAGGACCTCTGCTTTATACAGTCTACACAGCTGACTTACCTCAATTGGACAGTATAACGACTGCTATTTTTGCGGATGATACCTACTGCTATACTGGCAAGTAATAAGGATCCGCGAAATGCAACCGCAATGCTGCAAAATGGACTAGACAAAGTAACGAAGTGGCTTCAGAAATGGAGGATAAAAGCAAGTGCATCCAAATCTGCACAAATTACATTCACTTTGCGGAAAGGCAACTGCCCGCCAGTTACACTTGAAAATGGCACACTTCCTCATGTCGATAATGTACGATACCTTGGATTACATCTAGACCGACGACTCACGTGGAATCATCACATAAAAACAAAAAGAGAAGAATTGCGGTTTCGGTTCAAGGACCTGTACTGGTTGTTGGGAAGAAACAGCAAACTGTCCATAGACAATAAACTATTAATATACAAGTCCATCCTAAAACCAGTGTGGATGTACGGAATACAACTGCCTGTAACTCCAACATGTCAATATTACAAAGAATGCAAAACAACTTGTTGCGATCCATAAGCAATGCCCCATGGTTTACAACCAACCCGAATGAACTAGCAGTGAAGTTAACAGCTAGAGACTATGTGAAAAGATTGAAAAGGAAAGATATTTTCCCAGATTGAACCCGGCTCCAAGAAAATGGAATTTAAATGAGTAGATGCCCTCATCCGGACACACTCGAAACGTCAAGCCTCACACAACTAATCTGCTTATAGTTTTACTGATTGCAGAAAAAATGGAAAACAAAATATATATATAGGTATATATTATAGAGAAATAATAAATCCGGCCGCAATTTTATTTTTTGGCCACTTGGTCGAACTTCTCATTTAATAACTAAGCATCGGGAATATGAGATAGCCTCTAATAAATTAATTCATCGTCTTTACAACGCCATCTAAAAATGTTAAAGAAAGCATCAAGTCATAATCAACAATTATTATTACTTGTCCTTCTGATTTATACATTGCCATCTAATTTACTAACTCAGCCACGGAATTTGCAACTCATCATCATTTTTCGTTTTACAGCTTCAATACAAGCTCCTCAAAAATTATATATTCGAGCTTCAATAGACAGCATCATATATTATAACTTAACATGTAAAATAATACTGCATATTCTTTTATCATGAAAATAGCCACTGTAGGAACGATTTGGCGCGAGTGCGCGCCATGACAGCCACGGCCATTTGCACTAATCAGAGAGCGCCATTCGATTCTTGTACCGACCGACCCGCCCGTGTTTGTTTATTGTCATTCGTTCGTTCATATTGCAATAGGTTCATCTGTGTTCTCTCTAATCTAGTTCTAAGGCAGGTCCGACATGGCTTCGGTTAGGTACGACGACGAGCGAAGCGAGGAGGAGTGTTAGGTTCAACTGCGACCCTAAAAAAAAAAAAAAAATTAACATTACATATTTCATAACGGTACGTAACCCATGAATCTAGTTCTAAGGCAGGTCCGGCTTGGCTTAGGTTAGGTACGACGACGAGCGAAGCGAGGAGGAGTGTTAGGTTGAACTGCGCCCCTACTCTAAAATGTATAGTTCATATGTAATAATAGTGGCTTTAATATACTATTTGATGACAATTTTAGGTAAATTTTACGATCGATTAATGTAGGATGACTTACATTTTAAACATGCTAAGTTATAACATTAGAAGCTAATAGAGTTACTATTTTGGTGTCATATAATAATATTTTAGAAGTTTGCTATTTGAATGCATGCCTGAAATTTAGATGCTAAAAAATAATCACCATGCTAAGTTACAATTACAGTGGCTTACAAAGAATATAACTAGTGGCTGAGATATTTTTATTCAGACGCGCGTTGGTTGTGGCTGACTTAGTAATTTAGAAGGTAACTTATATTTTCTGAGGCGAATAATGCTATTAAAAAGAAGCCTGTTTAAATAGTTCCCTATATTGTATCGTGTCTGTATTACTTTTAGTATTCCTTAAATCGATAAAAAACATTAAATTTTGAAATCAGTGGAATTGATTTCCATTGATTCGGTCTAATTTTTGACTACTGAAGTCAATAAAAATTGCCACCGCTATCAATTTTTACGATAAAACCAACTGGTTTTACATTATTTCTATATTGCCATGCCCCTCAATCGGTTCCTCAATGCTTATAATCGTGATTCATAGTTCTGACTGTGCTTCTCTTGTTTACTAATTTCGGTGGGTTGCTGTTCGTTAGGCTGCTTTCACCGGCATCTCATTGGCATTTTAGCACATGGTTTACCCATCTCGTTGAACTGGTGCATCAGGGTATTATGCCTCAACAGCCTGACACTACAAATATTCTTAAGGGTCGTCATTTCAGCGAGCTACACATCGAAAACTCTGAAGTATTGAGCCTTTGATTTCGGTGATTGTAAAATCTTAAATATCTTATGAACCACTAAGTTCAGAAGAGGGCCTTTGCTACCAATATTTTTTTAAATTAGGCCTTTTTTTAGGGTTCCGTAGCCAAATGGCAAAAAACGGAACCCTTATAGATTCGTCATGTCTGTCTGTCTGTCTGTCTGTCCGTCTGTCCGTCCGTATGTCACAGCCATTTTTTTCCGAAACTATAAGACCTATACTGTTGAAACTTGGTACGTAGATGTATTCTGTGAACCGCATTAAGATTTTGATGCAAAAGTAAAAAAATAATAATAAATATTGGGGGCTCCCCATACTTAGAACTGAAACTCAAAAAAATTTTTTTCATCAAACACATACGTGTGGGGTATCTATGGATAGGTCTTCAAAAATGATATCGAGGTTCCTAAAATATTTTTTTTCTAAACCGAATAGTTTGCGTGGCAGACGCTTCCAAAGTGGAAAAAAGTTGGTCCCCCCCCCCCCCCCCCTCTAACTTCTAAAATAAGAAAATGAAAAATCTAAAAAAAACATATGATGTACATTACTATAAAAACTACCAACGAAAATTGTTTTGAACGAGATCTAGTAAGTAGTTTTTTTTTAATACCTATTAATACTTAACTTTGCACCTAATTTATATGGGGCGCTATACATACCAGGTGCAAACTTAACTTAACCACTTAGGGATGGAAAGTGTTTGTACGGAACCCTCGGTGCGCGATTCCGACTCGCACTTGGCCGGTTTTTTATATATTAAAGTCATGAATCAAAAATATTTCTTTTTTTTGTTTTCCATTTTTTCTGCAATCAGTAAGACTATAAGCAGATTAGTTGTGTGAGGCTTGACGTTTCGAGTGTGTCCTCCAATGAGGGCATCTACTCATTTAAATTCCATTTTCTTGGAGCCGGGTTCAATCTGGGAAAATATCTTTCCTTTTCAATCTTTTCGCATAGTCTCTAGCTGTTAACTTCACTGCTAGTTCATTCTGATGTTGTTTCAGTCTTTCGTGATATTTTTTAGTTACAATGATAATTTCATCCTTCACTGTACTTATTTTAAGGTATCTGTGGATTTCCGTGTTGGTTGTAAACCATGGGGCATTGCTTATGGATCGCAACAAGTTGTTTTGCATTCTTTGTAATATTGAGATGTTGGAGTTACAGGCAGTACCCCATAGTTGTATTCCGTACATCCACACTGGTTTTAGGATGGACTTGTATATTAATAGTTTATTGTCTATGGAGAATTTGCTGTTTCTTCCCAACAACCAGTACAGGTCCTTGAACCGAAACCGCAATTCTTCTCTTTTTGTTTTTATGTGATGATTCCACGTGAGTCGTCGGTCTAGATGTAATGCAAGGTATCGTACATTATCGACATGAGGAAGTGTGCCATTTTCAAGTGTAACTGGCGGGCAGTTGCGTTTCCGCAAAGTGAATGTAATTTGTGCAGATTTGGATGCACTTGCTTTTATCCTCCATTTCTGAAGCCACTTCGTTACTCTGTCTAGTCCATTTTGCAGCATTGCGGTTGCATTTCGTGGATCCTTATTACTTGCCAGTATAGCAGTATCATCCGCAAAAGTAGCAGTCGTAATACTGTCCAATTGAGGTAGGTCAGCTGTGTAGACTGTATAAAGCACAGGTCCTAATACTGAGCCTTGGGGTACGCCAGCGTTTATCTCTAGGAGCTTCGAGGTAGTATCACTCTCCATTACTTGGAACAGGCGCCCTGACAGGTACGACTCGAATAAAGGAAAGTAGCTGTGAGGCAAATAATTGTGGATCTTGCAGAGCAGTCCTTTGTGCCATACTTTATCGAATGCCTGTTGGATATCCAAGAATGCTGCCGAGCAGTACTCTCTTTCTTCCAGTGATTTCCTTATTCTTTCCACCACCCTATGGACTTGTTCAACTGTAGAATGCTGTTGTCGGAAGCCAAACTGGTGGGCAGGAACAACCTTTGACTCCTCCAGGATGGGACGAATTCTTCGCAGGAGCAGTTTTTCGAAGACTTTTGATAAGATCGGTAGTAAACTAATGGGCCTGTATGAAGTAACTTCGTGAGCGGGTTTCCCTGGTTTGTGGATCATTAGTATGCGTGAGACCTTCCATAAATACGGATAATATTGTACTCTCAGGATTCCATTATATAAAGTTGTCAGGAACACGACGGCTTTTCTTGGTAGATTTTTTAGTACTTCCTTTGTTATGAGATCGAAGCCAGGTGCTTTTTTATCTTTCAGATCCTTGATTACTCTCCACGTTTCTCGAACAGATACAGGGAGTGGCGGAGGAGACATTTGTAGAGTCTGACATAATATGGCATCTACTTCTCCTTCTGATTCTAAGTCACAAGCGGCGTTTGGGCAGAACACGTTTTGCAAGTGTTTGGCAAATGCATCTGCCTTCTGTTGTGGGGTTCGTGCCCAGCCATTAGAATCTCGAATTGGTGGTTTGGCTAGCTGAGGTCGATCTATGTTTTTCGTAAATTTCCATAAGGAGTAGTTGGTTGCCTTAGTTGCCGTTAGGGATTCTAACTGTGTCTCTAGAGTTTCATTGTGCCATTGAATCAAAAATATGAAAAATAAAATTGACCACCGAAGTCAAGCAAAATAGCTCGGCCCGGAGAATCGCCCAAATATCAAATGTTTAATTTGCTATATCGTAGTGGATGGGCGTTGCATTAAGTATAACATTAATAAAGATGTAGAAAAGTTCATCAAGATACATTACCAAGATAGACTAGGTATTAGATTTTTATCTATTATCTAAATTATACACAACTGCATCTGCAATCATCCGATCAAACGTAGGTAGTGCCTACTCGTATTCATGTTCGTCTTCAGAAATAGGAAAATGGGGTAATCAAGTTCGAAGAAAACTTCATACGGCGCCCCAGGATGATAGCTTTCTTTGAAGTAGAAGTAATCTCCGTTCAAAGTATAACTTGGCTCCAGACCGAGCAATTTACTCCTTCAGAAACCTGCCCGCACGTGACAGGCCATTTGTTTTGTAAGTCACCGGAATTCCATTACTTAATATTAATTATTATTTCATATCAGAATTGACGAGTACCTGTCTGACATGCCTCTTTAGTACAGGGTACTGTGATCATGTTTAACGGTTTTTACTTAAGTAATTTAAATTTTTGAAACAATATAGTTGCCATAATTTACGTATTATTTCTTTTCATGATTTAGCATGTTGGTTATTTTGTATGTTTAGAGTATTAACCGTAATATAATATATATCTTATATCATATTCCTTACTAAGTTTTAATTGATACACTGTATCGTATAACATAGGTTTTGTAAATTATCTTCGGTATTTTTTTGAAACCTAAGCTGTAAAGTACTTAGTGGTTATACTAACATTGATCATTTATTTAGGTAACATTTTTTAGGTTTTATATTGGTGCTTATTTTAATACTTAGTGACTTCGTAAGAAATCCATTATAATTTTATTGTTTAAATTAATATTTTTGAATTAATCCATTTATTATTAATGTAATCAGCTTAAGTATACAATTTTGATCCAAGTATTATATACATTTGCAAACACTGCTCGGCGAAGTTGGCTATAAAGAAATTTTATGCTCAGGGCTTAGTAGCCAGACGTTTGGCTTCCTACGCAAAGTTATAGATATTATATTATCATTGTCCCTTCGGTTCGCCTCATATCGGCTCCCTTCGCAGTAACTTGTTCTAGGAAAAACTTTACACTATAAACGAGGTTGAGGTCAACTTCCAACAATACGCCTATATCTTACGTGTAAATAATAGATAATATAAAGACATTTGCGATTAACGCTAACAATTTAGTTCTAAAACAAAAAAAACGAGAGAGCACATTTCGGAGAACTTAAATACCTACATTTAAAAAACGCAACGATTAGTGTTTTATTAGGCTTTTTTGAAATGCCATGTGCCTACACGGCATTTAGGCACTGCATAATTTAATTTGATGTCCCTTTTTACGTCGCAATTGCGCAAAATGTGCTTCTCATTACGATGATTTAATTGGTGACATAAACACGCTTTATAATTGCTTCAGCGAATGAGTACTATACACTAACATTCCCTGAAATTAGAAGGGTCTGCAAGGGTTGTCGTGAGAATTACAGGGTTACGACTATAATAATATTATATCGGTATAACTAGCGCGTTTGTTACAAACGTACGAGTTATACCTACTGGGTTAGTTTCTTATAATAATATCGACCCACTTCATAGTTTGCATCGTTTCAATGAAAATTGAGTTAATACATGGTAAAAATAGATATGCTGACTGTATGCAAAGCCCTCCGCATCGCGTAACATTGAAATAAGCTCTCAAAATAACTAATGCATACCAAAATAGCGCCCACCACGTGGGGGCGTCGGCGTGCACGCGCGTCGCGCGCCGCGGCGACGCGCCGTGTTTACAGTCTGCACCACTCCTTTCATACATATCCATAGCAATAAGGTGCAAAAATATACACACATCCCTAACGTAGTTACTTGAGCACTTCAATTAACACCTACTTTATGCTCGTCTATTACCTCAATATATTTTATGCAAATAGCGACTAAGTAGTCTTGCACTTCAGAAAAAATATTCAGTCAGTTAATATCTCTGGAATAATTGATATCTGGAGAACTCAAAATAACTACTTAAGTATTTGTTATTGCTAATCTAATGGCCGGCAAAAAAAACGGTGGGATGTTGCTATCTATTCTTAAATATATATTTATTATGGATGCATATGAATAGTTGTTTGCCTTTCCTGGACGAATAGAACAAAAGTTTCCATATCATTTGTTTTGCGTAGATATGATATAGATAATGGCTTACAAGAGAAGAGAGTAGAAAAATAATATAATATGGGCTCGAGAATGTTAAAGCTCACGAGAGCGAAGCCTTCGGAAATAAGTATCTAGTAATAGGTATAACTTTACTTATGGACAGTTGTATACAAAGAAGTTTCAAAGAACGTTATAAATATAAATAAAACTCTATACAAGCTTGTAAATTTAAAATGCCGGTTGCGGTGCAGCCGTTGCCACAAAACATGCCAGAGTTAGAATGCCACGGCGAAAATGTGTTGTAAATTGCTTACCCTTTGTGATGAAATTTCTCGCAACACAAACAAGAGATAAAAATATTAAGTATATACCTAAGCATACTTACGGTATGCTTATACTCGTATATCTACTTGCGCTACGAGTATATCAAAGCTAGGGAGCAGCAATCCGGTGGTATTATGCTATTACTCGTTGTACATAGAGTTGTAGACGTTCCTGAAGAGCTTGGCTGATGGGACACTGCTGGGCTACTTACCGACTCTGCAATTCTGCATCTGCACGAAGCAAATTAACAATGAGCGAGGAGAATGCCACTACTAGTGCAAAACAAGAACAAATAGTCCTGATCTCTTTCGCCACTAAGATAATCCTTCTCCACATTTTGTTGTTGCAGTATCGTGAATATACTCGTATTATCTTGATTTGACATTTAATTCGGGTAAAGGTACTTCTTTTTTCGCTCATTCCACCTATTAGGTGATTCTTTTTGTAACTATTTTTCCCCTATGATATGACAATAATGCGGGTGAAGGGAGACAATTTCTTTCAAGATGTTAAGAATGCTGTTTATCGCTTACGCGTAAAATGCGCTCTATTATAGTACTCTATGATACACCTAGAAGCGCCACGCCACGTTTTGCATCTCTGAAATTAGTAACTAGAATACTATCTAAGCAGTAGCATCGCTGCAATTATTTTACGGGCCAACGGGGAGAGACGCAAACTTACGAGGAGCGAATTGTAGTTGTATGTACCTATTTGTGTTCACGCACCGTTTGTTCTTGTGGTGCAGCTGGAGCGCGACGGGTTCGTGGTGCTGGAGGGGTTTCTGCGCGAGGCGGAGTGCGACGAGCTGCTCGCGGCCGGGGCCGAGCTCGCGCAGCAGCTGCCGGACGGGCCTCCCACCGTCTTCTCCACCACCGAGGCCGAGTCACAGGTCACCTGCAACCTTATCATAACTAGTCACTCGCTAGTGAGGGCTTCGCGCGGGTGCAATGCTGATAAATTATGCATGTATTATACAAATGATGCTCACTCTTGAATCACTTTATCTATTTAAAAAACCGGCCAAGAGCATGTCGAGCCACGCTCAGAACGAAATAAAAAATTCACACCCACTTTTAAAACGAAAAAAAAAAATATTTTTTCGTTTTTATTTTACCGTTTTGTCAAATTTCAGCTTTCTAGTACTAATGATCACGGAGCTAAGCCGCGGACGGACGGATAGACGGACATGGCGAAACTATAAGGGTTCCTAGTTGACTACGGAACCCTAAAAACCGCATCAAAATCCGTTGCGCAGTAAAGCTGGCTATCCTTGTATCAAAAAAGGCCATATTTACAATCTAAATATTAAAAGATAATTATTAGATCATTAGTATGGTTTAGGCAGGCAGATTAAAGGCCCTTTTCAGAATCGTTTGTAATCTCTATCTCTCACTCTCTCTTTAGGGCCAAAACACAATTACGTCGTACGACGCGACATCGTGCCACGATGCGACGTCGTGAGATTGTAAAATGAATTTTAATTTTGCATCTTGTCACATGAAGATAATGTTCATTTTGGATTTATGCATTTCCACGGTACGACGTCCCATCTTGGCACGATATCGCGTCGTACGAGGATGCGACGTATTGTCTTGTAATTGTGTTTTGGCCCTAGATACACATTCGCAATGACGTTATTGCATCACCATCTTGCGCGTCGTAGGATGACGGAATCTACAGCATATAATGCTACATCGCTTTGTCCCTTAATATTTTATATTTTCAATATCGACCCTACATCTTCTCCATACCTTACTTACCTATTCTTAGATTACTTAGATCCCCTAATAATATGAATCTGATCACTGATTTAGTCCGAACTTGAGGGTAATAAAATAACGTGGTTATTAATACCTACTTAAGTATATTTTTCGCCTTAGGATACAAAATCAGCAATGTAACTTTTGAAAACATTAAATTATTTATTATTTACAGCAATTAAAGGATAAGTACTTCTTGGAGAGCAACGACAAAATCAGCTACTTTTACGAAAAAGATGCCATCGGTGCCGACGGCAAGCTCCAGGTGGACCCCGCCATTTCACTAAACAAGGTAAATCATTATATTCTACGTTGAAAAAAACGAGCAAAATATTCACCGCAAAAATGTAATGAAGGAGTATTCATACATGGTTTATTGTATTGTATCAACTATTATACCGGGTGTTTCCTGTAGTAGGAGCGTTAAATTAAAACATAGATTCTTCGCTTGAAACTGGACAACATTTGCTAAGCATCTTCTGAAAATAACGTGTATTAAATGATATTTTGTAGAATACCTAATGTTTAGACAAAGAAGCAATGTATTGCGAAATGTCCGATATTAGTAGAGTGACACGACAGCTATGTCAATGCTCAGGGAATGTCAAGGTTGGACGACGTACATTGAAAATACTATTTAATTTGTTTGAAATAATACAATTCTGAAAACTGACTGACTTTTTAAAGTTGCTGAACAAATGTTGTTCAATTTGAAGAGTAGAATCTATATTTTAATTTATTGCTCCTATTACAGGAAACACCTGGTATATTTCTTCTCTCGTTAATGACATGTAATGAATTACGTTAGCTAAGAAGTTTATTTTATTACAATAGTTTTTCACTTATTTTTCTACGATACTGGGTAATTTTCAGGGCTCTCTGCCTCAAAATAATAAAACGGAACCCTTATAGGATCACTTTTCTTGTCCGTCCGTCTGCCAGTCTGTCAAGACCCTTTATCTCGGGAACGCGTAATGGTATCTAAACTAAAATCCACAGACCTACGGACTAAATTGACAAATGACTGACAGGTAAAATGATACCAGGAACAGCAAAATAAAAATAGTGAAGGGTATATGACGATAAAAATATATCGACAAGTTGTAAAGTACAAATAACAGACTAGTTTAGGTAAATCAAAAATAGGTAAGTATATTAGTTTCAAATAAGAGGTCCACATTTTGGTTTGTTTGATTTTCGAGGTAGTGGATGGATAAAAGGCGTTTTTAGCCACTAGTTTTAAAGCATAAAAAGGTTTCTGAGCCTAAATATATAAATATTCTACTGTCGGACTTGGGTTGTCAGACTATATTACATATACAACAAACTTAACGGAAATAATTGAAAATCGCAATACAATAATTTACCTTTGCAACAGTCGAGGCCTCGTTTTTTAAAAAAAACATAATTATGCACTTTTTGACGTATTGCCGCAAAAGTAAATTCGTTTGAACGTTAATTTTGGACCGGGTTTCAGAGGCGAAGTAAACTTCTCTTGTTCTTTGTATTCCTTCAAAACTTTAAAACTGAACTTCTCGAAATACCAAGAATTTCGGATTTTTTCATGACACACTCGTTTTTATTGACATATATGTCCTCTGGGATGTCTTGTTCGTCCTGCAATCTGTCTACCATCTCATTATAAATATAAACGTAAACTCGATGAATCGTCTTTTTTTCAATTTCACTAATAGATTCTTTTCTCCTTTTTGTCGGAGGCGAACATTTTGATAAACATGGTTCTGGTCCCGAACCTTGCGAATACATAATACGTAACAATTTCAATAAACACTCGTAATAGCAATGATAACGTATATCGTTAGATACATAAAAGTAGTTTGTAAACAGCGGACATTTTTTTCGGAAGATACCCGCTTTTTTTTGTTAAAAAGATGGACCACATTGTTGGGAATTGGAAAATAAAGAACAATAATTTTATTAATTCATTTAATGAAATGTATGTATTCAATAAACTATCAATTATCATAAATATATAATTTTCATGTCTGGGTGGACCTTAAACCTACGATGTAACAATAATTTTAATATCGATGAGAACGACACTGGCCAAACTGTGGCAACATTTGTTCATACTTACTTGTCAATTTGGTCCGTAGGTCTGTGGATTTTACTTTAGTTAAAACACAGGTCTACGGTCTACAGTCCCATGAAGCTGTGAAAAAAATAAGCTAATAAGTTTACGGAAAAAAGATACGGCCGTACAATAATTACGTATATATTTAACCACTTTCAGAGGAATCAAAATTTATACTGTATGTAATTTATAGGTATTGTCCGTTGACCTAGAACTACGAAATTTGGCAAGTAATAACACAAATAACGTTTTACACTAAGTACAATTATAGGAAATAATCATAAAACTATACATTTATACCTAATTAAATTATAAAAATATTGTCTTTATTTTAACTTTTAAGTAGGTACGTAATTAAAACAGTTTTTCAACGATAAAGTTAAGTTTGTCGCTCAGTACAGCTTATCTATTCGTGAGAGCAATATTCAGTTGTTTTATTTGTCGCACGGAACCCTCGGTGTGCGAGTTCGACTCGCACTTGAACGGCTTTTTGAGATAAGGTAGACAAACGTTAAATCATTATATTAGCTGCAATCATTGTAATCCTCTCTGACCAGCAGGGCTAGCATATCTTGCCGCGATTCCGCTTGTCACGCGACTCAGCATCTCCTGTCTTGCTCGCACGGTATTAAAAGGAAAGTGGCAGGTAGTATTTCTCGCGCG
Source organism: Apotomis capreana (assembly GCA_947623375.1). Taxonomy (NCBI): domain Eukaryota; kingdom Metazoa; phylum Arthropoda; class Insecta; order Lepidoptera; family Tortricidae; genus Apotomis; species Apotomis capreana. The sequence continues at coordinate 36,886,999 of OX392498.1, read as the reverse complement.
ACAAGGAGTCGCGTGTCAAAGTTTTGCTAGACGTGCACGGAATAAAGTTAAGCAAGGAGTTCAGGCGATAGCACCTGAAGTCGTGAACACGCATCTTTCATCCTAAGAAACTTGCGGCTTCGGAAGCCTAACTTGTCTATAGTCGATTAATTATTATGTAGGTATATATTGTAGTATATGTACATAGTGTGGGTATAGTAGCTTGAATGTTTAATCTTGTTTTCTTGTCGATTCGTAGAACGAATTATTAACTCGTATTCAGACAATTTGAACCATTTTTTTTATTCTTGTTAAAGGGGATTGGTAGTAATCCGAGTGATGTGCGGAAATATTCTTTATATGTAGGTACGGAAAAATTAATGCATTTCATACATCTACATTTTATGGCATTCTAAAAAACGAACTAAGTTATTACGTTAATAATAGTTATTTGTTATGCAAGGCTGCAAAGTTGTTATTTGGCGCGAGTGTTGAAATTGAAAGCTGAGCGAGCGAAGGAATCTAAGATTGAACCATGAGCGAAGCGAATGGTTCAAAGATAGATTCCTGAGCGTAGCGAGGCTTTCAAGACACGAGAAGCTAAATAACTTTGCAGCCATGCGGAACACACAACTTTTCACCTCACTACAGCGAGGAAAATGCAAGATTCAAGGAAAACAATTAAAACATAAAATTAATCATATTTAATGTTGCCATCTATTTAACATATCTAATTTAAAACATAACAGACTCAAATCCAAACCAAATAAATACGAGAGAAGCACACATATTAAAAATTAAAAGTAATATGGCCGTAATTTGTATTATCGTCGTGTTAATTTTATCGTTGAGTTTTTCTTAAGCACTGTTATATTATATTTGTATTTAAAACTACTTGACACATTCGTTGTGAATGTGGGAGCACTGTTATATTATATTTGTATTTAAAACTACTTGACACATTCGTTGTGAATGTGGGAGAATGGCATTCTGGGAAGGATTATTTGGCCACTCGGAAGTATTTTCCATAACACTTGCTTTGGAAGTTATTGGACGATGGGATCCGAACAAGATTATTTCGGCTTTATCTTCTAATTACTTATCGTCTCCAAATATTTATAACATATCCTTTTTCGTTTTAATGCAGGCTTTTAGCATTGAATAAATACTCCAAATTGGGCTCAACTTTCTTGTTTTCGATATTTCTACAAAGTAAGACAACAGTATGTATTCTCCACAGAACAAATTTACTTTGTTTACGTGAATTGTGAAAACTTCCAACTTTTTAATCATTTATTTTTTTCTCAGGTGCGTTCAGAAATTACACTCTTATGTTCCAACTTTTATAACAAATAAATATTAAAATTTGCGTTGCATTTAATATATTTACTAGTCAAAATATGTAAATTAAACTGAAATACTTACTATTAATATAAATAAACATATTCAACATAAAATAAAGTGTAGAAAAAATAAAAAAACTTAAAAATCTGTAACCACAAACCAGGTTTCTGGACGTGATATTGTAGTGTATTTTTTTTTAAAAGAAGTATTCAATCAAACGTACATGTGATTTTAGCCGGCCTGACCAGATCGCCCTTTATTAGCGTGCGTTGATTGGTTATTCGAAGATTTATCGACTGATGAAATTAGTCACGCGTTGAGGGAGTCTTAAATATAAAAAAAATACATGCACCACAGAGAATCAAAATCGTCGTGTTCGAAATTCAAATGACTTTTGCACGCTAGCGGATAAAATAGACTTTTGCACGCAGATTTCGCCCTATAAACGGAGGTTTTCCGAGCGAGTGAGGTGAAATAGTTATTTGTGCAACAAGAGAGCAAAGTTGTTTTTTGTTACGAGTGCTGATTTTGAGTCCCGAGCAAGCGAAGGATTCTACGTTTGAATCACGAGCGTAGCGAGTGATTCTATGTTAGAATCCTGAGTGTAGCGAGGGACTCAACAGCACGAGATGCAAAAAACTTTGCTCTCGTGTAGCACACACAACTTTTCACCTCATCAGCGAGAACATATTCGACATTTTGTGCTTTTTCTTCCAACGTATGTTTATAGTCTTTGTTGCTGATTTCAATAATATTATTAATCAGAAAATAGATAAGTGCTGCTTAAAAAGGAATAACAATATAATTTAATTGAAATTATAATCAACCAACCAACAGTCCAACACGGTTATTGTCATTATTTGATCATATTGGAAGATTTAGCAGATACATGACGTGTTTATTTATAAATACATATTATATTACAAGATTTTGTTTATAAATTGATTAATATTTTTACTCCTAAAACAACAAACATAATAAATGCAAAAGAAAATAACAATCACAATATGAACTCGATATTTTTAATGTACGTTTCGAATATGCAATATGCATCTATGATAAATGGTGAACTTATAAATTATTAATATTTACAATAAGTAATAAGTTGAAAAATCTTATTTTATTTGAGCAATGATCTATTGTTTTATATAAAAGGTACAATAATTATAATATTCGGTCGTTAAATAAAAATATAATAAAGAAAAAAAAAATACGTTACAATTAAAACTTTTTCGGGTGTTTTTAATGAATTTTTTGGTACAACGCGTATCCGAACTCGAGATCGGATTTGAAAATCGAATTTCAAATTGATAAGTTTCTATGCCTCTCTTTTATATACATATGAAAGAAACAGAGTGCATCGAGAATCAAATGATTAGAATTTTATAATGAACCTTTGGCTGAAGAATGACAATTCGTGGTCAGATATTGAAAAAATTAAAAAGCTACTTTCTACTCACGCTCGAAACAAAATGGGATGGGATTTTTGTTTCGAGCGTGAGTAGAAAGTAGCTTTTTGATTTTATCAATTTTTGGCCTCGATTTGTCATTTCTCAGCCACAGGTTAATTATAAAATTCGAATCATTCGATTTCGATGCACTCTGTCTCTTCCATATCTATATAAAAAAGAGAGTGATAAAAACATCAATTCGAAATTCGATATTTTCGAATCCGACCTCGAACAAGAAAACGTTCCGATACGCGCGTTATACCTACCATAAAATTAAAAAAACATATCCGAAGAAATTTATTATTGCAACATGTTGTCTTTAAAGACCGAATATTTAAATAATTGTGTTTTATAGAAATCAAATAGATTATTGTTCAAATAAGATATGGTTTTTCAACTTTATAGGTACTGTAAATAAATACCTATACCAATAATCTTTAATTTCAATAATTTATCAGTTTCGAAACGTACTTAAAAAAATATCGAGTTCAAATTGTTATTGTTATTTTCTTTTGTATTTATTTTGTTTGGTAGGTACTTTACGAGTAAAAATATTAATCAAACTATAAATAAACTCTCGTAATTATAAATAAACTCGTAATGTATCTTGCTAAATATTCCAATTTGATCAAATTATCTATTCAGTGGTGGTGGTTGTGAGGGACTGGTACAGTGTTGAAACGTATTTTAATTTCAAATCAATTATATTAATATTTAATTTTAAGCAGCAGGTATCTATTTTGTAATGAATAATATTATTGAAATCAGCAACAAAGACTATAAACATTAAACATGAAACACAACACTTGAATGGTTGGAAGAAAAAATACTAAGTCGAATAATATATGTTCTCGCTGTTGTGGTGAAAAGTCGTGAGTGCTACACGAAAGCAAAGTTTTTTGCATCTCGTGCTGTTGACCCCCTCGCTACATTCAGGATTCTAACTTAGAATCCTTCGCTTGCTCAGGACTCAAAATCAGCACTCGCAACAAAAAACAACTTTGCTCTCTTGTTGCACAAATAACTATTATATTTTACGTTGCAATTGCAACCCAAAATTGCCAAAAAAAAAATTCTGGTACCTCCCGTACACCTAAAGTGGGGGTATTTTTTTTTGTTCCAACACTAGTGGGTGTCGTTGAATAGGTATTTTAAAAATAATAGGGGTCTCCAACATTATTTTTTGATAAAGTCAGCAGTTTTGTTAATTTTCGCTCCGAAAATAAATAAAAATAGTGTCCCCCCCCTCTAACTTTTCAACCACAGGACGGGTCAAAAAATTATGGAAAAATTCATGAAAATGAGGCCTTATAAGTACTTTCAATGAAAACTATATTGAATAAAATCAGTTGAGCTGTTTTTGAATTATCGCAAAAATTCATAATTTTCTTTAAAATGACGCAAGTGTCGCTCGGTGTCCCTACACTTCGAACGTTACACATATTGGTTAAGTGCCATACTATATTAAAACATTTCGCTCAATCTGGCGCGTATAATCTATAACTTCCAGAAGGTAATAAGTAACTACTGTTCTACTTTGGCGTTTACGACCTTTTTATAGAGCTTAAAATCTTTCTCGTCTATTGTGAAGAATGGGCAACTACGGAACCACTGAGCGTGGCCCGACATGCTCTTGGCCGGTTTTTAACATTCTACCTACTACTTTTTGTACGGCAGGATTTTTCAATTCGCCGTGAAAAAAAGTTATAAGTTACCGAGGCTTCATCAATAAGATTTATTATTACAGTTTTACTGCGCTTTATTGTTTTTTGGGCCATTTTTAGGGTTCCGTAGCCAAATGGCAAAAAACGGAACCCTTATAGATTCGTCATGTCTGTCTGTCTGTCTGTCTGTCCGTCTGTCCGTCCGTATGTCACAGCCATTTTTTTCCGAAACTATAAGAGCTATACTGTTGAAACTTGGTAGGTAGATGTATTCTGTAAACCGCATTAAGATTTTGATGCAAAAATAAAATAATAGGTAATAATAAATATTGGGGGCTCCCCATACTTAGAACTGAAACTCGAAAATTTTTTTTACATCAAACACATACGTGTGGGGTATCTATAGATAGGTCTTCAAAAATTATATCGAGGTTTTTAAAACATTTTTTTTCTAAACCGAATAGTTTGCGTGACAGACGCTTCCAAAGTGGAAAAAAGTTGGTCCCCCCCCCTCTAACTTCTAAAATAAGAAAATGAAAAATCGAAAAAAAACATATCATGTACATTACTATAAAAACTAACAACGAAAATTGTTTTGAACGAGATCTAGTAGGTAAGTAGTTTTTTTTTAATACCTAACTTTGCACGTAATTTATATGGGGCGCTATACATACCAGGTGCAAACTTAACTTAACCACTTAGGGATGGAAAGTGTTTGTACGGAACCCTCGGTGCGCGAGTCCGACTCGCACTTGGCCGGTTTTTAAACGTATTATTATATGAATACCCATAAGAAAAACAACCAAAATTCGACCTATTGAATTATTGTAAATAAAAATCTTTTATCTAAGTACACGCATGTTGTTAAATTATACTATAATATAATAAATAGTTGCGTGGAGTCATGCGTGGCCATAGTTTTATTTGGACGTCCTCGTTAATAATAATAATACATATATTTTACGTAAATAGCGTTCTTTAATTACTTAAATATATGTAAAAGCACACCTCGGACAGTGGCGATCAAATGTATGAAAGAAACGCGTTGCTTCGCACACAGTCTAAGCTCGTGTAGGTGAACGCGTAACATGCTTGTGTGAGTGAGATAAGACATGCTAGGGTTGCCGCCATTTTGAACGCACGAGTCGGGAACACAATGTGCAGCAATATGAGATGACCTTGTAATAGCGTGCTGTTTGTGTGCTTATAATTAAACTAATGTTAAACTACGATTTCTAATTCCGCCCGCGTTCAAATTCGATAACCTCAATGACTAAAAACTCATTGCGCGAATTAGGAAGAAATAAGAATCATATTACGCTGTAAGGTGGGTACCTATCTAAGCTCGATTTATACAAATAGTTTCCTATTTTGAATCAGTATAAACGAAGTAACTAAATTTTTGTAAGGAGATTCAGGCCAGCAAAATATTACGTAAGTTGAAAACATGATTTTTTGTTCATATATGACCATAGTTATGCAGAAAGCGACCAGCGTAGATTTTTTGTCAAAGTGACTTACGAGTAAGTCTTAATCAATGAATGAGTTCGGTCGCTTTTTGCATTATGAAAAAAAATCTTTGGTCGCTGTCTGCATAACTATGCTTATATATATTGTGTTGTTTTCAGTGTGATTTGATAGGTTTAGGTCGAAAACGGATAGGGCAAAAAAAATACTAAACATAAGTACCTATTGTAAGTTGGTTTTCTACTAAAACATAAAACACTTTGAAAATAACTGGGTAGGTATGTACTAGCCTTGATTCATCCAATGGGAATCTGTAGAACTTTCTTTTATTTTTGTTGTTTATAGAGCTTAAACAACTGTACACAGCACAACACACGCCCATTACAAAAGTATTTGTTTAATATTATACGTGGCCTTCGCTCTGCGCACCGCGTCGTCGCGTCCTTGCCAGCCGGTAACTGCGAGGTAACCGAGCGCGGGTGGGCGGCACTTTCGGTGGGAGGCAGGGAGTGTCCATACTGTACGTTAGTCCTCTTTATTATACTGTGGTAAAAGTATGAATGACTTTACGACACGACGATACTATTGTTAAATCCTCAAAAATATATTTCAAAAATTATTATTTGGAATTATCCACGAGCAGAAGTGAAGTTCCCGAGAAGATTTCTACGGCACATCACTTATATTATATCGAACGTAGACAGATTGTACTTTGCGCACTGAAAAGAAAGTGGGCGGTAAAACTCGTGGGTGGCTACTTGTAAAAACAATAAAGACGGCTTCTCATTAAGATATTAAAAATAGATATGACGGACGTATTAACTCTATCAGGATTTAAAGTGTTCAGGCAAATCAAATAAGGTATACGATTATGATGTTTAAATTCGTATTGATCTATACTAGGTAAACATAGGTACAGATAGATAGAGTACCTATAGATTAAGACGAATTTAATCTATAATAATCTGCAGCTGGTGTGACGTACTTTGTAGCGGTTTAGTTGGGATATCTATAGATCGATTGCGGCGCCGTGAGATAATTAACATAGAGGCACACTTCAAGACTGAGTGAGAGATTCAACATCGTTTTCCCTCTCATTCGCGCCTCTTTCGCTAAGATCGAAAAAGGTCTCTGCACGTCACGTATACTATTGTTAATGTTGTGGGATCTGGCTTGTCTACAGGTGGGGCACGCGCTGCATCTGTTGCACCCCATCTTCCGGTGCTACACGTACAGCGACCGCGTGAAGGCCGTGTGCCGCGCCATCGGCTTGGCCGACCCCGCCGTGGTACAGAGCATGTACATCTACAAGAACCCGGGACTCGGCAGCGAAGGTACAACCATTTTTTTTTTAAATACGATTTCATTGGTACTCCTACTTTATCATGTGTTGGCCCTAATGTACGGAAGTGTCCTGGTTTTATATTTTGGACCCATTACGTTTAACACATGTTACGAACCAAATGATGGTAAATAAAACGAAATTATAGTACGTAGGTTTACGGGTTTTACCTCTGAACCCAATCGAAAAATCTAGTAAGGCTTCCGGTGAAAACTTAATTTATTAAAAAGACATTTAATTAGTTTTCGGACAGGGCCAGTACACTAGTTAGCATCCACGTGGGTCAGGAAAGTTTGTCTTGAATGTTGACTTACATGCATATATGAAAAGCTTGGCTTCGATATTACTTAATGTTTATATTAACAGTTCCGTGCACATAGCAATATAGTTCATATCTCCACATAAGTGCGCAGTTATAAAGGTAGGATATTACTGCAGCCTGTAATGAAATGAAGGCCCCGAGTACAGATATTATATTGTTGAACAGCTCCTGCGAACTTCGCGATTCTAGATAGGCAAGTTTATCCAAGTAATTTATGCTATTCATTATGTGAGAGCTATCTCGCATATTCGTTCCATGTGGCTGCAGTCAGCTTGAGTTGAATTTTAGAGCAGTGGATATTTTAGCCCTGCGGAAGGAGATGTAACAATGAAATAAAACAACAAAGAGTGACTTAAAGCTCGTATCGTATCGCTTAAAATCTCTTGCCGACAAGTTGTGGGTAGTGAAATACCCAAATATAGAATTAGCAAAACGTTTAAAAGTGTGTCGTCTCTTATATTTAAACTCCTTAATTATTCACATTCATTTTATTGTAACAAAATGATCTACTTTATTATAACGGTGAGACCATGAACGAAACATCATGTTCGAAATGTCGAGGTAATAAAATAACACTTTTTGGAACACAATTAAGTCCTGATTTGTGATAATAATGTATGAAAATCGTGTAAGCTGAAATCAATATACCATTTACTTACCGTTTTATGTCTAATTTTCAGTGGTGCCTCATCAGGACATAACGTATCTCCATACAGAGCCAGTACCTCCGATAGGGTTCTGGATCGCACTCGAAGACGCAACTATTCAAAACGGCTGTCTTTGGATGGCTCGGGGCTCGCACAAGTCTGGCGTCCATAGACGAATGCTCCGTAGTCCTGAAGACAGGGAAAAAATTGTGTACGACAAGCCCGCGCCGGTGTACCCTGAGTCCAGCTTCACTCCCGCCCCCGTCAGCAAAGGTGAGAAGAGCGGGTCGCATGTTGCGTATATAGGTCACAATTAAAGATCTGCTCGTCTGTACCAGAGGCTTTGGTCACACAAACACTTTAAATATACAAATATACTCTAATAACTAATAATAGATATTAAATGGTACCTATATTTGAAGAAGCAATTAGTTTCATGTATGAAAGAGCTCATTTCGATATACACTGTGTGTGCTACGTTGTCTTGCTGGCTATTTTGCAGTTAAAGCCCGTAATACGACGGCTCTTTCTCGGACTGCAAATAGCCTTATGTAAAGACCAACGCACAATAGTATCACACAATTTTTTCGTTATACCTACTTACAGAGGATAGACAAACTAAATATGTTCTTACCTATTTTCAATCCTTCAAATAAAAGGAAGACAAGAGAAAAAATCCAGTTTTCGTACAGTTACGTATTTTTAATGGGTGCCTAAATGAAAACTCTAAATTTGAAATCATAATAACAATAACCTTAAGGTGCCACCACACAGTAAGTCGCCTTTGAAAAATTTGGTTACTTTGATAAATAAGTGCACATGTGCAGTGGGTACACCCACGGATAAAATTAACCAATTTTTACTGGAAACCGTGCGTTGCCGTCCCTCTAGGAAGTAAATAGGGAAAGAAATCAATATATCATAGAGCCCATGGATAATAAAACATAATATCACGTCAGAAAAGGTACTGTTGAGGTAACAAATACCTAATAATAAATATCGGACAACCTCACACAAATCGATCTAGTCCCACAGTAGGTAAGCTATAGGCTTGTGTTACTAGACGATGATATACATAGGTACTTATACTGCACCAACCTCGACGTCAAACAGTCGTTACAACTAACTAAAGTATCTTGTATGTCTGTATAATTGTATAGAAGTGACTGAAAAGTAAAAATCTTTGTTTTAACTAACCAAATTTGGTTGCATATGAAGAATATGCAACTTTTCGCAGCGCGTTATATTTCAATCAACCTACTTAGGTACTTATATTTTGATATTTTTCACAACTCACTCGTTTTTCTCTACTTCTACGGCGCATTTTAATTACTCGCGTAGCGTATGACTCTGTCCTCATTCGTTTATCCCTGTCCGTATGATGACTTATTTTGTTATTGACTATGCACGATGTGCACGAACGATGAGGTTACAGTATAAGATCGCAGCGCATGAATATAAATTAGTTAGATTTTTTTTCACAGTTTATTTACATATGTATTCGACGGACCCCTTTACTTACTTGATAGCTCGTTCAGTCGTGCGCGTAGCCAGAACGTACATACATACATTGTCCAATGTCCACGGTACTTAATGTGTAGTATGGCCTACGAAGTGGTCCCAGGTCCGTCAATGACGAATTTTTATTTAAGTACTTATGTCGTAGGTGATCATCAAGTCCCGATTATACAAGTAACAAGTAGTTTGGGAATGGGTCGATTTGTGTGAGTTCTCTGCGACTATTTGTTAATGTATCATTACCAATTCAAAGCCGAATAATTCAATGCTTTCATTTATGGACATAACTGGTGGTGTTTGTAGTTTTTAAGTTTTTGCTTAGTGATAATGTACCAAAGAAGGCCAAGAACATATGTATCCTATATTTTATGATGTTTTACCATTGGCAGGGACTTGCATATTGATCCACGGTAACGTGGTGCACAGAAGCGCGCCGAACCGCAGCGCGGCGAGCCGCCACGCCTACACCTTCCATGTGGTCGAGAAGAAGGACAACACCTACTCCAAAGACAACTGGCTGCAAGAAGGAGAAAATGCCCCCTTTTTAAATATTTACGCAACATCTCAAATGCAGTAATAGCCTTTCCCTTTTCGAAAATTTCATTAAGCAGTAAAAGACCATGTCCCCTTTTCAAGTCATTTCGTTTCAAAAAGTGCAGTTTATGTTACTGTAAGTATTTACATTTCTATCCACTTCATTTCAAATTATATTACTGTGAAATAGCTAACGATGGGAATCAAATATTTGTATTCAATTGACACCTCTAGGTAGGTACGTACCTTATTCATACCCAAGCGAGCATCCAAAGTGGAATACCAACATTTGATATTTTAAGACATAAGTACACTAATTAGTCGTAAATAATTGGGTCTGATATTTCCTAAATGTACCTCTAATTGGAACGACTGACGACGGTTTCTAATAATAATGTCAATCACATGCATGACAGATATTCGTATCGATATCGTATTTATCCAACTTGTAGCACTTTACTCCTGTGTAATGAAATGAAAAATCAATATTATGTTTAGTTCCATAGTCAATGTACCAAAACTTTGTTAATTATAAGTATGTTGAGTAAAATGCATAGTGATGTCATTGTGATAATAACGATAATATACACATCTAATAAAAACTTATTTTTTTATTATGCCCTTATTTTAAAATAGTTACTTTAATTTTGGCTGCGTTATTTTAGCTTAACTGTCCGGTAATTTGATACCCGCCAATGCCCCCATATAAGGAGCACTGTCCGGATGGCCAAGTAATATGGTTATTATGAGATTTATGCGTAATCAAAAGAGTGTTAGGGTTAAATTCAAGCTTCTTAGCATAGCATTGTTCAGAACGAAATACCTGTAGGGGGGTTCGAAAATGTTCTGAATAGCTTCGTGAAAAGGATGGTACGGCGTGCCAGCGCGCGTTTGCTCGACTTGGCCAAAGAATATATATACTAACGTAAAAAGAAACGACAGGGACACTTGTGTGCAGTAACAGAACTCGCGGCTATGTGTGCGTGTCGTGGGGCGAGCGGGGGTGAGCGCGGGACGCGCGAGGTGGGGAAAGTCGAGCCGCGGCTCGACGACTCAAAGGGTCACACCGCCGCGCGCCGCCGTCTCTGCTCGAATCAATTCACATTGTTCGCTGGCGCCGCGTCGTATGCGCTTTCATACTTTTCAATGTACCTTTACCTTTTCATATGCCTTGTGAATGCTTCTCATTAGATTTTTTGAAAAAACTATTCGTACGATTTCGAATCTTCGCCGTAATTAAAGAGAATAATAAAATGTTTAAAGTAAGTCGCAAAAACAGAAAATATATAAAAGTAAGCAATTTATAACATATGTCAAGACTATTATACTAAATAAATAAATATCAGACAACCTCCCACAAATCAACCTAGTCCCAAGTTAAGCTCAAGAAGGTTTGTGTTATGGGTACTATGCGACGATATACATACTTATACAGCGTGTATATTTGATATAACCGCAAATTTAAGCCAGACGGAGATTTTAGTGCTATAATCTGATATTTATACAAATTATTAATTTAGCGTTAAATGCCATAGCGTAATTAATTTTTGAAATTTTTCTGAGCAGCAATGTATGGCGTAGTTAGTTATTAACTTAGTGACAATATTAGCTAAGTGACAGTTGTGATATGAATATATTAAGTGTCAACAAACAACAAGAAACAAATACATTGCGCGCTGAATTATTTTATGTTGAAAAAAAAAGTTCGTTTTTTTTGATAAGCTACTGTTCAATATATTAATAAGTGGCTATACTAAGACCCCGTAAAGTTTGCGGTTATATCAAATATACACGCTGTATAGATAAATAAATATTTAAATATATAGAACATCCATGACCCAGGCACAAATATTCGTGTTCATCACACAAATATTTGCCCTTGCCGGGATTCGAACCCGGGACTCGTCGGCTCAGTAGGCAGTTGCTTAACCAGTGCGCCAACCGCGTCGTCAAAATATTTATATATTTTAAACCTTAAATAAATAAACATCTTTCATTAAGTAATAATTATTATTTCATTGTGCCGCGGTAGCTAAACCGCCAACCCTACGCGTAGACGCGGCACTACAAGGTCACTGACGCACGAGTTACACCGATAGGCCCACATAGGCCCTTACGTATGCGTAATCTCAAAACTACTGGACGAATTTTTATGAAACTTTCCATTTACGTACTTTATATATCAGAATAGGACGTAGGCTATAATTTATGCCAAATTTTGGGAAATTTAGGGACAAAAAAGGGAGTGAAGCTTTGTATGGAGAGTAAATTAATATTGAAGTTGCAACAGCCTACATGTCATCGATTTGACGTAAACTTATCAATTTAATATTAAGGCCTACGGCAGAACAACGGGCAGAACTTTACGAAACGCATAGATACCAAACTATTCTTTGTAAAAAAAAAACAATAAATTCTGATATGGGAACATCCGCATAATTCGATTAATCGCGTAATTTCAAGAATTTAATACGTAAAATTTGACAAATTTGAACAATGACATTTAATTTGATAAACGTGACCATATATTCCTATCTTTGAGTATTTATTTTCAAAGATTCCTATACGCACATCACCCGAAAACAGTAAATATATATTGGACTAAACGCATTGCTCTCAACTTAAACATTCCAATTATCTGCATGTAGGTATGTTTAGTATAGTGAACGTATAGGTACCTTTAGGTTTCTTTTACTGGCAGATGGACGTCAATTAAAAAAAAGTTTATCATAGACTAGATTTTTTATTAATGTTGATTGTTTCGAGCGGGAACGTAAATATTTTCTTTGTAGTTTATTTGCATTTTATTCAAAAATACCAAGTCGTTGAAAAATGTAGCTATTGTATGCAACGAGGTATAAGTTATTTAAAAAAACGCTTCTCTTACGGGTAACAGCCATTTATAGACTTATTTCAATGATTTCTGGGAAAATCCAGCAAACCCGGTTTTTAACTCTTTTCGGTTATTTTTTTAATATAACGGATCGATCATCCGATTGTGATTTAATCGGTTATTGCATCCACTGCTGACAGACTAATGAACGAAATGAGTCGTTTGAATATGTATAAAAATCTTTTTTTAAAGTGAAAAAGCGGATCAACGGAAAGCGGAACTGGAAACCTCTTTTAATGATTTGGTTAACAAATCTCATTCTCACATACTTACCTAAAAAATACCCAAATCACGATAGGTGTACCTGCATGTATTATTTGAAGAATTCCCTCGATTCCTCCACACTGTTTCTCAAGAGAGACATTCCACGCGATTGAAGTTGCGGGCACAGCTATATATTATAAAGGCGAAAGTTTGTGTGCATTTTTGTTACTGCTTCACGCTCAAACGACTGGTTCGAAACGATTTATTTGATAAATTTTGGTCTGAAGATATGTAGCTGACACCCTGGACATAGACATAGGCTACTTTTTATCCTGAAATAATGTAGTGTTCCCGTGGGATAAAAAAACATATAAAAATGATCGTTTCACAAGCACTCCCTGACCCTACCTTAAGAAGAAAGAGAAATTTAATTCTATAGTTATTAAGTGTCAATAATAGTCGCATAAGTATCGACGGATTACCTATAACCTACAAAAGCAGCAAGGCTTTTATTTTAGGTATTATTAGAGCAAAACGACAATGCGCGCAATGAGTAGAAAGCGGAATGCACAAATTCGATGAAATATTTATTGGTGAAAAATATCATCTTTGGCAGAAATGAAATAACATTGTGCTTATTTGTTGAGCCAATCGCGTCGCAAGTAACAGGGGAAGTGCGTGTTTTGATACTATGAATGTAGAAACTTGGTCGTTAGAATTGAACAAAAAGTAAGCGTTGGTTAAGAGGCCTTATTCCTTTTAAAATGCTGATTGTTTTAAACATTTTTTCTCCATGATCAATCATGTTTCTTAACATATTATTGATGTTACTACCTAGAACAGGGCTATTAGGATTTATTGGTATATATTTGAAAGCTACAGTTTGAATTTTTCATTGATAATTTTTGTTTCAAAAACTACTCGAAATTGACAAAATTCACGCGGAAAATTAGGTATTTCAACTTATTTTCGACTGCACGCAATGAAAGCATGAAATAGCTATGTTACTATCTAGAACTCGGGGAAAAGTATTAATAACTTCAAAAAGTTGGTTGAAATTATCAATATATTTGTCATAATATGAAAAAAATAAATTTTAATAGGAATAAGGCCTCTTTTTTAACTGGTCTAAACAGTGAGTTGCGGTGACAAATCTAGACAGGCTCATGTCGTAGATAAAGTTGTATCATCCGATACTGCAAATTTTAATGTATGTAGGTAACCGTCATTTAAATAAAATCGTACAACTGAGAATATAAAATCTAAATTAAAATAAAAAATCTTAAGGTTCTTTTGATAGCGTTGACTTAGAAGTTTGATTTTTCACGGCATCAAGTGGTAACATACCTGAGTATATAATATTAATTTGAGCTTGATACCATACCACGCGTTCTTGAGAAGAGGGGATGTGAGACGAACAACAAATTGACGTTATAGAATTAAACAATTATCGAACCTGCTCACTACATTTCAGAATCGGTTGAGATATTCGTCCTGTCGGCGAGAACAGCCGTAGTACATCCGGAATTCGGTCATACATAATATAATAATTTTTGGCCAGGCTGTAATGGAGTCGCTTCGCACGATTCGTTCGCTCGGTCAATACGAACAGTAGGCGAGGTCGAGGGGATGTTGGAATACAGCAAACAAAAGGGGAATCGCACTCACATAGAGAGGTCGTAGTTTACTTGGGCCTCCCGATACGGCGTGATACCGGGCCATTCACACTGGGAGGAAGTGCCGTATCGGCCCACAGCGGCAGTCGCGCCCCGTATACCCCAGCGAACATGCGCCCGAGCACCGCTCTCCTTGGCATCCTCCTGGCCTGCTTGTGCCGTAAGTACCACTTTGCAGCCTTTAACTTCCTAAGTTCATCGAACATCTACAACATTTATAATATGAATGGACATAATTAACAGCATTATTTGCAACATGCCTATGCTTTATATTTTAACTTATCATTAATATATATAATATATATTTTAAACTTCTTTTAATTTTATTATTGTCCTTTACAGTTGACATTATTGTGCAACTTTAACTTAGAGGTAGACGAACCGTTCTTAATGCTATTAGTGCCTACAATATAGAACAGGGTTTACTTTGCCTTCATGCATCAAAAACGAGACAAATGTATTTTTACAATATTTTAAATACATTTTCTTCATAAGGTTCTGTAGTATTGAACAAAGGTACCTATTCTTTACAGTCTGCGAATTCAATATAAAACGTTAAGAACCCCTCCAGTTTAAGAAACCATAATGTTTTACGTAAGTGTACCTATAGCTATGCGATTTCGTTCTTTTTTTCACAAAGTATTATACTTACTTAATCTGCCGTTTTTCTTGGTATTTTCTGTTAGCTGCTCGCTGAAGCTTACACATACGTCAGCGTTTAATTGTTATAATATAAGCAAGCATAAGTTGAAAACATTTCCACTTTACCATGCATGTGACGTTCTCGTATAACGTAACAATTTATATACTTACCTACAAATTACAGTACCTTTTCCTACCACAATAGTGCTGAAAACAAAATATTTTGGAAGTAGGTAATCGAAAGGATAACTTTATCAGTGAACGGAATGGATCTCACAACACAGGGTCATCATTTCTAACCTCGCCTCACAGACAAAGCGATCTTGTTCGCCGTGCTCCAAATGTTAGACTTATAACTTGATAACACTTGCTTGATACAGTCACCACTTAAATATAAAAAGGGCATAAATAGAGAAATTAACCTGTGTTCATTCAAATAGGTAGGTTTTATGTCAAGGGCAATAATTCAAGGAAAATTACATTTAAAACAATATAAGTAGGTATGTTTTAATTTTCAGTACAAGTATGTAATAAGGTGCAGATTGCATTTGTGCAGGTTTATTATCTATAAACCATATATGCAATATGAGCGTCCTGGGCTGAATATAGAGGTTCATTCATTAAAGGTCTATAATTAGCTATTTATGACATGTAGTTGCATAATTGGGACCATTAATTAAGTAGGTACATTTAGAAATAGTCGAACATGACTATAGGTTGGTGTTTACTAACACGTTCGCTACGGAATTAAGTTAACTTGTAATTTGCCATACTTGTATCGGGTCTTAAAGACCCACAGTTATATAACTGTACACGGATATCCGTGTACTGTTAAATAATCTTGTCAGTAATGACGTAGTCTGTTTTGAGGGTTACGTACCTCGGAATTAAAAAACGGAACCCTTTTAGGATCACTCGGTTGTTTTATGTAATTCTAAACGCTCGGCGGCCTACAACATCACAGAATTATATGACACCTACCCAGGACTTTTAATTAAGCAGGTAATTACTTAATAAGAGAAAAAAAAAAAGTTATCCGTAAGTTTACTTAATTACGAATTACACTCAATACCTCGCAAGCACATTAACTATGAAATATTGTATATTTAGGTACTCAACTCAGGTTTTCTACTTGTCTTAGATAAATATCGTAACAAACGTTGACAACGTGCAATCATAAATTAACTTTGAATGATGCTTTCATCCATCAGCGGCAAAGTTCCATGCACAAACACTTGCCGTCCTGCTAAGTGCTCTTCATACAAACAACCTCATTAATATTCAACATCATGCAATAACAAGAGCAGTAAGTAGTATAGCTGACTAGCTACGTACAAGTTTTCTTTTCCAGTTTTCTTATAACTAAGCCTAATTTATGACCCCAGGGATAAAAGGAGCAGTTTACAATCGTATAGCTCCCCATCAGATGACAAAAATGGGATAACTTAGATAACGCGAGGTAATAGTAATTGGTCGTTCTCAAAATATTTGCACCGCCACCTGTCAACAGGTTTGTCGTAGAAGAAGTTTTTTACACCGCATTATTTTAAATATCCAATTATCAACACATATCGTTAGACACTTTTTACATAGAGGCCAAATGCTTTTAATTAAAAGTAAAGTACCTATATTAATAGACAAAAAAACGATTTAAAACTAGGTTTTGTCGGTATCTTGCCGTGTCCCAACGCGAGGTACTCATGTTTCGTTGTAATAAAAACATATACACTACCGACTTAACTTAAGTTCAGTACTCCATTTTATTTTCATATATGATGAGGATTGAATACTACCAAATCGAATAATAATACTATGCTTATGTTGCGAATTATTTGAAATTTAAGTTTGTCCACGCCATTTTTTGTCGTTCACTTGTCATGAGACAAACATTACAATTGTGCGACTACTATTTCGTTTCCCCTGCCTCACCCCGCATAAATCGAGACCTTCAGTTGCCACCTAACACTGTCCCGAGTGACACGTCGTCAGTGTGTTCCACTAAAAAAATATGATACATACACTTACGCGAGCGGGAGTTTGTAATGGGTATGTAGTCTATATTCTGCCTTCCATATTTTGGTTGACGTGTGTACTATTGCATTTATTTTAACTTATAACGCGTAAAGTATGGTCTACTTTTATGTGTATAAATATGCAGTTCATCAACGAAATACTTTATTTGTTTTGATGACATAACTGTCATTTTGTCCATCTCCTGTATGTCGTTCACTTGTCTATAAAAAAACAGGTGAACGACACATACGGCAGGCGAACGACAATTATTTAAACACTTATACAAAATTATTTAAAAACCAGGTGTTATCGGTCACTCGCTGTGTCTCAACTCATGTTTGTTGTTATAAAAACATATATATTACCGAAATAGCTTAGTTTGAGTATTCCATTTTACTTTCAAGCTGTCTTAGGAATCGTTAGCAGGCGGCGCCCGCACCAGATTTCGAAAGCATCAATCCTCTGCCTGTCAGCGGCTTTGAGTGTCCAGGTCTCAGCCCCATAAAATAAATATGGAGAAGACAAGTGCACAGACGAGGTGCATGTTAGTCCGGTTAGGGATGTTTCTATTTTTCTATATTTTGGCCGAGTTGGTTCATCGCTGTTTTGGCCATTCCGATTCGTCTGCGAATCTCTGGTTTACATGTGCCTCTACTTGTGACAATGGAGCCAAGGTACTTGATCAACAGTTTCGAACTCTTGAAGCAGGTTAGTACTTTGTCGACTAGTAAAAGGTCGACTATCATCAGCTCGGTCTTTTTTTTAATTAATATCGAGACCCATTCTGAGGCTGGTTGTTTTGACTCATTCCAAAAGTTGGGCCTCTTCTGCTTCGGGTGATGCAAAATAGGCGATGTCTACCACGTACCTTCAAGGGCTCCATATCTGTTAATTAGTATTGGGGATATGATGCATCCCTGTCGTAAGCCTTTCCGGAACTTAAACTTCTTGTATGGTATGTGACATCTCCTACCGTCGCCATTCCGTATCCAGACTCGTAAAGGCTTTATAAAGTGTTACCAGATGTGCTGGCAGCTTCAGACAATACCTCCCCTAGCTTAGCCCACCTAACGCAGCCGAAGGCTTTCTGGTAATCAGATGTGAAGGAATTCCTCGAAGATGACGAAAACAGCAGTAGGTAACTCAGCGGGTAAAAAACAATATCTCAAAAGAGGCAGCATTAGGATGCAGAAACGTTATTTAAATGATTCGCTGTTGAACCTTCATAAGAAATTTATAAAATCACGTGGGTATGCTTGAGTTTTGCATCTTTTTGCCGGTAATGACCTTTCTGGATTGTACAGGCTTCAAAAAACCTCCTGAGAAATGTCCTATGAGATGAAAATTAAATGCTTGTTTTCTTTATGCAAATTACTAACATAAGGAAAAAATAAAAATAAAAAACAATCAAAACAGCACTAGTTGACAGTTCAACGTAGGTTTTATTTAAAATGTCATTTACCTGCACCCGTCGTCGTTAACCTGCTAACAAATTCAGTTAAGTTGGAAAATATTTGTCGCAAACCTGTACCCATTGTCGATAACCTGGTAACAAATGTCGTTTACCTGACATCGATGTCTTTCACCTGTCGACCCAAAATTTCAAACACCTATATCTTCTAAGATATTCAATTTAACTACTTCCCTCGACGTGATATCAATTGTCTGAATATATTTCTAGCGATCCTATGAAAAATAAAAGAAGAAATCGCAACTTTAAAAAAAAATGCAATTTTAACGCAGCGGTGCAAATATTTTGAGAACGACCCATTAGTACCTACATTACATACCTAGGGCGGTGAATACGTCAATGTCTTAGATCGCAGATGTTTGTGGCCCTGAGCCGAAGGGGAAGGTCATAAATATGCGATCAGGGGCTTTACGAATTTCCGCCCGTGGTTTGTCTCAAAGTTTTAGGCCTTGCCTAATTAGGCTCGTATCATTCGCGAGACAAAATATACGTATCTACTTAAAATTAACTATTTTTTATAACATGAGATTACTTAAATAGAGTATATACTTAAATAGAATAGTTTAGAATAAAAGTAGAAGGACCTAAGCTTTGTCAAAGAAAACTGTATTTTTTATAATAAGGTTTTAAGATTGCGCACGTAAATTACCAACTTTTACCAACTCCGGCACAACTCAGGTAAAATTTAAAAATTGTCGTTATGGAAAAAGGATATTTAAAATATAACTACTTGTAATATAAGTCCTTTCCGAAAGGACCTGGTTATTCAAACGGTTCTATTATTAGGGAATAAGAATAAATATCTTTTTAGTGTAAAAATTGTTATTTTTCACAGTGATGATAGAAAGTAGACCAGTCTTTTATTAAAAATAGGGTATACACATCCTAACATCGTGTTATAGAACTATCTTCAGTATAAAGTTGACATCACTGGTGCATTATTGCGTTCATCGTAGTTTCTATCGCCTGCGTAGTAAATAAACAAGTCTAGCTAAGCTATCTATACAAAGGAAAAAACGTTTTTTTTCTATATATGAAACCGCTGGATTGTTTTGATTAAACTTCTATCATAGCGCGGCGAATTGATACAGTAGAGTTCATTTACCCACAACAGAAAAAAGCTGGTCACATAATCTCAGTACGCGTACCTACTTATCAGCCGCCCTTGGCAATTGAATTGCTCAGATAATATTTCGTCCCATTTTTAACTGATGTAAATGAACTGGCTTGTACCTTGTGTGTTTAGATACAAACTATGTATACCTTAAAGTGTTTTATATACAAACTACCTACATCTAAAGGAGCGGTATTATTAGTATCCTATGTGCTACGTATCATTGCTCGAAAAATAGAATCATAAAGTAATTTTTTCCTGCGCTTCATGTAGTCGGCTGCTGAATAAAGTAGGTCTTCCAAGAATATTGTGGCTCTTAACTGCTTTAAGTTTGAATTAGCAGTAAAAGGTACATAACCCACAATATGAGTGGCATAGAGATTATCTTGAGTGACAGCATTTTTAACGAAGGTAAAAGGATACTAGTAAGTAAACTTCTCTCCTCTCATAGTACCTACTAGTTCACCTCTTTATTGTATTGAGGCTACAGTAGGTCCACTGCAAGAAAGAATGAAGCGTGCTTAATTACCTACTCGAAATCGGTAATCGAACCATACACTAAACGTGACAAGCTCTTGGCAATAATACATTTTCCCCTTTAAATGATTTGTACTGGTTTCTACCTACTCTGTTTCAATATGCTTTTGTGACATTATGTATTTTGCATAGGGGTACTTACCTAATAACTGGTATTTGTCTACAATTACGAAGAAAATCTGATTGCTTTACCGAAGTATAAAATGATTTGGAGTACCTAAGCCGGAACTTTATTAGTAGAGTTGTTAGTCCGCTGTTTCCTAACATAATTGTGCGCATCGGGTTACAAGCATGATATTTCTGCCACAGATAGAGTGTTCCACGGTGATTATTTTCACATGTGGAGGGAAGTCAGATTCGTCCCCTGTGAGGCGGGAGAGCGGAGTGAATCGGCCAAGTATCCCTCTTTTCTTTCTTTATTGCTGGTCAGTTAAGTCTACAAGGACGTGTTTGGTATCATTTCCGTGTAAAACAAATATCAGAAATCTATTTTTTATGCTATTTTTGTATAGTTCTATATAAAAATATGGGTGTAATGGCCGAAAAGGTAAAAATCACAAGTTTTTTTATTCAGTAAATTAGTTCAATTTCGTGAACATTTTCAAATTATTATTATTATTTCAAAAATCTCATTTAATCTGGTTTCTTAACATATATGCATGTTGGGCACTTCTCATACAAACAGTAGCTTAAAATATATGTTTACGTCGGCGTAATCAACGTAAATCTCCGAACGCATCCTATTTCGCTTCATGAAATACATTAAATAATGATTATTAAATTAACATGCTTTTACATATAATATTTACTATATACGTCCTAGAAAAACAAATTAATGTAATTAAAACAAAATATTTTTTTTTCTAATGTATCACGAGCACACGGGCTAATCTCAACATCAACAAAAACAAGATTAAATTTTCTATTTTGCAATATTTTTCTTAGTTGTACCTAAATATTCAGGAAATAAAACTAATTTATCTCCCTGAATAAAAAAACCTGTTGTGATTTTTACAATTTCGGAAATACAACCATATTTTTATATGGTACTATGAATAAATAACATGAAAAATGAATTTCTGATATCTGTTTTACACGAATACGACACGACACAAGTCCTACTAGCGTTACCTGATCAGTAATATAAAACGAAAAAGAGGACTCCTTTGTCCTATTCACCCCGCTTTCCCGCCGCACAGGGGACGAATCTGACTTCTTTCCACATCTGAAAATAATCACCGCAGAATACTCTATCTGTGGTAGAAATTTCGTGGTAATATCCCGATGTACACAATTTCGCGACTTAGCAAAATGTACTAGAACACGCAGGCTAAGCTTAACATCAACATTTTTTCAAGGTACTTTTTGTATGAGATGTGCCCACTATGTATGCATTTTTAAAAACAAGATTAAATTTGCTGTTTAGTTATATGTTTTTTACTTGTAAATATTCAGGATAGATAACTAATTTATCGTTCTGAACAAAAAAAACTTGTTGTGATTTTTACCTTTTCGGCAATAAACCCAAATTATTATATGAAACTATTCTTAACTCTCATGAAAAATTAATAGCTGATATCCATTTTACACGAAAACGATGTCGCACAAGCCCTAATAGCCTTAACTGATCAGTAATAAAAAAAGAAAAAGAGCAGTACTTGGTCCTCTTCTCCCCGCTCTCCCACAACACAGGGAACGAATCTGACTTCCCTCCACATCTGAAAATAATCGCCGTGGAACGCTCTATGTGTGGTAGAAATGTCATGCTTGTAACCCGATGCGCACAATTTCGCGGCTTAGCAACTCTACTATATATATATATTAAGACATACTCGTATAACGTCAAAATGAATTAAGCTTCAACACCGCGAGAGAATGATGGTAGCTTTTATTACATTTATTACATTTTAGTGAAAGATGTTTTGTCACCTAATTTAACGCGTGATAAAACCTAGCATTATTGGCTCCTAGATCTTTACGTGGGCATTTTACTAAGAAACGAGACATTGTAAAAATTGGGCAAGTGCGAGCCCGACTCGCGCATGAAGGGTTCCGTACCTATACAATATACATATATATAATCTATAACAAGTTTGTTGTATGGGAGCCCCCCTTAAATATTTATTTTATTTTATTTTTAGTATTTGTTGTTATAGCGGCAATAGAAATACATCATCTGTGAAAATTTCAACTGTCTAGCTATCACCGTTGTTGAGATACAGCCTGGTGACAGACAGACGGACGGACGGACGGACGGACAGCGAAGTCTCAGTAATAGGGTCCCGTTTTTACCCTTTGGGTACGGAACCCTAATAAAAAAAGGTAATTTTAGAATTATAGCTAAATAAGAAAAATATTCAGGCTCTTCATACAAATAGATTTTTACTTGCCCTTGCCGGGTTTTGAATCTGATTATCGTTAATTGCAGGCCGAAGTATTGAATATATTTAAGTATAGGTACTTATACTTAAACTCAAGTAGGTAGGTATTATTGTTGTCTAGAACCCTAGCACAACATTTAACCAAAGTTTCCTTAATTTTTCAGAAAGCTTTCAAAGCACGCAACAACCTTTATGAATTAAACACCTTGAAAATGAAGCCGTTTCGGTGAATTCTGTAAATTTTCAAGGTGTTTTATTTTACCTTGAGAAAGTACAGAATTTAACGGCTTCTTTCATTTAATTCCAACCGCTTGGAAAAAATGCGCAATTGAAAGCACATAGGTACTATAGACATTAGACATGAACATGATGTAACTTATACTTACCTACAAAACCCGCATTGTATTGAGAAACATATTAAGTATCTACATAAAACGATGAATTACTTATTGGTATGATGTTATCACTGGGTACATGAATCTATATGTATGTAGTATATTATAATTTATAATTATGTATTTGTGTAAGTTTAAGTATATATATTATATATTATTGTTATTCATTTTTAAAAATTATTTCCGAACGTTATACTCGTAGACCTCGCACCAACTCAATGCTTCTGTTTAGCTATGGTTGACTGGTAGAGAATGCCTTGTGGCATTAAGTCCGTCATTTGTACTAGTTTGATATGTGCAATACTGCAATAAAGAATAAATAAAATAAATAAATAACCATCTGAAAGAATCCTGGTACAAATACTGGGGAGATTCACCTCTCTCCTCAATGAAATGCTGTACCTATCCACGCCTGGCAGCATCGAGCTAAACGTTAGTGAAAACCTTTTTAAAAACCGGCCAAGAGCATATATGTCGGGCCACGCTCAGTGTAGGGTTCCGTAGGAAGGTTAAATCACGAGAAAGATGACAAGCTCTATAAAAAAGGTCGTAAACGCCAAAGTAACTGCACCAGATTGAGCGCAATGTTTTAATACAGTATGACACTTAACTAATATGTGTAACGTTCGAAGTATAAGGAAACCGCGCGGCACTTACGTCATTTTAAAGAAAATTGTGTTTTTTTGCCATAACTCTAATCTGCTCGACCGATTTTATTCAATATAGTTTTCATTGAAAGTGCTTAATAAGGCCTCATATTTATGAATTTTTCCATAATGTTTTGACCCGTGGTTGAAAATTTAGAAACACAATTTTTTGGATTTCTGGAGCGAATATTTACAAAACCGCTGACTTTATCAAAAAATGATGTTTGAAGACCCCTACTATTTTTAAAAGACCTATTCAACGAAACCCCGCACTAGTTTTGGACCGAAAAAAAAAATCACCCCCACTTTAGGTGTACAGGAGTACCTACAAAATACATTTGTAGGGACCTCCCATACAACAAACGTGATCAGTTGCGTTAACTTTGCACCTTATTTGTATCCGGTGTAACATAACCTGGCCAATGGTTAAGATGGGATAAGTATTTGTACGGAACCCTCGATGCGCGAGTCGCACTTGGCCGGTATTTTACTAATGCGGTTGTTGCTCTGGTAGTGCAGATCAGGCAATCCTAGGTTTGAATCCTGACAAGATAAAATAATATATGTTTGATTAACTCGAATAATTATTTGTTCTTGGGTCATGCATGTTTTCTACATATATACGAGTATAGTATACCTACTTATTTATCTACATCGTCGTCAAGTACCTATAACATGGTTTCTACTCTTACTTTCGGACTAGGTCGATTTGTGTGAGGTTGTCCGATATTTTATTATTTATTTCATATACAATGTTTTTAAACCACTCGATAAAAGCCTTTGCGAGTCTCCACTATAGTTATCCGCATACAACACAAAGCGGGCTTGCCGCAATTCTTACAAGATCGTTGTTTCAGGAAATGTCTGATTAATATCCGAGTCATTGATTCCAGTAAGCGTGCTGGCATGTGAGCCGAACCAGAAGCACTATGGCTGTAAGATAAGCGGCGGGGCATGTCTGTGCCGCTACGGTTGCAAGACGGAGTATACTTTCAAGACGAGGCAAGCTTGTTCAAATGTTCTTAAAGGTAATTAACAATATTAATTAATTATTTTCATTGTGACAGGATTGGTGGTAAAAGAAAATACATAGGTACATATGTGGTTATATGTAGTAAAGGCAACGACATTACGGGCGTTGCATCAGGATAGATAAGTAGGTACCTATCTGCGTTGGAGGGAAGTGTTGCGCTACTTGTACGTAGGTACATACCCAAAAGTGAGATACTAGGTACCTACATGTCAATCAGACCAAAGAGTATGTAATCACTACGTTAATCAGACGGTAAGTACACGGAGGTATATATCCACGTATAATATTTCTTATTTTATTATTTAGAAATGTGCAAGACCCCCTTTACCATCACATTGGCTTCTGCTAGGAATGGATTGCTCTCTCGACGCATTTGAGTAATTCCTACCTGTCTTACTTAAGGGCTGTTTATGGAGAGGGGCTTTGATGCGTCGCTCATTATACATAAGTGTTTAAATATAATTGATACATGGAAGGTACATAATTTGTTTAACTGGTTTGTAAGAAATACTTGCTAATAACTGGACAATGCAGGCTATTTAAATTTGTAAGTAGGTGCCCATAAGTAGGTAGCGAAGGAGTAGGTAATTGTTTTTAGTACCCGCTATTTAATATGAGTTCTAACGGCACGGTCACGACTTCGGTCTCTGCGGCGAGCGGCAGCGGTACGCGGTACGCGTGTCTTGATCACTCGTATGGCTGCCGCGCACGGATCTCTCGCTCTACCGCTCGCCACGCCGCTTGTCGCCGTAGCATGTCCGTAAGTGCGTAAGGGTATTGAGGTTGTCTTCAGAAACGCCAGCTTCCATAACATAACATGATTGTAATAATAATAATGTAATTATGTAATCTTCAGAGCGGAGCTCAAACGCGTGCCAGCTCCAGCCGTGCCGGCGCGGCATCTGCACGCAGACGTCGCTGGGCGTCGGCTTCTCCTGCAAGTGCGATGGGACCGGCTACTACGGACACCTCTGCGAAAAAGGTGAGCATCTATTTCTTAATAGGTATACCTATATAATATACTACCTATAAATAAAGAACATCCCTACAATAAGTAAGTTGGGTATGTGATACATAGTCGAATCTAGAAAATATTTTTTTGGTATGGCATTTCTTACATGGAGAATAATAGTTTAGTAATACCTTCATCTTTCAAATCTTTACCTTTATTGTTATTACTTTCACTGTATTTTTTTTATTCATAAAAAACTTAGGTGGTATGAAAAACATTTTTATTCCTTCAAACTGAGGACAGTTTGTTGGCGGATAAAGCGCTCACAAACATTTTATCTAGCACATTCACTGCCAGATATTTTGTTGAACTCTCAGCTATAATAATTTATAGTTGACCAGATCGACAAAGCTTTGCATACTTCACAGTGCATCACTTAAGTATTTAGGTACTACGTGGTAGGTACTACTTAATACTGAAAACACGTCTTTCTTTTTAGGGTTCCGTACCCAAAGGGTAAAAACGGAACCCTATTACTGAGACTTCGCTGTCCGTCCGTCCGTCCGTCCGTCTGTCACCAGGCTGTATCTCAAGAACGGTGATAACTAATACACAGTTGAAATTTTCACAGATGATGTAGTTATTTCTATTGCCGCTATAACAACAAATAGGTACTAAAAATAAAATAAAATAAATATTAATATTCAACAAACTTGTTTTATAGTACGGAACCCTTCATGCGCGAGTCGGACTCGCACTTGCCCAATTTTTTTTATTAGTGACGCGGTCGTTGACGTAGTTGTTATTGAAGTAGGATGGAGTAGCACGTGAACGTGAGTAGCACATTAACATTATGAGCATGACTGCCGCGGCGAACAGGTTAAAGCCAAGCCAAATTAAACAAATTGACTATGAAGAATATACTTACCGGCAATGCTTTTCTTCAAATAATGTAATTAATAATGATGGTCACATGTCCAGTCGAGGTGAGGTGTCGGAGTAGGCTTCATCCCTACTACTCGATACGCTTAGCATACTACAGGTATTCTTATGAAGATAAAGACAATAAAAATTGCATCTTGTTTCAGCATGCCCTGTCGCGCGCGTACCAGGCCTGGTCTTCCCCCACGAGTGTGTCGTCATATAATTTGAAACAAGTATTTTCGTACAACATAATATTAGTTTAGTGCTACAATGAATAAAACTTCTGTAATTCATCAACAATGTGTGTTTGTTTTTTAACTTTTATATGTGTTTTCTTATACTTACGTTTCTCTTATTCTACTTAAAATATTAGTTATGAGCATCCGTGTCTTAACGCTGAATGTTATTAATTAAGACTATTAAAACCTTTCGTCTTAGGTAAATACACTGCAGTGTGTGAGATATGATTATATATATATTATATATGACTATAATGACCTATATCGTCTAGTATACTTACCTATATGTCCTATATCATCCTACATAATCTTCTCTTACGTTTTATAACCTAATTGTGCAATTTATTTTCCCAAAATTATAAATGTGTGATGGAATAATCCATAAGAAAAAGCTATCATTAAAACCGGCATGTCAGGCCACGCTCAGTGTAGGGTTCCGTAGTTGCCCATCCTTCACAATAAATTACGAGAAAGGTTTCAAACTCTATAAAAAGGTCGTAAACGCCAAAGTAACTAATTACTTATTACCTTCTGGAAGTTATCGATTGTACGCGACAGATTGAGCGGAGTATTTTAACGCAGTATGGCACTTAACTAATATGTGTAACGTTCGAAGTAGGTATAAGGACAACGCGCGCCACATACGTCGTTTTAAAGATAATTATGAAAATTAGCGATAACTCAAAAACAGCTCGACCGATTTTATTCAATATAGTTTTCATTGAAAGTAAGGCCTCATTTTCATGATTTTTTCCATAATTTTTTGACCTGTGGTTGAAAAGTTAGAGGAGATGGGGGCGCTATTCTTTGGATTTCTGGAGCAAATATTTACAAAACTTCCGACTATCAAAAAATAATGTTGGACGGGTCGACTATGGATTCCACCGACTAGCAGACTCAAAGAATCAAATTGCCAATTAGTCGCCGACTATAATTATGTTGCCAAATAGTCGACGTTATCGACTAATCGGCCCTACAGTCTGACACAAAAAGAGTATAAATTAAAAAGTGGCAATACTGTAGTGTCGTCCCATTCCATAAGAGAACGGGGACGACACTACAGTATTGCCACTTTTTAATTTATACTCTTTTTATGTCAGACTCTTAGAGTAAGGAATAGTTAAGTTAGTGTCTACTATATCTATGATCAGACTATAAAAAAGGGGGTTTTAAATAATAGCGGCAAAGCCCGTTCAGATTCAGTAGTCAAATAAAATCAAGCTGACATTGAATCTATATTTACTTACTTCAATTATTACTTAATTTACTCAAATTACTTGAAATGCCTATTGCTATTTGGTCAAAACAAGAATGCTGACTATTATAATAGCGACCTCGATAATTTTGATTGTGAGGAAACTTTATTATCGCTGGCGACACTAACAGTCTAGCAACACTGTTATCGCAAGTCAGTTGTCATTAATTGTCATTGTCAATGTCACATCGTTTCGTTCGTAGACACCTAGACAGAGAGAAAGAAGTTTCGTTTATACGCCCGTCATCCATCGGCTTCGGTTTTAATGCACGAAGAAATCAGTCTTCTAGATATTACTAATTATTAAGTTGTGTTAAGTAACATCCCGTTTATGTTTAGTTATTAACGTATATTGTAAGAGACGCAGAGTATTTATAAACTTTAACGTAAGTATAATCCTTCGTTAAACTTAAATTGCACACGTACAGTAAACGTAATACGAACTTCTACGAAGTCACAAACAAAGCAGATGCTATTCTAATTAACGCTGCGCTAGTTGCATTTCCCTTTGTATTAAAAACTAACTATTTAAAAATAATGTTGATTAAAAATAAAATAAAAATTCAGCCAGCAGATGAATTGTTAAACTACATAATTTAATTATCTATTGTATTTTTATACTAAGGATTTGTGATAGTGATGGGTTTGTGTGCTTTTAACTAACAATTATGGGTTTGCAGCATGGCCTGGACAGGCTATCAGAAGTTTTTGGCGATGATGATGGTAGTCACTGGGTCCATCAATACCTTGAGCACAAAGTGGGCCGACCGAGTGGAGGCGAAGGGGTCTGATGGAGTAGTGAGAGTCTTTGACCATCCTTTCCTACAGGTAACATTGTCCAATCTTTTTACTCTTAAAACACTAAAATAAAAATTATGTTCAGACCAAAAAAGTATTTTGTTATATTTGTAGCTATGATATTTTTTCTTTATCAGTTGTTCATCTATTTCTTGTTTCCAGGCTACAGCTATGTTTCTGGGTGAAATGCTCTGCCTTTTAGCCTTTAAACTTATTTACTTCACCACTCGGAACAGTGGAGGTCACCAACTGACCCAAGGTAACCAGGACTTTAACCCCTTCATCCTGATGCCAGCTGCAATGTTTGATTTGGTGAGTGTAGTCGTTTGTTTTTGACCTAGATAAATAAAGTATTTGTAGTTCTTTTTGGCACTATTTACTTTAACTATTTATGCGTATCCAATTTATTTATAGCCTCACGATTGATTAATAAGTTACATAATGTGACACCCAAAGTAATTGCAGTGTAAGACGTTGAGTTCCGGAAAAGCTGCCCACAATAACCTATGCATAATGCCAAAAACTGCTAGCAACACATTGAGCGTGCTCTAGCAACAGTCACTAGCACAATCAATGAGTTATGTTTGTGTAAAAAGAATCTTTATCCCAGTATGGTTTAAATTAGAAAGCCAATCAATGCAGTAATATTGTTGAGGCCTGCATTATAAAATAAAGCAGCATTAGGCTGATATGTATATTCCAAATAGAATAGTTGTAATCATAATACATGAGTAGAAACTTTATCACCAATGTATAACCTACAGAGTTAAAAGTTCAATTACTGTGGAGTGAAGGTCAGTAGGCAGGATGAAAATAGTCTTGCACACAATAGTTTGCTACTATTATATACATACATAATATTAGATCACCATATATTATTTAGTTCAACAAGAAAGATACATTCTCAATTAATTCATTTAAAATTTATATGAGGGTGTAAATGGGGATAAGAATCCAAAATCTTAATAATATATTTTTTATTGTTTCCCATGAGACAACAAATTTTGATCATATTAAGTACAAAGGAAGACACAGTTTTAACACCTATGCTGCAGGAATTGAGTTTAGTCTGAATTAATCATACTTAGCCCGGTACTGTAGTATGTAGTAAGGCATTTTAACTAAAGTGTATACACCCATAGACCTTACACCCATAGACCTTAACATGTTGCAATAAGGCTTAAATATGAAAACAAAACAGTTAGCAGTGTGTTCAATAGTATCTATTTTTTTGTTTTTGATTAAATGCATATCAGATAAACAAAAATATAATCACTTCTATTGTAACCTACACCAAACAAAAGATGAGGTTTAGAAGGAAGGGAGAGAGGAAGAGGATAATAATTTTTGTCGGAATATTGACTGACGGTAATCTCATGTCTAACGACTTATATCTGTTTCATGAGCTGTCTTTTAAGTATTAAAGAATTTTACCATTTCAACAGTTATCTTTAATTTGTCCAGAACTTCAGAGAATGGGAATAAGTCCCTTTTAACATTTCTTTTTAACTGGGCAAAGGGTGAAGTTTCCTGAATAACTAAGTTAGCTATTATTGTTCACAGGTTGGGACATCAATCATGTATATTGGCTTAACTCTCACATATGCCAGCAGTTTTCAAATGTTCCGAGGATCCATCATTATCTTCGTGGCAGCATTCTCTACAATCTTCCTTGATAGACAAATTATCAGGCGCGAATGGATTGGCATTGGTAAGTATTTGTACGTCACCCAAGGCCGTAAGTGGTATTTTCTGCCCACTACGCGGGGAGAAAATCTCACTTCCTGGCCAAGGCAAGACATACAACTTTAGGCAAGCCCCCAAGTACTATTACAGTTACAGTATTAGGGAACGTAGTTTTTGCGAACTAAGCTTTATTATTGTAATCAACCCAATTCATTACACATCAGTCATTATCATTAAGTATACACTATTCAACTGTATGTGATAGTTTAAAAGTATAAAAGTAATGCACCTTAACATTCCGCGACTGTAATTATAAGTGTAGACTCGAGGCATGTTTAGACAATCATATGCAACACAACGGCTGACACTCAAAACAAGGAGCGACACTGAGAAAGCCGCGAATTGATCAGTTATCAAAACAAATTGGGGTTGTTGACTTGGGTCCAATTTTACAACGAGCAACGAACGCCGCGGATGTCTGAACGTCAGACGAGTTTCATAACAAATTCACACGATTGTTTGAATGCAAAATTATATACAGCTGCATACATGACTTTACGACGCACATATTATAATTATAAAATATCATCAATGGTTTGTAAGATACACTTCAAACATCCCTGAATTAACACTAGGAGTACTATATATACAACATATATACCCCCGACTAGGACTGATACTTTGTTGCCATAAGATAATGTAGCAGGGTTACTCATCAACATCAACATTTCAAATACTTTTTATAGGTACATACTACTTACTATTTATACTGTGAGTCACATAAGAACCATCTAAAAATTTAAGAATGAATCATCAAATTCACCCACACTTTAGCACATAGAGGTTAAATTATTGTAATATCCAAGGATTAGTCCTCAATGGACAATTATTGATGGGGTGCTGATTACCGAACGACTCTAATTATTGATTGCGTTAAAGTGATATGCCAATTGTTAGCACTACATATAAAGTATTTAAAAAATCAAAATAAACTCGGCTTTTATTTACTCGAGAACGGGTATAAAGTGGATTAGATAGCTATAAACTATATAAATGTTCTGGGATAATTTTACCTATTACAATTTTATTCTATTATGAAGCTACGGCAGGGCAGATTATATCTATGTAGAGCAAGCAAGCACATGTGAATATAAAGATAAACAAAATGAATCACCAGTCTCGATTGTTCCCGACAACAGTTCAATTTACTAGACAAAGCGAAATTAAAGTAGGTATAGAATTCTTAAATACTTACCTTTACAAACAATGCATAGTTACATTACCTAATTATAGATTGCGAAATCTTTTTATGATTATTTTTATAACAGTTTTTGAACCATCCTTTATAAAAACGAAATAGGAAATGTGGGGGATCAACTTTTTTTCTTGTTGTAGGTAATAGTGGTTAAACTTTTAGAAAAGTGTTGATAATTTATATTACTGGTATCGTCAACTCTTACAATTACAAAGTTATTCAACTAATGAAATAGCCTGCGCCGAATTATTCCCGGCGCAAAGGTCCAACACACATGGTCACATTCGCCGCATTGGCGTGTTGAATCGCCTCTGCTCCAATAATGGCTCGGAACAGGTGTCATAATCCCTCTCGCGCAACCTACGTCTACATCCAACTTCCCCAAGAAGCCTTTTCGCCTCCGCCCCAAAATCCGGTCGTTTCCACCGCGAGTGGGACGAATAAGTAATTAAGAGTGGGGTATTTCTCTTGATTCCTATATGCTGTCAGTACCGTGCGAAAAGTGGGATATATCGCACTAGTGCTTTTATCTTTTAATTTTTTTTTTATTGTCTGTTGTTCTAATGCGTCATACCTCATACATCCATACGGAGGTCCAAGGTAAATCTCTTTCTGACTTAATTTATTAAGTCATACGAAATTGCAGGTGTAGGTATATCTCATATGCTGAAAATATTTACATTGCATATTCGATCAATCAAACGGTTATCTATTAAAAAAACTCAAAAACGGTTTTAATCATTTCTCTGATTGACTATTATTTTACAATTAAGTATATGAAATCTAATAAACTAAAAAAATGATTCACGATGTTTATTGTTTAGAATCAATTAAATTACTGTGTAACAATATCAAAACTCTTCTGAAATGTTAAAACTATTTCTTTTGATTTGGCTGAATGATGACAGCCGACGCCATCTTGAAAAAAAGTATTATAATGTTGAAAACAACGATAAAAACAAATAACGACATAGATATAAAAACTTACAAAAAAAAAAAAAAAACATCTAATTTTGGCGGATGGCGACTTTCTGATTTTCCAATTAATAGGCGAGCAACAGAGAACAGACACAGGCATGAGATGCGTGATTATTAACAGCTTGAATAAAACTTTAAACTTACCCGCAAAGGCCTTAAATGCTACCCTTAACAATTGCTCTAGAAATTGTACTCTTAATTTGTATCAGACAAAGAAATAAATAAAATTGGCCCTTTCAATTACTGTTTTATGTTTGTTTCATTGTAATTTTTCGCAAATGTATTAAAAAACTTTACTCTTAAACAAAGAGAACAGAGGGTCACTTCATTGTCATTATAAGCATCGAAACGAGCTTCACTGCTCTTTCACTTACGAAGTGACCAACATCTGTGTTCTCTTTGTTTAAGAGTAAACCTTATTTTGTTTGATTTAAAGACTAATTTAGTGTAAAAGTAGTTTGCACTTATAACGCCTTACATTTCGAAGTGGCAGCTGTGGCCACCGTTAACAATACAGATAATAAGTATTGTTCATCGGGTACAAAGCTAATGGGATTCGCTTAGCAAATGGGAATCGAACTATATGTAGCCACCTCATTTAAAACAATATTATCTTTACGCCTTCGTTGGTCATAGGTCTTATCATTATATTATATTTTACACCTGAGGTATGTTGACAGGTGGTGTAATTCTGGGCCTGGTAATCGTGGGTTCCACGGACGCCATCTACCGCGCGCCGGACGAGACCAAGGGGCCGAACAGTCTCATCACGGGCGACCTGCTCATCATCGTTGCGCAGGTCATCTCCGCCTGCCAGATGGTCTATGAAGAAAAATACGTCAGAGGTAAATTTTCAAATTACATTCTCATTTGTGATTTTGAGTGTGGACTCCGCCAACTGTAAATTACCGAACCTATCGATCGCCCGGGGTATGTGATGGCTAATGGCACAGAAAAACGTCAGATTCCCAATTCTTTGAAAATTAATTATAATTTGTAAGTGCGATTTATAAAACGTTACTCGACCCATCAGTGGCGAAACTACTACCGTTTAGGCCTGTAGAAAAATCATCGGATGGAGCCTTTCCTCTATGTAAGAAAACTCGACCGATGTGTGTTCTTCTTCTTGGGTTGGAGGCGCTTGTCCGCCTTGTCGTACTATTTTGCATCTAATCCTTTATTGCCAGGGCTGAACATCCCCCCGCTGCAAGCAGTAGGATGGGAGGGCGTGTTCGGGTTCTCCGTGCTGTCGGGGCTGCTGGTAGTGTTCTACTGGACGCCGGCGCCGCCGCACTTCGGCCACAACGCGCGCGGCTCCGTTGAGGACGCCATCGACGGCCTGGTACAAATAGGTGACTAGCTAATACCACTTCAAGTACCTACTACACATAGCAATTCTAAGGAGAGATGATCCAGAATGATTGCGTTTATCTTCAGTTTTCGACGCATATAAGAATTATATGAAAATACGTAATTTAATCTAACTTCTATTATGCAACAATCATTATGGAGTATAATATGTATATGTACCTACTAATCTATGTCCTATTGTATAATTATACTTTTTGGTATATACAAAAATTGTCAACAGTCAATGCAGTCTGACACAAAAGAGTAGAAATTAAAGTGGCAATACTGTCGTGTCATCCCTGTTTTCTAAGATTGATTAGAAAGGGACGGCACGACAGTGTTGCCACTTTTTAATTTCTACTCTTTTGTGTCAGACTGTGCACAAACTCCACCTCTGAGTTATTGTGGATCGCGTCGACATAACGAGCTCTTTCTATATGCCATATACATATTTCATATAGCTTAGCGTACCTTACACATTAGCGCCAAGCCTACTCTAGATGTCGCCGCGTGTTGAGAAAGGCTGGCGGAACGCCACTTTACATAGGTATCAGCAGTATTCTGCAATTCTATTATTCCATGTCATCAAAGTCCATGGCAGCAAAGAAGGTGGATTAGTATGAGCGATTTCCTGCTACAAATATTGTTTAATATAACTAAAATAATGGAAATCAGTTTTACCTTTTGGACAACCCACTCGTCATATCACATCGGAAAATAGAGCCACTGACGAAAAAAATCGTAATAAGAAACCGCTACAAGTGTTTCTCAATCCCTGTTGATTCTGGAGCACTCTTTTCCTATTTTACACGCCACACGGCCACGGTGAATTGGACCACAGCTTGGCGTTCAAAAGATTAAACACCAAGTGATTGTAGCGCCCAGCTTCCATTCAAAAATACGCTTACATTGTATGTTTTGTATATTTCAGGCAACAGTTCGATACTTCTTCTGGCGATCCTGGGAACGATAGTGTCGATTGCGTTTTTCAACTTTGCTGGCATCAGCGTCACGAAGGAAATGTCCGCCACCACCAGAATGGTGCTGGATTCCGTGAGGTGCGTATTGACCATATTATGATATTCCGTAGTACTAAAAAACCATGTAAATTTAAATGAGTGCTTTACACCTTTTGGCACCTAATATTGTATATATGTAAGTATATATTTTTTATATTTATTTATTCGTATTGTGCGTATTGAGCATATTATGATATTCCGTAGTAGTAAAAAACCATGTAAATTTAAATGAGTGCTTTACACCTTTTGGCACCTAATATTGTATATATGTAAGTATATATTTTTTATATTTATTTATTCAAATACCAATTATTACCTTACATTATGGTATAAGTATTACAATCTGAACAAATATTATTTGGATTTGCCTTACAGTTTCCGAAATATTTAATCCGGCGCAGTGCTGTGAAATCACTTGGCGAATTCGTTCAGTATATGAAAATAATATTTGAGTATTAGTAGGAATTTACAATATCGTAACTTCAAAGCTTCTCCCATGATTTAAATGAAACATAAACATATGTATTTCTAAACACATAGGCTATATGGTCACAAAGCTTCGAGTGATTTAACAGACCTAGTGATATTCTTACTGGTCTAATTAAAAAGAATAATAAAAAGTACATTTCTGAATCCTTTCATTTTCTCAAAAAAAGTACTGCGAGCAAATTATAGGCGAAAAATTTACTTTTAAAATTGTGCTATTGTACTCTTTGTGTTGTGTCACTTCAGGTTTAGGCTTGCTTTTTGATTTTTTAAGATCTTCAGTGCTAGTTGTTATAAAAATGTTTTTGAGTTCCTTAATAATGAAGTAAATGGTTTCTTTCAAATATGAATTATTTTCAATTGCCCAAAGACAGAAAATAACGAAATATTACCTCAGTCACCTTGGTAAAAGAGCTTCAATTGACAACTTGTTGTCGAATGAAAACTCGCGAACTACATGCTAGACATGCTAGCAATATAAATAGATCTCTTATAATTTATAGTTTGACAAGTTTGACGGAAATTATAAAAAATAATAATCAACAACATAAAAAGTTTGCCGACGTGAGTATTATATTCTTTGCAGTTGTCGCAGTGGTAGTCGCGAATCCTGGCTAGGGCAAATATTTGTGTGATGAACTCGAGTATTTGTATATGGTTAATGAATGTTGTCTATGTACTTAAGTATATACTTATCTATATAAAGTATGTATATCGTCGACTAAATAGTGCCCATAGCACAAGCTTACTAGAGTTCACTGTGGGATTAGATTGATTTGTGTGAGCTCGTCTGATATTTATTTATAATCGTGAGCAGGTAATTAATAGGTTATCCATGGTCAACCTAGTAAACGTATCGTTACATTGTGGGTTACGTGCAGGACACTGGTGATCTGGATGGTGTCGCTGGCGGTGAGGTGGCAGGTGTTCCACTGGCAGCACCTGATCGGGTTCGCGGTGCTGATCTACGGCATGGCGGAGTACAATGCGCTGGTGCCGCGCTGCCGCCGCGCCGCGCCCGCGCCCGCGCCCGCGCCCGCCATGCTCGCCGCCGACGCCGAGCGCGACGACGAGCACGAGGACGCCTAGCCGACGGCCCCTCGCGCGCCTTACTCACCCACTCCGGAGATTGGAATTCCTTGAGTTTCAGTGTCTAAGATATGCCCAATTCGCGACACATAAGTTCAGTCGTATGGAAATCATATAAAGTTTTAGGTATTTGCTCTTGGTCTCTGAAGTTCGTCTCAGTCAACGCCTTACGCAAATAAGTGCGTAAGGCGTTGAGACTGACACTATTTAAAAGCGATTGAAATAGGTATGTAATGGCAGTTTTATCTCCAGTAATTGTATAATTGTATATACCAATGAATTAAGAAAAGTGAACAGTGATAATAACGCTCTGGTGTTAAGTTCGACAGCTATTACGAAGGTTTTGTACATTTCTTAGACAGTGAGTATACATAAATTAATGTCGTAATCTCGCATTACATAATCTCCGCGAACTTATTTATTTTTTCTCAAATATGCTATGAAATATTGAAATTGTGTTCCATATAATAGGCGTAGAAGTCTAACGTTCCAAGTGCGGCGGGGGAGTCAGTGCCAGGCCGGGAAAGCGACCTTCTTTTGTTTCAATACACATTTTTGACTCAACATCATAGCGTTCAGCCATTAAAAAAAACGTCAGTTATGACAGCCTGCCACTACGCCTATAAAAATATGATCTATTTTTGCAGTAAAAAAGTACCTACTGTCATAAAAGTAAAAAAAAAAAAATTTTACTGCAAATATCACACAAATTTTCAACATACCTACATAACTTTTAATATCAATTTCAATATATATTTTTTAAGTTGATTGGATCATTGGACCAGCAAAAATGTACTGATAATATTTTTATCTGATTTGATCAGATCGGAAATCGGTGTCGTGAAGTCTGATAAAAATATATTCGTAGATAATAAATATTAAAATAAAGTTTTGACATTTGATGTTCAAATTGATACATTTTCATTTTGTGATTTGATTTCATTGTTCGATCATTTTTTTTATATCTGCATATTTGAGAAAAGCACTATACATACTTCGGCGTGAAACAATGATTCCCAGCCTCGTATCGGCTAGGCTAGGGCTAGGGATACGAGGCTGGCAATCCCCATTTTCCCGGCCTCTGTATAGTCTGAACGCCTGTTAGCAAATTCAGCATCTTCTCGGTGTAAAGTTAAAACGTACGCAAGCAAGTAAGCGAGAATGTCAGTCGATATTCCGCGAGACGCGCGCGTCCATCTATGTAAGCACTTGTGTATATGTAGATACACCAGTTACAACGTGCTTGTTGCTATTGTAAGGGAAACTCACGTAGACAGATTCAACAAAGGCTCGGGAACGATGGGTTACTTCTTCTAACCCGCCGAATATCATTAAAGTGTTCATAGATTTGAAGCAACTGGTTAATTATAAATCATACGTTGTATCTATGTTAAAGGCTCGAACACACCACTGCTCAATAAACGTTGACAGTGCGTTTACGCAGCGACGTGTAGTATGCGTCTCGTTTTTAACGTTTTCTGTGTAAACGCACCGTCGCCGTACTTTGAGCAGCAGATTGGTCGCACCTTAAAATCGTAAGAACATGGTATAAGAAAACATGGTATGCTACTCCGGAATGACACGTGGTACTTTCTACTACGTCATCACGCTATGACTGGTTGGTTTTGGTTCCGTTTAATCCGTTTTTTGTTGCCAGTGGTGCATCGTAACGCACCCAATACTCCCCGACTATAAAAAACCTTATACCTTGTTACCTGTATGAATCTCATAAAATCGTAGTGTTTTAAATCAATTATTGCGACAAAATAGAATGTAGTCGAAGAACATGACAATTGTAATGCATAATTATTATTTTATGTACGACTGACGGCACACATTTTGTTTCTTATACTTATTTGTTACCATAGAGGCAAGCAATCAATGACGTAGAAAGTGTCACTAGCCGGAGTAACAATACCTTCTAGCTTCTTTGTTATAAAAAATGTGTTATTTTTTTTGTAACACAAACTGCCATAGCTCAATAATCCAATAATCAATGTTCACGTTTTTTAGTTATCCCGTAAAATGTGAATGTATACATTGTTACTTTTCAGATTATATTGTTTTTGGGTTTTTATTACTCAGGATCGATTGTTCTTTGGAACTTTATTCCAATATTAATTTCGTTCCCGGAGCATTTTTGTATGTCCCACTAGAGAAAATACTTATGAAGACACCTTTTTCTTCTATGAGGCACGAATGTAAGAACGTTCCTGTCTAAAATTGTTATGTACCTTTTTTTTTGATATGGCAGTCAGTCTTCGTGTGTACCTTATGATATGTAGTTGAATAACATAACATGATAGAGTAGAACCTAGAGCGCAGGCTGGGCAATGTTTTCTCAATTCATTGATATTTCTGATATTGTGCCGCACACCATATATTTAATCATGTTAATTATCATTTTATATTTACTTACACTATTATTTTTGCTATATAAGCTTTTTCTTTTTCTTAGTATAGTTTTATTTTTTTTATTTTATCTTTAAACTAGTATATAGCACGGAAATTAATGTTCAGTAATAAGCAATACAATAAACACACTGAAGGTCTGAAACCAATAAATGCCAATAGCACCATGTACACAATAAGCCACAAAAAAAAACATTTCCAATTGCAAAAAACATTTACATAGTTAAAAGCTTAGTTAACAAAAAATCACGATCGCTTCCTTTGTGTGACGAAAGTTAGTCATACAAAATGTATGGGTAAGTTTTGTCACACAAAGGAATCAATTAACTCTTGTTTTAATAAAAGCCCTTAACTATGTACAATTTTTTTGACATCGACCCTTAGGCCACTCTATGTGTCGCTACTTATGGGGGCCCATCTAGCGGGAGGCGAGTCATCGTCTACCAGTCCCATTTTCGCTATGCTGGTAGACTCCCGATAGTCTCAACCCATAGCCCAATTAGTCAGTCCTCCATTTCATCCCCATAGCCCTATTTGTATTTACATTTCATATATTCATCAATAGTTCTTGCACCTAGCTGGCGTTGTCTCTGTGTGCGTCCCATGACACGGATAGGGACAGCATCCGCTCGATGTACACCTAACATTTCATTAAATTGTCGAACGCGCCCCTACGCGTTGCCTTCGGCTCCGCGCACGCCTCCCAAAGGTCCGGGACACAATTGTCCCGTAAGCGGGTGCGACATACAAGATATTAATAATTAATGATTATTAACCAGACCACCATTTCATCTCCATAGCCCAATTTGTTTTTTAGATCCATCGATAGTTCTTGCACCTAGCGGGCGTTGTCTCTGTGTGCGTCCCGCGACGCGGATAGGGACAGCATTCGCTCGATGCACACCTTACCATTCCATTAAATTAAACTGTGGAAAGGGCCTCTAGGTGATGGCTTCGACTCCGCGCCCGCCTGCCGGAACAATTGTACTGTGAGCGAGTGAGACATACGCATATGTATAATTAATATAAGTTAAAATATATTGGAAATAAGAACGATGGTTATAATTTACGATTACCGCTATTTCGTCTGGTGCTCAATTATTGTGCCACTTATCCTGCTCAAAAAGTAGGTTATTTTAACTTTGCGAATAAAGCGGTCGTTTCAAGCCCTAGGGCTTAAATGCCCCAAATCGGCTGGCTCGTGTTGGGCGTTTATTTAACCAGGTCTAGGGAGAATGACTTGCCCAGGGCGCACCATGGCCAAATTAATTTATAGTAGATTGTTTGGGAAGGAGCTAAAATAATTGATTGTGACACAAAGAACAGCGTTTTTAACATGTAGCTAAAAGCCATTGTGACACTCGAGATTATATTTGTCCCCTCTCGCTTCGGACGCTCGTCCAAATAATCACTTCGTGTCACAATGGCTTATTTTAGCCCCTTGTTAACCCTTTGACCGCCAAAGACGGCAAATCACGTCATCGGGAATTCGTGCCACTGACGCCAAAGACGCCTATTGACGTCAAAAATTTCAATGTTCAAAAACATGCTAATTCAAACCATTATCTGTGTTTTTCAATCTCTGTCGATTTTGGAGCACTTTTTTGGTTTGGCGTCAGTGGGTTATAGTTAGGGTTAACAGTCTACTATTGAGTTATTTATATTTTAACGCCAAAACTAGAAAACATGCTATTAAAATGGGACAGAAAACATGGCCACACGCTTAATGTCGTTTTTCACCTATGCTACGTACGTATAATTTCACATGATTTATTCTTAGAGGTTTGGACTATACTAATAAAATAATTAACGGTGTGGCGAAAAAGAAACGGTCTAAACTGATTCTTAAAATCCAAATCTCTGATTCCTGATTACTTATATAATTAATTATTGCCTTAAAAAACTGTAACGTTTTGTATCTGCTAAAATTAGTGACTTAATTTAGTTATAATATAACAGTTTATCGTTACATAAGTCATAGATTTTACGAGGAGTTTTGCCCGCGAAGCCTCCGTGTAAAAATATGTTGCGGCCGTGGTCAACCAGGGAGTTTCAAAGCGAGTATTTATAAAGACATGTAGACTGGAACAGTGAACGTTATGCCATCACAGTGCGTTGTCTAACTTATGGGGTTCAGAGTTTAACCGCGACGGAGTGTAACGGCTTTACCAGTAGCGAAAACCGTGACTGTGATTTTTCAGATATATTATTAGAAAACAAACTCTGAGAAAAGCGTCAAATCGCTATGGTAAGAGATAGAACATT
Organism: Apotomis capreana; assembly: GCA_947623375.1. Taxonomy (NCBI): domain Eukaryota; kingdom Metazoa; phylum Arthropoda; class Insecta; order Lepidoptera; family Tortricidae; genus Apotomis; species Apotomis capreana. The sequence goes on along the minus strand of OX392498.1, from coordinate 36,845,017 downwards.
GTTCATAAAAAATAAAACCGGCCAAGTGCGAGTCGGACTCGCGCACCGAGGGTTCCGTACAAACACTTTCCATCCCTAAGTGGTTAAGTTAAGTTTGCACCTGGTATGTATAGCGCCCCATATAAATTAGGTGCAAAATTAGGTATTAAAAAAAAAATTATGGTTTTCGTAATTATTCCTTTATCTATGCTATAAGACGTTGCTTCGTACCAAATTTCAAGATTCTGTTCACGGGAAGCACCCTGTAGGTTTTGATTCCCTTGCAAGTGTCGAAAATTTGCGGCATAAACGGCTGTATCTTTTGATTGCGTTGGCTTAGAAGTTTGATTTTTTCACAGCTTCAAGGGACAGTAGACCTGAGTAATTGATATAAATTTCAGCTTCATACCTCCACGCGTTCCTGAGAAAAAGGGTCTTGACAGACGGACGGACGGACGGACAGACGGACAACAAAGTGATCCTATAAGGGTTCCGTTTTTTCCTTTTGAGGTACGGAACCCTAAAAACGAATTTATATCATACGAGTCTGCAACATTAACACACTAGTTATGTAAACGGTAGACAAAGACTGAATGTGATGGCGGAAATCTATGAAAAAGGCTGGAAACATTAAATATTTCTTAAAATAATACTAACCAAATAATGTCGAAATAATATGAATTATGTTTCTATTAGAAGTATTGATGTGAATAGTCCTCATTTTATGAATAAATTGTTATTGGCTAATAATTGAGTAGTTTATTTAAAAATAACCACTAAAGCCATGATGAAGACAAATGTTTTAGTGTCCCTTCAATGTATTGAGAAATATATATCTATTTTTATTAATTCTTTAAGTGCTGAAGTAATATATTCTAAGGCAAGTAGGTATCTAAGAAGGTAGGGAGGTATCCTACTATGTGAACAAAGTATTTTAAACTAGAAAGCGTTATTTCGCTAGTGGAAGGAATCTCATCGTCCAGATTCATGTGGTAATTTTTGGCCTACTTTTGGCCCTCTCCAGTCCCTTTATAATAAGTATTTGGTGATAATTAGACGTTGTGTAAGTCGTATGCCATTTGTTTGAGTAATAACGCTTCGCATCGGATCTTGTTGATATATAAAATTTAGAAAATTGTCGTGTAGTTCTGTTTTCGGCTTTCCCGCTGTATTGCCACACGTGATGTCGATTCATGGACCCCGGTTTATCTGGCACAGTTAGTAGCAGAAGTAGCCACGCACGCCAAGTGCTCAAAATTGACAGTCTCACTCTATTTATTATCAAGAGAAAATAAGAGTTATACAGATAATTGTAAACATGTATTGTTATTCGGGTTAGCTGCTACTGTTGCAAACCAGTTTTCAAAACAATTTGAACAGTTAACATTTACATGAACGTGGAAGAACTTTTAGTAACAGTGCAAACGTAACTACTTGGTAGAGCGGCGGCATCCAACCGGACTTGAAATTCGCGGGTGATATATCTCCGAGGACCGCCGAAAAATTGATTTATTTTGGCCATCTACGAGGCTGCGACTAACAATAGTATTTTATGCAACAGTTGTATAAGAGGGGGCAAAAAACGCGAGTGGCATGGGTTAGGATGTGAGCGTAGCGAACATCGTAAGAAAGATGCCACGAGCGTTTTTTGACCTACTTATACAACGTTGCATACAATACTTTTTGTACGACTCGACATTTCATAAATAAAATGCAAATAAACAACAAAGAAAATAATTACATGTTCCCGCTCTGAATCAACAAAATTGTTTAAATTGCAAATTGTGTGAATGCAGCTGTTTTCTCATGTCATCTTGTAATCTGTGCTACTAAGTGATGCTTTTTTGGCAACATTATAACATCGTTTAGTTTTGCAGTGTTTTTTTGGGAAATAGAGTATAGACTTTTACAGACTTTCATAATTTATGTCTTTATATTAGAGTTAGTAACTATACAAATGACAGAAAAAAGTACTGGAGTAGAAAAATAAATAAAAGTGATCCCGGACAAGAAAAGGTTGGGTACCTACCCCGTAATACATGTGGCCAATCATGGCAACCCATACTTAATAAGGTGAATAAAATTAACCTACTTATGTAAGTAAGGTAGATTAGATCTCATTGCCTTTATTCCAAATAAATACTTAGAATTGAGTGTATACATTTGGCAGAGACTATTTATTAGCGTAGACTTTATAATTCGATCTTTCTGTGAACAAATTGAGGAGATCTTTTACAATTATGTAATGTAGGTACCTATAATATGTGGCTTTGCTATAAGGACCCTTTTCTTACGGCTTGCCTTTTACTTGTGATATTGACAGTAGCATATGTGGCATACTCTAGCTAAGACCTCTGCTAAATGTAAAACTTAATGAAAGCAATAAAGTTCTATTCTATTCTAATTAGGGACGAGTAGGACTTTAGTAAACAAATTTTTATAGGAAACTATTTACAAACCAGAAAAAATAGGCAAAGTCCTTCAATTACACATTTATTTGTAACTGAAGAAGTTTATTATTTTATTTAAATTGTATAAGTCGTATCGAAGGTCTAGCACAACTGGACACGGTACAAATCAAAGCTTTCAGTACCGTCAACGATATAATGTTTCGTCTGAAAAAGTGCCACATGGCCAGTTCTGCTAGACCTTCAGTTTACTTAAGATTTAGCTTTTACGGCCGTCTTCGGCCTTTCTCCTTCAGCTGGAACAAAAAATAAGTAGGTGTAAACTGATGAACTGACATCTCTGGAGTATGCAGGGTAATTATCGCCACTTCAGCAAGTAAATGAGTTAAAGAACTGACTGCCAATACAATCCATACTAATATTATAAATGCGAAAGTGTGTCTGTCTTTCTGTTACCTCTTTACGCTTAAACCGCTGAATCGATTGTGATGAAATTTGGCATAGAGATAGTTTAAGATACGAGGAATGACATAGGATAGTTTTCATCCTGGAAATTATACCTAAAAAGATTGCAAAGTGAGGTTGGGGTGCGGTGGCCCTGTAGGAAATGTAATTATTAGACCACAAGCACAATTGCTCTTACATTTGCTTAGGCGCTTTTAATAATCCCTTTTATCAAGTTCCACGTGTCGCGTAGTCGCGGGCAAAAGCTAGTACTTGTTAATGAGAAGCTATCCTCTCTTTTCGTAAAAATGATTCGGACTCAAAGGTACCACAAGCAAAACTATGACAAATATAGTAACTTTAAATATGCTTAATGTAGGTAATGGGTTTGGGAATCTTTTATTGTTACGAAAATATATAAAGATATATTATGATTGTCATTATCATTATGCATTTTATTTTGCTCAAGCTTTCTGAACTTCAGTATATCGAATATAAAAAGTTCGATTTATAATGTTCCGATATATCACTAAATACGAACGGAATCTTTGGGTGTTCTCAGATACGGATCCCGACTTCCCGAGCTCTTACCCTAGCGGTCGTCTTGTACCAAATTGGTCGTTCTTACTATTAAACTGTGCAAGCTTTAAACGTACAAAGAAAAGACTGAGGAAACCTTATCAAGCTTAACTATGATCTCGACGATCCCATCTATGATACTATCGCCTCTTTACTGTGTCGCAAATTTTTGCCTGCCTTACCTAACCACCTACCGTGGAAGAAATGAGAAAACAAAATCTAGAGATTGTATTCGAACATCAAACTTACCCAACACCTTCCCGTCATCCCAAAACGTGATTTTAATTATGGATGTATCCCGCTTTGCTGCATCAGCCTTTAAATCAGATTTCAGAGCCTTCCTTAGAGTTCTCGCTGCTATATTAGAGTAGTTTACGTAGCTGCAACATTTTGATATGTTGAGTTTGTTTGTGGTACATAGGTACTTAACCTTTCGATTGCCACAGAAAAGTGGTCCACACGCAAACAGCCTATCTATTCCTAGGTACTTACTGAAGAAAAAGTAAACTAAATCCTGCTTGCCCCAAGTTTTTGTTTGACTCCACGCGAATGACAACTACTCGTATCACTATTATTCAATGTAATATTATTGTTAAGTATAGGGTTTAGGCGCGTAGTGCATAATCGCATGCCCCATTCGCAAAACGTCCCCCACCAAAATTACGTTCCATTCCCAAACCGTTTTCTTTGCAAACGGTCCCTTTAGCAAAATATCCCTTTAGCAAAACGTCCTTTTCCCATAAAGACCCATCAATTTCGCAAAATATTTATACTGTCAGCAAAATGCTTGTACGTAGGTAAGTACCTATAAATACAGAGCTACTAGGCCGTCTACTCTACTCTTTTAGACGGGTACCTACGTTTTGCAAACGGACCCATGTGCGAAAGGAACATTTTACAAACAGGACTCAAATTATGTAAGGAACCTTTTGAGATTAAGATATTTTATTATATTACAAAGGGGGCGCTTTGCCAAAAACACAATGGGACACTTTTCTAGGCGGGCTTAAACCAACACGCCTACATGCAGATTAAGGTTTATTCCTAGAATTAATGTCATGGTTATATGGCAATGTGTCTTAATCTCCGAGTAAGTATTAATCAATCTGGTTGAATCCAGCCTAAACCTTTTTATATATGTATCATGATCGTTTTATGCACCAGGGTAAATATATAAGATTTTATAAACTAAGCATGACGTGGTAATTTCTTTGCTGCTGAAGTTCTCAAGGGTTGCGTAATAATACCTACTTTAAGCCCGCCATTCTCCATGTACTCATTTTCCGAGGACGGGATAAATATTACAGCTCACACATTAATATTAGAAGCTTACATTTAATCAACAACTTTCTAATAAATTTCTGACATTATTCAGTATCTGTCAAAAATTCAAATTATATCTTATGACGTGCCGCACTTGACATCTTTTCGTCCATGCTTGACATCAACCATCAACCTAATATATTATTAAGTTTACACTCCACGCCATGGAGTACGGAGTGTAAAAGAGAAGATCGGCATCTTCATACAGGGTGACTTTTTAGTCGTGAATGGTAGTGCCGGGGGGTGATGAGGAGGGTGACGCTGAGCAACTTTCACTATGGGGACAACCACGAAATCTCGAAAAAACAACTCCTAATTAAGAGTTAATTGATACTTATTGATAGTCAAGTATCAATTAAAAGTTAATTGAAAGTATTTTTTTCGAGTTTTCTGGTGTCCCCATAGTGCAAAAGTTGCTCAGCGTCACCCTCCTCATCACCTACTGGCACTCTACCATTCACGACTAAAAAGTCACCCTGTATATCCAAAAATGTCTGTTGAAAGTTATTATATTGGCGCTACTGTGGCTGAATGTAGTTCCGTTACTTAGCAACAATTTGCTTACATTTTTACTTTTTAGGGTTCCGTAGTAAATAAGGAACCGTCCGTCCGTTCGTCTGTCCGTAGCTTAGAGACTGTTCATACTGGAAAGCTGCAATTTGGCACAGATATACATATTAGTCACACTGGCAAAGTAAGTAATTGAATAAAATCATATATTTTTTTATGTTACTTCTCCTGAACGTAATGTGGGGATAGTTTTTTGCAGGTGTGGGATATCATTGGATAAGTATCTTAGAGTTTTTTACGTAGTTACCTCGTCGTTACGAACTTGATGTTACATTCATGGTCTCGAAGGGGCTGTAAGCAAGTCGCAACTGTCATTCTTATACATGTCCTAATGTCCTTGAGCGTTCTAGTGACGTGCCAAACTGCGTAACATTTTAAATATATGTGGTAAGTGTATAAATGTGTCCCGTCCCGTATATCTAACTATGTGCCCCCTAGGGCCAAGGTCGGATACCACATTTATTTTCATAATTTTTATTATAATTAATAGGGAATCTGCCGTTTTCACAATAAGTTTACATAGTGAAAAATATATAAAATGATTCCAACCGGCTTGCCCATTTTAGAAACCGCAGTTTTTTTTTATTTTGCTATTTCGGTCCCGGCATGCTCAGTGATTTAATTTTACGATGCCGACTATCAACTAGCTAGCTACATATTATTCATCTGTGCTCTCAACTCCTTAAAACACCATGATACCTAATTAAGAAAAAGATGAATTTGGGATTTGAATGAATGAACTTAAAATTACGACGATTGAAATTAAGTCGTTACATTTTTTGACCCACTCTTGTGTTGTTCCCTTTCACTGATGTTTAAAAGTTTACATGTTATGAAAATCACAACTAGGTATTCGATTTAAGTTCTCTCTTCAATTCGAGTGACCACTATTTTCTTGAATGGTAAGTATATAAAATTATTGAGCAAGTGTCAAATACAACTCAAACATACATTGCAAGTTGTCTGTGATTGCTATAAACAGTACAGTTTATTATTATTACTCAACTTAATTGAAAAAGTAAGACGCAATTTTTATGGAACGTCTCGTAATACTGAACTCATTTCGAGTCATCCCCCTATATGTATAGAAATTAAGCCGAAAAGTTCAAGGAACGCCACGTGGCTGGTCCGGTTCACCGGCCGCGGCGGCACAGTGGAGCATGCGCCCTGCAGTGTTGGTGTGGCTCTAACCTCCAGAACAAACGAAGGTCACCTTGAAACAACTAAGAGTACAGCCCTTAAAGATCCACAGCTTGATGTATGTACATATATATATAAAGTATGTCACCTTTCGACCTCTACTATGTGTGGGTTTACGGAATATTTACCGATCAATAAAAAACGATCTTATTCCATGATACATTAAATATTAATAACAATAAGTGAATTCAGTATATTAAAGTGGTTTAACAATTATTTTCTTACTTTTTATAATATAGCTTTTGATTCGGGGCCGACTATTAAATTTGCAAACATTTATTGTAGGTAGGTACCTAGTACATAGGTACATTAAACTGATACAGGTAATTTAATTGATTTTTGACTAGACTTACATTTAACAGGTAACCTGAATCTTCATAGCCTCTGCGCCTTCCCTAAAAATCTGGAAAATGCATTAGGATAGATGCAATATATAAAATTACACTTACATACTCGTTCGATCGATTGACTTTTAATTATTATGGGCACTATAATGTAGCCTTCATTCGTACACGGACTAAAGAGTTAGGTACAGGTACCCATTGAAGGCATTGAAATTTCTCTCCTCTTAGTGGGGGGCAGGGTGAGGGGGGACGCTACGGATCTCTACTCAAACTCTTGGTCAGTGTACCTATTTTACGTACAAGACCAACATGCTTTGATTGTATGAGTTAGAAACGCAGAATGATGTAAGTAATGTATATTCTGCGCAACATCCGTTATTCCCCTTCATCCACGTTCATAACCAAGATTTCATAACCAGTTATGAATATGGATTTTTTTTCACTGTTTCATAACCAGTTATCAATCAAAACTTTTTTTTCCATTTTTACAACCAGAACCTCCTATACATGTCTGGTCTCCTGGTACTTTTCTGAATAATAAGAGTTTACTCAAACATGCAATTGGGTATGAGATTCAGTTAAGTCTTAAAATACAAATTTAATAGTTAAAAACACTTATAACTATGAACACGAAAATAGTAAAGACATAGTAAACCTTATGAGACAAGCGTTGCTGAAAATTAATGGTATTGCCTCATCTTTTCTTTTTTATTCTTAGCTTGTTATGTAAGAACCTAACAGTACATTGTAACAAATTGTTAATTAATAATATGTGAAGGCAAATACATAACAGTTACGAGCATTTAGCAGTATTTTATTTATTTCAAAAGAAAACAATGAAGTAAAATTCACATACACCATAGAATATTGAAGATTTAAGTTTCTATTATATTCATTAAGAGTTTGTTTCTGACTATTCCTCCTACCCTCGTAAGAATCTAGTGTCGGAAAAAAACATAAAAGTTGTCGCTCGAATCCAGTTACGAATGAATTACTAGGCTTCGTTTGAGTAAAAAAAAGACTTTCGTTGTAACTAGTGTCGTGCAAAGTAGATTATTTCTTCTGCCGCAATTGGTTACGAACCTGCGGTTTCGTACGCGGCCGAAGGGTTCAAGTTGACAAGATTAAGTTTTACGTGTTCATATAAGTGTTTTTTTACTATTAAATTTGTATTTTAAGACTTAATTTCACCTTATCAGTTTAACTGAATCTCATACCCAATTGCATGTTTGAGTAAACTCTTATTATTCAGAAAAGTACCAGGAGACCAGACATGTATAGGAGGTTCTGGTTGTAAAAATGGAAAAAAAAGTTTTGATTGATAACTGGTTATGAAACAGTGAAAAAAAATCCATATTCATAACTGGTTATGAAATCTTGGTTATGAACGTGGATGAAGGGCGTTATTCATGTACCTATAAAATTATGTCTACTGAAAAGAATATTTCTTGCACCTAGTTCACCGATCTCTTACTCCCGTTGCCGCCTAGATATTGATTGCATCATTGTTGCTTTGTTACGTCACAGAGGACAGAAGCACGCGCCGTGGTGCAAGGTGGCGTCATGCAAGCGCCGGCTGACTCACCTCCGGACCGGTTCGACTCTCGGCAAACACGCCGCACGTGACGCTTGGGACGTCTGCTCGACGGCTAGGGAGAAATCAAATCCTACCATTCATCGGGTTTTCTAATATGTAAATAGACTTTTGAGGTTAAAAGGAAAATCTGTACCTATCCAAGATTACCTATAAATCCACGGTTTGGATGTCAGGGTGGTTTTTCTACTGGGACCTGAACTGATCAGTAATGTTAAGACACAAGTTGTAGGTATTTTTGAAATGTGCCAAGCTTCTGATTACAGGAACAGGAGCAAACGTTACTTTAGGGAAATTTTCATTTATGGCAAATGTGTTACGCTTTTCTACAAATGTTTACCTAATTTTAATTTTATTGAGAATTATAAATGAAAAATAAAAAGGAAACCCGTCCCAGGCTCTGTCGGTCCAATCCGATACAAGTAAACGAGTCAAATAATTAAGTATTCCTTGGATGCCTTCACTCACACAATCAAAAGAAACTGCTCACCCCTGACATCGTGCGTGACGAACAGGTAAAAGATTAGGAAATACTTTTTAATAACGTATGCGGAATGAAATTTGGACAAAGATCAATACACTGTTTAATTAAATTAGTTTAACTAAATATGTATTTATTTCTACTCATATTAACACAAAATAAATAAAATTTAATGTAAAAAGAAATTTGGTCCCATCCGGGCTGCTTTTCTACAGTTTTCTGCACTTTTTTCATGGCCGCCGTATACATGGATGTTGGCATTTTATTTAACTCCGATTTAATTTTTCTTTTTATACTTTCTATAGTTTTGGGTCGAAAATTATTTGCGTACACACGTCTTTTCAGATTGGCCCAAAAATCTTCAATTGGCCGTAGTTGGGGTACATTAGGCGGGTTTGATTCTTTCGGTACGTACGGGATTCCTAGCTCATCCATTTCCTTCGTAGTTTTTTTTGAATAATGACTAGATGCTAGATCTGGCCAAAACACTACATTAGCTCCTCTATGATTTGACCGTATAAAATGACGCACAACTGGCAAACATCGCTCAATGTACCGGTCAGCAGTAACCGCCAAACCAGATTCAAAAAACACCGGCTTGGACATACCACGAGGGCTTATTGCTTTGCTACCCATAGTAGAACTTTTTTTGGAAACTTCGTGTGTTCTACATATTTCACAGATTCTTCGGTCCGGTCATTAGCCTTTTCAAAATAAAAGTTACCCTGCCATTCATTCCCATCTAGGGTGAAATAGGATTCATCATCCATAACGCAATCTATGTCGTTTTTTGCGTAAAATATATTTTTAACCAAAGTTTTAAGTCTTTTCTTTTGAGATAGTTTTTGCTTTTCGGAGACGGTCGGTTTGATTTTTCTTGATCGTTTAACAATACCCATGTTATTGAGATGCTTTTTCACAGTTTTCCCGTCACAGCCGAATTTATTTCCAAGTTCTCTGTATGATTTTGCCACACGACCGGCCGTCATTTTCTTTAATTGACTCCTCTTCGAAGAACTACTTAAAGTGCTTACCTTCCCCGAGCCAGATTTTCTAGAAGTTAAGTTAAGTTTTCGCAAGGAATAAGATGACAAAATATTATAAATAGTACTTCTGCTCTCCCCCATTTGCGTGAAATGTTTTACGACCCTCGACTTAGGCCAGTCCGGGTGAATGTCGTAAAATTTACACACATTCTCTCGACGTCTTTCTTCTCGATTTGCCATAATAAATTCAATGAAAAACACACAACCATGAAAATTATGCAAATTACTGACAGATGTACTCGGAAACAAATGACATTCACAAAATTTCAAATTTCGAACGTTTTATTTTTAAGTTATGCCTAAAGAGTTTGTCCATATTTCATTCCGCATACGTTATAAATAAATATTTTTGTATCTGTCGATATCATTCGTCCTTTTCAAAAATAAATTGTAGGTATACACAACATAGTGATACTAAAAGTATAGGCATAGGTAGAGCTGACGGGAAGAGGGTGAAACGGTGTTTTTTTAGAATGTCATTTTCTCTTTTTTTGATGGGTTTTAATGAGGTATGGACAATAAAAAATAAGCTTTTTCAAACACATATGACGCAGAGGGTACTCCAGTAGCGTAAGAATTATGGAATGAAAGATTTGGTGTGATTGACGTAGCGATCTAATAGCTCAGTTGGGAGAGCAATGCGCATTTAATTTTTCTTTCTTAATTTACCTTTGTGTCATTATTTATAAAATTAAAAATGTGGTATTTCCACATAAAAAATATTTCAAATATGGGAATTTTCTTTTATTTTATCTCATCATCGTCGTCTACGATGTCTGCGAGGGGGGCCCGTTTAGTGCATGTGCCGGAGCATACACTGCAGACACTGCATTCAATCCAGTCATGCACCAGCAAAATATTTATGATCTTGAGAATGGAGCCACTAGCTGTAGAATGGAGCCACTAGTAGATGGCAAATTTCATGGCTCTTCCATAGGACTCGGGTATCGGTAGCTTAGTGGACATCGCGAATGGTTTGGGCCGGAAAGCTGTTGGCGGCGCAGGCGCGTGTTCGATCCAACTCTAGTCATGCCACTACTGCATTAAGAAAAAAAAATATGCATTTCAATTAGTCAACAATTGAATAATATAACACTGTATAAATACACTTTCCAATGTGTCAAGGCGGTTGTAACGGTTTTTAAGAAATAGACGGCTTTCTTTAGCAACGTTGAAGTGACCTAATCAATACTTATTTGTGCAACAAGAGAGCAAAGTTGTTTTTAGTTACGAGTACTGATTTTGAGTCCCGAGCAAGCGAAGGATTCTACGTTTGAATCACGAGCGTAGCGTAGAATGCTGAGTGTAGCGAGGGACTCAACAGCACGAGATGCAAAAAACTTTGCTCTCGTGTAGCACACACGACTTTTCACCTCATCAGCGAGAACATATTCGACATTTTGTGCTTTTTCTTCCAACGTAAGTTTATAGTCTGTTGCTGATTTCAATAATACTAGGTCGATGCAGAGTCAGCCACCGGCTAAGCTTGCACCATAGATTGGAGCGGGGGTTTTTTTTTTTCGAAATTTTCTCTTTTTGTCACGACCTAGCGAAATTTAATTTTTGAATTTGATTTGAAATGAAAACAAAAAATTCTAAAATCGGTTGAGAACTCGCTGAGATCTGCGCATTGTCACAAAGTCCATTCGAGTCGATCCATGGGAGCTTCGCTCGCTCCGCTCCAATTATTAATCGGAAAATAGATAAGTGCTGCTTAAAAAGGAATAACAATATAATTTAATTGAAATTGTAATCAATCAACCAACACGATTATTGTCATTATTTTTGATCAAATTGGAAGATTTAGCAGATACATGACGTGTTTATTTATAAATATTACATATTAAATTAAGTACGAGATTTTGTTTATAAATTGATTCATATTTACTCCTAAAACACTAAACAAAATAAATGCAAAAGAAAATAACAATTACAATATGAACTCGATATTTTTTAAGGTAGGTGTACGTTTCGAATATGCATCTATGATAAATGGTGAAATTATAAATTATTATTATATTTAGGTACTTACAATAAGTAATAAGTTGAAAAATCTTATTTTATTTGAGAAATGATGAACAATGATTTGAGAAATATTCGGTCGTTAAATAAAAATATAATAAAGAAAAAAAAATACGTTGCAATTAAAACTTTTTCGGGTGTTTTTAATTAATCTTCTGGTATAACGCGTACCTATCCGAACTGTTCTCAATCGAGGTCGGATTCGAAAATCGAATTCCAAATTGATAAGTTTCTATCCCTCTCTTTTATATACCTACCTACATATGAAAGAAACAGAGTGCATCGAGATTCAAATGATTAAAATTTTACAATTAACCTTTGGCTGAAGAATGACAATTCGTGGTCAGATATTGAAAAAATTAAAAAGCTACTTTCTATTCACGCTCGAAACAAAATCGCATTTTGTTCACTGCTATCTGACAGCAAAATCAAATCGCCATGTTTGACCTGGTGAGGTGAAAAGAATATTAATGGTCTCTTTACCTACCTAGTTATGTTATTATTATTAATCCGTTTATGGCGGCTCGAAGCTTGTGCCAGTATCAGTTTTTTTTGGTTTATAACCAATGCATGACTTCCGTGTTAAATAAGACTTATCAAAAAATAAAAAATAAAACATAAGGTGAAATGAACATGAACAAAGATGGCCGATGAATCTCCCCTAGAAAATTGTTGTCATTTAATTTTTTTCTTTGTTTTAGGTTAATATTGTATGGGAGTAATTTTTTCTGACTTAATTTTCATCGACTCCACGTTCTTCTTAATCCGATTGTAAGTAGAGAGGTAGGTACTGACTGTCCTGACCGGAAACTTGAGCCGACGCATATCTTCATTGCATTCGTGATATGATTTATTCCCCGCCTTATCGGGGATTATCGCAATAGCAAATCAGACAGCTAAACTCACAAATGCATTAATGTAGTAAGTTATATGTGTACCGAAGTTTGACATGAAGCATTCGATTAGGTACCTACATTACAGCTAATATTACCTGACCAATCAATCGTTTGGATTTATTGGTATAAACGAAACTTCTATTGAACGTCTGCTATTATAAAACAATTCACCAGCCTCTGCATCCTGCAAATTCGTATATAATCATAACTTTTAAGACTTCTTAACGCAACAAACTAACTATCGCAAAATAGTACTAGGAATAGGCAGTTACGACAGCTCGTAGTTGGGCTGTTAGTAAATTGAATGAGTCCTGTATCAGATACGGCGCCCATACCAACATGCGCTGCATGTCTCGGGGATATGGTTTATTTTGGAAAATCCTGAGGTTTTCATTCGGGCATGCGCGATGGCGTGGCTTCCAAAACGAATGGTGAAGGTCACCTTGAGTTTCGAGGTGCGAGCCGGCCGGCACGGACGAGGCTCCCAGACGCACAGAAAACTCTACGCGCTACGTGACTTATTCCACGACCAACTACTAATTCACCGGTAAGTTTGACTGCACTTAATTAGTTGTTTATGTACCGATACTTTCCAATTATCTAAAGCAACTTCTATCGCTCTAAAAAAGGTTTAAAAAGGAGCACGATTTTTCGTACGAATTTGGTAGGATAAAAGTTTGATGTGTGCACGAAGGTAAGTAAAATAAAGTTTATGCATTAAAAGTATTTAAGGAAGTAGATTTTCACAGGCCTGTTTAAGTCGAGTTTATTAATATTTTCCTTATAAGTTACGGGGGAAAATACTCGTTGAATTGAATCACTGTTTGTAAATATATCGCGAGTGAATAGTCAATTTGGGTATAGATCAGTTTGAGTTTTACGTACCTATTTACTTGTATCGTTGTATTTTTTTTGCTATACTTGAATTGCACATTCATCAATTGTTGCATTTTCTGCACTAATTGAAAGTACCTACTTACGTATCAATGGTTGAATTAAGTAAGTACCTACTATAAGTTTATTTAATCGTCTCTACCTACGAGTTCACGCCGGTCTGTATTATTACATAGGTCAATATTTTAAACTTAATATATTAAGTAAGTAAGTACACGACACCTGCCCACTTCCCAAAGGACATCTGTAGGTAGGTAGTTATACCTATACCTAGGTAATACTTTGATCACGGCAGATGCGGGGCGCGTCTGTTGTGGATGTGATGTGAAGTTGACCTACCGCAGTAACACCTAAGAATATGGTATCGTGATGGATGCGATTTTTCAATAATAACTCCTGTAAATACATGGTGGAAAATGAAACACCTACTTAGTAGAAAACAGAAAGGTTGTCTAGGTACCTAGGTAGGTACCTATTATTTGTCAATGTTGTACTTAGTAGTTGACATGTTTGCACAATATTCAACGCCAGCTATAATATGACAATATTTTCAACCAACTTTTTAAAGTGAATAATACTTTTGCCTGAGTTCTAGAAAGTAAGATAGCTACTTCATGCTTTCATTGCGCGCAGTGCAAAATATAATTTTGTCAATTTCGAGTAGTTTTTGAAACAAAAATTATCAATTAAAAATCCAAACTGTAGGTTTCAAATATCTTCTATACATATAAATGAAAAAATCCTGACTGACTGAGTGACAGATTGACTCATCAACGTAGAGCCGAAACTACTGAACCTAGGAACTTCAAATAGGTATCTAGAATAGATCAAGTACATATATAATGCCGGCAAGGAATAAGAAGGGATGTTTCAGAATTCATCACTTTAGGGGGCGAATAGGGATTGAAAGTTAGTATGGAAATCGTGTAATTTTTGAGTAAGAGATATAAAAGTTTGTTATAAGTTATTAGTGACTTCCAGACCTGTGCGGGCGAAGCCGCGGGCAAAAGCTAGTCGCACTATAATCGCGACTATAATAAACTCGCAACACGACGGTAAGGACATAACAAAAAGTTAAATTTACCGATGAGAGTGATGACCGCAGCGACTCATTTTATGAATATTATTTCCTCGATTATTCTGGGTTGCTGAACCGCAGCTCAAAATTACCATTGTACCTATTGAATAAATCATATAATGAATTAGGAGAAAATAACCTAGCATCTGCTTTTTTTGCGGTGCAAGCATGAGGTAGAAATCACAAGTGCCCTTTGTCTGATTTGGAAATAAGTATTAAGGGAAATATAATCTGAATATACCTTACTGAACTGGATTTTATAACGTCTCAATGGAAAAAGATTGGTAGGACATATCGTGAAATTGGCTTTACCATGGTCAGTAGAGGCAACTTTACCAACTCACAAAATTATATTGAAATCTGAGAAAAAAAAATATAGACAACAAAATAAAAATTCGCCCTAACATTTCTTTTACGAGACTTATTTTTCTTATCAATAGTTTATCCATGGAAAGGGTTTTGAATCATCATACATTATAAAAAACAGGACAAGTGCGAGTCCGACTGACCCACCGAGGGTCCCGTACGAATTTATATTGCTGCGTTGCATGACCTCGATAATTGATTACAAACTTTAAAAAGAGTTTATTTTTACGATTTAATTACAAATGTAGCGTTTTCAGATTTTCCCCTATATTTGTAGTATAAGACGGAATTACTTGCCAAATTTCATAGTTCTTGATCAACGGGAAATACCGTATAAATTTTGATTCCATGAGGGTGTCGAAATATACTTACGTTTTTGTGCGGTATAAATAACCGGTTTTATACGTTAACATAGAAGTTTGGATATTTCACAGCTGTAAGAGATTGTAGACTTGATAAGTATATGGTTACTATTATCGTACATATTATATATGGTTTTACAGTGGTTTTACATCAACTCGATACCTTCACACGTTCCCGAGATAAAGGGTCTTGACAGACAGATGGACGGACAACAGTGATTATATGAGGGTTCTGTTTTTCTTTTTGAGGTACGGAACCATAAAAAACGCTGTTTTCCTAACAATTGAATTGAAAAGATTTTTATGCATAACGTCATAAATATAACAACTCCTGTACTTTCCTGATGATGTCCTATGGTGAACAACAGGAAAAAGCAATTAAAGTATTACACTTATTAACCGTGTCTGTTTATTGATTATTGTCACTTTTTAAGAACCTCCGAACACGACCAACATAACTGATATATAACGAAAATAATATGTTTAAAGTTTTTAAACCGAATGTGTATTTTAGAATGGCTTTATTCCATACCACAGGTAAAAAGCTTTTTATTAAACGCGAGGATAATTATTAGCAAAGAGTGAATCGTGTGTTTATATTTAGATGAAGGTGTTCTAAATTTAGATGATTTAAAACATTAATGTGACTGCACTAGATACAGAAATAATTGTAAATACAGAAAGAATTGTAAATAATCAAGATTTGTATTTTTTTTATAACGTATCTAAGTATATAAATAAGTCATAATGATTTATTAATATTTATAACATTGACTAAATGTGCTTACGCACTATTTTATGATTACCTGTGCGAATTTGGGGCGCCGAGGGTGCTAGGTGATGTAGGTAGCAAAATATTTTATCGACATAAATAAATATATTAACTTTCTATTTATTTTAAAATATAACAATGTAAATGACACGACATGATTATCCTATAGGTTAGGGTCGTACAAAAATACTAAAGACAAATTTATTACACCATGATATTAGTCAGCGCATCATCCCCACAGTTTCCTGAAACGGCGCAACTGAGGCCCCTCCTTATTAAAACGCGACCGCTACTTGCTCAGGGCAGCAGTTCAGTTTGCAACCGGTTCTTGGTCCGTTCGTTCAGTCGTTCCCTCGCTCGTCTGTGAGTAGACGTCGACGGTAACCTACTTACACTACGTACATACATTTATCGTAACGCGTTCGATTAGTTTACAGTGTTTGTACACTCTTATAATTAATTAATTAAATATTTTAATTAAACTCATATTATTATATTTAAAATGTCTCACAACAATCACTACTCCAATGGCAATGGCCGATGTAAGTATATAATTTTAAGGAATTAATTTTTAAGTTGGTGGTTAAATTTTGTTGATAATTTTGGAGCACTGCAGATTTATCAGATTTATTTTAGTCCACGTAAATAAGTAATTAATAAATTACCTGGAAGCTAGCTGGAAGTTTATAAGTACCACTGTAGTACCAATATATTAAAATAAAAAGTTTGTTTTGATTGATTTTAAAGATTTCTCAAGGAGCTATTATTTTATTTACAAATGACTAACTAATAAAGTAAACACATCTTAATTATAATAGATAAGTTATAATAATAATAAATTTTTGCTACTTTTTATCCGGTTGTCGCAATGAACCAGGTAGGTATGCAGTGAATGCATTTAGTTACAACAATTAATTATATTAGGTACATATAGGACCGTCGATTTCGAATAAGCGAAGAAACCTAGTACGAATCAATCCGTGTCAAATCGGAATGAATATATTCGAAGTAAAGTTTTTATTATATTATATTATAGAATGTTTACTTTTTCTCGGTACTTATTACTTTAAAAAAATCTAAAGCTCAAGTAAATTGACTTAATTTAATTACTTCACTCATTATGTTCAAATTAATTAATTAATTCAGGGGTTTGTTAAAATTATTAATCTTTAAATTTCAAGAATAAGCATAAGTAACACAAACTAAACAAATAAGGTAAAGTATTTGAAGACAATTGATTTATATACATATTTATTTACTTGCTATAAAAATCTACAATCTCTAAGATATTATCAGCTCTTAAAATATCTCCAAGGTGTTTCCAAAAACGTTTTTGAAATTTTCGACATGAGGGTTTGCTTTTTTCTTGGCTGAAGGGCTCTGCCTTCAAAACCTTTTACTTTATTTTAAACCTATTGAAAATTTATGATATTATGCAATTTGAACGTAAATTGATTAAGTGTTTGGATTTTAATGTGACAAAATATTTCAGTTGTATGTAGATGACTAAATAAGTACCTAGGTACCCTACTATAATTTGGTATATTAAGTAAATATTAATGTATATATTTTATGCTCTTCGAAATTTACGTTTAAGTATATTGATGAATGATAATTATGAAATTGAGTGTATTGGGTGTACAGGTAAAATGGCCACAATCGACAAGCTGTTCACGCAAGTCCAGCCGAAGAGCGATGACACCGGCAACAAGGTGACGGTGGTGGGCGTCGGCCAGGTGGGCATGGCCGCGGTCTTCTCCATGCTCACGCAGGTACGTGACCAAGCATCCTCCATACTACTTAACCAGTTTTATTAACCACTCGGGCCTATCATCAAATACTTAAGTGAAAAAGCATCCGTCACTCTCGCACTCACATACCTGTCTAAAAGTGACGGATATTTCGTCGCATATTTATCAAGTGAGCTCTACTCTACCATCATCAAAAAGGTGACATGGCCGCCGTCAACTCCATGCTCACGGCTCACTCGGCTCAGGTACCTATATATCCGAATCCGGACACATGCCCCAGCTTCACGTAATCAAACACGCGTAAAACTGGTCTACCTGCCTTTAGCAAACTTATTTTCGTACCTGCTAGTGAAAATAATGAATGTTTTTTTTGTAAGGAATTACCTAATAAGTAATTCGAGTTTTGTAATTGTCACGCCACTCTTTTGCGATGCAGATGGAGATATAGAACCTCTACGATTTCACACAAACCCGAATCCCAAACTAGTAAATCTAAGTAAGAGTTTCTTATTGAAGACGTTATTGGTCGATCTGTGCCTAGATACATATACATTAAAACCTTTATAAAAATTAAGATACTTAGGTACAACAGTTAAAGTTACTTAAAGTTGTTTGGTAATTCACGAGTAGGATGCCTACCGTAGACAGGACAGGACAGATAGAAGCTATCCAGATTTATAATTATACTAGCTGTGCCCCGCGGTGTTACCCGCTCATCCCACGGGAACACTACATTTATTCGGGATGAAAAGTATCCTATGTCCTACCCCGGGACTGAAACTATCTATATACCAAATTTCATCTAAATCGGTTCAGCGGTTTAAGCGTGAAGAGGTAACAGACAGACAGACAGACAGACAGATACACTTTCGCATTTATAATATTAGTATGAATTGTATACAATGATTGCAATGCGTTTGCGTTTGACGCAATAGTCGCGCTTGCCGGCCCGCGAACAATGGAAATCCCCGAAGTGTATTTATCCGTTCTGTGACTTACACGTTTGCATTGTAGTTGTTTAGGTAGCCATTAAATTTATGCGTAGGTACCTATTGCAGATTATAGAATAAGTAGTAACTATTATTTTTTACTATGCAAAGAAATGGTACCTTGGCCGATGTCACGCATTATTTCGATATAATTTCTGACACCACTATAAATTACGAACGTAACAAGATGACGTTTATCTCACTATCCTAGTTATGTCTTTTATGATTATACAAACGTACAAAATAATTAACTACTTAAATTTTCTTCTTGTACATATGCGTTTCTTGTATACATACATATTATTTACCTATTTAAGTAGAATTAGTCTTGTTCAACGATTTTGATGACGGCGATCCTATGCAAAATCTATGGATTTCGTCTAAGACCCGGTTCAGACACGGCGGGAACCGTGTCTGAACCGGGTCTAAGTATTGTGGGCTCCGGCTCCGATCAGATAGGCCAGTGAATTTAAATAGGTTTGTGCTACCAGCTCCTCGCCATTAAACTTAAAGTAGATTCAAAATAGATCAGTGGGTATATGTAATTAGACATCTACAGTGAACGGACGTCAGAATTAACTCATTAATTTATAACAGCTTACGAACACGAAAACGAACAAAACAGAGCCAGGCCCGGCTCTTATTGAGACTTGAGAGTGGCTGCCAGTCGCCGCAAACTTGTTCATTTTGTTTTACGATTCTCTATCATAGGTACTCTTAGTCGTAGGTATATCTAGACGTACATTAGGACGATAAAACAATCTATAAAAGAAAGTACTTAATATAGCTCACCGTGTGGTGTCAAAGTAAACACAAGCAAGGCGAAGCAAATTTGACTTATTAATTTTTAATCCCGTGTTGAAAATGATTCATACTTGTAAATAATTAGGGGTTAATTTATTTCTAATTTTAATTCCTTTTTTCATACTTGTACATATTTAGGAAGTTAGAATATCACTCATGCTTTTGAAATAAGTAATATTTTTTTAAAATTGCGGTGATAATTAGGTACTTAGTGAAAGTGGATTAGAGTCTCAACATAAAGTGATTACAGGGTGTGACCAACAATGTGGCGCTGGTGGACGTCATGGAAGACAAGCTGAAGGGCGAGATGATGGACCTGCAGCACGGCTCCGCCTTCATGAAGAACGCCAAGATCCAGGCCAGCAAAGGTGAGCTCATGCACTGCTCATCATGTGCGCGTGCGCACTCCTAACTTAACCCGATTCCAGTTGGTTGGAATCAGATCGAATTAAACAACTGACAGGATATGAAGTGAATTCAAACTTATGATAACAGCTGGTGAGACAGTGTTATTTGATTGGAGTGGGCGGATCGCATGACACATTCGTAACTTGAGAAAGGTACATACACGCGTAATCACCTGCAACATTACGTCACAAAATAAAGGTAGCTAACGGCTGATTAGCCTTGAATGATTCTACGAATAGAGTTGTGTAGATTATTTATTATTGAACATCCTTTTCTGTAAAGATACTTAAATATAACTTAGTTTACGCGGGTAAGCAAACAATCATAATTCGTATATCAGGTAAACGTACAACTTGTCCATTCTGTGGATAGTCGATGCCCCGAAGTTCCCAGCTACCCGTATAGGTACAGTCGAGTTCTCAGGTCGAAAATATCTGAACACGACTTTATGCTCCTGACTATAGGGTCGTGTTCAGATATTTTTGTTCTTGTAAGTGTGTAGATGTAAATGAACTCGACTGTAGGTACCAACAAGTTATGAAATCCGTCTAGTCACTACATTTTATGTAAAACAACTCAAATTCACAGAAACATAACTTGAACTGTTTTATATAAATAAAACACACTAACATCTGTAATATGTTGTTGTTAAGATTACTCGATATCGGCGGGCTCGAGGCTCTGTATCGTGACGGCCGGCGTGCGGCAGCGCGAGGGTGAGACGCGCTTGGACTTGGTGCAACGCAACACCGACGTACTCAAACACATCATCCCACCGGTTCGTACTTCATACTTTCTGAAGATGTCTTTCCAAGGAACTCTTGTTGATCTTGGCTTTTTGTAAGTTGTGATTGTTTCAAATTTAAAACCAGTCTCAGTTAATTTTAAGGTAGTTGTGGTTTGCTACAATATTAGAATTAAAGTTTCTGGTCTTGTTTCGTCAGTTTCAGTCAGTAGACGATTTTAGGGCAAAATGTTCGAAACCATTGAAACTAGAAAAAGATAAAATTCTAGTTTTATTACTTTAATTGAATCAGGCGTTACTTTGTAGAAATTCGCATTAATTAAATAATTAGTGATCTTAAATCTCCATACTAATGATATATGATACAGCTGGTGAAGCACAGCCCGGATGCGATCTTCCTGATTGCCAGTAACCCGGTGGACATCCTGACGTACGTGACATGGAAGCTGAGCGGGCTGCCCAAGCACCGCGTCATCGGCTCCGGTACCAACCTCGACTCCGCGCGGTTCCGCTACCTGCTGTCCGAGAAACTCGGCGTCGCCACCACCTCGTGCCACGGATACATCATCGGCGAGCACGGCGACTCTAGTGGTTAGAACATTGGATTCATTAACATGTACTGGGATAATTCCGAATGAAATGATATTCCGAAAACTACTAATGCCTAGTATACGCGGAAACATTATTTATAGCTAGTCATCCTTTGGTATTCGTTTAACAGGCATGTAAGAAAGTGTTGTATAATTACAGGTTCAGGATATCCCGATATTCGGAATTACCTCCTTACTACAACAATGAGACGTTAAATATATGTATAACTCATTCGAATTATCCTCTCTATTGTGCAGGTTACATGAGCGGATAAAACTAAATCTTACTCGTTATTTCCTCATGTTTCCATCTCGAGTGATGACGTAACTAACGCCTCATTCGGTTTGTTGACAGTGCCTGTATGGTCAGGCGTGAACATCGCCGGCGTGCGCCTCAGCGACCTGAACCCGAAGATCGGCACGGACTCCGACCCCGAGAACTGGAAGGACACGCACGCGGCGGTCGTGAAGAGCGCGTACGAAGTCATCAAACTCAAGGGCTACACGTCCTGGGCCATTGGTCTGTCGCTCGCGCAACTGGCGCACGCCATCCTTACAAACGCTATGAGCATCCATGCTGTCTCTACTTATATCAAGGTTAGTTTCTTTTAGGTAATAACCTATTGTTTTTCGTACCTATATACCTGCACGATATTGAAGACACACATACCTATATTGAAA
Organism: Apotomis capreana; assembly: GCA_947623375.1. Taxonomy (NCBI): domain Eukaryota; kingdom Metazoa; phylum Arthropoda; class Insecta; order Lepidoptera; family Tortricidae; genus Apotomis; species Apotomis capreana. The sequence continues at coordinate 36,822,691 of OX392498.1, read as the reverse complement.
GATGCAAGACCCATTATTGTACAGTCAGCATTATTTTCTATACGAAATTCAACTTCTTGAAATAATCTGTAAGTAGGTACACGAGTACCTACTTATGTACACGTCCGAGCTTCAGTGTTCACTGATCAATTAATATAATCACTTTTTCATAGTCGACTTCAACGAAAAGAATTGTATTTCCGAGACCAACTGAACGAGTTACAGTTAGTGAGCTCTCAGATTGCGAATCGGAGTTGGGTGAAAACTGAGCGGTTCTTATCTGGATCGCGCAAAACCGTGCGAGCGAGGCATTAAACGCAAATCGCATTCTGGAGAGCTCACGCACTGTAGTATGAAACATACCGAAATCGTCATAGATGCGCCTATGATATTTGAAGAGTCCCCTCCATTCCTCATGGATCTTGTTATCAGATCTTCACCAAAAGTTTACAAACCAAGTTAGAGATACCTTCTCTCTCGTAAAAAAATCAAAATCGGCTCATCGATGACGGAGTTATCTGGTAACATATATATACAAAAAAAAGGTGTGCAGACATGACACGGACGAGGACAGCATCCGCTCGCCGAAAGGGCCTCTACGCGTTACCTACACGGACACTATTGTCCCGTGAGCGGGTGCAATATCTCGGATGACGATTAAAGTTTTGTCTTCGTCATTTGGTTAATTCAACGCATGTTTGTATTCTAAAACATGTCACGTATTTTTATCGTTAAGTTATAGCGAACAGATGTAATCCTTTTAAATAATTTGAGCAGAGGTAAAAATAATCCGTTCTGTTCGAGACGCCGCCGTCGTCGATCAAAAGGTTATTCAGATCAAACAAGATGCATATTCTGAATCTAAATCCGTGCTACTCGTGTCGTACTTGGTCGACATAATGCAAAAAGTTAATTTGAAAGTACGGGGTACAATAACCTTTACATCCTATTTTTATATGAACTGTGGCAGAGTTGTTATTTCAATGAAAGAGCAATAAAATCATGACATTGATGGCCGCAATCCATTTCGCGCTATACAGAGTGGTATGCATGCTTTTGCCTGGCTGGACCAAAACAAACGGTACTGAATTTCAAAATATTAAATACTTAGCAAGTGTTGTCTATTATATTATTACGATAATGCCCATTTATCATATTTACAAAAATATTGAACTAATATGAAGTAAGTATTGTAAACTGGTTGACTTTCGTAACAAAGTGCACCGATTAAGTGAGAAAGGTATTTTTTTTTAATTGATTAATCCGTTAATTAGTGTACTAACAAAATTGTAGACTTTACCTAATAGTAATTCAACCTGTAACATGATGTCATAACCAATTGTAAGTTCGTTCGGTTACAGGAAAGTCATGTAATAAATAAATATTGAGGTACATGTTACTCGTATAAGTATTAGCTGAATGATCGAATCAGTGATTGTATTACCTACATCAATAATGCGATGTACAATGGACTATCAATAAATAATAGACACAGCCTTCTGTATGGTTTTTATAGCACAAGTAAGGTTGGAGCTTTTGGTGGCAACCGTAGATCTATAATCCACGGAATCGATTATCAATAAATTAGCCACTGCCTTCGGTATGTTTCTTATACCACAAGTAAGGTTGGAGCTTTTGATTTTTGGAGGAGGAAACAGTCGAAAACGAAATGTGTATGGAAAAATGAGTAGCCATATAATATCCTCTTAAAAAATGCCTCAAAACGTATCTTTGCCGACCGTGCGTGACTCCAGATGGGGAAAATGAAAAACTCTCTTTACGGTGACTACAATATTTACATACATTATATTTTCCATGTTACTTACCTACCTATATTAAACAAAATAAATTTATATTTATCTTTATAAATTTTTATAATTACTAATAAAATGAGTCAGTAACGATGTATAAGCATACCTGATAATATCGTCATATACTCGTATGTGCACATACGAGTATTACGACTCCGTGGATTTCAGAGCTACGGTTGCCAACAAACGGCCCCAACCCTAATCAGAAATTTGCATTTAAGACATCGCCTAAAGGAGTGTGACAATTTTCTGGGTAGTAGACTAAGACTAAGTAGACACTAATGAATCGATACAAGAGCTAAGCACACTAGGTATCTACGTAAAAGAGGTATTGGCAAACATCAGTTACCAGTTCCTCCGATACCTTATAAGTTCCTTCGTAAGCGCATTAAGATAATCAGGCTAACCGCAAATGATGTTTTGTGTGCAGGGCGAGCACGGCGTGGAGGACGAGGTGTTCCTGTCGCTGCCGTGCGTGCTGGGCAGCGCCGGCGTCTGCGACGTCGTCCGTCAGCCGCTCACCGACAGCGAGGCGGGCGAGCTGCGCAAATCCGCCTCGCTCATGGGCAAGGTGCAGGATGGCATCAAGTTCTAAGCACCTAACGCGACGCGCGTCAATGCGTCTTCTTGTATAGACGGGCGATGCACCGTCCGTCCCAATTGAAACTAAATAAACTCTCCACGCATCGCTACGAGATTGAAAGGCATGTAGCTTGCATTCCTTTTGGTAATTGGTTAGGATAAATTCAATATTTTTTTGCTTATAAATATATTGTCTATTGCACTGCTAGCGATTTAACGCTTAGACTTAGATTCTAGATTGTGTAAGGGCACGCACAACTTGCATTTCTCAAGTAAATCGAAACCAAAGATATTTAGAAATATCGAATATATGTATCTGAGTTTAAGTAAATTAAATTATAGTTATCATTTGTGCGTTAGGTACCTACCTTAGTAATCTAATTATATACATATTTTATCTAAACGTACAGCCATACATATTTCCAATATTTTTATACCGGTGTTTTCTGTATAAAAAGTTGTAAGAGTTGATATAATTTAGAGGTAGCACCAGTGAACATTGGAAGTTATTTTATTTATCAACAAGTATTTTTTTATATTAATCAGTATTATGAAGTGAGGGTACCATACCAATTATTTACGGAATTTACAGGCAGCATCAAATAGTAGCGATCAAATTAAAGTAGCCAAACAAATCGGAGCACATTTTTATTTGCATAGCAGTAGCTAAGAAGAATGTGTAAATATAGATTTGGCTGCTTTGACTGCTAACTATACGATGCTGAATGTAGAATTTTTTACGTGTGTGGACAATTTCTCGTACTCGTATAAGGGAACGAAACAATGGGTAGTTAGTCTATTATCTAAGTCTGATTAGCTGCATTTTACTACCTACATACAATATAAGCAACATATACCTATACTTATATAAACTTACAATTTGAAATACTTAGTTTGGTTTAAGTACGACGTATTTTTATTTTTGTGAATTTAAAAGTATTATGACGATTTTATATGTACTTTGTATTTCTACAGTGAATGTTTTTGTAAAATGATGTGACGTAACCAGTGATGTGCCATTTCCGGAACTCCTCATTTCCCATACAAAATGAGGAGTTTCCGGAGATTAACGGAAACGGGACGTCTCTAGACAACGTATCGGCACTAGTTCCCACCAAAGGCGAAGAAGCGATTAGCTATCGACTGTTTTCTTTTACAAGAAACGAACAAAGGATATAGCCCCCGTGTCGGTAAAAGACAGATACTTATATTATTAGTTGTCACTGCCGGTGAGTGAGGGACCGCATACTAGGCCGCCCCGCCCGAGCGAGTGGTGCGAGTAGTCGCCCGTCGTACTCGAACACTCGCTTATATAGCCGAGCGACAAAACTATCGATATTACACACTCTCTTCTCGCTGCTCGCCAAGTCGGTTCTAGTTTCCAGCTATCAATCGCTTCACACCCATCGTCGGCGGTGAGACCTACTTAAGTACGTCATGTCATCGTAGTAAGGGTGATAATTTTTCAAAGATCTATATTTGTCCAAGACATTATTAAATTGTTGTGTGAATGGCAAATAAGTGTTTTATTAATGAAACCAGAGTAAGTCTTCATGAAGAGTTGCAGAAGTTTCATAATAATATAATAAAAAATCAAAATCATTAAGTCAATTCTGTAACTTTCACAAGTCTGAATCTGTCACAAAGTTATTGCTATACGTATTATGTATGTAATGAGTGCGTGAGAGACGGATAGTTAATTATTTGACGCGTTTTAACTGTAGTTAACGTAATGTAAGTGCACTTTAGAACATATAAATCTGTGCTTTTTTTCATTGTTAACTTGTCTACCTACCTATGCAGTAAAAAAAATACTTCCCTTAGCATGATAAGACTATTAGGATTATTAACGAGGAGAATTTAATAAAACAATTCTTTAATTTGACAATATTATAATATGAGCTGTATGAAATTATATACTTAATAGGTACAAATTTTATACACGTTGATTGATACCTAAAGATGACTCCAGATTTAACATGAAGATACATAGAAGTAGTGTGTTCAAGTCAGGGATCGATACCGGTATTCATGAAAACGCTCTAATTTCGCGTTTTTTTTCGAATGTGAAAGGCTTGTGTTATGTAGAATTTCGTTATAGATATAGATCCTTGAAATTAGCCCACTAAAATATAAACATGTGTGATAATGAGCGAAAAACCGGAATATAATAACGTTATTTTGTGCTATTTTGTATGGAGCAAAATAACGGTATCGATCCCTGGTTCAAGTTAGTAAAATTGCTGAAAATTGTAAGACAAATAATATACCTTTAAAATTGACTGCACTCTGGCCAAATCATCGACCCGCTAACTATCGAAAATGATCTAGTTGTTTATTATAATATAACTAGGACGTATCCGGAGTTGATTAAATCTTCTACTCTTTTTCTTCACCTCTGACAATAGTTATATGCTGTTAAGAGTGGAGTACTTTTACACAGTGAAAATAATTGTAAGACAATGTGTGTAGCACAATCAAATACAAAATACATCCTTGAATAACAATGGACAATCTATTATTGGTTCTTAATGACAGCAGAAATTATCGTAACATACAATATTAAAACGTATGTTGTATCATGGCATGGCTTGTGCGAGAGAGCAACCGCATGTCGTGGCTTACACCCGCGTATGTTCGTTAGTTGTGGCGGTACGTGCACACAGAGTGTTCGATGTTCGTGTTCACCATGTTTTTAATTGTTCGTACGTACACGGCTTACGGTTATTGATTACTGTCTTTAACATTCTCATTACAAAATTACAAGCACGCCAATTTAATAAAACACTTTATACATACATAATAAAAACTGCATTTTGGTCACATAAAAAGGACAAATTTAAAATAATAATAAGACTAAATCTTAATTTCTATGTACAATCGGATAATGTTTTAAAGTACATACGTTAGAAATAAGCATCATTTATATTAAGCATAAATCACAGTCACTTCCTTACAATCAGCCACTTACAGAAACCACGCAAAATGAACAGTTCCCAAAGTTAAATCTATAAATTAAACATTACATGCTGTTATAATAAGAACGACATGAGAAATCTCACATACACTCGAAAGTCGCAAGAAACCAGGTAAAAGATGACATGTCATGTCAACGTAATGTAAATACAATGTATTTAGGATACGCTTAATGAGTAAATCCTGGAATAGGTAGTGCCTATTTACGTACACTTTACTAGAGCTGTTAACTATGAGTGGCAACCACCGATAGTAACATTTTATTTTATTAAATACGGGAATTCCCTGATTACTCAAAAGAGATTTGACATAGACAATTGATTTGACATAGATTGCGTATTGCCCTTGGTTGTAAATAGTTTATGAGGATTCTTATGAAGTTTACTTTGGGTTGTCAACGTATTTGAATTTTCTTGTTTAGACAAATATTCATAAATACGCATATTTTCACTCCCAAGAGTAATATATGTATAAGAAGTATTGAAACGAATTTCGGGATACTTAAAACTGATTAAATTAAAATTTAAATGAATATATTGATGAATAGAACCAAACCACTCTTTACATCCTCCCACAAAGTTTAAGTAAATAGGTACTACCTATTCCGGGGTTTGTTTATGAGCCATGATTATTATAGAAAACTTGTTGCAAACAATTCAAGTAACTAAAATAGCAAACACGACAGGTGGGCACATTGACTATAGAATGATTACAGTTGAACAACGACTCCAGACCGCGCGGCCGCGTCCCGCGGCGGGCAGCTATTTGGTAACAGCCTGTACACTGGTCAACACTAAATGATTGACCTTTCTTTCTAATCTATTAGCGATTTTCTCGTAATTCGCAATTGCAGACATACTTTAGATAATATCCTTCGAAAGCTTACACGACACACTTCACCACGGCCAACTTTCTTTTGTTTTTGGATTTCGTATATCGATATCAAAGGTTTCTTCGAAAGTCACCGAAGATTTTTAATTTATCTGATACAATAATAGTGTAAACGCTTTTTATCGTAAGATTACAGCCAAATACGAATAGAAACGACACTAACAGACTCGCGTAACGGTGGTGATAGCGATCCTCTTCAAACGGTCGGTGAATTTTGAGTGGTACTCATATGCAACAAAGAAACCTTGCAGTCTAGTCGTCTCCGAGGGGTCGGTCGTCCTCGCTGTGTCAGGTGTCGTTGGGGGAGCGCAGCGCGTGCAGCGCGTTGCCGAGGCCCGCGGGCCGCCGCCGGTCGAGGAACGTCTTCAGCTGGTTGGCAGAGAGAGCCGTCGCCGGCGCCTACACAACATTTTATTACTTCACACTGTCATAATACGGTATTTGACTATAGTGAATATTAATTTAGGGCATTGAAACCACTAAACACACTTTAAATTATTAATACTCATAAATTAAATAATCAATAATAAATTATTTAATACTCTAGCCGAGTTTTGTTATGAATCCCAACTTCTAGCCTTGATGCCCCAGTGAGCGAATGATTATCCCTAGGGCACTTTCACAGAATGCGATACATTTCTAATAATATAACTTTATTTCTTCCACATTTTTTAAAATATACTTACATATTTTGATGTTCGTTTTTAAGAGTATTGCATGTGAAGTTTTATTGTAAAAAATGTGTCTCATATAATTTTATGAGAATTACAAAAAAAAATGTGATACACACCATTCAAAGTGTATTTTTTTAATGTTAAATCAAGTGTCATTTGGATCAAGACCGGGGTATAAAAAATATCGCATTAGCAAGATCGCAATAAAATAACAGGAATTAATGATTTTCTTCATAAGTAAATTATTGTGATGATGATTTAAACATATATGAGATGACAGTTGAGGCATGTGCATTCAAGGAAACAAAAACAGGGATCGTACCTCGTCGAACCAGGGGTCAGTGAGCGCCTGCCGCGGCTGCAGCCGGCGCGCGGGCGCGGCCTCGAGCAGCCCGCGGATGAGGAGCTGCGCGCCCTGCGCCACGCCGGCCCAGTGCTCCGGCGGGAAGCAGTAGTCGCACTTGATGATGTTTGCGGTCGTCTCCTCGATGGACTCGTCCAGGAAAGGCGACAACTAAAATTAATAGTACATTACTGCAGACGCCGGGAAATAAGTACTTGCCGGCTGAGTAGGTATAGACGGCCGACCGTAAGGGAGGGAGGGAAAAAAATTTGAACAATATATTTCAGCTGTTTAGCCTGTTCATGAACATAAGCCATGATTACATTAAAAAAAATACTTCCCGGCCTAGGGCTTTAATTTTGTATGAAATTCCTTTACAGTTCTCTCGAATTGTTCCGCCCGAAACTTGACACTTCGAAGCCTGTTTTAACGCACGTTATGACGATATTTCATTGCATGTTTAAGAAAACTAATTATATTTATAAGTATCCTAAATAAACCTTAATAAATACGGCATTCTCTAAGATGTTAAGGTGAATCAGCTGCTGTAGTATCGACGTTAAATACGATACTCAAGCCGCTAACTCCAGGTACACTAACTTCAGCTGAGCGTTCAACACGCGACTTACCCCCGTTAGAAACACGTATAGGAAGACTCCGGCAGCCCAGGCGTCCCAGGCGGGCGCGGGCGGCCGGCCCAGCACGCACTCCGGCGGAGCGAATTCCAACTGCGCCGGTGCGGGCGGCAGCACCTCGCGCGTCGTCGACCCGCCCGCGCCCAGCTCCACCGCAGACCCCAGGTCCACTAGCTTCAGCTGGCCGTGGGTTCCCGACACCTCTACCAGGATGTTCTCCGGCTAAATATATATATCGTCATTAGAGACTAAACCAAAGGCACTGATGACAGATAAATAGCAACAAGATTTTACATTAAATTACACTATTACTGCGTCTTTCAAAATGAAGGAACTCCGACTCTCAGAACTCCTTTGCTTTCAGAACTGCACCATCAAAACATCCTTGAGAACAAACCGCTCTAGGTACCTGTAATGTGTTGACATCAGTGTCGTAGGTATCTTAAGTTTCAAGGCCCGTTGTGAGCCCTCTTCTATTACTAAGCTCCTGAACACCAAAACAAACGTCGGATTGACATGAAACCCAATTTTTTTTATGAACAGAGACCCACGCCATCTATTCGACAATAAGTAAGGCTACGTTAAACGTTACCCTGATGTCGAGATGCGCCACGTTGTTGGAGTGTAGCCAGTCTAGCGCGGAGAGCAGTTGCCGCGTGTGGGTGGCAACGAGGCGCTGCGTGTAAAGTTGTGGGGCGCCCGCCGCCCAGTCCAGTAGCGCGCCGCCTCCGACCAGCTCTAAGACCTAGACCCGGAAGAATAGACTTGTGATTAATAGCGGAAAATACACAGTTTTAAACGGTAAGTAGTAACTTTGTGCCTAAAATGTAAGTGGGGATCTGATATATTCAAGCCCTCAAACCACTTGGAAAAGATTGAATACCTATAATATATAAATTATCACTTAAGATCGAATGATAAAACATGAATGTTCCTCATCTAACCAGAGTATGCGCGCCTGCCACGGGCACCTCTGCGAAGAGTGCGAGCGCGCGGACCACACTGCCGTGCGCGCCACGCGACAGTAGCCGGTACTCGCGCCGCGCGTCGCAGCCGCGTCCGCTCACCACCTGACAAGACAGCATTAGGTATATATTATTTAGGAGCAAGTAAAACATTACCGTCGTAATGAAAACATTGCTTTCTTTAAGTTTTGATACTGGTTAGTATGAACTTACTTTAGACCTGTAGGACCGAAGACGGTGAAATTACAAGAATCATGTTATAGTAAAATTAAGCTAGAAATCTATGGCAAGTTATTTTTTTTTCGTTCACGCAATTAAACAATTGGGTGGGATAAACATCTTAACTAGATGGTCGCAACATATATTTTTGTATAGGATACCTGTTTCAAGGCAACGCGTTGTCCGGTCCCAGTGTCCCTGGCGGCAAGCACGCGCGCGGTCCGGCCGCGGCCGATCTCCTCTTCGACCGCGAACCGGCGTGCGAACTGCTCGCGCTGCCACGTGCTGCCGCCGCCGCAGGCCGCGGGCGCCGAGACGCCGCCCGCGGCGCCGCTTCGAGCGCACACCAGCCGGAAACTATACTGGCCCGCCGGGAGCTCCTCCAATGCCAGCGTGTGCACCGCCGCGGGGGTTTCGGTCGCGCGACGCCATTCTCCTTCCCCCACGCGACAATATTCTAGGTGGGCGGGTGCCGACTCATCCCACTGGACCACCAACCCGCCCCCCGGATGCGCTCTCACGGCAGGGACGCCCGGGGCGCCGCCCGATCCCACGGTTAGTCTCGCAGAGCTCTGTACTCCCCCCAGCTCGTTGCTAATCAGGCAGCAATAGACACCGGCGTCGGAGGCTCGACACGCGTGAATAGTCAAAGTGGCTAGTCCGTCAGGAGCGAATGAGATGGCGAACCGCCCTCCGTGTCGCAGCGCCCGCGTTTCCGGCGCGGTCTTGCGCCAGGAGGCCTGGGCGCGCGTGGCCTCGGCGCGGCATTGGAGCGTGGCGGAGGCGCCGGGCGGCACGGTCACGTCGGCGGCGGGCTCGGCCAGCTCGGGCGCGCGCAGCTCGGTGACGACACCCTCGGCGCCGGGCTCGGCGCCCGCGCCCGCGCCCGCGCTGCCGCCGCGCCGCAGCTTCAGGCCCCACGCCCGCTTCGACAGGCCCTGTTACGACGCACACGGTCATTCTATTCATCCGATTATCACGACCGTAAGCGATAATCTACATCACAAGCGAAACATGCATGCTCACCGTGTTCTCCGACACCGATTTAAGCGTTGATTCGGTCACTGTACATTCATGTTTCTATACTATTATTTACAATCGATAATTAAACTTAATAGTCTTTGGCGGGTCTTTAAGTCACTTATAAGCAGTCTTTCGTGTTGATCGACTGACCCGCTATCACAGTCTATAATATAAAATGCATTTCCCGGTATATCATACCTATAACAGAAAAAAATACATAAAAAGCGTTAAAAAAGTCATGCATAAAGAAGGAAAGTGCAAAAGAAAATATATATTGAAATGAAGATAACAATCTGGTTGTGACGGCTGTCTTGCGTGGCTCGAATCAGTATTGTCTTGAGTTTTTCGACGCATACTGCCCGATAAGTTACGTACCTAGTTAATTACTCTTCAACTAACATACTACGTACATGTACAATTGTACATTGATGATAACAAATTGCGGTGTCATGTCTTTTCATATTTATAAAGGCTTATTCAGTCTGCTACAGTAGCATCAGAGATCAAATTAACCGCCACCGCCAACTAAATTGTGTATTTTATGATCATATCACAGCGCACAACTTTGGCTCGCGAAGCAATATCCACTTATGCCGAAATATATTTTGGTAAATTTCACCAGGATGATTGGGATTCGAGTAATTAATACCGGCATAAAAAGAGTCGACGTACCGGTTTCTCCACTTTTAGAGCATTTAATATGCATAAAGATTAGGACATTTATGAAATTAAAAAAGAAAATGACCGAGTTCAGGCTTCGATAATTCAATTGGTAAATTGTGGAATAACCCTTTTGGCTGGGATGGTCGAGAAGACTTGGGTTCGGATCCAGCTGGATTAAAACATTTGGATTTTGCTAGCAGAAGTTTCTGCTTTGATAAAATCTCTCTCTCTCTCTCTCTCTTTCTCAATATTGCGTATAGTTGCTATATAGTTGCGTGTATCTTTGAGTAGTTACGCAATAACGTGCGTCATTCAACTGTGCATTTAGTAAGCGTGTATTCCATATTACAGGTAATGCTGAAACGCACTACAATATGCGCATGTAGCGACTAATTTTCTCAACGTTATTCTGCGTAATGGCTACGTATTCTAACCGAGACCGGGCGGCGTGTCTCTATCTGTTTCTGGCTCGGTTTACAATACTGACCAGTATTGCAAACCGAGCCTCATTTATAAGTTCGTTTACTAGTTCATCCTGTTTTATAAGTTCGGATTCACAATCACATGACATCAGGCGATTGATTGGCTGATAAAATATTAGACATAACTTTCTACTACTAGTATAAAAAGTCAGTGACTGTCACTGAGTCACTGATGTAAACAAAGAGGGTTTTAGTGATGTGTCTTTTTAAGTACTATTTCCACCAAACGAACCGCAACGGATCGGAGCGGAAAGAATTTTATGGTCCTTAAACGATACTGAATCATGTATGTACTGTTTTTAAATCTACGTTACCAAGCTGCGCCACAACAGCTTGACCGCGGGCGTCTTCCGCGACATGTGATCGTAACCAAAAGTATGCTGCGACACGCGATCGGCTCCGTTCGCTTGCGTACGGCCCCTTTCGCTTGTCGTCGTGTGCGATCGGTACCTTTCGGCTGTCGATGCCGGTGGTTGATGGTTGATAGTTCGCTGAATAGAGACTAAAGTATGGGGGGCGACAAATTTTTGGACAATGCTACTTTTTACTTTTTTTAATGTGCATATCTCCGTAACTAACTGTCCTTGAAACAAAATTTTAAATGTAAATTATACTAATTTTAATTCTTTACAACATTGCCTAAGCTCTTTTCTAGTTAAAATGCTCCTAAACGAAGGTATTTTTAAATAAAAATCTGAAATAATTGCCGGCTTTCTGCCGGCGGAGGCGGAGGAGGGGGAATGTGCATTTCGCATTTTAATAATTTTGGATTTTAATTTAAACACACACTTAACCATCCTAGACAACATATCAAAAATTCAAAACTACCTGACCGTTTGTAAGGCAAATTTATTCACTGGATTATGATGGATGGGTGCGGATACGTTCGCAAGCAACCGTAAGGTGCCGATCGTGTGCGTCGACATCCTGTCGGCCGCGAACGGCTGTTACCGCCCGATCATATGCGTCGACATGCTTCCGGACACGATCGGTTGTCTCCGCATACGTTCGTATTCTTTCCGTTCCGATCCGCTGCGGCACATTTGGTGGAAATAGTACTTTATACCAACGTATACAAGCATTGGTTGATTAATCTTTATAAAGTTACTATTATATTATTAAAAAGTAACATTGACAAAAGCCACGAGCTGCCATTCCTGGAATAGTAATAATTACAACTAGTCCTGAAGTGTAATTTATTGTCAAATGATAATTTATTAACGTTTATACGACATTAAGTACGTGTAATCTTCACACGTTACATTTGCACAGGTTGCGAATTGGACAGTATGCATCAAGAGGTAGACTGAAAGGAATATTTATGCTATTCTAAGAGGACATAACATTGCTCATTTTCCCATAAACGTAAACTGATAGCAGTTTACGTTAACTTTGTACGTGGTAACTTTGGCTTCACGTTACGATTGGTTAAGTTTTGGGGGAAGAAACAGACGAAAACGAAACCTTTTGTATGGAAAAATTAGCACTGATATTTCCGCTTAAACAGTTATCCCATCCTAATCGTTAACACTCGATTCGTATAAACAAGTTTTCTTACGTGTAATTAAGTCGAAAAAATTAGAAAATATAGAGAATAATTAAAGGAACTTACAAACAGAGAACGAAACCATAGTGAATGTTTACTATTTCGTTGAACCACGTAGTTGTGAAAAAGTGTCAGAAAGAGAACTGAGATATGCCTAGCTTTTGTTCTAAATTGTTTAGGTACCTCTTGCGTTCGTTGCAATTCGAGGTGAAACAATATTTATTACTATACAAACCCCAACTCCAGTATTAATACGTAGATTACACCATTTTATAACTTTTTAAATTATTTTAGTCGACATTCAAGGGTTTAAGAAAAATCAATAACATGTCTGACGCCAATTAAAGAAAAAAAAACGAAGGAGGGATTAGTTATAGTTAGTTAAACATTATAGAAGTCATCGTAACAAAACATTTGCAATCCATACTTAATATTATAAATGCGAAAGTGTGTCTGTCTGTCTGTCTGTTACCTCTTCACCCTTAAACCGCTGAATCGATTTTGATGAAATTTGGCATGGAGATAGTTTAAGATCCGAGGAAGGACATAGGATAGTTTTCATCCTGGAAATTATCCCTAAAAAGATTGAAAAGTGAGTAAGTAATTCATGATGACATTGATGACCCTGCAGGAAATGTAATGATAAGACCAAAAACACAATTGCTCTTACATTTGCTTAGGCGCTTTTAATAATCCCTTTTATTAATTAAGGTGATTAGGTGGATATCTATCGTGTTGTACGAGGTTGCTTCCATACTTCCAAGTTCCACGCGGACGTAGTCGCGGGCAAAAGCTAGTATATTATAATTTTAGTAGTGCTTAAAACTTATTTAAATCTAAAGCTCCAAACCTATTTTCCTTTGATATTAAAGTATGGGTTACCCTCATCTGATAGAAATTTATTTTACAGAACGTAAATCGTATGTTCAAATATCATATTTCCAAATGTTTTGTTGCATTCTGGTAGATTAGAGTAGGTTAGGTGAGGTTAGGTTTATTTTACTTATAACTTTTCAGAAAACTCGATGGTATCAGTAGAATAACAGATATGCGGTTCCACTTTCTTTCGTGTAGTAGTTTACGTACGGTGTCCAAAATAATATGTACGTTGTATTTGGTATGGAAACATATAATACACATACACAACCCTCGCTCTTGTTATTTGCAGCTATAAATACAGGTATTGCCATACAATAACATCAACTGCCGATTTAACTTTTCTACTAACAGATAGGACATAACTACAGATATTTAAAACTTTCGCTAGCGAGTGTCATCACTCATATCAGGCTCTATATATGTTATCAGGTCTCCATTGATGGTAAATGTCACCTACTACTTATCGTCACTAGTTTAATATAAACAAGTATCTGATACGAAATTCGAGCAAAAGCTAGTATGCACTAGCGTCATATAGAGTATAACTCCGTTTTTCGTTTCACGAAAATTAGATAAGTTTTTTTTAAATACCATATACCAGCGAGCCTATGATGGTCACGTTTATAGCGTAATAGGTAAATAAAATTACAAAGCGTCTGACACTTTCTGAAAAGTATGCAAGTGTGAGGAGTGACGAATGCTTTATCATTTATCTATCACGTTCTATAAACACGTCAATCATAAGCCCGTAAATTTCATAGTTTAATGAAGAGCGGGTTTATAGTTATTTACATAGTAAATATATTGAGTTAAATCGTATATGTTACACCAAGCCCCAGGCTACCATGGAAGAAAATAATGAAACGTTAATTGCAATATTCGATATTTTTAATGAAATTTTTTTAAATAATTAATTAGATTAAGTGTTTATAGTTCCTTAAATATAATAGGGTTGTTGGTTATATACAATCTGTCCTATTACGCCCCCTTGCGAAGGCTGTCGTCACTGTTAGCACAGTGTGCAGAGATGTCGACATCCGTTTACTCACGTTAGGCTGCGTCGGCGAGGTGGGGCTGGCGGGCGACGAGGCAGCGACGGCCGGCGTGGCGCGCGCGTCTCCGCGGCCCGCGCTGGGCGGCAGATTGATCGTGTTTGCTTTCGCGTGCGCGCGCTGCGTGCGCCCCCGCGCCTCAAACCGCGACCCCATGGAAGGCGGCACGCTCTCCGTTTTACGCAGGCCGCACCGACCCTCACTATTAGGATGGGAATAGGTACAATTAAAACCAAAAGTAAGAAACAAATCAATCGGGCGTACCAGCTTTGTGTGAACCGCAATGTAATATAAATCATATTTAAAAAAAGGATGAATCTGACTATAAGGACTGATTGAAATAAACGCCTATAATATGCTAAATATTGTTTATACTCATGTCTGACTACAACCGATGTTAGGATCCATTCCCAATGCTATTTCCGTTTTTTATGAAATAATATAATGTTATAGTATAGTACGTTGTAATTCGGTTATCATTTTATACTATAGGAAAATCCTCATAGGAATGGGCCTGGAACAGCTGCTATCTGTCAGATTTCAAGATGTGTTTAATCAAGCCCGAATATATATATTACGGTTTCCTAAGAAATAACAATAAGTTACGATACGATGACTAGATAATCGATAATCATTACGGATGGTTCGTTTCTCGTATTAGTTGGATTAAATATGTTCATGATATCACATACAATTATAAATATGGTATTTAATGAAAAATACACATAAGTTAGTACATGTTTCTTACTACTGATTGGTACATTATTGTATGAAAAGTAAAATGTCCATCTGTAACAGGCCCGTTCGATATGCGGAATTTTCTGCAATGGATGAGTACCCATTGAAGCGTTAGCAGCAAGCTGGCCCCCAAACTAAAAATATAAAACCAAGAACAAAACCAAAACAAAAGAAGCATGCGGGACTAAAAGCATTAAACCACAAGCAGTTTTTATTCACATTTATTGGTTACTCGAGTAACATTTAAATTCAGTAGGTAATACAATGACTGTTGTTAGTGGTATATACATACATTAGGATGTAATAGGCAAATATATACATACGACTGTTACAAAACTATATTATTAGCCAAGTGTCACATGATGTTATTTTGAAAACTCATATACACATTGGTTTTTATGCTCATCTTTAAACAACTAAACTATACATTTTTGTCCAACGACACGTAATCAAAATAGATGTAACCCGTTAGCACAAATTCACGTTAATTTCGGTAGAGCAGTTTCTAGAACAACTTTTTCTCCGCTTGAACGAACTACTGACAATTAATATGTTCACCTTACATATAAAGTAGATGGTAAAGAAATTTTTGCGCGTTATCATTGTTCGCCTCGGAGCGCAGCCGCAGCGGCCGGTAGCCTCGACCGCGAGCGCTGCGGCTGCACGCCTACACGCCTGCGCTACAGCCTCAACTCGACAATAAGAAGCATCATTTTACTTCAACTAATATAAACAATTCAAAATTTAACTAATGGAAAGCAATGGCATAGCACACACAGCACGATGTATTTGACGTGCCAAATAAATATCACACTGTTACTTAAGTTGCGTCTACATTTTATTAACCCCTTGAACGCCAAGAACACCTAAAGGTGTCGTGTGCTGCCGTGCGTACCACGCCACCGGCACGTAGAGGCGCTCGCAAGTGTAATATAAAACCAAACTCTTTCCTTACAATCAAGGTTTAATTTCCCTCTCCAGTGCCATAGCGTTTGGAGTGTGAGTGACACTTCTGTGTTTGACGTAAAGCGTCCAAAGGGTTAAGCATACAAGTTCTGTGGTTACAAGTTTTCTTATTAAATAACCGTTAACATCAAAAGCAGAGCTCCATTAGCGTTTCATGATACGATTTACGATATAATAAAATACATTATCCTTATCTTAGCAGCAGCCGCTCAGCAATAGTAATTTAGATTAATAGTATGAAACCTATCTATTGTAGGAGATAACGCAAACTAATTTGGCCCCTAAACCGGACAAAAATAGAATTTATCCAGCGAATGTAATAAATGCATGTTTTTTATTACTTAGAATTATCTAGGAATCACATTTGTGAATCAACAGATCATAATGTAATGGCCATGAGACTTTAGCAACATGGGGCCCGGAAAACTGATTTTCACAGTAAGGAGTCTTCAACATACATACACTATTTATTTCACTTGACATTAACGTGATTGACGTTTAGAGTACACTGAAATTATATAACGTATTACATTTCAAGGATATGTTTATATGCAGGATAAGGGACGATCAAGATCACAGTTGATTTACCGGATCTCTAAGCTCTCTCACTCGGCTTCGTGGTGATACTGATTATTGCATCTCATTCCAGTAAGTTCTCGATAGTACCTATACCTACCTATACTAGCTTATCCACGCGTCGACAAAACGCATTCTTACTAAAGCAAAGGAAATATAAAATTATACAATTAGCCTCAGATAGTGCTGTAACAACCAAATGGCCAAATATATCGGTATATATCTTTACGCCTATACGAATAAAGAGATTGGTCACTTAGATGTTACAGATTGTCATTGCTAATTGTACCTATTCATCGTACGTCTAGATAACGTTCAAAGAAGTAGCATAAGGCAGCAATCAGTTCTGAAACTGCATTGTGAGAGCCTAAATTGATTCCCATCTTATAAATCTGTAATAACTAGCTACCTCTAGGTCTACGACGCTCTATTGGAATAAAGTAGGTGATTAATGAAGTAAAATGTTATTCTAGCATGCACTACACCTAGTTCCATTCCTTCATAAATGTATCTTTTCATACGTCCTCGCTCTTATTTCCAGTCTTCTTCAATTCCTACTTACCCTAAAACCAAGTAAGTATAATAAGCTGAATTTTCGTTACAATTGCATTAGTTATGTGATTATAAATTATTATTGCATTAAATACACGCGATATCTCAAGATATCTTCACACCCCTATTAAATTCCTAACTGATAAAATGACGTCGTATTTTTTTACTCAACAATTTCGTGGTATCCACAGAAAAAGACTCCTACCCTTAACAATATCATGGCGTCCACAGATAAATACTCCTATCGACGTATCGACTTGCATTATAAGGCGTTTGAACACCGTATATACAGCCCTTACAGAAAAACCAAGTCCAATCTGCTTTGGCCTTCACAATGACAACAGACGCCACGTCACTGTTTTACTTATGTGTTTTTGTATTTCAAAATATTATTGATTATCTATTATCAAACACCCAAAGCACCTAGAAACCTAGGATGCCATAAAGAGACATCAAAAAATTTTTTCGTGTTATTTGTTTGTCTTTTTCGTTATGAATGGCTTAGGAAGATATATCAGCACCAACCTTTGCAATAACTCGTTAAATTTGGAATGACAGATTGCACACTTATATTTGAAGTATATTTGATTTGGTAAGACAGACTTTTAATTTCTTTTTTTATGAATCTGATTTGTTATGTTTATGTCAGTTGGCCGGCGGCGTAGCGGCAGTGACTGTACAAACGTCAGCAGAATATTAATACAGATATGGCAATACCCCGCAACACAGACGGAAACTTTCGAATTCATTATACACATATAAATTATTTATAAAATATCCAATATTTAAGTATTTCATAGACAGCGTTAAGAGGGACAATGTTACCCGACACTCCCGACAGACTCAAACACCATTTTTTTAGTTTTTACCAAATAACACTGGAATATTGTGAAATATAAGAAAAACAGAATTCATGAAGCCTCCGTCTTGTACGGTAAAATAGCTGCCTATTATTTGTTTTTTTCTTCTTTTAAAATATACAAGTAAAAACATTACTGCAGTATGATTATTTTTGGTTATACGTATTACTGGAACATTATTTTTAAATGTAGATGTCGAATAATGTATTTTGAGATCATTAAACTACCCTATTATAAGCAGCAGTGGTACCGCAAACGTCGCGCGTCGATCGCTATTTATAGCACTACCTTATATACAACCACGTCTTTTTCACTTCTGTTTACGAGCTTGTTTTGGTTAGTTAACGTATAAAAATGCTTCTCGTGATGCATATTGATCGCATATTCTTTAGAGGATCCAATATCTTTTATCGCCACTAACCTAATTTATACTTAATTTCGACTTATTTAAATGTCGAACTTAATAGTAGAGTTGCTAAGCCGCGAAATTGTGCGCATTGGGTTACAAGCATGAAATTTCTACCACACATAGAGCGTTCCGCGGTGATTATTTTCAGATGTGGAGGGAAGTCAGATTCGTCCCCTGCGTGGCGGGAGAGCTGGGTGGATAGGACCAAGTACTGTTCTTTTTCTTTTTTTATTACTGATTAGTTAAAGCTATTAGGGCTTGTGCGGCATCGTTTACGTGTAAAACAGATATCAGCATTTTTTTTATGTTATTTAAGTATAGTTTGATATAAAAATTTGGGTATATTGCTGAAAAGGTAAAATCACAACAAGTTTTTTTTATTCAGAAATCACTAAATGGCAAATTTAATCTTGTTTTTAAAAATGTATACATATTGGGCACATCTCATACAAAAAGTACCTTGAAAAAATGTTGATGTTAAGCTTAGCCTGCGTGCTCTAGTACATTTTGCTAAGACGCAAAATTGTGTGCATCGGGATACAACCACGAAAGTTCTACCACAGATAGAGTATTCTGCGGTGATTATTTTCAGATGTGGAGGGAAGTCAGATTCGTCCCCTACGCGGCGGGAAAGCGGGTAAACAGGAAAAAGGAGTCCTCTTTTTCTTTTTTTATTACTGATCAGTTAATGCTACTAGGGCTTGTGTGGTATCATTTTCGTGTAAAACAGATATAAACAATTCATTTTTTATATCATTTATTCATAGTACCATATAAAAATATGGGTGTATTTCCGAAATGTTAACAATCGGTAAAAATCACAACATGTTTTTTTATTCAGGGAGATAAATTAGTTATATTTCCTGAATATTTACAACTAAAAAAAATATTGCAAAATAGGAAATTTAATCTAGATTATAAAAATAAATACATGATGGACACTTTTCATAGAAACAGTAACTTAAATAAATTGTTGGTGTTCAGATAAGCCCGCGTGCTCGTGATACATTAGCAAAAAAATATTTTCATTTAATTACATCACTTTGTTTTTCTAGGACGTACCTATATGGTAAATATTATATATAAAAGTATGTTAATAATCATTATTTAATGTATTTAATGAAGCGAAATAGGATGCGTTCGGAGCTTGAACTAATTTACCTCACCGAATAAAAAACTTGTTGTGATTTTTACCTTTTCGGCCATACACTCATGTTTTTATATATAACTATACAAAAATAACATAAAAAAATATTTTTAATCTTTGTTTTACACGGAAACGATACCACACAAGGCCTAGTAGACTTAACTGGCCAGCAATAAAGAAAGAAAAGAGGTATACTTGGTCCTCCTCTTCACTCCGCTCTTCCGCCTCACAGGGGACGAATCTGACTTCCCTCCACATCTGAAAATACGAGTAATCACCGGGGAACATTCTATCTGTGGTAGAAATTTCATGCTCGTATCCCGATACGCACAATTATGTTAAAAAAGAGCGGACTAACAACTCTACTAAAATGTTCAAGCGATAGTATATTAATAAATAACTAAAGCTGACTGTATTATTACTTATTTTCAAATTCAATTCCGAAACGCGCCAATTGACGCTGATTAACTTTATAAGAGCTCCTAATGTTAACGACAATTTCACTTGGCAGTAAAGCCATGGTGTTTGTTGTTCCTCAATGGCAGTATAATTAAATATTTATTGCTATGACACGAATATAACAAGCAGAGATTTAACTTGCAAATAATTTCATTTCATAACTAAGTTGTACCAAAGAAATATGTAAAAATACATTACTAACACGATTTTAAACCAGAAGTTCAATAAAATAGCGAGAGTTAAATTACTACGTGACTTCATTGAGTACATTACTGTCAATCCTTGCCACAACACTCATAGGTTATTTTCAACCTAACTGAAACACAAAATTGCTCCTTTTTTGTACAGTCACGAATTTCAATCCATGAGGCAGTCTAAAAACTCAATAAATGTTAGTCAGTGCGAATTTTAAAAAGTTGACTTTATTACGGAATTGGACAAAAGTGAAATAAATTATAATCATTAAAACTACAAAACTCTAATTCAAAGAAACACGGAATCAAATACTCTACCAGTCACTTTTGGACATTATACTATTTTTAATCGGACAAAAACTAAAAAGAAGGCGTGTTTGACTACTGTTTTGTATGACGATATAAGCCAGTATAGTCTATCCGGAATTTTAAGATCAAATTCTGTCAAACTGGCACAAGTGAAAAACAACTTTAAATTTACATGTATACGGTTGTTGTTTGTACCATGTGCCAAAGTGACTTCATTTGATCTTAGAGATCGGACAGGCTATACCATCATGTAAACTTCCAGTGAACGCATATAAACATAGAAGTCTCATTAGCTCAATAATGACCCCACGTGAAGTGTACCTAAACCGAATCATCTGTACCAAGGCCAAATTGACAGTTTTAATACGAAAGTGTCTGTCGATGGCAGAACATATCAGGTTGTATAAAATTAACATATCTGCATTTTATTCAAAATGCCTTCATGTGCATTGAACAGGCGTCGAAACCACTCAAGCAATAATAATAAAAAATACGGCATCCATTGGTCAATATAACTAGCGTTCTTTGAATTATTAAAATATAAAATATTTTTAGAAGACATTTGAATGGGGATGGTATTATGCACTACCTTTTAAGGTGTTTATATTTTACGTACAGGTATTAAGTTTTACACCTATAATCTGCCAAAATTGAAATATGTTATAACAATATATCTTTACTAAAGGTGTTGTACCGATTTTAGTGTCCGATTAATGGGCATTTTGATGAATGTGCTCAAAATGGGTTTAAATGAGTTTATGTTAAAAGTCAGCGATTTAGACTAAGGAATATGTGTGTAATTATTTCAGTAAATTTTCCTGTCAGTGTCACATATTCTGTTACCTGCGGTATCTACAGTATATGTTAATGAGTAACTAGACATATTCATAATTTAATATCTCTTATTATTCTATACTTTTAGTTTTCCGAAGGACCGTGAGCAAAAATTTAAGTGGAAAAATGCAGTTTCTCTAGAACGCAGAGAACCGCAGTGGTTTCCTACAGTATCTTCGCCGATCTGTAGCGTTCATTTTAATGATCAGTTTATCAGTTTAATGATTATTATCAAACCAATGCCGGATTCATCCAACTAAAACGCAATGTGGTACCAATTTGTACGGTATGTGTGCTTTGTTGTCTTGTCAGTCTTAAACAAATATTGAAAATAAATTATAAAATCAAAATTTACTTTGATTTGAGATTTTGCGACAGTAAAGTGGCATTCGATAGTAGTTTTCAAAAAAAATTACGCTGTTTACACATTTAGGAGTAAATCACTAAAGTGGCACTATTTTAAAAACGTTCTTAAATGAATAAAAAAATATATATGCTAGAGTAATAAATTTTGTAAACTGGTTACCTTTCGATTACTGCATCGATACTAGGTTTGACAACTACCCTTTTTCGTGCGCCGCGCATGGACTTTGATACTTACAAGTATATTTTAGCCAATGAAAACTTTAACTAACCAATCACAACTACTTCTAAGAGGAAGGATGACTTCGTATAGGCTAATATTTAAAACTATTGGCAAGACAAATTCTTGTAGAGGGGATAGTTGTCAGTCAAATATTGGGACCGTTTTTGAAAGCCAATTTTGTACTGAGAGCGATGTCTATATATTTTCCTATACGAAGTCATCCCTCATCGTAGAAGTAGTTGTGATTGGTTAGTTAAAGTTTTCATTGGCTAAAATAGACTTGTAAGTGTTAAAGTCCATGCGTGGCGCACGAGAAAGGGTAGGTTGTCAAACCTAATATGGATGCAGTAATCGAAAGGTAACCAGTTTAGAAAATATATTACTCTAGCTCTTAATTTTTTTCATTCATTTAATAAGGTTCTTGAAAATAGTGCAACTTTTGTAATTTACTACTAAATTTGTAAAAGCGTATGTTTTTTTTTTTTAAATCATTATCGAATGTAACTTTACTGTCGCAAAATCTCCAACCAAAGTAAACTTGGATTGTATATTTTATAATTTATTTTAATTTTTTTTAAGGCTAAAAAAATTTAAATAACTGACAATAAAGCGCACATACCGCACAAATTGGTACCACATTGCATTTTAGTTGAATGAATCCGAAATTGGTATGATAATAATCATCATCATTAAAATGAACGCTACAGATCCGCGAAGATACTGTAGGGAACTACCGCTATTCTCTGCGTTCTAGAGAAACTGCATTTGTCAAATTTAATTTTTACTCACGGTCCTTCGGAAAACTAAAAGTAAATGAATAATAAGACATGTTAAATTATGAATATGTCTAGTTACTCATTAACATATACTGTAGATACCGCAGGTAGCATAATATGTGACACTGAAAGGGAAATTTTACTATTTACGGTACGAAGAAACATAAATTTACTGAAATAAATTTACACAGGTATTCCTTAGAGTGAGTATTGATAACTTTTAACATAAACTCATTTAAACCCATTTTGATCACATAAATCAAAATGACCATTAATCGGACACTAAAAGCGGTACAACACCTTTAGTAAAGACCGTCAACCATCAGGTATATTGTTATAACATTTTTCAATTTTAGCAGATTATAGATGTAAATCTTAATACCTGTATAAAATATAAATACCTACCTTAAAAGGTAATGCATAATACCATCCTTAAGCAAATGTCTTCTAAAAATATTAATTCAAAGGACGTTACTTACACGAACCAATTGATGCCGTGTTTTTCATTATTATTGCTTGAGTGGTTTCAACACCATTTCATTGCACATGAAGGCATTGTGATTGTGAATAAAATGCAGATATTTTAATTTTATACAACCTGACATGTTCTGACATCGACAGACACCATCGTATTAAAACTGTCAATTTGGCCTTGGTACAGATGAATCGTTTTAGGTACACTTCACGTGGGGTAATTTTTGAGCTCTAATGAGACTTCTATGTTTATATGCGTTCACTGTTCTTCAGGTAATAAATTTGTAGATTTAATCAATTTCCTTCAATTTACGAAAATGTCACCTAAATCGAAACGAAAGATTTAATCACAACACACATATACTCGTACAACATAGTTCAGTCCCTTTAAAAAGTGTCTTTTTTTCATACTATCTTGCTACTCTCGACGGCATTCGAACTATTATTTACTGCTGGACACTTTTTCAAACCTCCTAAGTTATTGCTTCTTCTTTTGTACCCATCGTCAATAATACACTATTCTTGATGTCAAGTCAATATACTATTAAATGGGTTGTTTAATTTTTTTACCCATGTTGACATCGCATATGTTTAATACTTAATACCACTCTGATAGAATTGAATTTTACAATATCAAACAAATTGGAAATAATGCTGTCATTTATTTATTAGTTTATCCTCCCATCCATATTATATCCCACCATCGATATTAATGTGTCACTATCTTTACGAGTCTGCTCTTTGAAATCGGGTTCTATAGTGTAATTTCTGCAAAATAACAATGTTTTAGACCGGCTCATGGATTAAAGTCCGTGCCTACACAAGTATTAAGTATCAAGTATATTAGAATAGACAGATAAATACAAAAATAAAAGACCCTATGCGTTACCTTAAAATTATAAATAATACACATCTAAATATCAATTCCAATGTGATAATTAGCCTAATGTGGACAATTATTTATAAGATAATATATTATACTAGTGAAATGTAGCTACTGTAAAGAAAATCGATGACATTGTTCACAAATATGAATTCATTGGACATTTGGATGATTTTTCTATAGCTAAACCAAACTAGGATGTTATATTAAAATCCAAATCTTTTGAGCTGAGAGTAAGTTTACTTCTCTGTCTCGCTTGAAATTTACCATCGACTATACTGAATAACTAAAATATTCATTATATATATAAATAGACACATCAAGTGTTCGTGCCTGTAGGCTACAATCATGGATAGTTTAAAAATATAGATTATATTCAATTATTTGTAATGAATGATGATATGAATGTAGATATTATTATTATTACTATCGAGATGTGAAGACGTGTTATTAATGTGTATAATTGCATGCGCGCATGTGTTATGTTTATGTTAGTAACCGTCATCACAAGGAACGCAAAATCGGCAAAACCAGCATCGAGACAAGTGTTGCACAAGTCCCTTCGACAATCCGTACAGACGCGATCAACGACCGGCACCGGCCAAGGCTAGCACGACCTATTTGGCACAATGCAGTTCAAATCTCGCACTCCCACGCGTTGTTTTCAAGTTTCCATAGTATATATTCTGTTATTTACGATGAATAAATAGTTAATGTATGTATACGTAAAGTGTAATGTCGGCGAGAGCTATGCCAAAGAGAGTAGTTTCGAGGTGATGGGTTTGGTTTGTCGCTCGGTAAGTACTTACGCGGCGGGGTCGCGTGCATCGTCACGGTGCAAGTCACGCGTGCGCAGGTAAGCGCCGGGGTTCTCCAGCGCCTCGCCGAACTCCCGCTGCGAGTGCAAGATGCGCGACAACGTGGACATCCACTGTTGGCGGCGAGCCTCCGGCGCGCGGCAGGTGAACGACTGCCGCGGTTTGTTCGGATCCACGGAGAGGATGACGAACGCGTTGTTCCCTTCGGCTTCCTCCAGTTCCATTTTATTCACCTGAACAAAGAATATTATTGTAGAGAGAAAAGCGTTTGGTCTGATCCATATGTAACTGTTTTCTATATTTTAGAATCGCTTATAAGAATTACCCGAATTAAAAATGATAATAACCCCACATTCAATGTGGCACAGAATTTGAAATTTTCATCTACAATATATTAGTTAAAATCCTGTCAACAAAAGCTGAATATCTTGATTACAACTGTATATTTCCACCAAACATAGCTAAGAACCACCTCGACAGAACCAACGGTTTATCTGTTGGTAAGTTTACGATGTTGCGGGTAAAAATGTGACCAGGTAGTCGGGATACTCTCTGTAATTATTGTTCCTATATCGTCGGGGATAGTGCAATACCGCATAAGTAACAAGTGTAGATACGAATCAGTATTCAAACAAATGCTAAGTATTTTATTGAAATTAGAACTTTATCGACAGCTGTTATTTACGCGGTATTGCACTATCCCCGACGATATGCATATTTTCAAAAGAATTTATAGTGACCTGCACATGCGCCTTGTAGTTGTATGTGGGGCTTGTGAACTGTGTCTTTTTGCCGACGGGCTCGCTGAATATGACGCACTGCTCGAACAGGAACACGTGCAGCTCCTTGCCCTTGTCGCCGCTGCCGTCTGACACGAGTAACTCCTCTTGCAGCAGCAGCTTGCCCTGGGCCGTGATGTTGCCCTGCAACACAAGCGCGATCCTACTCAGCTTCAACTTTGGCAGCAGCAACTCGATAAAAACAGAATAGCTTTGCATAACAGTTACTTACTTCCCGTTATGTTAATCAAACTATAGAGATTTGTACTTTTGGTATTTAGATATATGATAGTATTCCTATCCCAAAAAACACTATATATGAAAAAGTAACTCTGTTGCCTCTGCACGCATGAACCGCTGAGCTGATTAAGATGAAATTTGATATTTGGTGACACGGGAATTTCATTTCATTTCATTTCAAAGCAGACGAAGTCGCGAGCAAAAGTTAGTAAGTACAGATATTTACTTGTCATCGTATTTTGAAGGGAAAGCACGTTTTTAATATTTCTATCTAATTTTATACACCGGTTTCCAACAAAATACGATAGCAATAAATTTTGCAGTATATTTGTAGTAAAAAATCTAACTATTTTTTTACACGTGAAATATGTTGACTAATTATTATGATTTACGCAATGGCCAATGGTATAGACAATCATTTAAGATAACATCAAATTAGTTAACTTCTGAAGTAGTAATAAAACCGAATGAATATAATACGCCGAGCATTGCAGCGCCTCTAACTCACACAACACAAGTACGTACATATTTTCGCGATGCGCTTATACTGTACATTTTCCTGAATAAATATGATACGATAGTTGCCTGCGATGCAGAAAATTAATGATGGTAGCAGCGGTTTCATAAAATTATGCGATATAAATATCAGTGATATACAAAACTCAGTAGTGCAACGTATGAGAAGATATGTAGTGCGCAGAGCGATAGTAGGTGTGTGGAATAATTACCGTGAAGCCCTGCAGGCGGCCGACGTCCATCATGTCGTTGGCGTTCTTGGGAATGATGGAGGTGCAGAGCACGGCGTCGCGCAGAGACTTGAGCGCGGCGGGCGACACGCCCGCGGCTTCAGAGTACGCCAGAATCTTCTTCACTAGCAGGTGATACTTCTGGATGCGTTGGATCGGTTTGATCAATAGGTCTCCGAGCTGAAATGTGAGGAATCGGGTTATTAAACTCATCGTCACAAGTCCGTCTTTGTTTGAAGTAGAATAAATAATCTCACACTAGTGGATAGTGATCACACATTCTAAAATACAGAGACCTAAGGATCTACCACGAAATTTTGGACCTTATACTGTTTTTCATTAAAAAGAAAACTACAATAAAGAACAATTTTGGCTACGTATAGGCTACACTTCAAAAAACAGCTTATTAACACATTTGTGGCGCGTCACTAGTCCGTGCGCACATCACTAGACCGAAACCCGTCCAGGCGACAGCGGGCTGCGGGCGCGCGCGCGGGCGGCGCCGCCGCAGACCTGTCCCCAGAGCGCTACACGGAGCGCCAGAGAGCATCCGATCGCCTTCGACGCCGCACCTGTGCCACTCTGCCCCGCCGCTTGCGCTTACGCTTACGCGTCGATATTCTTTTCCTTATTGCCTGTTTTGCTTTGAACGCTAGTAAATATAGTTTGTATTTTATATGTGGAGTTCGCGTTTGATTCCTACACGCATTTAGATAAGAAACCCCACATTTGGTGACCCGAGAGTGTAAACGAACAGCGGGAAGTGTTTATCGCGTTATAGTTATGGCTAGCGGGAATAGTAACGGCACGGGCGCGACGCCGGCGCAGCCCCGGGCGGGCGATGAGTTTGCAGATGCACGAGATGGCGCGGTGACCGTTAATCGCGTGGCCATGCGGTTGCCGCCATTTTGGCCGGACGACCCAGAAGTCTGGTTTGGACAAGCAGAGGCGCAGTTCCACGTGTCAGGTATTAAGGACGACGCCACGAAATTTTATTGCGTCGTAGCGCAATTGGATCACAGGTACGCCAAAGAAATTAAAAGTATTATTAAAAATCCCCCAGCGACCGACAAGTACTTAAAGCTTAAGGCTGAGTTAACTAAATACCTGTGTGTTTCACGTCAGCAACAGATTACCCAGGTACTTTCTAACGAGGAACTCGGGGATCGAAAGCCCTCGCAATTTCTGCACCATTTACAAAATTTAGCTGACGGCGGAGTCAACGACGAGTTTATGAAAACCATGTGGATGAAGAGGTTACCAACCCATGTTCAACCTATTTTGATTTCGCAGGTTTCTGCTAGTTTAGAGGAGCTTGCAGATCTCGCCGACAGAATTTGCGAGGCCACGTCACCGTCGCCGCCATTACATGTTGCGGCCGCGACGTCCGACTTTGGCGGCCTGTTGAGACGCATCGATGACCTGACACGTGTGCAATGCGAGATGGCGAAGCAGATCGCGCAGCTGTCCATCCACCAAGGCCGAGGACGTTCATCATCCCGTCGAGGCAGCAACGCGAGATCGAGGAGCAGGGGTCGGAGCCGAAGTAGAACTGCAGGTATGTGCTGGTATCATTCTATTTTTGGTGAAAAAGCGAAGAAATGCACAACCCCCTGCAACTACTCGTCGGGAAATGCAAGCGGCTCTCAGTAGATGCGGCGACTGATTGCTACGCCACGAGCTGCCTGTTCATAACTGATAAAAGGTCTAAAATGCAGTTTCTAATCGATACCGGTTCCGACCTCTGCGTGGTGCCACGTGGGAGCTGGCCAGATGGCAAACCGACTGAGTACACCCTCACCGCTGCCAACGGCACTCCCATTCGGACGTATGGAACCGTCACGCTACACCTGGATTTAGGCCTGCGGCGGGACTTCGTGTGGAACTTCGTGGTGGCTAATGTAGACAAACCGATCATCGGAGCAGATTTCATCGCACATTATGGTTTGCTTGTGGACTGTAAGAACGGTGGACTGTTAGACAGCCTTACCACTCTCTCTGCAGCAGCAACACGGATGAAATGCGAGGTTCCCAGCGTCAAGACGATTTCCGGCGACCGCGAGTACCACACCCTGCTTTCTAAATACTCGCAACTTACCAAACCGTCTGGCGTCACACGTCAGGTGAAGCATAATACTGTCCATTTTATTCGTACCTCACCTGGACCTCCAGTATTTTCCAGACCGCGTCGCCTGGCCCCTGACAGGCTGAAGGTGGCCAAGGAGCAGTTCGAGGAGATGGTCAGAGACGGCACTGCTCGCCGTTCTGATTCGCCTTGGGCTTCCGCGCTGCATCTCGCTCCGAAGAAAGACGGTTGGAGACCTTGCGGGGACTACCGCGCGCTCAACGCACGAACTATCCCGGACAGGTACCCAATTAGGCACATCGAGGACTACGCGCATAGATTGGCAGGTTGCAGCATTTTCTCCAAAATCGACTTGGTTAAAGCGTATAACCAGATACCCGTTTTCAAGGAAGACATTAGCAAGACAGCGATAACCACGCCCTTCGGATTATACGAGTTCCCCTTTATGTCATTTGGTTTAAGGAACGCGGCCCAGACATTTCAGCGTTTCCTGGACGAAGTACTGCGCGACATGGACTGCTGTTATTCTTATATCGATGACATTTTGGTATATTCCAGAAACCACAGCGAACACCTGGAGCACTTGGAGCAAGTTTTCAAGCGTCTGGCAGAGTACGGCCTGCTCATCAACGAGGGGAAATGCGCGTTCGGTCAGCGAGAGGTAACCTTCTTGGGTTTCCACATATCAGAGCAAGGTACGCGACCTCTTGATACCAAAATCGAAGCCATCCGAGACTTTCCTCCTCCGAAAACCGTGAGTGGCCTGCGTAGATTCCTGGGCATATTAAATTTTTACAGGCGTTTCATCCCACACGCTGCAGAGGAACAAGCACCACTTCACGACCTACTGGCTGGACCGAAGGTCAAGGGTTCGCAACCTATCAGCTGGACTCCCGAACTTCTACAAGTTTTCGCCAACTGCAAAGCAAGTATCGTTCGTTGTACTCTTTTATCTCACCCTGTGATGAATGCACCACTCGCTCTCGTGACCGATGCGTCAAGCTCGTCCCTGGGCGCGGTGCTGCAGCAGCTCGTCGACGAGGAATGGCAGCCACTCGCATTTTTCTCGAAGAAGATGAACAAGGCACAGTGTCGTTACAGTGCTTACGACAGAGAGTTACTCGCGGTATATGAGAGCGTCAAGCATTTCAGGTTTATGGTTGAGGGCAGACACTTTGTGATTTACACCGACCATAAACCTATCACGTTCGCTTTCCAGCAGAGAGACCGCCACTGCTCACCTCGCCAGTTAAATCATCTTGACTTTATCTCGCAATTTACCACAGACATCAAACATATATCTGGTAAGGACAATGTCACCGCGGATGCCCTTTCTCGTATCGAGGCCATTTCGAAGCCCCCGGACCAGGAGACGCTGGCCCGTATGCAGAAGTCAGATCCTGAGATGCAAGAACTACTGGACCCTAATAACTCCTCTATTATTCTCAAGGAAGTTCAAGTACCAGGCGCCCTCATCACGCTGTTCTGCGACGTATCTCAGTCCAGGCCGAGACCTTACGTACCACGTGAGTTACGACGGCAGATATTTGATGCCATACATTGTCTGAGCCATCCAGGTGTGAAGACAACAACCAAGCTGGTCACGGAGAGATACATTTGGCCCAATGTACGGAAGGATTGCCGTGCGTGGACCCAAGCCTGTAATGCGTGCCAGAGTTCAAAGGTGCAGCGTCACACTTCTTCCCCAGTCAGCCAGTTCCCGTTGACCAGCGAGAGGTTCAGTCACGTGCACATCGACCTAATTGGACCTCTTCCTCCTTCACATGACTACCGATACTGTTTTACAGCTGTAGACAGATTCACACGCTGGCCCGAGGTACTGCCACTTCACGACATAACTGCTGAGTCGGTCGCAAAGGCACTGTGTGAAACATGGGTTTCGAGATTCGGTTGCCCGCAGGTAATAACGACTGACCAAGGACGCCAATTTAATTCGCAACTTTTTCAGGCGTTGACGCGCCTCTGCGGCGTGCATCTGCGCCACACAACGGCGTATCATCCAGCAGCTAACGGCATGGTGGAGCGCCTTCACCGCACCCTCAAGGCCGCCATTATGGCCCACGACGCGAAGAGCTGGTCTGACGTGCTTCCCGTCGTGCTGCTGGGACTCCG
This sequence comes from Apotomis capreana, assembly GCA_947623375.1. Classification (NCBI taxonomy): domain Eukaryota; kingdom Metazoa; phylum Arthropoda; class Insecta; order Lepidoptera; family Tortricidae; genus Apotomis; species Apotomis capreana. Next base: position 36,791,406 of record OX392498.1, on the reverse strand, counting down.
GACAGCATGGAAAGCCGACCTGAGATGCTCGGCTGCGGAGTTGGTATATGGTGAGCCACTGCGGATCCCGGGTGAGTTTTTCCATTGTAACACACACCCACACGGTAACATGCTGCAGCCACCTGACTTCGTGTCACGGCTTAGAGAGCACATTACTCGTATTAAACCGCAGCCAGCATCTCACCACACCTCAAAACCAATTTTTGTACACGAGGATCTCAAAACAGCACAATATGTTTTTCTCCGCAAAGATGCCGTTCGACGGTCCTTAGAGAAACCATATACTGGCCCCCACAAAGTACTCTCAAGAACCGATAAGACTGTCACAATAGAATCGAATAGAGGACCTGTGACCGTCTCTATAGACAGGGTAAAGCCAGCATTTATGTTGTCAGACCAGCGAGACACACGTCAGCAAGCGGCTGATACTACTCCTGCCGCTAAGCAGGAAGTCCCTGTGAAAAGAACACGTTCCGGACGAGTTGTAAAATTCCCTGATTTCTTTTCCTCAGATGGACCTTGATTCTCCCGAGGGGGTGATGTGGCGCGTCACTAGTCCGTGCGCACATCACTAGACCGAAACCCGTCCAGGCGACAGCGGGCTGCGGGCGCGCGCGCGGGCGGCGCCGCCGCAGACCTGTCCCCAGAGCGCTACACGGAGCGCCAGAGAGCATCCGATCGCCTTCGACGCCGCACCTGTGCCACTCTGCCCCGCCGCTTGCGCTTACGCTTACGCGTCGATATTCTTTTCCTTATTGCCTGTTTTGCTTTGAACGCTAGTAAATATAGTTTGTATTTTATATGTGGAGTTCGCGTTTGATTCCTACACGCATTTAGATAAGAAACCCCACACATTCAATACCGGGATCCCGCTCCGTGGGCGCTGTGCTCGTAGTAAATTTTCGCTACATACGCATTTCCCCATGTTATCGGCTACGCGCGTAGCGCTACGAAATCGCTGGCAGTGAATGCGTTAATTTGAACCACCGTCAAATAGGTACTGAATTGGCTAAAAGTGGCAAACCACTTTTTCGTGGACCAGCAAAGAAGTTTCATAATCCATGTAATTTAAACCAGCGTTCTAATCATTCTCTTACGCTTATCCCATTTATTTAGGATCACTTCCATCTTCTTTCCTCTTTTTCTATTTCCCTCCCCATTCATCCTCAACGCTTTAAACCTGCGTTTTATATTCCACATGTAATAAATAGTGGTTTGTCAAAATGACCGTACCCGTTAGGTATACATAATTGTAATAGGTAGGCTAGTTTCCTGGCATATCAAATCAGCAATTTTTATAAGGTATCAAAACAACTTACGATAACACTGGGCAAAGTCAAATTGCTTCTCATGGGGTCATGATTTCAGGAAAAATCTTAGCAGTGCGATATATAGAATTGCCTTTTGTTTTGTATTGCCAGTCTGTTTGTCATCTCAACGCGCCGAAACGGTTTTACGAATTTTAAAATTCTAGTACCAGGACATCCAAAGATGTTTATAGGATATTTTTACCCGATTACGGAATAGAACAAAAAAAATACGCGGACGATGTAGCGGGCACTTTCTGGTACAATAATGTATTTATCATTATTACCGAGGCGTGTAATTGTAATTCTAGATAGATTGAATATATAAAATATTCACCTGCAGCTTGTGTCCGAGCTTCTGTCTTAACTCTTGGAAGTAATGGTCATGTTCAGACACGATGTATTCAGAGACGGGCTTGTTGCGGCAGTAGGTCTCGTAGAGGAACATGCGCTTCTCGAGGAACCGCCGGAACAGCGGGCCGAGCAGCTCGGGCTCGGTCAGGCAGTCGCGCAGCTCGCGCACGAACTTGCTGCACAAACCAGTCAACTCTCTTATACGGAACGTTCAAACCTTTACATTCGTGCATCAGCAAAATAATGACAAGGATACATGATCAAAACAATGTAATAATATCAAAAACGTAAACAAAATATTACACAAATAAATAAATCAACAATCGCAAAGCGTGCAAAAATACTGAAACAATTCGCATAGAATCGGCGAGCCGTAATGCTAAAGATATAAAGACAAAAATAAAAGCATTTTCAATAGAACATAGTCTACAAACAAGTTTACGGAAAAGGCTATGACTACATAAAATATAATAAACAAGAGTCGGACTTTAACAGCAAAAGGAGGTTAATAAGTTAATAGGCAACTAGTCGGACTTTAACAGCAAAAGTTAAACAACCTTGTTGTTATCTCGAAATTGTTTCCTCCAACATGACTCAAAACTGAGTATTCATCGGTGAATAAGTTTTGTTGAATAGTAGTTTTTTTAAACAACTACTTAACTAATACTAATCCCGCACCTATTATGTTTCTTTTTGGCCTTATGGTTGACTGGTAGAGAATGCCTCATGGCATTAAGGCCGCCATTTGTACCTACATTTATAATGTGAAATAAAGTTAAAATAAATAAATAAATAATTTAGGTAAACTTAAACATGGTGCAATAGCAATCTCAATTACATTGAACCAGCTGCTTTATAGTCCACTTTATATAATCTCAGCAGTATCACTGATAAAATGCATGTAACTTACTCTCTATGCCAGTCGTAGATAGCCTCAATATTGCCGAATATCATTCGAAGCCGGCGGTCTCGTAAACCCTCGGGCAGAGTTGGTTCCGCGTTGGCGTCCTGTATGTACAATATAGGTACGAGTGTCAATGAAAGACCATGTGAAATTACCATTGTAAAAAAAACAAGTATCGACAATGAAATGAATGACGATTTATCAATTGGTATATACAGAGTAACCCTCTGAGGCTGAGCGTATTTAATAAATAGACATTGTAGTATGTGGGTTAAACCGCAAATGTGGGTGGCGGCCGGTGTCGTGTTACACTAGAGTATGTAAGGATAGAGCGCGGACCTGCATGTGGCGGATGTAGCCCTCGCAGATCATCCGCAGGTCATTGACGTAGATCTCCTCGGTGTCGACGAGCTCGCGCAGCACGTACTCGCGCTTCTTGAGCACAGCGACGCTGTTGTCGGGGCCGGGCGTGCTCGGCTCCTCATCCTCTGCCTCGCCGTCCTCCACGCGCGTTCCGCTGCCTCCGCTACACGCGGTGCCGCCATGTTGCTCCTATACCGAAACAAACAAAAAATTACAACAATCAACTACTTACCTAAATAAGTGTATCGGCGCCCTCAAGCACGATTAATAGTAAGAAACTTAGCTTAGAATAATAAAGTTATGTAATATTAAACTTCAACTGCTAAATGCTGGCTGAGTCCACGCCTGCCGTACTATGAAAAGTATGAAGCCAGTAATGCTACATTTAAAAACAATAACAACTTAATCTACAAGAAATTAAAGGTTAAGAATTAGGTGCAAGCAACACATGCTAGAAAAGTGAATAATTAAATAGTCCTTTATATACCGAGCACAACATTGGAAATATATGAACAAGATCAGTTCAACGCGAAGAAAACACCTAATTGCGTCTAAGTCTCCTCGTATTAATATCTCAATCATAATTATTATTACGCAGCATGCTCCAAGATATCCCATATATGTTTCAGATAAATACCTACATATGTTATACTTAACTCTCTCTCATGTCACATACCTGTGCTAACTCGGGGCACGGATACAAAAGTGATGTAACAATTATTTTTTAAGTCATAAAATATATCGACGTTACTGTCAACAAGATTGCCGTTAAGACTAAAATATCCACTTTATCAGACATAACATTTTTAAAGTAAACGAGAATTTGATTAACAAATTAATATATTATATCTTCATCTTTTTTATCGACATCAAATCCCTCGAACGTGGAACGAGTTAGCACAGTGATCACGACCGAAAAATGTTGTTTGTATATTCTGACAACGCCAATGGTGGTTCTGTTAATTAATGTCTAAAACTGCATTTAACTCGGTTTGTTTTTAATGGCTTGCCAAGTAATCGAACAGTACCCATTTTTTTAAGTAGCATTTTACTTCTCTTTCGTTCTGTGTTTTACTATATTGATACATACGTTAAAAAAACAATAGTGCCCGGGTTGTGTGTAGGTACCTATAGTAATTTTTTTAACACATGCAAATGTATCTATGATTAAGTAATTAAAATAATTCAATTAAGAGCTAATAATAAATAAAATAAAACACTTTTTTACTATAAACCAAACACCACACAAATACTACCCGTACGTTGCAATATATAATATAATTCACTAACGCCACTTTAAGCAGAAACATGTGCAAAAACACAATACCTTATCGTAAACAGTTTTCAAAAATAATTAAAACCAGTCAAAATAAACAATAAATACCACACAAAAACAAAAGCCAACATGCGTCAGACTTATTAAGGAACCTAACCATTTTTTCCTTGACTATTTGTTCAATTTCCGCTATGTCTGCCGGACCACCGTTAGTTTCCAAAGCTTCCATGGTCAACGAATTCTGAAAATATTAGCAATATACCTCTTGTAGGTTACATGGACCCTAGGAGTTAGTTACGTTGTTAGGATTGGAAATGAAGAACATGTATTTGATTATAAGGCAAAACGAAGTTGACTTACGCGGGTAGGAGCGTCCGTGGAGACTGTGGGAGTAGGCGACTGTTGCAGAACAGCCTGTGGGTCCTGTTACACATAGGAAATTTTGAATGTAAGGAGCATCTATACGTTGCCTGGCAGTATAAACAGTTCATTATTACCCTAAGGATATTTACTAACAATAGACATGTTGACTAATTTTTTTTTGAGGATGTCAATCGATTCTATTTTTTAATGTGATCAAATGTCTATATGGGACTGACTACACTTAAACTGCTCTAATAGTCAGAAATGACCGTCAAAGTTCAACACTCCTACGTAGCGCTAAAACCGCTCCATACAAAAGGCGTCCAGGCTAGTGACGTCACAGGCCGGTATAGGTACCAATAATTGTATAGAGAAATTAAGAAATTTGCTATTTCACCGTGAAAAAGTGCGTTTAAGTTCATGGTTGCCAAACAATTATTGTTTTGTAAAATTATGAGGATTCTGAAAACATATTCAAAATTAATTTTGGATTAAAAAAAAATATCATAAAATTTGCGTACCTTTGAAGTCACATATTTCCAAAAAAAGATTTATTGTTCTGGATTTTTTTCTTTGTTTCGTGATATATTTAGCAAATTTTATTCATATAACTACGGTACGCTGTAGAATTCAACATCAGTCAACATGTCTATTCTTCTCAACTCATATTTAATTATGCGCTACGCGTTTATGACAAGAAACATAACTTATATTTCACGTTACATATATAAGTTTTTCCTACAAATGGAAGACGCCACGTCTAAGGTAAAATTCAAATTTCGTCTCTATGTTGAAAAACTAACCATACTACAACAAATTAAGTATTATTTATAGCGCCATATTTCATTCAATTGCAAGCTACAATGAAATAGTAACTACTCTCATTGACGGTCCGACGTCATTTGCCAGACACTTGCCGCCGAGTCGCAGGAATAAACTACTAAACATGTAGTTCAAAAGTTCAACCTTAACTTCACAAGATTATCTAGCTCTAGTTGGGAACTTTGTCCAACTTGTTAGCTGCAATGGTTTTTGATTAGAGTTTGCTGGGACATAGATTGACGGGCAAAATTCAATTCGTTGTACAGTCAAGGAAATTGAAACACGTACATAAGACTTTCGGTCTTAGTCGTATCACAATGACAATGAAGTAGAATAAAATTCATTTACCGTGGGTGTGCATGCACGTGAATTCAAATTTATATGCTTCAACTAGTAGTCGGATTTTAACATTAAAATAACCCTTGAAACGCAATTACATGTGAGACTTATACCGAGTGTCAGAAGGGCTTATTTGTTTATATATATCATAAAAAATAAGCCCTTTTGAAAAGACACTCCTAATATTAGCGTATGTTACCTGAATGGGCTTCATGGGTGGCGGCAGCTCGACGTCGGGCGCGTCGTCCTCGGCCTCGTCCAGCGCGCTCGATGCGTTGTGCGCGCCCTCGCCCTCCTCCGCACGCCCGTTGTCCGTCGCGTATGGGAGCTGATATAAGCGAATGCCTTGCTATTATAAACTAGTTTCGCTTCCGTGTAATTGGGTTATATCACGCTCTCTAGGGATTTCTATACATTTCGGAAGGAGGCATTATATGATATATCAGGCGCTCAATGTGAAAGATATTTTACTAAAGGAAGGATCAGTAATAGTACATTATTGTCGAAGCGAGGGAAGTAGCCAATTGCTGGCTGATTATTAAGTTTAAACGACGTCCTTAGGAGTCCGTTTATTTTAATACGAAGTCATCAATTGCCCTTGCGACTGAGACAAATATATAGTGCTTATGTCAAAAATGGTGCAAGAAAACAAAACAAGTACATTTAAGTTTTATTTGTCACCATATGTTAAAACTAAATTCTTGGAATGCTACCTTTTATTTTTTAAGTAGAATGTATTTTTCTTTCGAAAACGCCATAAGCTATTTGAGGCAACTACACGCCATTAAGTCGTAGCTACTGATATTCCGTTTTGCCTGTTTAGGACCTATGCCTTGTATTATAAGGCCGTTTTAACTTTTTAAAGTTTGTACCGCAACAAATAAAGAAATTTCATTTTTTTAAATTTTGACTGGCCATAAACTATGCGCTTCGCATCTTGATTTTTTAACAATAAAGTCTACATTCCCGAGCATTTTTGAGGGAAATAACTTTATTTACTTGGGATTTTAAGAATCCACACTTTATCCATACTTGATACTCCCACTACGAAATGTTTAAAAATAACAGATGACAAACCTTGAGTTTCTTATCGGTGGGTTTATTTTTCAGAGGCGCAGGCTTATCAGCTGGAGATTGCGCTCCACTCGCAGTCTTTTCGGTTTTACCCTGCGATTGCTTGTGCAGCCTTCCCAGCCATCGCCTTCTTCAACACAACAAATTAATGGCTACAGTTTTGGCAATACATAAATATCTACGAATAAATTTCATTAAATAATTTACAGAAGATAACGTTATAAACTAAGATAAGTAACCAGTTATAAACTCATTATGTAGATTATGTCCTGACAATACCAGTAAAGTAAAATTATTAACACATATGAATCACTGTTGTCCTATGGGTCACAGGACAGAATAATTACAAGAAATAAAAAGATCCACGCATATACTTCATCATCATATATTTAAGAGCTAAGCTCTTGTCGGTGGAGTGATTTCCAGCTTATTCTACATTCCGCCTTCTCTTTTACATCTTTATACAATGAAACATTTATTTTTTCCTTTATTTGCTCTATATATGTCCTTCTCGGTCTTCCATGGCATATACTTAATGGTAGATAAAATAATTATTTTAAAATAAATATATGATAAAGTACATAATTACTTTACGTAATTTTTCATACAGTTATTTGAAATTTCGCTTATATATCTTATTGTGAGACTACGCAAGCAGTCATTGTTGATCGTCAATAACGTTTACGTATAAATTTATGTAATAATATTTTTTTATAATTATAACCCATACTTGCATCATTAAAAAAGCCAGTAGTCCAATATAGATCCTTCTTGACAATATTCTTATCAATGAGAACCGAACCGAAACAACCCATAGTTGTAGACAGCAGCTTGTGTGTTGCACCTTCCGGGCGCTTTTAATCTTGTCTAGTTGCATGCGGTTATTTTGATCAAATTGGAGAGGAGTTCATATTGTTTCATTCATTTATATTATATTCATATTTGAATTTTATACAGAAAAAATATATTTACGTTATATACGCGTGTTTTTAAATCTGAGCAACAATTGTGTCCTATCTTATTATATAATATTTATGTGTAACTAAACTGCCAACTTGCCCTTACGAGGGCTGCACTAAAAGTTTCCGGAATCTAATACTTACAAACTTATTTTTGTCACATATTATATCCCGTGAAAATTAAGGAGCTATGATTTATTTATTACGACTTTAAAAGTGGATTAACACAAAAACAATGTGGAGCCCGGATGATTGCTGCTTTTAGTAATGAAGCACCTTCAAAGACGACAATATACAGGTGGTATTCAGCACTTCAACGTGGCCGTGTGTTCCTCACGGACGACGAGCGTGAAGGTCGACCAAAATCGGCAGTCTCGCAAGAAAACATTGATATTGTGCGTCACCTGATACAAGAAGACCGGCATGTGACTTAACGGGAAATTCAAGAGTGTTTGGGTATCGGAATGAGTCAGATATAAATCATTTCACGGGAAGAATTAGGCGTGCGAAAGTTGTTTTCCCGCTGGATTCCTCACTTATTAACTGACGAACAGAAAACGTCTCGTGTCGATTGGTGCCGCAAACCTTTGAATAAATTCAATGGAGTTAGCTCAAATGCAGTTTTTAGTGTCTTATCAGGTGACGAGACGTGGATATATGAATATGAGCCTGAAACTAAAAACCAATCTCGAGTATGGGTCTACGAAGACGATCTCAAGCCGACCAAAGTTATTCGTTCTCGCAGCACGGCCAAGAAGATGGTAGCTAGGTTTGTCTCCAAATCGGGTCACGTGGGTACTTACCTCTTGAAGATCGTAGAACGGTCAATTCCGATTGGTATAGATAGATATACAACTATTTGTTTGACAAGTGTCTTTGCTGAACTCCGAAAAAATAATCCTAATCGCCGCATCCTCCTTCACCACAACAATGCCAGCCCTCACACCGCTCGGAAAACAACTCAGTATCTGGATGGTGAAAAAATCGAACTACTGGACCATCTTCCATACAGCCCCGACTTAAGCCCCAACGACTTTTTCACATTCCCCAAAATCAAGAATAGGTTCCGTGGTCAGCGGTTTCGGAAGAAGCAGTGGAGGCCTTCAAAATGGCCATTTTGTCGACCCCCATTTCAGCGTTCAATACGTGTTTTAGAAACTGGTTTGACAGCATGGAAAAGTGCATAAAATATAAAGGCGAATACTTTGAAAAACAATAAATATACTTTTATTAAATTTGACTGCATATTTTTATCTATTCCCGAAACTTTCAGTTTGACCCTCGTACACGCACACATTGATACTAACATTCAAGAACCATTTTTTGTAGAATGTTTAAGCCTTATGGGTCTACGTTACTTTAAAAATACGCAATGTGTAAATACTGAACTAAAGGCTATGTGAATTTGTTAATACTGAATTTATAAAATATAAAATCCAATATACTACTCGTATACGAGGGGCGTCTGAAAAGTTCTAAGCCTAAGGTATTTCGAGGTTATATATGCGTTTATGATACTGGCCACTAGAAAGGCCATTTAAAAACAAATTATTAAAAAATAACATGTCACGTTTTTATTATTCTGTTTCGAGATATTCAACGGAAAAGTACATCATGTGTGAATTACCAACGAATGTTACGAAAATTGAGCACCGTGCTGTAATTAAATTCCTTACAAAAAGTGACAAATCACCGCAGTGTATTTTTGAGGAAATGGCTATTATTTACGGTGATTCTGGGCCTTCTTATGCCACAGTCAAAAAGTGGAGTCGCTTATTTAAACTCGGACGGGAACCGATCGAAGACGACCCCCGCTCAGGGCGGCCAATATCGGTAGTGACCGAAGAAAACGTAGCAAAAGTCAAAAAGCTGGTATTAGAAGATAGAAGAATTAAGGTTTGGCAAATAGCTGAGGTCTTAGGTATTAGTAAAGAAAGAGTCGGAGAAATTTTACATGAACATTTGTACATGAGTAAAGTCAGTGCTCGTTGGGTACCGAAAATGCTAACGGCCTTCGATAAAGTACGTCGTGTGGAAACTTCTCGGGCGTTTTTAGAATTGTGCGAAGATGATTTAGATGAAGTTTGTTCCCGAATAGTAACTGTTGATGAAACATGGATCAGACAGTATGATCCGGAGTGTAAGTCTGAGTCGATGCAGTGGATTGAAAAGGGTGAAAGGCCGCCGAAGAAATTTAAAGTGCAAAAGTCGGCCTCTAAGTTAATGGCTACGGTATTTTGGGATTGTGATGGCATTCTTTTAATCGATTATTTAGAAAAAGGCTCTACGATAAACGGAACTTATTATGCAAATCTAATAAGACAGGTGCGACAAGCCATAGTTGAGAAAAGGCGGGGTAAACTAAGGAAAGGCATTTTGTTTTTGCAAGACAACGCACCCGTTCACACCGCTAATGTTGCGAGGCGTGCTCTGAAGGAAGTTGGTTTTGACGAAATTGACCACCCACCCTACAGCCCAGATCTAGCCCCAAGCGATTATTTTCTATTCAATAATTTGAAGAAAGAGTTGAGGGGAAAGCGATTTAGAAGTGATGAAGAGATGAAGGCGGCTGTACAGGAGCATTTTGAAGGGCAAAATGAAGATTATTTTTTTAATGGCCTAAAAGCACTGTATAAAAAATGTAAAAAATGCATTGATTTAGGAGGAGACTATATTGAAAAATAAACACGAGTTCATTTGTGTAAATTGTTTTTTTCTATCTTAGGCTTAGAACTTTTCAGACGCCCCTCGTACATGCGTGCATTCAAGCGCACATAATAAGAGTATTATCTTTTTCCTCGCTACTATCACAAGCATCGCTTGTATTCAGATGTCTAAAGAGTGTTAGTAATGAAGCGCATCTGTAGCGATATTAGTCAGTCAGACGTCAACAAGACGGGGCCGCAGCCCGGAGCCGCGCCGCGCCACGGCGACCACGAGCTATAGTGGACTACGGTTACACTCGTATGTAATTGGATACTCCTAACCGCGCAACTAGCAGTCGTACATACATTATACTGAGCAAAACATCACAGTATTTCGAACGAACTTATAATTTGAACGTTGAAAATGCCTTAAATTAATAAAGGAAAACGAGCAATTCTGAGGAGGACAGTTGTGAAATAACTGAAACTTGCAATTTTAAGGATTAAATAGTTTTTGTTTTTTATAGTAGGACTAGACTTACTTTGCTAACCAATCATGTTAACATAAGGTTTTTAGACACGCTAACTATATGATTTATTATACGACTTTATATGTATAATTTAATAAGAGCTGGCACGATTATATTAGATGAGTAAATAAAGGAAATATGTATAACGTAAATATGTATGTGTAAGTAAGAATATTAATAATAGCCGTTTCGCTATGTTTGTCAAGGATACACACACTGTTGTGATTAGTACAATTGCCGTCAGATATATGGTAGCGGGCGAGGTGGCAGTCAATTTAAGGAATTATTGAAAATTAACTACTGTGCATAGTTAATTATCAATAAATCCTTAAATTGACATTAATATTTGAACTTCTACTTTAACATTAATATTTGAACACGCAGGTTTCTTTATTCTTCACACACCACCCATTAAAACGAATTAAAAGCATGCACAATGGTACCGTGAAATATGCCAACTTTGCCTCCACAGGGAACTTTGCCCAAAACGCTACTTAAAAAAAGAAACGTTACTGTAGACAATTTCAAGATGATTATGGCAACACTACTATTTTTAGTGGAAAATAGATCATATCTGTGGTATCACTGGGAATCACATTTGCGCGCAACTTCATTCCGTAACGTGTTGGGACTAGTCGAATAAGGTGCGTGATTTGGCGGGCCAATTCTAGGTGAAGTTCTGGTGTATTTTTTACAGAATGGGGAAGCCTCAGGTGAATGTATCTTATTGCTTGTTATAAAATAAGAACTGTAGATCATTTTTATTGTAGTTTGAACTAAAATTACTTATTAAAACCGGAGTTATGATGGTGGGCAATGTTATCCAGTAACTTGCTAACCTATGAATGCCAACATTGCCCAGACTAAAAAAGGGGTTAGGGTTGTCACCCTGTCGTAATTTTACCTGACTGCGTAAATAAAGGAGGGTTATGTATTTAAGGTAAGGTAAATTATATTTCTATTAAGCCGTTGTACTTTTAGCATTAGCTGCATGTCAAGTCATGTCATGTCCATGAAACAAAAAAAAAACATAGAATATTCAATTATGACAATTATTATTTAGATTATTCTAACGTGAAGTTTACTTCACAAAACCAAATAACCGCCTAACTATTAGTATTGAATATTAAGCATACATTTTTCATTTTGATAATGGTATTGGTAAAGATGGTTTACTCAACCAAAAGTGACAACCCTAACAATTTCAAACTGCTTGATTCGGCTTGTATGGAGAAAAACAAAATACCTATGTAACATTGCCCACCCATATTGCACACGTGTTTGTACAGTTAAGACCAAGATATTAAGTAGAACGCCATTATTACCCCAGATTTTATACTGATCCTTATCTTAACGTTGTAGCTATAGTTACGAAAATAATCGATTTGGGCAATGTTTGCAAAAGTTTAGATAACTTTACCCGAGGTGAAAATTGATAAAAAAATTGGTTAAATGTAGATTTAAAAATTGTTTCTCGTAATAAACGCATGCATATTCATACGATGGATGCGTTAGACAAAAAAAACTTTATCCCGTCATAGAAAAAATGAGAGAAATTCGGGTTTTTACGAAAAAAGCGGGCAAAGTTGGCATGTTTCACGGTAACCAATAATATCTGAACTGTAAAGAAAATGGTATCTTAAGGCATTGCTATAGAATTCAATCATTTAAGATACACAATAAAAAACATGGCATTAAAATGCCAAAACTAATTTTATATACGTCCGTCATTAAAAAAAAAGATCTGACGAGTCATGTCAATGGTACCACAATTTATTATTTATTTAATAATTTTTTCATTCTCGATTCTTACATACATTCCTCCTGTATCTATAAGTACCACAATTTGAGCAAATAAATAATTTGACTGACTTTCTACATAATATTGTATACGAATAAAGTATACAATATAGAATGCTAGATCATAGCATGTTGCTTAGTTTGAAGGATAGTATCTGTTTTAATGTAGGTATTACTCCTGTTATAGTATGCTAGTTTTATGGTAAATCTTTGGGCCAAAGTTGCCTGCAATAAAAAAACAATTTGATTTGATTTGGTATAACATTTATTAGTAAGAAATACCTTGGAGTACATTGTGATAATGTGTCGGATCTCCTTGTTAAATAGTATTATTTCATTCACTAAATAAGGAATTTGTATTTTGTGTCACCTAAGTGAAAAATTACAAATAACTTAACTAAATAGATCATCCCTAATAATATAGTTAACAGCCTTGTAAAGTCTAGCTCTATGGCAATGTATCGTTTTCTAAATTGTTATTTTTGGATTTTTGTGCATGCAGATTATATTTGATTCGTGGTGTGGGTCGAAGTAATTGGAAACTATGTATTCAGTTATTAATGACAAAGTACAAGTTCAAAAATAAATGGCAATAAAGGACGCTGTTCAGAAATATAGCCACCACGCCCGCTAAGATATATCTGATGGCGACTGTACCCTTAACAACTTGAGTTAAATGAGATAATACATTTCTACGCAAGAAGCAACATTAAGTAAATAAATTGCAATTTTGTGTATATACTATATCCTTTAGTGTAAACCGCCTGTAAGCAGGAAATATGTGAATTCATTAATTACGACTTACTTGGTATGTACAACTTGACTCCACATAACGAATTCATTACACAATAAACAAAACACTCAATTCGATTGGCGCATATAGTCACTGTATCACGAAAACATTTAAGCATCAACTGTCAACACCACAATGGCAGAACCACATTCCAATAACTAACAGTACAAACAACTTTATCGAAGGAGATACCTACGTCCAAGGAACCAATAATCAAGCGGGGAATGATCGACAAGAATCAACCATATCAAATGTAGATTACGCGATAACTTGATAATCTATCGGGACGGACGAGACAGGAAGCGAAAATCTAAATACTGGCGGAACACGATCAGCGAACTGGCAACAAACTGACTGTTGCCTACATTCATCAACCACTGTCCAAATTTCAGTACCTACTGATTGGCCTATGATATCTCATTATTTATAATTAAATAATTATTACCTGTTAAACGCAAAGATATAATATTTTATAATCCAAGTATCAACCGCCTAGTTAAATTAAAATAATAAGGAAAACCCACATACATTTAAAATGAGAGCGGTTAGTTAATGAACTAATTAAGTCTATGTCTTAAATTAATTGTAACACTTATGCCACGGCAAGATTACTGGTGATAAGATAAAGATACGGTGACGCGCTGATAAATTACGAGAATACGGCTATGGAGATTCGTTTACACCCAAGTACACCCGAGGCGGCGTTGCTCCAAATTTGGTTGGATTGTGTAATTCATCCTTTAATGGATTATAATTCTATTCATAAATATATCAGTAGAACTGAAAATGCAAATTCAAGTAATGAACTAAAATTAGTTACTATAAATAATATAGGCGGCGGTATAGGGACATTCAATTGCATATTCTTTTTTTAACCGTCTTCCAATAAAGGAGGAGGTTCTATGTTCGACTGTATGTATTATTTTTTATGTAGGTATGTCCACCGATTACTAAGCCAATTGTGGACCAATTTTAAAAATTCTTTTTTTATTTGAAAGAGTATGGGATCAAGGGAAATTGAGGACAACCGTCAAATTTAATAGGCACTCATAATGTTTTTCATATACTTTCTAAACATATTTAAGTATTTGCATATGGTACCTAGTCTTTATCTTCCTATGCTGAGCTGATGATAGAAAGTATAAATCCTTAACGGTTAGGAGTTAGGGGATAATTCAAATTAGTTTTTTTTTTACATAAAATGAACCGACTTATAAAAAACTGAAAAGCCAAAAATAACCCGTTCATGTACCTACAGATTACATTTGAATCACTTTTTGAAGTCGGTGCCAAACCTCACGTAAACTATAATATAATATAAATATTTAACGACGCGGTTAGCTCAGATTGTAGAGACCTGCCTTCTGAGCCGGCGGTCCCGGGTTCGAATCCCAGCCAGGGCAAATATTTGTGTGATGAACTTGAATATTTTTGCTTGGGTCATGGTATTTATTCGTCGTCTACTTCCCACAACACAAGCCTTCTTGAGCTTAATTTGGGACTAAATCGATTTGTGTTAGGTTGTCCGATATTTATATTTATTTATTTATTAAATATCGAACAAAAAATACTCGTAAATACCAAATGGTGATCATTAAAGGCTTTATGCGCGGCATCTTTTCTCATGGTAATAATTGAGTGGTTTGGCACCGACTTCAAAAAGTGATTCAATTGTAATCAGTACATGAACGGGTTATTTGTGGCATTTCAGTTTTTTGAAGTCGGTTCATTTTTTTGTTTTGCGAATGCTTAGGTAAAGACGATTTGATCAATATGAACACTTGTTAAAGTAAACCGAGTGTAACAGTATTATTTTACAGTATTCACACATATTTTTATAATCATGACAATTATTATTAATCGAGGCTTTGTTTGATTGCGGAATCCTATTAACGGCTTGTACCCACATACGATGTGTTTAATTGGAATGAATAGAGCGGCGGAAGCGAAGGGAAGCGCCGTACAGAACGGGGGAAACATCGATGGGAAATGATTCGGACGGCACCATTATTGTTGATTTAGGTCGCGCAGACACTATTACGGTTTCGCCTTTGACACTCAATTCAGCGTAAAATTATGATAGAAAAATTAAAACGAAATTTAAAACTGTTTAGAAATAGCTATGTTCCAAGACACTTCAAAACTTTAATTGAATGGTCAGTTCAGTTAATAAACATGTACCTAAAAGGGTTTCCACTTGTAAAATCAATAACACGTTCTTAAATTAAACACAATCGTCTATGGTGTTAGTACATTAAACAGGACAACTTACGTTAGTCTAGCGAATACCGACTTCAATGTGTAAAGGTGACAGTATTACACATTACTTCACAATAATTTTACACTTTATTATACAGTCTATGTAACTGAGCAACATTATAAGCACCTGAAAATGTCTCGGCAGCAACTTGGGCAACAAGATCGTTTATTATCCATTCCTTGTAGTTGCATGCATGACAAACCTGTGCAAACACCTCCACGCCACCAAGCGACTGATCACATTATCACTTTGAAGGAATTAGATAACGAATGCCAAAGATAAAAGATGACTAATGGAAAACGAGAAACAACTAATACAATGGATGGAAGGTACCTGCTTCATTGTAATCTTCGTCATTATAGTAATTAGTAAAAAAAGTAATGCGAGAATTTATATTTAGGCAATTAGAAACATTAAGAAAAATCTACTTATGCAAGTGCTCAATGACACTGTGTATGGTACTCCGTAACTCCGTACGGTACGGCACTCCGGAATGACAGTTGAGACTTTTGACGTCATCGCGCTATGATTGGTTGGTTGTTTCTGTCAATCCGATTCTGTGTTACCAGTTGCACACATAATACTCCCCGATTCCCTTGCTACCTGTATGAATCTCATATAATCGTGAGTGTTTTCATCAAATCAAGTACTTATTACAAAATAAAACTTATTCAAAGATCATGAGAATCGTAATGCATTAATGCATAATTTAATTTTTTTGTACGAGTGGCGGCAAACATTTTTTTCCTTTTTATTATTTTGATACCATACAGCGGTAATTAATCAATGACGTTGCAAGTCTCACTAGCCGGAGAGCCATACCTTATTTTCTTTTACCACGGTACAAACATAAAGTATCATAACTAACATAACATTTTTAGTGGACCCACCTACTAAATTGTTTTAAATCATAGACAATTGGTGATACCACAAGGAAATATCTGTCAACATTATTTGGCTAGCCAGACTCTAGCTACTATTACACTTAATACGTCTGTGTGAGGTTGTCCGATATTTCTATGTCAATGTCAAAATTAAGACTTTAATTAAAGTTCAATATTATTTTCCTATTTCGTTACCAATTATTTTAGTAATTTTATATCAATGTTATGTTTGATAGTTAAGGTTCTGTTATGTTATGTTTATACTTTTTTAACTATATATAATATGAAATGAATGTATTGAAAATCACAAAGAAAATTGGTAGCAAAATAGGAAAAATATAATTGAACATTAATTGACGTCTTAAAATTGTGTTGTGTCTGGCTGTAAACCTCTTCATTGTCGCCAGTCATAGGCACACGATTTGTTTTCAAAAACATGTGCCTACTAAGTTAAGGGATATATTTAAAACAAAACTTAATTGATTAATTTGTGTGACGAAAATTACCCATATCTTTTTTATGACTAACTTACGTTACACAAAGGACCACAGCGAGCTTTTTTATTTTTATTAAGCCTTTAACAGTGTCACAAGTTTATTGCAAACGTTATGTTACATTACGACTAGTATTATGTAAGTTATTGTGTACCACAAGAAAAAGAATACAATTAAGAAATAATGTAACACCAAGTAGAGCAACAACATGCAATGTAAAATAAAATAATAAAATGAACGATTATCTCACCCGCTAAAACCTCTTCTCTGCTTCCCAGGGCTAGCGGCGTTTACACTACCACCGGGGTCCGAGTTGGTTGCTTCTGTGGACAAACAAAACAAAGAAGATTTAATATAATAGCAAATTAAGCCGATTTTTTAAGTCTTTTTTAATATTAAATTTAATCTGTTTTAGCTTTTTACTTTAGTTAGTTAAGTTCTTAGTTTATAGTTAGTATTTTAATTTCTTTAGCATTATAACAAATTGCTTTTTAATATAAACGGACGTCGCTGCTTCGTCTGCAAATCGAACATCGAAATTATTAGGAGCATAAACCAATTCGAAAAATGAGCCATAATTATTTTCGATTTTCATATAAATTACACGCGTTGGGGCATCAATCTTGATTAATTATCGATGATAATTCACAATCGCCATGTGCAAAGACCGAATAAATACATGATACATGATATTATATCCAGTACCGTTATACCTAGGATTCCGTAGTCAAAATGGTAATGGTAGAGTCCTATTTTGACATTGCACTGTCTAGATGGACTCCAGCAGTGGCGCTTTTTAACCTGAATGGTTTTGTAACACGAAAGACGAAAATCCCTTTTGATCGCCGCACAGGTGGGGTATAGGTAAGAAATCCCGCGTTAATCCGCCTGTAGTTCGGCTCTGATGTAATTGGTCATACGAAGTAATGATACGTGTTCGAGGTTAAAAATTACTAGCTCATCAAGCAGATGGAAAAACGTACGTATCTGCAAGTTATTTTTTACCAGTGACAAGCCCTGCGACACGGTATTTCTATTTCATATTTTATTGTATTTGTATGGTAGCTGTTTAAGTCATAGGAAAACTGAGAGTTGGCTTGTCTACGGCGACACATAGTGGTCGACCTCGAAGAAAATGGCAGTTAACATTTCTACAGCTTACTCACGAATACGTTTCACAAAACGCCACTGCTGACGAAGCAAAATGCGCGTAGGACATTAATAGTTAAACATTAGATATATTAAAAATTATTAATCCATATAACATATAGGTAACTGATAAAGATCCTACGTAGTATAACATATTAGTTTACGGGAATATTTAAGTTGAAACATGTGTAATATTTTTTTTTCAAGCGTGTTTTGAATGTAGACTGATTATTTAGTTTTAACTGATGTTGATCAGTATCATTAAGTTCCTATCACAGTATAGATACAGCAGCGGTGTAATACGCAGGAGGCTCTTTGCAATAAGAGATTTAGTAACTATACATCTGAATAATTCACCAAGGCACAATGTTTAGTATAGATACACAAGATTTGCGGCACAGCTGTAAATGCTGCGCGTATTCCATACATCGGTCATGTGCATTAAATTAATTACATACTACGCATGCTTTGAGTGCCTAAATGGAAAATATAAATAGATGCCTACCTAACCCACCGTGTACCGGGCTATTCGGTACACTGATTGAGGTTTCAGGTATGTGCTAATTAAAACAAGGATGACCAAACCGGACCGAGGACACGGTTTCCTTATTCTCTCTTGCATTTAGATTTATCTTAGCTGTTGTTTTACTACATCGTCGACGAATCACCTCTTAGCCTTTCACTGATAACTTACTATTTTATTTAAACACAAGAGCATACACTTTATGTCAAGAATTATCAAAATAAATTAGGTGATAAAAAGATGGTGTTCTCGGCCAACTGCTTTCACTGTGTCAAAATGTTAGCTTTGCCCGTATAAAAACCCTTCATCGTACAAAAGCTATGTTAAAGTGCCGATGTTATACCTGAGAGCAACAGTAACGCTCTGAGGCAGCACGAGCAGGGGAACATGCGGAGCTAAAGAGAAACTAGAACTGCCCACGGGTCGCGCGCGACACGATAACCCCTTGTCGACATTAGTGTTGCCCGGCGTCTAACCCTCCTGTCTTTTAATACACAAGAAAACTTTTTGAAACGTATGTTGAAGCTATGTTTTCTTACGTGGATTCTATAGTATCTTACTATGCTAATTTTTAATTTTAACAAATGTCATACATTTAGACCCAAAACTTACATGCTCAACATTAATTAGAAGGTTCATTGTTGCCCGGAGGAACTTGGTTGACAACTATATCAATTACCAATCACCGACAAATACCTCTAATACTTATTCTCATACTGATTAATTCATTACATTTATAATGAAATAATATGGAAAAGTGAGTGCGTAAAGGCTCGAAATAAATATGAAAAATGAACATAATAAAGACTGACAGTCGTAATGGAATAATATCTGTCTGGGTATGGCTCGTTCGACCGTCATGGTGGGTGGTGGTGTCAAATAATGTGTGAAATGAGAGAGTTACATATAACAATAAAATTTAGTAAAATATGGTTACATAACAAGTTGCCGTCAGTGTTAAAGTTCATTGCAAACAAGGCACAGAAATTTATTCCTAACCGTTAGATAACACGTAAAATACAATACATAGTGTCAATTTTATCACCGGGCCTGGATATACCCGTTATTCCCTTCAAGTACTATCTAATAAAGACAACGAGCTCACAAGGTACAACTGTTCATTGCAACTTTGAGTGTGACGCTTTTGTACGATTATTATTGTCGATAATCATAGCAGCGCTGAGGTGAAGTGTTTACCAAAATCAGTGTTCCGAAAGATCGGGCTCGGGTATCGGGCGGCGGCCTCAGACGAGACCGGTGTATTGATTGATGCCCGCCCGGTTGAACTTAGTTAACAACTAAATTAAACACAAACCTCATAAACGCAAAATTTAGAATCCTGGCTTTCCATCGCGTTATTTTATTATTAGTTAACATTTAACTGACTTACCGATCAGATCAGATTACTGATTTATCTCAGCGAGCTTCACGTAGTTTATCAAAACTGTAGCTACTGAAGTATATTTTATTCTTCTAAAGAAAAGAATATGATAATGCACCGTTTAGAGTAGGACAGCGAGGGACAGCCATTTATTTATTTATTTATTCAAATTAGTTGCACAGCATTACAGTAATTAAACTAAGGCACTGAACTACAAAATCATAAAATAAACTTAAATCTAGTTGGATTTAGGCGACGTAACAGCGTGGCTCCGTTGTAACATTAAAGAAAATAAAAAATGCGCCACATAAATATCATCTGAACGACGTGTATTTAAAGCAATAACGCGTAGTTGCAGCATTCAAGAGATAGTCTCTCATCAGTCTCATCACACCACAGACCCTGGAAACAAATTACCATCCGCCCGGCGGGACGGTTATACATTAGTGTGGAGCGTAGATGTATGGAGAAAAAAAAAAGTGGTCTGATCGACCTGGAACATTTGTAATATGTTGCCTTTAGATAAGATATTAATGAATATATATATATGTAATTGATTTTGAATATGTTTCAGCCCTCTATTTGAGCTAGAAAATTTTTTTTTTACTCATAATTGGTAAAAAAAAAACTTTTTTTTTTACGTAATTAGTATCAGATTTATAAAGAAGGGTTTCAACTTTATATGTTTTGAGGTTATTTCATACTTACGGCAACTACTACGTGAACCTGTGACCCAAATTAAAATTCAGTATTTAAAAAAAAAAATATTTTTAATGTTATTATATTTTTATGCAACAAATACCTTTTATTTCGAGTATTATGTGCTTAGAAAAAAAATACTTGACTTTCATTAAAAAAAAAACAAGATTTTGATAAAAAAAAATTTTTTTTCAATATGGGCTTGATCATAATATTCAAATGACAGTAGAGGGCTAAAAGTAGTATTGAATATTTTTATTATTATTTTTCTCGTACACCTGGCAGCCTAATGCAACGTTTTAGAGGCGTTCTGAGTTGAATTTCCAAAAAAAAAAAATCGCTCCACCCTATTATACATCCGTCAGAGATGCCGGAAAAATAGTACATTACTGCAGACGCCGGGAAAGAAGGGCTTGCCGGGCGAGTAGGTAGACATACGGATAGTGATACGAAGCCGGCAAGACCTATTCACGTTTGAGAAAAATACTTTTCACGACACTGCTCAAAAATGTGGTTATAGATTACCTGAATCCAGTACACAAAACAGCTCTTATATGTTCATTTGTAAACTGTATATCTATGTTAGCTCCCAACACGACAACAATTTTTAATCGAGATTGTGGATGGTCAGTGCCCCCTAGTTGGAGGACGGTTTTGGATACTACATCGGTGGTTAGTGTGGACGAGACCTTAGTAAATGACGTAGTGAGTGTTGTGTGCAACCCGACAATTGACATTGTGCGTGATGATGAGGGTAGTTTTGCGCCATCGCCGGTGACACCCGCGTCGAGCGGCCGCGCGGACAGGGCGCGTGCCCGCAGTGTTCGTTTGGCCGCCGCCGCGGCTGATCGTCTCTCCTGATGATGAATCGCGTACCGATTCGAAACATGTCGAGCGTTATTCGACTTCAACGACGTGAGTAAACCCGTTTAAGTATTTTAATACGACAACAATGTAGCACCTTACGGTCACAGTTCGTATCTACACATGAATTTCATAGTAAGATACGACTTTTTAGAAAATATTTCAGTTATTTTCTCGGCCGGCTCAAACGACAATTTAACCAATCAAAGCTTAATCATCTGCTGCATGTCAAATTAAATTTACCATTGAGAATGCGTCATTTATGAGGTGTATTTTTCTCTTAAACTTATAAATACCCCGCAAAGGAGTTTATTTTCTTAAGTAAGATAATACTCCTCAGGTTTACTTTTTAATACGTTTTCGTTAAAAAGGTTTTACCCTGAAAATCATGAACATTTATATTTTAAAATTAGTAATGGGGCGTAAAACAATTTCCTAATTTCTACAATTACTTATTTTTCAACAAATAAGCACATTAAATTGTATATATATTGAGTTCATTATATTTTTTCAATTCGGCTGAAAAGCCATGCCTCCATTGATATGCGCGCATGCGCTACGGGGCAGCCGCCATATTTAAAAAAAGCAAATGTATTGTTTAGTTAATATTAAATATTGGTTTTGTGATGTGCTTAATTGATTAATGTTCTCATTGACTCACGAAATAAATAATATTAGGAACGTATATTAATATTGACGTAACGTTACAATGATCTTTCAGTGTAGAATGTATTGTTGAGTTGTTTACCTGAGTGTAACCTAGACTAAAAGTTTAAATTTAGTTGAAAGTGAGGTAAGTTAATACTTTAATACTTTTGTTATTTCTTAATAAATGGGTTGAAAATCGTCGTTGCGTCGTTTGAATCTGGGAGCACAATCAGCTTTACGTATACAATAGCCCTAATTTTTACAAAAATGAGTCTGCAACAAGGCGCCTAGTTTACAAATATAAAATACTCGTATTTTAATGTATTTCCTCGCAGTAGTCGTGAAAAGCACTCTATTCAGTCTCGGCTGAAAGTACCATAGATGAACTCGTATTATCGAAGGCCTCCCCTGCGGGTCGGCCTTTCATGTACTCATTCATCTATTGCTTACTTTACAGCCTCTATAACAATGTACTATTTTTATGGACAACTGTTTTTCTACGCTCGCGTACAGGGCACCTCGTGCACCAGGAGGGGTGGTATATTTTTATTGAAATATATAAACAGCCTACAATTTCTCGCACTTCATGTTACGACTTACTTCTCAATGATCCATGGATATTTTGAACCTGAATATAAAACACTCTCAAAAGCAGTGTCATGTGTCCGAGCCGAACCATTAGGTATACATAATATATTGATTTTAAAGCATATTTCTATTATCTAAATCAAACGAGGTAACGTAGAACAGCGGTACAGGAAGAACGAGATTAAAAGATCAGCTTTTGTTTAGCTTTGATTTGATTTCACTGTATAGACAGCACACATGTGTCGACAAATAAACGGCTTAGTTAACCATTTCATTGTGAAGAAAGTAAGAACTTGCACAGGCACACACACAGGCAGGACGGTCAACATAACCCAACAGACACGTATAATAAAATACATGTACGTCATAATAGGCTCTCTTAAAATGGACAATTGGGATATTCTACTAATAGTTAGTTATCATTTTTGTTCTTTAAACTAACTTTCAGAATCATGACAGCACCTGATAATGTGTCATACTCATTATGCTATTTTCATATTGTGTCATTTGTAATGTTTTTCTCCAGTACTATACCATCGATTGGCCGGGCACATTAATCATCGACCAGCCAGAAGCATACATACATTCAGCCAGCATCAATACCACATATGTACGCGTAAACACGCATATTTTGATCGACATATGATTGAATTGAACGTGCAAGAACGTTTGGCATTCGGCCCAATTGTCATTTCACATGTTCACATATCAATGCAAAGTGATAGTCAATGACCATCTGTCAGTCTAATTTCTACAAAATAAGTATGCTTTTTGAAGGGGCGTAGTATTAATACTTGAGTTAGGATCGGACAACCAGTGACATAACCTCCCATCTTATTACGCTGAGCCAGCGTTTCGTTTGCCGCGACGAGTGTGTTTAAAGGTCCCGATCTTCAAGCAGTAAAAATTTAAACCAGTTTTAACTTATTGTGCTCATTCAAATTATTTTGCGGATCGTTTTTCTTGAGTAGAGTCCGACCAAAAAGAGTAGAGCCCCGTTTTCTCATATTGATTAGATAGGGAGGACAGTACAGTATTGTCACTTTTTTTTCTATTCTTTTTGGTCGGACTGCAAGCATGAACGTTTTATATTATAATTGTGTTGTGGTTAAAATATGGTGTGGTGGTTAATGCGTTGTACGTAGAGTATTCTGGATACGATAAAAAAACAATACTGAAGAGTCATAATTGCAGTAATTACTTACGTTTTGAAGAACCGATCAAAAAGTTCATCGATCAGGCTCTTCTCTAACATGCTATGTACTGGTATGATATAGGTAACTAGGCTAAGTATATTTAGCTATTTTCGCCTTGTGCCTGAGATAAATAAGATTCTAAAAAAGATGCCTTTGATTAAAAGGAAGGTGATTCTGATCCGGATTGCCCTAAGATATGCCTAAAGCGTCACTACTAAAACACATGCCAAATATCGTGTAGGTAAGTACAGTTTACTAATGAAGTTCGGCTCTTATTCAAGCAAGGGCTCGGTTCTACTTAAGACAGCGGTGTGGGCCGTCTTGGCCCAGGCACTGTCGGTCGGCAGATCGAGCTCCGCACGTGCCATCGTCACCGGCCGATCTACTCACAAGAAAAGTTATATTTAAATCAGAGCGTCCACTACGTTTATCTGCAGCAATGTTAAGGTTGAATTCCAGATCGTTTGCGTCACGCTATAGGCGAATTGAATAGATCCGCGACCCTACTCGCTCTCCCATATATTAGACTTGGTAGTTATATAAAGGAAACTTATTATATAACAGGTTTCAAAACAAGAAAGTTATATGGTTTATACTTATCTGATTCAAATACGTACACCGTTTATCCGGGCATATCGGAACTGTAGCTTGAAGAGCTTTTTATTAAGTAAAAAGATAGGGGTTTTCGAGCCCTAACTGATATCGCATTATGTGTACAGTTGCAATCAGATATATGGCGAGGTGACTAAACGTTACTGAGCACTGTCAATTTGCAATAAATTCTTTAACGAGTTTATGTCATTATTATTTGAACTTTTACCTTGTAATTAATATCTGAATATACGGTTTTTAATCATTTCTTCACATACCACAAATCAAAAATATCTTAATGCACAAAACACCACAGTCCGAGCAATGAAGATAATCAGAACCAAAAAAAATATAAACAGTTGAGAAAATTATACCTTAAGGTAGAATAGAATTCAAATTAAAAATGTGTCATTAATTTTGTGCCACGGATAAACTTACGTCTGGTTTACGGTTCTAACATTTTTTTCACAAAGCATCTTGAAAAAAACATGAGTACCTTATGTTTACGCCTTATGCGACTACCTTTTCTGTTCATTTGATACCAATAATAAATAGGATCGATGGACGACCTAAAAACCATTTGTCGTCATATCTGTCGGACGACATCAATATTCGTTTTGGTAAACGCAGTCGCTGGCCGCTTCACGCAGACTTCGTCATGCAGATGGGCATGACCACGTTTAAACTCATTAAACCACGAATACACAGAGCTTGGGGCTACATCGCCAAATGCTAATTAAAGCCTTTGACAACACTCTTGTTGACTTAAGCGACAGTGAAAATCGTAATTAAATCATGTACTGAAAATGTTCTCAGCCATAGTTTTATTTAAATTTATATTATGTCGCCACACGGCACTAGATGGCTCTTTAATGAAAGACATGATACAAATTTGTATTACTATGGTATCACCTAAGTCGCCAGCTGTAAAACGTTATCTGTTGCGAAAAATGTATTGGTCCTATCATCTCTTCGAAACGACTGAACGGATTTTAACCAATTTTAGTACAGGGATATCTGGAAATCCGAAGATAGTTACATGATATTTGTACCTGACTAGGTTAAGGAAATATGTGACGTTCCACGGGAAAAGGTACCTTATGGAGGTTTCTAGTTACGGAGATATTCAATGTTGTGTAAAAATTGGTAAAAATGGCGTTTTTTTTATTATTCCTATTTAGTAAAATATACGTTACGACCTTACGACGCGTCTTTGCCTATCTTTATTATTGTTATAGGCGAATTAAAGTCTGAATAATATGCTTCTAAAGTTTAGTACAAAAGGTACTTTATGGCGGTGTAATTAAAAAATGTTAGAAATACTTGTCGTAACTTGCTCAGTTTTTGTCCTTCATCAGGTCTTCCCAAAGTGTTTCCTTTGCAAGCCTTTCCCGAAGTGCTTCCTCCTCAGTCTCAGCCCAGTTCCAGTGGTCTGCAGTCTGTTCCGAGACGTAAAAAGCCTACATGCGCATACTGTGGTGAGGCAGGTCACAGAAACCAAGTACGTGTCGGTGTCTTTTTAGGGTTCCGTAGCCAAATGGCAAAAAACGGAACCCTTATAGATTCGTCATGTCTGTCCGTCTGTCCGTCTGTCCGTCCGTATGTCACAGCCATTTTTTTCCGAAACTATAAGAGCTATACTGTTGAAACTTGGTAGGTAGATGTATTCTGTAAACCGCATTAAGATGTTGATGCAAAAATAAAAAAATAATAATAAATATTGGGGGCTCCCCATACTTAGAACTGAAACTCAAAATTTTTTTTTTCACCAAACACATACGTGTTTGGTATCTATGGATAGGTCTTCAAAAATTATATCGAGGTTTCTAAAATATTTTTTTCTAAACCGAATAGTTAACGTGACAGACGCTTCCAAAGTGGAAAAAAATTGCCCCCCCCCCCCCCCCCCCCCCCCTCTAACTTCTAAAATAAGAAAATGAAAAATCTCAAAAACACATATGATGTACATTACTATAAAAACTACCAACGAAAATTGTTTTGAACGAGATCTAGTTAGTAGTTTTTTTTTAATATTTTAATACCTAACTTTGCACCTAATTTATAGGGGGTGCTATACATACCAGGTGCAAACTTAACTTAACCACTTAGGGATGGAAAGTGTTTGTACGGAACCCTCGGTGCGCGAGTCCGACTCGCACTTGGCCGTTTTTTTTTGTAAGAAAAGGCGTTCAGAGTTCAGAACAGACAAATCAGTAAAGTCATGTAACTGAGCCATAAGGTACCTTTTCTTTGCTTATATTATATTTGTTGTTTTTAAATAAGATTATAAGAAAGAACTGATTATTTTCGTAATTATTAAGTATTAAAATAATAATAGAGATTAATGAAAGCGTTTTTCAAAATGTAAATCATAGAAATTGATTGATTGTACTGATGTACTAGGTGTTCACCTCCATAAGGTACCTTTTGTGACGATCCAAATCAAAAGGGACCTTATGGCGGCATTTAGTTTCCGAGATAATCGATGTTTTGTGAAATGTGTCAGAAAATCGTATTTTTTTTTTATGGCTCTAATAAAAAGAACGTTATTTATACTATCTTTTCAATTAACTCACTTTTATATACGTCAATATATTATGGGTTTTAAATCCCTGTTAAGTTTAGTAGAAAAGGGACCTTATGGCGGGATGACTTAATTACACAATAAAATCATTTTGTTAAGATCCTTATTCATCAGAATCAGAATTAACAACTGGTAGGTAATTACGTACAGTCAATAAATAAGTATATCATTATTCCTTTTGCATTTCCGCATGGGAATAATGCAGAGGAAATAACTTTGCTGTTTGCAGACTGTACCATACGTAACAATGTAGATTGCATATTATGCATTTCAGAATTTTGTGTTAACAAATATTATTATTACTTAAATACAAGAATAGAACCGATTTGCGACTGTCAGCAATTTCAAAGTGAATTGCTGGGTAGCCGCGTTCTTTTATCTTGCCACCGCCCGCTGTAGATCTCGTCCCATCGTTAATAGTAACAAAAACCGGTCAAGTGCGAGTCGGACTCGCGCACCGAGGGTTCCGTACAAATACTTTTCATCCTTAAGTGGTTAAGTTAAGTTTGCACCTGGTATGTATAGCGCCCCATACAAATGAGGTGCAAAGTTAACGCAACCAATCCGTTTGTTGTATGGGAACCCCCCTTAAATATTTATTTTATTTTATTTTTAGTAGTTGTTGTTATAGCGGCAATAAGAATACATCATCTGTGAAAATTTCAACTGTCTAGCTATCACCGTTCTTGAGATACAGCCTGGTGACAGACGGACGGACGGACGCACAGCGAAGTCTCAGTAATAGGGTCCCGTTTTTACCCTTTGGGTACGGAACCCTAAAAATGAGTTCGCTGCTTTGTGTGCATCACATAAGAAAGATATATTAAAGAAAATAGTCCTTTAAAATATAACAAACGAGCCTTATAGTCACTTTTGCTAAAGGCCGCCATAAGGGCCCTTTTATTAAATCTCTTCTTCTCACTAAAGTTTTTTAACGTTGATTTGAAATCTAACCGCTTAACAATTATATTTTTGCTCTTTAATATCGCTGTTAAATTAGTTGCAATTAAAATTACTGCGAAATTGCACTAAAATATTGATATTTCATGTTTTGATTACATAATTGAGTTTAGTGACCTCCATAAGGTCCCTTTTCTCTGAAGTATGGCGAAAATGATACCGTCTCTACGTAACTAAAAATTGTTAAAACTTTTAGATTTAAGGCAAATTATGTTATGTGACATTTCCCCAATAAATGTAGTCTACTAGAAAGTCAATAATAGCAAAAAATATCGTAGAATCTGGGAGTTAATGTGTTTTCAATCCATTATCGATAATTTGCACCTTGTTGTGTTTGGGCGTCACTAGCTCCTAAAGTAGGAAAGCTCTTGTACATATTATGTGATTTTCCGGTAGATTACATCATAGTCAATTGTAATATACCATCAGCTCCATAACTTCGCATTATAAGTTAGGTTTTTGGGACTCCAAACTTTAACTGTAATTTTCTCGAAACTGAAGATATCGATGGATCAACTTTAAAAAATTATAATAAAATAAATAAAAAAGCTAGGAGGTTGATTCGTGAAATATAGCTAGGTATATGCTTCTAGATTTCATTTCTGTAGATAACTCATTCCCGCCATAAGGTCCCTTTCCATGTGGACTACCACTTTTTAAAAATGTATGGAACAAAGACTGTTATAGTTATGTAACTTTAAGTGACTCAAAAAGTAAAAATTAGTGTCGGATAACGTTGTTAAAAGTTTTATATGATGTCAATTAAAGACTTTTGTTGAAATATGTAGAAAAATTATATTGTTTGTTACTTTAAAAGTAAAAACTGTCATTATCTCTGATTTTGCATGAAAACATTAAAAGTGTTAATTTTCCTTCAATTCTCGTTTTATTTGTTATTTATTTTCTTTTGGAGTCGTTATAGAACACTTAGACATACAAATCTAACATTCTTATTCCCAAGAAAAGGAAAAGTTAAGCTAAACACGATTTCTTAGAAATAGGGTATTAGGCATATTCGTTGATAAATTTAAATGTTTGGACGTGTAATATTATGGGTTATTGCAATATTTTCTGAAAAACAGAAGCCCAAAGAATCATTTTCCGTAGCCCACTATGTAACTTACAACAGGAACATAGTTTTCGAAACAGTTAAACTTCAATTGCCAATTTCTCAAAATCGCTGAATTAGCAATAAATATTTCAAAAAATTATATCTCAGTAAGTACGCAATCTAGAAAGATGATTTTTTCTGCTATCGATAGCTTACAAGCTGTAGTTTATTAGGGTATGCTTAACTCCATACCCGCCATAAGGTACCTTTGCCCGTGGGACGTCACATATGTGGACGAAGTTGCGAAGTTTCTAGATTTAATTAAATATAGAAACATATTAAACTTAACAACTAGGGCACATTATTACTGCGATGTGTTTACGCTGGTCATGGTGTCATGTAACCGCCCGTGGAAGCGCCATCGTGGTATAACATGATATGACGCTGACGGAGAGCTAAGGCATCGAAATGTAGAGACTAGTTGGGCGGCAAATGTTTTAATCCGACCGTGATACATGTAGTAATTCGTATCGTTGCACTATGGGGGCGCTTGATATAACGGTATGGACATATAAACCTTTTTTTTTAAGTTATATTATTTTGGGTAACAATATTATCCAAATTGTATAAATTTGGATAATATTGTTACGCCGATGGATTAGACCAAAACATTTTCCAACAGGCTTAATACTCATTTCGGACCGTTTTAGGAGTAGCTCTATCACAAATTAGACGACCAATAATTTACTCAAGTTCCCGTCGTTTTCAGGCGCCTGAAACATGTTTTATGGTCATTTTTAGCCCACGCTATATTCCGGATTTTTATTGGTACCAAATTATTTTAATAACAACGTTATTTTTAGGGTTCCGTACCCAAAGGGTAAAAACGGGACCCTATTACTAAGACTTCGCTGTCCGTCCGTCCGTCTGTCACCAGGCTGTATCTCAAGAATGGTGATAGTGACAGTTGAAATTTTCACAGATGATGTATTTCTATTGCCGCTATAACAACAAATACTAAAAATAAAATAAATATTTAAGGGGGCTCCCATACAACAAACTTGTTATAGACTATGGTACGGAACCCTTCATGCGCGAGTCGGACTCGCACTTGCCCAATTTACTTTTCGTAACTAAAGTTGAAAAAGTCAGCTACCAAAAAGAAAGTCAGCTACCAAAAATCATAACAAAGGATTGAGCAGCATCCGGTAAACAATGTTTTGAATTTTGTTGATGAGACATGGTTGGCTACTGTCACTAACCGACTTCAAAAAAAGGAGGGGGTTCTCAGTTCGGATGTTTTTTTTTTTTTTTTAATGTTTGTTACCTCATAACTCCGTCATTTATGAGTCGATTTGAAAAATTCTTTTTAGGTTCATGAATAGACATCTCAAGGTTGGTCCCATAAAATTTTGGTGAAGATCGGATGACGAGATCCATGAGGAATCGAAGGAATTCCTGAAATTTTATAGGCACTCATAATATTTTTCATATATTTTCTAAAACTATTTAAGTATTTGCATATGGTAGTCATCATCTCCCAATGCTGAACTGATGATGGAAGGTACAACTCCTTAACGGTTAGGAGTTAGGCGATAATTCAAACAAGATGCATGCCTTCAAGTCCTCTCTGATCACCCCGCCATAAGTATTTTATATGAATCACTAAAAAGCGAAAAAAAAAATTTTTTTACAAAAAAAAGAACCGACTTCAGTGAAACTAAAAAGCCAAAAATAACCCGTTCAAGTAGAGATTACATTTGACTCACCCTTTGAAGTCGGTGCCAAACCTCACGTAAACTTTAATATATAAATATAATAACTGAGTGGTTTGGGTGAGTCAAATGTAATCTGTACTTGAACGGGTTATTTTTGGCTTTTTAGTTTCACTTAAGTCGGTTCTTTTTTTTGTTAAATAATGCAAGTAAAGTTTGTTTTATAATGCATTTATACATGACGTATGCACATTATTGCCTAATGAAAGCTGATAGTAGCGTCACTATCCCAGGGAAGAAATGCAACCTGTTAAGCTACAGACTATGCTAAACTAAGCATCTCTGTATTTTTTTTATATTTCTCTCAGATCAATAATTAGGGACATAAAGGGGTTCCAAGGTTAGTAATTACAAAGACTGAGGAGGGATGCAAGCTCAATGTAAGCAAACATTTTCACACCATCGAGTTTTTTCCAAGTCTCTGTGTCTGTGTAATTTACCTACTAAGTTATTTATTTAAGAAACCGGCGAACAGCATGACGGGCCACGCTCAGTTTAGAGTTACGTAATTGCCCATCCTTCACAATAGCTCGGGCTTAAAACCGCTGTTTTAAGCCCGAGGTTTATATTACGAGAGAGATTTCAAGCTCTATAATAAGATGTTTACAATGAAACGAAAAATTGAAAAATTTAACTCTTACGGCACCATCTCTTAGAATCTTTACGGTAGACGGCGCTGCGCTGCCACCCTAAGGCATGTTGAAGCAACTGGTTGAAAGATTCAATGGCTCTGACATCTGGTTCTCGTGGTCCAGTTGGTAGGACGCCCGTGTTGGCCCGGAAAGCCGTTGGAAACGCAGGGTATTATTTTTAAAAACCTATTCTTCGACACCCCACACACTAGTGATGGAACGAAAAAAAAATTTACCCCCATTTAAGGTGTACGAGAGGTACCCAAAAAAAGTTATTTATTTAGTTTTTATTTTACCGTTTCGTCGGCGTGATACATACACATACTCATACCAAATTTTAGACGGACAGACGGACCTAGTTGACTACGGAGCCCTAAAAAGGGCTAACAGAACAAAATTGTGCATTATTTTAACTAATTCATATCATAAATAATCATGATATAAAACCTGGTTATAGTAAATCAAAATATATTAATTGTTATTAATTTATTATAACAAAAGTTTATTCTATTAGTCAGTTATCAATCCGACACATTGAAATTATGTTTTTCGTTGTTCTATACTGTGAACGTTATATCATTCGTTTTTTAATTGTTCTTTAGGCACATCCTATAAGGAGCTTGTTAAACTGACAAATACATTATACGTGTATATACTACATGTACATTTTTGAACTACGTTGTACAATTGTCGATAAACATCTAACAAATATTTTTATAGCCGGTATAGCACAAGGTATACTGAATAAAAAACACTAGATTGCAAACTGGTGGACAAAAATAGCATGTCATAATTACTACTTTGATAATGTTTCTTTAATGTGTGTACTAAAAGACTAGAGATATCAAATGCTTCGTAAATCATAACTAAG
This sequence comes from Apotomis capreana, assembly GCA_947623375.1. Taxonomy (NCBI): domain Eukaryota; kingdom Metazoa; phylum Arthropoda; class Insecta; order Lepidoptera; family Tortricidae; genus Apotomis; species Apotomis capreana. The sequence continues at coordinate 36,758,727 of OX392498.1, read as the reverse complement.
TATTTGTTTTTTTTAGACATATTCGTAGTAAACTGTCAGTGATATACAAATAAATGACACACTTTGGTGTGGATTAAAATAATACTCGGCCAAAATAAACCTGCCTGGCTTCTAATCACGCCACAGCGCCGGTGGCGGCAAGTTTCCACTGCATTGTGTAAGGTGAACCACGCATCTAATTTAATTTACGTGGCGTTCTTCCGCTTTGCGCTTAAATTATCTTTAGTAGAATAACTCAAACATCCCAATGTTAAAAGCGTAAATTTAAATATTACATACCTACTCGTAAAGAGCCGCTCTAAACACGTAAACACCCAAATTCCCATCGCTACCATTTTACGTCCCCCGCTGTAGATGGTGTATTTAGATAGAACATTTATGTTCACTCGTATTTGGATGATACTACAGGCGTTTCAACTGCCGTCAGTCCGCTGTCCAAAATATTAAAAGAATTAGCTACACTAAACTGCAAGATTTTATGCAATGATTCAGTGTAACCGTACTTCTTACCATAAGTGATTAAATTTAAAGCATATTATACTAACCTAAATTCAATTTTGATATTTATGACAGTAGACTAATGGCGGTTGAAACGCCTGTATTAGAATCACCCATTTACAAGCACTATTACTAATATGATATAAAATAATAACATATAATAGGCTCGGAAGTCTCACGTTTCTGGTTGTTGATGTATGTTGCTGTCGCGAAGGGGGTACGTAATGATAACCCAACCAAAATTTCAGGCACCTCGCCTGAAAAGCAATCTTTTGTTTCTGTATCAAACTTTGTAACAACAACAACATCATAGCGTTGAGCTATTTAAAAAAATTACATTAGCGTTATAGAATTCGGCCACTACGCCGATACCAATACCTACGTTTGCAGTAGGGCTCGCGGTCGTGTCCGTAATTCGTGTATCCGTAGCCGGATCTCCGTTGCGGGTTAACACGGCCACGGAGATCCGGACTCTGTTTAATTAAGATACGTAGCTCCGTGTTACCAGAGATGCGTTTCTTAAGTTTCTTAATTACACGCTGATTCGATCCGTCCGTGACGTTGTCGGTTCGACAAGCTTTCATTCAATACCCGAGCGGAGCTGAAATACGCCGATCCGTAGCCGAACGCAGACACGGCTACGTATCTTTGACGGCTACGATTCTATCGCGTGTAACACGTATATCAGAAGCCCTAGTTTGCAGTTTTAATTACATAAAAGCAATAATATTTATAAAAAATGAAGCCTTACTTTGAATACACAACTTCATGAAAATACATTAGATTTCATATTGTAATTTTTGACTTGACTGCAGTTTTTTTTTTGTCAAAAAAAAATCTGTATGATTTTTTATCTGGTTTGATTAGATTGATATGATTAAAACGTATGATGGAGTCTCTTATAGGGTAATATTAAACAATTGTATGGTGTTGGTGTAAAAAGAACAGTACATAAATGGTTTTAGTCTTATCTCAGTAACGAGTACAATATATAGAAATGGGTGGATCACGTTTTTCTTGCTGTTATTCTGTCCGTGACCCAGGGGATAATAGTGATTAAATTTCTAAGAAAAGTGTTGATAATTGATATTACTGGTATTGTCAGGAGATAGCCTACATAAGAATGGGCTTATAACTGCTTAAATTACAAAGCTTTTGCTAAATATAACCACGGAAAATCGTAGTTTTAAAAAGTGACCCAGGGGCATCACCATGGCAACGAGTGGCAGAAAATAGTTGATATCTGAAGTAATTTCGCATGTAAGATTTAAACAAAGAAATATCATACCTTCAAGTTAGTGTATATGTCGAGCGCGTTCTACAAATAACCCCATCTTTTAATTTATGTCTTGTTTATTTCGAAGTTGATTTGTGCAAATCTGTTGAAATAATATCGAGATAAAAGGACGAGTCAATAAATTTAAACCCGTTAATAACAACGGAGTATAAATATAAATTAAATCAAAATACTTTTTCCAATACAAACAGTCTTTGTGAGTAGGTATTAAAGTATTTTCTATTTTCTCGTACATGCATAGTAGAGTTTTGTACGAAACTCGTGTGCAAGATGATTTCCGACTCGTGTCGATTTAATCACTCGCTCGTGCCTCGCTCGTAAATAAAAATTACACTCGTCTGAAATCACCTACCTTACACACTTATATCGTAAATAACTATTCCATAGGACGAATATCATTCAGAACGACTAAATCAGTGTCGCAAAGACACTTTGGCTGTACCTACTTTGTGCTGTACTACTAAGTCCTCCAACTTAAGAGCCCTTATTCCTAATGAAATTTATTTTTTTCATATTATGACAAATATATTGATAATTTCGACCAACTTTTTGGAGTGAACAATAGTTTTCCCCGAGTTCTAGGTAGTAACATAGCTATTTCATGCTTTCATTGCGTGCAGCCGAAAATAAGTTGAAAAAACTTATTTTACGCGTGAATTTTGACAATTTTGAGTAGTTTTTGAAACAAAAATTATTAATGAAAAATTCAAACTGTAGGTTTCATATATATACCAATAAATCCCAACAGCCCTGTTCTAGGTAGTAACATCAATAATATGTTACGAAACATGTTTGATCATGTGAAGAGAAAAATGTGTAAACAATCTGCATTTTAAAAGGAATAAGGCCTCTTAAGATTATTCGTCACGGGAGCGCACATAATATGCAAACAAATTTATAATAAGCTTCTACCTAAAATTAAATGTTACATAATAAAACTTAATGTATTTATAAAAGACCTAGAAAAATATTTATTGGATATTAGAGAAATTCCTAAATGAATCGTAAAAAGTAATTATGTAGTTTTAGTGGAATGTGAGTGTTAAGTAGAATTAAGAACATTGCTGTGCCTTTACAAGGTACATATTATAATAAATCGTAATAATATTATTATATTATGTTACAATGTTGTAATATGTGTGCAATAAAGAGTTTGAGTTTAAATATAATAGTGCTGCTTACAGCAATATCAATCCAAATAGTAGCCGTCAAAACAAATTATTAAATACATTAATAGTAGAGTTGCTAAGCCGCGAAATTGTGCGCATCCGGTTACAAGCATGAAATTTCTACCACACATAGAGCGTTCCACGGTGATTATTTTCAGATGTGGAGGGAAGTCAGATTCGTCCCCTGTGTAGTGGGAGAGCGGGGTGAAGAGGACCAAGTACCTACTGATCTTTTTCTTTTTTTTATTACTGATCAGTTAAGGCTATCAGGGCTTGTGCGACATCGTTTTCGTGTAAAATAGATATCAGCTTTTAATTTTTCATATTATTTAAGAATAGTTTCATATAAAAATTTGGGTTTATTGCCGAAAAGGTAAAAATCACAACAAGTTTTTTTTATTCAGAACGATAAATTAGTTATGTATCCTGAATATTTACAATTTAAAAAAATATTACTAAACAGCAAATTTAATCTTGTTTTTAAAAATGTATACATATTGGGCACATCTGATACAAAAAGTACCTTGAAAAAAATGTTGATGTTAAGCTTAGCCTGCGTGTTCTAGTACATTTGGCTAAGTCGCGAAATTGTGTACATCGGGATACAACCACCAAATTTCTACCACAGATAGAGTATTCTGCGGTGATTATTTTCAGATGTGGAGGGAAGTCAGATTCGTCCCCTGTGCGACGGGAAAGCGGGGTGAATAGGACAAAAGAGTCCTCTTTTTCTTTTTATATTACTGATCAGATAACGCTAGTAGGATTTGTGTAGTGTCGTTTTCGTGTAAAACAGATATCATGAATTCATTTTTCATGTTATTTATTCATAGTACCATATAGAAATATGGTTGTATTTCCAAAATTGTAAAAATCACAACAAGTTTTTTTATTCAGGCAGATAAATTAGTTATATTTCCTGAATATTTACAACTAAGAAAAATATTGCAAAATAGCAAATTTAATCTAGTTTTTAAAAATATATAAATATTGGGCACTCTTCATACAAACAGTAACTTAAATAAATTGTTGATGTTGAGATTAGCCCGTGTGCTCGTGATACATTAGCAAAAAAAAAATTGTTTTAATTACATTAATTTGTTTTTCTAGAACGTATATAGTAAATATTATATGTAAGCGCATGTTAATAATCATTATTTAATGTATTTAATGAAGCGAAATAGGATGCGTTCGGAGATTTACGTTGGTTACGCCGACGTAAAGATATATTTTAAGCTACTGTTTGTATGAGAAGTGCCCAACATGCATATATATTTTTAGAAACCAGACTAAATTAACTTTTTAAATAATAATAATAATTTGAAAATGTTTACGAAATTGAACTAATTTACCTCACTGAATAAAAAAACTTCTTGTGATTTTTGCCTTTTCGGCCATTATACCCATATTTTTATATAGAACTATACAAAAATTACATAAAAAATGAATTTCTGATATTTGTTTTACACGGAAACGATACCAAACACATCCTGGTAGACTTAACTGACCAGCAATAAAGAAAGAAAAGAGGGATACTTGGCCGTATTCACTCCGCTCTCCCGCCTCACAGGGGACGAATCTGACTTCCCTCCACATCTGAAAATAATCACCGTGAAACACTCTATCTGTGGTAGAAATTTCATGCTTGTAACCCGATGCGCACAATTATGTTAGAAAACAGCGGACTAACAACTCTACTATAACACGTTTGAATAATATGACATTTTGAATTAAATGATACATTGTGCAGCATTTTAACGGCCCTGGCTTGTGTCGTTCGGTACGTTCATTCAGTTCACGAGTCAATTAAACGGACACTAGATGTTCATTCATATTGAAACGAAACATGTTTAGCGAGCCAATTGTACCTTTCTAATTATGTAGGTATATTGTCGTGCCACATTATGCAACTACGTATAGAGAGGAAGTCATTCATAATATTAAGTTGTAAATAACTCGCGTTATTTCTATTTACGAGCAGTGGCAAAGCGATTGAACCCCCAACTTTTATGACTAGATCTGAATTTACTCGTACATGAATGATTTTAAATAAATGAAGCTACCTAGGTGGCTATGCAGATATTAAAACCTTCGTTTTCTACGCGATAAAGGGCGCGGTAGTTTGGAATGAATCATATAATTACATAATAAAAGAAATTACACTAAAGCGTCATAAACACGTTTTAATATGAATAACATGAATGAAATAATGCTCATTTATACAACGAAATTTACGTAAAATATTAGTTAAACTCATTAGTTTCATTTAACATTATACCTCAACGCGGTTAGATATTTGAGGCACTTCAATAAATCAGCTTTCAGTCAGCAATGGACATTAACCACATATATGAAACAAGCAAACCATTAAATTACACAAAGTCAGTGAAGAGTAGTTATATGTAAAACAATTTCCTAGCTCGTCACCAATACCATTTCGTCCACATTCAATTCCCAAATCGTCCACTGCCTATCTCGTCTACATTTCCAACTGGTTCGCATTCCCATGTCGTCCACATTCCCAACTCGTACCCATTTCCATATCATCCACATTCCTAACTCGCCCAAATACCCAAGTTATCCACATTTCCATAGAGGTTAAAACATTTGAAAAAACTTTAACGTATTAGAAACGAACTACTTTTATTAAATCGGCAAAAAGAAATGAATGTAAACAATATCCGACATTGTGACTTGTATATTCCTACAGCGAAGGAGTACGGATGTGGACAATGTAAGAATGTGGGCGACATGGGAATAAGGACGATATGGGGATGTGGACGAGTTCGACGAAATGTGGATGAGTTGGAAATGTGGACAAGTTGGGAATGTAGACGAGATGGGATTATGGACGAAATAGAAATATTGACAAAATGGAAATATGGACGACATGAAACAAAACGCAATAAAGCCATTCAATATTATGAAAACGAATGTATCCAAAGATACCTAAACCTAAATATATAAATCTATGTTGTTTGAAGATCAAAAGCATAACATTTAAAAATATTGTGTTGATGTATCAGCTAAATATAAAATCTTCAAAAACAGATGAAATAAAAAAGACCACGTCGGTTAATTTGTTTTGAAACAAGTATACCACAGACTTTATGTAGATAGATACGAACAGTATAAACATTAATCTTAAAATTGTGGTGTGATAACACACAATTTTCTCATGGGGAGTTAAAAATGTATTCATGTTTTTGTCGTATTACGTTAAAAAGGCTGAAGAAACATTGTAGGAATCATATCAGGACTGTGATACATCGTAAAGAAAAGCTGATGATATTTGACATGCGCGAATGACGTCAGAGACAAACATGTTCTAGAAACTTCATAACGTCAACCAAAAAAAAATACAATCTATCTTTATTTATCATAACTATCATAAGACGTTACAACAAAATTATATTAAAAATTAACTTCATTCGTCTCTTCTACGTTGCAACACGTCAACAGCAAGATATATAAAACATACATCCAAGTGATGAAGTTGCAGTTCGTTTAAATTTAAATAAATACATATAATCCTACACAATTTTGCAGTCAGCGTGAAAATTTTACTACCTGAACACTTCATGCAGGCATCCGTCATTTTACATAGTGCGTTAAAGTAAAGTTGGTGAGCCACGCATCACATTCTTACCCTTGTTCTTAGTCATTTAATTTGCCTTATATGAACATTAATCACTATACACCAAAAGAAGCCGAAACAAGTGAGGTGGCAGCAGTAACACAACAGTGCTCCCGCGCGGTCCGCGAGTCCACTGGTTGACATTATTGTGCAAGACCCGTGCCAGCTCCCATTCAATTTCAAATATGGAAGCAGTCGCGCACGCACGGTACATTGGACAGTTACAAGAGAATAAACTACACGCAAATCAAATAGTGAATGATAAAATAAAACACTGCGACGACTGTGATCCACTTCTTGCCAAGCTTACTCAATTTGATCTGTATTTAATCAGAATTGAATATAACTCGTCCACGTTTAACACTTTGTTTTTAAATCGTACTTTTGTAATATTTTTATTGAATTTATTCAGCAAAATGGCCAAACTTCCGTACGCCACTTGGCGAGTGAGAGTTCTTCGAGTACGTATTTAGTTACTTGTATGAACAAGCCGGGAGTAACTCATACGTATATCTGTTTTGTGTTACTCGTGATTTTTAAAATAGAACTACCACACGATCCAGTTTTCTTAATACTCATAACGAATTGATTGTTGATGTTTTTAGGTCAGGTACAGGATGAGTTTATTGAGATGGATACTTTAATATGTTATAACCAAATACAAGGAGCATATGACTTTTAGCTGTCCTATACCTAAACGCTTTAATTAAATAATGCCATTCATGTAATTGCGTTCTTCTCGGGCACTTGTGAAATTTATTGCAATATATTAAAAACTTCATGGCTCGTCATAATGGACTATATATAGTGTGCTGTAGTGGACGTTAAAAATATCTACCTGTCAAATATTGACACATTCACTATCGGTAACGGACAATTGCGTTTAAAACCATATATGTTGGTTCCGAAAGGGTGTGGCTCGGCAGTGAATATGTTATGCCAAATAGGTACATTGTAGAAACAAATTAATTGACCGTTGAACTAACCCCTATCGTATTATCACTTATCAGTGTATTGACTGTTTGTTCTTATCGACAATTTTTAATTGTACAAAATTCCAAGATAAGTTATTATTCAAATAAAATATTATGATTTAAGGGAGTTATTATTATTAGATATATTTATCAAAGATTGAGGTCTCGTAGTCGACGTTGTACTTAAAATGCGTGTATAAATTAGAAAAGTAAATTCCATATAAATAATATATATTTGTCATTCCCGTGTCCTATTTTTCGATATTTCTAGTACGTCTATAAACGACAATAAAACATTTTTGTGATTTTATTCGGGTTCTATGTTACGGGTATAAAGATGAAATAGGGAAGAATCTCATACGTTGATATACGTGTGTGTGTTGTGACGACACCGATATTTAGACAAAATACTTGAAAAATTACATGCTTGTGTTATTTATAACTTTATTTTCAACCATTACTATTACAACTTGTCATCAGACCGCCAGAAAACGTGCCTAGGGCAGAAGACAATCCATTGAGTATAACCTCAATTTAAAAAAAAACGCCCGATATAATTGGCTGGTCATCATGAAGCTCTCATTTAATGAGTGGGATAAATATGCTGCTTTTGGAATTCATAGCTTTAATATTCGCTGAGATCCTGTCACTAATCTATCTGTTGTTTACCCTATTGAATGTTACGTGTAATCTGTATATTATATGTTTGTATTTATTTCCCGTTGTGGCGTGCAATAAAAAATATTCTATTCTATTTTATTCTATTCTAATCAAAGCTGAATGGGTCGATTGCAAAAATATTGTACATAGTTAAAAGCTTAGTTAACAAAAAATCACGATCGCTTCCTTTGTGTGACGAAAATTAGTCATACAAAATGTATGGGTAACTTTCGTCACACAAAGGAATCAATTAAGTTTTGTTTTAATTAAATCCCTCAACTATGTACAATTTTTTGCAATCGACCCGAATATCTTGGAAACGGTTTCAGGTATTTTTACCAAACATAGCTAAGAACCATCTCGACATTCGAGACTTTCGATAAAAAATAAACCGCATTCAAATAAGAACATCCGTTTGGGAGCTACGATGCCATAAAAAGTTACACAGATAAATATGTTATATGTACTTATAACACCCCTCTAAGTAAGTACAGATCGAACTCGGAACGTATTGGTAGTTAGTTATATTAATTAGGTGAATAAAGACTAAAGTACTATGGGTGACCTTACAAACGGTCCGGTAGTTTTAAATTTTTAATATGTTGTCTAGGATAGTTAGTCAGTGTTTAAAATGCAAAATGCACAATTCCCCCCCCCTCCGCGCCCGCCGCCATATTGAAAAAAACTGGAACTTTCTTCATATTTTTGCTTATATCTTCCTTTAGGAGCATTTTTGCTAGAAGAAAGCTAAGACAATGTTATAGAGAGTTAAATTTACTACATTCTCCATTTTATATTTTGTTTCTAGGACAGATAGTTACGGAGATATGCACATTTAAAAATACGTAAAAAATATTTCTGAGTAGACATACTTCGCCCCCAGCCTTCAAGTCATTCAACATCTTACTGGCTCGTTCATGTATAGGTGAACCACTCAGTTCGGTCCGTATAAGATCCTGTAAACATTCTTCTAAAAGTTCGGGTACTTTCATGTATATATTCTCCTCTAATAAACCATTTAAATAGGCGGTATTAATATCCAACTGATGAATTTCAAGATCGAGTTCTGCTGCAAGTGCAACTAACAATCTTATTGTATCAAGCCTCGCGACAGGTGCGAAGGTATTCTGGTAATCAATACCATAAAACAAACTTCTGGATTATATCTTCGTTTAGGAGCATTTTAGCTAAAACAAAGCTTGGGCAATGTTGTACAAAATTAAATTTACTATAATTTACATTTCAAATTATATTTCAAGGACGGTTAGTTACGGAGATATGCACATTTAAAAAACTGGAAAAGTCGCATTTTCCGGAAATTTTACAAAATTTTTGGTTTAGAACGCTGTCATTCAGTTAAGGACTTGTCTAGGACAAATTAAAACATGTAGAAAATATAATTGCTTATAAAACTCAAGTCCATTTTTGCATACATTTTCGGAAAATTTAGACTTTATTTTTTACATATCTTCGTAATTATCTATCCTACAAACAAAATTTGAAATGTAAATTATACTAAATTTAATTTTCTACAACATTGCCCAAGCTCTGTTCTAGCTAAAATGCTCCTAAACGAAGATTTAATCCAGAAGTTTGTTTTTGAGTTGGAAATTGTGATTTTTTACGTTTTTTTAAATGTGCATATCTCCGTAACTATCTGTCCTAGAAACAAAATATGAAATGGATAATATAGTAAATTTAACTCTCTATAACATTGTCAAAGCTTTCTTCTAGCTAAAATGCCCCTAAAGGAAGATATGAGCAAAAATATGAAGAAAGTGCCGGTTTTTTCAATATGGCGGCGGGCGCGGAGGGGGGGGGGGGGGGGGGGGGATTGTGCATTTTGCATTTTAAACACTGACTAACCATCCTAGACAACATATCAAAAATTCAAAACTACCGGACCGTTTGTAAGGTCAAACTCCTTTATTAACTGAATTATATGTATTTAAAATATATTTATGCAATTTTCGCTGATATCATTCCATAAAATAGGTGCTTAAAATTAAATTTTCTTAATTAAACTTATTAGTTATTATAGTGCATAAAATGTGTGCGTTTGTGTATGTGTCTAGTAGTGATAAATAACACTTACCAGAGTTTCCATTCCCGCTAGAATGGGACAAATACCTAGACATCTTGTGGTATGCATTTCGAAGTGATATGGTCTTTGAATGATTATTGCCATTACTAGAAGAAGGGGTGGAGGAATCCCCACCGTCAGTATCACTGCCATGATTTGAATCTGTGCAAGCGGCCATATTTTCGCAATAAACCAGCTTCAACAAAATTGTAATTTAATTATCTCTATAAAACCCACTAAACAATTTCAGTCTTGAGAAAAAAGTTTTCAGTAACAAGTACTAGTACGCGCGGGAGATAAGTCGAACCGGCGAGCGAGCAAACCGATTGCATGCGTCCGCACCGGAAGTTTACTCGCAATGAACGTATCCGCGGGGCCTCAGCAGCTTCCGGGCGGTCCGGGAGGCGTGCCTGCGTTGCAGACTGTTGCACGGCACGGGGGGTGCGTGCAACGTGCAGCGTGCGGCGCACGGCGGCGGGCCGAGAGCGAGCGAGCGGGAGGCGAGCGGCGCAGGAGCGGGCCGCGGGCGGGCGCGCGCGTGTCCACCGCCCGCCCGACTAACCGCACGCACGCAGCGGCACGCGGCCCGGTTACATCAAGAGCACGCCCATTGTCACCGCATCACAAGCCTACCCCGACTTAGGCTACGTATACATGGACCGACCACAAATATTTCACACATGTTAACTCTTTTACTCAATTATATTATTACTGAATCATTAAAAATATAACTTTAAGGTGTGGGTCCATTGTTATAAATAATATGATATTGTAACATAAACTATGACAACTTTAGGAATGCCATTTTTTCTGAATATTTATTTATTTATTTTAACTTTATTGCACAAAACAAAAAGTGTACAAATGGCGGACTTAATGCCATAAGGCATTCTCTACCAGTCAACCAGTGTAATATTTATAGTATTTAAGTAGCTTAAATCCTAACAGTTGAAAGTGGGGACACACCTCTCTTTTAAAAGCTTAATATCTCGTAAGCGGATCAATGCATCGAATATATTCTTTTGTGAAACCTTTTCCATGGAGTTTATTGAATGAAAACTCACGTTACGGCGATGCCACGATTTTGCGGATATAACAACTTACAGAAACAACATCTTCCCTATTCAATATCTTTTTCTCAAACATGCAATGAAATATTGTCTTTACGTTCCTTATAATAGGCTCGGAAGTATCGCTTTTTGGGCGCAACAACTCGAGAGGACTGTAAAGGGATTTCATACTGCTTTTCAGGCCTAGGCCAGCAAAGTAACTTTTTTTTTGTTTCAACAACAAGGTCATTCACACAGCTGGCTGGTTTGACAAAAAGCAGGTTTTGTTCTTAAAGGTTGGTTGTTAGACTAAAATGTCCTATTTGTCAATTAATAAAATGTTGTTCTTTGAAGTATATTTTTTTATTTCATTGTCATGTTTGAGAAATAGTATATTACTGCCGAGGCCGGGAAAAGTCAGTTCGTGGATGAGTATGATTTTGAAGGACGAGGCGTAGCCGAGTCCTTCAATAATACGAATCTGCGAACTAACATTCCCGCCGAGGCTTGTATAGTGCTTTTCTCCAAATATGCTTGGAAATAATCACCAATCTACATTTTAATTTAATATGTCAGTACCATGAAGTTCATTTGGTACTTATTTTTTTTAGGAATAGGAATTAAATTTCGGGTCCGAATCATATGTTTGATTTAAAACAAAATATATGAATAAGAATTAAATATATATGAAAACACAATAACAAAAAATATACACATAGGTAATTATAAATTTTAGTTAAATTAACAACTTCTAAACACACTGTTTTTTTTTAGAAACCATACCATATTTATCATTCGGAGAAGATCATAAGTTCAAAATAACTTTTATATTGATTTGGACACAATCATTTCTGTTTTATATTTTATTTGTTTACGTTTGGTACACTCATTAATTTTCAACTCACTCATTAAATATCATCATATTATTAAAATTAAAACGTTCGTGAGCAATCTCTAATAAATACCTAAGAATCATGAAAATAAATTAACCGCATATAAGATTATTATTTAAATTGTTTGTCCGTTATTCGAAATTTGTCGACATTTCAAATAAATTGACAGTAGCAGAGCAAAAAAATGTTCAGTGCAAGAACTAAACGCAGAGAACAATTAAAACGTTTATAATAGTTTTTATTTTTTAAATTTAGTGGACAATTGGCTGTATGGTGAATTATCAGTCTTTGAAAAAATTAAAAGTAAAAATTGGGCAAGTGCGAGCCCGACTCGCGCATGAAGGGTTCCGTACCTATACCTACATATATATAATCTATAACAAGTTTGTTGTATGGGAGCCCCCCTTAAATATTTATTTTATTTTATTTTTAGTATTTGTTTTTATAGCGGCAATAGAAATACATCATCTGTGAAAATTTCAACTGTCTAGCTATCACCGTTATTGAGATACAGCCTGGTGACAGACGGACGGACGGACGGACGGACGGTCGGACGGACGGACGGACGGACAGCGAAGTCTCAGTAATAGGGTCCCGTTTTTACCCTTTGGGTACGGAACCCTAAAAATGCAGTAACCGGCCAAATTAAGATTACCCTCATTTGTATGAGACGTTATAAACGGAAGGTGTGTTTTTTACTTAATCGTCTTATTTAAATAATATTGATTTCCCGGCTATGGCCAATAATATATATTTTTTTAAATTTTCATTAACGCCCATTAAATATAACGAACGATTTCGCGGTCCAGTTTTACTACATTAATGCCTTCCGGCCGCCATCGCAACTGTGTTTCACAACCAGTTGTCTACGAGGATTTTTTAGTCTTTCACGGCAACCAGTTGTGATAAAAGAATATTATTCTTCTTACGCAACCAGTTGCCAATAAAGAAAAAAATCGCCGCCATCGCAACTGTGTTTCACAACCAGTTGTCTACGAGGATTTTTTAGTCTTTCACGGCAACCAGTTGTGTTAAAAGAACATTTATTCTTCTCACGTAACGTTTCTAATCTCGACACATTAATTCAAGCAATGATTATTAACAGAGATGGGCATTAATCGATTAAAAAAATAATCACAATTATTTTAATCAGGAATAACTTAATCAACAGTCTTCGATTCGACGTCATTTTAATCGAATAAATGTCACGATTAATTCTCGATTAAAAGTTGGAACACGCTCATTTGTGCATTTTACGAAAATACAATATTATGTTTAGACCGGGCCTTTTTAAAGGTATCCGACCGTTAAAATAACATTTCGGTACCGGTATCAATATTTTAGGTACCCAAACAAGCTTCCATCCCCGATAAAAAAAACGGTTTGACCGTTCCTTCCGTCTTCCCTCTTGTTACAGTAATACAAGGTGGTTTTTATAGTGCATTACTCTAAGAAGTTCTAGGCAGGAACTTAGACTTAAAAATGTCTTATTTCTTCCTAATATCGAGAGAAAATTTATCGGATTATATTATTAAATTTAATCGCTAGAAATTAATCTACGATTAACTTAATCGGGATTAAATAATTTGGAACTCGTACGATTAGACTAACTAATCGTCAGTTTTAACGACGCGTTTGGCTCGGTTTGTAGACACCTGCCTACTGAGCCGGCGGTCCCGGGTTCGAAACCCGGCCGGGGCAAATATTTGTGTGATGAACTCGAATATTTGTGCTTGGGTCATGGTTGTTCTATATATTTAAGTATATATTTATCTATATAAGTACGTATATCGTCGTCTAGTACCCATCACACAAGCCTTCTTGTGCTTAATTTGGGACTAGATTGATTTGTGTGAGGTTGTCCGATATTTATTTATTTATTTATTTATAAAGTTATTAAAAGAGAGTGTAGAGCCGCCATTACATAAATCATGAGACAGATGAGTAAGGAGTTTGGATCGCATATTAAAGTAAAATCAAGGTAAAACCTGTTTGAAAATAAACATTGCCCAACTAGAAAATTTCTTTATGCCATTGATTTCCCTTTTAATGAAAAGAGATAACAATAACAAATGTTGCCACGTGTTCTAAAGTATTGTTTTACTGGTGAAGTAAAGGTATTTTATTTATTATGTATGAAAACATAAAAAAAGTTAAAAATCATATTTCGATGTAAAAAATTTACTGCTTACGACCTCAGGAATCCGCTGGTAAAATCATTTGGATTGCTCAGGAGCACCCTGTATTTATATTAAATGTTAAGCGGAATAAAAGTTATCATGGCATTTCATTTGTTCATTCATTATAATGTCGCTAAAACAAAATTTCCTCATACTCTTACCACTGGTGATAAAAGGACACAAAATTATTAGCAGTTCAACACCGGTAGTCAACTTCTAAAAAACCGGTCAAGTGCGTAGTTTGTCTCTCACGGAATTCGAGGTATCAAATTAATTATCCTCATGTTGGAAGCATCATCATCTTCATTTTTGGTATATAGCAGTCCAGGTTTAAACATAATCCATGGTTTAATCTATGGTTGTGAACAAAGAAATTAACTCTTCTATAGCAACTAGGATTTTTGAGATTTTCCTTGTTGGCAACTGGTTGCATAAGAAGAATAATATTCTTCTATCACAACTGGTTGCCTTGAAAGACTAAAAAATCCTCGTAGACAACTGGTTGTGAAACACAGTTGCGATGGCGGCCGGAAGGCATTAACGGGAACATTTCCAAGCAAGTTGGAGAAAAGCACTATACATGCCTCGCTCTCACGCTCGCTCGGCCGTATATACCTACTTGGCCGGAAATCCTCATTTTCCCGGCCTCTGATGTAATGTACTATTACTTATTCGCAATCCGAGCAGAATTTATTGTCATAGTGTAAAGTAAAACAATAGGAAGCGGTTATCCGTGTGACTCGGAACATGAGGCTAGACCTAGAGTTACGATACCAGGGCCGGGACAAAAGGTTTGACGTTGTTTATTCGGTACTAACTATACGTCTTAATCATAATCTCGTCCGACTATTGTTTAAAGATATCAAATACTATACATTCGTAGAGAATATAATTATACCATGAAATTTTTATGACAGGCGAATCAGACCAAACCTCACTATAAAATTGATAAAGAATAACTTTATTAAGGTAAAATTGTATTAGGACATGGAGCTCCACAAAACACTTTTGAAGACTACTATGTGTAAGACAATGTTCGTATTACCTACAATTATAACATATTAAAGGTCGATTAACAATTCATCAGCGAACATTAAAAATATGCGTATAAGCTACATAAACGTATATATACGTTTACATCCAAAAATATTGTATTAATATGAATTCATCTTTAGAGACGATTATAAACAGAACGGAGCGACTCACGTAATTGACGAGACGGTGAGCGAGCCACGCGGGCCGCGTCGCGCACCGCACTACGTAATACCTAATGTAATGCTTAACTACATCCCACGCGACACTATCACAATGAACTCGGTGTCGAGCAAAAGCACTGCAGGTGATAGCATGTGAGCTTATTCCGTAGTTATAGTGCAGCACCGTAAGTAATATGCGTATATGATGCATCATTTTAAAACACAGATTTTAGACTATGCAGTAGATTAGATTAGATTTCTTTATATCATATTTAAAATAAAATGTCAATATAGGTAAATTACGCTATGTCAATTTATATGCATTTAACAAGGTGAAGGGTTTTTATCAAACTTGTTTTTATTGACCATATTCTAAATAACTATTAACTGTACAAGGACCACAGTGGTGGTAAAATAAGTATCATAGAAAGTCTCCGTGAGATGTTTCTCTTGGCCAAAACGTCAATCGAGTGAATTTCTGACACACCGATACCGCCGAATACTGAGACTGTACTCGGACTGTATAACAGCTATTTATGCAACTACATATTTCATTTTGCATGAGTTTCTAGAAAAAGTTAAGTCACGTAAATGGAACAGGACAAACATGAATAGAAACTACTGGCTTACATATGAATAAATACATAATGCTACTTATGCATTGTCGTCAACACATTATGTTTAGAGCGGAATACGATTTTTATGGAAATGTAAAAGTTTCAAAACACTTATAAATATAAATGCGCAACTCTTCGAACAGTCTACATGTATGTAAAATTTGACATCGATATTGAAGTGAACGGGAACTTCTTCGTTGTTATAATACTAAAATTCACAAATTAGAAGATAATAACAAAATATCATAAAACATTCATGGCCTAAACCACAAACAAACTTCTTTTGTTTCAGTGGTTTTTATTGCTCTCATTACCTCTGTATGCCACACTGCCTGAATTTATTATTTAAGTAAATTAAATCAGGTTGTAAATAAAATAAACAAAGCAGATTTGGCGTTTTTTAAACTAATGTTATTATTTAGTTACTGTGTATTTATCATATGATTTCTTAGTTGAGGATCGAAACCACTTGATCCAAAAGTTGTGCAACCCGTCTGGCCCAGGACTTTTCCAGTTCTGGGTCGTACGGGCCGCACACCTTAGATCATCGGGGCTGATAGTCACAGCCCCCATGGCTTCGATCGGCTCACACTCACGGCTGACAACATTCATCCATTCACCCTCGGTGTGCTCGACTGGCACCGACCAGATACTACGCCAGAAGTTAATCATGGCAGTAGGATCCGGTAGTTGCCCGTCGCTCACACATTGGTCGGTTCCCTCCCACTTTCGGTATACCTTCCTTTGGACACTTTGGAAGAGACGATTCTGCTGGAATCGATCCACACGCTCTCTGTAGGGACGAATACGGCTTGCCCATGCACAAACTTTCTGCTTTAGGTAGTCGATGCGCTCCGTGACACATGCCATGTAATTGCAGGGCCTGGTACCAGTCCCCGCGAAGGCTTGTGTCACGTAGCGCATCACACGGGGGCGGTTGTTGCCCCCCCTAAAACAGATTAGCTTGGCAATGAGAGTCCTAAACGAGCTGATACGCCGCTCGATCCGTACTTGCCAGGCAGGATCACCCCCGGCGGTCCGTGGTGCTCGGTCAGTGTCCGGGAATCTAACACGAGCAACGCGGAACGCCGCGATGGCCCCACAGTACATGATCGAGTGGGTATCAGCTAAATCTTCGATAGCCCGAAGGTACGGGTCTAGCAAAGCGTCCAGGGCTCCCATTAACGCTAGGTTACGTTTGTGCATTGGCAAGCGTGGTATTCGCGGCCTAGACTCAGGTGTGGATCGATATCGCCCAATCGCCTCCTCTAAAGCCCTCCGCAGCTGCTCATTGGCCTGGGTACTTACGCCGCTCGCACAGTCTTCCTCATCGGCTTCGGGATCCGTCAGCGGCACCCCCGGCACCAGGTTATTATTATTATTATTATCTCCTTTATTTATCTTTCGCCTTAGGCTAGGTTTTTAACAATAAATTTATATAAAAAGTAAAATACAATAAAGTAATTACAAAATATAAATACATTATAAAAAACATAACCTAGGGTGCCGCCGGCAGCGGGGCAGGGCCCAGGCTACCGGTGGTTAGGGCTGCAGAGAGAGGAAGCTCCTGAAAATGCGCGCCGTGTCCAGGAGTACCGCTTTCTGTATCTGACCCTTGATCCAGCCATCTAGCGAGAGTATCTTAAGATGTTTGTCGAGACTCTTCGCTATAAGACCGTTCGCCGAAACGACTATCGGGACAATGATCGTCGAATCAACATCCCACATGGCGGTTACCTCGTGAGCCAAGTCAAGGTCCTTGCTGAGTTTGTCCTTCTCGGCCTTCACGAGGTTCTCGTCATGGGGGATGGTGATGTCGACGAGCACTGCCTGGCGCTTTGATCGATCTACCAACACGATATCAGGCTTATTGGCTACAATAGTCTTGTCCGTGATGATAGATCACGGACAAGACTATTGTAGCCAATATCGGTGCGTACTTATAGTACGGCACCTCAGACCCCACAAGACCGTATCGAAGAGCAAGTTGCTGGTGAATGATCCTGGCTACTTGGTTATGTCTGTGCAAGTACTCGCCGTTAGCAAGATGAGAACAACCGGAGATTATATGCCTGAGTGACTCGCCGGGACGGCGGCATGCCCGACAAATGTCGACCGTACCGTCCTTCAGGATATATCTCCGGTAATTGTTCGTCATCATTACTTCGTCCGCAATTTCACAGACAAAACCTTCGGTTTCCCCGTACAGATCCCCGAAGCGTAGCCAGTTCACCGACGCGAGCAGATCTACATCGGGCCCCGTAAGGGCCTTGTAGAACCGCCCGTGTAGCTCCTTGCTCTTCCATACGGCCCTGCGGTCATCGGTGCTAAGCACCTTTGGTCTGCGCCAGTTCTCGTTTGCTAAGGAGAGAGAGGTGAGGCCTTTGTCAACTGCTACTACATCGCGATGAATCCCACACTCGTTGTTTAGGAAATACTCCCTAAGACTGCGAACTCGTTATTATTATTATCTCCTTTATTCATTTTAAAGCTTAGATTAGGTTTTTTACAATAAATTTATATCAAAAGTAAAATACAATAAAGAAGTTACAAAATATAAGTACATTCTAAAAAACCTAACCTAGGGTGCCGCCGGCAGCGGGGCAGGGCCCAGGCTACCGGTGGTTAGGGCTGCAGAGAGAGGAACCTCCTGACGATGCGCGCCGTGTCCAGGAGTACCGCCTTCTGAATCTGACCCTTGATCCAGCCATCTAGCGAGAGTCTCTTGAGGTGTTTGTCGAGACTCTTCGCTATAAGACCGTTCGCCGAAACGACTATCGTATTATTATTATTATTTGTATTTTATGAAAGGTTAACTGGACGGCGAGTTTCCGCAACTCGATGTCTTACCATGCGCCTATCCTTACAGGGATAAGTTCGTCTAAGTACATTTTCTTTAAAAATGTATTATAATTTTTGTGAACGTACAAACATTATGTCCTTTATGTGTCTTTAATATAAGTTTTTTTTTAATATACGTATGAAATAAAAAGTTACGTATTTAATTAAGAGTTGCGTTCGCATTTATAACATTAGTAGGGATAGAAGGTATGTCATTAATGAATTTGCGTTAATTATTAATGTAAACCGTAATGTACCTACCCGTAAGTAAAAACTGCCGGAATAATTTTATATTTTAGCAATGACAAAAGCCTTACTTATACACATATTTAAGTTCTCCACTACCCAAAGGTTGTCTGGAAGAGATCGCTCTTTAGCTATAAGACCGCCTGTTGTTTACCTCTAATTGTAATTTCTTGCATTGTATTTCTCCTGTTATTTTATGAGATGTGCAATAAAGAGTACTTGTATTTGTATTTGTATATTTTTGTAATGATTTTGAAACCATTTTACGGCATTTTCATGGAAATACGGATTTATATAGTATATATAAATATTGACATGTTCTGTCATTGACTGTGCAAAGAGTTTTCAATAGATATTACGGTCAAGGAAATTGGAAGACATCATTTTTGCTTTTGTCACTATATTATAGTCATTGAAAAATATACTTGTTTCGCTTATAAAACTGGCATTGTTAAAGATTCCCGTCACCCCTTTCCCTCACAATATAAAGTTTATTTAAATTTCGATTTTGTTGAAATTCGATTTTCGCTCTTTGTCTCATGCCTTTTAAAATGCGACGCGCCAGGCTAGAATGTAGGTATCTACTATCTCATGCCACTAACGAAATGACACTATTTTCCGCATGTGCATGCATGCTCGAGAAAAGTTAATTTCCTCAATTGAACCGACCCGCGGATCGAATACGAAACATCTTGCATGACCCGCGGATCGAATATGAAGGAAGTCTAGACAGCGGCTAAACTGCATGATACAATTATATTATTATAATAAGTGTATGTTCCCACTTTATAATCCAATGTTGCTACGAAGACACCTACTTTTGCAAAGAGCAATAAAGTTAGTGCCTCGTTTAATACCGTTATTATGTACGTTTCTAGAGTGTATCAAATAATGTCAGGTTCACTCGAGGCGTGAACACGAACGTACCACTTTGTAACCCAAGAGAAAAACATTCCGTGATAAATTCTGTCCCTCGGTCGTCAAACGTGCGTGAACAATACACGTCTTGAAATGATAAAAAATAAAGCAAGTACGTGGAGCTATGACGGAGGCTTACACTTAGTTCAGGATGACCGAAACAAAAGTAGAGCCGCAGGCAGAAAAGTGAATAAACACGAATGGAAAGGTTCGCAGAAAGAGGGCGGGAACCCTTTTATTTACTTTTTGAAAACACATTTAATAAATCTTAAAGTCAACTTTAATGGTTTTGTTCCCTTATAATTTGATTTGTTAATTAGAACACCACGCCATTTATAGGCATATTCCCTACGGCCTTGTTTACCTAAGTAATTCGTAATTACATCGTGCTGAACCAGTGCTGATTTTAGAGAAATAGTACGATGGCTTTGTTGCGACTTACCCTGGAATAACTTATCATCAGACCCCGGAATTTTGACGGCAAAATAAAAGACTGTCGCAAGAGTTAGAAACATTTTTATCGATATTTATTTTTGGCCAAATTTCCACCGCGCACTGTCATTCAGTGCATACATTTTATATCAATTTGCGCAAAAATATAAACTGTCCGACACAGGAGATATCCTTCCCATTCAGTTCCTGACATTTTGTAAAGATGGGTTGAGGTTGGAGGAGGAAACAGACAAAAATGAAACCTCGATTTGTATAACTCGGTTACGTTAACTTTGGACCTCATTAGTATTCGATTTACTAGGTGCGAATTTAACATAAACTGATAGTATATGAATAGAAGCACTGATATGTCCTCTTAAATGTTGTATACAAAAATCTATTTAGACTGTAAGAAAGGTAAATAATACCAATGACTTGTGGAATCCATGGACGAAACACCAGATATTATGGGAAAATATGTGACCAAAATATGTACTTAAAAGCCTACTAAACGGTTCTCAATAATGTTTATTCGAAAAGAGGAGTGAAATAAATGCTAATATAACTAATGTCTAATATAACTTTAATTTCTTTACGTAAAATGTTTACTACATCAGGTTTAAAACTATTTACGTTTTATAACATCCTTTTAGTCTACTATCCCTAACAGCCTGCAGAAAAGGCAATCCAATTGAGTATTTTGTGAATGCGAAGCGCCTATCGATCCACTAGAGGTGCCTAGCCAAGCCGCTAGATTCTAGAAATATTAAAGGGACTCGCCTAATTGTGCTACGATAGAGGCGAACCGAATCTTCCGCTAGAGTCATTCAATATGAGGGTGAATCCACTTTTAAGTGCACCTTGTTGCTATGGTTACGAAAAATTTGTCTTTCGGACAACCTAAGCATTTCTCTATGAAACAGTATGAAGATGTCACTTGGACAACGGGGACAGAGTAAACAACACAAAAAAGTTGATTCATCCATGAAAACATCCAACATGTTTTTTTTTTGCAGTTTGATGAGTAAAATCTTTGTTTTAATTTTTTGCTCCTGTTCACAACCTGGTATGCCTATCGGAAGTTTTAGTGGTGTACATTTCTTACTCCCGTAAGCAAAGTGTAAAACTGTGCTCATAGTACACCCTCAAATTTCTTTCATTAAAATCCGTGACCATGGGGCGGGCGCACGCCTTCGAACATTTCTATATGGAATGACACTAGTTATTTGAAGTATGAATAAAATATTTTACACGAGTCTCGTAATTATAATAACGCACAGCACATGAGTAGGCAACTTACTCCCGCCTGCCGCGTCCTGCTAACTGTCGGATAATTAGTAGTCGCATTTAACAGATCGTATATAATATCAAGCACCTCATCAAGTACGCGATAGCAAACTTGTAGCATCACTGTAGTATGTGCTTGTTAGCTAGGATAGTATCGAACGTTAAACACTATTTACTGGCTGACAAAGCGAAGCGTCTCCGTTTCAGCTTAGGCGAAAATGCTTTCATAGGTCCGAATTTTCGAATACTTATACTGCTGTTCTCTTGTATTTTTTATCTTGTGGATTTTTCAACCGATCCTCGTGAAGTTTTGTAACCAGTTTCAAAAATTTCGATTCAGTTTCCCGAAATTTTTCAAAATTGCACTGGTGTGGGAGTTGAAAAATAAAAGAGTAGATAGTTCATCCATTACGACACGAGTCACGTGGTCTACATCTACTACATAAATAAAATTTAAATTAAAAAGAAATCATTTTAATGAACCGTAATGCGATGCATAAACACTATTCTTAATTTCTAAACTTACCTAATACTTCTTCACAAGGTTGGCTAAGTGGTCGTCTGGATGGAGAAGTCTTTTGTTGAGGAAGATTTTGGGGCTGAGGCTTGAGCACATGCCCCGGGACTGCGCCCTCCTGCGGCGGCTCGCCTGGGACGCGCACCACCCACCAGTCGGCGCGAGCTTGCCATCCTTCCACTACTTCCACTTGCTGTCCTTTCGTGACTGATAGCTCGCCGGCACCGCCGGCTACGTGCTCCGCCACGACCCAGGTCATTTCTGGTCCAGCCTGCACAAAATAATAGGAAGTAATGAAATAATCATCCGTTATTTAAATTAACTGGCCACCAAAAAAATTATTTGGTCAGCATACAAACATTTTTCGGGCAATAAGTCAAAATCGGGCTGAAACCCTGCAAACAATTTACAAACGGTCATGATTAGGCGACCTATAAAAAATGGTTGGCAATATTTTACAACAAATCAGCAAGAATATAATTTCAAATAACAATAAGTTACGTTAAGAGGTCATAGAATTTTCCCATGCCCCCAAATTACGTTAAGTTTGCTAAGGCTAGTAACTATGGCAACGGATACAACTAAGGTCCAAACTTAACGTAACCGGGTTATACAAATCCGAGGTTTCGTTCTCGACTGGTTCCTCTTCCAAAACTCAATCAATCGTAACAAAAAATTTAAAGCTGAAAAGTAATCGTATATTCTGTGTCAGACCGTTTCGATTTTTGCGCAAATGATTAAAGAATATGTGTACTAGGTGTCCGGCGGGATTTTCTTTCCATTCATTTTCTAAAATTTCGTAATGATTGGTAATGTTTTGAAGGAGGAATCAGACGAAAACGAAACGTCGCACATAGGGGTATATGAGCGTAACAAGTGGACTAAAGTCGAAATAACAAAGTCTAGATTCCAATGAACTGTAATTAAGACAAATTGGCTGAGAAGTTCATGGATAATAGTATTATATTTATTTTTCGATTGAAGTTGACCGTATTTGACGACGCGTTTGGCTCGGTTTGTAGACACCTGCCTACTGAGCCGGCGGTCCCGGGTTCGAATCCCGGCCAGGGCAAATATTTGTGTGATGAACTCGATTTGTTCTTGGGTCATGGATGTTATCTATATATGTATTTATATATTATGTATATCGTCGTCTAGTACCCATAGTACAAGCTTTGCTTAGTTTGGGACTAGGTCGATTTGTGTATGTGTATGATTGTCCCATTGTCCCATAATGTCCCATTTGTCAATCGGATGTGATTTGAGTCTTTTGTTGTGCACGGTCCGAGCGCGCAGTAAAACGCAAGAAAATGTTCACTTTTAATATATTTTTTAAACATATACGCAAGTAGTTTTGTGGTAATGTCTGTACATCAAAATGATTTGCCGGGTATGTAAAGTCAGTATGTTATTCTTTAAAGATAAAGTCTAATTAATGTTGTATTTCACATTTGTAAAAATACCTTCCTGTACATTGAATTTATTGACTTGACTGTAATTCAAAAGTCCAAAAGTTATATTTCCGGATGTTCCCCAGCTGTGATTTATAACTTGTTTGATAGTACATTTTGTATTATTGGATATATAAATAACAACGCGTGCTTAAAAGTGCCAATTTGGTATTTATCTTCATTTTTTACAACAAGGTATTTTACCAAACAAAGTTAATTTTGCGTTCGTGAAATTTAATTCAATGATTTTAAACGATTCTTCGGGCGTGAGAACTGTGACAAGGGTATAAGTATTAACTCGATGAAGGACTGGCATGAGGTAACATTTCTAAAGAAACTGGATGCAGTAGAAAATAACAACTCTACCACATTCCCTCAAGAACAAAAAACTAATTTCTTTGCAATTTTTCGCGATAAAAGTCGGAACTTAAAACAAAATGGCGAGTCTCTATAAGGACAGAACAATTGTTTTAAAGAAAAAACCGGCCAAGTCCGAGTCGGACTCACGCACCGAGGGTTCCGTACAAACACTTTCCATCCCTAAGTGGTTAAGTTAAGTTTGCACCTGGTATGTATAGCGCCCCATATAAATTAGGTGCAAAGATAGGTATTAAAAAAAAACTACTTACTAGATCTCGTTCAAAACAATTTTCGTTGGTAGTTTTTATAGTAATGTACATCATATGTTTTTTTTTAGATTTTTTTTTCTTATTTTAGAAGTTAGAGGGGGGGACCAACTTTTTTCCACTTTGGAAGCGTCTGTCACGCAAACTATTCGGTTTAGAAAAAATATAGTTTAGAAAATTCGATATCATTTTTGAAGACCTATCCACAGATACCCCACACGTATGTGTTTGATGAAAAAAAAAATTTTGAGTTTCAGTTCTAAGTATGGGGAGCCCCCAATATTTATTATTATTTTTTTATTTTTGCATCAAAATCTTAATGCGGTTCACAGAATACATCTACCTACAAAGTTTCAACAGTATAGCTCTTATAGTTTCGGAAAAAAATGGCTGTGACATACGGACGGACAGACAGACATGACGAATCTATAAGGGTTCCGTTTTTTGCCATTTGGCTACGGAACCCTAAAAATGAGGAAGGGTTAAGAGAAACTTTGGAAATTCCACTCACTCGCAAGAGAGCTGTTGCTTCTTTGTTAGAGATATAGGTACTTACGTTATCAAAAAGAGGTAAACATATCTCGAATCCCGAGATATCACCAAACACAAAATTTCAATACATGGTCCTATTGTCATAAAGCATGCCCTTCTCCCTATATGATATTTATCAGAAGAGGCCTCAGGGGCCAGAAACAAGCAATTTAGAGAATTCAGGAGGAACTATGCAAGAACTTTCTCCAGGTGCCACTTACGTCAGATCCATTACTGAGAAACCTTTTAGCTTGCTCCAGATATGTTGATGATGCTGAATTTGATGCCAGATGTTTAAGATGGAAATGAATCAAACTGTGAGGAAGAATGGGACGCATCGTCTGTATGATGAGGGCAATGAATTATGTATACCTATAATGTACCTAAATATATAAACTTTTTTTAAGTATTTATATGGTATATATAACTACCCTAATTAAGAAAAAAATATGTCAAAAATGTCCAAAATAAAAAATCATAATATAGAAGCTATACTTCAATCAACAGGGCGCCAAAAAAATAAAAAATAAATTTGGTCCAATATTTTGGTTCAAATACCCGATTGCCCGATTTAGGCATGGTGTTAGGGTCATTGGATTCGTGTGGATCACGAAAATGTACTTATTATATACTGATGTTCATTTTATGAAAGATTAACTCTAAAAGTGGACACTTGTTTCAAGCTGTTTTTCAAGAGACAAGTGTTGTCATGGTTCTAATTTTCAAGGTAACATTTTTTTGTCAGCAGGTTTGTATCCTATTCATTTAACTTAGGGCCGATTGTTCAATCACCGGATAAAACATATCTGTCAGATAAATGTTTGCTGTCACTTTTCTTTTCTATGACGGGAGAAAAGGATAACGATAATTTTAACTGGCAGATAATTTTATCTGGTGATTGAAAAATCGGCGCTTAGTGGAAGATAAAGTAGTGCTTACAGGTTTATTAATTTTGACTAAATCCTGCTTATACATTTTTTTAAAAAGACATCTAATGTTAGCTTTGTGCTTTCATATAAAAAAACGGGTTTTCAACATTCAGTTGACAATCTACTTATGAGTACCTATGTCAAAATGTCTCGACCAATGTATATATCTTAAATAACGATAGCTTGTCGATTATTTTTTCCGGAGTCTAATATTACTATATCTCATATTGAAAATGAACCATGCATCGTCTATTTTTCCGACGTTAATTTAAATAATAACCTCAAAAATGGAAACAATGATATTATATTCAAAAGTTGTATTAAAAATACATCGAAATTTTTTGGTAAATTTATGTTCATAATTTTTCCATCATATTTTAGCAGACAAGTTCGTATTTATCGTGCTCTCTCCATTAACGAACGGTACCATGGGTACTGAATAGCTTCAGTCGTACCGTCGTAGGGGCAATATAAAAGTGGCTATTACGTAATTCCAATATTCGTTGAAGTTTTAATTATATTTAGAGTTTACTTATACAGCATTTTATGCAATCGTTGCACAATATAGGTTCTTAAAGCCTAGTACGAAATTTCAAGTCCTAATTGTGTAACTATTGCATACAATATTTTTTATACGAGCAAAACGCAGACAAACATTTATTACTCTAATCAACATTCCCCACTATGTATTTTTATTTTTGATGTACCTAAACCATTTTCGTTCAATTAAAACAGATCTCTTAAAAAAAACACGATCGTGATGGCCTTGGCCTTGGTCCCTCGTGATTGGTTAATTCAATTTTTGACAAGTAATTTCAACCAATTAGGAAACAACAGCGTGTTTTTTAAAGCTTTTATTTAACTTGCATGGTATGTTTAAAGTATGTTTGTTCGGGTGTAATCTTGCAACTCAATTTTGAAGCAGATATCGTTAACCGATTGAGCTGAAATTTTGCATACTTACTTAACTTTGATGACAATACAATAATATGGTACCATGGGGCTGATCTGATGATGGAGCCGGAAGGTGGCCATAGGAACTCTATAATAGAAAAAGCAATCCTACCGAGCTTGGGTTCTTTAGAATCGTCTCAGTGAGCATTTGATGGGTATCCAAAGAAAAGTACAGTCGGCTATAAAAGCTTGCCACTAAAATGTAATTTTTGACAGAAACTTATTATCTATATGCTGATATTCTCTTATTCAAATTCATTGAGTTGAGTAGAGAGTTCTCTTATGAAATATTAAAGTTCATAGAATTTCGGTACAGGTTTAAAAAGTGCGTTGTTGGGATTTTGTCTGTGAAATTATAATTGACACCGAAATCTCGAAAAAGAAGAATCCGAAAAAAAATGATTAAGCAGTAATACGACGAATGGCTTATAGGTATAATAGATTTATAAACAAGTTCTAAGATCCAGCCCATCTAGCATAGCCATGCTTCGCGATTCTTGTCGCTCGACATAGCGCTACTCGTCACACTCTCACATTACTGCACAGAAAGAGACAGGCAATTATCTCGCGCGAGAAATAGTCGCTTGTGACAATTGTGTTAGAGGTGCTAGTCATAAAGTCCATATTAATAGAAACGATAAATTTTAAGACCTGTGTGATTTTAAACTAAGAAAGATACTTCGCTAAATGGGATATCGATAAAAAACTTACTATAGATCAATGCTGATGAAAAAATATGACGTAAGATTAAGAAGAGTAAGTATCTAATCTAAATAAGAAAATACAGATCTGAAGGGAGAGATGTTTTGTATACACGGACGAAACATATGTGCATACATCTCATTTAACAGGGAAATGCTGGACGGTTCCACAGATAAAGAGTTAAACAGTTAGTCTCAAGAGGCCAACCACTTATTTATAGTACATGCAGGTAGTAACAAAGGATTTCTTCCGGGTGTTCTACTTATGTACAAGTCTACTGATGCAAAGTGCTACTATTTGATGTGATTTGTCGGCATAAACAACACTTTGCAGAATATGCTACAGATACGATTTTGTATCAACATGGACACACAGTGTTAAGGTTACCGCCATACCATCCCGACTTTAACCAGATTGAAAACACATATGAATCAAAAAGAAACATAGATGTTAATATGGCTACCATGATTAAATTTATTTAAAAATAATTAATATGATTGGCCCGGATGAATGGACGAAAGTTAGTGATCATCAATTAATATACCGCTTACAGAAACACTCAATGAATGATCACATTGATAGTTTGTAATTCACGTCGAAGAAAACACTGAAGATATCACGTCTGTGTGTGACTCAGATTGTGAAATGGAAAATGTTATATAGATCCAAATATTCCGTAGGTAATATTAATATTATACTGTTTTGTACAATACAGGTTGTATTTGAGATTAGGTTCTAATGTAATTTATCGAAAAACGTCTCGTCAAAAGTTTCGTTTCATGAAACTATTTATGAAACTGTTATTGGTTTGAAATGTTACAAAACAAACCTAACCTAATGGCTAAAAGGTTCAGAGACTACTCTCTGCCTCGGTCTCTGCCATCATCAGCATAGCTGGAGATAAGAGTGGCAGCATCTGTTCAGCGAGCAGATGCTGCCACTCTTATCTCCTTCTGATCTAAGGAGGCACAAAAAACTTTATCAGTGGCAATACCAGGCGGGAATTGCGAAATATTAAACATGGAGTTAATAGTACATGCAATGAAATATCCTCATAGCGTGCGTAAAACAGACTTCAAAGTGTCACGTTTCAGGCCGAACAACCCGAGAGAACTGTACAGGCAGTAATTATTTTTTAAACGTGCGTCTGCGTTCATGAACGGGCTAAACAGCTGAATTATGTTTTTTTGAGTGGTGTATTTTATTTTATTTTATTGCATATGTTTGACAAAAGCACTATACATGATTTAGCCGTGAAAAGGGCTTGCCGGGTGAGTAGGTATAAACGGATAGTGATACGAATATTTCCCGGCGTCTGCAGTAATGTACTTACTATTAATTTTAGCTGTTTTTGTACTTATTTTCGTTCAAATGTTTATTCAGTTTCTTTGTGTTACCGTTTTTATCGTTACATGAAATAAATTAACCTAATTAGCTTTTATACGGCGACTTAAGTATTTCAAAAGGACTTTAGGAAAAATGTGTGACAGGGCATAAGGTTTTTGACAGTACGAAGCATTCTACGAAACGTTTGTCGGCGCGAAACGGTGAGACCGAGACCTCCTTTTTGGTTAGAATAAATAAAAACACAGTTGAATATGATTATAGGCAAACTCCAGACAGCGATAACTATTGCACTTAATTGTTACATGCGCAAATGCAGCTAATTCACTGCACAGGTTGATGTGCGACTAAAAATTATCGATACATATAAGTAGTAGCTCGAAACCAATCGATGCATGGGAGCAATACATATAGATAAACAGATATGTCAATATTCGAGATAAGATTTGCGACCAATAAGTGCCTATACCAAAAGATAACGTTAAGCACAGATGCATAGTAGAACGAATAAAGTTCAGTTTTAACGATAATATAGCCCGGCATTCCTACAGGGGCTATAAGCATCACAGAAAAACAAAATAATGACTAGTTTTGAAATTCGCGATAACTTTGAGAGATATTTCAAAGCAATTATTTCTAGCCACGTTGAATACAAAACCGGTAGACTCGGTAGAGCTCGAAAACCTATTTTCAAATACTATTGACGTCACAAAGAGAAAGTTTGAATTGGGGAAAGGTAAATTGCTGGAATACCATTTACGAAGCAAAACAAAGCTCATGCTTTGATTTGCTTGTTTGTGCTAAAAAGACGATTCGGCAAAGAAAGCGTTTCCCTAAAATGGAACTTCATGAAAGTATGCCGTTTAGTTATTGCAACCATAATGTTCACCTTATTTGTGGGGTTTGGTAAATAAATAAATAAGCCGAGTTTACTTTGACATCCTGAATAGGAATAAATCATTCGTTATATTTAGAAAAAAATATACACCATATTTAATGGAATGAAAAACACTAAATTCAAAAATTCCAAGATTTTGAATTAGGTCGCCAAAGGGTGCGTGTATCTACAGTAAGTTAAGTACACGCAAGAGGTTAAAGATGTTTGCATCTAAAATATATCATTTGATTATAACATTTCTGGACAGTTTCACTTCAATTGCTTCCTAAACAGCAAGCGAAGTAGAATTGGGGTTTCCCGTTTCTTAAAAACTCTGATACATATTTAATGTGTATCGGCAACTATTGAGAATCAGGAAATATATTAAGACCTAAATTCGAATTTACGCTGCCTTGCTATACTTAAAACTAGAAATCATGTCAACAACCATAGTATATAAACTATAACAACAAATCGACGAACTTACATAACTTAGGGCTCTCAAGCAATATTTTAATAATATGTGATCGATCGCTTGAGCCGCGCCTTCCATTTGCATTTGCGTATCTGATATACAACGTATCGTACGAACTCACACATGATACATTTATACGTATAACTAAGTACCCAAATGGTGCCGGCCGGATAAGTCTATGGCAATGTACCTATTAATTGCTAATTGTAGGTTAAAGTTTTCCTTATTTTTATCATTTATTGACCGTATGGTCTGGAAAGAAATTTAGAGCAGGGGACAGTTTATCACTGTGTAGCATTATTTCGGTAGGTACTGTTCTCATTCGTTACTACCGAAAATAATGTATATTAGGACTGTAGTAACACACAACCACAAATTAACTATTGAACTATCCATAGACAAGAATGTCGTGCTAACTTTAAATACTCTAAAAGTCTCGCTACCTTGACACCACGAGGTTACAAACAATGTTTGCCTTTCATTATCTTTATCATGAAAATAAAGTGGTTTACAAAAAATACACACAAATTTAGAGGTTTGTATCGCTCACCAGGAAGTGACAATTACCTACCTTAATTTAATGTGTATCCACACCACTGCATCCTAGCATAGATTAAGATCAATTCAAATATTCACTTTGGGATGACGGTTTGCTTACGTAATATTTTTATTTGAATCACATGCAGTGCAGTTGTAAGTTTGAAAACAATGTAGGCTGATATGATGATGGATGTCATAAGACGACGTAACTCACTCACATGATATTGCCTTAGCAATTGAGGATTATGTGAAAAAGTACAGGAGGAGAAAAGGTTTGTTTTAAAAATATAGAACCACTTTTGGAACCGGGATTGCGGGACATCTGAAGATGTTTATATTTAATTGACTACGATAAAAAGTAGGATTACGCGGATGATAATTTTAAGAGATATTTCAAAGATGTAAATCGTAATTAGTTATATTAAGTCGTAACTCTCTCAATTCCTACCTAATAATTAGACATAATAACATCAAGCATATTTCCCAAAATTCCGTGAATAGTTATTGTTATTATAAGTAGGAAAATCAATCGCCGCGAGCATTATTCGCGGATATAAACAACTATATTGAGTTATATATTTACCAAATTTCTAGAAAATATTTCTATAATTGTAAAAACTTTTTAAACTCACGTAAAAATTGTCAGGAACGGCCCGACATCTTTCGAACTTATATGGAGCTCTTCATCAGGGACAGCTATCTATACCTACTGCTACGCGTATCACGGTCCATTTTACATTTACATTTTTGAGTGAGTTTAAACCGTTCTTTATTATTATTATTATTAAAGATGTCGCAGATATTTTTTATAATATAAATAATTTCTATATTTAGCTATACTTGGGGGGCGGGTAACTAACAAAAATGAGTACTTTAAAAGTCCCCAATTTAAGCCTCAGGCAGGCTGTCAGACGACTTTCTTTCTAAATAGGAAACTTTTCCGGATCATTTAATCTGTTGCAGGTATTACAGATATTGTTTTATATAAAATAGTCATGATGGGGCAAATATGAAATCCTAACGTCTATTGACAATATCGTTAATATTTTATGTGATAAGGAATTAATGACCCCGGAAATATTTATATTAATATCGCATTTACGCCTAGGTTAACTTTTCTTTTAGGACGATCTGCATGAAACGTCTGTAATAGGTAAGTACGCTTCCTACTATCCGTAGGAAATATCTGCTGAATTACAATACTTCCAGAAGTGATAATACGCGCCTCTGGGAGTATACTTCAGAATAAATCATTTTTTCTACTCCAGTACTTTTTTCTATCATTTATATAGTTACTAACTAATATAAAGACATAAATTATCAAAGTCCGTAAAAGTCTTTACTCTATTGCCCAAAAAAACACTGCTTAACGATGTTATAATGTCGCCAAAAAAAGCATCACTTAGTACCACAGATTACAAGATAAACAGCTGAATTCACACAATTTGCAATTTAAAAAAAAAACTTATTGTACTAATACTAAGGCATTGCTGCCAACTAAAAAAAAAGTTTTATCTTCAGTGCATGGATGTTTACAGTCTGTTTGATATTAACAAACATTTGACAGTTCTCTGTTGATGTTTGTAGTGATGTAGCAAAAACATATTGTTTGCCAAACCTAACGATTATGAATGGTTGATCAAATCGATTTTATCGACGAACTTTTTTTCAAACCTGAATATATTTTTGTTTATTTTGTGTAAATCAATATTTTTTTTGAGCTACGAGCCGCCGGATTCACTGGAGCTTTCTATGTAAAGTAAAAGTAGGTTTTATTGACTTATTGTTCTTTCTTTAGGTTATAAACTTATCGATTTAATCGATTTCTACCAATTTACAGAAATAGCATATGAATCTAAACGCAAGATTTAGTCACAACACAACTTTAAAAAAAAATAAGACGTAGTACGTAACTGTTTGAGTAATGATTTATTTTCGTTAAATACTTCAACACCGTGATAAGAAAAAATATAACATGAACTCAATAGTATCAAATAGACAGTGAAAAACGTTTATAGATACTTGAAAAACCACTATGTCATTACTTGTTTTTTTTAATGAAATTCAATGTGTCGCGCAGATTTACGTTATATGGGCCCTGTGATGTGACAAATGTTTGTTATAATATCAAACAGACTGTAGTATACCGTTATGTATAAGTTCATATTTTTTTGACAGATGTTTAGTATAGTGAACGTATACCTTTATGTATAAATTCATATTTTTTTGACAGATGGACGTCAATAAAAAGAAGGTTTAACAGTGACTATTTTTTTTTAATTTTGTTGATTCCGAGCGGGAACATGTTATTATTTTCTTTGTTGTTTATTTGCATTTTATTTTTGAAAGGTCGAGTCGTAGAAAAAGTATTGTATGCAACGTTGTATAAGTAGGTCAAAAAACGCTCATGGCATCTTTCTTACGATGTTTGCTACGCTCACATCGTAACCCATGCCACTCGCGTTTTTTTTTGCCCCCTCTTATACAACGGTTGCATACAATACTATAAAAGTTCATTTTTTTAGAGAAAATTAGGAAAACAACTTTGGTACGTAAGTACACCCTGTCAATGAGCTACTGAGGCATCTTTGATTTTATTTTTGGAACCTCGTGATACAACCTGTCACTACTGAATAAAAAAACGTTTTTCATTTTTGATAACTCTTGTAATTATATTTAGGTTTAAAACTATCGTGTTGAGTTTTAACTTGCTAATATTTATTGATAATTAATTAATTATGTATTAATTAACCATGGTTAGTTGTTACTTTACATCTACCTACGAGGGTGAATCAAAAAGTTCTTAGAAATGCATGGTGGTAAAACCTTTTTAAATGTAGTTTATTTTTATTTTATTTTAGCTGTCCTTATGACATAATATGACGTCAAATTTTATTTGATTACGCGTACCAATTACACATAATTAATTATTTTGTGAAGCAAATCGCTCAAAATCTGTCATAGTGGACAAAGATTAGCTACGTGCCGTGATTAAGTATCTGTGTTTGAAAAAAATGTCCTCTAAGGAAATTCATTTGGATATTCAGCAGAATATAGGTACTAATGCTGTACCATATTCCACGGTTGCTTACTGGGTTGCCGAATTTAAGAGAGGTAGGCCCAACTGCGAAGATGACCCTCGCCCCGTCCGGCCTTCCACCTCTGTTGCTGATGACAACGTGGCGAGAATCGAAAAATTGGTATTGGAAGAGAGAAGAATTAGCATCAAACAGTTAGCAGAGATCCTACGCATTTCTTTTGACAGCATGCAATCCATATTGACGGACGTTTTGGGGTTTAAAAAAGTTTCGCTAATATGGGTTCCGCGAATGTTAACTGAGGTAAACAAAGAACAGCGTGTGGAGGTTTCGAAGCAGAATCTCGAAATCATGAAACGTGACCCGGATACGTTTTTTCGCCGATTTGTAACCCTGGACAAAGCATGGGTCCACCATTTTGATCCCGAAGCAAACAACCAAAGCATGTCCTGGAAACGACCATCTTCTCCACCTGTTAAAAAAAATCGAGTTTTTCCGACGGCGGGCCAAATTAGGGCCTCTATATTCTAGGATGCGGAAGGAATCCTGTTTATTGACAACCTGCCGAAAGGAAAAACTATTACAGGTTCCTATTATAAAGAATTAATCCCGAAAGTGCGGTAAGCGATCATAGAAAATCGCCTGGGAAAATGGTCTACAGGCGTACTGTTTCACCACGACAACGCCCCAATTCATCGCTCACAATTGGCACTCACTGCGATCCGCCAAGCTGGCTTCAAGCTGCTCGACCACCCGCCATATTCTCCGGACTAAGCTCCTAGTGATTTTCACCTATTCCCGAAATTAAAGGAACATATCTGCGGAATTAAATTTCGAGATGATAATGCCATAGTCGGTGCTGTAGAGGAACTTTTCGAGTCCCAAGGAAAATCTTTTTTTACGATGGAATAAAAAAAATTTTAAAAGAATACTTAAAGTGCATAAAATAAAAAGGAGACAATGTAGAAAAATAAAAAATAAAAAAACTATTTTCTTTTGTATTTCACCCTTATTCTAAGAACTTTTTGATTTACCCTCGTACTACTTAACTGTTTTCCGCCATTTTAAGACAAGCAACGATTTTCACTTGTCAGTAAGTAAGTGTTAAACACCTAACACCTTGTCAGTTTAATGCACAATCTGATGATGAGAGGGCCGAATTCTTATTTAATAATGTTGATGAGTATATAATACTGCTGGGCCTCCCCTCTTTATTATATTATTTGCCAGACGTCTCAGGAAAGTGGATGCTCTTGCCATGTGTCCTGGAATGCGTCTAGGTCAACCCGACATCTCCTTCTCGGTCTGCATTTGCTTCGGAGGACTGCGAAATCCACACTCAGAGTCAGCGCATACTACAACTAGGCAGTTGCGTTGATACCAAGTAGAAGTCCTTTCCTTTAAATACGACTGTAACTTTCCTTTATCAAATGTATAACGGGTGGTCAAAAAGTAATAAGAACAACTATAAAATTAAGATTATGTATTTCGGTCGGAAGGTTCGCGAGGAAGAAAAAGTAACAACTTTTTTTAGCTTTAGCGCCATTAGGTAAAACATAACTACTAACGTGAAATATATTTAGATTTTTTACAACAACAGACACCATTGAAGAGGAATGTTATCCTACATACCTAAGCGTCATCATGGAACACAACCTCTTCCAGGCTTTCTGGATGCTTCGATCGATTTCCTTGGACTGCCTGTCGTCTAAGGATGCTAACAAATTGGCAGACCCAAATTCAGTTTTGGTAGTTACACATTTTAAAGAGCATTAAACATCGTTGGGCTATGTGGCGGGCCGATATCCGCAGAGCAGTTCGCTCTAACTGAAAAGCGGCAGGCATAATAAATGTTTGTATTGTACGCAAGCCTTAGGTTATTATTACTTTATGATACTAAATTAGCTGACAGTACCTACAATAATAATAAACTCAGTGCCAAGAACGTGAATTTTATCAGATGGATCTTGTGGTTACGTGAATAGGTACTACTCACCATTGTAAACAACGTTCTGGTGTTTAAAAATCCACGTTCACCGGACTTCATGCGATGTATTCAGCCTTGGTAAGATATTTCCATCTGGATTGTTTATGTAATTTACTAATTTACAATGACGTTCATTCATTCGTTCGTCTTGATTGCGGTTGGATGTCAAATAGTATATTGATGGAAAATGAATATATTGAATATCTATTATGTTTTATTTATTTTAATAATGATTCTTATTTGATACTCATACTCCTAGACACTTATAAGATGTTCAGCCCCTTATTAGTAGTTAATATTTATATCACTCAAGAGCCTCCTATCCGTATTAGAAATAATTAAGAGGTTTTTAATCCCTATTTGCAAACTGCTAGTGTATAATACCTGCGTGTCCTTTGTGTTTATTTTGTACCAGCTGCATGCACCAAGGGCACTCAAGGGTTCGCTAACAATTATTCCATTGTTGCATTCCTTTGGTTTATTGGCCCAGGGAAATACTCAAGTGGAAAGCGCGCTTTATATTAAACCTATTCACGGTCCTAATATTTGGACCTTATGTATTGGAGACAATTATCGTCAGGCACGTAACGTTATCCTGATACTATCATTCCGGGAGCTTCTTCTGCACTGCGAAATACTACGACTTACGTTAGCGTAAGCCACAGGTCTAATGTTAAAAACATTGACTCTTATGTTTGTAATGAATGACAATTGCATGTATTGAGTGATAAGGAACCATTATTTGGAAATTCATGCATAGCAAGTTTCCGTATCTTCATACCTAAGTACTCGTATGCGTAATGAAATGATAATGTGTACAAATAGGTGCCCAGAGGTATTTTCATTATTTTAATCATCTATCTTTGTCGCTTTTTAAAAGTTTGTCTATCTGTACTTTGTTGCATGACAAATACTACCTGTCACTGTCCTTTCAATACCGAACAGCAGCCAGTAAGATCACCTGCGTGGATCACCTAGATGTTCCTTTCTCCGATCTTAGCGGACAGGTTTATGGGTCATACACAGTTCAAAAAACAAAAGTCGTCCCTCCTGTGGTCAAAAGTTAAGAGCTTGTATGAATCTAGGTTATATTGCTGTTACATCGGATTATAGATGAGGGAACGTTCTTTATTCTTATATGAGTTTAATCAGAAAATAAGGCCCTGGTATCCTTATATTCGCTTATGTCCACAGGAAAGACTTGAACCTAAGTCTGTGTATGACCCTTATATCCAGTAGGATACACCTGAGTTTACAAATGTTTCTTTGAATGATTCTAGTGGAACGTCATGTCCAGTGAGATCACCCATATGATCTTAATGGATGCCATGCAATACCGTGCGAGCAAGACCAGTGATCATCGCTAGCCTATCTGGTGCTTACTTGCCAGGAAGAGGCTAAGCTTCTAATTAACGATAAACAGAACCGTCATAGCCCCCGGCCTTTTATTGCTGACATTTTTTTATGATGTTGTATGAATAAAAATAATCAAGAGGTTTAACCAATGGTTTGATTGATTGATTGATTGATTGATTGACAATAACTACAAATAATTGTGCCAATTCACAAAACAAACTTGTTTAGATAATACATAATAAGTAATATTAATTTTGTTCACAAAACTAAGTAAAACATTACATAATAAACACGACATCAATTATCGTCATTATTGTCTTTATTCAACAAAATAGATGAAGTGCACAATGGAAGAATGAAATGTAACAGTGCTTTTTTTACATAACAAAGTAGGTACATATACAATAGCTAAATCACAAATTAATTCTTGACTAAAAATTATGTTTACATTAATTACGCCATGCGTTTCGCTGTAAACAACGATGGCGTTACAAAACAGTTAAAGATACATACAGATATGTTTATAATTGAAACGTTGACGAAATGATATTCATCACAATAGCCAACATTTCTACTACTAAACAGCCATTTGTTCTACACGGAGAAAACTGCGACAGCGTACGTATATGTTTTCTTTAATATCAAATCCAATGCAGCGCAAGAATATAAG
The DNA here is from genome assembly GCA_947623375.1 of Apotomis capreana. Lineage (NCBI taxonomy): Eukaryota > Metazoa > Arthropoda > Insecta > Lepidoptera > Tortricidae > Apotomis > Apotomis capreana. Next base: position 36,720,753 of record OX392498.1, on the reverse strand, counting down.
TCAGTCGCAGACGCAGGCGCGTACGACTGCAGGCGGCATCTGTGCACGCATCCATCGCGTTGCATTCACCTGTCGATGGCGGTTGCCTTTGAGCAGGCGCGCGTGGAAGGATCCCGGCGTGTCGATGGTGTGTTGTCGGGATAGAGCCGCATGAGGGACACTGACAGAGCTTTGCCGAAACCATGGTAAAGATATCTTTCGCCGGCTCTTGTGTTGTTTAGAGTGAGCGAGCCCGACCGGTGGCGGGGTGGTTCCCATCGCGGCACACGTGCGCTATGCGCGGCGCGCGGCGGCGCGGACGGCCGGCCGCGGGCGCGCGGGCTTCAAGCGGATGCGACGCCGCCTCCGTCCGGTGCGGCGCGCGGCGCTTTCACCACTGACGCCGCGCGCCGCCGCCCTCCGCTCCCGCCTGTTCGCTCAACATCGCGGGCCCGCTCACTACGCAGCCTCCGTATCGAGCTACACTTCCCGAATTTGTTTCACGCGCGAAATGAAGGCTCGGTGGTGTGAAGGACGCGCGCAATCCTCTCGCAGGAACACGCTAACGCCGCAGTTGGTTAAACAGCGGTAACACCGAGATGTACCGGTTAGCACCCGCCGACCGTAGCGAACTAAATCACTTTCAAGGGCACGGGGTCGAACAACTACGGTTATGATTATGACGCTGTTATGTATGTTAATTACAGAAAATCATCATTGTCTTCACTGTATTATAGTAGGTACACAAAATAATAAGTGTAAGAAATACCTATTGACCGGCCGGACTAACTGCTGATACCCATAGAGCAAGAAATTTTAATATATGGAACTGGGCTGCGAAGTATTTTGCTTCAGTCTTGAGTTTATTAGTTCATCGAAATGTGAGATTTTATTTCCCATATTTACAATATTTTAAATGGCTTTCGTATTTTTTACTAACTCTGATACCTAACTGTTTAGGACAAAATGCCTAGGCAGCAGGCACATCTGTTATAAAGAAATTGACAAAATTCACGCAGAAAACTGTTTTTTTTTTTACTTATTTTCAAATGCTCGTAATGAAAGAATGAAATAGCTATGTTACTATCTAGAACTCAGGAAAAAGTTGGTTGAAATTATTAATATATTTGTCATAATATGATAAAAATCATTTTAAAATGTATAAATCCTCTTAACGTAACTGATACAAAACGAGGCGGTGGCATATTGGCCAAAAACGGACGTCTAGTACCTACCTACGCAAATTTTCGCAAAAATCGAAACGGTCCGAGGTCCGACTCAGAACATTTTCTTACTATTCAGTACTTAAACTTTCGTAAAGATTGGCTAAATATTGGAGAAGGAAACAGACGACCTTATATAGAAAAAGCCGGCCAAGTGCGAGTCGGACTCGCGCACCGAGGATTCCGTACAAACACTTTCCATCCCTAGGTGGTTAAGTTAAGTTTGCACCTGGTATGTATATAGCGCCCCATATAAATTAGGTGCAAAGTTAGGTATTAAAAAAACTACTTACTAGATCTCGTTCAAAACAATTTTCTTTGGTAGTTTTTATAGTAATGTACATCATATGGTTTTTTTAGATTTTTCATTTTCTTATTTTAGAAGTTAGAGGGGGGGGGGGGGGGGACCAACTTTTTTCCACTTTGGAAGCGTCTGTCACGCAAACTATTCGGTTTAGAAAAAAAATATTTTAGAAACCTCGATCATTTTTGAAGACCTATCCATAGATGTAACGTACAAACACGTATGTGTATGATGAAAAAAAAATTTTTGAGTTTCAGTTCTAAGTATGGGGAGCCCCCAATATTTATTATTATTTTTTTATTTTTGCATCAAAATCTTAATGCGGTTCACAGAATACATCTAGCCACCAAGTTTCAACAGTATAGCTCTTATAGTTTCGGAAAAAAATGGCTGTGACATACGGACGGACAGACGGACAGACAGACAGACAGACATGACGAATCTATAAGGGTTCCGTTTTTTGCCATTTGGCTACGGAACCCTAAAAATGAGTTGTGGTATTTCCTCTTAAGTACCTCTACATTCCAACAGCAGGAGTACATTATTGTGATACTTCTCCCGAGTGCTTCAAGTACTAAAGGTTGAACTTGAAACGTCCCTCCCTAGCCCGCTTGAACTCGCCAGTACTTAGGTCATTGAAGTTCCATGTGGAGACGAACACACTGCCAAGGTTAAATGGAGGCGTCGAGGACCGGTGAGTTTCACTTACTATCTGAGCCCTTTTATAGTATTTAAGCGTTAGATATGTATGTGGGATTAATGCTGATAGAGCACCTATAAGGAGCTGGCTGATAGACGATTAATGCTAGTTCGAAAAAAATTAAATAAGGAATGTGTTAAGGGCCTCCTAAACGGGCCATGTTTTGCTGCAATTGGTGGCCCGGCCATTATTTGCATCTTGCTCTTGCGAAGGGTGTTAGAGAGGGACTGCCATAGTAGCCGGCCACAAATTGCAGCAAAACATGGCCCGTATGATAGAAAGTGTCAGACGATAGAATGATTTAGTTGAGGACGGATGAAGATTTATATTATACTTGTAAATATGTAAATAAAAGACGTTAAGAACATCTAGTGCGTTTCCCTGCCCCGTTCTCACATGTCTCTCGGGATGAAAACATAGCAGAGACCGTATTTTATTTACAAATTATTTACTAATGGTACTTTAATGTCGTTTCAAAATGCGTTGCGCTGCCCTATTTACCCTTTCAAGATACTAATGCAATTTAAACGTTAGGTCTGGTGCACGCTCAACCGCCTGAGAACGGGAGTTGGTAACTGCAACCAACTACGAAAAAGATGGGGCTGGACCGAGGACGAAGGCTGCGAATGCGGATGCCCAGAGCAGACTGTACGCCATATTGTCTTGGAATGCCCACTAACTAGATTCGCAGGTCAGGTGGAAGATCTTAAAGACCTAACAAGCGAAGCTGTTAATTTCCTCGCAAATTGTAAATTTAAATTATAACAAATTATAAGTAAGCACGCAGTGTAAATTTTACGCCATACGATAAATAAATAAATATGCACCCCGGAATAATGGTCTATTTAGTCTCGTTTCATGTTAATAAAATAACGTACCGGACGAGCAATATATAATCTCACAGTTTTGATCCTGTTATAACATGTCATGTTAGGTACTTATAGTTATGATGTTGAAGTAAACAATGCTAAGTTAAAACCAACAGAAATATACGTTTTTAGTTACAGAGATATACTAGTCAAGATATCTACCTACAACCTTTATTATTCCTAGGAACTTTCCATTGCTTTCGTGTCAAGGATAAATATTCATAGTCTGCCACACGCTTGTTATACAGTACATATGGAGCGGCAAACATCGCCCAGCGGCCGACTGTACTGTACAGTTTAATCAATGACAGTGTATTCACGACGATGCAATACGCTCGAGAACATGAAATATTCAGTAGCTCCCAGTTATTAACCCTATAAAGGTTAAAGTTATGCCTATCGCAATTATTGTGATAACGTAATAGTAGTTTATGCAACTGATACATAATGAGAGGCATTAAAACACGAGTGTGGTTTTATGAAACGAGCGTCAGCGAGTTTCATAATAGGATCACACGAGTGTATTAAGGCCTAATTATGTACAGTTGTATACACTACTTTATCTACACACATATCATAAGTACTCTAAGATGGGTTCAGAAGCCATAAGGAAATGACCGGCACCACTAGTGCTACCTGTAAAATATCTAAAAACGACATATACTAATGCAGTAAGAAATCAATCTGAACAAATACATAAACAGATTATTTATTGTAATAGTTGTAATTTACATTTACATTGAAACAATATTTTCAACTAAAATGTGAATTACAATAAACTTTTCTCAATTCTACTTTCGTAACAGCAAAGAACCAACAAACAAATGACAACAATAATGGCGGCAATTCGGACCTCCGTCAAGACGAATGTTTTTTTTTTCTAAATCATATACCTACAAACGAATGTATCCATATTCTCATGTCACTCGAGATCAAATGTCGTGCGGTTTTTATAAAAAAACATACTGAATTGACGTTTCGTATCGATAACAATATTAATATCTATGGATACTAGAATAGAGACCTACTTCAGTTTTGACAGCTGTTCCAAATTTAAACTCATAACCTTACAAAAATTGATAGCGTTATAACATTACAGTACAAATTTTACCTACTGCCACAGATAAGAAAGTTCTCATAGTAAAATTGGTTGTAGTAATGCTGGTCATTTCCTACGGTTTCTGAACGCATTTTGGAGCACTAATGATATGTGCGTAGATAAAATACAATTACATTTCTTGCAACAGTTCAACAGTTGGGTAAAATATAGGTTCTTGGTGGGAAAAGACGGTCCAAGGAGTTACCTGTGATATCTATACTATTATAAAATCCTAGATTTGTATTGAAAATGTGTGTTTATGGAGGGGTCTTGAGATCAGGAAAAATCTTAATAGCGTGTTGCAGGATCGTCTTTTGCTTTGTATAGACGCGCAGCTTTTTGCCAGCCTGGCGCCATCTGTTTTCATGATTTCCTTTGTCCTCGCATCACGCCGCGGCGCGCCGATACGCGCTAGCACAAAAATGTTAACCAATTTCGGTACAGGGATAGCTGAATATCCAAAGATGGTTATATAGGATACTTTTTACCCGACTACGGTATAAAAAAATTGGGCAAGTGCGAGCCCGACTCGCGCATGAAGGGTTCCGTACCTATACATATATATATAATCTATAACAAGTTTGTTGTATGGGAGCCCCCCTTCAATATTTATTTAATTTTATTTTTAGTATTTGTTGTTATAGCGGCAATAGAAATACATCATATGTGAAAATTTCAACTGTCTAGCTATCACCATTGTTGAGATACAGCCTGGTGACAGACAGACAGACGGACGGACGGACGGACGGACAGCGAAGTCTCAGTAATAGGGTCCCGATTTTACCCTTTGGGTACGGAACCCTAAAAATACGCATACGAAGTTGCGAGCACCTCCTAGTATCTATATATATATACGGATTTGTCCTGACTGACTGACATATCAACGCAGAGCCAAAACTACTGAACTTAGAACTTTGAAAATTCTACAGTAGGTCAAGTATATTATGTAGGCAAGGAATAAGAAGGGATATTTCAAAACTCATCCCCTGAGGGGTTAAATTGGGGTTGAAAGTTTGTTTGGAAAATGCGTAATTTTTGAGTAAGAGTCTTAATACTTTGCATACAGACTTTAAATTTAGAATGAAGAAAAGTAATTTCAGCATTTTTGAAAATTCATCCTGAAAAGGGGTCTAATTGGGGTTGAAATTTTGTATGAGAAAAATGACAGTTTTTGAGTAAGAGCGATTATATTTCGTTATATATATATACGGATTTGTCCTGACTGACTGGACATATCAACGCAGAGCCAAAACTACTGAACTTAGAACTTTGAAAATTCTACAGTAGGTCAAGTATATTATGTAGGCAAGGAATAAGAAGGGATATTTCAAAACTCATCCCCTGAGGGGTTAAATTGGGGTTGAAAGTTTGTTTGGAAAATGCGTAATTTTTGAGTAAGAGTCTTAATACTTTGCATACAGACTTTAAATTTAGAATGAAGAAAAGTAATTTCAGCATTTTTGAAAATTCATCCTGAAAAGGGGTCTAATTGGGGTTGAAATTTTGTATGAGAAAAATGACAGTTTTTGAGTAAGAGCGATTATATTTCGTAATTAGGCCGTGCATTAAAAAATATTAAAACTAATTTTAGCATTTTTTTAAATTCAGCCCCTAAATTGTTCAAAATAAAGATTAAAGTTTGTATAAGAAACCTAGCATTCTTTGAGTATGAGGTATATTTTGGGGGTATGGACTCTTACTCTTATAATCGGACAAGTCCTGACTGACTGACTGACTGACTGACTGACTGACTCACTCATCAAAGTAGAGCCGAAACTACTGAACCTAGGAACTTCAAATTTCTAGAATAGATCAAGTATACGATGCAAGCAAGCACTAAGAAGGGATTTTTCGAAACTCATCCCTTAAGGGTGACAAATCGGGGTTGAAAGTTTGTATGAAACTTACGTAATTTTTGAGTTAGAGTTATAAAACTTTGTGTATAGATTTTGGATCTAAAAAGAAGAAAACTTATTTCAGGATTTTTGAAAACTCTTTCTTTAAAGGGGTTAAATAGGGGGTGAAAGTTTGTATGAGGAACTTGGAATTATTTGAGTAAGAGTGGTACCTAATATTTCGTGTAAAGCTCTTTCTATACAAAGTAAGATGACAAGTTTCAGCATTTTTGGAAATTCATCCCCGAAAGGGGTTAAATGCACAATGAAACTTTATAAGAAAAACGTGGTCAATTTGAGTAAGGGGTGAATTCTTTTACGTGTAGACTGATCATCCAAAACTGAAAACACGTATTTCAGCGTTTTTGAAAATTCTACCCCTAATGGGGTAAAGAGGGAGGTGAAAGCTTCTATGAAGAGCTTGGGATTCTTTGAGTAGGAGTGGTAATATTTCGTGGACAGGTTCTTATTTGCAAAGTATGAAAACAAGTTTCAGCATTCTTTGAAATTCATCTCCGAAAGGGGTTAAATGGACAGTGGAACTTTCTTGGCAAACGGGGTTTTTTGAGTATGGGGTGCATTCTTTTGCGTGTAGACCCTTCATTAAAAACTGTGAATATTGATTTCAGCGTTTTTGAAAGTTAAACCCCAAATGGGGTAAAGTGGGAGGTGAAAATTTGTATGAAGAGCTTGGGATTCTTTGAGTAGGAGTGGTAATATTTCGTGTATAGGTTCTTCTATGCAAAGTAAGAAGAGGAGTTTCAGCATTTTTGGAAATTCATCCCCGAAAGGGGTGAAATGGATAGTGAAAATTTATTTGAAAATAGAGCCGTTTTGAGGAAGAGGTGCATTATCTTGTGTGTACACTGATCAATGATCATCAAAAACTAAGAACATGTGTTTCAGCGTTTTTGAAAATTCAACCCCTCATGGGGTAAAGAGGAAGGTTAGTTTCAATGAAGACCTTGAGTTTCTTTGAGTAACATTACGTGTAAAGATTCTTCTATACAAAGTAAGAAAACTAGTTTCAGCATATTTGGAAATTCATCCCCGAAAGGGGTTAAATGGAAATAGAACTTTGTATGAGAATCGGGCCTTTTTTGAGAGGTGCACTATTTTGCGGGTAGACTCTTCATCAAAAACTGAGCATATTGATTTCAGCGTTTTTGAAAATTCAACCCCTAACGGGATACGCTGAGAGGTGACAGTTTGTATACAGAGCTTGGATTTTTTTTAGTAAGAGTGATAATATTTCGGGCATAAGTTAATCATTACAAACAACTTTTCACCATAAATTAAGTTAAAAAGTAAGAGATGCATTTTTTAATATTCATCCCCTAAGCATGTGAAATTGAAGGTGACAACATTTTTAGTGAATATTCTTTTTATTCATAACCTGAATTAAATAAATATTTTTTTAGTGGATATGTAGAATATTCACTAAGAATTGAGAAAATAAACTTAAGTTTTTTATGGAAATTCATCTCCAAAATGGGTCTAATGGGAGGCGAAAGTTTGGATGAGAAAAGATGAGATTGTTTTCGTAAGTCTGGTCATATTCCGTGTGTCAAAATACTACTTTCAGAAATTGTTGAAATGTACGAGTATTGTCTGAGTAAAGGGGGAAGATGAAAGTTCTTGTGAGGAATATTTTCGTGTATAAACTCTGTATTCATTTTTGGAAAGTTATCTCCTGAAGAGGTTAAACATTTTATATGCAAAACGTAGGATTGAGTGATAAAACTTCAAGTGATAAAACTCCACTCAAAAGGAAAAACGCAACCCTCAAAGGATCACTTAGTTGTCTGTCCGTCTATCGAATAAAATGGAAATCAATACCATATAAGTACTCAGGGCTGTAATCCTTTGAAGTCGTTAAAAAACCAAACTTTAAGTTATAAGGTAAAAACGCTGTTTACCTATGCCACAACAAACGTCGATACTCTCAAGGGAATCAAATTTTATAATGTACTTAGGTATTTTCAGTTGAACTAAAACTATGAACTTGGCAAGTAATAACGTGTCTTACTCTCTTACTACAAGTACTTAATAGGGAGTAATCTGAAACTATACATTACTAATTAAATGAAAAAGTAGACTGTATTTAAAGTACGTAAAACAGTTTTCCAACGGTGACGTTTACTTTGCCACTTAGTATATTTTATTTTTTCCTTAGTAATGTCGTAATGTGCAGTGATTTCATAGTTCGCAAGGAACCCTCTGTGCGCGAGTCCGACTCGCAGTTGACCGTCTATTTGTATTAACTGAGAATACTGATTTAAACGTTAGAGGAAATTCCTATCCTTAAGAGGCCTTATTCCTTTTAAAACTTATTATTTCATATTATGACAAATATATTCATAATTTCAACCAACTTTTTGAAGTAAATAATACTTTTCCCCGAGTTCTAGGTAGTACCATAGTTATTTCATGCTTTCATTGCGTGCAGTCGACTTATTTAAGTTGAAAAAACTAATTTTCCCCGTGAATTTTGTCAATTTCGTTTTTGAAACAAAAATTATTACTGAAAAACTCAAACTGTAGGTTTCAAATATATACCAATAAATCCCAATAAGCTGTTCTAGGTAGTAACATCAATAATATGTTAAGAAACATGTTTTATCATAGCGAAAAATGTCTAAAACAATCAGCATTTTAAAAGGAATAAGGCCTTTTAAGGTGATTAAACTTTTGACAATGATTTTGTTCGGTTCATCGGAAAATGAATTGCCCCATGTTTATACCACAACGTGATCTAAAAATATATAAATCTACTAAGTAGGTACCCAAAAATTTATGTTTACGCGCAGATTTCTAGTAGTTGTATTATTTTAATCCACGACAAAGCGGGTAGAAAGTTACACAGATAACGTTTCCAGACCCTGTGCGAGCGAAGCCGCGGGCAGAAGCTAGTTTATTATATAAATCCGATTTACCAAACCTATGTCAGATAAGGGAAAAATTTAGCAACTCGTGTCACATCTATAAATATAGGGCAGGTGTTCCGTGCCTTCAAATAACAAAAAAAAACAGTTTGTTGTAGGGAGCCCCACTTAAATATTCATTTTATTTTGTTTTTAGTATTTGTTGTTAAAGCAGCAACTCAAATACATCCGATGTGAAAATGTCAACTGTCTACCCTATCACGGTTTATTACGGATTTTTTGGGTTAGCCAGATCGCCGATTATAAAATACCTACTAAGGCTACGTGCAGTGTCCAGCTTTGCCCAATAGGGATTACACTAGGATTTAACAGTCCATATTTAGTTCACTCGCTTTGGAGCTTTGTCGCACCAGAATACTGTCGGGGTCAAAATTGGAACAAGCTTGAGCGAAGGGCACGTTGTTTGCGAGCGGTCATGCAGACTATTGCAGAGCCCGGCTCGTCGTATTTACGCCTCTCCCATTTGTCACGTATTGCGCAATATTCTTTACAACACGATAGTATTAAAGAATTTTCGTTGTGAAAAGCAATTATTGTTTACACTACTTAATGAAAAATATTTATATATATATATAGCAGCGCTATCCTGATGCAAGCTATCCTGAAGATCGTAAATGCACGGTAAGTGAGAAAATCATCTGAAATGTGAAATTCCTGAAAGGTAGGTACTATAAAAGAGATCTTAGTTGTAACTACATTACGAGAAAACTTTCACCTCCCTCCAGATGTATTACGAAACCCATGCATAGGACTGCAGACGTGTTTTGCACAAATTAGTTTACCTAGTGCACGGAGTTTTTTACATGCATGCAAGTAACGAGCTCGCAGGGGCGCGCGCGCTTTGATTAAGGTTTCAGAATGCTGTGTATAATCAGCCGGCGACAGCATAATCTTCAATTATCATTACTTGTTAGTTAGCAAGGGGAAGCCATGTTCATCATATCCCAGCTCCGAAATTAGACCCCACACATACGTAGATTTGGTTGATTTACTCGGAAAAAATTGTTCCATATTCATCCGTAAGGAGACATGAAAATCATATTGTTATTCAATATTTAATAGTGGTGTACCTAGACAATATTTTTGTAATATAGCAATCGATCCTATTTTTTTACCGCCTTAGTAAAAATGTATGGAGAATCAAAAGCACTTTTTGATAAATCGCGACCTTTAATACAAAACAAAAATTGAAATATTTCATGCGGACAAATTGTAATGTAAACAATCATCTTTTTTTTAACTGAAAATCAGAATAGATTTCCATTGTTAAACTATAAAAAAACACTTAACGCCTGCTTACGATTTTACGGTTTTCGTCCAACGTCACTTAGTTTTTTAGGGCGAAATATTAATATTAACAATCTTATATTTTTTTCACGGAGATGTTTTTAACACATTCTTCGAAGTGCTAAATATATAGTTTAGAAATGGATTAAACAACTAGTGTTGACGATGTCTACTTAACGGCAACTGCCTATTTTTCGCATTTCGCTCGGCGCAGTCTTAACGCAACAACGGTACATAGCTCAATTAACTTCGACTTTTAGTGATGAAGTACCGTCGAAAACCACTGATCACATCATTCGTTTAGTGAGTTTAATCGTGGACACTAAGTACGCTCGCGGACGAAGAAAATCGCGGAGGAAGGTCGCCCAAAATCGGTTGTCGTTCCACCAAAAATATTGAAGTTGTGCAAAAACTCATAATGCATGATCGTCGTGTTACGCATCGCGAGGTAGAGGCGACTTTGGGCATATTTTTGCGTTACTTTGTCCCCATATCTGTTATATTTTATAATCGTCTTTCTTTCCAGTATATTTCTGTTTAACACTTTCTTTTTCAATGAGATAAGCTTATCTCTATATATGGCGGCGTCATGATGATATCAAAATGACGTTATAGAGTAAATCACCAATTACTGGCCACCGTTCAATACCAATTTAGTGTAAGGTGTTATTTGCTGGCTACCTCCTTCAATAACTGGCCACGGCCACGTGAATGAATTCTGTTGTGGCCAAGTGGTGGCCAGTAATTGGCGACTTACCTACCACATTTGTTTTTTAGGGTTCCGTAGTCAACTAGGAACCCTTATAGTTTCGACATGTCCGTCTGTCCGTCTGTCCGTCCGTCCGCGGCTTAGCTCCGTGACCATTAGTACTAGAAACCTGAAAGGCCGTTTCCGATTAAGGGAAGAAAATATGCCCTTTCGTGATAATGGACAGATTTTTTTTTCTACAGTCAGTTACGTCTAGTAGAGTAACTGTGTCAAGTTTGGTTGAAAAATTCTTTGTGGTTCCGCAGAAAAAAAATAAAAACGGAAATAATGAAATATGGTTTTTCTCCAAAACTATTTAACTTTAATGTACTATTATTTTTTCATTCTGTAAAGCTTAGTCAAGTTCATGTTTTAAGTGAAAATGGTATCTCTATATCTAACGATTATGTAAAAAAAATAGGTAAGTCAAAATTTTAATATATATATATTTTTACTTTTGTGAGAGATACCACTCTAATTGACATTTCTAAATAAGCCTTAGTTAACGTCCTGTAACACATATTAATTTGATGGATAAAATCGGAAAGCAACTGTGTCAAAATGAAATAAATAACTGGGCTGGAATTCATTACTATTTAATTAGTAAACTAATCTAACACTGCTAAATAACCAAAACATAATATCCTCTTTACAAATAAACAACATTTGACAGTTACAGTGACATTTGCTAGAAAATGTCACCTTTTTAGTTGCAGTTGTTTAAAATGCACTTATTCTAATCCTCATCGCTATCTTCATTGACAGTAACGTGAATTCCGTGATTCAAAAAAAGTCCACTTAAAGTTTCAGCAGGCCGAACGATTTTGGACAAATATTAATATCTATATATTAATATCTTGCGTACGATCAATAATAAACAATAGCAACAGTGTGTGAACAACACCCTACTGTTCGCATTCCGTTGGCACATCCACAATAATGCCGCCTTATGGATCCAACACCAATGCTGTTTGGGACATATTCGATAAAGCATCTGTAAATATTTTTCGAAATATGGCGAGATTGGACTTTCAGTTTCAGTATATTAGAATTTTCCTTCACATATTCCAAATTCAACGAACCATCTTCATTAAGTATTTCTGATAGATACGAAATCGCTACTTATATCATTGCGAGGTGATATAATGATGTAGGTTTCTTTCTTAATATTTTTTTGATTGCATTCGCTTTAGAATTCATTTTGTAAAGACGAGTTATCTTTCTAATGTCCCTGAAATGTCATGTTACATTTAAAAAACAATTCATCTCTATTACTGTCATAATATGTATTTATTTTAATTTCGGTAGAAAGAGGATTATTGCGTGGCGAAAAAAGAATAGTTTGTAATTACAATTTCAAGATAATGAAGTCATACCCGAAAAGTCTTTTAATTTCCATTTTACAGTTAGTGTCGGAATCTTTAAATTGATAATCTGGTATAATGTTAAGTAAAGCTTATATACCAAATAGCAAAAATTATTAATATATGCATAGTTTTTATGTTATTAGAAAAATAATGACATTTTCAATAGCAATAAAAGGCAAATGTCACTAACTGTCAAATCTTGTTCATTTGTAAAGAGGATGTAGGTATGCTTTGGTTCAAGGAATATAATACTTGGTTATTTGGAAGTGTTAGAATAGCTTACTAATAAAATGTCATAAAATCCAACCCAGTTATTTATTTCATTTTGACACAGTTGCTTTCCGATTTTATCCATCAAATTAATATGTGTTACAGGACGTTAACCAAGGCTTATTTAGAAATGTCAATTAGAGTGGTATCTCTCACAAAAGTAAAAAAATATATATATTAAAATTTTGACTTACCTATTTTTTACATAATCGTTAGATATAGAGATACCATTTTCACTTAAAACATGAACTTGACTAAGCTTTACAGAATGAAAAAATAATAGTACATTAAAGTTAAATAGTTTTGGAGAAAAACCATATTTCATTATTTCCGTTTTTATTTTTTTTCTGCGGAACCGCAAAGAATTTTGCAACCAAATTTGACACAGTTACTCTACTAGACGTAACTGACTGTAGAAAAAAAAACCGGCCAAGTGCGAGTCGGACTCGCGCACCGAGGGTTCCGTACAAAACTTTCCATCCCTAAGTGGTTAAGTTAAGTTTGCACCTGGTATGTATAGCGCCCCATATAAATTAGGTGCAAAGATAGGTATTCAATTATAAAAAAAAAACTACTTACTAGATCTCGTTCAAAACAATTTTCGTTGGTAGTTTTTATAGTAATGTACATCATATGTTTTTTTTAGATTTTTCATTTTCTTATTTTAGAAGTTAGAGGGGGGGGGACCAACTTTTTTCCACTTTGGAAGCGTCTGTCACGCAAACTATTCGGTTTAGAAAAAAAATATTTTAGAAACCTCAATATCATTTTTGAAGACCTATCCATAGATACCCCACACGCATGTTTTCGATGAAAAAAAATTTTTTGAGTTTCAGTTCTAAGTATGGGGAGCCCCCAATATTTATTATTATTTTTTTATTTTTGCATCAAAATCTTAATGCGGTTTACAGAATACATCTACTTACCAAGTTTCAACAGTATAGCTCTTATAGTTTCGGAATAAAATGGCTGTGACATACGGACGGACAGACGGACAGACAGACAGACAGACAGACAGACATGACGAATCTATAAGGGTTCCGTTTTTTGCCATTTGGCTACGGAACCCTAAAAAACAAGTCATAATATTAAAGGGCATTTTTGCTTCCCTTAATCGGAAACGGCCTTTGGTATGAGAATGTATGTGTATGACGCCGACAAAACTGTAAAGTAAAAACTAAAGAAAAAACCTTTTTTTCGGGTACCTGTCGACCACCTAAAGGGGGGGTGAAATTTTTTTTTCGTTTCAACACTAGTGTGTGGGGTGTCGTTGAATAGGTCTTTTAAAAATAATAGGGGTCTTCTAACATAATTTTTTGATAGTCAGCAGTTTAGCAAAATATTCGCTCCGAAATAAAAAAAATAGCGTGCCCCCCCCTCTAAAACTTATAAACCACGGGTCAAAAAAATATGGAAAAATTCATGAAAATGAGGCCTTGTACTTTCAATGTAAACTATATTGAATAAAATCGGTCGAGCCGTGTTTGAGTTATCGCAAAATTTCATACCGTGAAATACGCCAACTCTGCCTCCACAGGAAACTTTGCCCAAAACGCTACTTAAAAAAAGAAACGTCTTGAAATTGTCTACAGTAGACAATTTCAAGATGATTATGACAACACTACTATTTTTAGTGGAAAATAGATTATATCTGTGGTATCACTGGGAATCACATTTGCGCGCAACTTCATTCCGTAACGTGTTGGGACTAGTCGAATAAGGTGCGTGATTTGGCGGGCCAATTCTAGGTGAAGTTCTGGTGTATTTTTTACAGAATGGGGAAGCCTCAGGTGAATGTATCTTATTTCTTGTTATAAAATAAGAACTGTAATATTTTTTAGTTTGTACTAAACATACTTTTAAAACCAGAGTTATGATGGTGGGCAATCCAAAAGGTATCCAGTAACTTGCTAACCTATGAATGCTAACATTGCCCAGACTAAAAAAAGGGTTAGGGTTGTCACCTTGTCGTAATTTTACCTGACTGCGTAAATAAAGGAGGGTTATGTATTTAAGCTAAGGTAAATTGTATTTCTATGAAGCCGTTGTACTTTTAGCAGTAGCTGCATGTCATGTCATGTCATATCATGTCCATAAAGCAAAAAAACATAGAATATTCAATTATGACAATTTTTATTTAGATTATTCTAACGTGGAGTAAAAAAATTACCGCCTAACTATTAGTACCCAATATTAAGCATACATTTTTCATTTTGATAATGGTATTGATTAAGATGGTTTACTCAACCAAAAGTGACAACCCTGACAATTTTAAACTGCTTGATTCGGCTTGTATGGAGTAAAACAAAATACCTATGTAACATTGCCCACCCATATTGCACACGTGTTTGTATAGTTAAGACCAAGATATTTACGTGGAAAGCCATTATTACCCCAGATTTTATACTGATCCTTATCTTAACGTTGTAGGGGCTATAGTTACGAAAATAATCGATTTGGGCAATGTTTGAAAAAGTTTAGATAACTTTACCCGAGGTGAAAATTGATAAAAAAGTTAGTTAAATGTAGATTTAAAAATTGTTTCTCGCAATAAACGCATGCATATGATTACGATGGATGCGTGAGACAAAAAAGAACTTTATCCCGCCATAGAAAAAAAGAGAGAAATTCGGGTTTTTACGAAAATAGCGGGCAAAGTTGGCATGTTTCACGGTATTTCTTTAAAATGACGTAAGTGCCGCGCGGTGTCCTTATACTACGAACGTTACACATATTAGTTAACTTCCATATTGCATTAAAAGATTCCGCTCAATCTGGCGCTTATAATCGATAACTTCCAGAAGGTAATAAGTAATTACAATTACTTTGGCGTTTACGACCTTTTTTGCTTGAAATCTTTCTCGTACCTAATTTAAGCCCATCTATTGTGAAGGATGGGAACTACGGAACCCTCCACTGAGCGTGGCCCGACATGCTCTTGGCCGGTTTTTTTACGTAAAAACGAGTAAATAAAATTATTTCACCTTACTTACCCGTGCCTTGCATATGCGCGTCTGTATTTTTTTTTGCATTTTTTTACGCATTACGCAAGAAGGCCTTTTGGAGCCAAAACCACAGCATAAAGGTTACGTTACTAGTAGTTTCACACATGTATAACAATTATACACAGTGCTCCTGAGGAATCCAAATGCTTTTAACAGCGGATTCCTGAGGTCGTATGGAGTAAAAAATGTTATATGAACCTATGTCGAAATATGATTTTTAACTTTTTTTATATTTTCATACATAATAAATAAATTACCTTTACTTCACCAGTAAAACAATGCTTTAGAACGAGCTGGCAACGTTTGTTAT
The DNA here is from genome assembly GCA_947623375.1 of Apotomis capreana. NCBI lineage: Eukaryota > Metazoa > Arthropoda > Insecta > Lepidoptera > Tortricidae > Apotomis > Apotomis capreana. Next base: position 36,704,752 of record OX392498.1, on the reverse strand, counting down.
TGTTATCTCTTTTCACTAAAAGGGGAGTCAATGTCATAAATAAATTTTCTAGTTGGGTAATGTTTTTTTCAAAACAGGCTTTACTTAAATATGCGATCTAAACTCCTTACTCATGAATCTTATGATTTATCTAATGGCTGCTCTACACTTTCTTTTAATAACTTTGCTATTAAACTCCATGGATTATGATTATAATACAGACTGGCCACTAAGAAATACCCTTCGACTCGCTTCTATTTTAACTACTTTTGACAATGACTCCAGTCATATGACAAGTCATTGTTGTGATTGATTTTAACGGTGTTACGTATTTAATCTCATTATTACAAATAATAATAACATTAGCCATCGAATAAATTGCGGTGTCAAGCTCACGCAGTCAACCTTTATAACAGCTGAAGAAAAATATGTTTTTGAGTACTCCACGGTGCAAAATATCACAAGGGTGGTGTAAAAACTGAAAAAGATTTTGCGGATTCTAGTTCAGCTGCCGTGGATTCCAATGAACTGCACGTAGCTGATACAGTGAGAAGCATACAGCAATTGTTGAGAATAATCATACTGCTTGTAGTGTAATAAATAAATAATTTGATTAATGATTGTGTTTTTGTTTATTTAGGAAATTAGTAACATGATATTTATTGTAAACTTTAATCAAATAAATTAGGTAATAACAAAGTATTAAATAAATATTACATATGACCAGTAAAAAAACAATACGTTTATTATCACGAACCATTTAGTTTTCAAGGTTTTAACTAGATAACGCAGTTCTCACAACTTAAGCCATAGTTTTTCCATCATCAAAAGGAATATCAAAACCGGCTTCATACTGTGCAAATCTGTTGTACGAAGACTATCGTTCTAGGCGTATTTATGCTAAGATGCTACATAATTAATTTCATAACTGAAATTTTGAAGGAAATTTGTAATAATTGACACATAAACAATGATCGTGACAGGAACGGTTTTCAATAGTCAACGTTTGTCAGATAAAGTGACGGTCTCGCAACATCGCAATGATAAAGATGATTTACACTGGAGACGTTTTAAAACAAAAAATGCTAATATCTCGAAAACTAAGCCGATTTCGGCTTACTTTATACGACATTTTATTTTCTACACATACTCAGGAATGCGCTGGTGAAATCATTTGGATTCCTCACGAGCACTGTGTATACCTACTCATATGTCATATGTCACTTCCGAAGATCAACAAAAGCGTTTCCATAGCATAAAGTTTTTAATTTTTTGAACGCTAGTCATAAAGCTCTACAGCTCACAAAGCCACTACTTATACAGGGTGTCCCAAGAAGTAGTGATATACTGAAGCTGGGAGGTAGAGGACCTAGAGGGCTATCTAAATCACCCCCCTGTATGTTCCGCGATTTTTCGTATTTTCGGAGTTATGACTTTTTTTTAAATATTTCACCTATCGCCGAGTACGATGAGATTTTTATTTATGGTGACGTGAATTATTGCGGTAGATGCTTGATTTTTTTTACCGTTAGTGTCTTTTAAAAACTTGCTCTATCTATCAGGTAGCTACCCTGAAAAATTCATTTTATTATTCATAAGGCTTCAATCAAAAAATTGAAATCTAAATGTGGCAAGTGCAAAATTAATTAACTTTCTAAATAAATTTCGTTCTAAATCACGCACTGGCCATCAATAGAAAAAGAACAAAAAAACAAAAGACGGTTGACGCATGAGAAAATTTTCACGTTGTTTGGTCATCGTTGGTACTTTTCAATAATTTTAAAATTGTGTTTTAATACTGCTAATTGTTTGTTTCCCTAATCATTTTGGCTATTCATATGGACTTTGGCTTGCATTACGATTTGGATTAGTGTTATTACCTGGAATCGACGACTTGGCATTATTTAACTGTACTTGAGTTTGCGTGTAAGTGATCATGTTTACTTCACGTGACTACGCAGCAACGCATTACTATTACGGTTATGCTAGGGGGAATGCGGCGGAAGCTTCAAGGCTGTACCGGGAACATGTGGAACGAAGAGGCGGGCCTCAACCTGAAACGTTTCCTGACTATCGCATGATCTTAAGCGTACATAATGCGTATTTGGAAGGTTACATACCGGGTACCAGATCAGGCCGTATGGCCACTATGCCAGATCCTGATGTAGTAGATGTAGTGGTTGAAGAAGTAGAAAGAGACCCGTCGACCAGTGTGAGAGTTATGGAACGTCGTACCGGACTTTCTAAATCTCAGGTACACCGTACCCTACAGAGCGTAGGATATCATCCGTTTCACATTAGAAAAGTGCAACAGTTGAAACCGGAAGATTACAATCGGCGAATTGAATTCTGTCAGGAAATGCTGAGGAGACAAGCTGAAAACGAAAAATTTTTTTAACCAAATCTTGTGGACGGATGAATCCCACTTTAGACGCAATGGGATTTTTAATATGCACAATTCTCACTCATGGGCAATTAAAAATCCGAATTTAAAAAGGGAATCGACGTTCCAAGAACACTTTAGTGTTAATCTTTGGTCTGGCATACTTAACGGTCAGCTAATCGGGCGCTTTCAGCTGCCAGATCGCTTGGGCGGCAATCACTTTTTAAATTTTCTACGCGTCGATCTGCCCCTTCTGTTAGAAGATGTGGACTTAGAGACACGCAGAAGCATAGTACTGCAGTGTGATGGTGCACCATGCCATTTTGCCTTGGACGTAAGAAACTATTTCAATCAAAGATACCCTGAAAGATGGATTGGTCGTTGCGGCCGGGGTGACGCCTGCCTTATAGCCTGGCCTCCATGGTCCCCCGACCTAAACCCCATTGACTTTTTTGTATGGGGATACTACAAAGACCTCGTCTACTCGAGAGAATGCCGCAATTTGGACGAGTTAACCCGGAAATTGAGAGTAGCAGATCAAACCATTAAAAATAATAGAAGTGCATTCAGACGTTTAAAAGACAACTTTTTTCGGCGATGTCGCACTTGCATTGCGCAACAGGGGGGCCATTTTGAAAATTTCTTGTAATTAAACACCTTGTAATTGGTTTTATTTTGTTTGCATTAATCATCATGTAAATTAAAATTTTGCACTTACCACATTTAGATTTCAATCTTTTGATTGAAGCCTTATGAATAATAAAATGAAAATTTCAGGGTAGCTACCTGATAGATAGAGCAAGTTTTTAAAAGCCAAGCGGTAATTTTTTTTTAGTGTGATTTTAACTTTTTAAAGCCTCTTGAAGTTGTTGAACATACTGGGTAATTTAATCTTTCTTGGCATTTAATTTTTTTTTATTCCATTCAAAGATCTAACGATAGTAAATGTTACTATACTGAATTGGCCTATTTATCAGTTTAGCACACAAAAAAAATTAAGTATCTACCGCAATAATTCACGTCACCATAAGAGTCGTTTTCAAAATATGTGTACATTACTACTAAAATGTGTGTCCTCATAAAAAATCCTCGAAAAAAATATGGTTACGATTAAAATAAATCAGTAATTAAATTTTACAGACTAATATAAAGCATACTGCATATTATTCCTGATAAAAAGCAATGAATTGCTATTCAAATCCTTACATAAGTTTAATGTGAAAAAAAAGTAACAAATAAACTCCATACATTTTTTATTGTCCCCCTATTTGGACGACATTGAAAACAATATTTTTATCAGAATTTTTGTACAGAAACTTCCTAGTTTTTTGTATCATAATTAAAAAGCAACGTTTTAAGTGTTATGTCTGATAGATAAACTATTAAAATTTACCTTAAAGAAACTAAAAATGATATATTAAAAATATGTCCTTATCAATCATTACAATTTCATGACACTGATTTATTGACATAATTAACTAACTTTTTGTATCGCAAAGAGTAGGAATCTAACTTTAATCACTGGCAAAACTGGTCTTGTCACGAAAAAAAACATCACAAGGACGCGCCACCATTTTTTTTGTCGTTGAGACATGAAAAAAGTCCTGTGGTTCAATTGTGAAAAAATAAATTTACCTTTTCCTAACGAAGTATTCTCATCAAAAGTAAGTACATTTTCAAGGATTCACCTACCGCAATTGTAATAAACTTAAATTATGACTAGAATAATAGATTACGCTTTCAATCTACTCGTAAATGTGATTATATTTTATGTAAAAGTATTTTTTAAGTTAAGTTTTACATGTTACTGACGAACAATTTCCTGACATTTACTAACGTCAGTAAATTGTAGATGGTAAAGCTGTGGTCTCATGTGTAAAGTATGAAAATAAATAAGATATGAAAATGCGTGTTAAAATGTAACGAATAAAAATAAAGGAGAGAAACAATAAATGTTTACAGATTATTTTTAGGGTTCCGTACCTCAAAAGGAAAAAACGGAACCCTTATAGGATCACTTTGTTGTCCGTCTGTCCGTCCGTCCGTCTGTCAAGACCCTTTTTCTCAGGAACGCGTGGAGGTATGAAGCTGAAATTTATATCAATTACTCAGGTCTACTGTCCCTTGAAGCTGTGAAAAAATCAAACTTCTAAGCCAACGCAATCAAAAGATACAGCCGTTTATGCCGCAAATTTTCGACACTTGCAAGGGAATCAAAACCTACAGGGTGCTTCCCGTGAACTCAGAATCTTGAAATTTGGTACGAAGCAACGTCTTATAGCATAGATAAAGGAATAATTACGAAAACCATAATTTTTTTTTTAATACCTAACTTTGCACCTAATTTATATGGGGCGCTATACATACCAGGTGCAAACTTAACTTAACCACTTAGGGATGGAAAGTGTTTGTACGGAACCCTCGGTGCGCGAGTCCGACTCGCACTTGGCCGGTTTTTTATGTAACATACATACTCCAGATAATTTAAAAGAAAACTGAATATGTTTATCAATAGGTTACCGCGCGCAAAATTAGATGAAATAAAAAATATATATATATATTATTTAATGCTAAACAAATACTCTGTATATTTATTAATTAAATACTATTTGTTTTGATTTATTTAAATGTATATATTTAGTTATACGTAAGTTACCAATGTGTATCTATATACATAGAAAAAATTAATTTATACAATAAGTAGGTACCTACGAAAATAAACTACCTTAAAAACTATACAAGATATTATCAAATAAAACTTAATAACATTCAAACTAACTTAAAAAAACCTAGAAACTAAACTAACCTAACCATTGTTTTTTTAATTTTGATTTTATCTTCCCTATCAAACTTTTCGAAAACACTAAATTTTCTTTGTATGGAAATACTGGGCTATGTCTAGAAAAAGGATATTTTTTAACGCTTACCCTATTGCATTTAGTGTTGATCGCTTTGCTACCCACACTAGCGATACTTTTTATTTTTAGTTTATATTTTTATATTCAGAATATAACAAACTAAAAAAGTTTCAGAATGCCTCTAACCGGTGCCGTACGGCAAAAAAATACATTGAAAAAGTAAAAGAGCAAAACCCTAAAAATATGAAGAAAAAAAAATCGTCTAGTTAAGTCGTCTAGCTAAAGATATTTAAAACCATTTTTTATAATGTTTTCATAATTAAATAAATATCAGAATAAATAAACAATAAGCGATGTTTGTTTTGTTTCTAGCTTTCCTTAATACAAAATCAATTGTAATAATGCAATAATGGTTATTTTTTGTTCTTTCTATAGAGGAACCAATAAGATATTCCTCATAAATATAACACCGTTACTACTACAATATTAAGCTAATTATGAATACAGCCTTACTTTTACAACTTCCTGACATTTCCTAACGAAACATTTTACTGACAATTTCGTGACGGTACACATATTTTGAAAACGACTCATAAATAAAAATCTCATCGTACTCGGCGATAGGTGAAAAATAAAAAAAAAAGTCATAACTGAAAATACGAAAAATCGCGGAACATACATGGGGGTGATTTAGATAGCTCTCTAGGTCCTCTACCTCCCAGCTTCAGTATATAACTACTTCTTGGGACACCCTGTATAAGAGATGAACTAAGGGCGTTTTAACGCATGACGTTGTAAATACCACTCCAAATCCATCAACGACGGCACCTGTTCATTGTAACTGACGCAGGCGGCAATAAGAATACGAATTTACGATTCTGTATGTTCACTAATTTCCTGTATAGATTTTGGCTAGCCAAATAATATTGACAGATATTTCCTTATGGTATCACCAAAGGGCGGGCCAGTCTCATGAAACTTCATAGAAAAAACTTGATGTACTAGCAGACCGTGTCTTTTGTACGAACATAAAGGAGTAGAAAGATTTTGTTGCTATGTTTAAAACAAGTGTTTAATTAGGTAGTACAATTTTGACAAAGTATGACAGGAAAAAAAGAAATCTTACATAATATACATGGTTTCAGAGCTATTTAAAATATGGTAGAAATATAAAAAAATAAGGCCACACTAAATTTTTCTGTCCTGTGTCATGGCCGCGGACGTTAAATTTTCTTTTTGAAACTTCGCTTAAATTGTGTTTACGTCTTGTGTTTTAGTTATTTTGCTATTTAGTCATGTGAAGTGTGAAGAGATAGGACTCGTGTGTATTTTGCGACTTGTGTGAGACAGGGACTTGTATTAATTTTTTAAACCTTGGACTCGTATTTATTGTGTTTACTGTGAATACGGTTTTTCTGAGATAAACTTGTATTCTGTATGTGTTTGTTATCAATATGCGTGGTAAAAGTAGAATATGTGAAGTGTGCGGTGTCAGGGAAATACACAGAGGTGGATTAAAATATTTAATTAAAATAAACTAAAATGTATCTCCATACCTAGGTTTAATAGCCGATCCCTGGCATCGGCTATGAGCTCGTACAGGTCCTTCAACTGTCTTGGAAAGTGCCTGTTAGGACACTCCGCCACGATATGGGCAATTTGGTCTTGTTAACCCCACTGCAGGTTATGGTTACATAGTAATAAATTAAAATATTTTTGGTTTTGTTATATGGTATTTGAGTGCAAGTTTTATTGATCACACTACTTCCTTTTTAGGGTTCCGTACCCAAAGGGTAAAAACGGGACCCTATTACTGAGACTTCGCTGTCCGTCCGTCCGTCCGTCTGTCACCAGGCTGTATCTCAAGAACGGTGATAGCTAGACAGTTGAAATTTTCACAGATGATGTATTTCTATTGCCGCTATAACAACAAATACTAAAAATAAAATAAAATAAATATTTAAGGGGGGCGCCCATACAACAAACGGGTTGGTTGCGTTAACTTTGCACCTCATTTGTATGGGGCGCTATACATACCAGGTGCAAACTTAACTTAACCACTCAAGGATGAAAAGTGTTTGTACGGAACCCTTCATGCGCGAGTCGGACTCGCACTTGCCCAATTTTTTTTAGTTTTTGTTTATTATAAAAACGCAGATACCTATGTCCTATACTAATAACAATTACCTAAATGCTTTGGTTTTCCGTGTAATGTTATTTATTATTTATTATAGTCCCTATTTTATTATTTTTTACCAATAACGCCAAAGGATATTAATAATAAACTTAATAAATTAAAGTTATTTTATTTAGTCATCTGCAGGTATTCAAATTTGTGACAATATCGGACCTTTAGACCAATATTGGCAAATATTAAAGCCGTAAATTTTGTCTGAACGTCATTTAACACACACATCGTTGTAATATACATTTTACTTTTAAGAGGAGCCCCTGTACGAGGAAATTGTCGATATCGATAAAAATGCACCACATCAGTACTATCGATATTTATTACATTCAACTTTTGAAATCACCAGCTATGTTTGACAGATGATAGATTTGGTTGGTTACGTTGGTACCTCTGACCTATGTCTATTTTAAGTCAGCTATTAATGCACGGTTTTCAGATTAAATACGATGTTCTAAGTTCCAACTCTTTTTAACGTAGTGTTATATTCACTTTGGGGCGGACAGTGGATGCAATATACGTCAAAATCATGTCAAACGATATACGTAATATGTATATTACTACAAAAACTGCATACATAAATGTTACTCGAAATGTAATAAAAGTCTTATCCATGTTATGCTTTCGTCACCATATTGCATCCACTGTCCGCCCTTTGGGTACCACCAATTGTCTATGATTTAAACTATTTAGTAGGTGGGTCCTCTACACATAATTTTGATACTTTATGTACTAGTTCTAACGTTCCGATCAAGTTGAAATTTGGCATAGTACTTAATAAGTACTATGCCAAATAACATGTAATTTTTTTGGTGATGGATTAATATGGTATTATTGAGCTAGGTCTTATTTACACTACATTTAATTTTTCGCTTTGCCTATGGTTAGAAAGTGAAAACATATGTGTTTGTCGTTGACTGTACAGTGGTAGAAATAATGTCAGCTGACTATGAGTGCACGTCAACATATTTAAAGCCTGACCAGAAATATATGAGGATTGTCAAGAGGGCGCTATTTATAAGATTTATATGGCAATAATTTTGCAACCAATCGCAACCGCATACCATTTAATGGAATGCACTCTTTTCCTGGCTGTGTTTCGTGTAGCAAACACATGTAAACTTTATTTATAATATTACGTTCACGATTGTGAATGTTTTTAGGCATTTTGTATGGATATTTTTAAATATTTATCTTTTAAAGAAATCATCAGAGAGATTGTTGACAAACCATCCTAAAATCATTGCCAGTGTAAGAAATAAGTTCTAGTGAAATTCCGCAATATGGCGCATCCTCATATATTTCTGGTTAGGCTTTAACTTTTTTCCTTAGGTACGTACGTGTGCATTAAAATACAAATAGTACATTACTGCAGACGCCGGGAAATAAGGGCTTGCCGGCTGAGTAGGTATAGACGGCCGACCGTAAGGGAGGCCGTCTAGTGATACGAAGCCGGCAAGCCCTTTTCACGGCTAAGGCATGTATAGTGCTTTTCTCAAACATATGCAATGAAATAAAAAAATACACCACTCAAAAAAACATAATTCAGCTGTTCAGCCAGTTCATGAACACAGACGCCATGTTTAAAAAAAGTATTTTAAATTTTCCCTCCAATCCCTCTATATTTTTTTTCAAGTCCACGTGTGTAGTGTGCGAATATTAGGGCCATTATACACAACCTGATAATAAGAATTTTAGTTTCTATAATAAGTAAAATAAAGGCAGAGGATTTTTAATATTGTCTATGGTCTCTGGTGACTTACGTATAGACGGTATTTTCAGTTCGTGTGTACTAGGCATTAACACGGATATTGTTGGTCCGATGGCTGAATGGGTAGCTACTAGAAAAAAAAAATATGTCAGCTGTTCATACACACTTCCCGGCTTAGGCCTTCAATTTTGTATGAAATTCCTTTACAGTTCTCTCGAATTGTTCCGCCCGAAACTTGACACTTCGAAGCCTGTTCTAACGCACGTTACGACGATATTTCATTGCATGTTTGAGAAAAATATTTTGTACTAGTATCAAAACTATTGAGTAATATTGCATTAGCCAGACTATATTCATCAATATTATTATTATAAGACCTGAAAATACTATATGTTATTCCTACCTTGTCTGAATCCGTGGTGTTGCCGCTGCCAAATGAAGCTAATGAATTCCGGTCTAAGGTCTCGTCTAGTAAAGTGTCTTCCAGGTCTCTACAAACAAGACACTAGATTAGTATCAATCAATCGATTAAAGTCCTTTCAGTCTTTTACAGAATATACAAAACAGTTTCATGTAGGAAAACAACGCTTTGCAAGCCATAACGAGCCAGCGCGCGATGAGCAAGGGCCGAGCTGGTGTCTTTTGGCACGTTTGGTTGCGAAAATCCTAAACCATGCCTCACCTATCTTACGCCCATCCAACGCCAGTGTCCGGCATTTCTCCCTATCTACTGCCGACTCCTCCCAGTTATGGACATGGATGTCAAACGCATGTATGGCTTGCTTGGCGCACTTTATCAGATTAGAATGACACAGCCATGAATGAGGTCTTTCTTTAATATTTCTTCTTGCGGTACTTAAAACAAAAAAGATGAAATAATCAAATAACCTGCTGGATCGCTGCGAGCTTGTGGGGCGCACGCGGGCGGGGCTTCGAGGAGGCTGCTGTAGCACGCCACTGAAGTAAGTTTCCTGTGATAACCAATCAATGTTTAGAAACAATGAAAAATACATTTCATAAGTATTCAATACCAAATACATGCAATTTAAAATAAAAATATTTTTGACACAATAGCGCAACATTCGATGTCGCAGATACTCAGATGTAACTTTCTTACGGTTTTCTGTTGTATCTTATCTTTTCTATTTATGTATATATGTGAAGAAATAAAATTACGAGACTTCACTTTAAACAAGTGCTTTAGATAAGTTGCATAAAATTATTAATGGACATACTCGTAAACATCTTCTTGATAACTTTATATTTATCTATTGAGTCATTAGGAAAGTATTAATAGAAAGCATTTTGTGCCATGTGGACAGGCGTTTACTTACGATAACCAACTTTTAAGTAGTTTTATTGGCACGTAATCGGTCACTCAAAGAAATAAATGAGTTGGTTTTAGAAAACTCAAAAATATCTTCATCTACAATAAACGAGCTTAATTTGTTTGTATTGACCTGTATAACCTCCCTGAGCCGGCGGACCCACGTCTGTTTCACTTCCAGTGAAATTGCTTTTAGAACAATCCGGCAATCACTAGCCATGGGCTCCCGCCCGGTCCACACCGAGAACTTGCACTCGTCGCCTTCAATGTGTTCGGTCACTCCCAGTTCAGAAGTCTAAAATTAAATAATGTTGATCATGAAAACATATCCCGAATGATTAATAATATGATGTCACTTATCAGATGCAACTTACCATAAATTTGGTTTTGTAAATGTATTTGGCTTTTCCGTGGGAATCCTTAACCTCTTTAGCCAGTAGTAGATGAAGATCGAAGAGAAAGACCCTCCTCTCACGACCTTTCTTTATAATTTGTCGTAAATCCCACACATGGAAGGAATCCTGAAGCACGACTTCACCAAGGCTGTCCGTCGGCACGTCGCAGCCTTCCAACAGGGAGAGGTGCATCGCATCATTGGCCTTTTTAGGCACAGACAGCATGACCTCCAAACCGTCCTGGGGCAAAATAGTTCATATCTGTATTTATTCAAGCGTAAATGTGTTTTCTTTATTAATTTTCGGACTCTTAGCGCGAGTTCTGCTTAGGTTTGATGTATAATAACAGGCATGACAACGATTTTCTTTTTTTGAGGATCTCAATCGATTCTATTTTTTATTGGGAGCAAATGACCTGATACCGTTGCCTTTTAATTTTTTAGATTATTGGTATTTATTTCATTTTTGACGACGCGGTTGGGGCAGTGTTAAAGCAGCTGTGTGATGAACTCGAATATTTGTGCCTGGATATATTTGTATAAGTATGTTTATCGTCATCTAGTGCCCATAACACAAGCTTAATAGAGCTTACTGTGGGACAAGATCGATTTGTGTGAGTTTGTCCGATATTCATTATTATTCCCTTTATTCATCTTTATACTCAGGTTAGAATTACAATACATTTATAAAAAAAGTTAAATACAATAAAGTAACTACAAAATAGAGAGAGGAACCTCCTGACTATGCGCGCCGTGTCCAGGACCGCCTTCTGTATCTGGCCCTTGATCCAGCCATCTAGCGAGAGTCTCTTAAGATGTTTGTCGAGACTCTTCGCCATAAGACCGTTCGCCGAAACGACTATCGGTACAATGATCGTCGAGACACCATGCCACATGGCGGTCACCTCGTGAGCCAAGTCAAGGTACTTACTGATTTTGTCCTTCTCGGCCTTCACGAGGTTCTCGTCATGGGGGATGGTAATGTCGACGAGCACTGCCTGACGCTTGGATCGATCTACCAACACGATATCAGGCTTATTGGCTATAATAGTCCTGTCCGTGATGATAGATCGATTCCAATATAGCGTGGCACGACCATTTTCGAGAACTGGCATCGGTGCGTACTTATAGTACGGCTCCTCAGACCCCCACAAGATCGTATCGAAGAGCAAGTTGCGGGTGAATAATCCTGGCTACTTGGTTATGTCTGTGCAAGTACTCACCGTTAGCAAGATGAGAGCAACCGGAGATTATATACCAAATGTAGAATATAGTAAATTTAATTGACTACAACATTGTCTAAGCTCTTTTCTATCTAAAATGCTCCTAAACGAAGGTGTAAGCAAAAATCTGCAGAAATTGCCGGTTTTTTTAATATGGCGGCGGGCGCGGAGGAGGGGGAATTGTGCATTTTGCATGTTAAACACTCACTAACCATCCTTGACAACATATCAAAAATTCGAAACTACCGGACCGTTTGTAAGGTAAAACCCCTTTATTCACTAGATTAATATTGAACTCGTATAATATGGTTCGACAACGTGATTTGATTTTGCGCTGACCTAGAAGGAGACGAGCATTACCAGTAAATCCCTTGTACTTCGAACAGGAAAATACATCGGTCAAACAATATTACGTACTTAACTGTCCATACGTAATGCCTATATTAATTAAAACAATGCAATCTATGCACTATATCCTTAATATACGCAAATAAAGTTATTTATTACAAATATCTTATGATAAGCCTGGGGTTACATACATAATAGGAGATTTTTTTAATGTGTAGAAATAAACAAGGAAACTGACCAAAATCCCTTTCCTGTTGTAGGCTTCATTGTTTTGAATTTAACAGATTACACTAAAATATTGATTAATTTAATATTAATACTACTACTACTATTACCTGCTATTTATTTATATTATTATTCTTATCTAAAGTTGAAATAATCAAAGTGACAAAAAGTAATAAGCAATACATACATTGTCCTTATTGGTCAGCGGCAGGGGCCCTATTCGCACACCTCGGACAATATGTTTTAACATCATTATATATATGTTATCTACACTTTTCAGCACCATTACATTATAATTGTAAAAAAAATAGAATTATGGAGAGTGTTCGGACGGAATAAACCATTACTCATCCCGATTCCTGAGCAACTGTACAGCGAATGCTCATACCGCTTATGCATGAGTCAGGAGGAAAATGTTACACAAATTTATCTACGCCGTTAATGACTTCCAACCGACCAGCGATTTAATATGCCTCAAATTCAACGACTAGCTATGGGTATATGTTTAAGGTGGTTGCAGAAGAAACAAAACTAGACATTCCACGCTAGATGGCGCTGGGAAGCAAGATTTGTAGTTTTTGTGTATTATTTCGTATGTTACTTTAGTTTGAAGTGAAATTTGTATGTTGGCGAGTCCGCGTATTAGTCTTTTATTCATATACTATTAGTAGCACGTCATAAATTGTTTTATTCTCCCATGTATTGGCAATTTGTGAAAAATCAGCAAGTACTCACACTAATAGACACTAATTGTGAGTGTGTGCGGGTGATTCATTCATTAAAGGGTCGCGTATCATCTGTCAGTTTGATAGTAAGCGCAGAATAAATAAGCAGGCATGATATTTGATATTGATGATGAAGTTAAGATGCACCTCTAGCACAACTGTGACACGCAACTCTTTCTCGCGCGAAAAATATTACCTATCTCTTTCTTTGCGGTACTGTAGGAGACTGACGGACGATGCTATATCGCGCGACAAGAATCGTGAAGCCTAGTTGTATTAGACGGGCTGGATTGTCAAAATAAATAATACGAAGAAATTACAAATCTTGGGCAGTTCTACATTTTTTAAGTATATGTGGTGAATTTAAATAAGTATTTTTGTTGGGTTTCTGTTCTGATATACCTATTGTGATTCTGATTTGCGATGTTATTGAGTTTGTCCTAAGTTTTTCTGAATGATTGATTGGGGTATAGCAAAAAGGGCCCAATTTTAGGACACATATTTTGTTGAGAAATATTTTTCTCATTTTTGTTACTTTTTAGGGTTCCGTACCCAAAGGGTAAAAACGGGACCCTATTACTGAGACTAGTGAGACTTCGCTGTCCGTCCGTCCGTCCGTCCGTCCGTCCGTCTGTCACCAGGCTGTATCTCAAGAACGGTGATAGCTAGACACTTGAAATTTTCACAGATGATGTTTTTCTATTGCCGCTATAACAACAAATACTAAAAATGAAATAAAATCAATATTTAAGGGGGCTCCCATACAACAAACTTGTTATACCTACCTATATATACATATATATAGATACGGATAACCCTTCATCCCTGCGCGAGTCGGACTCGCACTTGCCCAATTTTTTGATTAGAACTAAAGAATACATTAAAAATGAGTATCTTTTATAATTTACAATTGTTTGATTAACTTGCCCGTTTAAGAACTAGATCGGTCCTAAGTTGCCATAGAATTACTACGCAGCCTGGGACTACTTGTACTATCTATTCTGTGCTGGAACTAAGAAATTTACGGTGAAAAAAAATCACAAGTATACCTCTGTTTTTTATCACTTAATGACAAAACCGGGCCCTTTTTGCTATACTCTGACCTGATATTGTAATACAAAAACCCGACATCAAGAATAAGTTAGGTACTGATTACGGTTGAGATTTTCGCGGTTCTAAATCATGGTTCCATGGAGTCTAATTGTAAAAATGTTCAGTCTAAAAATATATAACTACTAGAACTACTACTAACTGAGCGCAGCACCAGTTGTTTGCGCCACGCTTCACGATCCAGAGCTAGCTCGCGCCATATAAAAATATATGACAATATATTGTTATTATAAGGGTTTTAGAACCACCAACCACTAAATAAAATAAAACAATTTTTGTTACGTGTAGGTTTTATTATAATACATTATACTTTGTGTGAGTTGTAGACGTCGCTTTAATTCGAAATGGTGGATTATTTTTCTTTTTAACCCCCAGATCTTCGCCGTTTTCAATTTTTCCTAGGCTTCTTTCTGTTTAGTGCTGTTTAGCGGTTAGTACGGCTGCCTGAAAACGAAGGTTTATATTTACATAGGTGGTTGGCAGGTATACGTTGTAATATTTTTTTAGGCAACACGCATGCTTTGTAGAAAATTATAAGTTTCTGCAGCTTTTCTTGGATGAAGCCTTCATCTGTATGAACTTTAATTGACATTATTTTTGTTGATAAATGATAAATCAATGAAGGAAATCATCTTGCAGTAATCCCTTTTGATGAAGCTTTAAGCTGGCCTTGAATCTGTAAAGAAATTATTTATTACGTCACAAAAATGCCAGCAATGGAAACCGCTGTATGCAGTACCTATTATGTGATTATCTTACAGGGTGTGAGTGTTATTACAAATACAAATACAAGTACTCTTTATTGCACACCTCATAAAATATACAGGAGAGATATCGCTAAAGAGCGATACATATTTTAATAATAAGTATTACAATTATCCTTCAAGGAGGAAACTTAGTCACTGAATCGATAATTCCAAAAGGATTTGGTTTCCCACACCTATTGAAAAACATGGGTTGGTCTTGGTATCAATTCAGTCAGAGAAAAAACTACCCATATGAACCCACTATGAACATTTTTTTCAACACCCAAAGCGAGCGATTGCGTTCAGTTTTTGTGGTTGGTTACAGTTGTCATCACGCCATGCTTGTCTTCGCCTAAAAAGAAAATAGCACGGCTTTTTCACGGCAGGACGCATCGATTTGTAATGTTAACAAACACAATACTTTCCCCGCAATTTCTGACCCATGATATCGCAATATCGTTTAGGGATCACTCTATGTCCTGAGTAGGTACACATGTTTATTATATGCACGTTTCATTATTCACACTTTACATACAGTAAAAACTCACGAAACGAAAAAATGCAAACCAAACATGATTCATTTTTATACGAATTTCCACAATTGACAGTATTGACACAATTCATTATATTTTCATTCACAAGATTTAGTGCGTTCGAAATCTGTTCCACTTTATTGTTATGAGCAAATAAAAAAAATAGGTATCTTTAAAAACCAAATGTTTCCAATTATTTGTTACATGTTTATGAAAGCTGAAATCATTTAAAAATAAACTGTTATGCATTCATATCGAAACATCAATTTAAATTTATTATCCTAAATTATAAGTTAAGTAGTATTATATTTCAGAACGCACTGTTCATGAATAGCTTTACGTGCGCTTACGTTTGTATGTGTGTAAAAGCAACGCACACATACATATATGGACAATATTTCAACGGGTTTTAAAGCTTTAATAACATTGTAATTGTATGATTTAAAGCAAAACTGATTTCCTTGGCGAGTATAAGATAGCTTAAAGATTTTTTTAAGAATGTTTAATAACCTAAAGCCATAACCGCCTAAGCGTGTATTGATCAAACGATTTGTATGAAAGTGACATCGCTGCAACCACCTTAAGTAGACACAAAAATAAATACCTTCGGCCGATAGCGCGTAATGGGTTTATGACATTATGATATGCAAGAGCTCATTAGTGGCTGCTCAACAGTGTAAATACCAATATTAACAGAACAATCCCAAGATTTATAACAATTAAACAATGGCATTTAGTCAAGTGCCGAGCATGCAATCAGTTTTTGGAACCAGGATTACCAAAAACTATAAAGTTATTTAGCGATTCACAGACTACGATAACGTCACGTTTTTTTCTATTTGTTTATCAAAGTACTGTTTTTTTTTTCATTGCACAACCTTGGCCGCATGGTCAAGACTCATGATAAGTATTCGTAATGAGTATTTTTCGACACTTAAATAACTATATATTTTATTTTCTATAAAGTACTTTTACATATGTAAAGAATTTGTAAGGACTATGAACGTTTTACATTTTCGTGTGTGTTATTTATGTTAAGTACAAATTGAACATCAGCTGTATTAACTATAATAAAACTGTGCTGGTCAATTTCGATAAAGCAGTTATTAAATACATATATACGTTGACGTTGATAAACGCTTTTGATTTTGATTGCTACACCGACAAGAGCGCAGCTCTTATATTGAAAAAGAGAAGATACGTTGACAGAAACCCACAGAAGCATTGATAAATACCTTATGTTTATCACAAAACTTAAATTGACACTGTATTTGTATAACTTATGATTTTGCTCGAAACATTGTAGGAAACTGTCAAACTAGACGTTAACTAAAGTAATCTTTATCTTATCGCCAAGTGAAATCGTTGAGCGTCCATGCTGATAACGATAAGAAAATACAGAGTATTGCATGATGTAGTGACACCATCACTTGTATGTATGTATATACGTAAAACGTATCCGTCTCAACAGACAAGGAGCTCTAAAAAAAATCCGATCTTGCCGAACGCTTTAACGCTTTGACTATAGAGTTGCGTTCAAGTGTTTGTGAGCATCTGCTTGCTCTAATGTATTTGATGAGGAATGTATCACAGTTTTTTCCTCCGAGTTCGATTACTGGGTTCGATTATATACGATTAGATGTACATTGTACTTCTTTATTATTCACAGGACAACATTTACCATTTAACACAATAACAACATAGTCACAGTTACGATTATAAAAGTAGTTTTACCTTAATTTCTCCTTGTCCTTCCGCGCAACAAGCTTGTAGGTCCTTTAGTAACAGTTGATATTTAGTAATCCTTTGCACCGGTTTAATTAAGTACGCTGCAAGAGGATGTTCCAGTTTCTTCCTGCGCTGCACCCTGATAGTTATACTGAGTTAGTTTATGTTTAAATTTAAAAATTAGTCTATATCTATCATACTTAACAATCTAATCTTGACATTGGATTTAAAACAAGCCTCCACTTTGAAGATTCAAGTGATTACATAAACTACACAATATACACTCAAATCAAAACCCGTACCCTTTTCCCTTTTGTCACAATGACAACAAGAGTTAAAAAGGTACGCATTTCAGTTTCCTTTATTGTCTATTGTTAGTCTATTATTATGTTGAGGTTCACAATATAGTATGGGAAATGTACTCGCGAACAGCAAAATCCTATAGTAATGAATGCCGTACATCATCATATCGTATGGCTTCTTCTACTGCTGCTTGAATCCGTATCAGATTTCTACTTTTAAGTTATGCAGCCAGTCCACGGCTGCTGGGGAAAGCTTATGGAGTCCCTGTAGAGTGTTGGCCGCCAGGGAAAGAGTAAAGCGGGCATTTTTCGACGATGTGCAGCAAAGTTTGATCCTGAGCGCCGCAATCGCAAGCTGGAGAGGTTTTTAGCCCCCATTTGAAAATAATGCCGTACATGAGAGACAACACTAAATGCCTCCGCACCTGAGAAGCATAACGCTGTCTAGTCATGACTTATTTAGTGTTATCCTTCTCAGGTACGGAATGGTATTGTACAGTTTCATTTTAGTAGGCGTAGTTACCTCTCGAAGTAGTCCCCGGCGTGCTGCACGACGGCGGCGTTGCTGTCGGGCTTGTTGCGGCAGTAGGACACGTACATGTCGAACTCGCGCGCCCACGTCACGAAGCAATGGCCCACGTCCTCGGGCATCGTTTCGTATTTGTCCAGCTCACGCAGGAACACTCGCTCGTGGAATCTATGGATCTCTTCAATGTTGCCGAATATTATCTCCTCCTACAAAAAAGTACCGTTTCAGTTAGTGCTCTCGTTGTAAATGAAAGTATGTTATCGGGTATATATTGTGTAGAAAAACTAGTCAGAAGTTACGTGGCGATTATTCTAGGTCCATTGTTTAAAATAATCTCAAATTCAATTTTCAAGTTGATTTACCTTTCCTTGCAAAGCCTGTGGCACATTTGTTGGATCTGTTCTCATTTCCCGCAGGTAACAAGTTATGCAAGTTTCTAAATCTTTGACGTATGCGCGTTCCGTCTGCAGAAGCTCTGCCATGATAAATCTGCCACAAAAACAAGTCGTAAGTAATGTTAACGTAAGTCTTTATATTACAGGTTGGTAAATATAAAAATGACAGAAAAAAATACTAGAGTAGAAAATATATTTTCTGTTTCGTTAGGTATTCCATAACATTATAAAAGTTTTCATAAGACGTCTTTTACTATTCATGAACAAGTGATGAATCACAACATTTGTGCGATGACCGACGTTGTTATTTCGTTAGTAATTAATTTACTATGATACATTCCATTTCACCATCTGATTCCACAGTAATAAACGTGTGAAAAGCAGCAGAACTTACTCTTTTCGACGAGCACTGCGCCTCTTGTCGTCTCCGGCGGCGGCAGCTTGCGGTGTGACGCGCGACTCGCTGTCCGCCGACTGCGACGACGCCAATGACGCCGCCACACCTGAATCGCTTTCCGCTTCGCTTTCACCGCCCTCCATGCTCCCGCTGAACTCCGCATATCTGTTTATTAGTGCAGGTTTACAGCAGTATGAAGAAACACCAAAACACAAAGGATTAAAGCCAAATTTATAAACCTAAACCTGACGACGTATCGTGGACTTTTCTTAAAAGACATGACCTTACATTTGACGAGAAGCCTATTGGGTTATTTATCTATGATGTAAAACGCAATCTTCATAGTCCCGTTGTTCTAGATCGTAATTTTACTAAACATTCGTACTTTGCAACGTTATGTTACTCATGACACTAGAATTAAAAAACACAACATGCATTTTGCAAAATACGGTAGATAACGCTTGTAATACCTGGCGTCGACGGCAGCCACCCACTCCTTGATCTGCACAGCATGTGGATGGCCTTTTTCGACGAGTCCATCAGCGAGTTGGGCCAGAAGCCGCACACGCTCGCGCGACTCTCGCGCCACGCCCGCCGCCGCCGCGGCCGCTGCGGCGCCGCAACGCTCCTGCGTCTCGCGGATCCATTCCACTGCGGCGCGCGCGGACCTCTCGAACAACGCGAACTGCTGGCACTGCTCGAGCCTCTTCTTGCGGACCGTCCAGTGCTCCAATACCTGCGTCATTGCCACAGTTGAACACACATGGTAAAAAGTGCAGTTGCTTGGCGAAAAGATCAGTAACAGTAAGCAATGAAAACATTCGGGAACTTGCTAACGTGATCTAGTCACCAATATATCGCACTGTTTCAAATCTAGTTAAGATGTCATTTTGTTATTGATCGTATTTTTGTTATTAATAATCGTTCACTAATTTCACTTTAAAATAACGTGAAGGTCGTAGTAGACAAGTATATGACAATATTTATAAATCACAAACGTTCCGTTTTTGTTCACATAAATACAGAAATAATGACTATTTATAATCACCGGATGAATTAACAACATTAAATAACTTCTGAGCATCCCATAGCACAAAGCTCCCAAGCGTGTATGGACCTCGATCTGACTATATTGCAGACCCATGGTACATGTGCGGACACTGTAACGGCCGCCCTGATACCATCATAAGCACTGAACAAAAGCCTAATTGTTTCTGTGTGGAGTGGAATCGCCGGTAACACTGACAATGACAATAGCAAATACGAACTACCAGCAACCTTGTACAGCGGATACGTTTAGCTCTCAATATGTCCATACTTGGGATAATTTTACACTTGTAAACAAATAAACAATGAGATCTCCATTCAAAACAACAGCATGTGATACGGTTTCAGTATGACATTGCTTATTATTTTTACGCCGACTATGTATACATACGACTTCACACAGTGTTATAACATAAACATTCATAAATCAATTCTGCACGTATAAAAACAATCAATTATCCATAATATTCCAATCAATTGTTTTTCAGTAAGATAGTCGCTATGAAGATGAAATTATTGTGTATATTACAACATTGGGCGTAGGTGACACACTCACAAACTAGGAGTTTAGATGATGCTAAATATACTGCCCCATATGCTAAATATATGTATGTATGTACATACAAAAACGTATTTATGCCCTATAAAACGTTAGTAGTAAATAAATTAACTGCAAAATAGAGGTGGTAGAAATTTGGCATTATCGTCAGTCCATTTCAATGTTTTAGTGTCAACCATGTTTGTTTACAGCCACATACAAACTGGTCTTGTTTAGCAGAGTTAGTGAAGAATGAAGAGCTAATGCTTTTGATAAGGCCGAAGACTTAAGGGGGAAGTTTTTTTAAGGCTAATAGCCTTTTGACTCATTAGAGTATTTTTTGCTCGTGGCATATTTTTTTATTTATATTTGCTTTCAACAGTTTCAACTCACATGCCAATTGCATTTTTTTATACTACAGTTTCATAAAATTCTATTATAAACCTTTTTCGTCTTTAGGTTCAAAGTATTTTTAGTCTCAATATTTTGACAAGGACTTTTAACCTTTAATAAAAGATTCGACTGTGTCGAAGCGTATCAGTAAGGACCCCTATCATAAGATAGGGAATCAGATCATGATAGGGCTACAAACTCTTAAGAGCCTAGGCTCTTTGCATGAGGGCTAAATAGCTTAAACGGCTTTTAACCCCTCTAGTGTCAAGAGTCGAGGCGAGCCTTAAGGTATTTTGGCACACATCACTTGACAGAGCGATGTAAGAGCGTGCAAGGTCTGAGCCACACCTGCTCACGAGCTACATTGGATACTGCAACCTTGTACAGCGGATACGTTTAGCTCTCAATATGTCCATACTTGGGATAATTTTACACTTGTAAACAAATAAACAATGAGATCTCCATTCAAAACAACAGCATGTGATAAGGTTTTAGTGTTACATTGCTTATTATTTTTACGCCGACTATGTATACATACGACTTCACACAGTGTTATAACATACACATTTATAAATCAATTCTGCACGTATAAAAACAATCAATTATCCATAATATTCCAATCAATTGTTTTTCAGTAAGATAGTCGCTATGAAGATGAAATTATTGTGTATATTACAACATTGGGCGTAGGTGACACACTCACAAACTGTAGGAGTTTAGATGATGCTAAATATACTGCCCCATATGCTAAATATATGTATGTATGTACATACAAAAACGTATTTATGCCCTAAAAAACGTAAGTAGTAAAGAAATTAACTGCAAAATAGAGGTGGTAGAAATTTGACATTATCGTCAGTCCATTTCAATGTTTTAGTGTCAACCATGTTTGTTTACAGCCACATACAAACTGGTCTTGTTTAGCAGAGTTAGTGAAGAATGAAGAGCTAATGCTTTTGATAAGGCCGAAGACTTAAGGGGGAAGTTTTTTTAAGGCTAATAGCCTTTTGACTCATTAGAGTATTTTTTGCTCGTGGCATATTTTTTTATTTATATTTGCTTTCAACTCACATGCCAATTGCATTTTTTTATACTACAGTTTCATAAAATTCTATTATAAACCTTTTTCGTCTTTAGGTTCAAAGTATTTTTAGTCTCAATATTTTGACAAGGACTTTTAACCTTTAATAAAAGATTCGACTGTGTCGAAGCGTATCAGTAAGGACCCCTATCACAAGATAGGGAATCAGATCATTATAGGGGTATCATAAGATGAGCCTTTCATAAGGTTAGGCTTTAAAAAAATCTACAAACTCTTAAGAGCCGAGGCTCTTTGCATGAGGGCTAAATAGCTTAAACGGCTTTTAACTCCTCTAGTGTCAAGAGTCGAGGCAAGCCTTAAGGTATTTTGGCACACATCACTTGACAGAGCGATGTAAGAGCGTGCAAGCTCGGAGCCACACCTGCTCACGAGCTACATTGGATACTGGACCTGTCGTCTACAAAAAAACAGTACCTTGTTCTCCTGTGAGAGCAACGTGTCGAGGATAGCTCTCGTCTGTTCGTGGTGCGCCTTGCTGGCGGCGGCGGTTTGGCCGTGAACCTGCGCGGAGCGTGCAGCGTACTTCAAGAACGTCTCGGCGGTACGACGTGCCAGTGTACAAGCTTTGAGGAACGCCTCCTTCTGTTCGCCGTGCTTCACTATCAAAGCTGCCACCTGCAATGAATTAGTACATTTGTTTGAAATGGAACTGAATCAAGATCAGCCCCGACCTAGAAGCCTTTCTAATTCTAATTGAACACCAAATAATATACTAGTAAGAGATACTAACCTGAGCAGCTTTGTCAACAGCCTGTGACTGAGTGAGTTCATCAGTGGAAGGAGCGGCGGCAGAGCCACACCAGTCCTCGTCTCTGCGGTATTCTCGTTCCAGCGAGTCTAATACCGAACAGACTTGTTCAGCGGTTTTGTAAAAATTGAGCGACGCCGTAACAAGTTTATGCCTCTCCTCCGCACATGTGACGAGGCGCTGCCATCGTTCAGTGACTTCTTCTGATATCTCTCTGCAACGAAGGTGGTTTTCTTTAAACATAGACTATTTATTTCTATCAAATCAAAACAATTTACAACTGCTGGTGTTTT
Organism: Apotomis capreana; assembly: GCA_947623375.1. Classification (NCBI taxonomy): domain Eukaryota; kingdom Metazoa; phylum Arthropoda; class Insecta; order Lepidoptera; family Tortricidae; genus Apotomis; species Apotomis capreana. Next base: position 36,681,530 of record OX392498.1, on the reverse strand, counting down.
CAATTACAATGAAATAAGGAATTGAATTACAATTACCTGATGGTATGTGGGTCATAATGGTTGGCCGCGCGCAAGGCGTCAGCCCTGTATTTAACTTGCACGGCGCTGGCGTGCGTCTTCTCCACAGCCACTTGGAACTGGTCGTGTTCGCGTTTTAGCTGCTCCGCCTCGGCCAGCGTCCCGGGTATCGAAAACGAAGCGGCCAACATCGCCTCCCCGTTACGTATCCAACTCACAACCTGAGTCGCATCCTTTTGGAACTGACCTGTGTAATCAAATGTAGTGATAAAAACAATTAATCAATACACTGACTGAAATAATAAATACGATGAATACTGCTTGTATGCTATAACGGCGTTGAAATGATATACATATGTAGTTAAAATTAAATACATAATAAAGATGTTTCCTTGTTTAGTTTCTATTTCAAGAAGTTATGTAATTTATTGATGCATTTATTCAAGCGCATTTGTTTGATTTTTTTTACTTTCTGTAGACTATTTGTGACTGTTTTAGTTCCACTTTGTCGATATAGAGTTATGAGTAGTTCCTAATACTACAGAATATAAGATATCTTTTGGTGAAAAAATTATGTCTCTAGGTGCTATAGTAATTTTTTTTAAATTCTTAAAGCTGGCATCAGTGTCGGCGCTCACAAGCACTGAACAAACCAAAGGCTTCAGTGTTCGAAAACAAACTACTGTGCATGCCCTCTGACGACATGCTCACTGAATGTATTTTTACGCACTACTACTCAGTGGAACTACCCTCCAGAGACGAACGACCAAAAAAACGACCAAATGACTCTCAAAGAGGGCTGCCACATCTGGTATACGGATGCTTCCAAAAAAGGAAAAGATGTAGGACGTGGGATCTATGGACAGAGACCAAAGCTCAATGCAAGCATCAGCATGGGCACAGAGGCCTCAATCTTCCAAGCGGAGATCTTTGCCATAAACAAATGCGCAGAGATAAACCTTGACAAGAACATAAGACACTGCCACATATACATCAACTCGGACAGCCAAGCTGCGCTGTTGGCACTGGAATCACTAGAGGTTAAATCTAGACTAGTCCAACTATGCAAAAACAATTTAAATGCCCTAGGCGAAACCAACAAAGTCACTCTTAGATGGGTACCAGGTCACTCCGATATTGACGGAAATGAAGGAGCAGATAAACTCGCGAGAGATGGCGCGGACAAGCCCCTTGTCGGCCCAGAACCGTTCTGTGGAATCACAAAACGCCAGGCTTATTCTCTGCTCAACGATTTACACAAATCTAAGGCGATCGAGATGTGGGTGGCTGTGAAAGGACAAAATCACTCGAAAACCCTTATAAAAGGCTTTGTTCAAAAGTTATCTAAAGAGTTACTACAGCTCAAAAGGTCAAAAGTCTGTGCGGTGACTAGAACTCTGACCGGTCACTGCAAGCTGAAAAAACACCTGTTCCTAATGGGCATGGAACAGGACGCAACGTGCAGGTTCTGCCAAGAGTCAGAGGAGACAGCTATGCATATCCTCTGCTCCTGTGGACCACTTATGCACAAAACAAGTATCCACTTAGGGCAACACTTTGTGCCCCCAGAGGAGATACAACAACTCACTGCCCAAAGAATCTGGGAATTCCTGGACTCAACGGGCCTCAGCAGTGAGCTTTTAAGACAGGGCTGCCACAATAGATCAATTATGGTCGATGCGGCACACAAAAGGCCCAATTGATAATAATAATAACTCCATATCGACAAAGTAGGAAGTTTTCCCTAAAACGGTCACAAATATGACATCGACGATTTTTTTAGATATTCGACAAAGTGGGCTAGCGTCCCACTCACTAAACTTTGAGGTCCTAAAAAAGTGCTTAAATTGGACATTTATGCGTCGACATCAAAATCATAGCTTTATTATTACAGTATGTTCCATCAGTTTTAATTGAAAACCGATTTTCGGTAGGTTTTGCCATATTTCACTAAACTGCCCGTAACGTAACTCCGTAACTAGAATCGACAAAGTGGGACGTTTTACTAAACACACTCACATTTGTCTTCTTAAAACTAAAAATTCTAACACCATCACTACATATGTCCCTATGTCCCTTTGTATGCTTAAATCTTTAAAACTACGCAACGGATTTTGATGCGGTTTTTTTTAATAGATAGTGTGATTAAAGAGGAAGGTTTATATGTATAATACATGCATAATTTATCAGCATTGCACCCGTGCGAAGCCGGGGCTGGTCGCTAGTACAAGATAAAGTAAACACAGATAGTGGAAACGCAACCTTGTATATACATTGGTATCGGGCAATAGGGAAGAAGCACGAAGCTGGAATTCCTAATTATTTAGTTATATGTAGGCCCTTGCGTCTATTGCAGACGAATTATGGTGTAGTCTTTGGGATACACCGTTTCTGATGGCTAACTAAACCGATACGAGATCGACACATTTTACCGCAGGCCTGACAAGAGAAGTGTGCGACAGTAGGTTCTGCGTCGCCTTGTCGACGTCTTTGTCTCTTGTCAGCGAGTGCCGCGAACCAGGTCTCATCGCATAACTTGCGACCTTCAACAACGCATTTGCGCCACTCCGTCCGATTGTCCGCAAGCTTCTCCCATTTTTGGTGGTCAATATGGAAGGCGGCCATGTCCCTCTTTGCGCAATCTTTAAAGCGAAGCAATGGTCTGCCAACGTTTCTTCTTGCATTCGCCACCGCGCCAAGAAGAACACTACGAGGAAGACGAGAGGGTTCCATCCTGTACACATGCCCTAGCCAACGCAGACGTCTCTGTTTGAGAAACGCGGTCAAACTAGGCAGCTGTGCAATTTCTAGAACCCTTTCGTTTGTTACCCTGTCTTGCCACGATATGCCTAAGATCTAACGAAGGCAACGCATGTAAAAAGAGTCGATGATTGAGTAGATTTGAGGAGAGAGATGTTAAACATCTTTCCGTCGGTCCTCGTGTGCAGATGGATAGATCTATTAGTTATACCAGTTCAGAAATATTAAATTAACGTATTTTCGGCATTTCTCACTTTAAATGCTAGTCAACTTCATGTATTAGCGAATCTAATGATACTATCAAATTATTCACAGAGAAACGTAATCATAAATGAATGACAACTAAATGCTTAAGCGCAGTATTTTATTAACACGAGTGCGCGACTTATTCTATGGAGTTACGTCTCACTTTGACTCCCATTTCTGATACTTAGAGTCCTAATCGCATTGGTCAGTAGCGGACATATGTTTCGTATGAAAATCATATTTGATTGGCATAATGTATTATTTCTTGTATCTTCTCAATTGAGAGTAATTAAGAATGTGAAGGGTTACATTGAAAAGCGCGCGACGCTCCTTCAGGTCGAGCAGCCGGTCGTTGGTTCAACTAGCTCGCTCTCGACGTCGCTTGAATGCTATTAGGCAGCAAAGTAAGCATGTGAAGGGAACGAACCTAGCTGGACGCACTGCTCGAAGCGCGCGCGGCGCTCCTCGGCGAGCTCTTCGAGGTCGAGCTGGCGATCGTGCAGGAATTCGAGCAGCAGTTGCACGCGCGCCTGTGCGTCGAGGGGCGCCGGCTCCGCGCCCTCGCCGCCGCTCGCCGCCATCACATCTGCTGCTTCTGCGATCGCTGCTGCCAACTCCTGCCCTTGCTGTACCACCTGATTCAGATACAAAGCATATTTACATTGCATGTGTTTAAAAATATATATTTAAGTAACGAATATTTATGAAGGGAAACCCGTCGTCATTTATTGCTTACGGTTAACTGAAATGAATCATATTCAATTAAAATAGTGTACATTATCACGAATAGTGCAAAAGTTTCAGCTAACGATTCTTGATAGGACAGGTTATTAGATCCTGAAACTATTATTAGATGACCTACTTAATCCCTGTGACGATGTAAAAAGTACTTAGTAGTACACATTAGGTTATTTCAACATGCAAATTTTTCATACTTATCCTTCACCGCACCACAGGCGTTGTTTATTGTATAAATGGCGACGGCTTAGTTCCAATTTAGGACCTTAAAGATCTTGTCCTAATCACTAGAAATATTTTATAGTCTAGCAAGTGTCAGTCCGGCCCAGGGATAGTGGCGCTAAAAACAGCTTTCATGTGGCAATAATGAGTAGGTATACGTCATATATTTGCATTATTAAACGTCATTAGCAATCTGTCAAGGATTTGTCATTAATGAAATTTAAAAGAATTTTTTACCGGAATGCTGCTCAATCCTTCGTTCATCTTGCGAAATAAATACTGACTTTCATCACTGTGGATATTAGTTTTGGCTTTATTATACAAAAAATACTTGGAATTGCGGAATATTTAGTCCTGTTTCCTCTTTGTTTACACCAGAAATTTATCGTTACCAGTAAAATTAATTAGTACCACTAAAAACAGCAATGTGGCGTGGGTTGAAAAACACCCTGTGGGGCTATATATGTTATTGCTTGTGGTTTCCACTCGTTTTATCATAAACGCAATTTAAACTGTATTTTTATAAAAGATATTCTCTGCTCATAACTCTGCCTATTTACGAGCGCGTCCGGCGAGGCTTATCGCGCATTTATTAGTCGCCTCGCCGAATCCTATTTGTCTGACATATATTTGCCAATATGTCAGTAGTCTTCAAGGCAAACATAATATTTCATTATTTTAATAGTAACAATCCACGAAAATAGTTAGAATGGTGAAAACGTATTATACATAAATTTTTAATGACAACACTATTAAATTTTTAACAAATAACATCGAAAAAAAAACAGTAATCAATAAGTAATCAATAATAATGGTAGTCAAAAACCTACCGATAGCAGCGTCTGCGTTAAGAAAATTAAGTAGTTAAGTACACTGATCTAAACCGTTGCATAAGTGAAATTGCACGTCGGTATAGGCAATGGACAGGAAACAGTTCAGAATTATGGAAAGGCAAGATAGTTTGGCAAAAATTACAGGATTTTCTGTAATTAGGCGAACGTAAACATTGGTCGAGAGTAGGAAATACCTAATTGAGGAATAAAATGCCCCAGGTAAATAGTTTACTAACGAGAATTGAATGTACGTGCGTTTATTTTTCTATTAATTGCATTAGCGCTGTCAATTTACTGATGAAATTAGCCAAGGCAATAATGCTTTTATTTTATTTCTGCGCATGCACTGTATACCTCGATAATAACATAATATAAATAATAAAATAAATAAATATTAAGGGACAATCATACACAAATCGACCTAGTCCCAAACTAAGCAAAGCTTGTACTATGGGTACTAGACGACGATATACATAATATATAAATACATATACAGGATGGAACGTGACGAGGATCCTTTGCGGAACTGGCAGATAGTTCAACCTTAGCACTATATTTCCTCCATAGAAACTATGGAAATATATGTTACCGTTTTCAAGTTATAGCCTTTTAAACATTCATACCAAAAACTACTTTTTGCCAACCCTAATCAGGTGGCTGGGTCAATGAACTTACTTGTAAACAATCTTTAGACGTCAGGATATTACGTTAATAGGTATGTTGCTTTTCCCATTCTTAGGTCTGCGTGAAACGCTAAAAAAATCGTTGCAGGATTTGCAGAGGTGATTGTCTCTGTTATTCTACTTATTAAATTTTCTGGTGGAATGTAATTTCTTAGTTAATAATTCTAACCACAACAAACAACTCACATGACACGACTTGACACTGACAACAACTCGAATGTACTCAATCATCATAAACAATTAAAGATGATAGTAACCTCTTTCAGCATAAATAAAACGTCTCCGTTTACCTACCTAAACTGATAATAAAAAGGTTTTAGTTCGTTAACTCGCTTTATAAAATTATTTTCGAGTAAATTGAAATTGTTCCCTGTTTGATCAGCAATTCATACAATAGGTCGTCCTTGTTATTAATTTTATTTCGGTTATCATCAAATATCGTCGTTTGGATATTACACTAAAGTAACACGACTTTTCATACGCCGACGCGAGATAGAATTAAATTAACGCATTTTTTACAACTATCGAACCTCTTTGCATGATTTAACATCGATCATAAATATGATGTTTGAAATGAAATTGACATTTAAGTTAATTTCAATTTGCTTTACCTTTAAATGAAAATACCTTTGTTAAAAGCACGTGGATATTTATTATTTGCTCATGTTATGCGCGAGTTACAATTATAATGCGGCTGAAGCTTTACGACGATACAGTGAAACATATCCACCACCACACCCAACAGGCCGTTGAACAATTTTACGTGCTTTTGATCGTGTCGCCAACAATCAGCCCGTTGTACCACGAACAACTTAGAACGATCAACGTGGGGGACCTGTTCAGAGGGTTCAAGCTTTATTTCCTAGGGACTGCCCTATGTGAAGCTTACTGCCGGTGGCTACTGCCAAAAACAGTGGAAGAACGTGATTTTATCAGGCATGTTATTTGAAGCGATGAAAGCTTGTTTACTCGCAACGGTATGTGGAATAGAAGGAACGAACATGTGCATTTGCCGAAGACAATCATGTCGCCTACAGCAGTGTCGTTGGTCAGTTAACGATTTACGGGGAAACAATTATAGGACCAGTGTTTCTGCCTCCAACTCAAAACAGAAGCAGCGTGCTGCAGCGTGTATTATGAGACACGATGGAAAATTTGAACACCGTATGTAAAAATTGTAATAAAGTAACTGATATTCGTATTTTCGCATTTTATTTGGTTAATTTGACATTTTATGTGTCACTCTTACATCAGTACGATGACAACAACTCACGGAAATAAACGTAATATCCCGAGTTTTCCCGACGGTGATTTCTCAATCTAGCCATCTTGCCGTGATGTGAAGATGCAATATAGGGTTATCACCACAGATAAAAATTAGCGAATTTTGCACTTTTTTTTTTACTTCGTTTAAGTTTCTAAACATTATAAATCGACTGTGTATCACTTAACCGATGCAACATTTCCGCAAAGGACCCTCGTGCCTTTCCACCCGGTATAGATAACATCCATGACCCGAGAACAAATATTTGCACAAATATTTGCCCCGGCCGGGATTCGAACCCGGGACCGCCGACTCAGTAGGCAGGTGTCTACAAACCGAGCCAAACGCGTCGTCAAACTTCTACCATATTCTGTTCCGCTTACGTGGTACTTGTGAATTGTGAATGTTTGGGGAATGAAGAGTGTCTCGCTTTTCGGCCCTCATGTTAATTGTATGCAAAAATATGTCTATTTATTTTCTCTTCCGATTTTTAGTTAACATTTTTTCCCCCATTAGTACTCGACTTATGGAGTAGCAGTACCCATTAAAACAAGCATATATATCAAACACGATTTGTCGCGAATCCCTAGGGGACTACGTGCACTGTAATTCGTCGCTTAAAAATGTATGTAGTTTGAACCTATTTACATACCTGATAAGTGGCGTGTTGCATCCTGGCAACGCTCTCGTTGTGTGCGGCCAGAGCCTGCTCGGCTTGTTGTGGATCCCGAGGAGGTTCCGTGCGCTGTAATTCGTCGCCCCACAATTCCAGTCGGGAAGACACCTGAAAACAAAGGAATCAATAAATATGTATTCAACGTTGTAAATGATTACGTGGTTTTTTTCTTATTGATACACATTCGAAAACACAAGACTATCAAAGTGATATGGGGTTCTAGCTAAGATTTTTTAATCATATTAAAGTTTTAAGATACAATCTAGCGCGTCTCACTCAAAGTACCTCAGCTGCAGAGTGATTTCAAGCCGCTGCTCGCGATCAAACCTGGGCTTCTCGACTTGTCCCGCATGCCTGGCAACCGCCCCAAAGTAGTATCCACGGCGGTGTTTGCTGAGTCCGAATCGCTCGAAGATTGAACAAAAGCACGAGTATAGAGATACAGACCTCTAGAGCGTCCCGTTCAAAGTGCCTCAGTTGCAACGTGAGCTCAAGCCGCCGCTCACGATCGGACCAGAGCTCCTCGAGTGCGCCCCGTGTGCCTCGCAACCGCTCCAGAGTCGTCTCCACGGCGGTGGTGCTCGCTGCGTCTGAATCGCCCGAAGATCTGACAACAACCATTAACATAATTATAATTAGATGGACTCTATATGTACAAATGCAATGAATACAGTCAATTCCAGAGGGGATCTGTTTGCCATTTTCGCTGTAATATGACAAAAAATATAGGAATTCAGTGTCAATAATACTGTACGTAAATACATACTTAATAGAAACTAGAAGGTGCAACTTCTCAGTTTAAGATTTCTTTTTCACCGTAATTATGCAAAATTATTCTATATCCATCTTTGCATGTCCAGCTACGCCTATACCAAAATTGGTTAATATCCGTCCAGCCTTTTCGACGTGATAAGTAGCAGAGAAGTGTCTACTAACAGATGGCGCTGTACGACTGGAGAATGACCACCGTCAATAGAAAACTAATTGTTGAGAACAATCTCTCGACATGTATACGATATACTGTCGACAGCACACTTAGTGCAGTGCAGATAGCTACATGAATCAAGAACACCGATATTGTAGATGAGAAAAGTTTCCGCCAGCACGCATTAGAATTATTTTATTCATAACATTATAATTTGTTTTGAGAAAACGATGCCTGACGCGATAGTTATGAGATTAAATATTATCCAATGGCTCAATTTGCGTGTAACATCACGTACACAAGTACATATGTAAGACTCTTGTACATATACAGAACGACATTAAAAGTGAACTCGTTTTATTTGCCAATCAATTTACATATTATGAGAAAATCGATAGTAAACCAGACCCGAAATTTAGTTTTTATATAAAAGAAACGATCTCGTACAACTGGCAATGAAGCGAAGAGCGTAAAAGATGAATCGCGGATGCAGCCTGCACGTTGGGGACATCTAAACCGTCACGAGCTAGCTACTTCAGGTCGATTTCTTGTCGCTCCAATGAACTATCGACCTTAGATTACTTGGTTACTTCGTTACAGATGCAAATCTGCTTGTAATGATCTTTTTTATTTCTAAGATGAACTATCAATTAACCTATCGATTACTAGAATAAAATAGCGAGTGTTTATTATTTGAATTATTAACTGGCAAGTTTCCCGGGTGAGACAAGGGTTTTAGGATTTTTTTTAATGCAATTTTGTTTTTGTTTTTTAATGAAAGAATGTTTATTTTAAGTAAAATGAGCTAACTTAAGGATTAAAGGCAGTGTCCCTCCTGGGCCCATACATTTTTGTACACTATAGTTCAGAAACTGACATTCAGCGGGACTACCATATCTTACCATGACTTAGCTTGTCGCGCGACTCAGCGTCACCTGTCTTGCTCGCACGGTTTTGAAAGAAAAGTGACAAGTAGTATCTGTTGCACAACAAAGACTTGCGTGTCACCCTCATAATTATGCTAGAGGTGCAGGTCATCATCGTCAATTTTGCAGGGTGACATCGGATTAGGAATATTTTCCAAGTAGGTACTCTAGGCGACTTTTCTGGATGTACCTACAGGTTTAGTTTTATTGCACAATTTCAAATTACAAAGTGGCCAGTTACTGGGGGGGGTTGTCAGCAAATAGGCGATTTATTCTAAGATATGCAGTAGCGGCAAACAACTATCATATTCTAAGTTCTAACATATTCATTTTAAGATTAATGGGATCCAAAAATAGGATCAAAATAATAATTTCCAATACCTAAATAGATAAAAAATATAGCAATACGTATAATTTTATTATAGGTACATTATTATATTTGAAACTTCCAAGTAGTACTGAATATGAATGGATGAATGTTTTCATCCATTCATATTCAGTACTTTCGCGTATTTTTAAAAAGGCGCACAATATCGAGTACAATGAGTTAAATATTTGTATAGAAAAATAGACGTTTTATTTGCTAAAACTGAAATGACAGGTTAGTATTAGATCCGTAAATCTTTTGCGATCCGGCATTTTTCATACTAAATACACAGATATGACAGATTTTTTGCCGTTTCTATATACCAGAACTATACACAATATTCTTAACCCAGTCGACACTCAAAAAGGCTAAAATTGCAAAGCACGATGTAGTTGTGGATTTTTTATATGTTACCAGGAGTGTAAGTACATGACAGGGCAGAGTTCATCTAATTTTGAAACTTCTAAAAATTGCAATAACAATTTAAGCCAAAACGCAGTTCTTTACACTCAATAGCGGTGAAGTAGCGGTCATTTGAATATGGTGCATTTTTCCTGAAAGTTGACAATTTCATGTTGTGCTGCCTTCCAGATCAAAATACAGTATTGTAGTATTGGCTAAACCGCTCATCATATGACAAAAAATATTTTTTAACAAAAAAAAGAACCGACTTCAGTAAAACTAAAAAACCAAAAATAACCCGTTCAAGTACAGATTACATTTGACTCACCCTTCGAAGTCGATCCCAAACCACTCAGTTCTTATATTTATAGTTATATTATAGTTTACGCGAGGTTTGGCACCGACTTCGAAGGGTGAGTCAAATGTAATCTGTACTTGAACGGGTTATTTTTGGTTTTTTAGTTTTACTGAAGTCGGTTCTTTTTTTTGTTAAATTTTTTTGCTTTTTAGTGATTCATATAAAAGTTCTAGTGGCCATCTGTGGTGTTCATCATCAGTTTCCTTACACCAAATCCTATTTACTGAATGTAAATTCTTGACTTTATCAATAAATTACCAAAAGCGCCGTACATGTCCCAATAACATTTGAAGAGTTCCCTCGATTTCTCCAAGATTCCACCATCAGATCCCGACTTAGTGCCAACGGGACCAACCCGGAGTTATACCCTTTCGATAAAAAAAAATAATTGAAAATCGGTTCACGGTTCTCGGAGATATCGAGTAACATACATACAAAAAAAAAAAAAAGTTCGAATTGAGAACCTCCTCCTTTTCTGAAGACGGTTAAAAATAAATAAGAATTAAAGTTGTAGTACATTTAATTCGCTTTCGTTGAGGCATAAATTCAAGTCTATGGGACTAATAATTCACTTACAATCTCGAAAAAACTGAAAGAAGGTAAAAAATATCTTTTCACTTCTCTCGCTCTAAAAGTTCGACTTTATGCTGTGCGTAGGCGACATAAAGTCGCTTCTTATGCTCTAGACCATAAAGTAAAATCGTCGTCGAAGACCAAGGCGATCGGTCCAACAGCCACACAAAAAAGGTTCTTAATAAACAGTAAAAAAAAAAAAAAAACATAAAACTTCATACAATAAAACCCGTTCCAGACCTTCCGATCCGATCCGATTTATCGGGAGAAATCGGATAATGTGTAGTGTAGTGTATAAGATCCTAACAATTGCTCTACACTTATCCGATTTCTTCCGATAAATCGGATCGGATCGGAAGGTCTGGAACGGGTTTTAACTCTTTATTTTATTTCGTTTTGTTAGTATTCTAAGACCAAGGCAAATATACCAACAGCCAAAGTACACAATAAAACTTCTTGAAATAAACTTGTAACTTTTATGTACTATCATTTATTATTTTTTAAACTATTACTTTAAATATTAATTAAATTTGTTTTTAAGTAGGTATACATGATATGTGTATATATGTTATTTACATGATACAGTTTAATTTCCTCGCAATCGAAGTGAAAAGTAGAGTGTGCAACTCGTCCATAAAACGCATTTTACACTCGACTTTATATTCATCCTCGCTCGCAAGCTCGCTCGGATGGATAAACGTCTCGTGTAAAATGATGCGTTTTATGCACTTGTCGTACAATCTACTATTATTGTGTGCCTGGCCCTTATAGCATGTAGAAAGCTACAATTTAGCTTAAATTGCAGCTAATTTAATAGTTTACGACTTTTAGGCGATAAAGTAAGAAAAAATCACTCAATTACGCAGTTTTTTGCGCTTTGCACAGCAAGCACAAGTTCCTCGACATTGCATAGTTGGATGAACACTACCCTAACATATCCTTACAACATATAAAAAATCCACAAATACATCGTGCTTTGCAATTTTAATGTTGGTTTCGACTGGGTTATCCGAAACCTCAATAAAAATACATGCTACCTAAGGTCTTTTCAGTATGCACATATAAAATCTATATGGAATTTGATTATGTACTTACCTCCATAGTAAGCATCGCACAGGAGACTTGTGTCTATGGGACCGCCGATGATATTTGAGCATTTTACACAAAAATGACCATTTCACCGGCAATATTAATTACGAACAAACTTTATCCACATCGGTTTTATTAGCCAAAACCTAAATCACATAAAATAAGTAATAAAATGCAACTATACTAACGTCACACGACAGTGACCTACAACTGCGTCGGCGCGCACTGTTATGTTACGGTTGGATAGTAAATCTCTTACGCCAATTTCCTCTCCTTATTGTATTCAACTACATCGATAGTTTGCTTTACTAATTGTTCATAGTGTGAGAAAGTTGTCAATACCAACGATAACAGATAATATTATAAATTGCAAGTGGAAAAAATTACATATCAATCATATTAGTCATACATAATTAAAATAGTTTCGGAAATATATTATGCAAAAATTAGTATATATAATTAAGAATGATTTTAATAGCAATACGTATACGTTACATCGTGCGCAGTAACGGAATCGCAACATACAATTGTTGTGAAGTAATGATCTATTATTTATTTACGAGTACACCTATAAATTTGTGAACCATGTTAGGTTTCATATTTTTTAAATCTGGAAACATCACAAATTTTATGTACCATTGATACAAACATCAAAACACAACGCTGTAAAGGTTCCTAGCGTTTTGATCTTTGGATGATGGATGTTATACTCGAATTAAGACAAACTTCAAGATCCCAAAGGAAATGCGTAAAAACTCATCGACTTTCTCGACTGGCATTAACAGACAGAACAGCAGCTCTTGTGCATGATAAAGTGCATCGTGATCAGCTAATTAATGTAACGTGTTCATGAAGCCCCGATGGAAATGCGAACATTCCGTAATACGCGTCGGTTTCTACTGTCGCCGGAGCGAGGCGCATTCCTTGCGCGTCAGCGACCACTCGGAACAGAATATTTTCAACCATCCACTCTCGCATTATTTACTAATTAATATTTTTTCACGATTGTGCTTGGACGTAGCAATAGAGTGAACCTCAATGTTTTTTGGTATTAGCGGTAAATGAGGCATAAATTAAGCACTCAAAAATACATAAATATTCAATAAAACAACGGTAGTGGGAAGCGAATGAGTGCATAAGAAATAAACAGTCAAGTTTATTACCGTTTAACTCATAAAAAGTCTGCTCATGACGCTAACAGAAGCCCTTTACAAGCGATAAGCTGACCGTCCAACAATTAGGGCTCAGTGGTAGTTTTATGGGCAGTTAAAACCCATCCATCGACGGCAATACATTATGGGCAGCCCGGCGGGGTAGATATTTTCCGGCAGGCGCTTGGGCTTAATTTTTCTATACTGATAGTTTACCGAAATTGAAAACACATTCATTTATGAAAATTGTGGTGCTACATCGTTCAAACATGAGATAGATTATATATAGATACTGCAGTGCGGTGTAAGATATATATTACAGTGACCTAACAGCAGAATACGTTTTTTTTTTATGTTGTATAAGTTTGTTTAGATATTGTGATTGACCGTGTTTCTGATACCGTACCTACAACTGTCATACTTGTATCAGCTCTAGTTTAATAACAATCCTCAATTAAAATAAAACTTAAACAAAGTATCCTTCTTAGATTGTAGTACCTTGTTACCTTTGAGTCATTATTTATAAAAATGAAAATGTGGTATTTCCACATAAAAAAATTGAATCGATAAAAAGATTCTATAAGAATATTTAAACGTATCAGAAGTTTTTTTCTTGTATAATTCAGTTGTATTTCTGTATGATGTTGTTTGACCAATAAAGATGAATCTTGCAGCTAATATTCCTTTGAAGAATACGTAATAAAAACATTTCACTTACTTCAACTTGACTATTGAGTATTCACTATATAATTTTGAACATTTGAAGCAATTGACAATATTTCATATTTTTGAGACTATAATTTTATTAAATTTGCATGTCACAGTTTTTATATTTTTGCTGAGATTACTAATTATTTTATTATTCATTTATAAAAATGTACTCATTCTAAAATGTAGTAACCTCAAAACTATGTCATTAATGGGAAGCTGCTTTAGTCTGGTGTCAAATAAAAAACCGGCCAAGTGCGAGTCGGACTCGCGCACCGAGGGTTCCGTACAAACACTTTCCATCCCTAAGTGGTTAAGTTAAGTTTGCACCTGGTATGTATAGCGCCCCATATAAATTAGGTGCAAAGTTAGGTATTAAAAAAAAAATTATGGTTTTCGTAATTTTTCCTTTATCTATGCTATAAGACGTTGCTTCGTACCAAATTTCAAGATTCTGAGTTCACGGGAAGCACCCTGTAGGTTTTGATTCCCTTGCAAGGGTCGAAAATTTGCGGCATAAACGGCTGTATCTTTTGATTGCGTTGGCTTAGAAGTTTGATTTTTTCACAGCTTCAAGGGACAGTAGACCTGAGTAATTGATATAAATTTCAGCTTCATACCTCCACGCGTTCCTGAGAAAAGGGGTCTTGACAGACGGACGGACGGACGGACGGACAGACGGACAACAAAGTGATCCTATAAGGGTTCCGTTTTTTCCTTTTGAGGTACGGAACCCTAAAAATAATTAATGACGTTTTGTTTGATATTGATGACAGCTTATTTTTTTCGCGTATCGGAGGGAGACGATAACTGTAACCAGGCATGGTTGTCGTAGATTTCGGTTATTTTATATATTTTCTTATATTTTTTTACATACAGAAAAATTCATTCAGAGTAGTATTTTTCTCTCGATCTCTATATTAATTTTAAACTGTTAGAAATATGAAATGTTGTCAATTGTCAGATTTCAAAAGAAGATGTAATTAATGATTTAAACTTAATTTCTCTAGCAGTCAACCATTGGGCTAAACAAACATTTTTATGGTACAGGGCCTGTCATCTATCAACATTTTACCAAAAGATAAACTTATTATATTTCAATTATATAATTAAAATAATAAATTGGCATACACTAATATGCAATACAATTACATAAACATTACTTCTTGAACCTAGTGCAAAACATCATACCGAGTGAAGTATATGATTTGGAGTATATGATAGGGAACGTAATAATAATCATTATTACGGTCCCTATCCAGTCACTATACGCGAGCCCATTGTATTCGACGTGGAACACCATATCTGACGTTTTTAATAAACACTTTCAGTACGGAGCCAGTTTTGCATTTGAAATGCATTGTTTCTTACGTCAATGCTGCTCAAGGGCATCAAACAATAATTAAAACATGGTACGAGCCAAATCATTACAAATAAAGATGCCTGTGTTATAATAAAATAAAATCATTTTATAATTTTATTCCAAAACTTCCAAAACATTTTCAAAAGTAACATCGTCTCATAACTAGTGCTGTACCGTTTTCGTGAATGTTCTAAAGCATTCTGTATGAAAATGTCCTGGACAACATTTCTTATACAAAACTTAAAACAATTCCACGCCCAACTTCTGCGGAATAATTCTTTAGCATGGGATGACATGTTGAAAATATTATAAGAACTGTCATGTTTGGTTTATGGAACAACAATAGTGATTTACACGATAGAGTTCATAGTAGAGTTGCTAAGCCGCTGTTTTCTAACATAATTGTGCGCATCGGGTTACAAGCATGAAATTTCTACCACAGATAGAGTGTTCCACGGTGATTATTTTCAGATGTGGAGGGAAGTCAGATTCTTCCCCTGTGAGGCGGGAGAGCGGAGTGAATACGGCCAAGTATCCCTCTTTTCTTTCTTTATTGCTGGTCAGTTAAGTCTACCAGGACGTGTTTGGTATCGTTTCCGTGTAAAACAAATATCAGAAATTCATTTTTTATGTTATTTTCGTATAGTTCTATATAAAAATATGGGTGTAATGGCCGAAAAGGTAAAAATCACAACAAGTTTTTTTTATTCAGTGAGGTAAATTAGTTCAATTACGTGAACATTTTCAAATTATTATTATTATTTAAAAAAGTTCATTTAATCTGGTTTCTAAAAATATATTAATGTTGGGCACTTCTCATACAAACAGTAGCTGAAAATATATCTTTACGTCGGCGTAACCAACGTAAATCTCCGAACGCATCCTATTTCGCTTCATTAAATACATTAAATAATGATTATTAACATGCTTTTACATATAATATTTACTATATACGTCCTAGAAAAACAAATTAATGTAAATAAAACAATTTCTTTTTTGCTAATGTATCACGAGCACGCGGGCTAATCTCAACATCAACAATTTATTTAAGTTACTGTTTGTATGAAGAGTGCCCAATATTTATATATTTTTAGAAACAAGATTAAATTTGCTATTTTGCAATATTTTTTTTTGTTGTAAATATTCAGGAAATATAACTAATTTATCTCCCTGAATAAAAAAAACTTGTTGTGATTTTTACAATTTCGGAAATACAACCATATTTTTATATGGTGTTATGAATAAATAACATGAAAAAACCGGCCAAGTGCGAGGCGGACTCGCGCACCGAGGGTTCCGTACAAACACTTTCCATCCCTAAGTGGTTAAGTTAAGTTTGCACCTGGTATGTATGGCGCCCCATATAAATTAGGTGCAAAGTTAGGTATTAATAGGTATTAAAAAAAAACTACTTACTAGATCTCGTTCAAAACAATTTTCGTTGGTAGTTTTTATAGTAATGTACATCATATGTTTTTTTTAGATTTTTCATTTTCTTATTTTAGAAGTTAGAGGGGGGGGGACCAACTTTTTTCCACTTTAGAAGCGTCTGTCACGCAAACTATTCGGTTTAGAAAAAAAATATTTTAGAAACCTCGATATCATTTTTGAAGACCTATCTATACATACCCCACACGTATGTGTTTGATGAAAAAAAAATTTTTGAGTTTCAGTTCGAAGTAAGGGGAGCCCCCAATATTTATTATTATTTTTTTATTTTTGCACCAAAATCTTAATGCGGTTTACAGAATACATCTACCTACCAAGTTTCAACAGTATAGCTTTTATAGTTTCGGAAAAAAATGGCTGTGACATACGGACGGACAGACAGACGGACAGACGGACAGACGGACAGACGGACAGACAGACATGACGAATCTATAAGGGTTCCGTTTTTTGCCATTTGGCTACGGAACCCTAAAAATGAATTCTTGATATCTGTTTTACACGAAAACGATACGACACAAGTCCTACTAGCGTTACCTGATCAGTAATATAAAAAGAAAAAGAGGACTCCTTTGTCCTATTCACCCCTCTTTCCCGCCGCATAGGAGACGAATCTGACTTCCTTCTACATCTGAAAATAATCACGGCAGAATACTCTATCTGTGGTAGAAATTTGGTGGTTGTATCCCGATGCACACAATTTCGCGACTTAGCAAAATGTACTAGAACACGCAGGCTAGGCTTAACATCAACATTTTTTTCAAGGTACTTTTTGTATCAGATGTGCCCAATATGTTAATAATATAATTTTTAAAAACAACATTAAATTTGCTGTTTAGTTATATTTTTTTAAATTGTAAATATTCAGAATAGATATAACTAATTTATCGTTCTGAATAAAAAAAACTTGTTGTGATTTTTACCTTTTCGGCAATAAACCCAAATTTTTATATAAAATTATTCTTAAATAACATGAAAAATTAATAGCTGATATCTATTTTACACGAAAACGATGTCGCACAAGCCCTAATAGCCTTAACTGATCAGTAATAAAAAAAGAAAAAGCTCCTCTTCACCCCGCTCTCCCACCACACAGGGGACGAATCTGACTTCCCTCCACATCTGAAAATAATCACCGTGGAACGTTCTATGTGTGGTAGAGATTTCATTTTTGTAACCCGATGCGCACAATTTCGCGGCTTAGCAACTCTACTATCATATATACTCGTACAATGTACCTATCATATTTTTTAACTACATTTTTAGGTTTCCGTAGTCAACTAGGAACCCTTATAGTTTCACCATGTCCGTCTGTCCGTCTGTCCGTCCGCGGCTTAGCTCCGTGATCATTAGTACTAGAAAGCTGAAATTTGGTATGAGTAATGTGTATGTATCACGCCGACAAAACGGTAAAATAAAAACTAAAAAAATATTTTTTTTTTCGGGTACCTCTCGAACACCTAAAGTGGGGGTGATTTTTAGGGTTCCGTAGCCAAATGGCAAAAAACGGAACCCTTATAGATTCGTCATGTCTGTCTGTCTGTCTGTCCGTCTGTCCGTCTGTCCGTCCGTATGTCACAGCCATTTTTTTCCGAAACTATAAGAGCTATACTGTTGAAACTTGGTAGGTAGATGTATTCTGTAAACCGCATTAAGATTTTGATTCAAAAATAAAAAAATAATAATAAATATTGGGGGCTCCCCATACTTAGAACTGAAACTCAAATTTTTTTTTTCATCAAACACATACGTGTGGGGTATCTATGGATAGGTCTTCAAAAATGATATCGAGGTTTATAAAACATTTTTTTTCTAAACCGAATAGTTTGCGTGACAGACGCTTCCAAAGTGGAAAAAAGTTGGTCCCCCCCCCTCTAACTTCTAAAATAAGAAAATGAAAAATCTAAAAAAAACATATGATGTACATTACTATAAAAACTACCAACGAAAATTGTTTTGAACGAGATCTAGTAGGTAGTTTTTTTTTAATACCAAATACCTAACTTTGCACCTAATTTATATGGGGCGCTATACATACCAGGTGCAAACTTAACTTAAACACTTAGGGATGGAAAATGTTTGTACGGAACCCTCTGTGCGCGAGTCCGACTCGCACTTGGCCGGTTTTTGTTTATTTTCCTTTTAACAGTACTGTGTGGGGTGTCGTTGAATAGGTCTTTTAAAAATAATAGGGGTCTCCAAACATTAATTTTTGATAAAGTCAGCAGTTTTCTAAATATTCGCTCCGAAAATAAAAAAAATAGCCCCCCCCCCCTCTAACTTTTCAACCACGGATCAAAAAATTGTGGAAAAATTCAAGAAAATGAGGCCTTAGAAGGACTTTCAATGAAAACTATACTGACCAAAACCGGTCGAGCCGTTTTTGAGTTATCGCAAAATTATATAATTTTCTTAAAAGGACGTAAGTTGACTTCCAGAAGGTAATAAGTAATTACAGTTACATTGGCATTTACGACCTTTTTAAAGAGCTTGAATACTTTCTCGTAACTTAAGTCTATCGTGAAGCAACTACGGAACCCTACACTGAGCGTGGCCCGACATGCTCTTAGCTGGTTTTTTTATTAAAGTATGTTTCTTTTCAGGTATGCATTGACGCACTTGAGGAAGCTATGAAGCATGCAGAGGCTTGATGGTAACGTTGTTCCAAGCTTCGTTCAGCCATCAATTTTAAATAAGAAACATTGCTTTTGCGGGCGAAGAAAATATTGGATTGTTCATCTACTGTGTACCTACTAAATATCCAAATTTAGTCACCTAAATGTCGAACTCATGGTTAAAATGCAAGCTACAAATGATAATTGTGTATTCTACCGGTGTGCATATAATCTGAATATGTGGTAATTCCATTTATTCTGCTAATCAAACTAGTATTTCTTACTAGATATGAACCTGCAGATTAGAAATACCTGTTCATAACTTTTAACTGGATCCTATCTCATGAGGTACAGTCACGCGCAGATACGGTTAGGTTTTCCCTCAAAAAGAGATAGAAGAACTTTATGCTCTTAGGATAAGGTAGTAGTTATTAGTGTCGTGAGTGTGCGACTAGAACGGTATTTGGTGACATTAGGCACGACGCTTGCCGCTCACGTACAACGCATGGAAGCGTTGCGCGAGCTCAGATGAACCGTCTACTTTCTAAGAAACCACGACGGCATTATTTACGTGACTTGCCTTCATCTATAATGGCAGCTTAATTATTTACATGCATGTAAATGCCATGGCGCTGATGAGACATTATGTTCATCAAATTTAGTACCAGACACAATAAAATATAATTTCCGCACGAAATATCACATACATATTTATTTATATCGTTTACAGTCGCAAACGCAAAACATAAACAAATATTTTAAATCGCATTGCAAGTAGTCGCCCGATATTTTTATTGAAAGTAGAAAAGGTATATCGATAAGATTGCGAAATAATGAAAATATTGTATTCCCGATTTCCCCAGCGATGACAATAGACATCAAGCTTGCTTTCTTCTCGCTAAGAACCGGTAAATACGATAATTACCCGCGAGACAATAGTTCCGCATTGGTAATCATCAATTAAATAATGCATGCTCTGCATTTATGTATAGGTTTGCGGTGGTTTAACTATAAATGGATGGACCTGAAAAACTGTCGAAGGACCTCACCAAATAACGTGCTTATGTGGGGTCGTGATTAACGCTCTAATAAAATAAATTATGGGTGTCATGAAAACGAAAAATCGACTATCGAACAGTTAGCTTGAACGAATACTTGACATTTAATACTGATAACAATGTGGTGTATCAGATCTACACTACACTGCGCCTCATTCATGTAAATAATTATTCCCATAATAATCTTAGCTGTTATAAATTCTAAAACTTGATCAATCTTCACACATGTACTGAAAGTACTACAGGCAGAATTCGTCATCTTATTTTGAGAACAACGAACATACCTATGGAATAAGAGTCTGATTGTTTAATTTCTTCTATATTACTTTCTCGAAAGTTAGAGATTATTTACATGTAAAAGAATGTAACGGTGCAAGGGAACAAACAGTCTCAAGTGCATATCAATCGGGAGCATTTGTCAAGAGGATACTTATGAATGCGGGGGCAATTTGTCCAAACATGAGTGGGGGCGAGAACGGAACCCGGGGTCTGGTCGCGTCCTCAGCCGCAGAGACACGACGGAAATGGCGATTGTGAGACAATTTAAATCGTTCGCCGGACCCATGCTCTATTGTTGGCGACATCCCGACCTTAATTCACGAACCCCATCCTGCGAACACCTTTTTAGAAACCACTATCTGCTGCTAGGCCATCGATACTTATATTGTTGTTTTATAATGTAAGGGCAGAATGTAACTGATCAATCGATATCGATTATGACTAGGACCTACTAACCAAAAGGTCCTTAAATTAGTATTTTTATAAGGAAGTCCTATCAATACAAAACAATATCTAGACACGCGGCAGCGTGTCAAGCCAAGTTCAAGCAAAGGAACTGGCTAGCCAACGCCGAGTGTAATATTACCTACACGAACCACTTGGTGCCACTTTTGACCCTTCTATAACTTAAAACCTCTTTAACGTAAACACATAAAACTGCGTGTGTTTAATTATATCTATAAGGACATCTAGAAGCCCAAATTTTATGAAGCTAGCTCAAACGGTTATAAAGATATGAAGGTCAAAAAGTCGTAAATTTTAGCACTCACTGACTGACATATAGCACTTAAATCAAACCTACTTCCAGATGACCTAGAAGGATGAAATTTGGAATCCAGCTCGTCAAATCTAACCTACTTTAAGATCTCAAATTTTTAAATAACAGCATTTGTTATAGGTATCCAATAAAGCAAAGAAATAGAGTTTAATACTTGTTCATAATTTTATTTTGTTCCTATAAATACATATTTGGATTTTGCATAGAACTTGGCACTTATTTAGATCTTCATTCTTTTTGCGGCGAAGCCCACAGCCATGCATAATTTTTGTATTGAACTTGGCTCTCCTTTTTTACATTTATGTTTTTGGTGGGATTATATTAACAAGATCAGACAGTTACACAATGTGCTGCTGACTATTATATACTTTTGTGATGTTAAACCTTTTAAGTGCTTACAAATAATATGCGTGTGTATAATAAAGAATCTACTATTCAAAAACAAAATATAATAAAACATTGCATGTGTACAAAAAAATTATATTGAAGAGCATATTTCTTTCTATGTAAGGGCATGATACCTGGAATAACGTGTTGACGTCACGGCGCAAGCGTGCGACTCGACGCAATTCTGGCTACCCCTACCCAACAAAACGAGAACGGGAACGGGGGAACGAGAGTTCAATATTTTAAATCGTTTTGAGAACCCAAATATTTTTCTTACTTCCCTAACACACTCGATGGAGTCGATCTCTATGGTCTGTAAGCTATTTAAACAAACATTTGACAATTTTCTGTTGATGTTTGTAGTGATGTAGCAAAAACATATTGTTTGCCAAATCTAACGATTATGAATGGTTGATGAAATTGATTTTATCGACCAACTTTTTTTCAAACCTGAATATATTTTTGTTTATTTTGTGTAAATCAATATTTTTTTTGAGCTACGAGCCGTCGGACTCATTGGAGCTTTCTATGTAAAATAATAGTTTGTTTTATTGTTCTTTCTTTAGGATATACATTTATCGATTCAATCGATTTCTACCAATTTTCAGAAATAGCACATGAACCGAAACGTAACATTTAGTCAACACAGCTTTAAAAAAAGAAAGACGTAGTACGTAACTGTTTGAGTAATGATTTATTATCGTTAAATACTTCAACACCGTGATAAGAAAAAAATATAACATGAACTCAATTGTATCAAATAGAAAGTGAAAAACGTTTATAGATACTTGAAAAACCACTATGTCAGTGCTTGTTTTGTTATTCAATAGGTCGCGCAGATTTACGTTATATGGGTCCTGTGATGTGAGAAATGTTTGTTTAAATATCATACAGACTATAAAGTTGACAACGTAGGCACGTGTTTGTTATTACCAGTAAGTGAGAAAAACTACTTTAGCCTAAACAGAGAATAGTACATTCTTGAAATACTTTTTCTCTATTCTGATAGTTGAGAATAAATCGAAGTGGCAGGGAATTATTAGTTTCTTTAATTTAACAAAAAAATATTTAGTAGCCATATTAACAATCCGATATAGTAAAGGTACCTAAGAGGAAGCTTGTTTTTAAAGTTCATAAAAGGTAACTAATATCTGACCGATTAGTTCCACTTCGTCGAGAACGATTGCAAATTATAGGCAGGTACTAATAAGGAAGTTTTAGTACACTATTTAGATTGCACCCGAGCGTCATTACAGAACAGAACAGTTACTACCTAAATACTAAATCACAGTAGTAGAATATGAATTTGCTGGTTATTTTCTATGGTTGCATATTATTAAACTATTTTAGTAAAGGACAGATCCCACCAAAAATAATTTCATGTAAAATTATGCCAAGACGAGACCATTATGATTATGACTCGCACTGTCAAATCGTTATCAATCTCTTGTAGAGTCAAGCTTCTGAATCTACACGCCCGAACTCTACAAGGCCTAACTTCACAAACTCTACACCTTATTATAAATATGTGGCTTGGCCATTGGTGGGATTTCACTTCTAGTTGTAAGTTGCGTATGCCAATATGTTTTTTTCTGTTGTTGTTGATAAGAGTTTAATTTTTATTATTTATTTATTTTTTAATTATTTATAACAAGGATCACAGCTCTAGCGTAAAAAATGCGCAAGTCTCATACAAACCTCCAACCCGTACTTTTAGGGGTTGGGTGATAACTGATAAAAGTTCCAAGTTTTTTTTTTATTAATATATGTGTACTAATACTAGCTTACATACCAGCAAATTTCAGCTCTCTAGGACATAAGGAAGTACTCTTGGATTTGAATGATCAGCAGTGAATCAGTGACGAAAATCAGGGCTTTTTAAGAAATCAACAAAGGGTCGATTGCAAAAAAATTGTACATAGTTAAAAGCTTAGTTAACAAAAAATCACGATCGCTTCCTTTGTGTGACGAAAGTTAGTCATACAAAATGTATGGGTAACTTTCGTCAAACAAAGAAATCTATAAAGTTTTGTTTTAATTAAAGCCCTTAACTATGTATACAATTTTTATGCAATCGACCCTAAAATAAAATCTTTAGTATAAAAGCTACGCAATTAAAACTTTATACATTTAATAAGTCGGTTATTGAAAATATATCACGAGAATTTTATTTATCTTGTATAATCCAAACCAAAGTTATGAGGAATCAAAAAAACGACGAAGCGCTTCGGCAGCGCTTCGCTTGGCTCGTCTTGGCGGGGCCACTACCGTGCCCCCAGATAATGTTTACTAGTACTGAGGTACACGCAACGGAACAGCTCGAAGCAAAAATAATAAATCTGCCCACACTATACAATTACATCACTTGTGTTATTCACAATTTACTACCCGTAAATTTTTATCGATCGTTAACCTATCCTGTAAAATATAAAATTACAGAATAGCACAACAAGGTATTCGTGTCTAAAAAACAATTTAAGTTAGCGGAGATATACCAATATCACCTACTAAAAATCAACATAGATCACATATTAACAATTAATTGTTAAGTTAATAAAATTAGCTTTGGCGCGAAAACTCGAGTGTTACGTATTGGTCGGTCGAGTGAGACTGGTTCGCGGTAGCGGAGCGTGCGTCACTCCGCCGTCTTCGCCGCGAGCGGACTGCGGGACACTCGGGACGCAAGCTTGATTCGCGGGCCTAGTCGACCGAAACACAATGTTATTATAAGTACGTACACGGGAAACTTCTCTTAAAAATAAAGGCAATATCACAGTACTCCGGATATTAGAGGTCGTGGGTCGGTCCCCACCTGCAATGTTGAGGATAGCGTAAAATAGTGTATTTATATTGAACATCTGTATCAATAGTCATAAAAATAAATATCATACTTTAAAAAACCTTCTTGACGTCCATCTAATAGGTGCAAACTGTTGATCGAAACAATATTAACATGTTTAAACGATCATTCAATTGGGTTCTATTATCGCACTAATATTCAATGATGGTACCAATAATACGAAGGTATAAGTGGTTTTATAACATGCACATAGCTTTGTAGAACAGTACAAAAACCTCCCGCTAAAGCTTACTCGTCGACGCCATCTTTCCTGTTATGGAGAACAAGTTAAAAACGGGTTAATTGCGGGACGCTTATAGATCGTAGAGTGATTCATAAGACTTACGAGGAAATTATCTTCGAATAAATGGATGAAAATAAACATGGATAAAAACAATCTATGTTGTCTAAAAAGTGTACTAAAATTTAACGGAAATCTATAATCATTTATAAAATTGTATGTGTTCTGTAAATACATGCGGTTACACTTTTAATATGGTAGATTGGTAGAGAAAATATTGATTTTGAGACAACTACCTAGTATGTACTTTAATAGAGCGCAGTTCGTGACGCATTTTCAGTAACTTGTAAAGGGCAGGAGGGGGATACCATAAATAATCGGGACAGTATTCCTGCTAGACTGCAATCTCGCGAATGTAAGGTAAGGAACAAAGATTATGGAATTGCATAACAGAAAATTATAAAACCTCAAAAAACGCTTGCTTATGTCGCCAAGTTTGCATTGGTACTCGACCATCGACGGTTCGGTCAGCGCGACGGCAAGTTTTTCACGCATTGAGCAAGAGACTGCGACAGGGTACATGCGGCGGAAACCCGGCGGGTTCGCCGACCTTTCAAGGGATCGCTTTTATGGCCATGATGCTTAGAAGAAACTGCAATATTTAAAGAAAATACGCAGCGATGAGTCACTTAGGACTTGTCAGAACAATTATGAATATAAGGTACAAAGATTCTAATAGTTTACCATTGAAAGCGTCCTAAACTGACAATCGGGTTTTATAACCATATAACTGAGATAAGCCTATAAGTGTAGTAAGTATAGAAATACTTGTACTCCTGTCAATGTTACGGATACTTAAAATTGGATTGATCGGGCATTTCCTAGAATTGGAAAATATTATGAGATAATCAGAAAATATTTGTTCCTAAATACTTTTTCTGGGATATGTGAATAGTAAATGGCTTTAATGCGTCTAGATTGTCTAAAACACAATTATCATAACCACTTAAAGTAACAAACTGTATTTAACAATTTTCTGATGCCTACATAGATCTTATCATTCAATTCATTCGTGCTAGCTCTTGTGAATCGACCATCACAGATCACAGTAACACATATTGCTATTTTATCTTATTGTTTACATACATTATCAAATTACACAATAGAGAAGGCATTATTTAAACAATAAACAAAAAGAGACCACTAGCATTTGTCACTAGTGAATGAAAGTTTTATACATTTATAAAACGACACCCAGAACACCAATCAAACACATTTGACATAGATTAAAATAATCCAGTAGGCAATCCTATATTGATTTTAGTCATTGTTTTTACAGTACCATTTTGTAGTAATAAAATACATTATAATTTATTAATTTCTTATTTCTAAAATAAAATTAGTAATACCTAGCTCGATTGAAAAAACAACATACCCTATTGAGCTCGTATTACGAACAAATTGGAGCGAAATGTAGGATTTCAGCACCTATCTATAAGCTCGGACTACATTGATAAAAAAAAAGATGCTTATTTTTTCGTGATCTAAGTGAGAGTTGTCACTAATGAATTCCGAGTGAATGTAGTCGGAATCCTTAGAATGTCGTTTTATAACTAAGTTTATTTGTAGAAAAAATGACAACCTAAAATATACACATTGATTATATGTATATAGTCACAATTACAACATTATTTTTAACTCCTTTTCAAGCCGATATAAGTGATTAATTACATTTAAACGAATTACACCGCGTATCTGAGCTTTATATTTCACGACTGAATTAAATATAGTACACGCGAATATACAACAAGTTATCAGTTGTCCCCGTTTTCCTTCCTTAGATGCTAACACAATGCGCGCAGCGTTGCAGAGAAGTGGTCTATTGTGATAGTTTTCTGCGGGAAATCGCAGTGTCCGTGTGCACTATCCCGTCTACAGTAACTGCGAGAAAGTGGGACGCCCGGCAATAGCCCGACGGCACTAACTCTGTTGCATCTCACTCCATATCGCAAAACTGTATTTGATGTGCTTAAATCAGCTACTCTTCATGAAATGTCAAAAACGATTTGTTAGTATCGTTAGTATCATGTTTCCATGTAGATGCTAGCTTGCGACGTCATAAAAATCAGTAGTTAAACACAACTTCTTTTTAGTTTAGGTCCAATTAAAAATAGTAAAATGTTAAAAATAGAAAAACTTAGTGGTAGTTTAGTTGCTTCCGTGTGTTTTTGAATATATGTTTAGTAGTTTCAATGATATAATTAATTTTCACTACTTATAGTCAAATACCATATTTTGCTGAGCGGACATAGTGAAATGTTTACATTGAGGCGAAAAAAAAAAATGGAACAGGCGGAATGACCATTAAAGGTTTAAAATTTTTGCTTCAATGTAAACATTTGGGTCATTGTCAGATTTAGGTTCGCGTTTTTTCGGTGGACACGTATAAAGTTAAGGACTTTAGGCCTAAGTTTTCCGATCAAAATTATATGAGCAATGAGCATAAACGACGTTTTCCTTTCCATGGGCTTGCGTGTTAAAAACAGAACTTCTATGCACATACGCTGTTAACTATTGGCCACCGAAAAGACAACTTTTGTTTTTTAAACTGACAATGACCCATGGTTTACATATGCTAGCAGACGTTCCTACTATAATATGACATTGACATGTAAGAATAGATTTAACACCGTTCCGATATATTTGGCTACTTTGGTCGCTACTTGATGCTGACTATACTAGGGTGATTCTCATATAGTTTTAAAATATTAACATTTTTTTTTATTTTTTTTTCTGTGATATATTGCGGTGTATATTAAGAGTACATACCAAAGGCTAACTTTTGGTGCAGATGGACAAGCTTAATACCCTCTGCAAGTGATTAAAGTAATGCATGTAACACGGCTGTGACATCCCTAAGCATAGTTGTGAGACTGTATAACCAGGGTGTGACAATTTCATCGAAAATCAAGTAATTGTGTCAAATAACAAGTAACCAAGTAGCCAGGATCATTCACCAGCAACTTGCTCTTCGATACGGTCTTGTGACTCTTGTGGGGTCTGAGGTGCCGTACTATAAGTACGCACCGATGCCAGTTCTTGAGAATGGTCGTGCCACGCTCTATTGTGATCGATCTATCATCACGGACAGGACTATTGTAGCCAATAAGCCTGATATCGTTTTGGTAGATCGATCCAAGCGCCAGGCAGTGCTCGTCGACATCACCATCCCCCATGACGAGAACCTCGTGAAGGCCGAGAAGGACAAACTCAGCAAGTACCTTACTTGGCTCACGAGGTGACCGTCAAAGTGGTGATGTTGACTCGACGATCACTGTCCCGATAGTCGTTTCGGCTAACGGTCTTATAGCGAAGAGTCACGACAAACATCTTAAGAGACTCTCGCTAGATGGCTGATTTAATTTATTTTTCTTTGGTGACATCTGCGGAAAAAATACAACAAATTGATAACCCAACTTAGCAAACAAAATCATCAAATTATTCAAATATACTACAAGAATGTCACAACCAAGCATTACATGTCACAACCGAGGTTTGAAAAATTCAGTGGTCGTGACATTTAGATCTATCCATGGTCGTGACAAATTTTGAACATGTGCGACATAATGGAACAATTTGCTTTGTCTCGCCAATTTTAAACAATCACCTTATTCTGTTATTTCAGAGGTACAATTTATATAAGTATCAATAACATAACAGTAGAACTTACATTTAAAACTCATTCCACGGTGGTGACCTACTAAGGTTGTCCTTTTCTTTAATAAATACAAGAAAATATTTTTGCTATACATTCACCGCACTTTGTCATAAGCAGAACCGACAAGAAGGTAGTTTTTCCGTTCTTAAAAAGCCTAAATAGGGCTGCTAGCTTCAAATATAATTGTCTACCAAGTTACACGTATTTAAACAAACACACATGGCTGTGACAAAAAAATTGATCACAAACTTTATGATGTTCTGAATCAGAAACTGTTACATTATACTTTTACAACTTTTTAATAATGTTATCAGACATTTATTAGCTTTGCGTCATTCGTATAACATTAGTCAAAATTACTTGATATTGTAGCAGAAAAAAATATTTTATTAGAAAATCGGGAGATATCACACGGCATGGACGTGACATTTTGGGCAAACATTCTTTTTTTATATATATTTCTGAATATTTTAAGGTAAATGTGTTTATAAAAGATAAAGTAGAGGACATTTGCTCAACAAAGGCATAAATAGATTTTTGATTTAAACAAAATAAACATGTGATTCTTACAAATCACAAAAAAATGCATGAGAATAAGAATTACCCACTAACTCTAACAATGGTTAATCATGCGCACTAAACGCGATGCAAACTAGTTCATTTTACTTTCAAATTACGTCATGGAATCAATGTTTATTACCTACGAATCACCTAAGCTTTTTACCAACGTTAATTGGCTATAAGCCTGCATGGGCATCTTAAGCAGTTTCCAAGTGAATACAAAACGCATACCTGAAAATGGCGAAGTGAGAATAAAATGACTTCGAGGAAGATAGTAATTTTCCCATTGCCACTAGTGCCACCGCCAAACAAAAGGTGCAGGAGTGTGCACGGGTGACGTTGGCAACAGACAATAACTCCGCGGTTCATTAAAAGTGTACCATTTCAATGGCCCCGATATTTTTTTATTATTTTCCTAGCTACATCATCGCTATGTAAAATGTGTGAAGCCTGCCTGAAAAGTTTAGATAGGCAGCGTTAGAGAAATTTTACGAAGTAACGGTGTTCTGGATTCTGTTTATGTATGTAAACACAAAAAGGTAATATGAATAATAATCACACGTCGAACATATTAAATATAAATAAATGACTAAGAGCTGTTCGGCTCGGACGCCATGAGAGAAAGAGAGAGATGCATGCTCATCCGTACCGTACGGAACAGTAGATATGTATTTACAAAGTCGAACTTATCCCTATGAGGGATTTCTTCCAGTTAACCATTCAGCAAATGACGAACTAACAAGTCAATGTGCACATAGATACTAAAGACTAATTAAGAATATAATACCTATAATTCCAAAATAATAAATAAATATTTGTAATTCATAACTATAAAAATTAAACCTTAGAAATTACCGTTTTAAGTTTTCTTTCAATGTTACGGATTATGACTGCCTTATGGACACCAGTAATGCGAAATTATGTCAGGGGACATGATTTTTTCAATCACAAACTAGGAAGATATAAAACGGCTACGATGCATAATTTTGTAATATGTGAACATTATTTGTTAAATCGTTAAGTGTTTTCTAATAGTAATAAGCCAACGGCTATTCATTTTGTGCGACTGTGTCCTGAATTCTCGAAAGGCAATTAACGTTCATAAGTTCTAAATTTATTTATTATCTCTAGTCCATTTTATCAAATGTAAATGTGTAATAGAACAATGCCCATGGCGAGATTATAATCAATGTTCTTAGAAATGTATTTAAAATAAAAAATAACAGGAGCCCAGTTCACAAAGCCACAAGATTCCATGCGGAAGTCTCTTTCTAATATATGAAGTTGTATTCGGGTTTTCGCTTGTAAGGACTGTTCAATTTACTAAGCGGACACGCTAAAACCTCATTTAAACTTCTGATTTAAAAACGATTGATAAACAATGAACGGCGAGTACATTAGAAAAGCTATCAACGTCAATTGCTACATATTTGGTCTTCCAGTGTCAATTATTTATCTATAGTTTATTTTTAAGTCTAGTTTTTAATTTTTATTTAAGGTTTTATGTTAATTATTATCTCTGTATTGTTTCTGAATAAACATATCCCCAAGGTTTTTCACCATGGAGCGTATTAATTTGGAAGATCGCAAATCAATTGTGCAAAAATGGTGTACCGGGCAGTGTTCTCTGCGAAAAATCGCAAATATGCACAACTGCTCAAAATCCGCGGTGTTCCAAATTATTAAAAATTTTGGAGAAGATTTACCGAAATCCAGGCATAGAAGCGGTCCGGCAAATCCTCAAGCCGACGAAAAAGTCATGCGGCTGCTAAAATCGCGAAATTATCTATCAGTTCGCGAAATTGCTAAAAAAGCAAGCGTAAGCGTAGGTACTGTTCAAAACATTTAAAAGAGGAAATAATATACGGACCTATAAAAAGCAAAAAATGTCAGAGAAGTGCAGATCCGAACTCACGGCAGGCTATCCCCACGCGTTTCGACCGCGCGAAACATTCCGATCTCTAAGTAGCTCCCCGGCGGGACAAAACGTCAGTGGGCTGCCACGCCTCGCGGCGAGCGGACGGCGTGGGACGGCGTACAGTTAACGTTTCCCGCGCAACCTGTGCTGTACGATGTCGAAAAATAAAAGTCGGACATATTGTTTTTGTGGCAACAAAGACGGTTGAAAATGATTTCATTTGTTCCAGAACACATTAAACTCTCCGGAATAAAAGATTTTGTTTAAGAATTAACGTTTACTGGGGCACTATTGACGCGTAACTATTAAAGTCTGGGTATTTCTCTAAAAATCTTTATGGGGCGCCTAGCTTTTTTTCGAAATAATTGTGTTGGTTTGATTCCATGCTGTGTTGTTATTATTATTACTGAAGGTTTAGTTATACAATCAATAAGTAAAATATTTAAAGATTCACTCTATGATACATTATATTTTAGAAACACGATTACTTGTAGTTTCCTCGATAGTTTTTTTTAAAGCTACCTCAAAAATGCAACATAAACCCCTAGTATGTCATAAATACTGCAGGGAAAGTTATCAGTTTTTTTAATAATAACATAACGAGATGTTATCTATAATGTATACGTCTTACATTTTCAAAATCTGTATTATTTTAATAATTAAACCGAAAAAACATGATTTCTGCGCTCCCAGCAGAGATGGGCATAAGTTAATTTTTAATCTCGATTAACGATTAAAATTGACGATTAGTTAATCTAATCGTACGAGTTCCGATTGATTTAATCTCGATGAAGTTAATTGTTGATTAATTTTTAGCGATTAAATTTTTAATCGATTAATTAATTCGATTAACTTTCTCTTGATTAATATTAAGGAAAAAAAAAAGACTTTTTGTAAGTCTTTACAAGTCCCTGCCTAGAACATCTTAGAGTACCGCACTATAAAAACCATCTCGTATTACTGTAACAAGAGGGAAGAGGGAAGAGCGGAGAGCGGAGAACGGCGAGTGGAGAGCGGAGAAAGGCGTGCGGAAAGCGGAGAGTGGCGTGCGGAGAGCGGAGAGTGGCGTGCGGAAAGCGGTGTGCGGAGAGCGGTGTGCGGAGAGCGGAGTGCGGCGTGCGGAGAGCGGAGAGTGGCGTGTGGAGAGTGGGCAGAGGCGTGCGGAGAGCGGAGAGTGGCGTGCGGAGAGCGGAGAGTGGCGTGCGGATAACGGAGAGCGGCGTGCGGAGAGCGGTGAGCGGCGTGCGGTGAGCGGCGTGCGGAGAGCGGTAAGCAGAGAAGCGGAAAGAGGGAACGGTCGGATGCAAAGGTAACCGAACTGACTACCGAGGTGACTGAACTAGACTGGTTGACCAAACGAGCGAAGGCACGAGAAAAAGCTAGCGTTTACATAACGGAGGCAACCCTAGCGCACATTCCAATGACGTTGCGTCACCCGCGGGAGGGGGCATCGATAGCGGTGGCAACGCCTGCCGTCCAAACAAGTGGTGTATCTGTTACGTAGTAACTTGTATATAATCTGTGCTCACGGTCAAAAAAAGATGCGGAAAACTGTATAACATCTTACTAAAGGATAATTTTTGTTGCATTTTAATGGACGACGAATTGTACGTAAAATTAGACTGTAGTGCATTACCGGGACCCCACTACTACAATGCCGTCGTTGGACAGCATGTGCCAGATGACCGAAACCATAAAAATTGATAAATTCGAGAAGAAAGTCCTTGTTTGGCAGGCAATCTGTTCTTGTGGCCTTAAAAGTGCATCCCAAATTGCAACGACATTGACAGAAAAAAAACTAGTGCTATGCTATTTTTAAGTGTCCGCTTAGTAAATTGAACAGTCCTTAATTTGTAACTTGTATAGTCCATCCAGCGCCGTTAAACTAAAAAGCCATAAAAATAATATATACAGTAAAAAGAGCATACAGTAGCGATCAAAAGTATTTGGACAAATCCTTTTTTTTCTTTTTTCAAGGTATTGATGAATTTAGTATATATTTAATAATTACGTTACGATAACATCTTATTAGTTCGGTGAATAGAGACTAAAGTAATATGGGTGACCTTACAAACGGTCCGGTAGTTTTGAATTTTGGATATGTTGTCTAGGATTAGCCCACCTAACGAACACCAAAAGCTGCCTATCAAGGGAAAAAAGTCGTGTATAAGCGAATTTTGGCATAGTTGTAGGGAATGATGTTTTAAACAACATACTAAAAGTACTGGTGGGTGGGGGTGAAGCTAACGGGGGGAGGGGGGTGTAAAGGTCCCTTTTTTTAGTTTTTCGTAAATAACTCGTAAACTGTAACCTACAGCAAAAAATGTTCTGAAACATAAGTAATCTACATAAAATTCTCTACAAAACGGATGTATACTTTTTTCCTCTAGGATAAATATTTTATGAGATATGGGGAGAAGTAGACGGACAATAAAGAAATAAACAACGTCCTCCAACGTTTCTTTTGCCATCAGTACATTACCTATGTACAGAAACATTACGGTCCAAATTGTGCAGTGGTTTTTGATGGTTACGATGATGTCAACAGCACACAACGAGCAGAACAGAAGCGACGAGGTCTGACAAAAACTTCAGCCGACGTTAATTGTAACGAAAATACGATCATCACCGTTCAACAGGAGCATTTCCTCGCCAATGATAGAAATAAGACAAGGCTGATTCAGTTCCTTACCGAGAAGATGACAGCAGCAGGGATTGAAACAACGATTGCACCCGGAGATGCTGATGGTACTATTGTCAGGTGCGGGTTGGATAAAGCTGCCTTACATCCAACTGTTGTTATTGGGGAGGATGTCGACTTGATAGTCCTTATAGGATTGGCCCCACCACATATCGATGTGTTCTTTTTGAAACCAGGGCGTGGGAAGGTAGAGGTCAAATTGTTTTCAGTGCGACAACTTCAACAGCTTCCATTTGCCAAAACAATTCTCCTCCTCCACAGCTTCTCCGGATGCGACACCACCTCCGCGATCCATGGAAAAAGCAAAGTGGGAATCACTAAATTGTTCACTGCTAAATCAGACCTGATCCAAAAGATATCAGACATTTTCAGTGAGCCCTCATCACCAGAGATTATTGAACAGGCCGGCGAGAAGCTGTTTCTGTTGATTTACCAAGCACCTACCCAGGAACAAAACCTCAACAAATACCGTTACTCAGCTTTTTTAAGAGCATCAGTGAAGCCGAAATCAGATCTGGCAGTGGCCAGGAAGAGTGCTTCCTCCTACTCGCGGAGCATCGAAACAGCACTCGTTCAGAGTATACCTACAGGTATCTTTAATCACACATGTTATCGAATACTGTTTTGTTTTTAAAATACAAATATCTATTCGACCTAAATACTTACTTTGATCTTATTTATTTACAGATACAACAATGGCTCGGCAACCCTTTACCACCAACCCAATGGGGATGGGCCAGAGGAGACGATGGCATCCTAAAGCCAGTGACAACCAACGACCCTGTGGCACCTGACTCGATTCTTAAAACCATATTTTGCCGGTGCAAGACTGGGTGTGGGGTGCGATGCGGCTGCCGAAAAGCAGGAATTACCTGCTCCAGTGTCTGCGGTGCATGCTCCGGCTCATGCACTAACGCAGCTCCCATCGAAGTCACCGTCGACGACGATGATTATGATAATATTTTAGATTTAGAAGATAATTAGTAATTTTATATTTAGGATGCCATGCTTAAAGAAATGTGTTTATTTCTTTATTGTCCGTCTTCTTCTCCCCATATCTCATAAAATATTTATCCTAGAGGAAAAAAGTATACCTACATCCGTTTTGTAGAGAATTTTATGTAGATTACTTGTGTCTCAGAACATTTTTTGCTATAGGTTACAGTTTACGAATTATTTACGAAAAACTAAAAAAACGGACCTTTACACCCCCCCTCCCCCCGTTAGCTTCACCCCCACCCACCAGTACTTTTAGTATGTCGTTTAAAACACCATTCCCTACGACTAGGCCAAAATTCGCTTATACACGACATTTTCCCCTGATTTTTCTTCGTTGGGTGTACTAGATGGTTAGTCAGTGTTTAAAATGCAAAATGCACAATTCCCCCCGCTCCGCGCCCGCCGCCATATTGAAAAAACCGGCACTTTCTTCATATTATTGCTCATATCTTCCTTTAGGAGCATTTTAGCTAGAAGAAAGCTTTGACAATGTTATAGAGAGTTAAATTTACTATATTTTCCATTTTATATTTTGTTTCTAAGACAGATAGTTACGGAGATATGCACATTTAAAAAATCGCTATTTCCATTTCAAAAACAAACTTCTGGATTATATCTTCGTTAAGGAGCATTTTAGCTTAAACAGAGCTTGGGTAATGTTGTAGAGAATTAAATGTACTATATTTACATTTCAAATTTTGTTTCAAGGACGGTTAGTTACGGAGATATGCACATTTAAAAAACTAGAAAAGTCGCATTTTCCGGAAATTTGACAAAATTCTTGGTTTAGAACGCTGCCATTCAGTTACGGACTAGTCTAGCACAAATTAAAACATGTAGGAAATATAATTGCTTATAACATTCATGTCCATTTTTACATACATTTTCGGAAAATGTGACTATATTTTTTAAATATCTCAGTAATTATTTGTCCTAGAAACAAAATTTGAAATGTAAATTATAGTAAATTTAATTCTCTTCAACATTGCCTAAGCTCTGTTCTAGCTAAAATGCTCCTAATCGAAGATATAATCCAAAAGTTTGTTTTTAAGTTGAAAATTGCGATTTTTTACGTTTTTTTAAATGTGAATATCTCCGTAAATATCTCTCCTAGAAACAAAATATAACATGGAGAATAAAGTAAATTAACCTCTCTATAACAGTGTCTAAGCTTTCTTCTAGCTAAAATGCTCCTAAAGGAAGATATGAGCAAAAATATGAAGAAAGTGCCGTTTTTTTCAATATGACGGCGGGCGCGGAGGGGGGGGAATTGTGCATTTTGCATTTTAAACACTGACTAACCATCCTAGACAACATATCAAAAATTCAAAACTACCGGACCGTTTGTAAGGTCAAACTCCTTTATTAACTGGATTATATGGCCCTTTACTTGTTACGTTTCCACCTAGATAAACAAAACTAAACAACGAACTTAGAATACAAACCGATAATACACGCTTCAGGTCAAAAGTATTTTGACACTTACATAAAATAATCTTGCTGAACTTGCAACAAGGTTAAATAAGACGTTTCATTAATATTTAGTTGCATATCCTCTGCCCTTCCTTACAGCTGTACAAGGAGCCGGCATATAGTCCACTCACTTCTATATATATATATACGTTCGTAAGGTATGTTCGTCCTTTCTGACTGGTGCTGGAAAAAAAGCCTCTTTGTTGGAGTTATTTCTGCACCTCACTCGACGATCTAACTTTTCTCATAGATGCTCAATAGGATTAAGGTCAGCATTTTGACTAGGCCCCTCAAAAACCATGACTTTTTTACGCTTTGCCTGTACATTTTTAGAATTGTGTCTGAGGTCATTATCGTGCTGAAAAACTCAGCGAGGTGGCACATTGTTCTTTATTTATTTTCATAGGGTATCATATTGGTTGTATTAAGTATATTTTCATACACATATCGATCCCATCATCCCGTCAATTCATACGAGAGGCCCAACGCCATGGCGAAAAAAGCATCCCCGAACCATTACGTTGCCGCCACCATGCTTGAGTGTGGGTAGTACCAGGTATCGCACATCGTGTCTTTTATTATGCGGACGACGCACATACTTAAAACCAACCGACAAGATTAAATTTAACTTGCTCTCGTCACTCTATAAAATTTTTGACCAATCCGCACTTGTTCATGACTTGTGAAGAATCGCAAATGCTAATCGGGATGCCTTATTCTTTGCTGAACATTGTGTTTTTTTATGAGCGTCGACCATATGATCCTTGCTCTATTAGGCGTCGTTTAATAGTGAAAATATGAACATTTGTGTTATAGTTTTCCGTTAGTTCATCTTTAATTGTTACTACATTATTCCGTGGGGTTTCTACGTCTTAAGTCGTTTTTCGAGGACGACTGCTTTCAGGCTTATTTGTGACGCCGTTTCGATCATTTAACTGCTTATTCCAGACACTAATCAATTGCCGTGATATACCAAAACTTTACGAAATCTCAGCTTACGACTTACCCTTCTTAAGTGCAGCCGCAACGGGTTACTTAAAATCTTCCGAATATTATTTATGTTTTGACATGTTAAGAAACGCCTCAAGTTGTAGTTCTTACAAAGTATTTAAATTCTGCAGCCCCATTTCTCAATCAAATTTTAAAAGAAACATTACCAAAATATTTTTGAACCGGTAAGTATATAAATATTTTTAGCGGCTATGTTTATATTTTAATTCAATGAAACTACACTTTTTACTTGTTTCGAGAAGCTTTTAAGCCATGAAATACTTTATCAAGAATTAAGTTGGGAAAAATAATATAACGCATATAATATCAAAGCTTTTGTCGTTGTCAAAATACTTTTGATCGCTACTGTAAGTGATTTCGTACATACACAAAAAGCTAACGTAATTCTTTGTACTTAAGTTTAATGTCAAATGACATCATTAAAATTGAAAATGGAATGTAAAAAATTGTAGACTAGAGTTGCGACAATCGGGAATTACCAAATAAATAGTATTCCGTTGGAACTGATTAAGTTACGTGTGTAAGAGACTACAGAAAATAATTATGCTAAAGAATCTCTTGTGAAGTATGACGTGTTAAACGTTCAGTTTTATTGATTTCATAGGTATCATAATTAATGTGACAATGAAGATGTGAAAGCTTTGAAAATGAATAATTGCGTATACTATTATTAATTTATTGAAAATAAGATACGATTATGTTTTTTGATGTAATTTATCATTGAATTCTTTATGTTGTATTATTTTACTCACTTATTACACTTTTGACAACCCTTTACAGGTGAGATATATACTGTTTGATTGAGATAAAACAGATTTAAATCTTTACCGGAACTGTGTTTAGGTCGAATTTCACTTCTTCTTATTAGGACTTAACGCTTTATTATATAAAATTCAAGTTTTATTGCTTTTGAGTCTTACGCTGCTAAACAGACTATAACTTACTGTTACATTTTTTTCTTATATTTACTATTTTAAGGTACCTTTTTCCCCAACCGTTATTTTTCGGATCGGTGACGTCACTTTCATGGGCGAAAATGGCGAACATCGTGTTAAGCATATCAAAACACAGAATGAAGACCATATTTTCCAATTATAATTTTTCCATCTTCTACTTTTACCAATTTCATGGTGATACATTGGTGCTCGAGCGCAGTGAGAACGCGAATAGTTCGAGAGTGAAATTGGTGTATTTTATTCCGAGTTTAACGCTACTTTTCATTTCGTATATGAGCTCGTAATAATAAAAAACTTAGCGTTCGTACCGCGTACGTATTGTTGACTATTTTTTCTCAATATGACGACGAAAGCGACCCACGACCCAATTAACTACTTGTAGCCGCCCTGAAGATAGAGTAGCTCGGTCTCGGAGACAAGGTTCACGTCGCAGTCAAGTAATTACCTGAGATCTTGCAAGAGGGCCTCGCCTTGCGCGATGGTGGCGGCACAGGCGTCTAGGCTGGCGGCGCGGTGCTGCGCGCACTGCTCGAGCGCCCGCCGCGCCGCCTCCGGGCTGTCGTCCGCCGCGCACATGCCGCCTCCGTTGCGGACCGTCTCCAACCACTGGACCAGCTGGACAATACAATATTTATGAATAATACCTGATCTACTAGCCCCCGCTACCTCGACTGATAGATTAGGAATTTATAGTACATTACTGCAGATGCCGGGAAGGAAGGGCTTTCCGGGTGAGTAGGTTTAGACGGATAGTGATACGAAGCCGGAAAGCCCTTTCCACGGCAAAGGCATGTATAGTGCTTTTCTCAAACATATGCAATGAAATAAAAATTACATCACTTAAAAAAAAGTATAATTCAGCTGTTTAGCCTGCGCATGAACACAGACGCTATGTTTAAAAAAAATCCTTCCCGGCCTAGACCTTCAATTTTGTAATAAATTCCTTTACAGTTCTCTCGAGTTGTTCCGCCTGAAACGTGATACTTCGGAACCTGTTATAACGCCCGTTATTACGACATTCCATTGCATGTTTGAGAAAAGACAATAATAGACTGATGCTTTACCTAAATAAGGTAGCTGTCAAACCGCTGATGAGAAGCGACTCACCTTCGATTATCTTGTCACTCTTAAAATGTAAAGTCAAGTATATAGTAATGTGACCCCCGAACCATATGCGTTGGTATGGTCCCTGCCTGTGGTCACGTTTTTCTACAGTGGACAGAACAAGTACATATACGAGTACAACCCGTCCCATAAATAGATGCATTATGATAATAGGTTGATCCTCAGAAATGTGAACAGTTAATATTATCATCAATTTTAAGCATATCTTGTTTCATTTAATTTCATTTTGACCTACCTGATTCTTTGTAAAGGTTACGTAAGTGCTTATGAACTAATAAATAACAATAAATCCTAAACATACATATCTGCAAAATAAATTACATCATGTAAACAGAACCACAAATAATGAAGTAACTAATTAATTCGCAGCTTTATTATCGGTTGCCACGATAACCGCTATAATTGACAGCGCGTATATTAATTTATTTTTCTACTCCAGTACTTTTTTCTGTCATTTATATAGTTACTAACTCTAATATAAAGACATAAATTATGAAAGTCTGTACTCCACTGCCCAAAAACACACTGCTAACCGATGGTATAATGTCGCCAAAAAAGCATCACTTAGTCTTAGTACCACAGATTACAAGATGAACAGCTGCATTCACACAATTTGCAAATTTAAAAAAAAAACTTATTGTACTAAGGCATTGCTGCCAACTTAAAAAAAAAGTTTTATCTTCAGTGCATGGATGTTTAGTATAGTGAACGTAACCTTTATGTATAAGTTTAATTTTTTTGACAGATGTTTAGTATGGTAATCGTATACCTTTATGTATAAGTTAATATTTTTTTGACAGATGGATGTCAATAAAAAAAAGTTTATCAGAGACAATTTTTCTTTTTAATTTTGTTGATTCCGAGCGGGAACATGTAATTATTTTCTTTGTTGTTTATTTGCATTTTATTTATGAAACGTCGAGTCGTAGAAAAAGTATTGTATGCAACGTTGTATAAGTAGGTCAAAAAACGCTCGTGGCATCTTTCTTACGATGTTCGCTACGCTCACATCGTAACCCATGCCACTCGCGTTTTTTGGCCCCTCTTATACAACGGTTGCATAAAATACTATTGTTTAGTTATGTTTCTAGTATTTTTCAGCAGGCTTATGACAGAGGCGTATGTCGTGGCGATAGGTAAAAGACAAAGCTCACATCACTGTGACTAGTACATACTAGTCACTCACATGAGTGCGAGAGTGACATATACTTGATCATTTACTTAACGCACGATAAACGTGGCCATAATAGTCATGCAGCACATTACAGTTTGATGCATATAAGGGGAAACAGGTTATGAATGGGACAAATTCACTGACCCATAGACAATATTGACATTGATATTGTCTATGGGTCAGTGTTGAAAATGCAAAAAACAAAAATCTACTACTTGGTTTCTGCCGCGGTAAATTGTTGCTTAAAACTCCCCCTCCTACGTTGCTTAAGACTCATTTCGCCTCACGAACTTTCCCAAATCTTGTCAGAGCATTTAATGGCAACTGATAATGTTGAAAATAGTGAACGTACCTCTTTCTCATGAGTGTAGAGCAAGACGGCGAGGTCGAGCCGTCGGCGGCGGCGGTCGACGCGCGCCGCGAACGCCGCGACGTGCGCTTCGAGCTCGCGCGCCACACTCAGCACCTCCTCGGGGTCGCACTCGCCGGACCGGGCCAGCTCCTCCGCGGCCGCGAGGAGCTTGTCCGCGTTCGTGTACGTATTCTGCCGAACATTAACCTTTTGACCACAGTCGGCTGTGGCCGTCAACAAAAAATCGTGCCCCTGACGCCACGACGGCCAAGCCGTCCAAATTTCAATGATCAAAAACTTTGTAATTCTAACCGCTACAAGTATTTTTCAATCCCTGTTGATTTTGGGGCACACCTTTTTTTTTTTTTACTCTGGCGTCAGCGGCACGGTAAATTGCTAGACCGCTTGGCGGTCAATAGGTTAACTAGACTATACAGTCGGCACAGAAAAACAAAATAGGCCTATTGCTAGTCAGACTCGCGCACGAAAGAGTCCGTCCGTACCGTAAAAAAATATGGTTTGTTTTGTTGTTATAATGGCTATAGTAAGATATGCTCTATTTAATTTTAAAGCGTGAACCTAGTACCATTCAACCTATAAAAACTAATGAATGTGCGGGCACCCCTTTCATTTAGTACTAGCTGTGTCCCGCGGTGTTACCCGCTCATCCCACGGGAACACTAATTTTTTTCGGGATGAAAAGTATCCTATGTCCTTTCCCGGGTCTCAAACTATCTCCATACCAAATTTCATCTAAGTCGGTTCAGGGGTTGAAGCGTGAAGAGGTAACAGACAGACAGACAGACAGACACACTTTCGCATTTATAAAATTAGTATGGACATGGATTTGTTGTTGTAGCGGCTATACTTATACACATTAGAGAAAAATTTTAAGTCCCCAATCTACCTATGACGGTTGGAGAGCAGTCAGCCCTCTGACTGACAGACAAACATACAGACAGCGGACGTCTAGTTCTTAGCTTACGCTCCGTTAGGTAAGGAACCCTAAAAGGAATCATCATTCTCTTCCCCATATTC
Organism: Apotomis capreana; assembly: GCA_947623375.1. Taxonomy (NCBI): domain Eukaryota; kingdom Metazoa; phylum Arthropoda; class Insecta; order Lepidoptera; family Tortricidae; genus Apotomis; species Apotomis capreana. The sequence goes on along the minus strand of OX392498.1, from coordinate 36,639,559 downwards.
CATTTACTTGAGGAGCATCATGTTGTTTCCCATTTCCCTTATATCCGTCGTTTAATTGTGAATTGTGATTCCTGCTTATCCACATAATTTTTCTCAGAATCCATTCATCAGAAAAACATCAATAATAAAATCATTACTTACTTGTGCAACATTTTCAAAATGTTCGTGAGATTTCTGATACACTCTGGCCTTATGGAGATTCCTTCCTATTCCCGTATTTTTCTGTAAGAACACTTCGCCGTGATTCGCTAGCCAGTCGAGGACTTGTCTGCAGTCTTCTTTGTACAGCAACAGGGCTAGTCTCTGGTGTAATTTGAGCCTTGCTTGGTGGTATCTTGCTTCGAGCGCTCTGTGGTGGCCCAGGATTTGGTGGATGACTGCTAGAACATGATTGGCGCCAGAACTGTAGTCGGCGGCCGGGTCTCCTCCGCTACTGCCCGCCGTGCTTACAGTGCCGTCACTCTGTCGAAAACATAACAATGGCAGTACCGTATTTGACTATAGTGAAAATAAATTGTATAAATGAAAGCACTAAACGCACTTTCTAAAATACGTGACAGACAAAACAGATCGTGTTTCACAAAACAGTTCATAAACAGTAGCTGATTTGAGCCGTCATCAAATACGGTATTGTAATTATAGTGCTATACAAGTCGGGAGTTAAATTCGATATTGTTACTAAGTGTTAAATACGCTCCGTACTAACGATAATGATGAAACATATGATGTTTAAAAAATAATATTATTCTGAAACAGTTTTGGGAAGTGCAGTCGTATATTATCAAATACCCTATAAGACTTCTCTAAGTTCTGATGTCAAAACAAAACAACAATACTAACCATATCAGCAGGATCTGTTTGATGGCACACTTGAACTAGGTGATCTAATTGGTATAGCAGCTTTTTACTCGTTGAATGAACCTGCAAAGATAAACACCAATTTAAATTATATATTTTTAATACAAACATGACATTTTATATGAAGATCTAGTCATGGTATGCATTGTGAACAGATTTTCATTGCAGTTTGGATTAAAAAAGAAACAGTCATAGTAGCTGTCTCTCTCTCCTGGGCAGTTATTATTCCCATCTGATGGTGGGGTCTGCTTTCTTCGTCTCCTTCCACTTCTCCCTGTCTACCGCATCATCTGCCGTTACGTCGCAAGAACTGAGGTCTAACTTTATGAGATCTGTCCAATACCTCTTCGGTCGACCTCAGAACACCTACAAGTCACAGACCACCCCCACTAGACGGAGCATGTTAGGCGACCCGTAGGCGACCCGCGCGCACCAACGATATGGTACGGCAGAACATTAAAGTATCAACACGGCGGCCACCGTTTAGTTGCGTCCATGTTTATGAGGTCTCTCTACACTACTTAACACTACAATTTACCATGTTATTTATTTAATTTATTTTTTCGTTGACGTACGCATGGATCATAAACATGGACGCAACTAAACGGTGGCCGCCGTGTTGATAGTTTAATGTTCTGCCGTACCATATCGTCGGTGCGCGCGGGTCGCCTGACACGGTCCGTCTAGTGGGGGTTGTCTGTGCCTACAAGTACACAATGTAGTGTTCTGCTCACCTCGGTGTACGCCTGACACATGTGCTCGTAGAGCTGCCGGTGTCGCTGCGCGTGCTGCTCGAGCGCGCGCGGGTCGGCGCAGGGCGCGCCGCCGGCCGGCCCCGTGGCCAGCTGCAGCGCCACGGCGCACTGCGCGCCCCACCCGCCCACCGCCGACGCATACGCTTCAGCTTTGTGGTGGAACACCACTGATAGCGACAACACCGCGGACCGCTCTTCCAGACCTGTAGGCAATCGATCCAATAATTGCAACCTTTCTAAATAAGGCAGTAAAAAAGCTTACTTCCTGGTAACTTTTTTTTCAGCTTCCATTTTAAGCTTCATTAACACTCTAAATCATGTGAGATTTCCTATTTTAATCTAAAACACTCCAAATTAATTTGACCGTCAAATATATCCCATACCATAATACAACTAAACCGCTAAGCAAGCTCCAAGAGGCAAAATCAATAAATTACATATTTACAGAACAATAAGGTCAAATAAAAGCTAGACATTCCCTTGAGGATTCGGAATTACGCCACAAATGTTTGTACCCTTTAAATTAGATCGGGAATGTGGCGCCGTGGGGCTCGCTAATCATGACAAATTAACTAGGCCGTTGTATGTATAGCATTATTATTTAAAAATATTGTATATCGGGTAACGCAAATAGGGAGGTTTCAACTAACTACTGATATTGCGGACGGACGAACAAATAGCACATACGTTAATCAACCGAAATGATTTAATCTCACTTCTAATGTTTGGTGGATGCTACTACATCAGCTATAAACACGAACTTCCTGGAACTTACCAGAGCTCAACTGGCCTCGTTGTCCTAAAACGCTTCGAGAGCATTGCGTAAAAAACTAAAAGGCACTCCTCTTCAGGGCATAAAGTATACACGAAGTGCCAGCATGGTATACAAAATATTATATTACTAACTTTGCCTGATTTCGTATTATCCTTTATAAGTTTATTATCAGGGTTAGGAATTTGGTTTTCAGGGTGTCACTAATTTTAAACAATTTCAAAGTCAAAGTTTAAAAATATACCATCAGTCAACTACTACATTTAGATTTTGAGATGTATCCTCAAAAAATAAGGCAGCCTGTGACCATCTCCGTGGTTTGAACTTTCTACAATCTACCTAAATCGATAAATTTAAATATTTTCAGTAGTTTAGCCGCACAAACATAATTACATTCACATTCATAAAATTAGTATGGTATGATTTGCTATATTATGATATGATTACGCAATACACATGTCTCACCGGCTGATAGCTGCTTGTAAGCCCGCTCCAAGCGATGAGCCAGGCCCGTGATCTGCGCTTCTGCGTAGTGCCGCTTGTCGGCGAGCCGCCGCGCCGCCGTCGTCACGCGCGCCACGCTCGGTCGCCCGCCGCCCGTGCAAGCCGCGGCGAATCTAAACAAATTACGATATATCAATCTTACTCATTTTTACTTCAGCTGCATCAGAGAAAGTCGTTGAAAAATAGCATATGCTCGCAACTTCTTGGAGTCATAACTTTCTGTAATACTCTGCAATTTTTACAATTGTTTAAGGAAGTATAGATAAATTGTAAAATATCACGCAAAATTTATTACCTAGCGTGTTCCTCCTGATGGCGCTTTGCAGCCGCGCATGACCGACCGATCTCAACATATGTAGCGAGAAAAGCGGTCCTATGATTGACGATCCATTCGAGCATCTTTTCGCAATCTTGTTCAAATAGTCTCAATTGGAAGCACTGATCGAGTTGCATTTTCTTGTGCTGCCAGAGTTTGTGGGCGTGCGCGTGAGCAGAGCGCACGGCGGTGAGCTGAGCACGCACGGCGCCAGGGGAGCCGCAGTGGAAGGCGGCCACCTCGCCGCCACTGCCGCTCGCTTCGGAACACGCCGCCTCAGCCGCCTCCAGACGCTGAAGAACTCGTTCGCCTTAGGACAAACAAAGGCTTTGCAAAACAAACGAAACAACGGATGTTGACATTTCACCTTTAATTAGACTGTGTCGGTTACGTAAGATATCTTGTTCACGAATTGACAATAATTAGTTACTAAATTACGTAAAAAACACGAATTGAATTGTCTTTTTTACCCTCATCGTCAAAAATCCACAAGCAGTCAAAACACATGCTGCCGGTGCCATCACGCGACACTGCACTGACAAATACGTGTGATACTGAAGTTATGAAATACGATGACTTACGTTGGTAAGCGAACTGAAACCGAAGTTATACAAGCAACTACCATTTATTCGCCTAGTTAATGAACTCGTTTTTAAGTCAATCAAGCGTTGCAGGACAATTGATTACGTAGACCTGTAGACATTCATTTGCCGGCGACCATATATAAATACTTTTTCATCTCTCCTGTTCGGAAAGTGTCATTTTCATGAGTAGATAGCCGGGTGGAAAATAGCTTTTCCATCCCTAGGGTGGAAAGTAATTTTTTTTTAATTGCCACGGAGTCAAAGATAATTGCCTTCTAGATACACGTCGTGACCAACTAAATTAGGTACAATCTAGTCGGCCGTGGTGAGTGGCCATTGAGAAAAGGTCTCCAAACGTTAGATATAGGCAAGCTGAATTTATTTATATCTAATTATTAAATATAAATTTGCCTTATATTCATAATACATACATATAATCCCGTCCCACATTTATAGATAGATCGTTATTTAAAAAAATAAATTAAAACCATTGGATTGTATTTTTTTTACTTTTAAATGTTGGCGTTACGTATATCTTAACTTTTTTTTTATCTATTTAAAATAAGAATAATGAAAGTTTGCACTAGAAAAAGCGGGAACACGAGATTAAATATAAATACCGTGTCTTTAATTGATTATTTGTTAAAAATTCCATGGACATTATTATAACTCACTCATGACATATTGTGCGTGTAGTATTTTATTTTCCTCGCAGTCGAAATGAAAAGTAGAGTGTTTAACTCGGGTGAAATACCCATTTCACCCTCGAACTATTGGCGCTCTCACTTCGTTCGAGCGCCAGAAATATCTCGGGTGCAATGGGTCACTTTCTACCCTTGGTTAACAATCTACTATTTCACTTCTCATGCTCTAAAAGTTCGACTTTATGCTGTGCGTAGGCGACATAAAGTCGCTTTTTATGCTCTAGAGCATAAAGTAAAATCGTCGTCGAAGACCAAGGCGATCGGTCCAACAGCCACACGAACAACATAAAACTTTATAGAATAAACTCTTTATTTTTTTTCGTTTCGTTAGTATTCTAAGACCAAGGCAAAATACGAACAGCCAAATGACACAATAAAACTTCTTGAAATAAATTTGTAATTTTTATTTACTATCATTTATTACTTTTTAAATTTATTTCTATTTTAATAAATCAATATAGGTACTATATATTGAAACTACAACAATAATTTATCGAAGATATAAAAAACTAAATGTTTTTAAATTTTAATTTAATTTGTTTTTAAGTATAAAATTTACATGGAAGTAGTTTAATTTTCTCGCAATCGAAGTGAAAAGTAGAGTGTGCAACTCGTCCATAAAACGCATTTTACGCTCGACTTTATATTCATCCTCGCTCGCAAGCTTGCTCGGATGGATAAACGTCTCGTATAAAATGGTGCGTTTTATGCGCTTGTTGTACAATCTACTATTTCACTTCTCTCGCTCTAAAAGTTCGACTTTATGCTGTGCGTAGGCGACATAAAGTAGCTTTTTATGCTCTAGAGCATAAAGTAAAATCGTCGTCGAAGGCCAAGGCGATCGGTCCAACAGCCACACGAAAAAGGTCCTTAATAAACAGTAAAAAAAAAACAAAACTTCATACAATAAAACCCGTTCCAGACCTTCCGATCCGATCCGATTTATCGGGAGAAATCGGATAATGTGTAGTGTATAAGATCCTAACAATTGCACTACACATTATCCGATTTCTTCCGATTAAGGAGATCGGATCGGAAGGTCTGGAACGGGTTTTAACTCTTTATTTTATTTCGTTTTGTTAGTATTCTAAGACCAAGGCAAAGATACCAACAGCCAAAGTACACAATAAAACTATTTCTCATTGCTATTAGAAAAATGAAAAATATTTAAAGTAACATTAAATTTTAATTAAATTTGTTTTTAAGTAGGTATACATGATATGTGGTTATGTATATGTTATTTACATGATACAGTTTCATTTCCTCGCAATCGAAGTGAAAAGTAGAGTGTGAAACTCGTCCATAAAACGCATTTTACACTCGACTTTATATTCATCCTCGCTCGCAAGCTCGCTCGGATGGATAAACGTCTCGTGTAAAATGATGCGTTTTATGCACTTGTCGTACAATCTACTACTGCTTACGGCTGCTATTTATTTAGGATCAAATGTTTCGTCTAAAGTCTAGATAAAGAGTTCAGTGTAATAAAATCTAGCTGTATAGACAGAAAGACAGGGACATTAATTATAGGTCATGTATGACGTCACATTTAATAATAATAACCTACCTTGTGCTTCGAGTTCATCCACCGGAACCTTGGCTAACCGTTTATTAATGTCTGCATGTGCGTCTATGGCCCGGCGAGCACCCGTGACGTCATCCGCAAAGTCTGCCCTAGCAACATCCTCTTGCAAATCATCGAGTCGATCCAGGAGCTCGCCGGCCTGCCACATCAGTTCTTCTAAAGCCTAATATCAGAATAGAGATTAGCAAACTCAAATTCACATAACAATCAAATATAGGTTAAAATCATCTGATATAACTTACTAATCTCAGATCTATCCACTGCGAGTGGTCGTATTGAAGAGTACCATCTAAATCAGGTGTCAATTGTGAGCTATCTACGACTTTGGGAAGTGCCTCTAAGCTTATAACAGCAGCCTGGAAACAAGCACAAAATTTTGACGTCATACATTTTAAATGTCAGTAGTATCACTACATACTAATTTAAATTATTTAATTTATGTATCTTACCTCAAACTTATACTTGTGAGCTCCTATAGTAGTACGTTGTTTTTGCCAAAAATTATCAGGTTTAACTACGAGTGCTTGATGGACGGATGACGAGAAGTGCTCTTGGAGAACTTTTAAAATAGGTTTGATTGCAGCCCATGCAGAACCTCTCATATCAATTAGGATTGTGAAGCCATGTGACCGCACAGTATCACTAGAAAAAAAAGTAAACAACAAAGCTCATTTCTGAAATAGAAACTGCATACTATTCATCATCCCTAAATTAGAGAGCTAGGAATGTTTCCATAAGTCCTTGTACAAATAGAAGTCAGTTATTAAAGCTGAACAAATTACAGCAATAAATATTTTCTACAGGAAAAGCCTTAACAATGAAGTATCAAATTTCACGGCAAAGCAGTTTCATAATGCAACAAGCTATTGTTAAATGCCTGTAGGAAAGGATATGACCCATTAGGCAGCGGCTTGTTATTCAAAGAACCTCTGTATATGTGACAAAAGATGAATCTGTGAGGGCATAAACAATGAAATATTGATGGACTGAAATGTATAATACATTCATTCTGTCTCAAAATATAATACAATGGTATGTTTTTCTACATTATAGAACTAAATGAAAATATGCAACAATGTGTTATTATTAGCTGCATATGGATGTTTTACACACATATGTAATGAACAGAACCATGTACACTCACCAGACTAATTAAAATCACTTATTAATTTAGTCTTCATCTAGAATGGCCAAGTTATGAAACTTGAGGATTGAAAGAAGACTAAGAATTACTATTTTGTAATGAACAGACAGTGTGTTAATACCCTCCCTTTTTCTTTACTGGAGGCCGTTTTACTAAATTATGCTTAATTTAATAATACCTAATTTAGTAATTGAAATGTTAAAATTACATTTATAGATAATGTAATGCATCTATAAATGTAGTTATAAAATAATTTGTAATTTATAAACTATAAATGCATAGCTATTTTTAACAGATATTTATTTTATACACACATTGTCACTAATTTTAATTGGATTCCATCTTCTTTCCTGGCAAAAAAAACATAACAACTATGCCGCTGGTATAGTATGCCAGGAATTTTTGCCAAAATGTCTTCAGTTAAACTACAAGCTTTGTCAAAGTAATGACGATATGTTAAAGCCATTATTAGCCAAGTTAGACTAAAATAACATACCTAGGTATGCTGATTAAGTAGTGCAAAAGTCGTCTATAGTCATCAGGCGCGATGCGGTCGCGGCGCGGATTGGCCGGAAACCATATGATGGGCCCCCCGCGGCGGTCGCGGCCGCCGGTGAGCGCGGCCACGCGCTCGTGCAACAACGGCAGCACGTCCAGCGCACGCGCGCCGGCCTCCATTGCTGCCCCTCACTGAATGCCTTGGTAGAGCCTAGGTATAATAATAACAATTTTATATAGGTATTCTTGATTGATAACTAACATGTTTGGCGAAGTGATAGTGCAGCTTATTACCATTATCATTAACTAATGCTATGGCAATCAGTTTCTATAAACCCTAACATTTCTTGTTTGAGGGCATTCAAATTATTTATGAAATATACTTCAGCAAAATTTATACATACTGATTGAAATTTATGAATGTTGTTATTTTTGGTTTTAAGAAAGTTTTAAATACCCATTTGTTACTGTTAATGTTAATTCTAGGAAGACTTAGTACCTATATCATTTTGATTACCATTAAAGAATTGACTAGCTGTGGTGAAAGAACCAGATCCAGAAGCTAGCTAAAGACAGCTAAGCCATGATAAAAAGATAGATCACTTACTCTGACATTATGCTCTCTAAATATTCAATCATAATAACAGCAATATACATGATTGTCTTATTTAGTAAATTTGAAATATTGCCTGATACACTCACAGTTTTTTATTACATTATAATCCAACTTCTCCATGTTTAGCAGAACTAAACAATAACAACTATATTGAGCACTATGCCAGAAACATAGGTTTACAGGTTTGAGTCCAGCTTACATTACAGTGGCTCGCATAACTACTTTCTTTTATAATAAACCTTTGCTCTATACGTAAAAAAGTGTGATATGTCTACATTAAAAACAGAATTGATAAAAAGATCCTATACAAGCATTGACAACTAGGTACATCACGTTGTTATAACAAATATATTTCTCGGCAGGTAAGAGAGCAAATTTTAAGGTAAAATATAAACCATTACCTAAAGTTTGCAGTGGTTACTAGTATCACAATTATACAAATCATCCATTACTTACTATTGGTATTATGAGAGTAGCAGAGAAGTTTAGTTATGTTGTTTTAGACTAATTAAATCTACTTACTTTAGGAGGATGATTAAATTTAAGAGTACAGCCTGTCTAGCACAACTATGGTTAGCGCTTAACTTTGTATGCTATAAGCATAATGAATAAAATTTGTGTAAAATATAAAATATCCATCTGTCACAGGTCCATTTCTATGCAAAATTTAACTAAATTGTAAACAGTTGGAAATAAATGTCTATAATTTATTTCAAAAATTGGAAAATATAATGGACAGCATGGACAAAGAGTGCTTTAGGTGAATCAAGAAGCTACCTAAACCCACAATGTTTGTATATGTGTTAATAAGCAAGGAATAAAATTGCATACACTGAATATACATTAGGTTATAATTAAATGGTTTTACTGTAGATATAACCTTCATGTCTCATGTGTTTTAATAATTACCAAGAATGTAATAATATGATGAAAATTGTAAAAAAATGTATCCTACACACAATGGGTGTTTAGATGAGTGTAATATACACAACAACTGGTATACTGTCAGTTTGATACTCACTTGGTGAAATTTTAAATGTACACATTTCATTTAATAATATGTACTCATTACTTATATTATATTTGATTACATTAATATATGGACACCAAACCATGAGACCTGTGATTAAAAAGGACACTGCACAGCCAGATATACAGTATGAATTGATTATATTAACTTGTTAGTGAGTTCCTGACACAAGGAATAACAACCAAGATTTTAAGTTTCTTTGTGATACAAGATCAACGCCAAAAAACGACAATGTACTCATGTCATGGCTAGTTTGTGTAAGATGTTTATGGCAGCACCATTTTCGAATAATGAATGAGAATATAGAATACAGCTGATATACTACCAGTGATACATATTACTTAGAATAAGTTCTATTAAATTAATGGTCGATGATGACAAATTATAACAGATATACGTTATAACTACCTATGTCACAACAAATAACCTCAGCCATTAATTTCAACTAACCGTGATGACTCAAAGATGTATATTAGTCTGGTATAAAAGGATCGGCACGCATTATTGTCACTGTTGTTTCTTTCCACTAAAACATTTGTAGTAAAAATATTCATTAATACCCTTAAAATAAATATAATACACACAAGCAGGGCATAATGACAAACTGAATGAACACCAACCACCACCACAATGGCGCGGCGATAGGGATGTCCTACCGGTTAAATAACCGCAAAAAACCGATACAGCATTTGTCTGATTAAAAGCAATTTGAGGTTTATATACAGTCTGACCAAAAAAAATAGAAATTAAAAAGTGGCAATACTGTAGTGTCATCCCTTTTGTAAGGTTAAACAGAGAAAATACACATTTTTAAGTTTATGTTATAGTTATCGATAATCATCTAGTTTTGAAAGTTCGCGCGGATCACCGCGCGACTGGCTCTGTGGTCGATTTTCGGCGGGATACGCCATGGTTTTGTTTGACAGAAGGAAAATACAATTGTTCCATAGCAGATGCTCTTGTTTTCTTTAACCAAACCGAGGCTCCTAAAAGGTCAGAACTGGGATAATAAGGCTTAATACTAACTGCCTTAACTACGTCCACGGCTCGGAGGAATATGTAAGTAAATCATAACATACTTAACATGAAATTCTTAAAGCGAGAACACCAATACAGTATTGGAATATATCACTGTATCTGTGTTTATTGGGTAAAGAACTTTAATCTGGATTGTATCAGAGAACTGGGGATGGTTCTCCGCTGTTTTTGGGCTAACTCATGGCAGAATTTGTTGGAAATATTTTCACACTGTCACTGCTAAAGGTATTCATCATTGCCTCGCTTCTTTCTTTCAATTTGAAAGTTTCAAACAGCACTAGTGCCAAGCCATTAGTTTAGTTTATTACGTATAGGATGATTTACACTGTGTCAAGTTCGTAATATGAAGTGGTATGTGTCAACGCGATGAAATGAATAATTTTAATTAAGCAAAGAGCAACGCGCTGCGACGACGATCACGGTTGGCACAGTGGTTAAGCAACTGCCTACTAGAGCTTACAATGGGAATAGATCGATTTGTGTGAGGTTGCCAATATTTATTTATTTTATTTAAACACAAGCAAACACATAATCAATAGTGAAATCATAGGGATCTCTGAATTAGCACAGGCTTTGTTGCGTTATATGTGTGTGTATGTTGTTGGGGTTATCAATATAAACTTATCCCATAGGATTCATCCAGACCCTGTCAGGAAAATAGCCAAAGAATTAGAAGGGATGGCCTTCGGATGGTAGGACTGACTCTTGTTAATGCTAAGTGTAGGTATATTGATCACAGTGGTTTAAATGTACCCCTTTCATGTTATGTGTGGAAAATGAAGAGGCAGTGTTGTAGTTAATAATATATATATATTTATTTCATTTTATCATCTCATAAGTTTTAAGGGTTTCACTTTGCTAAATATATGACATTTATTTGTTGAAACATGTCATGATAATTATATATGGCTGTCTTCATTGATGATATACAGATAAAGGTAATGTGATTTCCCTTACCCCGTTGACTCTAATAAAGTCATAGTCCAATACATATTTATTACTTGACCCGATGCTGCACAACTTTGATGGATTTGAAACGAAAATTAAATGCCCTATTCAGTAATTGCGGAACTAAATAATAGGTGACTCATTTCATGTTATAGCAATTTAATTTTTTTTACCTACCCTGGTGTCTGTTCCCTGTCCAGTAAAGTCTTGCAAGTTACACTTGATCCGGATCTTGGCACTCGACTGATCTGTGATTTTGTATGTATATATATATGCAAAGTGGATGGTCTTATTGAGTAGGTAAACATTTATTTAATATATTTATTTGTGAGTTTTCTTTAGTGGGAATATTGTAGTTTATTTTACCGTTTGCGATATTTGTAATATGACATAGGACCAGCCTGATTATAAAACAGGAATGTAGGTTAAGGAGGATGCAACTTTATTGAGTTTGAACCTGTTTGATTGATACAGTCAGCAATGAAAGTTTACTACAAAATAGTTATGTTGTTCTCCGTGCCTATAGAAACTTGCTCTGTTTTATTTTCAATTAGATTCCTTAGATCTTCTCTTGGATACTGTACTAGGTATAATTGGTTAGTCTATAATTTCTAGGTAATGACAGATTGTTTTTATGGATCTTAAAGCTAATTATGGAAGTTTCAGATAATAACTGATCGAGTGACTGTACTAGCCCGAGGATAGGGTTCAGTACTGTGATGGAAGGAGACGGATTGGATAAGGATGGAGGCGGAGGCTATGTGCATGGTCGAGGGGAAGGGCTGCCACATAGCCAATGCCACGGATTGGATGAGGATGGAGGCGGAGACTATGTGCGCAGTCGAGGGGAAGGACTGTCGCATAGTCAATGCCATGGAATAGATACAGATGGAGGCGCGGTATTACCCGATAATGAGGATAGACGACAGGAGGAACAAATGATGAGCAACAGCAATGACAGAAGGGAGAGTGCGGCAGGCTCGCGGACAGGACCGACAGCTCGTAATAGCGCGGATGGTGATTATACGAGGAGCCGATCACGGCGACGGCGTTTAGACGGGTAAGACAGTATTGAACGTGAGGAGGAATATCGGAGGTGGAAGCGGTTGCGCACCAGAAGAGAGCGTTATTCGTCTTCGGAATCATCGGAAGGGACATCCCAGCTGTCGGCCAGAGAGACACGACAACGAGAGAATAGTAAGGAACCGATACGAGGACTACGATAGCATGGGTACCGGGACATCAGGGTGTGACAGGAAATGAAAGGGCAGATGAGATGGCAAGGCTAGGAGCAGAAAGGGAACTCATAGGACCCGAACCTGCCCTGCCAATATCGGCAGAAGTCACGAAAGGAGTTATAGCTAGGCCAATGGAGGAAGAGGCCAACAGACAATGGCAAGAGACGACGGACTGTCGACAATCGAAGATGATCCTAGGAGGAATCAACAGAAAAAGGACCAGGTATCTACTGGAACTAGGTAAGAAAACTCTCAGATTATTAACAGGCATAATCACGGGACACAACAGCCTTAACAGGCACCTACACATTATGGGAGTAGTAAGTGATCCATACTGCGTGCACTGTGGCCAGGAGGAGACGAGTAAGCATGTTATAGCAGAGTGTGGAATGTATGCGATAGTACGCTATAGCATCTTCAGAAAAGATAAACTAGAAAAGGAAGAGCTGAGGGACATTAACCTTAAAGATGTCCTTTCCTTCTGCAGGAGAACAAGAAGATTCGAGGAAGAAGGCTGTATGGGAGCGCCGCCGGGACAGTAACCGTTGGCTCCAATTGGGAATTGGGCTGAATGAACGCAGCCAAGCGATCGACAGCCCGCCTGTTTCCGGCCGGGCGTCCCTACACCAAATCATCAATCATCATCAACCCGATACTAATATTATGTTAGATAAATTTTTAACTATTCTTGATAACTTTAAACGATCAGACAAACCTAAATTGACCTTTAATACAAATGTGGTCCCGGAATTTAATCCGGTTTCAAAAGAGCAGACCGTTCTTACTTGGATAACAAAAGTGGAAGAATGTGCTGAAATATATGGATGGGAAGACAAGGAAATAATTCACTATTCGTTACCCAAGTTGAGCGGTCTTGCTAAAACATGGTACCAAGGCTTACCCTCTATGTTATTCACTTGGACGGAATGGAAACAGAAACTTATTGAGTCGTTCCCCTATCGTGAGGACTACGCTGAACTTTTAATTGAGATGTTAGCTAAAAAGGTAAAATATGGCGAGTCGTTTGAGCACTACTATTATGCCAAAGTTAACCTCCTCAATCGCTGTAAAATATACCACAAACCGGCAGTAGACTGCATTCTTAACGGCATAGAGGATCGCACTGTTAAAATTAGTGCTCAGGAGCCAGAAGATGTACTAAGTACTTCAGAACTATAAAAGTAGGTCCAACTCGTGATAACGGTGGTAGCACAGGTATAAAAGGATCAAATGAACGCAAAACGTCAATTACGCCTAGTCGTTTTGGAGAAAACAGTAGGATTAAATCTCCTAATATACGGTGCTATAATTGTAACGAGGTGGGCCACCCGAGCTTCAAATGTCATAAACCTTTACGGACGTGCACGAGTTGTAATCGGATAGGACATGAAGCTTCAAAATGTCACATAAATAGGGCAAATGCGTCTAAGGATGATTCCCAGACCACCACTAAAAATAACGGTACCAAACAAGTTTCTAATGTAATTGTAAGTAGCGAAGTTGTTGATAAGTATGTTCTTGATATAAAGATAAATGGAATGATTGTGAAGTGCCATGTTGATTTGGGGAGTCAATGCTCTTTAATAAGACGCAGTACGGCGACAAGTTTGAATCTCTCAATTGAGTCACGAGATAGCTTACCTCTGTTAAAAGGCATAGGCGGTAATTTAACGTGTCCTGTAGGAGTTTCTGTCGTTAACGTGGAGATTCAAGGCGTAAAGGAAACTATTGAGATTTACGTAGTAGACGATTACGTACTTAGCTATCCCGTTTTAATAGGACATACATTTACAGAAAAGCCAGACATAATTATGACAAAAACGCCAACTGAGCTTTTAATACAACGGCTTGCTGAGACCAAAATACACCTTATAGTCGAGAAGGATACGGAGATCGCTGGTAACGTATTAAAACCCATTTTAGTCACTGCAGATATCCGGTATGATTGCAACGTTTACGTCAGTGGATCCTTGAGGGGCCCCGAGGGAGAAGAATACTATATCTTCCCTGGCGTGTACGAGATCTCGAATAAGCACAGCACACTACCCAGCACAAAACGACAAAGAAGAGTCCATCAGAACTACTATTCGGTTTTGATATAATCAGCAGGACAGAAGGTATCGTAAGCTCAATCATTAATGACACACTAAATCGGACCGCTCCTGAAGATTTGGCGGATTTAAGACGGGAAGCCGGTGATAAAATAGGAAAACAACAAGGTAAAGATGTAATTAATTTTAATAAACACAGAAAGCTGGCGACAGTATATATGGAGGGCGACTTGGTACGAGTTGCGCGACAAGTCCCACATGATGGTAAATCACAAAAACTCGTCAATAAATACCAGGGCCCTTACCGTATACTGAAAATTCTACCAAATGACAGATTCTTCATAGAGGACACGCCAATGACACGTAAAAATAATAGAAAGTATGAAGCTGTGGTATCTATAGATAAGATCCAACCGTGGATGACATTCTCCAGAGGTATTGAAATGGAGAATTCGGATGATGACGTCGATGAATGTAATTAAACAGTATTCATAGTCGAATATGATTGTTACAATATTTAATTATTTCAAATGTTTTATTAATTTGTTATTGAGAACTTGTATAAAATATTTTGTTTAATTCATAAGATAATTAGCTTACTAAACAGACTGATAAGAATTAGAACATAAATATGTTAGTTTCAAGCTGGTCATTTTAAGAAGACTGATGGTATATAAATATTCTGTTAATGGTTAATGTCAAGTACATAATTAGTTATGTCGTTGATTTAAAGATTGTGATGTATATTGTATCATTACCTGAAAATGGTCAAATATATTTTTGTTAAGTATCCTATTATTACTGTTAGGTATAACAGTTTTGATTTTCGATGGAAACAAGTATAATTATGATAATGGTAATAACTTTAAATAATGAAACTTGAAAATGGGATGAGAAACTGTAATTAATTTCTTAGTTCTGTCGTTTTTGTAATAGATATGAGTGTATGTTGTGTATTACCCGAAAGTAGCGAAATACAATTTTGTTGAGTATCCTATTGTTACTGGTGCTTAGTTATAACCTTAGAATAATAACGCCTAGAAGGATAGTTTCAACCGGCCGACGCGCCACACGTGAGGCATAAAATGGATTCATGTAGTTGTGAACAACTCGTATTTACACGCGCCGATACGCACACAAACACAGCAATAATGTTGCTAGCGCAATCACATTCTCCCGAAATTGGGGGTACACCTACTCTTGTCAGTGGCGATTGGTTAATTTTTTTTTAATCATAGAACTATTGTTGACTTCAAAAACTATTACACATTAAAAAAAGTTTTTTTTTTCTTAATATTATTAATCTGCAATGTTACTTATATCAATCTTGCAGGTCAAAAACCAACTTCTCAGAGTCCAGTCGAGTTGAAATTTTGTACACTTAATTAAGTTAGATAATAATGATATATTATGGTACCATCAAGCTGGCCTGATGATGGAAACGACACGTGACCATAGGCAATCCTATATAACAAAATGATAAACACGAAAGTGTTAGGTCTTGCCGAGAAGTTGATAAACGCCAAAGTAACTCTAATTACGTATTACCTTCTGGAGTCATCGATTATACGCGCTAGATTGAGCGGAATCTCTTAATGCAATATGGCAGTTAACTAATATGTGTAACGTTCGAAGTATAAGGACACCGCGCGGCACTTACGTGATTTTAAAGAAAATTATGAAATATTGCGATAACTCAAAAACGGCTCACCGATTTTATTCAATATAGTTTTCATTGAAAGTACTTATGAGGTCTCATTTTCATGAATATTTTCATCATTTTTTAACCCGTGGTTTAAAAGTTAGAGGGGGGGGGACACTATTATTTTTGTTTTCGGTGCGAATATTTACAAAACTGCTGACTTTATCAAAAAATCATGTTAGAAGACCCCTATTATTTTTAAAAGACCTATTCAACGACATCCCACACACTAGTGTTGAAACGAAAAAAAAATTCATCCCCACTTTAGGTGTTGGAGAGGTACCCGAAAAAAAGTTTTTTTTTTATTTTTTATTTTACCATTTTGTCGACGTCATACATACACATACTCATACCAAATTTCAGCTGTCTAGTACTAATGGTCACGGAGCTAAGCCGCGGACGGACGGACAGACGGACATGGCGAAACTATAAGGGTTCCTAGTCGACTACGGAACCCTAAATGTAAACCCTGTATTTTAAATAATAGGCTGCCACTAAATAAGTCAGTATATTATCATGGCAGAATTATGGGTAAAAAAAATATTTACGCTGGTAACACTACGTTGTCATGCCGCTTATAGGAAATAAGAAATTTTGATTACTGTTTTACGTAAAAATACGAGTTAAAGATGAATACTTACAAGTGAAATGCTATTTTAGCATGTTTATCCTTTTTATCCGATGCATCGTGGCACCCTTTCACTGCACAAACCGTCATAATTATTAAAAATGTGGGAGCTCTTTACGGCTGTCACGCGTCCTTGTAACTGACAAGCCGATCGGCACTTTAAGCCATTTCTGACTTACTTTTAGTGGCCTCACCGTTGCGCGTGAACTGGGTTTCTAGGCGTTATTATTCTAAGGTTATAACTGTTTTGATTTTGATTGTGAACAAGCATATGATCATGTTAATAACTAGTATTAAATAATGAAACTTAAAAATGGGATGAAAAACTTTAATTACTTAATTTCTGAGTTTTGTCGTTTTTTTTTTTTTGCAATACGTATGAGTATATCTTTCACCGTAGCGAAGGGACTCGCTATGTGTCGGATGGCCGAGCTGTAAGGTTAAACAGAGAAAATACACATTTTTAAGTTTATGTTATAGTTATCGTATCGATAATCATCTAGTTTTGACAGTTCGCGCGGATCACCGCGCGACTGGCTCTGTGGTCGATTTTTGGCGGGATACGCCATGGTTTTGTTTGACAGAAGGAAAATACAATTGTTCCATAGCAGATGCTCTTGTTTTCTTTAACCAAACCGAGGCTCCTAAAACTTTCTAATCAATCAAAGAAAAAGAGGACGATACTACAGTATTGCCACTTTTTAATTTCTACTCTTTTTGGTCAGATTGTACCCGATAGCATTAAAGCATTTACAATAACAATGAGTCGATGTGGTCTTATATGGTTACATGATGGTTACTTTATTCGACACGATCACAACTATGCAATATGTGGTTTTGTTATCAACGAAGAACAGTGTTTCTATAAGACGTGACAATATAATATTCTTTAAATTATTAAATAAAAGAAGTGGTCACGATACAGATGCCTTTTAATATTAATTAATAACTTAAGAGAACAATCGACAACTCTATATTCTACTAAGATATGTTACTAGCACGGAGGTTCAGAACCAAGTGTCGCTCCACTCAAACTTCTCTAACTCGTTACCTTCGTTCGGGCAAATTCGGAACCGGTCGGTTTCGGCGCGAACTGTGTTGCGAACTTCCGTGCTAGAATAAAGTAACTAGTCATAATAATTCCTTTTTAAATATAAATCTGCTGTTAGACATAACTACATTTTACATAACTATTCCCGAAATAAATATACATTTTTGTGTTTTATTTGGCCTAATTTATACGTGCGACAACATCATATAAACTAGCAATGACAAAAAAGCTAGGAAAGGTATGTGCCAACCAATCCCTTTAAAAACATTAAAATCTATGTATTGTTGTAACATTGTGTGAATGACAAAATAGGGCTTTTGTTTTTAATAGCGGCCACACACTACTCGCGAAGCTCCTCGACGGATTACTTGACAGATGTCCGAAGGTGGCACTACATTCAGATTCACACAGAAACAAAATAATCATAGTTTAATTATAGTCTGGCTAATGAAAGTAGAGACTGAGAATTATTCAAAACTTTTTGCATGGCAATAATAATTTAAACGTCAAATGTGTCAAACGGCAGTATCAGTTGAGAAAAATATTCTTGATGCTGGTAGAACTGTCCTAATGGACAGTAGCCATTAAGTTAAAAATAGAATTGAATTGAGAAAAATATTACGGTTATTGTGGCGGTTTGAATCCACCGGTTTCGCTTGAATAAACACGCACATTATTAATTTATTTATTTATTCAAATTAGTTACACAGTATTACAGTATAAACCAAGGCCTTGTGAACTACAAAATTACATTTTAGAAAAGCTTAAATCTAGTTTGATGTAGGCGACGTAACTGCGTGGCTCCGTTGCGTCGTCTGATCTGGCGCAGGATTCGGCAGATTGCCCCGAAACCGCTGAAACACAACACCCTTCGGCCAGAAGTCTGCACTTGCGATGGTGCTCTGCAGCGGCCACGGCACGCGCACCACAAACGAGCTGAAGTGCACGTAGTGCCGGGACTGCAGCTGGTGCACCCTCAGCGAGAAGCCAATCTTCCGGCGGACGTACTCCACCACATCATCAGCCACGGCGGAGTGATGCAAGCGCGACACATAGAGCGCCTTACTCGGTGTGGCAATCCGAAGACCACAAAGCCAGTTTTACACTTATTACAATTCTCAACAGTTATTTTTTACGCATTCGTGTGAATCATGAACAAAATCAATAAAAGCAATGTGTCAGTGACTTTTCAACATGATCAATAAATATAAAGAAAAACGAGACGAGCAGGAAGTGATTTCTGATACGAAAGCAGCGTGCTTACATACGATATCAAAGTTCTTAGGTTAGTATGTTGTAGCTATTTTTAACTGACTTCAAAAAAAAGGAGGAGGGTTCTTAATTCGACTGTATTTTTTTATGTTTGTTACCTCAGAACTTTGAACAACAACAGAACGACTGGGTGAACCGATTTTGATGATTCTTTTTTTAATTGGAAGCTGGTGCTTGGTGCCTTGTCATTTAAATTTAGTCCAGTTCTGACAAAGACATCCATGAGAAAATCATAAAGGTAAGTGTTATCGTATGTTCCATTTCGCTCATTGAAGTCGGTTATTTTTTTGTGAAAAAGTGATTATATTTTAATCACTAAAAGGCAAAAAAATAAAGAAATCATTTATTAACAAAAAAGAACCGACTACAAAAATAAAACTGAAAAACCAAAAATAACCCGACCATGTATAGATTGGGTTATTTTAGGCATTTCAGTTTTTTTTGAAGTTGGTTCTTTTTTGATATGGTACTTGATGTGCAAAATGTCTAAGAAAGAGACAATTTCCAAAAATAATTATTATAGTGTAAGAAACAGTAACTATAGAGATCGAGGGATTCAATAAAAGTTGTGTTTTCGAAGAGTGATTTTAATTATTATTTTTAAGTATAAAGTAAAATGAAACCAATGAGTTTTATTTCTTCCCTCTTTACCCTTACAAAGTTCATAAATAAATGTATGTAATGGATTATCTAATGCAACTTGCACTTTTTGCATTAGTTAAATCCATAGGCTTTATCTTCTAACAAATTCTTTTCTACTATTTATTCATAGATAAATATATGGATGCTACCTTTCTTCTTCTTTACCATAATATCTGAACTCGTTATACTAGTAACAATATAGGTGTACAAAAAAAATACCAAGTATCAATATTGTTTTATCGAGTTATACGCGGTGTTGCAACACTCTGTTTTTTTTGCCGCTATTTTCTAGTCGCTACTTTTATTAGCCAGACTATGATTAGTAATTACCATCGTATGTAAAAAATATGTGTAAAGTATGCTTCAACAAATTAATTATATTAAACAATATATTATTAATGTTACAAAGATCAAAGCTCAATGAAACATTTAAATGCGTAACCTGGTGGAAGAGACCGGGAATCGAACCAGCGTATAAACCTTTCCGCCACCCTAACGCCCAAGCAACCTTTCGATTTTTTCCGTATGTTTTGTGTCTCTATCGTTGCATTGTGCTGCAAGCGAGAGAGGGCGCTGCTATTTATAAATTTATGAGACATGTGTAATGTCTCATGTTACCAGAGGTACCGGGTTCGATTCCCAGTTTCATCGACCTGGTTACGCATTAACATTTTTTTGTTTAGCTTTAATCTTCGTATCAATGGTTTAATATAAAAATTGTGGTGTGTACTCACATTAAAATAAATGAAATAAATGAAATGTTTCATAAATTTACAAATTAATTATTAAAAATTTGTTACCAACGCGATCCAAAGTCAGCCGAGTAACTTCTAGTCCTGTGACTCGGGCGCAACCCAAGCTCCACACTTCTGAAGTGTTCCGTACCCAAAGGGTAAAAACGGGGCCCTAATTATTAGACTTCGCTGTCCATCCGTCCGTCTGTCACCAGGTTGTATCTCAAGATTCTCAAGAACGGTGATAGCTAGACAGTTGAAATTTTCACAATTTTTGATGTATTTCTATTGCCGCTATAACAACAAATACTAAAAATAAAATAAAATAAATATTTAAGGGGGGCTCCCATACAACAAACTTGTTATAGATTATGGTACGGAACCCTTCATGCGCGTGTCGGACTCGCAGTTGCCCAATTTTTTTTAATATACTGTCGTGAATTGAACTTTGATTATTTTGTTTTCTATGTGAATCTGATGTAGGACATCAGTCAAGTTCTTCGTTGAGGAACTCTGTGAGTAGTGTGGAGCTGCTAGACAACAGTTGGAAGCCGCCCGAGGTGAGGTAAAGATGGACACACTGAGATTTTTGCCCAATTTCGGTCAACTTCACGAATAGTGTGGGCCGCTATCACAAGTTCCGACCATTGCAAGTAAAATCGAAGAGCTGAAGTTTACAGATCCCTATAGCAAGGATTATTGAAAAAAAAAAGGAATTGATTCCGTTCTGCAAGCGTTGTCTGTTTGTCCTAGTGACTGTTTTACTTCGAGATCGCACGCGCTCTACAAAATAGTTACTTGTCTACAGTACCTAACTGTATCAATTATTACTACATTAGAAATAACTTTTTCAACATGGCAGCGTACATTACATAGAAGTTACGTTGTAGTGATTGTAATTATTATCTTATTTTTGATATACGTTGCTGAGGTCAACAATGAAGGAAGATTGACTAAATGGCTCTGTTGAACTCACATATCGACATTGATTTTCCTATGGAAGACGTGATTACTAATTAACCAATTTGTCAGGAAGAAAAGAATTTCATCGTTAAGAGAGCCTTAATTTTTTTTGTATCAAAATATGGCATTGTCTTGCTTTGTGTGTTCAAACCAATTTAATATATTTTCTTTAAGCGTTGCATTTGTTTTGACTATTTTGTTTTTACGATAATAGAATAATAATCTGAGAAGATGATAAGATAAGATAAATCTTTATTGCTCTCATATAGTGTACAGATGTATGAATACAAAAAATAAAAATACATACATAATACTCCTTTTTTGAAGTTGGTTAAAAAGATACGAAAGGTGTGGTGTCATGTCAAGATCGTCAATCGTGGAAAGCGGAGGACAGGCGGGACGTGTATATAATAAGTAAAAAAAAATAGGATAACTCATCAATCCTCTAACCAATAACCATTCGTTTATTTATGTTAATTCATATTATTATAAATCTTGAATTTTGCTGTATCTGCACTCTCTAAGTTCACGGTGCCTAAGTTCACGGTGCCTAAGTTCACGGTGCAAATGTCAGTTTTACCGGTTATTTTTGCATCAGAGCTTCACTAGTGCTGAGTGTTTATTGATTTTTTGACATTATTACAAACTTTACTTAAGCTCACCGAGTTTGAAATACTTGGCTGATATAATAAAACAATAATAATGCGGCAAAAGCATTATCAGGTACCAGTAATTATTTTATGCCAAGAATGTGTTATGAACGAAGTAATCGGTTTCTTAGATTCGTAATTTTTAATAATACAATTCACAATTAGGTTAATTTACTGTGGTAAAAAAAACAGTATAATACTATATTAAAATACTTATCTTTAGGCGAATTTCTTGTGGTTTATGACGGTTTACATCCTTAGCTATGCATTCGCGACTGGTATATTTTAAATTAATTTTTTTTTAGGATTAAATCGTGTTGTGACGTTGCTGCGGCGATTTATTTATATCCCGTCGGTGCCTTCTTGTATTCCTCTGTGTATTCATATTTAATTTAAAACATTAGCATTACTGCTATTTGATCAAATATGATGTTTTTATCTGCTTTCCATTTAATATTTCCATCATACGGTTTGGGTGGAATAATAATGTGCTCTTGAACAGTGATGCTATGCAATTCCATATAACACAAAAGCAAACTGAACCCAATCATACCGCTTTGCCAAATTAACTGATTGGTTGAGTAAAATGAGTCATTTTTTCCAGTCAATATTTTTTTTTGATCAACTAGTCAATACATTTTATAAGGGGGAAAAAAATGAGTGAGTTTTCTTGCCTGTGTTTTAATAACAGAATTGATTTTCAGTTCCTATCATCAATTGTGTAACAGAGAAATGAAGTGGTTGAAGTAGAAACTAAAAATCAGGATGGCCGCTAGAATCCAAGTGCCAGAGCTAACATGTATGATACCTGAAAATTATAAAAAATACTTCCGGACATTATGCTGGAGTGGTACCAGGTGAGTACGATATTGGATGAATTTAAAATTTGATGAATAACTCGATTACACCTACAATTACAATTTTGTGGATACTAACAACAACTATAGAGGCAGAGGAAGACCTACATTAAAATATTTCAGTTAAGTGAGTGAGAAAGTAGGCCCTGTGTCTTATGATCATAAGCAATTAGTAGGCATCAGATAATCGGATGCTTTTATACCTTAACTTTGGCAGCGGCTTTGTTAGAGTTATGAGTGAGTTAGTAATAGGATTTTGACAACTTTAGGTAAATATCCACCTTTATTTCATAGCTCTTAAGTTTTGATGATGGTAATTAATAATGTTGTCTCACACAAACAATAAATGCAATAAATAAATGTTTTCAACATTAGTGTTGAACTGTTGATCAACCTACAATTATTACGAATATTATTTGAGTCTGTGGCAGTATGAAGGGATGACAAGGGGGGCATATACCTAGAACAGTATTGCACCCATGTGCAACAACTGAATGGCTAAGTACACCTCTGCGTGAAACATTTAGTTATACATTATACAACTGTGATCTTAAGTTTTATATGAGTTTT
Source organism: Apotomis capreana (assembly GCA_947623375.1). Lineage (NCBI taxonomy): Eukaryota > Metazoa > Arthropoda > Insecta > Lepidoptera > Tortricidae > Apotomis > Apotomis capreana. Next base: position 36,615,849 of record OX392498.1, on the reverse strand, counting down.
GAACCTGTCCAGGTTTAACAAATTGCCATCAGTGCGGAAGTGGATTCGGATTTCTATTGACCTGAATGCCGCCGCTTGTGGTAATCAGCTTCAATTATGTTTGTGGTGTGCTCTCATGCCTGTTATGCAAAGGGGGTCTTTAAAAATATGATAGGCAATGTCAGCCACATGAAAGCACATGAATGCCAGCCACGAAGTTGAAGCAGTTGCAGTTACTGTAATGGTCTGGAGAAAAAAAATATGTTTGGTAATTCAATCCTGTACACAGTATATAGAACTTAATTATAAATATAAAATTATTTAGTTAATGTATAGGTTTTATTAGGTAATTCGTTACCAAGCATTTTTTCTTACCATGTTGCTTGCTAGGCTGTATGTGCCGCAGAGCAGGCTATTAATATGAATCTAAACATTTTTTCACATATCATATGGTAACTGGGATTAAGTTGCATAGGTACAGAATATGTAGGCATCATTTGGTGATTAGTAAATGACAAGTGATTGTTAGTCATCTGTTCTGAGCCTCGTGATTATTATTAATCAATCACTTTTTTGTATAATCCCAAGTAACACAAGTTGCTGTATAACTATTCACATTTGGAATATTTTAGAGCTCTTGGTGTAACAAGACTCTAATAAGAGTTCGCTGGTAGACTTTCAGCTGAATAATAGCATTCAGTACTTTTTATTCAGATTAAGTCTGATTAACAGCTGCATTACGTCCAAAAAATGTATCATTATATCGCTTCTATTCAGCTTTTACCACTTTCAGCTGCATAGTAGCATTCAGTAATTTTTATTCAGCTTAAGTCTGATTAACAGCTGCATTATGTCCACAAAAGCATCATTATATCGCTTCTATTCAGCTTTAACCGGGATTTAGACCTTTTACCTGAATAAGGGCTGTATATTGGATAAAATTTTGCTGACAGCGGTATAACGAGGTATGTGTGAACTACTATTCCGCTGACTTTTAAGGTACCACGAGTGAACTATTATACAGTCAATAGGCGTATAATGGATGAAATGTGGTTTATTATACTGCGTAATGCTGACCGTATTTACCGCTAACCAACCTTTATACTGCCGTTGATATAGTCTGCATAGGGGCTGTTTAAACATTCACTAGATGCCTAAATGCTCTTTAAAGGTACACTAATGTACCGGTATACCGGTTGTTACTTAATAGTAGTTCACAAAAGTAACTTTCATGAGACTTTGTCTGAATAAATGAGTAGGTGTGGACCTTTGTGCAGTAAATGAAGTAAATGTGGTACCTAAATCAGTTTATTTATCTGTTGATGGCTGAGAAACGGATCTTGCTCCACTAAAGTAAAATAACAAAGAATAATTTGTATTGCACTAAAAGTATCCAAGAGGCTTAAATGTGGATTCCTAAATTGCTATATAAGACCTGTTTAAATGTTCACGGCAAGGCTAAATACCGAGCATGTGAACTATTAAACATAAACAAAACAGGTTATAGCTGATTACAGTTCACGTGTTGAATTTTACACAGTTTTTTGCTAATTAGCAGAACACAAGTGACCAACAAAATAGCCCTTAGCAAGAATTTGAATGTATAATGGTTCACATCGCTGCTTAGCATCAAGCCACCATTTTATATTGTGAATTTAGAAATTATCGTATATTTTTTTTCGTTTTAAGAGGTTTAGGCGTGAATACTAAACCGAAAGAACTAATGTTTACTTCCTAAAATCATTGTAATAACTTTTAACCTAATATTTACGTTTAAAGCAATAAAAAAATATTTGTAATGTTTACACCAAGGCTTATTTATATCAAATATCAGAGAAAAAAATGAATATTTTCGTGGCGCGTCAAAAATATCTTATATATTATATAGGTATAATGACAGTAAACTCCCATTCCCAATCATTTTCTTCACGTTATTGTGAAAAACAGCTACATTCCCTATAGTAAAAAAATGTGTCCTCCATTAAAAAATACTTTGTAACTTGTAACACTTGACACAATAAAGTCACCATCACCTGTGCATTATTGAGTCGAACCAATTATGTTACTGTTTGGCAATGTTTAATAAAAATAGTTTCTCATAATACAGCTCAGCGGCAGCCTATGTATGCTTAAAAGATTTATAAAGGTGCACATGTGAATAAAATTCTGAATAAAGGGTAACTAGTGCTCCCTTAGTCAGTTGGTATTCAGCCCTTATAACTCCTGTAACCCTTTATACCACCGTTAAATTGCTCTTAAGCAGCTTTTAAGCAGCAATGTGAACTTAGGGCTGAATAATTTGTGCCCATTTAAGAGCTTTAAGGTCTGTATAAGGTCTTATACAGCCCTTATACAGGTAATGTATTCAGCTTTAAGAGTAATTGACATAACTTATTCAGGTGTTATACAGACTATGTGTGTTACTTGGGAATATACTTCATTCTATATACTACGTCAATTAAGTTATTGCTCATAGCTCATAGATCACTTATCTGAAAGTAAGGAGAATTCTTTATGGTTAATAACATTATCATGAGTGTTTAATCTATGAAACTGGTAAAAACTTAGTTCATGTTTTTCTAGAAAATCTGAGAAAAAAGGCCAAAAAAAGTATGGAAAAAAAGAAAAGCTTAGAAGATTGAAAGCTGCTAATGCGCTTGCTGTCTGCTTTGCACCGGCACTCCTGGGAAACCCCTCGCAGTTTGCTGTGTATGCAACTGTCCGTAGATCAGTGCTCACACGCTGGAAGAGTCTTCATGGATTGGTGTCAGAATTCTCTGATGACAGTGACAATGATGATCTATCAACCCAACTTCCAATGGCCAAGCTTCCAAAGGTATAAAAAAAGTGAATTCTAAAAATTCTTCATTTATTAGTTTTGTTTCTAAAGTATGGCTCTGGTTCATAATGTATTTGTATGAATATTAAGACTAATTTGTCTTCATCTTGTGAATTGATTAACATCTGCTTTCAGGGTAATATACATTTTGCAACATTCAAGAGTCTCATTGTAATTCATTTCATAAACAGTAAAAAATATTAATAAAATTTAGACTATAATTTGTACCAGCTTTGAGTCGTAGTCCAGTTCAGGTGTACATGTATTGCAGAACTAACATATTGTTTTCATTCCAGATCACCGGCATTGGTTTGCGCACAGTGTTTTCGTTAATATCACAGGCTCGGTTCACTGATGCACACTTCTGTGAACATGCCTTGCGAGCATTACTTGATGTTCTGCAAGGTCATGCACCTGAAGAATTGGCTCAAGAACCCACAGAGGTATTAAACGAATTCTGAAAATGTGGTGCTATATAACTACTTAGTTATAACTGTTTAACTTATGTGATATTTTTATTACAGATAATATCAAATTTGCATAGTATGTTAGTGGAAGTGGCGAGTGGTGCTGGGCCACTGGGCCGCGCTGAAACCTCCACGGCCCTAACAGCATTGAGCAGTTCCTGTCTTATAGCCTTGTCAGTAGCTAGGGGAGAGTCAGAGTTAATATTGAATGCAGTAGCTTCTCTTATAATGTCTTCACCTTCACTGTCTGAACAGTATATTCAGGTAAATTGTGCTTAGAAACAATTTGATCGTCTATTCATATTTCTAAACTTTCAACCTCTAACATTTTCACTTGTATTTTCAGGTACCAGCAAATTTAACAACACTTCAGCGCAGTGTCCATTCAATAATCTTAGGTCCTCCGTCCCGTAACATGTGGCTGAACTATGGCGTCCCTCACCAGTCTCTAGTAACCAGTTTCCCAGTGGACATCCCTCCTCAGTTGACGGCGGGCGCCGGGGAGTTGGTAGTCCGCGCTCTCGTCTCTGATGGCTGCTTCCTATATGTCTTTACTTCTAAAGGCCTTCTCAAGATCGGCTCGGGTTACGGCAGTTCCATTAGACAACACGTTTATTTGTACAAACCAGACTTCTTCGCTAGTGATAGACATGGGTGGTTAGGTTACTGTAAAGTAAGTTCTTGCATATGCACCTATGATTTTATCAAGTCTTATTTGTATTTTACGCAAAAAGCCTACATGATTAGTAATCTGTTTCAGAATAAGCTATATGTAAGAATTGGAAGGAAAAAGACTGAAGTTTTCGAAATTGATAAAGATACATTTGAAGTAAAAAATGTGATACGATTGGATCCCGGGCAACCTGCCCCCGTTGAACCGAAATCAGCCGTTTTTACCGATGGCAACCAGCTAGGATTGATTTTACTAACAAATTTCGTAAGTTCATGGATTTGAATTAGTATTGACGTGAGTTTAAATTGATTGTTTGTTTACTTACACATTTTTGCGTACAGGATAGTCTAACAATTAGAATGTATGATGTGAATACACCAACGGATCGTGTAGAAGGCGCAGCGCCCGTTGTTTTGACTTCTCGCAAGGAATTAAATGTACATCTTCTGAGGCGACGAACACTGGCACTGGGAAGAGCTCCCTTCGAAGACGGCCTGTCGAGGAGGCCGCTAGAGTTGGATGCACCAGTCGCAATGCAATTAGATGACGACGACGAGGATCCCCTTTCAGGAATCTGCACGGGACAGGACTTTGGATTGTTGATTACTACTTCTGGAAAGGCAAGTTTTCAATCTTCTGACATTATAACTTATAAATAAATGAGAATATCGAAATAATTGTAATTGTGGTTGGGGCAAGAGTAGGTAGGTACTTACTAAGTAGAATATAATTATTGAGTTAAAAGATTTCATTAAATTTTTGCTTTCGTATATTTTCCTACTAAAATCAGTAATCAATATATTAATAAAACGATGGCTCGATACGCTGCGATATTTATAATCTACTATTTCAGATATACTATACCGGCAAAAGCACTAGCCTGGGCTACAAAGCCGCATCCCCGCATATCGGACGATGGACATTGATGAAAGAGACCCTGATCTCGAGAAACGACGCTCCCAACGTGAAGAAGTGTAAAGTTGTGCAGGTGCGTCAAATAATGTCATTGAAGAATGATATAATAATTGATCGGTCACGTTTACTTTTAATACTGGGCAATGGGCGAATGAGGATCTGTTAAAGTTTTAGTTGAAATGTTTAGATTGCTGTGGGCCATGAAGGTGTGCACGCGATTCTGGTGTTGGATAACGGAACAGCTCTTTTCACGGGCGTGGCCCGACGTGGCGAGGACGGCGACGCTAGCAAACACCGACGAACACCCAAACCGACGAGACCTAAGAAAATAGTCAAGGTATGGTTGTGAGACAAAATATGCAATGAATATGACCTGGCGTCAAATAGGGACCAGAAATGCGTCTTATGTTTGGCTTTTATTTCCTTGACAGGCGGACGGACACTTTATAGTGTATGCGGCATGCAACTACGGTTCGACAGCGCTGGTCACAAGACAAGGACTGCTCCTGATGTTTGGCAAAGACACTCAACAATGCGATTCAACGGGACTTGTCACTGGATTAAGACATGAGAGGGTCATTCAGGTAGTAATGGACTTACATTTACCACATTATTGTACGGAATAGTGATTAAAGATTTGCCATATGGAAAACTTGGAAACTGCTAATCTCGAAGTTCCCATCATTATTCACTACATCTTTATATGTTTGCCAGTAAACGCCTAAACGGTTATAACAAAGATTTAAATTTTCAGGTTGCCCTAGGAAAGGCCCATGCTGTCGCGTTGACAAATTTCGGACAAGTGTACACATTTGGTATCAACAACAAGGGCCAGTGTGGTAGGGAATTCGGATTTGCTAAAGAAAGTAAGTACAAATCGTAAGTATTAATATTTTGTATATTTATGTGATGGTTTATCATTCATAATGTTATAATTTGCAGAAGCGTTTTCGACGCGTCGTCAGAGCAACAAGGAGCCGCCACTATGCGTGACGCACACGTGGACGACTGATTACTGCAGAGTGTGTCCGCTATGTCGGGAATGCACGGGATTCTCTAGCGCCTGCCATTGTGCAAGACTTCCAAACAGAGTTCCTGGCGAGTAAGTAAACCTTAAATAATTTGTTTGTGTCTTGGTCGTTTACTCTTACAACGACGTGTAGTCAGCGCTATTAGGAGCCGCCCCTGACCTGACACACACGTAGACGAGAGATTATTGTCAAGTGTATCCGCCCTAAGCCAGGAATGCTTGGGATTCCAAACAGAGTTCTGGCGAGTGAAAAAACCTGTTTATTTTTATCTTTAGTTGGTTACTTTTGTCTATGATTGTGTTGTACGTCATAGGACACAAGTACGTTTTTGGATGTGATCATTAGAAGGAACACCTAGGGGTGTTATTAACACTCTCCTTCTACCCCTGCCCTCCTTGCCTAAACTGTTAGTAGGTATTAGAAAAGAAATCAGGGATAGTTTAAAAATGTTGCGTTTCTGCGGCAATTGCGCCTTTTGATGATATCATAACAAAAGGCGCAATTGCCTTTTATGGCCCTATGGCCCAGTGGTCTCAGCTGACTTCGACTGCGGAATGATATGCTTATTCGGTTTTGAATTGTAGGAAATGTGGGTGCGGCGAAGGCGACAGCGGCTGCAGTTCTTGTGGAGTGTGCCGGCGATGCGCGGATGCGTTTAAGGGCGTGTGCGCCGAGCGGCTCCCGGGCGACGACGACGAGGACGCCTCCACTCGCTCCGACACGAAGAGCGGTCAGTAGTGCCATCTTGAGCATTGACCTTTATATTTAATGATACATATATATCATCGGAAAAATCGCGGCGCCTAGCGGAATGTGCGCACCTCGTATGCTACACCATAAGCTAAGTCTTGTTATTTCTCGGCTTATGATTCCTTTGCTGTATTGTATCGTTGTATTTTCAATGCGATTATTAAATCTACAATATGCATGCGATTTGGATGAGTGTCGACAAGACCAGAACCGTTGCTTTTTGTTGAACTATTATGATTAGTTCTCCATTTCTTGACATTATGCTTTGACCTGTAGATAAAGAGGGTCGCTACGGGCATTACGAAGGACACACAACTGCATCCGAAGAGAGGGACGCGAGCCTGAAAGTCAGCTGCTTGGCGCCGGCGAGGGTGTCAGTGCCGGGCGGGCATCGCGTCGTCTCCGTCGCCTGCGGGCTGCACCACTCCGTGCTGCTCACCGAGCATGGTGAGGACTTATTGTGCTTGTAGTTACACGGCCACTTGCATTACGAGGGGCACACGACGAAGTCTGAGGAAACGGACGCATGACTGACCGATTCACATGGCCATGGCTTTCTGCTTTCCAGCCCTTTGACTGATACTGTTGTTGCAACAACAGGGTTAGTCAATAAATCAAACTTTTCAATGTTTTTACCTTTGTTGTATTGATCAGGTGAAGTGCTAACGTTCGGCTCGAACCAATACGGGCAGCTGGGCGCGGGTGACATTTCGGTGCACCATCGCATCGTGCGCGTGCGAGTGCCTCGCGCCGCCTCCGTCGCAGCCGGCAGCAACCACACCGCTGTGCTCACCCGGGACGGCGAACTGTACACATTCGGCAGCTATCAGGTAGCTATCTTTCAGGTAGAGCTGGTACGAATAGTTGGCTGCCGTCTGATATGCCCAGTCAGTTCACTTTCGGTAACTGGGACTAAAAACCGAAGTAAACACCAGAACTGCAGTCATTGCTATTCCAGAAAAATCATATAAGTATTTATCAGGCTTATCACACGTCTCAATTACTTCCACATTCGCACCTTGTGCTATATCGGTGATTGAGACTAACTGGCGCCACGTCCGCATTTAAATCAACAGAATAACAACGACGGAACTTGGACTACAATACTGACTTTGTATCGTACAGAAAGGCGCCCTGGGTCGTCCTCGCATAGACGAGCCGGCGCGCCCGGACCGGTGTCCGGTATGGTACGCGACTCCCGGTCGTGTGCCTCGTCTCGGGCCCAGACACTCTTGTAAAGCGGTGGTGGTGAGCGCTTCGGGCGACCAAACCTTCGTGCAAGTCTCGCAGGCTGTTATCAAGACCGATACGCTCTTTAGTTCTACTATAACAGCCAATAACAATACTATAGGTGAGAAATTGTTACACTTTTGAAAATCCATACTTTTTTTCATGTGAATGTATATATATAATCTGTTTTTGCTTTTTAGTTATCCTACCGAATAGACCCGAACACACGTTCAAATGTATAACCATAAACAAAACCGACGGCTCTTGCAATGCATGGACAGGCTCGGAGCAGGTCGATTTTGTCAATACCCTGGCCTGCCTGGATCCTTTGTACGATGTACTGTGGTACTATCAACCACAAATGCGGGTCATGAAGTGTTACAACATATTGGCATTCGACTCGCATAAACTTCAAAGGTGTTGTAACAACGATTCTGAGCTATATCCCAATGATGTGGAAATCGAGTATCCGAACCATGGCAGCATGAAAAGATTAGAAGACTTCAAGAATCTGGAGAACTTTGAAGTGATATGCAATAACGAGGACAAGCCGGTAGATAACATCGCACTGTCGAACATGTCTGTGTTGAATCAAGAGCTGGCGATTCCTTCTGCGCTGGCGTGCTCTGTCACTAGAATACATGCGGCTTTGCATCTGCTGGGTTGCTTGGATTCTTTAACTTATGCGCATGATACAAAGTGAGTATGACATCTCGTATGTTACATGGATTTGAAATGCTTTTCGTTTATTCAGCTAAAGTCAACCTGCGGCCCACCAAGCTTTTATGACTTGTCCACCAGACAAATGTAACACGCGAAGAATGTGTACCTAATATTAAACACAAACAGCACAACCCATTTTCTTTAAATATTTATTCGGTAAGGAAAATATAGAGTTTAGAACAGTTTTATATTATAACTCGGCGTTCGAAATTACTCGAAGCGAACTGTCAAACGCAGTAGTGATGCGCCACTAGCCCCCGATAACTAGTGTTGTTCCGTGAAGATCGGTTTTCTTCATCTAACACTAAGTACGGCCCGTTGTATAAGAAGATTGATTATAGCTGGCCCAATTGCTAAAACCGAACCGATTTTTAACTTATTGTAAATGTCACTATTTACATATTTCTTATGTTTATATATTTTTAGACCTTGTGTGATAGAGTGCAAGAGAGATAGTGAATCTTCGCCCATTGCTCCCGCGAAAGATGATTTCCAAACGGTGAACCGTTTCGAAAGCCACGGCGGAGGCTGGGGCTACTCGGGCCACTCTGTGGAAGCAATACGGTTCATGTGTGACACCGATGTGCTCTTGGGTAAATATTGTATTATAGATATTATTTTATTACATCAAATGCCGAATCACTGTTAAATATTAAACTTAAATATATATTATTTCCATTAATAACGATATAAATTAACTTATATTTGCTAACGCGCTATAAATGTCAGTCATGTTGCTACACTGTCAAACCAGTAGGGTTGCTTATTAGTCATTACATATGCAAGATGAATACCAAAAACTCGTATTTCCTTGTCAGCATATTTTTACACATGTACACTTATTACATGTGTGGTTAAAAAGGATTTCGTGAATGAAAATAATCGATGCGTTCCATACTTACATAGGCGCACTTTGTATACGGGCAAATTAAATGCGCGTTGAATTGGTTGCGTTACATCATCTGGTACCAAAGCAACAATACTCATACATATGTATATTGTCAGGTGGCTTTGGTTTGTTTGGCGGGCGCGGCGACTACTCGGCGCGCATAAAGTTGTACGACATCGGGCTCGAAGGCGGCGACCAGGAGGGTGACGGCGAGATTTTGGCTGAAAGCGAGGAGGTGGTCTTCGAATGCGCGCCAAGGGACCGCTTCCCAGTGCTTTTCGATACGCCCGTCCAGATTGCGGTATCTTTGTTATTTATTTAACAGTTTCGGCTAACATTGTCTCCTCTAGGGACGTTTTGCTTCTCCTTTGTTTACGAGTTAACAGCGAGCGAGCTAAACATTATTTCAAATCCATTAAGGCTTACATGAAGATCAGCTCAGAACTCATTCAATTAATATTTACACATATAAAGTTCTAAATATGTATGGGTTTCCACAGGCTAACCGATGGTACGTGGCATGGGCGTGCATCAACGGCCCGTCCTCTGATTGCGGCTCGTCCGGCCAGGCTATGGTTATCAATGATGAAATCGGATTTCATTTCAAAACGTCAAAGAAGTCCAACAACGGTACTGACGTAAACGCCGGCCAGATCCCGTGCCTGCTCTACAACACCGTGAGCCTCGACCACACCTTGCCCGTGCGACATATAGACTCCGGGGACCCCGTAATTGTGCTGTCCAAAAACATATCAAGAAAAGTTACAGTGTCATGTTTCCGGTCTCTTATAACTCTTTTACAATGGAGCTGGAATACTTTTAAGGAAATCGTCCTAGAAACAAATGGTCAAATACCAATCAATTACCAGAAACTAACTATCATGAAGCATCAAAAAAGACTGGTATATATAATCCGGGCTTGTTTGAGGCTGGTAAAGTCTTACGTAAACGAAATATATCCTCAAAACAACAGGAAGAGGAATTCTCACGAGTATATGTCCTATTTCGATGCGATCGCTGACGTGAGAAACTTGATACAAGCTATATTGGCTGATCAAACACCGACCTGTGCCATGCTGCCGAAAAAGCCGGGAAAGAACAAGACGCATAGAATTTGCTTTGTGCAATTTGCCTTAGAAATGACTAATTCCATACTGCAAGAGGCCCATGAGACAATTACTGCGTGTTTTCATGCATTCTTTCCAACGCCAAGTTTGAAATGGAATCATTTATGCTCGCTGTTGTTTCATGTGAAGGTAAACTATTTTCTATGAAATAAAATACATTATTTTTAATGATAAGTGACTAGTGAACTGAATGCATATGTTATTGTAGGAAGGAGTGGTTCCTGCAGCTCAAATTCGCGAGCTGACTTCGACTTGCGCGGCGATGTGTGCGTCGCGGAGCCTACGCGACGTACTACAGTACATAGTGCCGGTCACACAGAGTTGCGTCAGTCTGAATGAGCCCAGGCGACTTGAAACTAAGGTACGTAAAAATTTATACTTTAAATTATGACATTCACCACCAGCAATTCATATTGGAACCAACACACACACCCCCGTTACAAAAACGTGCAATACTAATTAATCAGAATTTTTATTATTGTGTTGGTTGCACAGGTTGTGAAAGATATTCCATCCAAGTCGGCGACTGTTCCTCGATCATCTCATGCGCAAAAACCACCGCCTGTTCCACCTAGAGCAAATAACAGTAGCGCGGTGAAAGTAAGTTTATCAGCTTACCTATTTGTAATGATTAAAATTTCTCTAACCTTCACCAGTGAAAAATCTTATTATAAAAACAAAGTTCTCATACTTTCGGACTTTTCCACACTGATTTATTTGCATTGCAAGCCTTTCGTTTCAGACGTTTTAAAGCAAAAGGTACCACATTGTGGGTTGCCATAAGGACGCGTTGACGTTAATAAATTCCGTCCATATGGTAAGCGACACAATGAATCCTTTTGTTTGAAAACGTCACATATATGCCATGTATAACATTAATTTGTTTTACAGCAAGCAGACGCCACAGATGCAAAGTCAAATCACACCGAGTGGCATTTACTGGACGTAGTTCCACGGCTACTGGACATAGTGACGATACCGATCAAACAGCAGATGATGACTCGGCAGTGCGGGCAGCCGCACGACCATGGTGAAATAAAGCAACACGAGAGGCTTTCGGACTTCTGTTGTAAACTTGCTGCTAGAATCATTGCCGAGCTATCTTATAGTGCAACGAATATTAGGGTGAGTTAAAAAATATCATCAACAATGTGACCTTTTCTCGAAATTAAACGTTTTTGTGTAAGATCACTACGCGGTATCGGGAATAAATGTTTTTTTAGGGTTCCGTACCCAAAGGGTAAAAACGGGACCCTATTACTGAGACTTCGCTGTCCGTCCGTCCGTCCGTCTGTCACCAGGCTGTATCTCAAGAACGGTGATAGCTAGACACTTGAAATTTTCACAGATGATGTATTTCTATTGCCGCTATAACAACAAATACTAAAAATTTAATAAAATAAATATTTAAGGGGGGCTCCCATACAACAAACTTGTTATACCTATATATACATACATATAGGTACGGAACCCTTCATGCGCGAGTCGGACTCGCACTTGCCCAATTTTTTATAACCTTGAATATTTGCTGATAGGTATGAATAAGCCTCCTCATCCTTAGAAAAAAGGAGCACGGCAGCACTCCTCTTAAGTAGAAAAAAACATCAACGCTATAGAAAAATCTGCAACTTTTTTCTAGGAATGAGAGGGGTTATACCTACCCATAAACAAAAATCTATATATTTTTTTTTAATTTCATTCATTTTCCATTATGTCGTCTTGAGGTTTGAGAGCGAATTACAGAGAGAAAAGGCGTGTTTGGTCAGTTTGATGAAAAGTGAGTTGTACAGAGTAAATAATTGTCGTATTATTTGTAAGCAGGACCTGGATACTAACGCGGTGAAGCACCTGACGACGCCGTCACGCTTCATGCGCGTGAACCAGTCGCGCGCTTGGAACACCGGCAACGGCAGCCCCGACGCCATCTGCTTCACCGTGGACCGTCCCGGCGTCATGCTGGTCGGCGTCGGTGTCTTCGGCGGTGTCGGCACCTATGAATACTCCATAGAGCTGCTGCACGATGTTCGGGTAAGTCTGGGTGTGGGTTAAGCTTGCTTATAGAATTCTCATAATATACGCATCTAATGTTAGCTTCATCGCTTTCTCGCGCCTCTGACACCTTAAATAATTAGTGTGACGCTACTTGTGGCTAATCTCATATGCAATGCAAACTTACGTGGTGAGAAAGAAATGCGAAAATCTCATATCTTTTGTTCAGATTTAGAGTTAGAGGACTTTAACTTTTGCTTGGTATTGTGTACATGACAGCAATCTAGCCAGTTCGCAGAGATTGGAAGATGATAATAACATACAAGCTAAATTAAAATTATCAATTTTGGAATCATTCTGCATATGTGTAGAGCACGCAATTTCAAATTGGCTGATTTAGTATAAGCACCAATAACCGACATAAAATAATAAGCACACTGTGTACAGCAGTTGCGGGCGACCGGCGAGGACTCGAATCCTGCACACTGCTGGGTCAGTGTCGAGGTGGCGCACGGCTCCTTCTCCCCCTCCGATATGCAGCATGATATGGTGCAGCTCAAGTTCGACCGTGCTGTTCCATTAAAGGTTTGTGACCTAATCCTGTAGTCTATTCATTGTAATTTTACTTAGACATTGCGCGGCCTATTTCGTGTTCACTTCACGCAACAAGCCGTAGATAATGAATGACGGCCTCTGTTTTGTCTGAGGTCGTACGGTTTACATTGATGTGCACGGTGAGTAGTTAATGAACTTTAACTACGAACAGGTTGCGCGAGCTTCTGCTAAGGTCAAAAGAGAGCCTAATGTACTCGTGGTTGTATTATGTTATTCTGTGTTCGGTCTCGCCAAAACTTGCTACTTTTTTAGGAGGACCTACGCTACGCCGTCAGGCTATGCAATCACGGAGGGCGAACGGCTAACGGCGATTGTGGTTTACCGTCGGTGAAGGGTCCCGACGGTACAACATTCCGGTTTGCCTCTTGCTCCCTGAGTTTCAACGGAACAACGTTGGCAAGAGGGCAGATACCTTTCCTCATTTATTACAGGTAATTAACAGTTAGATTACTAAAAGCGTTTGTGCGGAATAACCAAAAATAATAAGCCCGTCACCAGCAATGACCTGAGATAACTTCACCTTATACAATCGACGAAGGTTTATCACTTGATAAAAATAAGATAAAGCATCCATCTTTCGCACATGGCAGAATATGACAGGTTTTTTGTCATTTATCTATCACGTAGATAACGCGACTGTCCCAGCTAGAAAGTTTTTATGTCTGCTAGTTTTAGCAAGTCTTGCAAGTCGAACCTATTGGTTTGTAATATTTTGTTGCAGTACTTCGAAATCGATAACAAACAGTTCGGAAAGCACCGACTCGTTAATATCAGCCCTGCGAGCGATCACTCTTCGCGTGGCGGCAGTGGTCATGGACCGTGGTGCGGAGCTGTTCAGTACGCTACGGAACGAGTTGACGGCGGAGGATCTCCGGCGGAACGCGTCCGTGTTGCAGCAGTCGCCTGCTATCAATACGCTTATACCGTACACTCTTGCTAACTTGGAAGGGTTGGACGATTCTAAGGTGTGTAATTTTTGAGTGACTGATTGAATTAAGTATGTATCTTAAACTGCTTCATTCCACCAATTAAAATATCCTCTGAAATTGTAAACTTTTCTGTACTTTTATAAAACAAACTTAACCTAATCTACTAGGTAAAATTGCACAATATTTTTGTTATAAAAGCTAGGTAAGTAAATCAATTTATATGAGACTCCCTCTGAAGTATGTTCTACCAAACATAAAAGAATCAGCAAAATCGTTTCAGAAATGGCGGAATGATCGCGTAATATACATACAAATAAAACACGCAGTTATAATAATAATAATAATAATAATAAATCTTTATTCATGAAATCATAGTAATAACAAATGGCATAAAAGGTCTTAGATCTATACAGAGCATTCTTAATACTGGTGCCTGAACTAGGAGAATCCTGTATCTCAGGCTTTGAGAGTTCAAAATATACTCTAAGTACAAAAATAATAATCATTTACAATTAATACAATACTACTTATTGAATTCATAATATAATAATACTATAAAACTATATAAGTAATATTTTTTTTTTTGATATTGCTTAATTAAGATATGTTCAACTATGTAGGACATTGCATTGTCACCGTTAGCACAAATTGAAACTAGGACAGTCGGAATTGCATGAATCGTCAGCTTGTTTAATTTGTTTAGGTATATTACAAATCGGAACAATATTTAATAATAAGAAGTTACGCGGTTATGAAATATAGGAAATAATGAGTCGAGAATGTTTTGAGTAATACTAAAACTGAAAATGGACTTCTTATAATCTAAAAAGGCGCTCTTAGGCGCCTTCGTAATCTATAGAGTTTTGGAACCTTTTTTCGGCTAGTTTTCTTGCTGGGCATTCGGCAGTGCCAGTTTCGTGATTACACGGTTTCTTATAGTGCATGCATGTCGCGCACTTTGGTGGTTGAGATGCTTTATAAAAGTTTTGGTTTCTTAGTAAATCCTGAGTTAGAATAAATTTTTAATGAAAAGGAAGTACCTACATCATATTTTTTATTACAATTGGCGGCTTGCATGAGTAATATAAAATGCATTGTTTAAGTAGAAAATTACTAAGTTTCCCTAATTGCGGTAGTAATGGTGACAACATTCCAATTGTCTTTCAGAGCGTGATTCAGTTGTTAGAAATGATTCACAAACTGTTACCTCATGTAGCAGCCATGAACCTGTTGGTTCCAACGTCTGAGGAGGGTCCTACTACCACTACAACACACTATTACACTTGGTTAGAAAGCGAACACCCATATAAACAAGCCACTGTCACCAATATGAGGTAAGGAGTTGGAAAAGCCATACTTGTGGTTCTTAATCGATTCGATTGGACAATATTTTAAAGCTTTTATTTAACTTGCATGGTATGTTTAAAGTATGTTTGTTCGGGTGAAATCTTGCAACTCAATTTTGAAGCAGATATCGTCAACCGATTGAGCTGAAATTTTGAATACTTACTTAACTTTGATGACAATACAATAATATGGTACCATGGGGCTGATCTGATGATGGAGCCGGAAGGTGGCCATAGGAACTCTATAATAGAAAAAGCAATCCTACCGAGCTTGGGCTCTTTAGAATCGTCTCAGTGAGCATTTGATGGATATCCAAAGAAAAGTACAGTCGGCTATAAAAGCTTGCCACTAAAATGTAATTTTTGACAGAAACTTATTTAAAAGAGATGTTTCCTTATCAAGGGTGCTGTTTCCTCAAAACGTGTCTTGGGTGGTGCTCGAAATGGACCCCCGCAGCGTGACGGCCCAGCCCGAAGACACGCTGACCATATACGCGGTAGCGGGGGCGCCTAAGAACCGCTGTCACTGCTCGCACGACGTCCGCACCGTGGACCCACCCTTCCGTAAGGTATATAAGGTAGCGCGTCGTTCATGCATTCATTCACTCATCATATTACCTATTTTTTACTTTTTAATAATTTAAATTATTATTCTTCAAGGCTTGTTTTACGATATGGAAAGAAACTTTTATTTTTCTTTATCAATTGTTATTGTTGCAATTTAGTATGTTGTTCCCAAATTTACTTATTATTTCACATGCTTGTAGATGGCAAGCGAATATAAACCGCATTCCCATATATATGCTTTTTGATGAATGTAATTAATATAGTTTTCAAACTTCATACGCAGATTTAAGATCACGTAGTGGTTAATTACTTTGAGATGAGTTTTTATCTAAAACTTACTTCGGGATAAGACAGACTGGCACACGAGTGTACTGAATATACAGCTACTACGTTTTTATCACAAAATGAGATGCTAGTTTTTTACAACGGTAGTTATATAGTGATGATGATGATTTATTGCTTACTTCTTATTTAGTACATTGCAACTATTCAGTAACAAAATAAAATAACGCCTACCAGAGGTTTAGTAAGGCT
Source organism: Apotomis capreana (assembly GCA_947623375.1). Lineage (NCBI taxonomy): Eukaryota > Metazoa > Arthropoda > Insecta > Lepidoptera > Tortricidae > Apotomis > Apotomis capreana. The sequence continues at coordinate 36,599,246 of OX392498.1, read as the reverse complement.
ACGTCCGCACTGACAGGCGGCTTGCTTAGCGCCTAGAGCCTCGCCACAAAAAACCAGTCGCTAGGCGTGTTTCTAAGTAAACAAACGTGTTGGTTTTTTGTGGCGAGGCTCTAGGCGCTAAGCAAGCCGCCTGTCAGTGCGGACGTAGCCTAATATTGTGTATTGACAGCGCCTGGTACAACTGACGTCGGAGTCAGGCGAGGTGGAGGACCTGGGCGACGACGGAGACGCCGACGCGCCCTGCATGCACTACAACTGCACGTACGTCAGCGTCACGCCGAAACTGGCAAACATGTAAGCGGTTTTCACTATCCAATACAATCTAAAAAGATGAAGATGCCTTTGCAACTTAAGAAATGGTCCGTAAAGGGCGCTATAACAACTTATGATAAATATTGGTCAATAAAACGATCAAGGGATCGGTATTTTTATTAACGAGTAATAGAATAAAATAACATTTGGTATAATTTCATATGGCATAATATCATATATATGGTATAATTTTTAATTGATATAATACTTTTAAAGGCTCAATACAGACTCAAACTGCTCAAACAAAAAAGTAAAACTGTCAGTCTTGGTTAGGTACGACGACGAGCGAAGCGAGCGAGCGAGCAGTGTTGTCTTTTATACTAATTGAAACTATATCCAATGAAAATAAATGTTGTTATTATGTAGTGAAATTATATGAAACGTTGTTATATCCATCATTACCCACCCCTTAAGAAGTTACAACAGTAGTTCTAGACCAAATATGCTGCACGTGAAAAACAATCCATCTTGGCATTCATTCTTCAAATTGTTAATATTCGCTGTAGTTACAAACTTTCCCCTACGCAGCCAAAAACATATTTTTTTATCTACAATAATGCTTAATAATTTCACATCTAACAAATATATGTCGTCCTTACGGTTGCAGTGTCTCTGAGTGGCCCCAGAAAGCATTATTAGTACCCGGAAATGAAGTGATTTTCTCGCTGGAGACGGCGTCGGATTACTTGACCGAATACAACAAGACAAACAAGTAAGTTATTTGATTTTATACCTAAGCCCGGTATTTTTATAACCCTGTAGTTACTCGTTTTAAATGATTAACTATATGGCCAGAGTAAGCTTTCCTACCGGCTTGCCTATTTTTAGACGGTTACTCAAACGTCTCTATTGTAAGTATTTTGTGAGAAAGTTATCTAAATTTGGTCCCGGCTTGCGTTTATTTCAGGCAACAAATACAAATATTAGCAAATATTCTGTATAAGCCTACTCAATATTAGACCATAATTTGCCTTTGACAAATTTTGCGTAATATACGATAATTGAGTAAAATATATCATATGGTTGCTTTTAGTGAGGACAATCGGTTCGGTTTCCGTTGCCTGTGCGTCGGCTACGAAGACGCGCCGTTCACGACCCAAAGGCAAGGGTTGGTCGCCCTGGAGATGGAACTCGTGTATGCTGGCGCGGCGTGCGCGTCGCGACTGCTGGCCCCGGACCTGGACATACCGCCACTGACCTTCTGTAAGCACACTAATGCTAATGTATTTAGTATCCTAAAAGTGCCCGCAACTTCGTACGCGTAACTTTTTTATACTGTAGTCGGGTAAAAAGTATCCTATAACCTTCTTTGGATGTCCAGCTATCCCTGTACCGAAATTGGTTAAAATTTGTCCAGCCGTTTCGGCGTGATGCGAGGACAAAGGAAATTATGCCCAACAGATGGCACCAGACTGGCACGGCGCCGCGCGCCCATACAAAACAAATGACGATTCCACATCACGCTACTAAGATTATTCCTGAAATCATAACCCTCTACATAGAAAACCGATTCTCAATACAAATCTAGAATTTTATAATAGTATAGATATTGTTACATTCTAACAAAGGGCCAAATGAGGGCGTTAACAACGCAGCGGTTAGAGGAGCTGGAAATGAAACTCATTTATGCGGCTCGACGTGCGCTTCGGGACTGCTCCCGGCTACCTCCACTCTACTGTTTTTTGTGTCATTCTTAAAACAAAAAAGAATGAATTAGAAAAGTAAAATTAAACAATAGTTGGTTTTATGCTATGTCGAAACATATCGCAGTTAACGTAAATCAGGATAATCACCCAGTTTATTAATATTTTTATAGAATCTTTTTATCGATTCTATTTTTTATGTGGAAATACCACATTTTTATTTTTATAAATATTGACGCAAATGTAATTTACGAAAGAAAAATTTAATATGATCTACTACAATCTAAGCAGCACTTGAACCTGCGACCTCTACGTTTCCGGCGTATTGCTCTCCCAACTGAGCTATTAGATCGTTACGTCAATCACACCAAATCTTTCATAGCATAATTCTTACGCTACTGGAGCGCCCTCTCCGTCATATGTGTTTGAAATGCTTATGCGCGTTACCCATACCATAGGATGTGCGCTTTACCCAGTTTATTGCTTATAGTGTTCATCTTATTGAATAGTGCGTCAATACCGCAGACACATGCTAGGAATAAATTAACTGCAGTGCCATGAAGTGCTTTTTGGCTAACTATCAGATTATTAAAAACTTATCTTATTCATTGTTTGATAACACGTGTTTGACCACGCGGTTGGCTCGGTTTGTAGAGATCTGCTTACTGAGCCGGCGGTCCCGCGTTCGAATCCCGGCCAGGGCAAATATTTGAGTGATAAATTTGAATATTTGTGCTTGGGTCATGATTGTTCCTATGTATTTAAGTATATATAGCCTTCTTGAGCTTAATTTGGGACTAGATCGATTTGTGTGAGGTTGTCCGATATTTATTTATTTATTTATTTATTTATTTATTTATTTATTTATTATATATTTATCTATATAAGTATGTATATCGTCGTCTAGTACCTATAACACAAGCCTGCTTGAGCTTAATTTGGGACTAGATCGATTTGTGTGAGGTTGTCTGATATTTATTTATTATAACACGTATTGAAAAAATCTAATTGGCTCATGCTGGCGTTTCATTATTTGTAATCTAGAACCCATGTCGCAAAGTATTTCGCAATACTAAATGAGTTGATTGTTCGTCAGCAACAATAGTGGAAGTCCAAGTGCTCGCCATGATGGGAGCGAGCCCCACGGGAGCGGAGTCTGAGGCGCAAGACGGCAGCGAGGCTCTACTTTTGGCGCGCGGACTGGAACTCTCTTCGCCGCCTACGATACATCACGTGCTCGATGGACAGCCACTGTTAAGGTAAGAACTTCCTTACTTCCAGAGACTCCGACTCAAGCGGTTACTTACATTGGCATAGTCTAGTATAAACTTAAACTGCTTTACTATATCGGACCATTCCGAGCAACAAGTAGAACACTATTGACGTGATCAGATGTTTAGTTATCTAACAAAATACGACGTCTGGTATTATCATGATGTTGTCATATCTAGATTATATTTATGATGAAAGATGACTCTAATTAATGGGATATGTGACTTAAAAAAATGTGGAACACATTGAAATGTCTAATCAAGATGTCAAATACGCTGTCGGACCAGATTTTCGATCACGTCTATTCATTCATCTGTTCTAAACAGGCATGATTGGAGTCAAGAGCAATCTCATTATTGTAAAACAATAACATTACGCAGCGTTTGAGACCTTGCATGTGGCCGTTTAAGGAGAATTGTGTTTTTTTGATGACCTAAATAGTTCAGTGACTGCATAATAAGCGCACGTATATAATTCTATAAGTGCGCTATTTTTTTAATCACTACAAACCTGGTTCAACATATTACATAAAATATTTACAATATGGCTAAATTTCTATGAGTCAATTTCAATGGTCAAAGCGAAATTTTAAGCCCCTATAAAGACAGGGTGCCACAAGCAATGTTTTCTTTCTTGCATTGTGCGATGCGGGTGTCGCTCGGTGTCAGTGATATGGAATTCGATTTTCATAGAGTCGCCGTCATTGAAAATATGTACAGGTATGGTAAAAATATGTAAGGGTTATTAAATATATGCCTGGAAGATAAGATTCAATATACACACAACATGCACAATGCACACGACATTGCGCACATATGTTTGACCGTGTTACAATAAGTACCTACTCATCATATAAATAGTTCATATAGTTTGACATAATAAGATGAGTTGAGTGCTGTATGCTGCAAGATCATTGGTGCAGAAATAGATCGATTCAAAGAAGGCGCGACGTCCTGTATGTTTCATCAGAAGCGTTAAGAGTAATTTCTTTAACGAGAAAGCTGAATTTGTAAGCTGCTAGAACATTTTAAGGTAAGTCCACTGCAAGATAGTAAAAGATTCATTCGAAATTGAAAATTTTATAACGATGCAATCCTTATACCACAATCAAATAAGTTTCTGTCAAAAATTTCATTTTTGTGACAAGCTTTTATAGCTGACTTGACTTTTCTATGAACATCCTTCAAGTATTCACTGAGACGATTCTAAAGACCCCAAACTCGGTAGGATTGCTTTATCTATTACAGAGTTTCTAGGGCCGCCTTGCGGCTCTATCATTAGACCAGCCCGACGACCATATTATTCTATTGTTAGCTCATCAATGTTAAGTAGGTATACAAATTTCAGCTCAAACGAGCCTATACTCTCTTTTTTTACGCAATTCTCATTGTACATGTACAAGAGAGTTTAAGTCAATATTAGTAAATGAAGTAATGAACGAGTCAATTGTAGTAAATAACTTCTTGATGATCTTGACTGTTCAATTAATTTGACGTTTTGTGCATATAAATATCTTTCTTAGTGTTAGAATAAATAATTGTATATCATAAATGTGTTAGATTGACGTTGTTCTAAATATTTGACCACCTTGCACGCTAAGATATATCTCATATATCTGATGGCGACTGTATGTACATGCATAAAATATAGCAATAAGTATAATTATAACTATAGGAATTTCATAATAAAGTTAGAAAATAACACGATGCTGGTCAGTAAAAGGAATGGAACTTGCAGCTTGCTTTTGGCATACCTGACTAACTGGAATGATAAGTGTAAGAATACACTTTGTAATAACTTATTATTAACATCAGCACCATGTGATAATAGTTCGCTAGCCAGAGCAAGAAGCTATAGATACACTTTTCTTTCAAACGTAATGCCTTGATATAGGTAAATATGTCTAAATACTTGTATAGAAAAATATAAAATAAAATATATATATTGCTATTACGTTACGACGTTTACAAGTAAACCATAATAATATTTGATATGGTCTCAACGGAATGCAACGTGAATCTTCACAGCATATTAAGTCGCAAAACAATAGATAAGGAAGCAAACATACTTTCGCATTATTCATTTCGCAACATACGGGTAAAACCTGTTGAAATATTTTTTTTTTATATATGCTTATTGTAATTCTCAATTCTCAAAAACGAAGTACAATTATGAAAAAATAAATATACCAGAATTAGTGTATAAATCACATCCCCAAAATAAGATAAGAAAACTAATAACAATATCGTTGTTCTGTAGTCGATTTATTATATTTTACACAAAAAATAATGTAACAAAAATAATTTCATTCGTTAACTAAAAATAATACTTATAGGTAGGTATTTATCCTAAATTGGCACAAAATTTACCTTACACATTGAGGTAGAGCGATAACATGCTAAGTATAGGCACCTAAAATAACATCTTTGCCGTATTTCTGCAAATTATTGGTTGAATGGTCCACTTATCACTAGAGGACCTAGTGACAAAGAACAATTGACCTGAATACATGCTCCGGTTCACAAATCAGTAGTGAGAAGTTCGGCTCGCTCCACAACTATATGAAACTCAGTTTCTCGATACGTTTTCCCATCCGGCATGACTATCTGTATTTTCTTCTTTTTCTCATTTTCCTTTCTCACTATACAGAATGTAATAATAGCCGCAACAAGTACAATTAAGACCACACCGACAACTATAAATACCCAGTAGTTTTGCTTAAATGCACCACACCGACTATCAATGTATGTCGGTATCGACATAAAATGTCCTTCCAAGGAATACCAACAAGAGAGCGTACCGCCCTGTTCTCGCACCACCGCTCCCCATTCATCTCCCAATTCGCAACCGCATGTTCTATTCAAATTAAGACCGTCGATACGCAAAGTTAGTGTTGTTTGATTATAAATCAGTGAAGAAGGTGTCAACTCGGTGAACGTGTTGTTATCTATGAGGAGTTCCTGAAGGCCCATAACCGAAATTACATCCATATCAGCTGTCAACCCATAAAATGCACCTTTTCGTACAGTCTTTACGGTGTTATTTCTGAAGGTTATGGGTCCCCTAGTATTTATATGAAAGCTATCACCGTCTAAAGTATCTATTATATTATTTTCTACAAGGACTCTCTTTGGTGAACTGACAATAAAAGTCATACTATACAAATATCTTATGTTTACTCCATCCATCCTAAAGAGATTAGTTACTTCTCCATCTGACATAAATCTGCTCGGTAAAGTTCCAACAGAGCCTCCACGAAGTACAACATTTTGCGCTGTAAACTGTTTGAAAGCTTGTGTTTCAATGTTTTCGTAGACATTATCGATTAACTGAATATTCTTTACTCCGGATAGACTAGAAAACGCATATGGCTTGATCTTATTGATTTTGCTCTCACTGATTATTATTTCATTCACTCGCCCTTGAATTGCATGAGAAGATATTTCATTAATCGTACTGTTATGTATCAAAATCCGGATACCCGGGTTAAATTCATTATCGTTCGGGAACGGCGACCATGCCAAGGCTTTGTCGTGGATGTACACGTGATGTACATTTCGAAGTTCAACGTTACGCAGTTGAACGAGATTTCTGGCCATATCCGTCAGGAAATAAACGCGAGCGCAGCCATCGATAACGATTCCAGTCGTCGTAGACGGGACTCTGTACGCTCCGTCCGGTCGTAATGTTACCTCCTGATAAACAAAACAAATGCTTAATATAATAATGAAATATTTTAGAGATCGCAGAAGCAGGTGTAAAAGATAAAACTCACATCGTAGTCTCTGGTACAGTTGCATATAACTCTCGTGAAGGCATCGCATCGGCAAGACTCGTCCTCGCAGACGGTGGGTGAGGCAGAATGCGCGAGGCCCCGCGCCGTCAGCGCTGCCAGGATCTGCCACAACGTCAGCCAGCGCATGCTCGATGCTTCACGTCACCATCTCACTTCTCCCGCATGCCCTGCAAACCAAACAAATAAAATTGAAGTCATTTATCTAGTAAGTAGGCCACAAGGGCACTTGTTACAAGTCAGATCGTTCGATCAATCGTTCTGATCGGCATTTCTCAAGAGAAGACCACTGTTAAGAATACAATCACAATTATGATAATTATATCTAATTACATTGATAGGTACATTGAGATGTAGATATAGATTCTCCAAATCAATTGGGTAGTCATGGGGGGCAAGTATACGCAGTGGGTAATAAATGGATTTGTGCAATCTTACCTACTACGAGCTACTTGTACTCGCTACTGACAACATTAATATAAAAAATATTAATTTTAAACTATAAATTTTCCCAGAGATATAAAACGTCTCTAGGCATTTCGACATGCAATAATATGCAATTAATTAATATAATATGATGCGTTTGACAGGGAAAAGTGGAAGAAGACGAAGAAAGCATACTCCATCATCAGATGGGAATAGTAATTGCATCGAAGAGATTCAGCATTGAGATGATTGTTAGGACACATTTCGCGAAAGTTTCCAGTGAATCGAACCACTTTTAGAAGGTCAGAGAGCATAAGCCACAGTTAAACAAACAACGACTCATGATATGACGTTGTGTGATATTCAATTAATTTAACACTTTAATTAATAACATCCTGACCTGAACAATTACTTAACCCTTGTCGAGAACCTCACACTTTTCTTGCAGTATTAGTTACTTTTATATCACTTTCCAAATTTTATTCACGAGCTCGTATAGAAATGATTTCATGAGCAATTGAAGTGGAACTGAGTCACCTACAGCTTGGTTATCGCAGCGGTGTTATCAGATACGCACACGTACCTATACCTATGCGCTGGTCTGAATTACGAATCGAGTCGAAGAGGTTAGTCTGTGTATAAATTTAGCAATCTCCATATATCAGTAACGATAAAGTTTTAAGGTAGCGCGCGGTAGATATAAAAGTACCGGTCAAGTGCGAGTCGTACTTACGTATCTAGGGTTCCAACAAACTATGAAAGCACAGCATATTGTTCTTTACTTTACTGTTGTCCCCTTTGATGCGGGGTTAGTTTTTCAACTGCAATTTACAAAAATGCTTATTTATCGGAACTACAAATTTGTTATTTTCGGATGGTGTTATTTCCTAGTGCTAAATGATGCTGCTGTATGCCAAATTTAACAATTTTAGGTTAACGGGAAGTATTCTAGGTTTAGATGCCCAAAACGTCCGAATCTTTTGGTTGGACAAAATGGACTCACGTATTAGGAAAGAGATTTTATTATATTATATCTCTATGGTAAGATTGGAGTAGTTACCAAATCCGTGCAGTGCGTTACTATTAACGCGTAGCCAGAGTTGGTGCCTAACGTTGCGAGTACTGTTTATGTAACATGTAAATTCGCTTCGTATTTATACTAGTGAAGTCGAGATCTTTGAAATAACAAGTAACAATAGTACACAAAGCAACTCGATCGCCGTCAATCACTCAAGTTGAAAATATTAAAGAAAGAAATAAAAGCTATTGTTCCAGCCATGCAGCCTTTGAAAACCCGCACGGGCTTCCGCGACTCGGCATGAAACTAATTTATTGCTTTAGCAGAGCTTGTTATTGTAGAAAGCTTTGTAAATTTTTAGTTTTTTCCGTCTTTCATTATACATTTTTTCTATTTTCTTATAACACATGTGACGCTGCCAACTTGCCAGGAATGAACCTTCATAATTTGTAAAAGTTACCTGGATCAGATCAGATGATCACCATTTAGATAATTAAAAACACGGTTTTTGTAAAAATAATATCCTTGTGATTTGATGACACAGTGTTTATTTTAGCTAATGAAGGGTGAGCTTGCATGGTTATCCATAACTTGTTTGTGAATTGATAATCTCTTGGTTTATTGATTGACGTGATAAATTTTATAAGTAATTTGCATTTTTTACCTTTACCTACTACAATATTGAGTTATTTTGTGTCACATTGTACGTCCTTTTCCCGCCATTGATCTGCTTAACTTTGGTTGCAAACTCAGATCGGAAAACAAAGCTAATAGTAAACTACAAAGACAGTTAAATATATAACTTTATAGGTCTATGAAAACCGCTCTTTTCTCTAAAAGGGTCTTTGGAATGGAACCTAGAATTTACAATAAATTGACAAAGTGATAAGCTTAGAAGACACTGTAGATTTAAAAAAAGCCTATTTGCGCTTTCAGTAAATATAGAGCATATTATTCAGTAGAGGAATAGTTATCCGATTTCGAATTGTAATTTTACTTTAAGTAATATACTGCATGCTCCATCGTGACGTGAAATATTTGTATGCCTAACGGCTAGACATGGTGATAAGTACTTCTTTATTAAATGTAAGACCTGTTATATTTATGTACCTATGTTTACAAATAAATGTCTGATTCTGATTCTAAAGAAAACTTATTCGAGCTCTAATTCAAAGGTGAATGAGTTATGTTATGACCTAACGTAGTAAAAAATATCAGGCTCATCATTCGTTCATAGCGCATTCGTCATACTACGGTTTTTATTTAAAAGTAAACAAACGTTGGCGTCCAACGCGACCGGTTTCAAGTAAATAACTCAGTTCTCTCCTTTTCTGGGAAGCTTACTATCCTAAATTACTCGCATTTTTATGAAACTAATATTAGTTTTATAGCGAACGTTTTCCGTTGTTATTCTAACTTTTAATCTTCATGGCATTTCGCTGGATAATTTTCTTCTGTTGTTTAAGTACACCTTTGTGTTCTTTGCTGCACAATACTAACATGCTATTCTTGGGACCAGTTCGTAAATTCATAAATTACATTATTTGAGAGTGTTTGCATTTTATCACTTTTTTCAACTTTCTTGATATGAAAATAAAGTCAACATTATTGAGAAGGTGCTCCATCACCAAGCTATTAAGTATGAACTTGATTTCAACTGGTATCAAATAGATGTAATGTGACGTGACGGATCAGACGAATGCAATGAGTTTAATTATAAGGTTAAACGTTGAACTCTGTAATGTATTTAATGAGATATATAGTTGCAGGTCGGGATCTGGCGACCCATTTACGACTTATGGCGACTGACGTCGATTTGCCAATTACTCAGTACCATTGTTAGAATCAGTGCGCTATACTCGTAGTTAATCAGAAATATGCTATGATAGTTATAATTCTTTGCGTTAATCGGGTTATAGGCATCAACGGCCACCTGGATGCCGTAAATTAGCCTCGAATATGAGAGAATTATGCATTATCAGATTTAATTGTTTATCGGGTAATTTGTTTGTCGGGTTAATGAAATTTTTGGCAGTTCCATTGCAATAGTAAACATTTGTGCGAATACGTGATTTCGAAAGTAAACGTTAACAACATCCATTCTTATCGCTAGAAAGCAATCTCTTTCTGAAGCATTGGCTAGAGGTTTTTATTTGGCAAACGTGTGAAATCAGTAGATGTCTTCAACGTATATGAAAATAATCAAAAATAAATATGTGTACCTAGAACATATTGTAAATATTTATTATAGATGTGTATACTATTGTATACCTATACTACTATGTACACATATTTATTTTTTATTATCAACGTCCTAGTTAAATGTTACAGGTAATCCTATATGCATTGCATAAATAAGTCGTTTGTTGGTTATCATATTTTTGTTGAATTTCAATAGTCTGCACATCGTATTACCTCACGTAATTAGCATAATTATACATAGGCACATATTAAACGCTTAACACGCGTTACAATCAAGTGACTAAGAATGAGGTCATATACAAAAAGGGTTTCATATCAAATTGGTAAATTACATTTGCTAAAGGAAAATAATTTAATCTTTTCTTCTTCTGGTTTTTTCTTATTAAATACTTAATTGCATCTAGCTACTGTATAATACTTTGGTAAAGAAAAGTAAGGTGTTAGTAATTTTAGATCTGAATTTCGGTTACTAGGTATTAGGCTAATATCTAATATTCGTATTTTGAGACTTACTACGGGTTTCATCATTTACACTAAACGGGAACGATGAAAAGGAAAAAATCATTTGTGCGCTATTATTTTTCTTCAATTTAATAACTCATCGTATTCCCTTTATTACTAAGCGTATACAATACAATTAATCGTTTTAAAAGCTTTGGATTTTTACCTACAAAAATACACTAAGGCATACATTTTTTTTTCAATATATTTTACTCTTTGTTATTATTAGAGATATCCAGACGGATTTTTTCATGGCCGTGGTCATAATGCGAGTGAGGAGATTGAGGAATGCACATGCATATTATATTTTATGTTAATTTTTGATAACCGTTTTCAAATCGCCATCTAGAGCCATAATAAAAGTTCTTATAGACCTACTAAATGCTTGTCAAAAAAAAACCGCCCATAATCTTATTTGTCCTGTACCCATCGGACAGACAACCGTGATAGAAGTTGTTGAACATAAATTTGATTAATATTTTTCTTACACGTATTTCTTATTAAGTTATTAGTAAAAGAATCTAATGGCATTCAATTTAATCAGTTTTATACGTATAAATCGAAAACCCAGAGCAATGAAAATATATTTATCTTGCCAAAACAGCAAATTTTGGTGGCTTTGTATCATTGTATCCGATTCCGCCCGGCATGCCCATTTTAGAAAAGGTTGCGTATTGTTAAAAAAGAAATAAGCCGTCTGTCCCAGCTTGTCCTTGTGCAACGCGAGAATTTAATTACGTATTGCTTATTACATTATACACCATGATCTAAAATCTCCGTATATAAAGATGAATCTCCTTTATCTTTTACATTAGCAGCACGTTGCTGCTTGACCGTATGACGCGCAACCGAACCGGGGCGTATTATTAAATTAACTCAACTGCCTGCTTCCCGATTCAAACTCCGTTAATATAACCCGCTCTTAGCACATTTTCTCTTTTTGTTTCTTCTTAGTGTAGAGTAATCCTTTTATGACATTAAAGTGAAAATCACATTTGTTTAAAATGAGCGATACGACCATCCGGGAAGCTCTCCCATAAAGTGAAAAGAAAAACTCATAAACTTAAACGATGATTGTGAAACGGCTCTAATGCACTAGATATATTTCCATAGGTATTATTAAATAACGTAGACATTGTTGACACCTCTGAAAATGAGACCTAAAAATAAGTTCAGTAAATGTTTATTTTATTTCGCTTTTGTTTATAGTATACGTATGCCGAATTCTGAGTAAGTGATCTTAAGAGTAGACGCAACAAACTCTGTTTACCTATACCTACACCTCTTAAAGAAGGTTGACACTTTCTATATAAATATGCTCCAGTTTGTAATTCATTAAACTGTTTGTTTATTTAACTAAAATATAAATAAATTAACAATAATTACTAAATATGTACCTAATCATACTTATTAGTTCTAAAAGTTATTTGAAATATGTTTTTTTTTAAGAATCCTCCGACGGTTGTTTATATTTTATAGTTGGCATAAAGCATTGTTTTTGTGGATATGCATTCCGCCGCCAATAATGGATATAACTTGACATATGCTTTTAGTTTCAACTAGTGTTAGATTTGTTGGCTTACCTCACAATCACAATAGGCGGGATCTTGCAGTTAACTCAATATTACACCTAGGACATTAATTTCAAATGTCAATAAAAGTTTGGCACAGTCACAACATGAGCACTATCGTCCAGCAAGATTTATATATTGAAGTCGAAGCACTACTGGATATACGCGTATTTGTGTCGGTTGACCGGTAAATAGCGTAGTAAACTGGGGTTCCATAAAATGAGCAGGAATAACAATGCATACGTCGAGTGGTTTCGGTTCCCGCGCATGCGACTGGCGCGGCCGGCGACTCGCAACTCGCGCCTCGCTCGGTTCCCGCGACCTTCAAACGCGCCGACTCTACACTACTCTATGCTAACACTAACACGAGACCATACGCAGTGCAAAGGTTTTGTGGCATTAGCTAATTCCATAAGGGCAGTAGCTAGCCATGTTGCATCAATCAATAACTGTATATACTGTGTAATATAATATAATACAAAATACATTTGCTGTTAGTCTTAATCGTTACAGTCGGTGTATGAATATACATAGGTAAATTGACCCCGAACCCGACTCCCATCGATTGCATATTAAGGCATTAGGGCGAAATCTTAGGTTTTGAAGAAAACAAGCCAAATCTGTTCCGGCATTACTAAGAATGCAATCCACCTATTTGCACGACGCATGCCCTCTAAAGCAAAATAAAAAACACGCCGCTTAGCATTTTGTTCTTTCGATTTTTATGTACTGTTGACAAGTACTACTCCGAGGGGTATCATACCCTGTTTGCAATAGCGGAGCGTAACTGCCTGTCCAGTCCAAACTGCCGGTTGTCGCTAGCCCGTGAAATGTATGTAAATACACAGCGGTACTTACATCTACGATCGTTCCGTCTATCTTAAGAAAGGCTTTGTATTACCTTTGATTCCGAAACTGGCTCTTTTCTGAGCTCCGACAGATAAAGTAGCGACAGGAGAAATATTTGCCGAAAGGTATCATGTTCCGGCGTTTCCGTGGACGGCTACCTGACACCGTCACACAAATCGCTGTTAAAAAAATGTGACCTAGTTTAGTTTTTATTTTATTATTTTAATATGTAGGGCATCGGGAATCTACACATATGGGCCATTTTGCTTGTTCTTTTGTTTGTTACAATATGTAAGCTGTCTCGCTGAGCTCGGTGTTTCGTAAGGCATTATCATTGTTGATTAGAAACTAAATGCTACTTAAAATTAAAACCTTTTCTGAAGACCTATGGTGATATCGCCCAATTCGCATATATCTGGACCTGCGATTTTCGTTCCGAGTGTCACGGCGGCCACTCACTGAGAAGAACATACAACAGGATCTCTTATTAGTATGTATTAATATTAACTCTCGTTTCAAATCGCTCCAGTTTCCAACGCTTTGACTAGCTTTCATAATAAAGTCGCATTTTGATGCTCTTTTGAGCTCATATCATCATATGTATGGGATGGCGACTATCCTAATGCCCTTTAGCACAAATTTACATGTAGCTGGCTCGAATAACCTATGCACATACGATCTGTTGTGCAAACAGGCCATAAACCATTGTTCGAAAATTTGCAGAAAGGTAACGTTTATGAAAAAAAGAGGATTGTTTTTATAAAGTGATGTTTAATGAACGTTACAATGAATACATCTGTTTTATTTTTTGACGACGCGGTTGGGTCAGATCGTAGAGACCTGCCTACTGAGCCGGCGGTCCCGGGTTCGAATCCCGGCCAGGGCAAATATTTGTGTGATGAATGATGAACTCGAATATTTGTGCTTGGTTGTTCTATATGTATTTAAGTATATATTTATCTATATAAGTATGTAAATCGTCGATCAGTACCCATAATACAAGCCTTCTTGAGCTTTATTTGGGACTAGATCGTTTTGTGTGAGGTTGTCTTATATTTATTTATTATTTATTTTACTTGTTAATGACTGTTAAAATAATTATAAGCGTATATCCCCTTAGTCACTAGTTCCGTTAAAAATCGCTCATAATTGCTGTTTGGATTCTCCTCGTGGTATGAAAGGCGTCATTGACGTCATTGTCGTCTTCCTTAATAATTGACGATTGATGATAATGAATGATATTTGAATTACTATCTTGTCAATGTATCTGCAGAAGCCAGCAAAATACAGCAGTCTACCCACACATACTTAGCCAAAACCACATCACAGACTTAGTAAACAACATGCCTAATCGCCTAACAACAGTGAAAATAAACCGGGGAGGCAATACAAAGTACTGATTTGATTTTAGTTTTTGTGTCTTAAGTGACTATTATTAGGTATTTTTAAAATAAATAAGTATTGACTGTTTCCAATATTTGGTATTGTTTTATTAACAGGTATGTTAAAGGCATGTATAACATATAGTTTCGTTAATGTCGCTACGGCTATCGCTATGTAGGTACCTATATTAAGAGTAAGAATAGTTCGTTTTCATACCGTCCCGCATTCTCAGTTCGCGAGATAGTATAGATAAACAGTTACACGTTATTTTAAAACATCGTTTAATTAAACCTCCACACAGGTTAAGTTTTTGTCTAAAAATTTACAAGCACACAGCACCTATGTTTTCTTTTATATTTATTTTTACGATAACACTAATAGAGCTCAATGTCAAAGGTTATCAATATTTATCAGGGAAGCGACTAAACATTCCTAGTATCTCCTTTGTTCGCATTTATAACTTTGAAGTATGCGATTACAGAATTATCATCTAATCGTTTTTGCGTTGGCTTTACAAATCAATTATGAGTGTGAATATGGTTGATAGAAACCACATTTTATCTTCTTCTTCTTCTCAGCATATATGCGTCCACTGCTGGACATATGCAATTTATATTACGAGTGTTTTTTTTAGCAAATGTATACAGTGACAAGGGCTTTGTTTTAATAATTTATGACTCTTCCCTCTTAAATATAATTTTATCAAACTTGCTCGGGAATGTTCCCATTAATACGTACATAGTAAAAATAGACCGCGAAGTCCTCTGTTATAGACGACATTGCGTTAATAAATAAAAATTTAAAACATCGGTCGTGTCATGGCCGGGAGATAATACGATTGAGTAAGGAACAAACACACTTTCCGTTATCGTTATCTAATTTTTCAATTCTCGCGTAACAGAAACTGAGAAAAAGATCTCTTTAATTGTTCTCAATAAAAAAACAAAATGAACTTGATGACCCAGATTTACAAAATGTTGATTATTGTTTAATTATTATTATTATATCCTTGCATTTTTGGAGAAAAGCACAATACATATACAGCCATCGGCGTATTCATTAAAGGACTCGGCGAATTCGGCGATGCCGGCGAGTCCTTCAAAATCATACTCTTCCACGAAATGACGATTCTAAGATTGAACTAGTGGACAGGCGGAGCTACTAAGTATTTTAATAGCTTAAAAAGGAATAGTGTTTATAACCAAAATAAATCAACGGACTAGATTAAATAAATAAACAAATAAATACCGGACAACCTCACACAAATCAATCTAGTCCCACAGTAAGTAGGCTCGTGTTATGAACACTAGACGACGAAAAAACATACATATATAGATAAATACATACTTAAATACAAATAACATCCATGACCCAGGCACAAATATTCAAGTACATCACACAAATATTTGCCCTTGCCGGGATTCGAACCCAGGACCGTCGGCTCAGTAGGCAGTTGCTTAACCACTGCACCAACCATCGTCATTCATAGATTGTTATTCATTATTCTTAGAATCCAAAAAGTATTTCTGTATAATATAGAACATATTATTTATCGTTCGTTATGGGACATCCGAAACAGGAAGGTGGTTTAAGTTTCATTGTAGATTAAATAAATAAATAATTAATAAATGTATGTTCACGAATACCTGAGCAGGGTCAGCCTTAGCCGAACAGGCTGGGCGAGTCACTTATTGTGTGGCGCTCTGACGCTCTAGGGGCCCTAACCCTGGTTATAAAAACGCCCTTTAGGAGCTAACGCCCCGGGTGCCCGGCCGGGTCGACCTCCCTCCCGTAAATATTAAATCTCGGTCATTCGTTTTGGAACTAGTATTTTTATTCGCTACACAAAGGTTGCCAGAAGGAGATCGCTCTTTAGCGATAAGACCGACGGTTTTTACATCTATTGTAATTATATGTGTTTGTATTTATTTCATTGTGTGGTGTGCATCGTCAATATTTTATTCTATTCTTAAAGTCAAAACAACAAACTTCTTTAAATATCATTCCTTTGCTGTATCGATCCACGGTGATGTTTAGATTAAGTTAAAATAGCTGCATATCCTAAAATAATGTATAAATATTTATTTTCCTTCGATAGTCATAGTTTATTCTCAATCGACACGGAGAGCACGAATAGTTCGGCACCACGTTTACGGGTACACCGGACGTCGTATTTTTGACTAAGCTCGCTCAGCGATGTGGTTGGCGTTAGCCACTCAATGACCGACACGAAAATCTGTCGCTATATTTGATTCTATGTATAAACTGCGTAAACGTGTTTAGCCTTCACCGCGTTCTTATCGTGATCTGCTCTGTCATCATAACTACCTCAAGGTTTACGCAATTATCATACCTATTCGCATATGATTGCAGTTACTCTAGCTGCTATTTATCAAATCACATAGTTTGTTTTTAATATTTAGATCTCTGTTACTGTGACTAATTAAGTACGGCATAATATCAAAGAAAGATAATCATTTGTAGAGATATCGGGGCTCGAGCCACATTCAGGGCCGTCTTAAACTAGGCTGGGGCCCTTGGGCACACAAGAATTTGGGGCCCTTTTGGAAAGTAAAAAAAGGGAATTATAATATTTTTTTTACTAAGTATGACCATTTATTGTGTGAGAGAAATTGTCGGTCCTTCGGGGCCCCCTGAGAATGGGAGCCCTGGGCACGGGCCCCGTGTGCCCTTATGGTGAAGACGGTATTGGCCACATTGCTGTCCAAAGTCGATCGAACTATCTATGTTTCGTAATATGTATGTAGGGGGAAGTCCCCTAACGCCGGACACTCGAACTATCTCGGCAACTGGAAGCTCGGCAACGGCAACTCGGCAAGTGGAAGGGGCGTGGGGGACCCCCGCGCCCCTTCCACTTGTCCTTGATTCGCTCGCGTTGCTAGTTGCCGAGATAGTTCGAGTGTCCGGCGTTAGGTGCCGTCCGGCGTTAGGGGACTTCCTCCTACCTACTTACATTTATTTGTAGAATGCTTGATGAAGTTTTTCAAACCTATATCATACTCTCTCAATAAGTAACGAAATTTTATTTCAGGTATATAAGGTAATATTTATTAGACGTTATCAACCAAACGTACTTGGTCGAGTGTAAACTTTATAACCTTTTGAACGCAGCAGTCGTCATATCACGACTGAAAATACTGGTGAAAGGGCTGGTAGGTTCCTCGCACATCACATTAGCTTTGCGATTCAGTGAGGAAAGGCTGCCAGCGTCTTCGGCACCATGCCGCGAGCAATGAAGAGTTTTTTTATCGTTATTTAATTTATTTTGGTTCTTTAGTTTTACCATTTACTCAAGTTTTGTTTTCTCATTGTGTAGGTATTTTGATTATATTAATTGTAATTTAGTTTTTGTAAGAATATATCCCTTGTATATTCATTTATTACTAACTATCGAATAATGGTGCAACCGACACGGACGAACCTTCAATGATCAAAAACTTTGTAATTAAAACTGCTACAAGTGTTATCAATTGCTGTTGATTTCGGAGCACTTGTTTTTGATGTGACTTCAGGAGCACGGTGAATTGCTTCAAAGTGAATAAAGTGAACCCTTTTGATTGAAAACGTCACAATTTATTTCGTCTAATATCTTATTGCTAAAAATGTTAACTTCACATTCGAAATTTGCTTTCTAGCTTGGCCCACCTTTCTCGTAAAAACAACAGCCTTTATTTTTGATTTTTATCTGAATGAGGAGTTGTATGAAAATTACCTACTATTTTCTTAATAAAAAGTAGGGCCGGGTATTGATAAGTTTGTCTGTCAGTCTTTACGTATTGGTAAATAATTCAAATTATCTCATTTCATTTAAGTATTGACATTGTAAGCAGAGTCGTTACAATGGACGATACTTGAGAATAGAGCGGTGTATGAAAGTACCGGAGCTGAAGTCATTATCGCCGCTATCGTCGCGCCGCTTGCATTCCGACATTACAGTCGATAGCGCACGTTTGTCCCCTTTACGTCTCCGAGCTATCAATAAACAATGGTACGAGTTGTTAGGCTTTTCAATTTATGGACTGGGCACAGGTAAACTTTGCTAATGCATAAGGGCGCAGTGTAACCATATGTAGTATTAAGAAGTTGGGTGTAGTTTTATCAACTATTGATGCTCAGTCAGTGATGCAGAGTCAGCTCCTTACGGAGTCGGCGGTCCTGAGTTCGAATCCCTTTTGTTAGCGAATATTTGGGTGCAGATCTCTAATAAACAGCTGTTGCTGGGTCATGGCAGTATCGAATGTAGTGTCGCCGTCTTGTTTCCATAACACAAGCATATGTAAATGCTTGAGACAGTGGATTTAATATGTATTCTAGTATGATATTTATTTGTTTAACTAGTTAAACAATTTAAAGGCACAGATTTATCACTAATTAATTTATTTCATTGGGGATTTTTAAAAGAAAAGTGTATGCCATTAATTCAAGCTCCAGCCAGGAGATACATGTGAGGAAAAGCAAGGAATTTCCCATAACGCTATAGATGATCGTCTATTCTTAATTCAGGTATTTAACCTTATTATTAGGAAGTCAAACCATTTTTTGACTTTCATTATTAATAAAATTGTACACTGCGCAAATAGGATTTTAGTTCACCTTATCATGATGTGCTTGTTGAATGATTTGATGAAGCCTTGCCTTTTAAGGCGCGTTAGGTATATTTTTTAATCATATAAATTTATTTTTCGATATTTTCTAGTATTTTAAGGTGAAGATATTTCATTCACTAAAATTACAAGATATGGATATTATAAGTACGAAAACACAAGGTTGGAATAATAATTCGAAGTCACGTTTAACATTTATTTATTTCATAGTAACATCCATAATATTAACCTCCATTTTTCACAATAATTATCCGTATTATTTAATAAATTGGAAGTTGGCGTGTTTGGCGTCGAAATATTTATCATTACTAATAATGTGTAAGTATTAAAATAAGTCCGTAATACATTTGTAATGACATTTTTAATTTAATTCGTAGGTATATAATTATTTATATGTTATGAGTATATGTAATCGTATTTTCTACCTATAGTTTGCAATATCATTCTCATAGTATACAACATGTATCTCCGCTATTAATAATATTATTCGATTTGTCGTTATTCCCATTTACGCTATTCTGTGTTACGTTAATATAAGTTACAATCATGGAAATGCAATAAATCTTAAAAATACTACGGTTTTTATATCATATAACGGGTCAAGTGTGTCACTAACCTTTGGGACGAAATAAATAGGAATTATCAAAGTCACATAAGCCGAGCGGTAAATGTTCATATACAAATATGGAGTCCGACAAGAAAGTGTAGAAATTAAAAAGCGGCAATACTGTAGTGCCGTCCCGTTTTCTTAGATTTATTAGAAAGGGTTCGGCACTATAGTATTGCCACTTAAATTTCTACTCTTTTATATCGTGCGTGCGACGTCCACACGATTGGATCAAGCGAAAGACGTGGAAGAATCATTCACGGCTGTCTGTATGCGTCTTAAAATAGTCTTCATAAATAGACTCGCATAACTAGCTGTCAAAATTATTATTATTTGAATCTTGATCTATCTATTAGATTGAACTAACTTCGTAAATTTACTATAGTGGACAGAAATACATATCGTCAGTCAATTAATTGTCTTGGATTTCAGTTCAAGACAATAGTGTACAGTCGAGTTCATTTACATCTACACACTTACGAGAACTAAAATATCTGAACACGACCCTATTGTCAGGAACATAAAGTCGTGTCGAACATAAATGAACTCGACTGTACATACATCAAAACTCCTGCAATTTGAAAATAGAAAGCATGTTTGACTATTTTAGTGATAAATCAGCATAATATTAACATACAATTTACAAGCATTGTTATAGTTATCACTAAAGATTAGACCAGAATAGTTAATTAAAATAAGATGGTTAAAATGCATACATGTACTATAAGCAGCAGAATTGAATGAATTCATTCAGAAATAGGCCATGCAATTGTGCAGCCCATAGTACATATGTATGTTGTGCTTTCATAACATAACTCATTTACAGACTTCATTTTAAAGCTGCAAACAGATCTTGGGCATCATCTTTGATCTGGGTACTTGTTATTGTTACTTTTTATTTAGTTGGCTTGTTTATTTATTTGACTCTCGGTGTGTTTTTAAGCCAAGACAAATTACCAGAACCCAAAAGCACTTCCTGACAGCCATATCTTAGAATTGCTTAACCTTAATATAATTATATACAGTTAAAACATACGACCATGTCTGGCACGACTCTTTTGCATGGCCTCTCGAAATAATTACAATTAAACAAAATTAATATCACAGCAAAGAAACGCATATAAGCTTTAGCGCGCACGTATTTTTTGTTTGTATGTATCGCGGTCCGCGCTCAACTCGTCACGCAAGGGTCGAGACTCCAGTAGAAGTCCATGTGGTCGGGGGCCAACTGGGGCTGCCGCCGGCGATACACTGGGCGCGGCTCGCTCCGAGCTGCACCAGCGTCCTTCGGCGCTGACAGCCCGTCGTCTAACCCTCACCCATGCTTGAACGAAGTGCCCTCTCCAGGGTCCAAACTGATGGGCTTTTCGGGCAGCGGCCTGTTAACCATCTTTCCAGATGAGTTCGACGCTGTCGATTTGTTAGACTTTATAGTAGATGTGTGTTGTGGTCCGCTTGCTGTGTTGCTTAGAGATTTACTGGGTGAAGAAATAGGGGTAGACGCATGAGATTTTTCATGAACAGCACGAAGATACGGTCCACGAGGTACAGCTTGCTCGCCAACAACATCAGGCATGACGCCCAGTAAGGATTTTTTGTCTTTGTCGCAATTCGCTATTTCGGCATATAAATGAACTGCAAAATCTTTAGGCTCAAAGTACTCGTGAGCTAGCGCCGTCTGTCTGTTATAGGGCGAAAGCGGCGATAATTTATCTAGTGATGGTGTTCTTGTTCCGACACTTATCATTTGTTTCTTATTTTTGCCAATCCTCGGCGTAGTATTCTGGAATGGCAACTCATATATATTTTCGTCTATAGGCAAGGTAGGCGTGTTCGTATTGCAGCTTTCTTCGACTTTAATTAATTCATATAGGTGTTCTATCATTTCACGAGCTTCTACATAATTTTCAGGATCTTCTAATTTCTGTTTTAAATTCTCTAAAAGCTCCTTCGTCAATTCTTCGGGCAATGTTTGCGTTGTTTTGTCCTCGACTGGTACCACATGTTCTGTATACATATCGGGAAGGGTAGTCTCCTGAATTAAGTCTTGTGAGCGAGGTTCGTTCAGGCGATGACGTTCGGAATATTCATTCACAGATAGTTGCGAAATAGAACCCGCATTATCAAGTCCGCTGTTCATACCGCATGCACAAAGTCTATCGCAAAAGTTTCCGCAAGATGAATTTGAAGATATCAAAAAGTTTTTTACTGTAACGCAGTATCCTTTTCGTCGCATCCACCTTATAAAACTTATAAACATTGCTATTATAGCGCATCCCAGAGCAGTAACTATAACTATACCGATCACTTTTTTATCCCTGTCTGATAGTCCTCCTTGGTCTTTACTTTTGTGAGGAAATCTGGGATTCTTTATTTCAACGGTTATTCCTTCAGTTTTACTCTTATACGGCTCACATTTAATATTAGCGTCTTCGTTACAAACGCTATCTAGAAATTTCTTGAATAACATATTTTGTTCTGGTTCGTTAAAACACCGGGCGAAAAATTCATCAACAGTACAACAACTCTGCCCAATAAATTCTTCTCCTGAACTCACACCCAAAACATTTACGAGCCACGGGGTCATATTACATTGGCATGGTTGACCGAAATAATTGTTTTTGTATATTACATTTTGAGCAGAGTTGTCGTAAGCTTGGCCGATAAATTTTAAACTCTCGGGGTTAGCCGTCTCTATTTCATTTTCAGCGAACACCAGTTCTTGCACAGAAGCGCTCGTAGCAACTATTGCATGAGTAGCTAGTTCATCGAAGCTATTGCGTTCCATTTGAATTTTATTCCATGAAGAAATATCGAAGCCTCTTTCCATGAACTTGTTAAACCTGCTGTCCTGGATGACGACTGCTACTATCGTGGCGTTTATGGCCCCCGTGTCGATATTTTCGAATCTGAAAATTTTGATTTTTTTTAATAATACGAATCCTTATTACATATGTATAGGTATGTAAATGGCATCAATGGAAGACGTACTTTAAATGTGAATAGAACCTATGTAATAAAAATATTGATGGACATGACATGATTTTAATTATTAGTTACAATAGGCATCTATTTAATATTAACTGAAATAGTGAGGGAAGTTTTCGAAACGATTTTCGCACACTATCAAAACTACAAGACATTCGACTAGTTCCTTTTACTAGGAAGTATTTAAATAAGTTCCTGTGTGCATTAGATTGCCCGTAATATCTATTAATTTATATTTATTTTATATAATGAATAGTTATTAATTGTTAATACCGTAAGGTGAGATTATTTGTTTTCAATTGAAATATTTGCAATACACAGGTTTTCAGGTATAAGACATTTGTTCCAACTATTGCGGTGGAAATATAAATTAGGGCATAAAGCCTTTAATTTGCCAATTGGGGTCTGAAAAAACCTCACCTTGTATGAGAAATATTCAAGCTCGCGACAGCTGATTGGAGAGCTCTGCTGGCGAATTGATGTATTTTGCACCCGTAAAAATGGAGGTTGTTGATAAGAGACTTGTGCGCAAACGCATCGCTTTCTATCAGGTCGAATGAGCAGTTCACCGCCAACACTGTGTTGTAAGTGTTCGCCGAAAAGGATCCAGTTCTCAAAGCGCGCACTTCCACTTCTTCCATAGTAATTCCAGCAGCTGAAGATCCAAAAGATTGTTCAGGAAACTCCGGTATAGTCAGGTTTTTTAACTCGATCTGAAAAAATAGACAAGGGATTTACCATCAAATATTATAAATAGATTGTCAAAATACACTTGTATTTTAGTGATTTCGTGTAGAAGTAAGGCTATTGAATCAAATATTTTGTCTCCAATCGAATCTAATCGCTCCATTTGTCTCGGATACTTATAGTCGTACATTTTTGTACAGTTTTAATTTGAATATTTAAGTTGGAAAAAAAACAACACGCTCATCTCTTCCGCTAGAATACACATTAAATTTTTTCCTTCTTCTTTAAATTATGGTGACTGCAAATTTAAAACAATGTAACATCGTATCTTTCACAAATTTATCACAAAATACGTTGAGGACCAATAATAAGTAAAAATATATATATTAATGTTTCTCTATTATCCTTATAAATCCTTGAAAATAAGCAATTTAAATTTAACAAAAAATTTGGGATAAAAGTAGTCGAATCGAAACTCAATGAGTGTAAACGCATGTCTGCAACAATCATGACGGGGCTCAGCATTAATACATTAATTTGTTATGTGTAGTACGGATGATTATTGCCGACCAGCTCGCTAAACTCGCTCTGCGGCATAGCGACGTTCGCAATATAAGCGCTTACTGATTACGCGTATTAAAATATACTAACCGTCATGCCCGGTCCATGCTCGCCAACGTTGGCCGCTGTACGATCGAGCTTGAATGCACCAGAGCTGAGTTGTAGTTGTCGGACATTAGAGATACTCATGGTCAGCAGCCAGGAAAACGCCGCTCCCTCCACTGTGACGTAATCGCAGTCTTTAATGGTTACCGATAGAGGCCCTGCAATTAGAACGTTAGAAACGTTAAGGAAACTATACTTTTATACATCCAATTAAGCTTAGTAACTAACAGTGATTTAATCCGTAGACAAAGCTCCCCAGTTAATACTCTCATAAGGCAAATATGTCATTGAGTAACGTGTAAATTAGCAGTACCCTGTATGCCCATAATGTAAGATACATTATGATTATGATCGAATTCAGGCAAAATGTTTCGATTTTGTACGAGCGGATAAGTAGGTACCGATAACATAATAAGCAGTGCATGCAGCGGCGCAATCGCATATAAATTAAGCTTTTTGGTAATTGTGTAAAAATAAGAATTCTTACAATGTACCAGAACCGTATATTTAAAAGTAATGTCATCTGGATTTTTCGTCAAGCAATTGAGAAAATATGTCAAGTGCAAGAGAAAAGTACCGAATGACCAGTGTTAAACCCGGAGTAAATGTATTGTTTCTATTGTCTCTGATACGTTCTCACTGTTGCATTTGGTTCCGTTCGCCCTATGAGTCATTATCCTGTAAAACACGAATGCCGAGTCGGGGAAACGTATATTTTTAGACAGCAATCCGCGGACGGACGCGGCTGCGGGCACCTAGCCGCTCGAAACATGTCCCCGATTTGGAATTAAACTTAATTCTGATCAGTGCGACACGACCACAACTTAAATTATGGTAATTGTTTCAACTACATAAGTAAGGTACTTGTCCGTGATAATGTGATGTTGAACATGGCGTCGAAAACCTAATAGATACATACATATTTGTTTAAACGCGTTTGTTGGCTTATCTTTCTTACACGCAACATAGCAGTAAAGGACCGTTGCCGCGTTGGTCTAAAATTGTAGCGGCCTACTTTTTAATGCGCATATATGAATTGAAAATTCCGCTTACTCATGATGCGCAAACCGATGCATAAATATCCTGATAATACTTTTTAAACTCACAATGCTAAATGCTATCAGGTTATAAATAAATAAATAACTATTAAGGGACAATCTTACACAAATCGACCTAGTCCCAAATTAAGCAAAGCTTGTATTATGGGTACTAGACGACGATATACATAATATATAAAATACATATATGGATAACATCCATGACCCAGGAACAAATATTCGAATTCATCACACAAAAATTTTTACCCTGGCCGGGATTCGAACCTAGGACCGCCGGCTCAGTAGGCAGCTGCACTACAAACCGAGCGAACCGCGTCGTTAAATGACGACGTCACACCATCGTGGCACAGCACACCATGGGAAAAACTAGTATGATTCTCTTGATGAAATAAAATAATTCAAGACATTTGTGTATGATTGTCCCTTAATATTTATTTATTTATTTATTTATTAACTTTATATTACATTATTGCAGACGCCGGGAAATAAGGGCTTGCCGGCTCAGTAGGTATAGACGGCCGACCGTAAGCGAGGCCGTCTATACCTACTCAGCCGGCAAGCCCTTTTCACGGCTAAGGCATGTATAGTGCTTTTCTCAAACATATGCAATGAAATAAAAAAATACACCACTCAAAAAAACAAAATTCAGCTGTCCAGCCAGTTCATGAACACAGACGCCATGTTTAAAAAAAGTATTTTTAATTTTCCCTCCAATCCCTCTATATTTTTTTTCTTTATAAGTCGTCCACGTGTGTAGTGCTCGAATATTAGGGCCATTATACACAACCTGATAATAAGAATCTTAATTTCTATAATAAATAAAATAACGGCAGAGGATTTTTAATATTGTCTATGGTCTCTGGTGAATTACGTAACAAATGACTTCCCGGCCTAGGCCTTCAATTTTGTATGAAATTCCTTTACAGTTCTCTCGAATTGTTCCGCCCGAAACTTGACACTTCGAAGCCTGTTTTACGCACGTTATGACGATATTTCATTGCATGTTTGAGAAAAAAATATTTCTTCTTCATCTTTTATCATAATTTGGAATTTCGAAAGCCATTAAATAAATGTTCATACTTTAACATCAAGTTCTTGATGTTATTAAATATTTTAACATACGAGTACTACACAGTTCCTCGTATTGCCTCCTGCCTGATCGAATCTCTCGTGCAATTAATGTAGATGTGCAATACGCATTTTATATTGAGGTAGGTTATTTACTAAACTGTTTCAATATTAAATGTAATGTATGAACTTGCATACTACGTACTTCGTTTCATCTTAACAGTCACATATACTTGTGTTTTATTTGTTTGTCGGGAAGTGGAGTGCGTCACAACTAAGCATCTGTCCATAGCACACATGTCAGTGTCAAATCGGCGACACAGCTAATGCAATATTAATTTTGTTTGAAATTATGTACTGGAGGAATCAGTCCCTATGTATCTTTTCTGTCACAGTAGGTACTAAATGTCGTTATTGTATTTAGAGTTCTTAAAACACATGAGGCCGCATCCCATAATAGTGCCTTTTACTTGCGAAATTGTGACGCTTACCAAGATGGAAGGGAAGAGAAAGAGAAGAAGAACAAAGGGAGTTTACATGGGCCAAATAAAGAAGGTGAAGGCTCAAGAACGAGAAGCATGAAAGCTGCTCCACCGACAACAGCGCAGCTCTTAAATTGATGATGGTAGAACTGTGGAGAGCTATGGAGCCGTGAGCTATGGAACTGTGGAGAGATATTAGCATTAAAATACAATTCATACTCATGAGTGTTCGCAATTTTAAATTTGTAGTCAAGGACAAAGTCAGAATGAATATACAAATACCTGATTTGTGTAGGTCTGTATCTTTTTCGTCATCATATAATATTTGCAACTTTGTCTCCCCTTTTTGCTTACCATCAGACGAAGTGGAGCCACTATGTTTTGAAGTTATAAAAAAAAATGCATCAGGGCACATATTATATACAAGTTACTACGTAACAGATACCCCACTTGTTTGGACGGCAGGCGTTGCCATCGCTATCGATGCCCCCTCCCGCGGGTGACGCAACGTCATTGGAATGTGCGCTAGGGTTGCCTCCGTTATGTAAACGCTAGCTTTTTCTCGTGCCTTCGCTCGTTTGGTCAACCAGTCTAGTCAGCAGAGGCGTGGCGTCCAGACAACCCGATTCCCACTGGGTTGCCCACTTCAGGACGATTAAACACCATTCTCTACACGGTTTGAACAGGGTCTTTTTCTTTAAAAAGACCCTGTTCAAACCGTTTGGTTACCTTTGCATCCGACCGTTCCCTCTTTCCGCTTCTCTGCTTTCCGTTCTCCGCACGCCGCTCTCTGCACGCCGCTCTCCGCACGCCGCACTCCGCACGCCGCTTTCCGCACGCCGCTCTCCGCTCTCCGCACGCCGCTCACCGCACGCCGCTCACCGCACGCCGCACTCCGCTCTCCGCACGCCGCTCTCCGCACGCCGCACTCCGCTCTCCGCACGCCGCTCTCTGCACGCCGCTTTCCGCACTCCGCTCTCCGCACGCCGCTCGCCGCACGCCGCTTTCCGCACGCCGCTCTCCGCTCTCCGCACGCTGCACTACATTCTCCACACGCCACTCTCCGCACGCCGCTCTCCGTTTTCCGCACGCCGCTCTCCGCTTTCCGCACGCCACTCTCCGCTCTCCGCACGCCTTTCTCCGCTCTCCGATCGCCGCTTTCCGCTCTTCCCTCTCCGCTCTTCCCTCTTGTTACAGTAATACAAGATGGTTTTTATAGTGCGGTACTCTAAGATGTTCTAGGCAGGGACTTAGACTTACAAAAAGTCTTATCTTATTTTTCCTAATATTAATCGAGAGAAAGTTAATCGAATTAATTAATCGATTAAAAATTTAATCGCTAAAATTTAATCGACAATTAGGTAACTTAATCTTTCGATATTAAATCAATCGGAACTCGTACGATTAGATTAACTAATCGTCAATTTTAATCGTTAATCGAGATTAAAAAAGTGAATATCGGACCTCGTACGATTAGATTAACTAATCGTCAATTTTAATCGTTAATCGAGATTTAAAAAGTTAATCTTAATCGTTAATCGATTAACTTTTGCCCATCTCTGCTGGGAGCGCGGAAATGTGTTTTTTCGGTTTAATTATTAAAATAATACAGATTTTGAAAATGTAAGACGTATACATTATAGTTAACATCTCGTTATGTTATTATTAAAAAAACTGATAACTTTCCCTGCAGTATTTATGACATACTCTAAGGGTTTATGTTGCTTTTTTGAGGTAACTTTAAAAAAAAACTATCGAGGAAACTACAAGTAATCGTGTTTCTAAAACATAACGAATAATAGAGTGAATCTTTAAATATTTTACTTATTGATTGTATAACTAAACATTCAGTAATAACAACACAGCATGGAATCAAACCAACACAATTAATTCGAAAAAAAGCTAGGCGCCCCCATAAAGATTTTTAGAGAAATACCCAGACTTTAATAGTTACGCGTCAATAGTGCCCCAGTAAACGTTAATTCTTAAACAAAATCTTTTATTCCGGAGGGTTTAATGTGTTCTGGAACAAATGAAATCATTTTCAATCGTCTTTGTTGCCACAAAAACAATATGCCCGACTTTTATTTTTCGACATCGTACAGCACAGGTTGCGCGGGAAACGTTAACTGTACGCCGTCCGCTCGCCGCGAGGCGTGGCAGCCCACTGGCATTTTGTCGCGCCGGGTTGCCACTTAGAGATTGGAATGTTTCGCGCGGCCGAAACGCGTGGGGATAGCCTGATCAGGGGTGGAAGTGTAAAGGGCATCACGCCGCGAGTAACTTCGGAGAAAGCGCAGCACATCTCTCAACACCCCTGAACCTTCACGCTCGTGTTGCTTCCAGCCGTCTTTACGATGGCTTTACGGGACACACCTAGTGAAGGGCCAGTCACCGTCCACCAGAGGTAACAGTGACATTGATGGTTACGGCGGGTGACATTTTTCTATTGCAATAGCCAAAATAAACAGTCCATCCAAACTCCATTTTGTCTTTTTCATATCAATGCAATAGTTCAGCCACCTGCTGGGACCTGTTCATGGATGTATCATCTTATTGATATGATCAGGAACGGGTCTCAGCAGGGCAACAGCCACAGTAAATTTCTCCCCACGCAAGCCTTCCAAAAGACCTGGACGCATGAGCCCGCGACTCGAAAACGAGAAACAAATAATAATAATAATGCTTGGGATCGGAATATGTAAACCATAAAGGCAATTTGGAATGAAATAGATGAATGGGTATGAGTATGAATTGTATTTTAATATTAATATCGGCTCCTTAGCTCTCTAAAGTCCTACTGTGCTATCAAAAGTCAGATGCCTAATGATGACCAAGAGGCAACCCCTTAACTCTCCCCTCAATCACAATTTTCGTAATTATAGAGTGGCTGGCATTATTCATCTTAAACTTGACGCCGGACGATGTTCGATTTGACCTATAGATGTGACCCATTTATCACCATAGATAAAGGACTCATTTCATTATAATTCAGAATAGTTTACAAATGCGAGCGATTTATTGCCCGCCACTGTAAACTCGACCATGATACGCTGTGACATTAAAAGTTAATAATGACTTATCTAAAGTTGTCTGTTTATGGTTGATGTAGTTCGTGTGGAACTTCGCTGTGGATGGGGATATGTATCTGTGCCGTTTTCAATGATTTGGATATCAATAAGTTTCAACTCGTATTTCGTTAATTATATTGATTTATATCCAGTAAGTTAAAGTTTGAAAGATTGACATTTTGCAATTAGGTACTGCTTTCGTTTTCATATCATACGTAAATAATGTTTTCTCAAACATGCAATGAAATATTGTCTTTACGTTCCTTATAATAGGCTCGGAAGTATCGCTTTTTGGGCGCAACAACTCGAGAGGACTGTAAAGGGATTTCATACTGCTTTTCAGGCCTAGGCCTGCAAAGTAACTTTTTTTTGGTTTCAACAACAAGGTCATTCACACAGCTGGCTGGTTTGACAAAAAGCAGGTTTTGTTTTTAAAGGTTGGTTGTTAGACTAAAATGACCTATTTGTCAATTAATAAAATGTTGTTCTTTGAAGTATATTTTGTTATTTCATTGTATGTTTGAGAAAAGCACTATACATGCCTCGTCGTGAAAACGGATTCCCGGCCTCGTATCACTATCCCTACTTGGCCGGAAATCCTCATTTTCCCGGCCTCTGATGTAATGTACTATTAAAGAAGATACTAAATATATTAGTACATTAGCGTAATTTTAATCTAAAACTTAATTAAGAAACCAAGACAGGAAACTAATAGCACAAACCAGTCACGCATACGCTCGTTCGATAAACAGCTGCGCAGTCAACGTCCAGGTAGCGGCTACCTTTCAATTGGAACCTTTTAGATACCATATCACACATCCAAATCACACTCGTGTAGGGGAGCATACTAAATAGCCTAGCTACTCAGTCCAAAATACAGTTTAGAGGTTTTTTATTTATATTAGATCTTAGCTACGGCATGTGTCAAAATATCTTCGCTTGGCAATTAAGTATTCAGATGATGCGGTGCGAGAACAAAACTGGCTTCAGCAAATGCAGTGTTAAGTTACATATGTATATATATATATATATTGTTATTCATTTGATTGAATGCATTTTCCGACAATTGATTATTGAATTGTACATTACCGCAAAAGTAATCAGTAAATTAGTGCAAACTGTAGGGATGAAATCCCTCCATTTAATGCATATAATTTTACATATACCACTAATTTCATTGTTGTTTATGCTCAGGAAATTCGCATTGCATACTATGTGATAATAACAATAGGGGATAATTACCTTTGATATTACTAAAAGTGCTTTTTTCAATACGTAGAACGTCGGTCTTCTCGATTTCGAGGTACACGCTGATAACATTGAGGTTGATGGCTGCGAACTTCCTCATGAGCACGACTCGGTTTCCAGATAGGTAAATGTGCCTCGCATCTTGCAGCTTGGCTAAGGAATTGGCGCCAAACAGGACAGATTCTGCTCCTGTTACTATGAGGTCCGTCGTCGATTCAGGCAGATCTCCTTCCAAAATGTCTATCGTCTGAAAGTAAAATAAAAGTATTTATTATTTTTTACTTCAAAAAAGAGATGTTTTAATATTATGTAAATATGAATCGTATGTATGTGTGTTTTTGTGTGTATGATTGCGAGTCTTTGTATCGTATCGTAGCCCTCAGACGCGTTTGTCGCAATATTTTGATACTTATATTGTCATGTATTTGCTTGCTGGTGGCCTTATATTTCGGAGTTTATTGTATTTATGTTATTGTTTATTTGTAATCCATAAGTAAACCCACAAAACATCTAACGTGATATAATCAATTTATCAACGACATGACACAATGATTATATCCTTCTGTCGTCCACATCCCGACTAACGCTATTTTCAAGTCACGAGTTAAGAGGATGTTGAATATTTCCGTCAAATAGTAATAGTCTATTAAAAAGGTCTATTTTATGTCACCTTCTGTTGCATGAAACTGCCCTGGTACTAAAAGTAATCAGCAACTCTTTGTTTAGTTATAACATCGAGTCACAGTCACATTATTGTATGACTAACCTTATGATAAAGCTTAAACACACACGTCTATTGTAACCGGACCCATGTTTATGTTTAGCATGAACCTGTAAATGTGGAAGGTGTTAGACAACACTGTGTGCCTCATAAAAGGTCTTTTGTATTCTGATATTGATAATATAAATATGACATGTAGACCCATTACGTCTAATACACTTATACCTATTATTATGAATATTATGATACAATATACTGAATCTACTTCGAAATTTGATATCTCACAGCTATGAACGGTTGACCTGACTACGTATTCACGTCGTTCATTTCTATGAAAGTAGACGTACCTACATGTGTTTTTATATCTATTTAGTAAACGATTTATTAGCAGAGAGTGATGGGCTTAGAATAAGGGCTACAAACGGATACGGGCAAGTGATTGAATTACTGGCTCATACGGAGGGGAAATCGCTAAACGTACAGAAAACTAGGTGACTTATCTTGATATTATTATGATTACTTACTGTCTACAAATGTTTAGGGGTTGCCTTTCTAAAAAAATACGTATTTGATATCCAATTCATATGTAGATTAATTCCTAGAATAAATCTGTAATCTTGTTGAGAATGTAGGTACACATTTTTAAGAAATCTATTTACAACTCGGGCTACAGATAATTTTCTAAAATAAATTGTTATCGGCACCCAGCAGCGTTCTGTCACAGGCGAATGAAAGGTAGCGTCTTGTATTTCGCTGTAATGTTATCAAGTCATTCGAATTCGTGTTTGTGATAACAGCAAATCCAATCCAAACTATATTAAATTACTTTTTATTTTTAGTTTGCAAGACCGATCTTTTTGCTTGAAGGTGACGTATCGTATCATTATATGCGAAAGACTAAAATTAATATTAACGCTTGCCGTAAACTCGAGTTACTTTGGGCCATCATTTTAATATTTTTTCTACTCCAGTACTTACTGAAGGCACGGGAAATAATACTGGAACATCATTCATTTTAAGCCCCATATTCTGAAAAATAAATGATTCTTATTCTTATTGAAAATGGTTACTTTGTCAATGAGTTTTTTACACAAAAATCGTAATGCTTACTAGAAAAATTAATATGCTCATATAATTTACACATAACATAGAAGCCCATAATTTTAGACTTGTTTTTTTTTCGCAGTACAATGAAATAGTAGTTTTTGATAGAAGTGTGGAAAGTGTGTCATTTTAACTCGGGACGAGTTAAAAATGAGTCTTCCACACGTGTACCAAACAACTTTTATTAATACATTCGCGAAACATTGCAATAATACAAGTTTAAAACAGTAATTGTAAGGAGCAATTATATTTATTTCTGTCTAATAGAAAGTAAGAGTACAATTTTTAGAGTAATTGTGGAAGAGTCGCATTTAAGGCCTTTGCTGGTTTGCAAGTTTAAAGCTAGTTATATTCAAGTAGTTAATAATTCTCGTATTCTCGTTTCTAGCCAATAAAATGTTCATAGACGGCAATATAATTTTTCTTTCGATTTTGCGGGTAAAATACTCTCACTTGCAATTTTTGCCTTGGCTCGCATATCGGGCGGTGTTAAAACTATTTTGATAACATCAGAATCCATCATTCTCTATCAAAAAAACTTATTTCATAAAACTTACGTGTAATTTACACATAATTAAAACAATCTTGAATGAAAACGAAAGTTTTACTTTTAATTGTATTTTTTTTGAGATGGCGTCGGCTGTCATCATTCAGCCAAATAAAAAAAGAAATAGTTTTTATATTTCAGAAGAGATATGATAACGTTACACAGTAATCTAATTGATTCTAAACAATAAACATCGTGAATCTTTTTTAGTTCTTTACATTTCATATAATTGTAAATAAATATATTTTTTATTAAAGCAGCGCATCGGTCACGCATAATACTGTATTATCTAATCTGTGACAATACTTTTCTTTTTATTTTGTTTAGGTCACGCATAATACTCATTTGATCATTAAATAATAGTCACTCAAACCAATTATTAAGACCGTTTTCGAGTTTTTTTTAATAGATAACCCTTTGATTGATCCAATATGCAATTTAAATATTTTAAGCATAATTTTGAGATACACTTGCAATGCTGCATGACGTAATAAGTAAAGTCAGAAAGTGATTTACCTTTGTTTGGATGTATGAGGTATGACGTGTTAGTACAAGAGAAAATTAAAAAAAATTGAAAAGTAAATGGCACTAGTTCGACATAACCAACTTTTTGCACGATTTGCAGCTACGAAAAATACCACTTTTTGAGCAACTGTATTAAACATAATATTTACGTACTCCTTATTTTATATCATACTAGCTTTTGTCCTCGACTTAACCCGCATGGAACTTTTTATATCGTGTTTCCGCACACTTGTACCCTATCCCCTTCAAGAAAAGTTGCTGGGTTAAAAACGATTTACTTTTTCATTTCATATCATTCTCAGTTTCATCAATTGTCTACATACTTATCAGCTTTCTTGTAAATAGTTTAAGCGGTTTAAGAATGAAAAGATAGGCAGACTGATTTCAAATTGGTAAATTTAGTATAGATTTGGATGCCGGATACATTTCTGAAAAGAAAGATTACAAAAACATATTAGTTACCCGTTTTTAAGATAAAGTTACATTTGGTAACCAAAGTTACCCCTAGGGGTAAAGTAACTTGATTTTACGGTATATAGGTAGGTAATTTGTGATCCTTTGCGAACAATAGGTGCGTCAGAACGTTAACTATTCAGAAACTTGCTATGAGATCGAACTTACTTTCATATTACGTGCCGGTACACAACAACTTAGTGAGTATGATGCAACGGCTTCATTCACAGAACGCCGCCTAACTTCGTAATACCAACTTTTTGGTACTGAGCGAGTACTGACTCAGAATCTGGTTTGAGCACTTACGTTTTGCAAATATAGGCCAACCAAGTTGTGTTGACCTTTTACGGTATCGAAAACGCATGATCGCCGTAACATATGGTTGAAATTTATTGCTGCTTTTTGGAGGTTGGATTGCTGATACATGTATTATTAGTGAGTGAAATTGTTCGGTAGTAATTTTAGTAAGCATTTAATTTATTCAATAAAGTGGATACAATTAAGTACAATAAATTGTCATAAAAAAATAATTAATAATTGGGGCAAATAATAATTGGTTCGGTTTTGCTTGTACGTTGTAGTTATTTGTCACTAATAATGTGCAGAATGCAGAACTGCTTGTAGTTAACCAATTAAGCAAACTATTATAGGTGATTCAACCATCGCATCTCGCATCAGACTATTTTATACGCAGATAAAGTTCAAATTATCATCAATGGCTATGACAAGACTTTATATTCTATGACTTTTTCTTCCACGTGGACCAAGTTCACGAGCGCCTTCTAGTCTATTATCTATACCTACTATTATAAAATTCTAGATTTGTAGTTTTCTATGGACAGGTGTCATGTTTTCAGCACAATTTATACAGGATCGTCTTTTGTTTTGCATGGGCGCGCGGCGCCAGCTGCCGGTCATCATTTCTTTGTCGTCTCATTACGTCGAAACGGCTAGACTTTTGGTACAGTAGCCATCAGATATATCGCAGCATATACGGCGTTCATAAATATCTGAACATGACTCTTATTGACAGGGCGTTACAGTACATGTTCAGATATTTATGAACGCCTTATATTAAGCTGCCGATTTGACGACGCGTTTGGCTCGGTTTGTAGACACCTGCCTACCGAGCCGGCGGTCCCGGGTTCGAATCCCGGCCAGGGCAAATATTTGTATGATGAACTCGAATATTTGTGCTTGGGTCATGGTTGTTCTATGTATGTAAGTATATATTTATCTATATAAGTACGTATATCGTCGTCTAGTACCCATAACACAAGCCTTCTTGAGCTTAATTTGGGACTAGATCGATTTGTGTGATGTGAGGTTGTCCGATATTTATTTATTATTATAATTATTTATTATATGCTGCGATATATCTGATAGCGACTGTACTAGGGATAGGTTTTTTACACGACCTCGGTAAAAAAAAGTATTTCTTCCACTTTTTAATTGAAAATCTGTTTTCTATGGAGAGGGTTCATGATTGCAGGAAATATCTTAATAGCGTGGTAGCTGTGCATCCCAAGATGGTTGTAGGATAGTTTTTACCAGACTACAGAGAAGCGAAAAAGAGGGTCCTGACTTTTCATCTAAGCGGACGAAGTTCGTGGGTACTTTAATTTTAGTCATTAAATAATGAACTCTATTCTGTAAGTAGGCCGCATCAAAACAGGGCACTTTTACAAAAAAGAAACAAACAGCACGGCATTTCTAAAAAGGGAGACCACTGCTGAAAATAAAGCCGAAAAACGCTCAACAGTCAGTTATGACGTTAGTGATACTTAGTTGACTATGTATTATACAATTATAAATATGAAGTGAATTACATCAATGTTAAACTTGAAAGGTGGTTTAAAGGCTTCAAAAGTTAAGGAACCTAAAAATTAAGGGTATCTTGAGTTTTTTTTCTGTAACTTGTTTATATTATTATATGTGTGTTAACATGGCATAATATACATTATAACCTTATAGTATACCATATCTATAAACATATATACTCAGTAAAACATCAATATGCGTGTTAATAAAGCGGAGAAAACACAAGGCTGTTAAAATCCATAAGGTCTCTTAACGCATTTTTAATTCAAAATGCAAATTTATACTAGTACGTGTCCACACTGCCAGTAGAATATTAAGCGGTATATTTGAGACAACATCAGCACAACTAGAATAATACGGAAACGTCGTCGTTTTTAACCGAAACGAATGACAGACTGCCAACAAACAATAGGTCATGATCTATTTTGCACATAGTAGAACGTTTTGAAAACTAGGTGGACCAGGCGGATGTACAGTACAATACCCAGTGATTTTCGATCGGCTGTGATAGGGCATAAGTCAATTGAAACAATGGCTGGGTGCGTCCGAGACGCTGCTAACTGCAAAATATTTTACAGCGTCCCGT
The DNA here is from genome assembly GCA_947623375.1 of Apotomis capreana. NCBI lineage: Eukaryota > Metazoa > Arthropoda > Insecta > Lepidoptera > Tortricidae > Apotomis > Apotomis capreana. The sequence continues at coordinate 36,562,019 of OX392498.1, read as the reverse complement.
ACGTAGGCACCTTAAAATGAGCCATACCTGGATCTAAAGTATAAACCGATTAACATACAAATTGTGCCAACTTCTTTCATTAATACTTAAGTCAAGTTTTACTTCAAACCTTCCTAAAAACTTTAAATTGAAAAATATACTTAGGTGCATGAGTACTTACTTAGTTCAAATATTCTGCTAAACTAATAGACAAAGGTGTTTCAGTCTATGCTTTTTTGGTTTATATAATGTAGATTTATGCATACCTTGAATTTAAATGTCAACAAAATTCGTGACATGTCACTCTGATGTTCTTGCCTGTGGAAACTTCTCCGAGCAAACTAGACTAGATCTTTAGTTAGACTTGTAAGAGTAAATATAGTTCTTACGTTATCGGTTATAGCGTTGAGATTTGAGAAGTTCGGGCTTAAAATGAATTCCTTCCTACGCTTTATGGATTGATCCATTTGACTCGTCATTTATAAAATAAAGAATAGTGATTTTAAATCGTTTGGCCTATTCCGAAATAATTATCTTACCTGCTTTTTTAGTACATGCTTATAAAATAGTTGAACAACTATAGTAGTTTATGCAACTGATACATAATGAGAGGCATTAAAACACGAGTGTGGTTTTATGAAACGAGCGTCAGCGAGTTTCATAATAGGATCACACGAGTGTTTTAAGGCCTAATTATGTACAGTTGTATACACTACTTTATCTACACACATATCATAAGTACTCTAAGATGGGTTCAGAAGCCATAAGGAAATGACCGGCACCACTAGTGCTACCTGTAAAATATCTAAAACGACATATACTAATGCAGTAAGAAATAAATCTGAACAAATACATAAACAGATTATTTATTGTAATAGTTGTAATTTACATTTACATTGAAACAATATTTTCAACTAAAATGTGAATTACAATAAACTTATCACAATTATACTTTCGTAACAGCAAAGAACCAACAAACAAATGACAACAATAATGGCGGCAATTCGGACCTCCGTCAAGACGAATGTTTTTTTTTCTAAATCATATACCTACAAACGAATGTATCCATATTCTCATGTCACTCGAGATCAAATGTCGTGCGGTTTTTATAAAAAAACATACTGAATTGACGTTTCGTATCGATAACAATATTAATATCTATGGATACTAGAATAGAGACCTACTTCAGTTTTGACAGCTGTTCCAAATTTAAACTCATAACCTTACAAAAATTGATAGCGTTATAACATTACAGTACAAATTTTACCTACTGCCACAGATAAGAAAGTTCTCATAGTAAAATTGGTTGTAGTAATGCTGGTCATTTCCTACGGTTTCTGAACGCATTTTAGAGCACTAATGATATGTGCGTAGATAAATTGTATTTTTAAATTGGAGCAAAGTACATGAGAAGCATAAAAAATAATAACAAACATAAAGTATGATTAAATTTTCATGTTACAAGCTAGACTATTGCCATTGGCATAATTTATGTAGGTATCGTCTACAAGTTTGTATAATAAGAACCAAGAACGAGGTCTGACGACGACGGCTGCTGGTGTGCGTTGAACACGTGACATCTATAGAACACTTTATTGTAGGCTGTATTACGAAGCCACAAAGACTGGTAAACCAAACAAGATGATTCCAACAACATATAAATACCAAGAGCCGGTGTGCTACTTCCATTATGCTAGCAGTAATGTCCGATTCGTCTGATGTAAACGAGATAATTGCTGATGATGTACCTATATAACTGCAATAGAACATTATCTAATTAATTATATTAATCTAACGTAACTAAATATGTCGCTTGAAGATTAGCATTAAATCTTTTTTTAATAAAAAATTAAGTACCTTTGTTATTAAATAAGCAACTTGCTTGATACCTATAATTGTGACCTCGATCCTATCACACCACAGGCTAATTAGCTTTGGACTTGAGTATTCCGGTTCTCCTTATGTAACATATAATAATATGCAACTGTCGTAGAATGATTTGAAACATAGGTAACACGACATCTTATTATTTTTTGTGTTGTATCAATTATTTTTCCTAGGAAAGTGCATCATTAACAACATCAGTGACTATCCCGTGATTCGCCTCGAATTCCTCGTCGAATTATTATTTATTAGGTAGGCGGCAACGGTGCAGATTCCCAATTACATTTCTCCAGATTACCGCAGATTGCATAACTGTTATCGATGTTTCGATACACTCAACACAAAAATGTTACGTTACTCATTAAAATCAATAACAATAACAATCTGCAATTCAAAGATAAAACCTTTTAATATTCCGATTCAATATAATTTTATATAAGAACATAACATAATATTCTTGTATAAGACTGTCAATTATAAACTTGAAGCGGTCTACTCCCTCCTCCCTACCCAGATACTAATAGGCAGCTTCAAATTATCTCGATAGTTGCTCTGGTGTAACGAAAGAGTGAAAAGTGGGTTAACGAAGCTACATTGATGTAAAAAGGGTATACCTTCTTAGCAATAAATTAGTAATATTAAAACGTTTTCATTATTTAATTACACCACATAATACAGATACGTAAGCATTTTTACCGTTCTTAAAAGGTCGAAGAAGGATATTTATCAAATAAGATAGAAATTTAGGAGTATCGTGGTAGAGGGTGCGCTCGTCGCAGGAAGCGATCTCTCATTACGTTTTTTTATGGTGTGTTCGTTGATCTCTCGCAGGCCGGCTCCTACATGTTGTTCTCTCTCGGACGCGTTGAGAATTATCATTTCTTACGTTTGGGATTTTATTCATCAATAAACGCTATTTTTCAGTATTGCATCATTTGAACGTATGGAATCGTAACGACGGAAGTTCTAAGAATTATAAACCGTGATATTATTGTCGCTACGTGAATCATGTCTCATTTTACTTTTGTTAATTTGATACTAGCATATACAAAGGCGCAGGCGTATTATTATTATAGCTCGACTTGGTTTGTGTCGTTTCTCCGAACGTCTCGAGGTAAACAAACAAGTAACCGCACTCCGTCCCACCCACCCCGATATCTTGACTAAACGACAGGTGTCTTTATTAACATCGGTGTATGTACTCATGTAGATGTAAAACCATATTGAGTGAACTATCAATAGATAGCGCAAGTAGGCCGTGTGGTCTATGGCCTATCGCGTACACAATGCCTCGAACAAGGCAATAATAACGTTAGTAATTAGCTTCCGGCTTTGTGCTCGGGGGACCTGTCGACCTGTGTCGGTGAGTGAAATACAATGGTGTTTAGCGACAAAAAATAATCTACTTCGGTCAAATCTTTGGTTTAACAAATTACATTAAGAATTATTGTACATTGCTCTATTTTTAAGAAAACTTGTAAGCTTATGTGATCATGGCACTTCATTGTTATTTCATCTAAGTTATGTAGGGCCAATTCTTATTCCATGAACATAGATGGCTGAAAATCGACAAAATTTGTTTTAACCAATAGCCTTAGTATATAAGAATGAGGTAGGTTTATAAAAAAATGTAAGATCGTTCATTGACACTTGATAGTTATTAAAACACAGTCTAAATTATCAGAGGCGAAGACGTGAATTGCACTTTCACCTTTGTTACGTAAGTCAATTGAGATTTTTTGACAATATGTGGTAAAGAAACCCAAATATAAACTAAACAAGTTCAGCCACTAACGACTATCGTATATAATACTAGTTAGAAGGTGCTTGTAACTTCGACCGCATATTTTTTATCTTTACCATAATCGGGTAAAACGTTCCCGTTTTTTTTTTTTCAATTCATCCATTCCCCATTCGAAAGTTACAAAAGTATTATAATATTTATAATTATAACAAAGTATTGACCTGCAATTTCTTTTTTAACAAATAAGACATCAAATTTTGCTTGACATTGCATCAAACATGCCACATCTTTAAAAATACATGTTTTTTTAATCATTTGACTATCAGATAATATTGGAACTACCTATACCATTATAAAATATGTTGTCTTTATCGTAACACACTTACGCGTACTACACTAAAAGCTACCAAATTACGCTTCTAGATTTCTTCCGCTTCTGTATGTCTAATGAAACAAAATGATAAATTGTTTATAGGTTTACCTAAAACTGTTAATCAATGTTTATTTTAAAAGCGTTTCAGTAAAGAAAAGTGTTACATTACGATGCGTGTCATGGAGATTACTTATCGTGTCGATAGGCTGAGGAAAAAAAAAGTATTTGTGTGTGTGTGTGTATGAGAGAGAAAGAGAGAGTGTTAATCATGAAACCTAACACCTAATTGGGTAAATTAGTAAGTCTTTTTTTTCAATAAGGCTAGGTTAGTAGTAAATTCGTTCACCATTTATTATTTGGTATTCTAGTGTCTGGCTGGCTAAATAGGTCACGCCAAGGTATTTCTGTATCCCGCGTTGGAACTAGAATCAAAACATTTAATGAAATATATTCATAGTCCAACAGTTAGTCACCAGTATTGGCAGTTTATGTGAGTCAGTTTACAAAAGTCTCGTCTAGAAGCATCATTGCCACTGCGCTTTGTCGTTGGTGGCTTAAAATAATGACTGATACCGCTATCGGTGGCCCATATCTATTCCTGTTAAACGTGCCAAGTGCAGCGGTATTTAGAATGGAATGCTCTCATTATTTATATCTATTCACTTATATATTTGTTGATTTGATTAAGAACTCATTACCTAATTGATAAAAAGCAAATAGTTTAGTAATTGTAATGATGATAATGACTTGGACTAATTGCCACCAGATGAATTGATATTGTGACGGGAGACTCGATAGCGTTCAGTGTATTCGATGAAGTCTCCAAATTGTCGAAAGAGACAGCAGTCACACTCGCTCACCACAAATAGCACGTTTGCGATGCTAAATCGGACGCTTTGTATGTTCTGTTCATACTTATTCGAACTGCGATTCATTCTGCTTTCTCTTATCTACTCTTGACATATGTATATTTTAGTGTTTAATAGACGATGCTACTCGGGGAAATATATATAACGAATAATATCTTCTTGACTTGTACTTAATATGGAAGGTGTGCATTTGAAATATTGTAAATGTTAATTATTTAAGATCTTATTTTGTTTATATATTATCCATATTCACATATTGTTATTGCATAAAGAGAAACGGTTGCTCTCATGCTAGAGCAGGTAGTCCCCATTGTTTACAGTGGTTTTTTGTTTAGTTTAGTGGCCTTCACAAAAACGGATCGGTCTTATATTATCGTAACTAGACGTAGAACGTAACTCCTCAAATTATTCATACTCTCTACTAGTTAGTAATGTTTCTTGCTAAATTAACGTATGATCTTTCATTTTGTTATTTTACTGGAGGAACTGATTCGTCTTAGCTTAAAAACAGTTTTCCTTATAGACATTATTTATCACCAACCGGTTTTCACGTTGCGATATATTTAAACACGTACCATTGAACTCATCACAGATCAATAATGCATCACATACAAGAGAAAATATGTGAGTATCAACCCAATATGAGTTAATAGTCTATGAATAAAACTTGATAAGTAACTTCCTCTACAAGAAATACTTATACATTTCTCGAAAACGGCAGTTGCAGGTTCTAGAAAGCTTTAACTTGTTTAATATTGTTTCCATTTCTGGAATATCACAGGCCTCATAAGTAAAACCAGTCAAGACATGTATAGTTCAATATAGTTTATGATAAAAATGTCAATTGTTTCACAAAATCAAAATTGAGTTGAGTGGGTACCTGATCACGGGGCACTGTGCAGTTGACAATGGTCCATGACGGGTGAGCAGCGGGTACACAGTCGCAGAAAGTTTTATACCGTTTACACAATCCTAGTGAAGTGTCCGCACACACGAGTGACTCGAACGCTACGAGCACCAGAAACGCGTATAGTCGCGACATGGTGCCGCGGCGAGCGCGACCGACCGCGCTGAACGACCGACATGCACAGACTGTGATCCGAACCTCCAACCGGCTGGCGGTCTGTCCGCTCTAGTGATGCCGCTTGGTAACTACACCACGCATTTATCGACATCGATGATGCTATTTATCTATTACTAATTATTAGATGCTAACCGTGTTAAACGATATCAATATGCCGGGTCGACGTGATCACATACGAGTGGTAATTACACGAAATTATGTTCATAATTGGAATTTTACCATTACTTATTTCTTTAGGAGGATGAACTTAAATACTGATGAACAATTTACAATTTCCAGGATGAAACTAAAGATCCCTCTAATACATATTATTGCGGTGACCGTTTGCTTTGTTATCACAAGAAAGAAAACTAATCGGTTCGGGATAAATCCGAAACTACGTAGACGTTATCATCAAATGTTATATATTAAATTCGTTGGCACCCCGCATAAGCATATTGCTACTACGATTTTTCGTTGATCTTTGTATGCAAGTGGTCACCAATGGTTTATGCAGCTGATGTTTAACAATCAAAAAGGTAACTGTATTTATAGGAGTAATTTAGTTATACATCGTACTAGTTAAAAATACATAAATAACAGACATGTACAAACGCGAACTTATCCCTATTATTGATTTCTTTCAACTAACCTTTGACAAATTGAGGTAAAACGAGAAGACTGTAGGCATGTTAATAATATTCTTTAACAAGTGGATTGGATTTACTTTTTCCTTAAGAGGAATTAGTACAAAGGTGCTCAAGTGCCTTGTAATAAGCAAGCTGGTGGGAATCGGGTTCTGTGGTAGCCACGCCACTGGTAAACAGATATTCTGAATGTATGAAGAAAAATAAGAAGTATTTTCGCACCATTGTTGCTGTTAGAAACATAATAAACTCACTCTCACATTAGAAACTAAAATGGCCTGCAAAATATTACTGATTTTGTCAGCAGAAAAATCAGATGATTAAAATTAGATTAGAGGTGAATAAGGTTAGAGTTTTCTGACCAACAATTTTTTCTGCTGAACGACAGATTTTTTTCAGATCAATTAGATCATAACTTAATATAAAAATTGCTTTCTTAATGAATTATGTATTGATGTAAAAAAAAACCTGAATGACCTTACTTTGATTGTATTATACTGTATACAATGGAACTAAGCAATTTATTACCATATTGTTTGAAAATGATGTTTAATTTTTCATCTCTCTCTGCTCAAGCTGTCGTCATTAACATATCGATATGAAGAAAGTCGACATTTTGACAGCACATTACTTGATACACAAAGTAGAGGTCGACGTGTGTTGCGTTCACATTGGCAGCCCTGATGCACTTTAAAACTTTGCTCCTGCAGCCTAGTGCGTAATTAGCACTTAACAGAAGACGGGGTCACTGTCTTTCTGTATAGCTATCTATTCAATTTTAGACTTGATTATTTAAAATTCGTTTCAAGGGAACTTTTATGAGGTTCTATGGTAGCTAAATAATGAACCTTACGAGTATGAGCTTGGTTCTGTACGTTTTTTGTTTAATAAGCTGCGGCTCGAATAATGATTGTTTCAAGGCCTAATACAATTGGTGCATTTAGATAGTTTAAATCAATGAAATGACTTGATATTGTTGTATCCTTAGATGCATATCCACGGAACGTCAATTCCTCTCGGACTTCGTGGCGGGAGCCGAGAGCACGGCTGGCGGGCGCCTGGCCCGCTGGCTAGCGCCCACTCCCCGGGTTGAGCCTGCCAAGTGCGAGCTTCGGGCGCCGGCGACCCCTGTGCGGCCGGCTACCCGCATCACTCTGCCCATACTCGTACGGGACCAGTATGGAGAAAGCGTGGCGTCACCAGCGCTAAAAGTCGAGGTATGAAGCTTTATATGTATTTTATTACTTTTTGCGTCCATAGTAATAGCAATGTGGTATCCAGATGACATCCTTTCCATATCCTCAAATTAGCTGTAGGATTATTTATTGAATAATATCAGCTGAATAGTTTAGAGATACGATGATTGGGGCCGCTAAAAGGTATTATACAAGCATTGTGATACAGCTGCTATTTATGTTTTTGTTGCGGTTTCAGCTGCATGTTTAACATATTTTGCGTATCCTTTAGTAACTTACAAATTTATGGGTTCCAAACAAAATTACTCGTAACCTAAATAGGTATGTCACTTTGTTGGCCACATTATACTTTTATTTTACACCAAAAATCACGTTAATCTGTATCGTATCAATGAAAGCATTTTAAAGTTATAATAAGGAAATTAGTTTTCTATTAGGTATAATTTACTTATATGACGGGTGATAAAGAGGTATGAATGAAACATATTTAAATGCTTTACCATATTCGTATATGTGTGTAGGGCTGTGGTGAACTCTAACATTAAAAAAGTAAATGAATATTTGTATTTGCTGAACGAACCTAATTTATCGCTACATGATTTCACACAGACTAATCATAATTGGGGCCTGGTGTGAACTAGTAACTATTCGCGATTCGAGATCACACATTTATTACCTTGCTTCAGTGCGAATCAATTTAACATGCTCGTTACAGATTCTTAATTAATCTATCACGATGTTCGCGACTACCTATTTTGCTTCCTACTCCTACCTCTGCCATTACGTAATTATGTTGCTGGCTTAAAATAATACTCGAAGACGTAACATCGCTTATTAAGTACAATTTCACAAGCAGTTTGAAACGTTTTCTATAAGATATCCGCTTTTCGTTTTGCTATTTTCATTGACCAGTTGCCAGTCATTCAGTTAAAGTTTAAGTCTTATTATTCAATTGAGCGACAAATGTTGAATGTAGGTTCAAACCAGAATCGCTGTCGTTGTTTGTTAAATCACTCGAGTCACTTGCGATTGTTATGATTTAGTGAACAGTTAATAAAGGCAAATTCTGTTAGGAGTACAAATGGTGTTGTTATTTGCTGCAAGAGGTCGAGATATATTTTTTTATGCCTGTAGCATCAACTAAAAGTATTTGGATTACGATTACCTTTTTAAAAATCTAATTGAAAATATTGTAAATGATGAACGGATATGGCAATATTACAATGAAACTATTATATACGTAAACTTATTTTTTTCTCGAATTGTAGGGCGACTAAAGTGCCTAAATACTTATGTCTACCGAAAATCCTTTATAAAAGTGACTACGGTACGCAAACTCCGAGAACTCTACATGCATGCATGATATTATTTTTTTGCAAGCTATGGCAGCTAAATACCAGACATAATATCACACAATGTCGACTAGTTACACTCTTATAATTATGGCCTACGTTGAGTCTTTAAATTGTTCAATATTTCTATGCAGGTGGTAGTCCAACGTTTAGAAGATTTGGGGAGCCGCCAAAGTCGAGCGGTACCGCCTGGTGGCGATGGGCGGCACGGCGTGCCCGATGTGCCCTACCAGCCCACAGTTCGCGACACCATGTGCTTCCATGCTATCACCATGATGAAGGTTACCCTCCTAACACACCGTATCTCGATCTAGTGAATAAAGTTTTGCCGTCGCATATTGTCGTTTAAACTTGTAGTTATTAGAAGAGCAGGTTTAATGTAAGACTTATTGTGTTTCAAGGGCAGTCAGAATAACAGCATGACACACTTTTTGGCTTGATTTAATGTTATGATGTCTTTCATCTAGGCATACCAGAACTACTCATTCGAAGAGTTGCGCGTAGCCAGCGGAGCATGGGGCGAAGGCACCGAAGGCACCGGGGGATGGAACGCCTGGGCAGAAGGGGGTAACGCGCGAGTGCCGGCGGAGCGCCTGCCGGTGCGCGCGCAGCCGGATGGTTCGTACGCCGCTGCCTGGACGCCGCGCGCTCCCGGAGCGTACCAGTTGCGCTGCACCCTCGACGAACTGCCCGCACCACAGGTAACGAACAGAAAACTTCTTGCTTGATGTATGTACACTCAGTGTTCGCGCTCTTCATATGTGGTAGTCCACATGGAAAGGGACCTTATGGCGGGAATGAGTTATCTACAGAAATGAAATCTAGAATCATATACCTAGCTATATTTCACGAATCAACCTCCTAGCTTTTTTATTTATTTTATTATAATTTTTTAAAGTTGATCCATCGATATCTTCAGTTTCGAGAAAATTACAGTTAAAGTTTGGAGTCCCAAAAACCTAACTTATAATGCGAAGTTATGGAGCTGATGGTATATTACAATTGACTATGATGTAATCTACCGGAAAATCACATAATATGTACAAGAGCTTTCCTACTTTAGGAGCTAGTGACGCCCAAACACAACAAGGTGCAAATTATCGATAATGGATTGAAAACACATTAACTCCCAGATTCTACGATATTTTTTGCTATTTTTGACTTTCTAGTAGACTACATTTATTGGGGAAATGTCACATATAAATAAAAATAAAATATCTAAATTGCAACATTTTTTAATTTTTTTTCTTCATTTCAATTATTTTATGAAAAATAGACTCTTGAAGCAAAATTCTAACACGTATTCATAATAACGTCATAAAGTTTACATATATCAACATAATTATCAGCTTTACAAACATAATTTGCCTTAAATCTAAAAGTTTTAACAATTTTTAGTTACGTAGAGACGGTATCATTTTCGCCATACTTCAGAGAAAAGGGACCTTATGGAGGTCACTAAACTCAATTATGTAATCAAAACATGAAATATCAATATTTTAGTGCAATTTCGCAGTAATTTTAATTGCAACTAATTTAACAGCGATATTAAAGAGCAAAAATATAATTGTTAAGCGGTTAGATTTCAAATCAACGTTAAAAAACTTTAGTGAGAAGAAGAGATTTAATAAAAGGGCCCTTATGGCGGCCTTTAGCAAAAGTGACTTTAAGGCTCGTTTGTTATATTTTTAAGGACTATTTTCTTTAATATATCTTTCTTATGTAATGCACACAAAGCAGCGAACTCATTTTAGTTACTATTAACGATGGGACGAGACGGCAAGATAAAAGAACGCGGCTACCCAGCAATTCACTTTGAAATTGCCGACAGTCGCAAATCGGTTCTATTCTTGTATTTAAGTAATAATAATATTTGTTAACACAAAATACGTATTTTGAAATGCATAATATGCAATCTACATTGTTACGTATGGTACAGTCTGCAAACAGCAAAGTTATTTCCTCTGCATTATTCCCATGCGGAAATGCAAAAGGAATAATGATATACAGGGTGTAACCGACAGCGTACCGAAAACGAAAACCGTAGTTTTAGACCATAATCACGAACTGAAAACGAGTGTTCATTTTCTCGGAAAACTCAAGGATAAGATTTTCCAAAATAAATTATAAAACTCGACGCGCAATGTATTGCGTCCAATTCTCTCAGGTGCAGACGCGCGGGGAGGGGAGCACGCGGCAAGCATCGACCGGTTCAGGCGCTCCCCACTCCACTCACGCATCAGCGCAAAACATACCGTTACGCCAATGCGCATCGAATGACAAGAATGAATGCAACCATAAAAACAACGCAACCACAGATCACAACTAGTGTACTACCTAACACCAATAACAACTGACCGATAAATTAAAACAGTCTAACAAGATTATTTTCATTCAAGCAAGTAAGGCAAATAAAATGTGCGGGTAGGTAAACTTTAATTACGCGTCCGACCGCAGCGGCCTGCGCGAGCGCACTGGCCTGGCGGATCAATGACCGGCCAGTACCGTTATCTGTCCCACTCCACGCGTTCTGTGTTGAATCGTAAAGCTTACATAATACTGTTTGTGATACATTGTGTGTTTTGCGAAAAAGGCTATTTTCATGCGATTTCTCATGAAAAATTGTTACCGGTAAAGTTCGATTAACGGAAAAATAAAGAAAACATGAAAACACGCGAGGAAAATTTGTGAATTTTCTCTAAGAATATTCCACGATTTTCCAGCCCAGAATAATGGTCTGAAGCCATGGTTTCAGTTTTCGGTACACCGTCGGTTACACCCTGTATTTATTGACTGTACGTAATTACCTACCAGTTGTTAATTCTGATTCTGATGAAAAAGGATCTTAACAAAATGATTTTATTGTGTAATTAAGTCATCCCGCCATAAGGTCCCTTTTCTACTAAACTTAACAGGGATTTAAAACCCATAATATATTGACGTATATAAAAGTGAGTTAATTGAAAAGATAGTATAAATAACGTTCTTTTTATTAGAGCCATAAAAAAAAATACGATTTTCTGACACATTTCACAAAACTTCGATTATCTCGGAAACTAAATGCCGCCATAAGGTCCCTTTTGATTTGGATCGTCACATATTTTCACAAAATCTCAATTTTTATTATCAAGCCAATCAATTTTTATTTAAATGCAAAACTTGTTTTTTACTTAAACGAAGAATGATTTAAGACGTACGTATGTAGGTACAACGTATTTAGGTAAAAGGTGGTAATGATATGGGTAACGTTGGGGCGTCGGAGAAGCATTAAAAGCTCAAAGTATAAAGTTCCTTTTTTTAAACTGTTTGCTAGTAAGTCCGAATAGGATAATCCTTAGTTTAATAGGCTAATCCCATTAACCTTATAGTATAATCTTTATTTGTCTCGTGTCGATATCTATACTATCATAAACTCCTAAAATTGTGTTGAAAATCAGTTGTATATGAAGAGGGTCGGGTCTTAGGATTTTTTTAACAGCGCGATGTAGGATTAGTGTCTGTGCCCAGCGTCAGCCGTACAGCGACATCTGTTGCTAAAAAATCTTATTACGACCCTGCTTGAAAACGTGACCAGAGATCACTTAAATCCAGTACTCAAAACTGCTTATAGTCGTACATTTTAAAACTGTATGTATGAGCATCGCAAACACGACAACAATAACGACAACGTTACTGTAACAGGTCGTATGTTAATCGGGTTCTAACGGCAGGGAGCCCTTCAGTCAATAAAATTGCTAACTGACATGTCGAAAATTAAAAATGATGATGAAATTAATGATGATTTCGGAAAAACCGTTGTAAGGGAAAATTAAACACCTGGTGTTTGTAGATCCTTATAGAAAAAACTATCGCAAAAACAAAAAAAAAACATTTATTAGTATGCAAAAATAATGTATTCGTAAATTAAATTATCTCTCAAATCTAGGTAAAAGGTTAGGATTGTATGATTGGAAGGTGTACTTCACCTATCGCGTGAGACTACGTGGTAGTGTATGTTGTCAACTAATTATGTATTCATAAACATATATAAAGCTAGCCACAAAAGTGGCTGCCCAGAATGACACTCTGATCTGAGTGTGTCGATGATATGTTCACTTGGTGAACTTAACTATTAACCTGTAACATCGCCGCATTGACAGGAATTGACAATAGAAGTGGTGGAGAGCACGTCGGAAGGGCCGAGCGAGCGCGGACTGGGGGAGCCGGCACAGTCGCCGCCGGCGCGGATGCGGCGGTTCGCGGCGCGGTTCAGCGCCGGCCTGCGCGTGCGAGCCAGCCCCAGCCTGCAGGCCGAAGAGCTAGGCCGGGTGCCGCCAGGGACTACTGTTGCCTGCGTCGAAGAGGTCACTACTAATATCATATGTTTATATCTGCAAATGTAACTTTTTCATCATTTTTGGAAACGTCATCCTCATCGTAAAGGAGTGATTAGGTTAGGAGTTGTTTTTTTTTATAATATAACAATCCCAAAAATGCAAGTGTTTCGGTGGAGTGAAACATTCGATAAAACCTTATACTTCATTAAGCAGTGGCGTGCTCTCTTTACAAGCAATTAAGGCATTTTGCATATGCACGGAGACACACTGCCCTTTAGATATTAGATGAAAACATTTCAATCGTGTACCATAACCTAAAACCTTGTGCAGTTTGCCTTTGGGTATCATTGTTAATGGCGCAGGTGGTGAACAAGGACGGCACTTGGGTACGCCTGGGTGCGGAGTCGGTGCGCGCGCACGCGGACGGCGGCGCCGGCGTGGCGTGGTGTCTCCAACACCATCGGCATCTCGACCGCGCGCTGCTGCTACCCGTGGACGCCTCTTCGCCACCGCAGGTACGCTATTGCTGTCAACGCATATCATACTTATCATAATCATATCATAGTCATGCCAATCTGAATGCGACTATCCGCAGACAGTGTGAGAAAAGGGTGCTGGAAAGAGATCAATACAGATCTCTTAACCCCGTAGTTAAGTTTGCGGTCCTCAAAATGTGATTCTTGCCGACTTGCTTATTTCATTATGCTTTCGATTTCGTTTAAATACCTATTGCTTAAAAAACTAAGTCAATTCCGCTACAATTTGTCCAATAACACTTTAGAATTGTACGTATTTGTTTGATGGTTAGCATTTTTAGTGGGGCTTCCACTCTGTGATTTTTCGTTTTGTTTTTTTTTTGTTTATGATTTTTTAATGTTTTGACGTTGTTGTACTGGTCCAAATGCAAGGAACCCTGGCAGCAATGTAATCTAAACTGTACAGTCGACTTCTTAAATGTATAAGAAATACTTGATAAAAAATATGTGTACACGCCTCTATTGTTAACGGCGTAGAGAGTTCAGATATTTTTGATCAAATTTTTTCTATACATTTTTGAACTCGACTGTACTTCACAGTGAAACCATAATATGCCTCTTTCATTCAAATAGCCGCACATCAATATGATCGTGAGCGGCGTGTTTATAAATGCGATGATAATTTTCAGTCTGAATACACGGGTGTGTGGAGCGGTTACGGCGATGCGCATGGTGATATGCAGTCGTGGACGCATGAGGATGACATTGACATCAACGGTAATACCTGCCCCTGTTTTTATTTATTTATTTATTTAAACTTTATTGCACAAAACAAGTCAGTACAAATGGCGGACTTAATGCCAAATGGCATTCTCTACCAGTCAACCCTGTTCTGAATAATTTGCCATGTAATACATATGTAGTATGTGTATGTTAGCTAGCTATGTACTGACGTGCTAATAAGCACAATAAGGTGCTACCTGTGAGCTCTTAGTATAGGGTTCGGGTTTGAGTGAAATCTGGTTCAGAGGTTGGTATTGAACCTGAGTCAGATTCTATCAGCTCACGGACTGTATTTCAAAGTTGCAATTTGTGGCCTCAGTCTATAATAACAGATCTTATACACTTGTAAAGTAATATTGTCACAGATATCCTATCGTTCATCGGAGATGTCTAGACAGAGTAATTTCATCTCATATTTAATCAATCTAATCAGTGTTTTCAAAAAAGCAATGTCTGCCAACTTGAAATCCAAAATAGTCCTCACTCAAAATCCTAGAAAACGACACGTAGGTATGATAACTTTTTCAATAAAGTGATCTCTGCCATCTTGAAATCCAAACTTGACGCAATTTGTAAAATTACGAGTACCTAGTATGAAACTTAAAACAATGGACCGGGGCGTAACCATCACAGCCGATCTCATCATATGCCATGACGGCCGTCTGTCAATCCCGGGCGTAATTCTGTATGAAAACCCATTAATCCACATCGCCTCCGTGTAATGATCCTTCTTACGAGACACCGGTGAGCAACGGCAAAGCTCACCGTGGCGTTAGCGCCACGGCCCTGATTAATGGGATGGGGAACTCCAACACATATTTTATGATCCCTAGAACACACTGGTTGAAAATGCGTAGGTATTTTTCTCCTTCTTCATACGCGGACGTTGGGGTGCAACGCATAGCTACGTACCATAGCCAAGTTTTCTAAATCTTGTTCACCGCTAATAAGTATAAATCGTTTCATATACCAAGGACAGATTCCACTTGAGATTTAACTTGAGAACGAAATTAGGCGGTAACAATTGAACAAAAGATCCCAGACAAAATCTTTACTGTTTAATAATAACAAAACGTGTCAAATATTATGGTGTTTATGATCTTGTCTGCAGATATTAACAGTATTGACGAAAGGAGGTTCCCGTTCTCGGTGCAATGCGATATGGCAAATGATGTAAGTAATTTTTGCAATTTAATATTTTTTTACTTGCGAAGGTGTATTTATTTCCCTCCAGGGTTGAGCATTAATATTTATAATTACTGGTCTTTTTTTAAATATTATAACTAAAATTATTACACTCTAATGTCCGCAGAGCGACAGCAGTACGAGTCCTTTCGTGTTTGGCCTTGAGCCGAGTAAAAGGGGAAGAATCTTTCGAAACGAATCCGCAGCCATTCCAACACCGAGGTATGTTATCAGCTCGACGCAGAATTGACTACAAAATTAATGCTTTACATGTTCTTATCTGGGTTGCTCTTAAATCATTTCAACCGATCTCATTTATATATCAAATATGAAAAAAAAACGAACTACAATTAGCCTAAAATAATTAGTTAAACAATACGGTGCATGCGGTAAAATCTTAATTTGTAATTTTTTTTTCTCTTGTGTTAGTTAATTTCTTTTAAGTAGTGATAGTCTGATAGCGATTCAAACGCTCTAAGAACTACCCATCTGTGTTCTTCGTCACGCACAATGGTCTAGTTCAAATTATACTTATTATATGTGTCACTTTCTGAATTTGTTTTGTTTAATAAGTTTTTAATGTTTCTATGTGTGGTTTCAGAAGAATTCAGCGTCGCAGCAACGGCAACAGCGACGAGTGGTGGTCGCCTGTGAAACAACGGTCCAGCGACAACATTAGGGATGTCAACCCCATTCAAGAGGTATGAATTCGCACCAAAAAAAATCATGTCTCGAAAGTTAAAAGCTGGGACCGTCCGACATCTTTGAAGGCTTTGACAATCTAACACCAATTATGGAGATGCTATTAGCGGCTCACTACACAGGCATACATTTATGTTCTGCGAATTGTATGTCGTTAACGTAATTGAATATTGCACCGATTTGTGTAGTGGTGATTTCGATTGTTTAAGAAAATAGTGACTCATTGTTTTGTGTGAAACAATCATGTTCACATCTCACGTGAAATACTACGTTTGGGACTTAAATGTAGTTTAGAGAAAATAGTAATCATTTTAATACCTATTGTTTAAACTAATTCTTGTGATCCTTTTTTCTGCAATTTAAGATTATATTATGAAAAGGTGACAGATGACTTGGATAATGAAATTACGCGCATCATAGACAGTATAAAGAGGTTCTGTGATCTATTAAGAGTTCGGCAAAGATTGCCATCATGTGGCCTATGTGAGTCAGCGATAGCGCCGTAAATAGGTCTCCAGTGAATCACGCCGCTTGTGCGAATGCACATAAATAGATTTCATGAAGTGCTTTTCAAGTTTTGCACATGCGAGAAATGTTGCGTAATCTTGGAAACACAACTTAAGTTTAAAGCAGAATCAGTTGTATAGGATGTAGGTATATCCATTAAATGGATACTTTCATATTTAGTCACACATCAGTCTAAGGATTACGTATTTTATATTTATATATTTATCTAATAGTATTAGTAGCTTGAACAGACATCAAACCTACTACTTTTTTCAAACGAACCTCTTCATCTGTATATGTAGATATAATGGTTTTACCAACCATATGACGATTTTATAAAACAACTTATTTTTGTACACCAGTATTGTTACCTGAATGCTGTTGAATTGAACAAATGACCGCGTCTAATGCCGTGCCTGAAATGCGCTGTCTGTAGCTCGGTGAACACATACGGAGCGTATATTTGCAGCCATTAACATACAATTACATGGATACACTGTCCGACTGAAAAAATAACCCGATGCACAGTGCCGCAGAATGGGTGCTCGGTGCTCGGGCGAATAGTCTCGGTTTGGCCACTCACACCGACGGTAGTCAATAAAAGCAGGAAAAACAGTCGCAAAATCAGCAACAAGGATAGAATATTTATTCTTCCATTAGTAAATAAAAAAATATTTTCGTTTATTTAAATAAAAACAATGTCAAATAAAAGTACAATAAAAAAACAATAAAATTTATATAACTTAAGACTAGCTTAAGCCTAGTCAAAAAGTCCCACTCGAGTTGTCCCCGGCGCAAAAGTACCCATCACACTAGCCGCGCGCGTTACCGCGTTGAATGGCGATGGACGGTCTTTGCACCAGGTACGAACCCGCGCGGGCGTCAAACCCGCTTTCACTAATTCGACGTCCCACTTCCCTTATGAAGGCAATAGCTTCCGACCCCCAGCAGCCAGTAGTCTCGAACGCAAGGGGTATAAAATAATAATTACCGCCCAGGACCGAATACTTGCCGCGCACCAGCGGTTCGCACTGTCCGGCCGAGGTGCGAGGCGGCGAAAGTACTGACGCACGTGGCGTCCCAAAGCCGACATGTCCCCCTCTGCCACGGCATTCAATTTAAGCCGTTCGGCCTTTTGCCATCGGTGCGGCAGAGGCCCGGAGGCTCAAGAACACAGGGGATGTTGGCGGATATTAAGGCCCTCCTTACGATGTCATTTAGTTTAGAGCGTGCTGACGCGGTAACCTTCCCGAACAACGACAACAACTCAAGGCGTGATGGCCATTCGCCTCCACCATGGAGCCGCAGATGCATTTATAAGGCACACAAACATCGCAGCCCAGGCGGACGGCTTACGTTAGTAGTAGAAATAACGTATTTCTTTTAGATATGAATTGTTTACTTTTTTTCATAAAAATTGATTCAATTTTGATGTGAGACATGACTCAAATTACGTTCTTCTTCGTTTTGATCAGTACATAACAATAATATTTGATACTAAAATGTTAGAGAAATTAATTATGTTCATGTAAATTTTAAATAACTGTCATTTCCTGGCAATGACAATCGAGTCAAATTTTTGATATTTTGTTCGGTTCTGAGACTACAATATAAAACGTGTATCGCATTCTGACAGCTCACGCACGGTATGCGGCCGATAGTTTGAATCGTGTTCATAAGGGCAGTGTGTGGGGTACGCCTAGGCGTAGATAATGAGTAATTTGATGTTATGTTTTAGACGGAGATCGGCACGGAGCCTGACATCCACAGCGGCAGCCGGCTGGCGCAGACGGGCACGCAGACCTCGCCCGAGAGCGTCGGCGACACCGTAGCCACTGTTCACCTCTACATTGGAAGCGCCAAACAGGTGCGTGAAGAACAACTCGGTTAAGCCTGCCTCACTGAAGCGGACCGGAGTAAATGAAGGAATCACGCAGTGATTGGTTAATTTTACACAGCTTCGCTCCAGGAGACAGGTAGCAATGTCAGGCCACGCCACGGCTATTATTAGGGTGTTATTGTTTATTATATAACTTTAATTGGCCTTCAAATTTTCGAGTGTCGTCAAGGTCAACTCTCTGTTTATATGATTTCTATTATTGCAGGAAGAACATATGAGCCCCAAAAGCCTCGCGAGGGAGCGTATAAACAGCCGGTCTCGAGTCTACAAGCGCAGTTCCTCGCCTCCGCCGCTACCTGCCCGAGCTGCGCCGGCGCCGCCGCCCCCACGCAAGCACGCCCTCAGTCCCGCGCAGGCGGAGTGTCTCCGGGCGATATTCGCCGCTCTGCTGTGGCACGAAGGTATGGCTCCATGTACCTACATATAACACATCGAAAGACCAACAAACTCCAACCTCATCACCCCCACCGCCGTGCACGTGCTAAAACTGAGCGGTTGCGCGCTTAGAGCGTTTGTCCGGCCGATGTTTGCCGCTCTAATGCCGGTCCACTATTATTCATAAATTCCTTTTATCGAAAGCAGTTTTTGAAACTAACGTACAGTAATAGCTGTTTGTTGGATTTTAAATGTATTAAAATTATTTTAGGCAAACATGACGATACCGGGAAATTATGCGCATAGTTAAGAGACACATTTTGCTTACTATTTATTGGCGCCAAATGTTTATCAGTTTTATTCAGTCGCGTGATTACTAATTATTTATGAACTTGTCTAATACACGAAACAGGAATCGTCCATGATGCGATCGCTTGCGCGGCGTTTCTGAAGTTCCACCCGCAACTCCCAAAGCAGGGTGCCCGCGTAGTAACCCGCGCGCCGCACGACCTCACAGTGTCACGGCCCCAACGCCATTCCGTCGAAGTCTCCAATGCTGGCAAGTTTTACTTATATTTCACTTCAATGTTTGATAAATCGTTAGCTTTAAAACAGGATTTAATGTAACATCCTCAGTGTAGTTAAAATTATACTGAGTGTCAAATAAAAATGTGACCGTTGAGCCAGTGTTTGTTTGTAGTCTACATATATCAAAATCACATTATATTCAATGATTTACACAGGTCAATATTTACGAATGAATCCAGCAACTTTAGAGACATTAACGCGGTCTGGTATAGAAGCGACCGCGAGTCGAGCTCGGCGGAGTGATATTGATGTTACGATACGAGAAGAGGACTCACAAGTGCAATCAGGGGATACAAGTTAGTAAATATATTGTACTTAAAATGTGTGCCACTTACTGTAGACTTGGTATTAGTGTATTATTTATTATAGTAACATTTGTATTATATTTCTGGTTTTGATCATTTCAGCCCGTTAGCTCGGTGCGCCCTAGAGTCAAACAGCACATTTACTTCAGGCTACATCAAGTAAATGTGTACATTCATTCTTTTAATACAATTTGCGATTCCAGATACCAGTACAACCCCGTCCGTGGTAAACGTATTGCCACCTGCTCTGCGAGCGTTGGTTGCGCTGTGGGACGCTCTCTACGATGCGGACCAACTCTGCGCGGCTACTGACAAGTAAGATTACAGAGACAAATTTAAATCCTCTCAAGGAAATGTTGAGATTTATATTTGTGTTAGTTATGTTAATTATTGTTCCAGACCTCAGAAAGATACTGCAGAAAAAAATGAAAACGAAATGATGTCAAGGTCGTTCAGTGCGATTCGCATGAAAAGGGATTGGAAATCGGCTCCAATTTACAAGACTCCCTATTCAGGTATGTGTATTGCGGCTGTATCTCCCGCGTATTTTAACTATTTGAGGAAGTTTTTTATAGTAGTATATGCAACTCTTACATAATGAGAAGTGATCGTATGTGAGTCGAGTCATCCTATTATGAAACTCGCATTAGGCTCGTTTCATAAAACCACACTCGTGTTTTAATACCTAATTATATATAGTTGCACACCTACACTACTTTATCTAGGTACACACATATTCATCACCATTTATCATAGTATTTCTCTAAAAAAATATGAAACACAGTACTGTCAGTCAGTCTGCGGAGCAGAGAAATAAATGAGGCGTCGGAGATATCCTAATGTTATGAAGTAACATCTCTGGTTTAAGGTCGCTGCCAAGTAATGTACGAGTAGGTCTTTATACCTATAGTATCTGAACTTATTATATTAGTTTTATCATTTTGTTGGCAATGTGTCATATCGTCGGGGATAGTGTAATACCGCGTAAATAACAGCTGTCGATAAAGTTCTCATTTCAATACAATACTTAGCATTTGTTTGAATATTGATTCTTATCTACACTTGTTACTTACGCGATATTGCACTATCCCTGAGATGGGATCCCCTTGGATCGCATAATGTTTTTTAGACTAATGCTGTTTCGCATAATTGATTTAGCATAATTTGTTTTGGCATAATAGTACTTTCGCATAGTAATATTATGGCCTACTGATTTTTTGGAATACTACGCTATTAGCATAATTTTAGTTGGACTAATTTGTATTGGCCGAATATACTTTACGCATACTATTGTTTGGGCTAATAATTATTTGGTATATCTGTCATTATCCATAATTTCAGTTGTCTAAATGAATGAAACTCAGTTACGTGGTTAACATGCATTTATTATTATTGTACGTAACGTTAGGTCACATTAGGTAGGTACATTAGGTTAGGTTAGGTTAGCATGATAACCAGGCGCGAAGCGCCTAAGCAACGCGGAATAGGGGGTCTGCGAAGCGGACCTCCGTCGACCTCGCTTTAGCTCCTAAATATATACAGGGTGATTAATCCAAATGGGGCAGTAGGGAGAAAACGAAAACTATAAGAGATAGAGAAATCTGTTCGATTCCGGGTTATGCATGAGATATACGAAAAAAAAAAATGAATGCAGTTTTTAATAAATCTAAAATCGAAGCCATGGTTCCTAAGAACAGGTTTCCCTATCTCTTATAGTTTTCGATTTCTCCCTACTGACCCATTTGGATTGATCACCCGGAATACACACTATACTAACCTTCTCTCGTACCTAGTGCAACTTTTAATAGGATAATATAATAGCGTTATGCATTTTGATATAATGCCAATTGATTATTATGCCTATTTATGCTTATGTTTTTTGTTATTAGTCTTCATGACGGTTATGCTTTCTGTATTTATGCTTTTTAATGTTATGCGTAAAAAAATATGCGTATTGAGGCTTATGCACATCTCATTTTCGGCGAAAAGCAATTATGCGTAACCATATTAGTATTAATGATTTTATGCCTTCCAATAGTAAACCCCTGAGATATATGATACATTCAATTTAATTTTCTTTTTTTCTTTTCTTTTTACTTCTTATTGTTTTAATTCGTCAATGACAACGAGCCTTGAAATGCGGACTCGTCAATGGTTTTGCCACGAAAAGGGTTAAACATATGTGTGTAGACAAAAAACAATAATATTGCTTTGCTAATCCACGATATAATAAGGTGCTTAGTCAATTAGTGCTAACCGGATACTTATTTGCGTATTTTTTCATGCATTTATTTTTCCCACCGCGAAGAGGGGCAAAACACGTGTTTAGTAAGTTTTGTTATTTTGGTGGTGGATCTATGTATTTGCATATTTATGTTTCTTTTCGCGTTGGAAGACGGGTACATTAAATGCGTGAATGCATGAAAAAATACACTAAAATAAGTATAACGGGTTAGCACTAATTGACTGGCACCTTATTTTAACGCGGATTAGCAAAGCAATATTATTGTTCTAATTAATATGGATTTCCGCAAACTAACGTCTCATTCATTCGACGACGCGTTTGGCTCAGTTTGTAGACACTTGCCTACTGAACCGACGGTCCCGGGTTCGAATCCCGGCCAGGGCAAATATTTGTGTGATGAACTCGAATATTTGTGCTTGGGTCATGGTTGTTCTGCGTATTTAAGTATATATTTATCTATATAAGTACGTATATCATCGTCTAGTACCCATAACACAAGCCTTCTTGAGCTTAATTTGGGACTAGATCGATTTGTGTCAGGTTGTCCGGTATTTATTTATTTTTTCATTGAATTAAGATGTACAGTTTCCGTTCGCTCAAAATGTTTGTTTTTTTTTTTTCGAAAAAAGCCTTCCTCCTACAATTTCCGCAGTTGACTTACATAGAGTTATGCCACAGTGAAATGCGAGTTGTGCGGTGGCGGAAGCGTGCCACCACCTCTAGCCGCACACATGCGGCACGCGCACCCCGGCTGCCGCGCGGCCAGCGGGCACGGCTACGACCGCGCCGGCGCCTACCGTCGCGCCGACCCGCCCGCACCCGCAGACGCGCCGCCCGCGCTCTGCGGTCAGCTGGCGCAAGGTATGTACATACTGCCACTTCTTATATATTTTTTATACTCTCGTACTTATATCTGTCAATTATAATTTCACAGACAAAATCACAACAACGCACTTTTTAATCCTGTACCAAAATTCTATATGGTACCCGCTACAGAACTATAATATTCATAGGACATCTCTCTACTCAACTCTAATAATTTCAAAAAGAG
This sequence comes from Apotomis capreana, assembly GCA_947623375.1. NCBI lineage: Eukaryota > Metazoa > Arthropoda > Insecta > Lepidoptera > Tortricidae > Apotomis > Apotomis capreana. Next base: position 36,538,479 of record OX392498.1, on the reverse strand, counting down.
AACATCCATCTTTGGTTTAAAAAAAAAGGACGCTACTGTTCACTGATTGGTTGAAATTAGTTGTCAATTTTTTTTTAACCAATGACGAGGCCGCCGTGACCATCGCAATCATGTTTTTTTAATAGGTCAGTTTTAGTTGCACGAGAAAGGTTACATGAAAAATAAAAAAAAACATGGTAGGGAATGACGATTAAATTAAAAAATGTTTTTCTGTGTTTTGTTCGTATAAAAAGTATTTGTATGCAATAGTCACACAATCAGGTCTGAAAATCTCGTACCTTACTTAGGCCATTCGGCAAACCTCGTGACCTAAACGCGGTACGCGACCTTAAGAACCTTCATTGTGCAACGATCGATTGCATAAAATACTATTTTTTATTTATCGCAGTCGATACTTCGACTGTAAAAGCAGAGTGCTTAACACTTTGTGTCATAATGGCATATATTAGCCTCTTGTCAAACAATTTACTATTGCGATCTCTTATAGGAAACGTGCACGAATTATAGGGGGCAGCACTATAAACGCTAATTGCAAATATTGATAAGGTAAAAGATTCGGTTTGGCAGCGCCTTTGTTCGTTCCCTATACTGCATTAATTTCAAAATGTATCATTTACACTTTCAGCAGGAGTGATAAAAAATTACATGCCATACTAAACATGTGTTTAAGAGAGGAACTATACATAGTTATATTATTTATTTTGCATGTGGTAAACTAATCGTAACCTATGTCGATGTATGGGAACAACAATTTTCCAACAGCAAAATTAAGTTTATATTTTCGGAGTAACACATATAAGGTTCAAACTCTTTCTAATAGTCAGCGGACACACCCTAGATAAAACTTAATGTCGAATGTCAATATGTGCGTGTAAGACATACAGGGCTGCCTCAGACCCATCGCAACAATTAGTTGGTATACAAATATGACATAATAAGATAGGCAATTATCACTTCCCCATTTAAGTCATGTCTGTCACATCCCTATTTGAATATTATGTATAGTATATGAATAAGTTCTTTTCCAAGTTCCTTCATCGTTATTCCAAGCACCCTGTATAAAAATACTAATTGCTAATTTGTTGTCCATTACAGCATACCAACTTTGGTATATCTATTGCGAAAAGTGCCGAGATAAAGCGTTGAAGACACTTTCGGCGGTGAAACAATCGAAAACCAAAGTGGTTGCAGAGATCAGCTACGACCGCAACGAGGGCGTCGCTGAAGTTGACCACCAAGTAATGAAAGACAACGCCGTGTTCCTGCTGGATCTGGCACCTTTGACCAATTCCGGTAAGTGTTTAATTATTTTCATCTCTCCTGTTCGGAAAGTGTCATTTTCATGAGTAGATAGCCGGGTGGAAAATAGCTTTTCCATCCCTAGGGTGGAAAGTAATTTTTTTTTAATTGCCACGAAGTCAAAGATAATTGCCATCTAGATGCACGTCGTGACCAACTCAATTAGGTACAATCTAGTCGGCCGTGGTATGTGGCCATTGAAAAAATATCTCCAAAAGTTAGATATATGCAAGCTTAATTTATTTACATCTAATTATTAAATATAAATATGCATTATATTCACAATACATACATATAATTCTGTTCCTGATTTATTAATAGAATCGTACATTTAGATAAAAAACAAAATAGAAACCATTGGATTTGTTTTTTTTTTAATGTTTGCGGTACGTATATATATTTTTTTTTATTAAAAATAATATCGTTTGATTTCGCTTGGTAATCAAAGATTCTGGCAAACTTGGTTATCTGTTCCCGCCGCTCTTTAAATATACTTTACTAAGTTTTCTAAAAGCATTCAGTTTAAGGAAAAATATGATCTTGTTTCAGAGTCGCTCTCAACGTCACCGTGGCACGAGTCAGCGGGGCGCAGTCCCCCGACACCACCCAGCAGTATGTGGCAGCCCGCTCCGCCGTTCCAATGCCTGCCTGCGTTGGGCGCAGCACCCAAGACCAACGCGACCATAGACACTGCTAAATATCACTCCTTGGGACGACCGCCGCCGCCGACCATGGCTCCTTTGGTTAGTTTTAGACTCCTTCTCAATGTCGCCATGAAACGCTAGTTTTCAGGATGCAGTGTCTTGACCTCCGCGATATGTAACAGGTCGTGGCGCCGTTCCAGTAAGGATACGGCGCCCAAGGTTATCGCCACCATAGACACTGCTAAATATCACTTAGCTCCGGGGTAATAGCCAACGTTGATGATAGCGCTGGTTAGTTTTAGAATCCTTCTCTTGCGCTATCTAGCTCGAATCGACAAGTAGCAGTCCATCGAAACCCAGCAGCATGTAGTAGCCCATTTATTTTTATTGCCATATGCAAGCAGTGTAGTATTGTGCTGTGTGTGCCGGCGGCTCCGTCCTCCTTGATTGCCACATGCTTGCTTCATAGTGTAGTATTTGTAGTATATTATAACTTGTCTTGTGCTAATTATGTGTACAAACCGCAAGAGTATAAAGGTTTACATATACACAATGTTTCGTTTTTCATTCCAGAATGGCCCGTACGGCGGCGATGGCCTAGCAACTGGGCAGTGGCCGCGCGTCCACCGCTCTGTGTCGATGGGACAGGCGAGTGGACACAACCTAGCCAACGTGGCGCCGCTGGCCAGACACGAACGCACCAGCCATCAGGACACACTCTCTGGTAACTGTTTATCTCTCTGGTAACTGTTTATTGACTCATCTGGCACAATCGTCAATTGTTCATCACATTTAAGTTAGATACTCATCTCATAATCTATGCGGTTTTGTATAAACTGTTGCATTATTTCACTAGCATACATTTCCAGGTGCCGGTTCATCTCTCCTTGCGCAACCCAGCGCAGCTCTACAGAAACTGGTCGGCTGTGGAGAGTGGGCAGGCGAAGGTTGTGGTGTGTCAGCTTTTGAACCACCTCGACTAGACCCTGATGCGCTCATGCGTAGCCCGGTGCTGTCATTTGTACTTGCCAACCGCAACCTGCATTCATACAGACAGAAGATGGACGCAGCTGTCAGGATAAATACTGTTAGACAATACGCCTTTGAGGTAAAGTTTTACGAGCGGCACTATTCATTTATACTTGTTCATAAAATCATTCATAACGTATAATATGTTGTTACAGGCGTTAAATTGGTTGTTGAGATCGGCGACGCAACCTACATGCGTACACGATGTCATGTGGTGGTTTTGTATAGCTCTAGATAAATATGCTAAAATTGTCCCTCCACCTTTGGCGTTGGAAGATAATAAAGAGGTAAGTATGTCGCAATGTTTAATTAGTAAACACACCAAAAATAAAATTACCAAGTAAATAAATGTTTATTTCCGAAATAAATTCAAACACCCCCCATGTGATCTGATTAAAACACTGAACCTATTACGATTGGCAAGACTCGCGTTTTATGTTGTATCAGAATGCAGGCGCGGAGGCGGCTCGAGGCATGAACGCGACCGCGTCAGCGTGCGCGATGTGTCCGGGAGGGCGAGCAGCGCGCGGAGCTCGGGCAGCGCTTCACGCGTTCCTAGGATCGGTGAGCGCGCTCGCGCCCGCGCTGCCCCCTGCCAGTGCCGCCTCGCTGCAAGCCGTGCGCTGTTGGGCGCTGCACTACTCGCCGCATGATCGGGTCTTCCTGCACAGGTGACCGCACAACACTACTATTAGCACAACTTTGACACGCAAAGTCATCCATTTCGATTTAGCACAACGTGAGAGAGAAGAGTGATGCTGTGTGGCGCCACAAGCGAAGACGTGGCCAGTTATCCTAACCCGGCAGCATCACCCAATAGTACAAGTACCTACAGGAGGTTATGGCTCTTTATTTCGCTCAGAGCCATAAGGGCATGCACGAGTCACGCAGATTGTGTGTGAACAATATGTACTTTTATATTTATTATTTGGTCCTCACGAAACTGTTATTTTTATTTACTTAAACTTCAACACGTGTTTATAATACTAAACAAAACTTTGGCTAAACTTTTTGCTTATGATCTTTAAACGCTGCTCGGACCAGATCGCAAGTTTTCAGTGTGATCAGCAAGATTTTGTCGCACTCAGAAGATGGCGTTTACGAAGAAGGCGTCCTTGGTGCCTTACACGAAAGCTTTCATAGCTATTTACAGAAGGTATGCGTCAACTTCGATACCGGAAAACGTGCTTTATTTTAATCGTTACGATTGTATGTAGCTTTTTAGAGTGCATTTGCTTATTTAAAAAAAAGAAATGATCTAAGGTGTCGCAACACCTAATGTTGAATACTCATTACATAATGTATGTATGTCAATATAAATGATATGTGTACGAAATAGTAAAATATTATTTTTTCATTTGCAAAGTAGTTGATCCGGTTTTTATGTTGTGTGCATCAAGTTTTAATCAGCACCTCAGTTTAAACGTTAAATGCGATCAAGATTATTTTGCTTTGAGGCTGCCGATTGCGTAAGGCTCCGTCAAGGTGGAGACTTTTATGAAACAGAAGAAGAGTGTAAATGGTTCAGGTGGATGATTTTATTGCAGGATAACTTCGTATGGAGTTGCGGCGACGTGACGGGGTGGTGCGACGTGAGCGTGTCCTCGCGACAGGGCATGGCGGGCGCGCTCACGGACGGCAGCACCGAGACCTTCTGGGAGTCGGGTGACGAGGACCGCAACAAGGCGAAATGGGTGCAAGTGGCGCTGCCGGCCCCCGCGCCCGCGCCGCCGGACCGGCCGCACCTTGTGTGCGTGCACATCGACAACACCAGGGACACTGTGGTAACTAACACTACTTAAGGCTCCTTATCCGTTCAATAATGCTGATTGTTTTAAACATTTTTCTCTATGATCAAATCTGTTTCTTAACATATTCTCAATGTTACTACTTAGAACACGGCTATTGCTATTTATCTATATATATAAATGCAAGTGTCCTGACTGACTGACTCATCAACGCAGAGCCGAAACTACAAATGCTAGAGAGTTGAAATTTGCACACTAGGTTGCATTTATAAAGTGTACAAGAGATAAGAAGCGATTTTGAAAAATTCAATCTCTAAGGGGGTTAAATAGGGGTGCAAAGTTTGTATGGGGGAAACTTTTTTTTAGAGCTAGAGACTTGAAACTTTGTAGAAAGATTACTTATTCAAAAACACAAAAAGTACTTTCAGCGTTTTAGAAAATTTCACCCCTAAAGGGGTTAAAAAGGGGTGCAAGGTTTATATGAGAGAAACTTTTTTTTTTTAACTAGAGACTTGAAACTTTGTAGAAAGCTTACGTAATCAAATACAAAAAAAGTAATTTCAGCGTTTTGGAAAATTTCACCTCTAAGGGGGTTAAAAAGGAATGCAAAGTTTGTATGGGGAAATCCGCTAATCTATATAATTATATAAAAGAAGAAGTCCTGACTGACTCATCAACGCACAGCCGAAACTACTAATGTTAGAGAGTTGATTTTTGCACACTAGGTTACTTTTATAACGTGAGCTAGAGATAAGAAGGGATTTTTGGAAATACCTCCCCTAAGAGGGTTAAATAGGGGTGCAAAGTTTGTATGGGGTAAACTTTTTTTTTGGAGTTAGAGACTTGAAACTTTGTAGAATGATTACTTATTCAAAAACACAAAAAGTACTTTCAGCGTTTTAGAAAATTTCACCCCTAAAGGGGTCAAAAAGGGGTGCAATGTTTATATGGGAGAAACTTTATTTTTTGAACTAGAGACTTGAAACTTTGTAAATAGCTTACTTAATCAAATACAAAAAAAGTAATTTCAGCGTTTTGAAAAATTTCACCTCTAAGGGGGTTTAAAAGGGGTGCAAAGTTTGTATGTGGAACACCGCTAATGTTGTTTATAAAGAAGTGTTACGCTAACGTTATCAGTTTATATATTTTTTATTTCCTGTCTACTGCCCAGTGACTACGTCCTTTTTTTAAAACGAACTTGCACCCCCTTTTCTATGGTTGACTGTCAACAATATTTTCTTAGTGCTGTCTCTTATTTATTGTGTTCCAAACTTTATGTGTTCCTATATTTAGTGAGTTGTCTATCAGCACATGAATAATTTATACTTTATATACCTATTCTTACTTTATTTAGCTTCTTGAGAGATATAGAGAACTATAGCACCAGAATATATTGAATCACTCTTCAAACCAGGGATCGATACCGGTATTCATGAAAACGCTCTAATTTCGCGTTTTTTTTCGAATGTGAAAGGCTTGTGTTATGTAGAATTTCGTTATAGATATAGATCCTTGAAATTAGCCCACTAAAATATAAACATGTGTGATAATGAGCGAAAAACCGGAATTTAATAACGTTATTTTGTGCTATTTTGTATGGAGCAAAATAACGGTATCGATCCCTTCAAACAATACTACTAGCCTGTAGACCAAAATAGTAATCGCATCATTAAATTCGCTTTTTAATAACTGGGGTACCTGCTAGAGTTGCTAGACCATTTAGAAACATTTTGGCCAGCCTCGGGAACTCCGCCACACCACTCTTTTCGTTTAATAGGCAGGCCGGCGTGTACAAATACCAGTGCTGCCTTCTTATGAAAAGAGGTCATTATTTATTATTGTTATGAAATAAAGTTTAGTATTTATTATTATTGAAAGAGATACTCTTCATTAAAATGCCTCCATCTCTCGATTTCCAGTGCTGAGTTTAAGATTGTTTTAACAGCCTTACGATATTTAATTTTTTTTTAAAATCTCACTCATAATAACTAAGATCCCCATTTTATAACTCCAAATCCATGCGTCACTCTATATCTTGCAGTCATTTTTGCCAAAGATTAAAAGCATCAGGTAACTGACGGAATAAATATTAAGCATCCTGCAAACAATTCCCGTAATCTAATTGGAAAATCTTCAAAAATTCTTTAACAATTGCATTGTCTATGTCTAGACCATTTTAACTAAGAATAAAATTCACTTACCTATTTTAATATCTTTGTCATCATCAAAAATCTACGCGGACGAAGTCGCGGGCGGCCGCTAGTTAGTGTATATTTAAAACCTGCAGTTTGAATTTTTCATTGATAACTTTTGTTTCAAAAACTACTCAAAATGACAAAATTCACCCTTTATAGTTTCGCCATGTCCGTCTGTCCGTCTGTCTGTCTGTCTGTCCATTCGCAGCTTAGCTCCGTGATCATTAGTACTAGAAAGCTGAAATTTAGTATGAGTATGTGTATGTATCACGCCAACAAAACGGTAAAATAAACAACTAAAAAAAAACTTTTTTTCGGGTACCTCCCGTACACCTAACGTAGGGGTGATTATTTATTTTCATTTTAACACTAGTGTGTTGGGCATCGTTGAATAGGTCTTTTAAAAATAATATGGGTCTTCTAACATAATTTTTTGAGTAAGTCAGCAGTTTTGTAAATATTCGCTCCAGAAATCCAAAAATTAAATGAAAACTATATTGAATAAAATCGGTCGAGCCATTTTTGAGCTATCGCAAAAATGTATAATTCGCGCGGTGTTCTTATACTTCGAACGTTAGGTACTCATATTAGTTAAGTGCCATACTGAATAAAAACATTTCGCTCTATCTGGCGCGTATTATCGATAACTTCCAGAAAGTAATAAGTAATTACAGTTACTTTGGCGTTTACGACCTTTTTATAGAGCTTGAAATCTTTCTCGTAATTTAAACCTTGTCGCCCCGTCTATTGTGAAGGATGGGCAAATACGGAACCCTACACTGAGCGTGGCCCGACATGCTCTTGGCCGGTTTTTCCACTTATTTTAGACTGCACGCAATGAAAGCATGAAATAGCTATGTTACTATCTAGAACTCAGGGAAATATCCAAATTGCTACGATATTTTAATTTAGAAATGCTGTTCTTTTTTCGCAGAACAAAACATTACTGGTATCGTTCCTGTATAGCGGTGGCTCCGGTGAATTATTCCATATGCAGGACATGGAGGTGGATCCAAAAACTGCTGCATGGCTTTGTTACACGTTACCGAGTAAGTGGATGTTTTACGAACGAAGGGCGATCAGTAAGTTTTGAGAAAACGTGGTCATCGGTTACCTAAATCCAGTAGACAAGACTGCTTATTGTTGTATATCTTAAAACTCTTCATCTATGAGCCTCGCAAACACGACATCAATGTAGGTCGTATGCATACATGACTTTCAGAGTAAGATCGTTTTAGAATATATTTCAGAATAATTTTCATGGCGTGCTTGTACTTAACAATTCAACCAATAAATAAAAATCGTCTAGTTCTTATTAAATTGACCAATGATAAAACGCCGTAGCTTTAACTTTCTAAGCCAAGTTCTTCTTTCCTCGCATTATGCGTGAAAAACACAATATTTAGTCTCGGCTAAAAATGCAATACTTAGATGAATGATTATTGTGGCCATATACTATCAGTAATCATTACTATCGAGTTTCTTTTGGATTTCTTCTCAACAGTGGTCTCCTGTTGGGTAATACCGGTAGGTGTGAACCTACTTGACTTTTACAAGTCAGATTGTGAAATCTGACTTGTAAAAGTGCTCGTATGGCCTACTTACTGAAAAAATTATATCACTTCATTACCGAATAAATACGCCTAGAACGCGAGTCTTCATACAACTTGACTTTCTGTGATAGTTAAATAAAACACGATCGAGGACGAACGATTTCAGTAAAATTAAATAGTAGTTTATGCAACTGATACATAATGAGAGGCCTTAAAACACGAGTGTGGTTTTATGAAACGAGCGTCAGCGAGTTTCATAATAGGATCGCACGAGTGTTTTAAGGCCTAATTATGCACAGTTGTATACACTACTTTATCTACACACATATCATAAGTACTCTAAGATGGGTTCAGAAGCCATAAGGAAATGACCGGCACCACTAGTGCTACCTGTAAAATATCTAAAAACGACATAATAAACTAATGCAGTAAGAAATAAATCTGAACAAATACATAAACCGATTATTTATTGTAATAGTTGTAATTTACATTTACATTGAAACAATATTTTCAACTCAAATGTGAATTACAATAAACTTATCACAATTCTACTTTCGTAACAGCAAAGAACCAACTGTTGAATTTGACCTCCTTAAATATACAAAAATTAATCTGTATTCACTATTTATATTTTTACACTGGCAATCCTCTCGCTACCCATCATTCATGTCAAATGGACGTATTGCTTCCTTGTGGTATTAAAACGATTAAATGAAATCGGTTTATTATAAATATCAACTCATTAGTTTAATTTCACAGTCCTCAACTTCCTACAGGTTATGGGCCCAGTCATGTTGTGAAATAATTTGTGAATACAGTAAAATCGAATCAGTGAAAAAGTGCCGTTATGAAATCAATTTTTGAATTCCGTTGCTATGGACATCTTCAAGCAAAAACGGAACATTAGGCCGTTTGACGGTGAAATATACAGCATATGGAAACTTCGAATATGATTCTTACTGCGTAAGTTAGATGTGTTTAATGCTATTGACGGCGAAATTCCAGAAAATCGAACTGAGGACTGGAAATACAGTAATCGAGTTGCAAAAAAAAAATATATAAATATATGATAAAAATATATGAAGTATTTGTCTGATTCATATATTGGGTTTGTAAATGACTATGTTACTGCTAAGGAAGTGTTTTGAACAAGCGTAAAAGCATAGCTATGTAATTGGCTTTATAAAAAAAAATAGGATTAAAGCTGCAAGTTGACATATCTCAAGTCAAACAATTAACCATTCACGATATTTGATGATTTAATCACGAAATTGTCGGTGTCCGGGACAAGACTGGACGAGACATAAGTTTGCGCATTTTTTGCTAACATTACGAGTTATAAATGCCATAAAAGCATTATCTCGAGACAGTTTAATTTTGGTATTTGTCAAGACGCGATTATTGGGTCATGAAGTTAAATTGAAGAATGAGGGTTGTGATTCTAGCACAAAGTCGAAAAAAAAAAGTTTAGAATCAAATCACAAACGAACATTCTACGATGGATAAATAAACCAAAACTACCCACATAAAATAATAAGAAGTTGAAAAGCAAATCAAAGACAAATTCCATAAAATGCCGTCATTGCTGCTGCAAAGGACACACTAAAAGGGAATGCTACTATTTCAAGAGGACGAATAGTCAGAAAGATAACCCAGAGAGGATGAGAACAATTCAATCTGTTTACCTGAAAGAAGCATCACCGTCTGACGATTTTTCAGACTATGCATTTATGACCGGCGAGTACCAGCAAGAAAATGACAAAATAAACTCGTTTTATTGAATTGGAGAGCATTGGATCATATAATAAACAGGGAAGATCTTTTCTGTAAATATGAAAACATTATTACACTTTTTAAAATCTCTGTTGCTAAAAATTTAAATTACATTTCAGCTACCAAACGAGTTCACATCAATGTCATCACTTCATCAGCAACACCGGCGTGTTGGAGAACGTGCTGTTCTGCCGCGAGGTGCCATACAAATTGCTGTCGGTTTCTAAGATGCAACAGGCGTGCTTGACGGTCATATTTGATCAGGAAGGAGCTCACGTCATAAGTGAAGGTACAAATATCATGCCAGGTAAATTGTCGCGCAATTTTATTGTTTTAAAAATTGTACTACCCGCAAAAATACGTCAGTCTGTTTCTCAAGTATGTTAAAGCAAAAACATAGATTATGAACTATGGTGTGAACATATAGGCCATATGAGCAAAAGTAAATTCATGGAATTAAAGAGAAATAGCATGATTGCGTTTATACAACAAATTGAGAACGCTAAATTCAAAACAACAGTTTTGAATTATAGCTTATGTGAGGCCTGCATAAAATGGGAAACAGACTCGCCTACTCTTTAATACATCTAAGTATAAAAATGATGTAAAGCGACTGCTACTTATAATGCACTCTGACGTATGTGACCCCATCACACCTACAAAAACTGAAAACAGAAACTATTTTGTATTGTTTGTTGATCAGTTTTCACATTATTGTGTTGTGTGTCCACTGACATATAAATGATGTATTTTGTTGTAGATGTATTTTCAATTTTCAAGGTTTTGTCGTAAAAAGTGAAGCTAAATTGAATTTTAAATGAGTAAACTTTATACTGTGTTAACGGTGGATAATAAGTATTCATCTACCGACAGGAAGATTACTGCATACAGAAAGGTATCCCGTATTATTTATCAGTACCTAGGTCTCCACAGTTATATGGTGTATCAAAACGCATGGTGTGAACAATAACTGAAAAGGCTCGTACTATGTTGACTAGTACTAAATTGAATAAATGTCTCTGAGGCGAAGCAGTCCAAACTGCTGTATATTTCAATATAACACCAACAAGAGCTTTAAAACACTTTAAACACCATTTGAAATGTGGCACGACCGAAAAACCTATGTATAAAAACTCTTAAGGTACCTATTTGGTTCAACTGTGTACATATACATACATGATAAAACCTGTAGAACAAAAATCGACAAAAAGTCACGGAAAGGTATATTGGTAGGCTACGAGCCAAACGGTTACAAATAAAGTATGGAACACAGAATGCGAAAAAAATAAAGCTGTCAGGGATGTCGTCGTTGATGAGACAAATTTTCTTGAATCCAGGCCTTTATCAAAGCCTGAAGGGAGTAATGTGGAATATTCCCAGGATTAAACTGATACTTAGTGCCTGTAGGCCGAAATCAGTACCTGTAAAGTCTCAATGTTTCGAGTATCCCTAAATCAACGAGTTCATAAGTTGATGTACAAGGCAGTGCAAGTAAAATTCGCAAATAAGATTAAAAGAGTAACGTCCGTGTCACCTGACTCTGAAAAATAATCTGATGTATTATCTGTATGTATTGTAAATAGTGATGATTGTAACGAATCCAACCTAGAGGCACCTAGGAGAAGTGATAGGCTAAAGAGGTCTTAACCTTGTCTATAAGAAATATAATAATAATTATTAATATATATATTAATATAATTATTATTTATATATATATAGTATCATACTATAACTGGACTTACTATTACCACTGCCCTGAGAAAAGCCGAGGATAGAGTAGGATGGAGGCAACTCGTCAACGATGCCGTCAAAGCGTTTCAGGACGGACACGACCTTCAGCAATGAAGTCCACGAACAAGAAGAAGAAGAAGTATCATACAATCGATAACTAGTGTAGTAATTATCTTGACGAAATTAAAACACTAGCGGATAGGGCTCAGTGGGAGAAAGCAGTAAAGGATAAGTTAAACTCTCTAAAAACCAATAAAACATGCACTCTAATTCCGAGATGTAAAAAAAAAAAATATAGTACTTTGCGAATGGACCTTTACGATTAATAAAGACAGATTTAAAAATCGTTTAATATTATAAGGCACGTTTATTGCTATATATATAGGTTTGGTTTCAGCCAAGGATATGTTACAGATTCTAACTAAATTTTCGCACGTGTTGCGAGGATAGCAAGTTTTCATTATTATTTGTTTTGCCAATCAACATAATTTATTAATACATCATATGGATGTTGAAACCGTGTCTCTGAATGGCGTATAAAAAAAAGGAATAAATATGTATATTTACAAGTTCCTGATGGAAAAATATATATTTATGCAAATTAAACAAAACTTAATACGGGCTGAGACAATTGTTTTGAAGTCTTTGAAAGGTCAGTAAAAGAAAAATGTTTCCAATATGTATTTAATTAATTAATTTTATTTATATCAAGGATATACAAGCAAAAATATATTCATAGTAGATACTATACATTGATGATTGGTTATTGCATGCGCTAACATTAAAACAATGAATGATTTTAAACACATTTAAAGAGTTAATTTGAGATTACAGACCTGAAAGACATACAGTTCTATCTTGGTATTTAAATTATTCTAAATATATCAAAGTGCATACATTCAAAAGGGTATTAAATAAGTTTAATATGAGAGAACGTAACCCTGCGGCTACCCCCACTGAAGCTAGATAAAACTATGAGGCATTAAATTCGATAACAAGTTATGTTATGATGCGCCATGTCGTAACCTCATAGGATGTTTAATGTGTGTTATTTTGTGTACAAGACCTAAGTGCATCTATTAATATTTTAAGTCGTTATACCAACTACAACACTCATGAATTGTAGAAACGTTTAAAGAGAGTAATTCTAAAAGGTACTATGTATTTAAAATTAACCGACAAAGGGGGTAACTATGAAAATCTCCTAAGTAGTTATGCCGATTCTGATTGGGGCGGCCATGATATTTAGTAGTGACAGGAAAAGTACCACTGGTTATCTGTTCAAGCTATTTTACCGATGCACAATCATTTGGTATACAAAGAGGCAAACTTTAGTTGCCGCGCCGCCTAACTGAGGCTCAGGCTTTGTATGAAGCCGTTAAATAAGCATTGTGGTTTAAATCTCTAGCACATATATCATCAATCTAAAAATAACTGACCCTATTGTTATATCTGTGGATAACAACGGATGCATAAGCATAGCCAATAATTCAACTTGTCATAAAAGGTAAAAGTACATTGACACACTATATAATTTTACACGGAAACAAGTTTAGAAAAGCGTAGTAAAGTTAAACTATGTTCCCCCAAGCGAACAACTGGCTGATGTTTTGACCAAGCCGTTGCCTGCGATAATTTTTCAAGGGATGAGAAGCAAGATGGGTCTGAAATAAGTTAACTGCTTGTGTATGATTGCACTAAATGTGTTGACAGTTGTAAATAGGTATTTGTATATATCTAAGCTAAATGATCTGATTAGGTTTTTCTGGGTTTTCCCTAATCCTTGCAACGAATGTTGGATCATTATTGTATATCTCCCAGCAAACACTTGGAAGTAATATATTGTCCTTAAAATATTATTATTTTGATGTATAGAGTTGGTGATTAATTTTTGAGGGGGCGTGTTGAATTTGACCTCCTTAAATATACAAAAATTAATCTGTATTCACTATTTATATTTTTACACTGGCAATCCTCTCGCTACCCATCATTCATGTCAAATGGACGTATTGCTTCCTTGTGGTATTAAAACGATTAAATTAAATCGGTTTATTATAAATATCAACTCATTAGTTTAATTTCACAGTCCTCAACTTCCTACACCAACAAACAAATGACAACAATAATGGCGGCAATTCGAACCTCCGTCAAGACGAATGTTTTTTTTTTCTAAATCATATACAAACGAATGTATCCATATTCTCATGTCACTCGAGATCAAATGTCGTACGGTTTTTATAAAAAAACATACTGAATTGACGTTTCGTATCGATAACAATATTAATATCTATGGATACTAGAATAGAGACCTACTTAAGTTTTGACAGCTGTTCCAAATTTAAACTCATAACCTTACAAAAATTGATACTGTTATAACATAACAGTACAGATTTTACCTACTGCCACAGATAAGAAAGTTCTCATAGTAAAATTGGTTGTAGTAATGCTGGTCATTTCCTACGGTTTCTGAACGCATTTTAGAGCACTAATGATATGTGCGTAGATAAAGTATAAAACCGCAGGCAAATCGTAGAAGTTGAAAACATGGACGATACAACAAATGAAGTCCAAAGTATCATATCAACTACTCGGTACACAAAGTGCTCTATTCCACAAGGTAGCGTTTTGGGATGTGTGCTATTTCTGGCATATATTAACGATTTGCCTAAAGTAGTAGACATAACGTGCATCATGTTCGCTGACGACATCTCCCTATTGCTAGGATGCAATAATGGCAGCGAATGTAATGAACGCCTAAAAAATTCCCTTCATACAGTACAAAATTGGCTCAAGGATCATAATTTACAAATCAACTATAGCAAAACAAAACAAATCCAATTTAGATCAAAGAACAAAGCCCCATTAGAACTTAGCTTATCGGTAAAAAACAAAAACATTGAAGAAATCCAACAATTTACGCTTTTAGGTATAACCATTGATTCAAATATGAACTGGAAAGCACACATTCAAAACATAAAAACTAAAATGGCAAAGTTTCTATACGCATTAAGCGTACTTAAAATTAATACCAATTTCAAATGTGCACTATCAGCATACCACGCTTTCGCACAGGCATGGCTTCGTTACGGAATCATCTTGGGGGGGGAGAGCGTGGAGTCCCATGACCTATTCGTCTTACAGAAAAAATGCGTACGTATCCTTATGAATATCCGAAGTCCAAATAGCTGTCGACCTTACTTTATCCAACATAAATTGCTCACATTACCGTCCTTATACCTCATGGAAGTGGGCGTATTTGTTAGGAAACATTTTTACCTCTTCAGACAATATAAAGATGTTAGCAATAGGAATACAAGAAATATAGATAGATTAGTACTGCCAAAACCTAACCTTGCAATATACAAAAAAAGTCAATACTAAAGATTTATAATAATTTACAACAAAATTCCAAACACAATAAAAGAACACACAAAAGATGTAATTTTCATAAATCAATGGAAGAAATTCTTACTAAATAAATGTTATTATACAGTTAACGAGTTTCTAACAGATGATCTAAACTAAAGTAAAACTTATTTAACGAATATTAAAACGAATATAAATATACTTTTCTTTTTCTCATGTATTTCAAAATCCAACGATGTTTTAATTATATAATTATTATAGTTTTATCCATCCACTTATGAAATGATAAAATGTACTTATACCCCATATTATCTATTTTTACTGGTTATAATTAATAATTAACAAATCTAGCATAAGTAATTTATTTTCACACAATTTAATTTCAATACAATGTTATTTAATTTTGTTAAATTTGTATTTGGTGATCTATCATTAAGTGTGTTAATGCACGTAATCCTAGTTTAAGTCTAATTTTTAAGATATTGCTATGCCCTAACAGGGCCCATTTAAAGGACTCAAACAAGTGTAACATCTTTGTAAACAACCATGGTGCAATGAATAAATGAAATGAAGTAAATTAGCGCACGTTTTAGTGAATGTGTGAAGTGGATTGTGACTGAGACAAAAATAAAATGATTCTTAGTTATTTTTTTAAGGAGCTTTTGATTGTGTCATGTCCACGATTTACAGAGATAATCAACAAATTTTGCGAATATAGACATTCAAACCAAAAATACGCTAGTATTAAAAAAAAATATTGTGCGTGGAGGCCCTTCGCGCGGAAGAAGTGAAACTTCGTAACGTGGAAATGAAAATAGGTAGGGGTAGAAATTGTAATTTCAAAAGAGAAAACCTAACAAGCGATTGATATTCACAAGAGACGTACCTTGATATAAAACCTTAAATCCGTCGCATTGTCCGTGGGATTGTTGCGTTGAAAGTTTAACGCAACAGTGCTTTCCTATCCTCTCCACGGTAGCGTTAAACGTTTAACGCAACCTTGTTGGAAGTCGCATTAGAAGTTTCACTTCAAAAATATATACAGTCCGTGATCACTGAGAATGAGATTCGGGTTTTATTTTACTTATTTATTTTAAGGATTACCAACCGATCATACATCGCACTGAAACATTTATTTATTTATAACAAACATGCTTATAAAAGAACTTAAATTTCACTATTTACATAAATTCAAAAAATACTGGTCCAGACAAGCGTTTAACGACATAGTGTGCGGTAACAGCCCAAAAAGACCGTGGTCTGAGCTAGGGCTAGTTACGTATCTCGTGACACAATTCTGAGAGAGCGGTTCGGATATATGAAGAATTTGTGTATGGCCAACCAATAAGAAGCTAAGTAACATGGGATCATCAAAAAGTAAATGCGATGAGAGCTGCGTAAGAACTTGTTATAACTTATAAATCTTATAATTAAATGATTAAAGAAAGTAATATGAATAAATAATATTTGGTATTTATAACTGTAAATAATTATATATATTTAGGTATATACGTATAAATGAATAAATATTCTATTTATATTTATATTGTGGGGGTGTGAATGGGGAGGCAAGTTAAGTACTTAGGGAAATATTTTCTTATAAAAATTATTAAAAGTACACATAGGATGTTTACCCAATTATAGGTAAACGCTGCTTACAAAGTTTAGTCTTTACTCCATGTAACCACGTTGCTTATGTGATGGTATTTTTTGTAAATGATTGCGGAGTGTGTAATTCCATATTGATAATAATATAAATAATTCATTTCATAATGAGCAAGATTGTGTAAATGTGTTGCTACTGTTTGTCAGGAGTATCGAGCGGCGGCGTCCGCGTCCGATGCGAGCTGCGCGGGCCGGAGGCAGCGGTTCGAGTGCGACAGCTGCGCGTCTTAAGCGTTCCTGCGCCCGCCCCCGCGCCGCCCGCCTCGCCTGCCGCCGTGCTGCACGCGCTCGCCGAGGCCGACACGCTGCGTGTGTTCCGGCTGCTCACCTCGCAGGTGCGCACATACACACAGAACACTCCTACTTCCTGGTGACCAGGCACCAGTTGCTCCACACACGATCACGCTCATTACTGCTGAGATTAAGAGTTAAGCTACGTCTCTTGTGTGTTGTAATTTATCGAATAGACGGCCCGCCATGCCTTATCTTATCTCGATAATATAATATATAAATAAATAATAAATTAATATCAGACAACCTCACACAAATCAATCTAGTCCCACAGTAAGCTCTAGTAGGCTTGTGTTATGGACCCTAGACGATGATAAACATACTTATATAGATAAATACATACTTAAATATTTGCCGTTGCCGAGATTCGACCCAGGACCGTCGGCTCAGTAGGCAGCTGCTGAACCACTGCGCCAACCGCGTCGTCAAAATTGATACAACGCGTCAAGACAAGACAATTCAAGTGGATTCGCCAGAAGTAGGTTGATAATGTGCATCTTACCTCATCATCATCATCATCCAATCCTAGCCGATTTCGGCCACGGCGACTGGACATATTAGCTAGTCAGAGCGTCGTTCGTGTGCTCTCAGGTGACTGACATAGCCAATTTTTGCTGCAAATGTACAGCCACAAATGCTGCAAGTCAGCACCCCTCCGACGAAATTATAATTGATGACCACAGGTGGTCGGGTCTTCAACTCGTCGTGCTTAACGTCGAGTTCTTTTCGCCTTTTTCCTTCGAAGGCTTGCACTTTTACCTGCACTGTATGCCTCCAGTTAGGTCGATCTTGGGCCAAAATCTCCCAGCGCGAAGGTTCGATGTCACATCTTCGCAACTTCAGCACATCTTTGGACCGCAGGAGTTGGCCGCCTTGTTTCCGCTTGCCTTCCTGCAACTCTGAGTAAAAGATGCACTTAGCCACTCTTTCTTCTGACATTCGGGAGACATGGCCAAACCATCGCAGCTGCCGCCTCATTAAATAAGCTTCAATTCCGTTGACATTAGCACGTCGTAGAACTTCCGTGTTCCGAACACGGTCCGACCAGGAGATGTTCATAATGTCACGGAGGCATTTAAGATGAAACCTATCCAATGTGCGAATATGTATTATGATTTCTCATGTTATATTTTTCTTGTTGGTGTGCAATAAAGAATTGTTGTATTGTATTGTATTGAATATGTCTGCGATAGAGGCACCATGTTTCCGAGGCATACAGGAGATTGGGCAGAACGATTGCCATGTATACAGAGACCTTAGTCGGGAGCTTTATGTCATGTGAGCGGAACACCTTGACGCTAAGTTTCCCGAAGGCAGCAGCAGCCGCTCCGATCCTGCTTCAAGGTGGCACTTAGCAGTTACAGTGCTCCCCAGATATCTGAACCTGTCTACCTGCTTAAGCGAGTCACCATCAAGCCGTATGTCATCTTACCTATTTGACATGTGAAGACTGTGGTGACTTTTAGAAATTCCGCGTTAGTGATTTATACTGTGACTGCAGGTGTTTGGCAAACTGCTGGAGTGGGAGCAGAGCAACAGCGAGGCGGGCGGCGAGGTGCCGGCGGCCGAGGAAGCGCTCGCTGACGACAGTGACCTCCGCGAGCATGTTGTCGGCATTTTGTTCGCCGGGCACAAGCTTACATCACTGCAGCGACAGGTAACACATACTTAACAGGCTATATACGTACTATTACGTGGCTATATACGTACTCACACTGATACACATAGGTATATTATGTAGATCACAGATATAACTATGCTTTATGTCGCGACTCCTTAATTACGACATAAAATCAAAAGGCCATTAGTATATTTCCTTAATGTTATCCTTTCTTCTTCGTTCTGTCGTATTAATAGAACATGTGTGTACGCAGGTGATGTCGCATATCGTGTGCGCGATCGGGTGCGAAGCAGCGCGGGCGCGCGACGACTGGGAGACGGCTCTGCTGTGCGCGGAGGCGGACGCAGCGCCCGCGGCTCGCGCAGGGGACGGCCCCGCGCTGCACCACCAGGACAACTACTGCTTCGAGATGCTCTCATTGGTACGTCCACAACATGCAGGGATTACTGTCTAAATACCACTAAATGATCCGCTCCTACTACGAACTGAATCTTGGCTTTTGAGACTAAAGACTTTGAGCAAATTTTAATTAAACAGAGCTATAAATTGGCAGTTTGACAGTCTTGTTGCAAATTTCGTGACTACAAATTACATGTTAACAGATCGTTTTGACCGTTTTTGCTGCAGGTGATAACATCAGTAACTATTGTGTAATTAGAGGCAACTCTAGGCCCTTTATTAGCCATCCCCTTAGGTAATTATTAGCGAATCTTTAATCAAACGACGATTATTTTTTACTTGCTTGTAGCTCCTGGCCCTGAGTGGAAGTGCGGTTGGGCGAGCTCACCTCGCGCAGCGCACGGAATTGCTCTCGGACTTGTTGTCGCTTCTACATACTGGCAGCGAGCGTGTTCAGAGACAAGTAAGTAGTTTTTATCAATAACTACGGTCTGTTTTACGCTATACACATTCTGTATTTCATATATGACAATTATCTTTTCAGGTAATATCTTTAATGCGGAGGATTATTATAGAAATTCCGCCACAGAAAATGTTGGCGGCTGTAAACTACGGCAATGATTTAACAAGGTAGCTTATTTGCAAGATTCTATTTATTTACATCTCACATGACTCAACTCAATGTTTCTGTTTAGCCCTATGGTTGAATGGTAGAGAATGCCTTGTGGCATTAAGTCCGCCATTTGTAGCTTGATCTGTGCAATAAAGTTTAAATAAATAAATAAATGACGTTTAGGCAATCAACTTTTGGTTCAAATAACGTGTAATTAATTATCCGTCATTTGTATATGAAAAATTTCTAATTCAAGACCAAAAAACTACCACAATAAAATATTAGTCAAATCCTTATTAATTTTTAGACACTAAGATAATTTATTTATTGATCTTTAACTCTATGTCTTAACAAAATAATTAGATATATTTATTATTACATAAATACGAGAGGAGATAATAAAAACTTAAACATCGGAGATTTTTAGTAAAAAATCTGGGTATTGTACCTACTTGTAACACTTGAGGTATTCAAAACATTTGGTGCAATAATTTACAAGCTCAGATGTCATTTAAGTTTTGACAACTTTGACAGTGACGTATCTGTCGTAGTTTTTTTGGTCTTGAATTAGAAAACCGAGTTTAGAAGAAAGATCATATCTCAATTTAGATTCAGTACCGAAATAATAGTAAGTAATTTTCAAGAATAGTAACGAATTTGAAGTGAGTTCATCCCCTAATTAGACTGTATAATATTTCCAGGGTAACTTTGTTGGATCACCTGGTGTGCTACCTAGGCAAGGCGATCACGCTGCAGGTGAAAGTAAAGGGCGCGGCCGGCGCGGCGGGCGCGGCGGCGCTCGGGTCCAGTGTGGCGCCCGCGCCAGATGTCCCATGGTTTATGCGCGGCGATACACCCAAGAAGCACGCACATCTGGTCGCCAAGCTGGTCACCGATATGGCAGAGGTCACTACTCAACATTTTTACCAGCGCTAACGTCCGTAAAACCCGACTCCTGCCTTTTTAATGCAGATAAAGGTGAAAGGCGCGGTGGGTGCAGCGGAAATTCGTCTCTTCTCGCGATGCCGGTGGAAATGCAGCATGAGACTTATCTAAGGCCTTACATTCAAGAGGCGGAGTTTTGGATACGAGCGACAATAATTTCTCGCAGAAAATAGTCGCTCAAAAATGTTATCGGCGGTGAGCGGTATTTTTGAGCGTCGGCCATAAGTGGAACAATCATATGATAAAAGCGAGCAGTCGCTTCCACCTATGTCCCTCGTTCGCCGCGGCCGGTGATTTGGCCGGGCGGTAAGAAAGTGTAAGTTCACTGTTCACCATATTGTCTTCAACAGGACAAGCTATCGATGGCGTGGGGCACGGAGACGCGGGCGGCTCTAGCAGCACACGCCGGCGCGATTGCGCAGGTGCCGGAGGCGGAGCGACGGCCGGCGCGCTGCGTGCTCGCTCCCACGCTGTGGATGGCGCTCGCCGCGCTCTGCGTCTGCGACCAGTCGCATCTCGACGTGTATGCGCCTTTTGTTACATTTTGAACACTAATATACATGGATATCTCCTGACCTTAAGCATCTTATAGAGAAGTATAAAACTACTATTACGTTTTCACTTCAATGAATAAGATTTGAACTTCTTTATGTTTAGTAGCGAAGGTCGCGAGTCCCGGGGACGAGACGCAGCGGCGGAGACGCGGCCGTACTGCGCGAACCACGACGACGGCACCACTATTGCTGTGATCGAGTGCCGTGTCTGCGGCCCGCTTTGTGCTGAGTGCGACCGCTTCCTACATCTCAACCGCGCCGCGCGAACCCACCACCGTCAGGTACGCCACGTTTTCAATTGTTTAGAACACGGCACGCTGATTCCAATCATAATTAAATAATAAAAACTTCTTGCTGGATGTCGTCGAAAAAATGGAGGATTCCTGAAACAGAATTTTGTTATCTATTGACCATAGCAGACGTTTTTGTATAATTAAAAATCATCACAACAAATTAGTAATTGAAATATTATTTGTTCCAAAGATATGTAAAGAAGAAGAGAGCGCGATCCGCATTGACATCCACGAGGGTTGCGGGCGCGCAAAGCTATTCTGGCTGCTGCTGCTCGTAGACCGACGCACGCTGAAAGCTCTGGCAGAGTTCCGCGGCATGGAGGGCCCGTGCGAGGGCGCGGCGGAGCCGGCCACCGGCGCGCCCGGCCTGGCCGGCACGTGCCGCTTTTGTGGTGCGCGCGGCAATTCCGGCCTGCTCGCTATCGGGAATGTGTGCGCCGACCACCAGTGCCAGGTAAAAATAGTTAAAAATACAATGGTCACGCGCTTAATATGTCTACTTGCCAAAGAAGAAGTGATCGTTCCTACTCGTTGTCCGTCACACTCCGAAGGTCGATTTAAATTGCTCAATCTTACTCCAAAATGTAAGGAAACTTAGTACTCGCGTCTACATCAGGGTTTACAGACAAAATGTTTGCACGGTGTATTTGTTACAGGAGCACGGGCGTGAGGCGTGCAGCCGCGTATTATGTTGCGGGCACGCGTGCGGCGGCGTGCGCGGCGAGCGGACTTGTCTGCCCTGCCTGTTCGGGTGTGGAGCCGCCGCCGGGCAGGCCGCGCCGCTGCGCCAGGACGCCGACGACATGTGCATGATCTGCTTCACCGATCCGCTACAGGCCGCGCCCGCTATACAGGTCAGACACCTGTCTATTACGTGAACGGGGCGAAGCTTACAAGGGTTTTCAGGGACAACGGGACCGCCTCGCGCCGGCGTCTTGCCGCGTGCTCCCCTCTACCACGCCTCTATTGACAGGTGTACTGCTGAATCTGTTAATACTACATATTGGAAATGACTTGGGGTCTCCCTCGGATAAAAAATGCTTAGTATTATATATACTTATCTTTAATAAGTAGTATTAATAATGTATGTTTTTGTTATTTCCAGTTAAAATGTGGTCACGTGTTCCACCTACATTGCTGCAAGAAAGTCTTGGCTAATAAATGGATCGGGCCCAGAATCACATTCTCATTCTCCATGTGCCCCATATGTAAAGTAAGTCGATTCAATAAGTATCCGTTTGTTTAACTAACAGCATATTTAGATTTGTATAATACATATTACTTACGTTGAAGGGATATACCTGGGGTGGATAACGTACCTACACTAAGCTTGTTGGTGGCTTTAAAATGTAACTTCAAATGGTAAAACAATACTAATAGTATATAATTTTCTAGGAGGACATGTGCCACTGGACACTGGAGGAGCTACTGGCTCCTATCAGGAGGCTACGGGAGGAGGTGCGTCGCAAGGCGCTGATGCGGCTGGAGTACGAGGGGCTGGCGACGCCGGGCGCGGGCGGCGCCGCGGGCAAGGCGCGTGCGCCCCCGGACCCCGCGGCCTACGCCATGGAGCGATACGCCTACTACGTCTGCCACAAGTGTGGCAAGGTAAGTGAAACTTTAATAGTACATTACTGCACACGCCGGGAAATAAAGGCTTGCCGGCTGAGTAGGTATAGACCGGATAGTGATACGAAGCCGGCAAGCCCATTTCACGGCTAAGGCATGTATAGTGCTTTTCTCAAACATACAATGAAATAAAAAAATATACTTCATAGAACAACATTTTATTAATTGACAAATAGGACATTTTAGTCTAACAACCAACCTTTAAAAACAAAACCTGCTTTTTGTCAAACCAGCCAGCTGTGTGAATGACCTTGTTGTTGAAACCAAGAAAAAGTTACTTTGCAGGCCTAGGCCTGAAAAGCAGTATGAAATCCCTTTACAGTCCTCTCGAGTTGTTGCGCCCAAAAAGCGATACTTCCGAGCCTATTATAAGGAACGTAAAGACAATATTTCATTGCATGTTTGAGAAATAGTACATTACTGCAGACGCCAGGAAATAAAGGCTTGCCGGCTGAGTAGGTATAGACGGCCGACCGTAAGGGAGGCCGGATATTGATACGAAGCCGGCAAGCCCATTTCACGGCTAAGGTATGTATAGTGCTTTTCTCGAACATATGCAATGAAATAAAAAAATACACCACTCAAAAAAACATAATTCAGCTGTTCAGTCAGTTCATGACCACAGACGCCATGTTTAAAAAATAGTATTTTTAATTTTCCTTCCAATCCCTCTATATTTTTTTACTTGCGGAAGTCGTCCACGTGTGTAGTGCTCGAATATTAGGGCCATTATACACAACCTGATAATAAGAATCTTTATTTCTGTAATAAATAAAATAAAGGCAGATGAATTTTAATATTGTCTATGGTGCCTTACATATAGACAATATTTTAAATTTAGCCACATTGAATCATACAGATTTGTATTCTTAATATCAGTTCGTGCGTAATAGGCCTTAACACGAATATTGTTGGTCGGATACCCATTCAGCCACTAGAAGAAAAATTAAAAATATATTTCAGCTGTTTAGCCTGTTCATGAACACGACGCCATGTTTACCTTCATCCTCCTAGCCTTTGTCCCATTTTTTGAGAATGAATTCTCAATTGGGGTCGGCTACCTGAAATCCCAAGATGTGACGTAGGCACTAGTTTTTACGCAAGCGACTGCCATCTGACCTTCCAACCCAGAGGGGAAACTAGGCCTTATTTGGGCTTAGGTGGTTTCCTCACGATGTTTTCCTTCACCGAAAAGCGAGTGGTAAATATCAAATGACATTCCGTACATAAGTTCCGAAAAACTCATTGGTACGGGCCGGGTTCGAACCCGCGACCTCCGGATTGAAAGTCGCATGCCCTAACCACTAGGCTACCACCGCTCTTGACGCCATGTTTACATTAAAATTAAAAAAAAAAAAAAATACTTCCCGGCCTAGGCCTTCAATTTTGTATGAAATTCCTTTACAGTTCTCTCGAATTGTTCCGCCCGAAACTTGACACTTCGAAGCCTGTTTTGACGCACGTTATGACGATATTTCATAGCATGTTTGAAAAAAGATTATTACTTGTTTTACACACGGCGATGCTTCCGTCTTTTTAAATTACAAGAATTAATTATTTCCCCATGTTAACATTAAAATATGGTATATGTTAAACATATGTACTTTTTAATGTAGTTAAATGCAGCGGTTATCGGACTGTTATCGTTTCCCCGCTGGTACCCGCATATAATTTTGTATTTGATAACGTAACAAAGTACAGACAAGTCGCGAAGGCCGTTTCAGTTAATTTTAGGTTTGCGTTTGGCTGTCGCGACCGATCATGATTACTAATCCCGAATCGATTCAAAACATGTCGAATAGGGGATCCAAAACCGGATTTTTTACCGTAGTGAAAGTGACTTATAACCGGTTTTTATTATAAAAAAAAAATCAGTTTTGGATCTCCTAATGTCAAACGATATTCAACTTAAACGACGTGAGTACCGTTTCACATGTATTTTATAATGTCTGAGACTCATGGGAGTTTTCTATGTAACAAACGAATGTGATTATAGGCGTACTTCGGGGGCCTGGCGCGGTGCGAGGCGGAGACGAGTGGCTGGTGGGAGCCTGCGGAGCTGGTGTGCGGCGCGTGCAGCGACGTGGCCGGCGCGCGCACCTGCCCCAAGCACGGCGCAGACTTTCTCGAGTACAAGTGCCGCTACTGTTGCTCGGTAAATGGCATTCTCTATCTCTACAGATATCTGAAATTCCGCACGCTTTTTACCTCTCCAGACATCTATGATGGATTAGCAACGTGGTCTATATATTTGCAAGCATAACATTGTAAATAGTAGCTTGCTATTACCTAATGTTACTTTCTTAATGGCAGATATTAAGAACGTTACTTCCTTCTAATGGTATATGACAATGTGAGTTAAATTTACCTGCATAATTTATTTTCATACAGGTGGCTGTATTCTTCTGTTTCGGCACCTCGCACTTCTGCAACGCGTGTCACGACGACTTCCAAAGAGTCACCAACATTCCGAAGCATCAGTTACCCCAGTGCCCGGCAGGTAAGTTTAGTTTTACTTGTGTGGCTTTAAAGATCATCAATTTGTTCTTAAATGTAGTTTAAACTAATATTAGTAGCTAATTGTATCCAGATTTTGAACGAAATATAATTATAACAAAATCTACGTAGAGTTTTTATACCTGGACTACCTTTACTTAGGTCCGAAAGGCGAGCAGCTGCCAGGGTCGGCGGAGGAGTGTCCGCTGCACGTGCAGCATCCGCCTACCGGTGAGGAGTTCGCGCTGGGCTGTGGGGTCTGCCGCCACGCTCACGCCTTCTAGTATTGCTCTTATTCCTCCCTACAAAGGAGGTAGTCTTTGTAGGCAACGTGATACTGTGGTATACCGGTTACCATATGTTACAGCTAATACGAGCATCATCTATGGACTAAATAATAAGCCCTATGAACCGGTATTTTGTTGTAAAATACCGGCGCACCTTGACTCACCAGCGATGTTTTAATTAGCCTTGGAATTGAATATTCAAGTGATTTAATCTATGTTCTCAGCGCCTTCAGCAAGTTAATTCTGCCTATTTTACTGACGAGTGACTATAATATTGATACAAGTTAATATGATTCCTAAAACCTGGAACGGTAATAAAAAAAGAATTATTTAGCGTCTTCTATGCTATTGCATCGTCACCAGTGAGATTATTCATCTCTCACCAGTGGCATAGAGTAATCCATAATTTTGTACATTTCGTTTAAATACCCTTTATGTTAATACCCTAAATAACCATAACCGGGTATTTATAAAAATACGTTATGGCGTAGGCCTAGAAAATATATTTTAAATGAGTATATTATTGGAAGTCTTTAAGTAAATTCAAATTCTCAAATTTTCGTTTTCGTGGATTCCATACACCAAAGACCTGCCTGTTTTTGTATAATTCTTTACTACACTATACTTTACTATACTATAGCCTGTTTTTATATAATTCTTTAACATACAGAGAAGTTTAATTAAAACCCCGAAATATGCTTTAGTTTGATTTGTATATTATTAGTTTTCATTCAGTATGATAGTTTGTTTAACTAGAATTTTATTTTTGTTGCAAATTGCAACTATTAAGAAATACAACCTGTACGTTTGTATTTCTTAATAGATGAGTAAACTAAACGTCTTTTACCAATATCAGTACTTTCAAGGTAGTACATTTGAGTACTGACACAGCGATCATCGTTTTAAATATATGTATGTGTATAAATCATTAGGTAGTATTGGATATTGGAGTTGTAAAATACGAGCATAATTCTATTGAATGTTAATTTTATCATATAAAATAATGTTGTTTATTCTCATAATATAACCAGAGTAGGCAAGTCTGTTAAGAGGTAATATAAAAATATAAAACAATAACATGTATGAAACTATTAAAGCCGTCGTACACTTACATGATTTGTATATATTTTGTATGAGCCTAAGTTCACCCTCTTCTAGTAGTTGAAACGATTGAAACTTGTTATGTATATGTAGTTACGATGACAATGTATATTCATTAAGAACTGTCTGCAAATGAGGGGGATTTAGCACGAATCGTCTAAGTGCACAAGAGCTGTCAGGCCGACTCGACGGGTGTGTTGTTCAGGAGAGGATCCAAATGTGCATAGAAATGTTTTAAAATGAAGAGTCTTTGACTGAATTAACGCGGTAGCTATAACTAGTTCAATTATACTATAACAGTTTTATTGTTTTTTGTTCATGGTAATCGCCTTATTGTAGTGTTAGTGTAGTAAATAATCTAATTCTGTAAAGGGAATTTGCAAGACTTTAATGGAATTTCTTCTAGTTTTACTCATTGCACTATTTACCTACGAAATACACATGTGACGTATTTTTGTCTAAACTGTCGTGTTTAAGCTTTTTACACTGAATAAACTATTACAAATGTTGTAAGAGTATATATACCATAAAACAAAATAACACTGTACTTATTATTTATTATACTCAGTGCACCTTAGATTCTTAACTTGTAATAAAATAAAATTGTGGAATGTAAAGTAGCTGTAAAGATATTTTATCTACAATAAATTAAAGCTTACGATGAAAATCAATCTTGGTCTTTTATTTTCATTTGATACCATATTATTTACTACCAAGACGAAATTGAAGTCAATGAAGGTAATCAAATCTAGAATAAATACGAATTTCCATTTTAAGGTTCCTATGCTACATGATAAAGTAGGTACCTACACCACGTAAATAATGGAATTAGAATTAAATGTTTACAAATGAAGCGAAAATTGAAAAATTTAATGATTCGGACAGGATTCGAACCTGCGTTTCCAACGGCTTTCCGGGCCAACACGGGCGTCCTCCCAATTGGACCACCGAATCAGATGTCAGAGCCATTGAATTTTTCATCCAGTTGCTATGAAGCCGTTGGAAACGCAGGTTCGAATCCTGTCCGAATCATTAAATTTTTCAATTTTCGCTTCATATGTAAACATTTAGTTTACGTTAGCAGACGTTACTGCTTTAATAAAAATAAGTAATTCGGGTGTAGCACATCGTTACTATCGATTCTCAACAAATTTGAGACGATGGTGCCGACGATAAAGTCTAAATCTTTACGGTAGATGGCGCTACGATGCCACCCTAAGGCATGTCGAAGCAACTGGTTGAAAAATTCAATGGCTCTGACATCTGATTCGGTGGTCCAATTGGGAGGACGCCCGTGTTGGCCCGGAAAGCCGTTGGAAACGCAGGTTCGAATCCTGTCCGAATCATTAAATTTTTCAATTTTCGCTTCATTTGTAAACATTTAGTTTACGTTAGCAGACGTTACTGCTTTAATAAAAATAAAGAATTAGAATTGGTTTTATTTGCACTATCCTAATGTAAGTATTCCTGTAGCAATGGGTGTCATACTACGCACGCAATAAATTGCGGAGAAGACTGGAGGAATCGGCTGGGCATATATCGGAATAAATAAAAGCATCCGAGCGTGTCAACCAACGTGCACAAAGTAAATGTAGATTGTAGTATCAGACTCGCCGTCAGCGCCCATATCTCGTGAGCCAATATCGAGCGGTACTTGAACGCCCCTGTGTCATTTCAATGATCGATACTATTTAGAAACGTAACTCATGTTATCTGTTTATCTCGAGTTTATCTGCAGAATGTAGCCCAATCCTTTCCCACACAAACAGCTTGATGGTGCACATTATATTGCATCTGCTACCCAAGATGTGAGCATTAGATTAACTTGTGTATTTTAGGACGTGGAAAGCAAATATCTGGTTAAAAAGATGGAATCTTGCAATTTAAAGGTATTGTCAGTGTTTTAATATTTTCTTACTCTGTCCTATATTTAGGCGAACAGCTTGCCCACAGTGTAGTGTTGCTATCCTTATCTCGTGCGCATACGTCAGAACCAACGGAGTGGGGTTAGTTACTCTCTGACCCTTGCCGAGACTGGTGGTGTGTTGTCGAGCTAAGTTCTTGCATAGTGACCTATATAAACAGCTGTACTGTGCTTGGCATAGGGTTAGGTATACTACAAGTGGCGACGAGGACAAAAGTGAGTAGAAATCTAATTACGCCTTCAAAAAAAAAAAGAATAGGCGGGAACATGACAAAAAGCAGTCTAACGTGTACTTGTACAGTAAATGTATAATAAATACAGGGCAAGCTCGATAGTGATATGATACATTGTCATTGAAGTTAATTTATACAAGTTATAGTTTCACTAATAACTGTGGAACAAAAGACATCTACCTAGTGGGTAGCGGTGCACTGCTCAACTATCCCAGTACAGGGATCGACTCGTAAACAAGTTTTAGTTTGTAATGGGTCATTCGTTTAAAAAATAACGGTTATTGCACATTTGCAAATAACTCCTGGCGAATCATGCAGTTTTACTTACTTATAGATATTATTTTTGTCCGATATTTACTAACGGTATTAATGTCTAATATTTTTACCGGAAATGCGTCGATACCGCGACTCGTATATAATGAAAGATTTGTAAACCATAAAAATTATCTACCTACCTAGGCACAATAAGGAGGTATTGTTTAATAAGCGCAACGTATCTAAGTACCTATCTACTCGCGCCTACAACGTAAAATTAATGCAATTGTACAGTTTAAAACCATTGGAAAATAAATAATAATAATAAAGTGTGATAAAATGTTATATTAGTTATGAAATAACGATCTGACTTAGAAGCGCAACTTTACCTATAGTCATTTATTATAACGGCTTGTAGGTAGATATATTTGAAAGTTTGCGATAGAAAAAATACTCAAGTAAACTAGCTTTAGTAAACAGTTCAGTTGTCAGAAATATTATGATTAATTATAAATAGACTTCGGTTGCTTCTAACGGCATTTGAGGCAGATTAGATCGGGTGCAGTATAAATTGTTTACGGGGTTGATAAATAGGTAACTAAGTAACTACATTGTAATAATACCTTCCGCTGCGGGGTCAATATGTATGAAAGTAAACATTGAAGTGTTTAATGTTTATTTCACTTAGTTATTTACGGGAACGTAATATGTATGATGAAATATCCGTGTAGGTATATGTGTTTATGAGTGGTTAAACTGTATGATTGGTGTTGTAAATAAACTTGTAAGCAGAGTATATTGTACCTGGTCATTTAATTGGGTCATTGTCAAGCCTAGGGTTTTTTTTCGCAAAAAAATGAATCACGTGATTTATAAAATTCAAACGTATATTATGACTCTTACTTTACTTTACAACTAAAATGAGTATCAGACCGAGATCAATAATTCGAAAAAGGCGATTTATAAAGAAATAATGAAATTTCGGTTCCACCAAAAAGATCAACATGTCCACCGAGTGGATTAAAAAGTAAATTAATTAGATAAAAACAAAACAAAAAGTGGTTAACATCTTGTACAAAAATAATTTTGATGCTATCTTCACATAATCACAAAGAATCAGCTACTTAAAAGCATTCAAAAAGTAAATAAAAAATGTTTTCTGTCTGTCTACCGAAAAGACAATTCATTTCGGTGGGTAAAATATGCCTTCGTCGTCAGAAGATCAGAAGTGTTGAACGCTTTCACTCATGGATGTGGGGTTGAGTGGCTCCTCTGGTTTTGACGTTGACGTGTCTGAGCTGCTAGAATATACGTCCGAAAATTTGATTCGTTTATGGAAATTACCTCCAATCTGCAGTGATGGGCTGCACTCGTCAACTTGCAATGGTTGCTGCATCGAACCACTCGCAATTGCACTGGAGCCACCCGCAATTGGACTAGACCATCGGCTTGCAACTGGACTGTGCATAGGAGTCATGATTGGAGGTGGTGTGTCATTCCGGGTAGGACTTGCAGTGGAGTAGTCAGGGCTGGAGTTGATATAGTTGGGACATTATTTTGGAGTAGTTTGGGACATGGTGTTATGTCCAGTTGTTTGCATCCTAGTAAATATTGCTGTATATTCTCTTTTAATTCCTTGTCTTCCTTAGAACCTTCATTCTTTTTCTTTTTTCGTGCTTCCTGTGCATCCTTGGCTTTTTTATTCTGTAATCTGTGTAATCGCATTCGGTACTTAGTAAGTTTGCGTTCTAAGCTCATCAACTTCCTTTTTAGTAAATTGTTCTCCACTTACAATTTTCTTCTGTTTTTCACTGCAATACGTGCACCCATTTCAGCTCTTGATGGTACTGAAGTTACTGGACTCGAGGGCGGTGTTTCGCGTGCAATGTACTTTTCAGCTTCTTTTTGTATCTTGACTTTTTCTCGGCGTCTTCTTACATCCTCTCTCCATTTCCTCCTCAAAATCTTTTTTTGCACATCAGGTAAATCTTCTACAGATTTTATTTTCCCTTCGGCTTTCTTCCTATACTAATATTCTCTGTCTTTTCTTCGCTTTTCTTCCAAGGCTTCTGGATCCTGTTTAAGTTTCTCCCGCGCCTTCCTCATACTTATTTTCTTTTGCTCACGGCGTCGTTTTTTTTCTGGTTATCGGTTAGTTTATTTCGTGTCCTTGCCATCGCCTGAAAATCCACAACAAGCAATGCATACAAACAAAAAGTGAAAAAAGCTGTGCAAAGAAAGAGCAGGCGATTTTGTCAATGAAACGTTTTGCATAAGGGAAGCATCCGTGCTTATCATAAGCAGCTTATGAAATATCTCCCATGCCGTATGAAATGCATTACAGGTACCAACCATTGTCGACTTAGGAGTATGTAGTTATGGATAACTACATTAAGTACAAGTCGAAATGGTTTAGAAAGGTGTAAGAGAAGTATAGGTTTAAATCATTTAAAAAAAGCATACAAGCGAAAATACAACAAAAATAGGCATTTGTTCTTTACTGATAAAAACACTAGTAATCAGAAGTTAGTTAGTTTACAAGGAATAGTTTAACAAAATAACCCACATTCAAGAAAAAAATCCACTCGGTGGACATATGTCATCTCGGTGGACAAAAGTTCCACCGAAAAGATGTCCACCGAATAGACTTTTTTTCCAAAATCACTCACACCACCTGCCGTTTATAGGTTATGTCAAAAATCAAGGTATAATTATAAAGTTTAATTGTTGAACTAGTTAATAAGAAGGATTGGTGAATTTATAGTGATTTACTTAACAAAATACAGCAGTAACCGAAAAGACTACTCAACTTTGACACCACTAAATATTTTTCTTAACACAACAACAACGTCTTCTGCGCACGAGTCACGGCAAAATGGCCGCTGACAATGATGGTGC
Source organism: Apotomis capreana (assembly GCA_947623375.1). NCBI lineage: Eukaryota > Metazoa > Arthropoda > Insecta > Lepidoptera > Tortricidae > Apotomis > Apotomis capreana. The sequence continues at coordinate 36,505,937 of OX392498.1, read as the reverse complement.
GATATTGGATGCGTTCAGTTTTACGTTCCATTCCACTCATTTGATATTTCTTTCATTTTAGTCAGAATCGAAAGTAATGTCCACCGGATAGACAAAAAATGTTGTGACAAGTTTCAATGATGCATAAAGTGTGTTTAATTTCTATCTATTTTTTTAATACTTTTAATGTTGAATGAAAAATATACGTAGATTAAGAAAATACATCATTTTTGTACGATAATAAAGGGCATATATTTTTTAAAGCTACATTCTGTTAAAAAGGTAGAATCCGAACAGTCCACCGAAGTGGACTTTCGGTTACATTCTGGTGATAAAAAGTAACAAATAAATAAATTTATAGATAATCTGTTACAGTATGGTCTAGTACGTTTCGTATACTTTATTTTTATGATGTATTATTAAAACGCTATTATGAAAAAGTGTCGTCGTAATTCGTATGAACAGTTTTTTTTTGGGTTATGACAATGACCCAATTGGCAAGAATATAATGTTTACTAGTCATTATGGTATACTGATCATTCAATTGATGAATAAGACAAATGTCTTGTACACCTAGCAACTGAAATCAAATATGTTGTGTCATTTAATTGACATATTGTTTTAACACTTCTAACATTGACCAAGGTCATGGTATAGCAGTAGTTAAGCGGTCGTCAAAACGACTAATGGCTAAAGGGCCAGTACGAACATTAAATTGTTTAGCAAGTGGTTAGATGAATGCTCCGCTTGAATCATTTGATTGATTGGTTCCGGGACGCCCCAAAAGTACCCATGGCAGCCATAACTTTGGAAAAAATCCATTGCGAAGGCGAGACCTCTTTGATCGGTCTGAGATGGGAGCGTTCGAAACGAGCACTCCATGTATATTTGGAGGTATCACAGATAGCCAAAAGAAGAGAGCAAGCCTCTTGCATTTCGGAGGAATTGAGCGGATGCGGAGCCAGGTGTCGGCATAGAGGTATTTGCGATAGCCTTAGCAAAATTCGATGATTACTTTGCTCCTGCAAACAAAGTACGGTATATGAACGCCACGTATTCCGTTTGATGAAACAGGAACAGGATGAAAAGTTCGAGAAATTCCTTGTACGGCTGCGACAAGCCGATAAATGCAATTATACAGATGAATATGAACACATCATTGATCAGATCACGGAAAAATGCCTAACAATAGTTACGTAAAAATAAACAACTATTAAAACACAAGTTTTCGGTTGCTAAATGTAAGATAATTTTATTTTGTCACGCGGTTCGTGCTGAGGCCTACCCACGACATGAGGCTGAGGCCTACCCACAATGCACCACTGGGTGGAAAGTTGCTTACATAAATAAGAAAACGGGAAAAATGTATTATTTTGAATATTAATTAGTAGTTGTGCACTCGAGGAATATGAATATTTAGCAGTTTAGCGTTATTCTCGAATGGGTCGTGTTACTAATCTTCGACTGCGCAGTGGCGCAGTGGATGACGGATCACAATATAATAATTATGAACAAATGGGAAAACGATTGGACTGCCTAGGCGTCTATTTAATTTACACGAGTGTTCATTTGTGCGTGCGTAATTGAATACGCTACTTAATACTTTCCTATGGAGGGGGATTGATCGTTCTGAATTTCCAAATATATTGACGGGTTAAATATTATAGTGTGATAAGCTTAATTTGTCTTTATGTTGGAAATGTATTTTTTTGGAATAATTATCAAGAGTATCTTGTATAGTTGATAAGCAGTATGAACATCCAGCTTAAGGGTTGTGCATTAATAGGTACATATGACACGTATAGGTGCATATGTCACATGTAGTCAATTGGGTATAACAAAATCAGTAATAATTAAATAACAGCAGATACGTCTTGTATGGTATAGTATAATATAGGTATAGTATTTGATAGGCCAAACGGGTTTAAAAGTGATATGGAAGACTCCTAAGTACAAAGTCATTAGTCAATATGATAAGCTCTGACTGTATTGTTACTGGAAACTAATAGCTTTATGTCAGGGGTCAATTTGATTTATTTATTTATTTCAAATAATTACACAGCTTTACAGTTAGTACTAATGCACTGTGAATTACAAGAATAATTTATCATAACATAACATGCTACATATGAGGTAGATTCAATTACTAAAAAAAATACATCCATCCATCGCCTTACAGTACCTTAAACATTCATGACACACAATTATCCAGCTACTTCCAAAAAACGTCCAAATCCGATGCTGATGCGAGAAGCGCATTAAGTTCTCGTAAGGCTCGAACTAGAGGAGAGTTTTTTCGCGCTATAGTTCGCGCCTCAGAGCAGCCAGCAGTAGCCGGCAGCGTGGACGAAAATTGAACCTCGATTTATAAGGGACGAACAATCGGATAACCTGACTGACCAGCTCTGGACAGTCAGAACATCCTCGCAAGATTTTACAAGCACTAGTCAGCACATAATTTCGTCTAACCTCGAGAGAATAGATTGATAGACCACGCTGAATTGCCAATATGACAGGCTAAGGCGTTATGAGGTCAATTTGATAGACCACGCTGGATTGCCAATATAATAGGCTAAGCGGATTGTTAAAGTAAGCTAAAGGCATTATGAAACGTCTATTTAGTAGACCGCGGGAACCAAACTATTCGTAAGAAAGATAGTAAGGCTTAACGGCTAAGCAAATACAATTGCATGGAAGGTCAATTTGATAGACCATAGATATATTATAAGCGGTATGTAAAGTGCCGCGTTCGTGCTGGAAGGTCAATTTGAAATACCATATGTATTAAACCTTCCTTTATATTAAATAACTCAAAGCGTTCATAAACTGGAGTATTTGCTTTTGAGACTTCCATTAAAACTTGAATAGCGATGGCTTCGACGCGTCGATTAAATTGAAATATACTGTGCTTTAAAGCTTTCATTCAATTGGAAAAGGCTGTTGTTTTAAGACTTCCATTAAATTGGAATATCTGAAGTATCTGAGGGCCGGTAACATGGGAATATGACGTGTTCTTGACTCCCATTCAATTGGGATACTCGAGGTCTCAAATCCTCCAGTGAATTGGAATTGATTGACAACCTTAATTGAATTGACAATAGTTTGGCACTTCAAATGAATGCCTGGATAAAACTGTAATAGTTTGACATCATTTTTAAATTGACAAAAGTGGCATTTAAAATGAATGCCTATATTAGGTGGGATTGTTTAACAACCTCCATTATATTGACAAAAGTTTAGTATTTCGAATAAGAGCTTCCATTGAGTTCGAATCGTTTCAAAACATTAAGTGAATTAACAAGAGTCCGGTATTTCAAACGAATGCCTCCATTAGATAGGAATTGTTTATCAACCTTCAATTGAGAATGGTCTGGTATGACAACTAAATGCCGGAATTAAATTGGAATTGGTATATCACTGTGATTTTAAACCTTGATCCAATTAGAAATGTGGCGGTTTAAAAACCTCAATTCAATTGGATTTGCAATTTAGTTTAGTATTTCAAATAAGTGCCTTCATTAAATAGGAATCGTTACACAACATTAATTAAATTGCCAATGATGGTCCTGTATTTCAAATGAATGGCTCCATTAAACTGGAATTATTTATCAACCGTATATTGAGAATGATCTGGTATTCTAAATTAATGCCGCAATTAAATTGGAATTTGTTTATCTGTGATTTCAAATCTAGATCGAATAGGAAAAGACGCGGTTTCAAAATCTCAATTCAATTGGACTTTGGTTGCAATTTCGGAAATTTATTTGGATTCTCATATTCTTTTGAATAATTCATTTATTTCAGGCATCAAAGGCCCATAGAATGTCTTATTAAACAATCTATATTGGTTTATTACAATGGAAAATAAATTAAAAATATACAAACTAAAACTTAAAATTAAAAAGAATCCCCAAGTACAGAAGCCGTCTGAGGCATCGTCCCCAGCACGCTCGCTCTCTCGTTCTTGTTTCTTTTGAATGGTATATATCGTAATATCAGATGACAAATTATAATGATGACCTTAGTGAGAATATTGAACGAGAGAACATGATGACGTGTAAAGCAAGTTAGCTACTTAGAATGGAATAGAATAGAACAGAATAATTTTTATTTTACCAAAAGAATCATTTCTACATTTAACATAATTTAACAGTCTTCCACAGGCACAGCCTGTATCGTGGAAGTCGTTTCATACACATCAGGTTCGTTAACAATGCGGCTATAGACATGCCTTAAACAAGAAATTAAAACTAACAAATGAACAGTACTACGATAAATACATATATACTATCAGTTTCAGTTTAAAAAAAAAAAAAATTAAGACGGTAAAAGGGGGAAAAGAGCAAGCAATAGTCCTTAAGCGCTGGACAAAGTGGTTGTTGTGAAATAATTATCCAGATAAGGCTACATGTCACAATTCTTAAAAATTCTAGAATGAAGTGTATAACCCTTGTTTTGTATAATTCATTTATTTTTCAAATAAGTTACACAATATTACAGTAATATAATCTACATGCTTTGGAACTACAAAACTACATGCAGACCAAACTTAAAACTAGCTAGATTTAATTCAATAAGCGCCTTAATGGCTTAAGCGACATAATGGCGTGGCTCCTTTGCTTTGTTCGACCTCTGGAATAGCTGTCATGTGCGACTATTTCTCGCGCGAGATATTTGCCTATCTCTTGCAGCTGTGCAGTGGTGTGAGGGAATGACGGCTAGCGCTGTCGCGCGACGGGAACCGCGAGGCGTGGTTATGCTAGACAGGCTGGCGTAGGATTAGGCAGATAGTAGCAGCCTGTAGCGGCTGGGGCACGCGTAGCTCAAACGAGCTGAATTGCACGTAGAGACAGGTCTGAAGTGGTACACCTTCATGTCCTGGTTGGACACGGTGTCGCAATCCCAAGAACTGAATTAACCGGCTCGCCTGTGCCACTTAGTCTTGCGGGGCACCATGCGCGCCTTGCTCTTCCTTTCCACCAGTGTGACTCCCTCCCTATCCACATTGGTGTGGGAGAACTTTTCCTTATCGCGAACCCGTACGGGGCCGGTTAGCTGCGACAGACTAACCGGCGACTACAGCATATTGCACGCTGAAGCGACTTCGAATCGGGTCCTTTGTGTATCCTCGATGTATCCTCTATATTGTCGTGTCAACAAGGTTCGCGGCAAGTTTATATTGCAAAGCTAGTTCTAAATCAAATGAGATCACAAATTAAACTATTAACCGGTCTAGATAACATAAAACAAGACTGATTAAATACTTTATGGGTTTTGAGTGAAACAACCTTTTTATTTAAATATATAAACATTCACATATTATTATTTATACGATCACCAATTAATCTAATTTAATTAAAATAAAAAAGGGATGTAGTGTTGCTATCCTTATCTCGTGCGCATACGTCAGAACCAACGGAGTGGGGTTAGTTACTCTCTGACCCTTGCCGAGACTGGTGGTGTGTTGTCGAGCTAAGTTCTTGCATAGTGACCTATATAAACAGCTGTACTGTGCTTGGCATAGGGTTAGGTATACTACACACAGCACAGCCGCCAAGCGATAAACCATTAAACATATACCTATATTAATACATTTCTATGACAGCACAGTAGTAAAGGACGCTAGGAAGCCCATTGACGTAATTTACCGTCTATGGGTGGGTCTCAAAGGGTTTAACTGTATCTAATAAAAATATTGTATGCTTTTTGTTATTGAGATTGTTTTTTTTCTTGCTTATCAAGCTTACGAAGGTGAAATGATAACGTTTTTTGTTTGAACTTGCGTGTGCGTGCTTTAAAGCAATGTGTATGTTTATTGTAGGTATAGATAGGACATAAATAATTAATATTCGTTGTTTACCTATCTCTATTGCATAGATAACATTTTTTTCATTCTTGTTGACTGTGCCAGGTGGCTTTACTTATTGGGAAGTATTTGTAGCGAAATGTACAACTCTTTAATTTGATTATAAATGTTTTTTCCAGAGCTGGATAAGCTGGCCGGCCGTGCGAGCACACCTGTGCACTTTGGCAGTGGCGTTCAGTTTCAACAGCACTTGGAGAGTCCCTCGGGAAGCATACCGGTATGGTGGAGTAACGTATCTAATAGTGCTGAGCGTTGCCATGGTGACTGTAGCGCTTCCTGCTACATTGCTGCAGTTGGCGATAGCGCAACTTAGCCAACAAGATGCTGTTGGCGTTTGGAGAGCTGTACCTTTCTTTAAAGGTAATGTTTTTATTTAGACAGGCTCTGTACTGCTATATTTATTCTAGATATTTATGAAAACTTTAAATGCAATTATATACCCAAACATTTAATAACAATGTGCGGTGACATTGTTGTTAAATTTTGATTGCTCTTATTAGCTACGAGCTCGTCCTCGTACATTTACAACCGAGAGAGTGGCTACACTAGACTAGTCTAACTATTTGAAAGCAGAGGTCAAAATACTCGTACCTATTTTGAGTCGTTAACTAAATAAGTACGTACAATGAGCTGCAGAAATGCATGGACCATTTATGAATGAATGATTCATAAAAGTTTGGATTTACTCTACCTACCTATGTAGGTGATCATATTAGTGGAGTCTAAAACAATATCCAACGTGAGTTATTTAAGCTCATATCATTTCTTGTTTTAGGGGTTGGCTACTTGAGATTAATCACTTCCTACATAGCAAGTATATACTCTATTGTATATGTTGCTCTGACTGCACTGATCTATCTTCTCTTCATCGTTAATAAATCTATTCCTTTCTGGGAATGCCCGGAGCCTAATGTGACATCGGTAAGTTCAATTATCATATTGCATACATGTAGCAATACTTAGGTACCTACCTGAGATTATGCTAACAAATTCCCTATAAAGATATCAAAGACCGTGTAAAAACCTTTCAAATAAACAATGCAAAGATCGACACACGGAGCATAAGGAAAAATTCGAAAGGTTGGTTGGAGTTCGGGTAGCGAGGTGGTTAACGCACTGGACCGCGTTCCAGAGGTACCGGGTTCGATTCCCGGTCTCGTCCCCCAGGTAACTCATTTCAATTTTTCTTTGAGCTTTGATAACTTTGTATCAATAGCTTAATATAAAAATTGTGGTGTGTGTACATAAAAAAAAATTGACATTACATGTTTCACAAATTTATAAATACCATTAACCCTTTTTCACTACCCTTACAGGAAGAAGGAGACGAATCAATTGAAATTACGAGTACATGCATGAAGTAAGACCGATTGTTACATATTTAAGGCTATTGTTTGATAATTACATAATTATGTATAAATATACTATCTTCTATATATCTTATTTCAGTGCTACTTTCCTGGCGCATATTGGAGATCAGCCTGAATATTACTTAGCCTTATCTATGTTGACAATTGTACTTTGGATAATTTTTCCTTTTATGTAAGTTGCATTACATAATTGCTTTTAACACAAAGTTATTTCCTTGCTGCCTCAAGATTTTTCCTTGCATTAAATAAGGTATTTAATGGTTTTATATTTCAGATTTTACAATCCCGTAAAATTGATGAAACGGATTTTATACGTTTTGGGGCCACTTGTGTGGTTACTTATGATTGTGATCGTTAGTTGTATCGGCAACCAAAATAATATATCGACTCTACACAGTCGACATGACTGGCGCCATTATATGGAATCTAAAATTTGGCACAGTGCGGTGACTCAGGCTCTTTTGTCCTCGCAAATAGCTGGAGGCTTCCTTATATCGTCCGGTGCTTCGGTATATTCAAACACGAATGTACAGCGGTAAGAACATTATTAAAGTATAGGTATTGTCGAGTAACAGTACGAGTACGTATACAGTACGAGTACGTATACAGTACGAGTATGTATAGGACATTTATATAAGTACATATTAAAATTAATTGAATTTCGACAGCTGTTTTTAACACCGGCGAAAAAAGAGCCGTTATAATATAAATCTAACATGTGTATCTGTGTGTCTGTCTGTGGCCTCGTAGCTCCAAACGCGTGAATCGATTACAGGGTTTATTCTTTTTTTATCGAAAGCCTTGTCTGTTTTGATAGTTTTTAGCTATATTCAAATACTTAAACGGGTTTACTCACGTCGTAGAAGTCGAATAACGCTCGACATGTTTCGAATCGATACGCGATTCATCATCAGGAGAGACGATCAGTCGCGACTACGACGAGCGTTATTCGACTTCTACGGCGTGAGTAAACCCGTTTAAGTATTTTAATATGTCTGAGACTCACGATAGTTTTCTATGTAAAATAGTTTTTAGCTATGTTTGGTGGAAATAAAAGTATGTAGTTTCCAAGATAATCAGCTGTAATTGATCACAGCCAATAGGCTGGGTACAATTATTCGAAGACCATTCAATTTATTTATTTTTCGATGTGCTGTAAGTCCTTACAGCAAGATTTTCGAAAAAGAAACAAGCCATGCCTATTTTGAAGTTTAGAATTCCAAACATACTCGTAGTGCTTATGTTAAATTTTAGTGGCATTTCCTGTATCACTAATTTAACAAGGGTCTCATTATGAACAACTACATGTGTCGGAGGTGTTTAAATGTAGCTTATTGTATTATATTGTCAATATTGAGAAACGACACGATTTTCAAATTACGTCTATATGATTAATGTACATTTTCTCAGAACGACGTGGTTGATAATCGGAACAAACGTGGTGTGCTGCTGGTTCGGCGTGGTGTTCTGGTTCAGCGTGGACGGCGGCGCGCCACGCGACACCACTGCCTTAGCTGTTCTGGTGCAAATGTATAGAGCCGCAGATGACCAGAAACTTGACTCTATTTGGCTACTGCTTGTATACGCTATGTTGTTCTTCTCAGGAATCATTTCTATGGTACGTAACACTTTACGCTATACCTACTTTACACGTACCTGCGTTTTTTATTTCTATAGCGAGGGCTGAGCGGTCAAACCCAATAAGTATCGAAAAGTAAGTTTCGAGAAAATTGAAGTTGAAAGTTTAAAGACCCACAGATGCGCTTTCTTAGATTGTCATCATATGGAAGTTTGTTAAACGAATACAATAGTTATCGCACTACAATTTTATTACTAATAAGCATACTTGAATGGTTCTTCTTATGAATTATTTCAGTTTCAATTTCATCCGGGAGAGACTTATGGGGTTTTTCCTCGAAATAATTTTAAACATTAGGGAATTATTTGGTTTTATTAGTAATTATGTTAACATTATGTAACTTAAAAGTAGCATTAAAATTAATCCGAATCGCAACTATCACAATAAGTTGGTTCTACATTGTTAACAGTTTTCAATCCATGAATCCACGGGTGAAATTCTTCGGGTATTATACCTTTTTTGCACATTTTCTCCAAATCTTTTTTCTTAGCAATACTAATCGGCAAAGGGCTGTCGTATAACGATTCTATTTCTGCTGGGTATTCCTTTTGTGCAATAGAAGGTGGATTAGATTGTGAAAGTTTTCGCGTTGTTGGAGTATTGGTTGTCGTGTTCGATGGTGAGAGGTCCATGAATAGGAAATCTTCGGACAAGTCATAATTAAAGAAGATCTTGTACTTTTCACCTTTTACCACCACCACCATATTTGTTCATTGTTATAGTCCTTAATTTTTGACTTCAGCAAAGCATCTGCCAGTTTAGTAAGGTCTTTCATTTAATTGTATTTAAATTCTTTTATTTTGTAGTTCTCTATTGCGTATTTACGTTTTCCTTCTTCTAAATTGACCTGTTTGGTCTGTTACTTCTAGCTTGTTTAAATATATGTCTCTAATCTGATACGCTATTTCACGAAGTGTTTTTAGCCGCATTCTCTATGGCCGCATGCATGGAATCAACTTCCATGTGCGTATGTCCGCTTTCTAAAAACTTTTGCTCAATCGTGTCTAGATGTGCATGATTTTGTACGGTCCATAAAAGAAGAGCTGCAATGTTTCTGTTCCAATTTTGCCCTCCGCAGAAAAAATTGTTAGTTGTGTCATATTAGTGGGAAGACATTCTGATAAGTAGTAATATAAACATGTCCCTATTTCACAGCTTCCTTTTTACCCGTTCATTTCTGACCAGCATAAACAATAAGCTGCATTTGGCAAACCAGCTTCATAAATAGTCAAAATATTCAATACTAGCGTCCTCATGTAATATAAGAGACTCTCACCGGCTTGCTCAACAGCTTGTAAGTCCATACTAATAGATAACATTTTTCCTATTTATGTGATCCTGATATTCGAGTTCTAAAGCAGCTTTTGCGTCACCCTCAGCCTTGTCATATTGTCATATTTACAGCATACGCCACACAAGTCTTTTTTCGGTTTAAAAAAACTCATATTGTATTCTTCGCAAAAAAAACGAGCGGTACTTAAACTCCGATACTAAGGTCCGCTGCAACTCATCGCATTTTTCCATGTATAGTCTGTACATATTAGTAACAGACTTTAAATCAGCAGGTAAATATTTTTTCTTACTATCTTTGCGGCAATAATGTGATTCTATCAACGGGAACGACTCAATGTGTTCCCGAACAAATTGCACATATCATCCTCTTTCGTCTTATTTGGAGGTGCCTTTTTACCTCTCTGATCTTCCGAGTTGTATATGGCGAGACTGTCAGATTTTGCAATCGCATCGCTAATCACATCCACGGAAATGCACAACGTGGAGGTAAAAAACTTTTGGCAAACTTGAACCTTTTCAGATTTTTTAGCAAAGTAAAGTTTTTTGCTTATTGATCGTTCTTTCTTCTCTGTCGACCTTTACACTTTTCTTGTTTTTATTTCTTGAACCGTAATACATGACAGGATATAATTCTTCTTATTTTTGAAATACAAACTGTAAAAATGTCTACACAGCTTGTGCCTCTCGTCACCAGAAAAAAAAACTCAAAAAAAGCAAGCATTTAAATTTACAGTTTCCACAATCGACAGACTTAAGTATTTTTGAAGGCTGTAATTTACCCTTTGAAGTATAAGTAAGTCCGTCGAGTTTTCTCTTTTTGTTTATATTTTTTTTCCACTCGACAGGATTGGCTTTCCTGCGGCGTTTTGAAGGTTTGACTGACAGCCACACTCTTTGCAAAACGTCTTCTAGAATAAGGGTTACCATTTCTATATTTCAATTAGTATTTTCAGTGTCTGAGTTATCTGAATCGGAAGATGATCCCGAGCCACTGTCACTTCCGTTTCGCGCAACCTTGGTTTTATCATTGGGGTCCGTATACTCTGGGTCTAAATTGGAATAGTCACTTCCAAACAGGTTCTCATCATCGTCTAACTCTCTAAAATTCTCCATGTCAAGGGATATCGCTTGATTACTTGAAACCTGACCTGAAATTAAACCGTAAAGACAATGTAGAAAGTCATCATAATTTTTATTTATTTTAATAAGACACCAGAAACCTTAAGGATAAGTAATGAAATAAAACTTACCTGAAGATAATACCGCGCTATTATCAATGACATTCTCCATCTCTGTAACGATCTCTATTTGAATTTCATCCAAATCCGAAGAGTTGCGGTCATTGTTATGTCTACTTAACCGTGATGACCCTGAAATGAAAACAAAAAAAAATACGTATTTAATATAGATATAAAACCCATTATGTGCACGTTTTGGGAGGCTAAAGAGATTTATAGGGTTTTACCTAATACAAGAAGCGATTTTTCTATATTTTAATATCAGGTTTTTCTTCTATCTAGACTATAAATACTTACTTAGTTCAAGTCCAAAATGTGAAGTTTTGTCGGTATCTGCCTTCTCCTCAGAATCATTCTTAACTGTACCTTTAAAATATCCAACAATAAGTCAATTTTATGATCGGCTAAACAAAATAACAACACTTATCGGGTTTTACTTGTAAAAACTTTAAAATACTATCATTTATTTATTTATTTAAACTTTATTGCACAAAAGAAAAACTTAACGTACAAAAGGCGAACATAATGCCATGAGGCATTCTCTACCAGTCAACCTTAGGGCAAAGCAGAGAAATTGTAATCATTATTACTAACGTATTTTTTGCTTACAATAGGTACGTAACTATGGAAAACGGTGTGTTCATTTAAACAACCCAAATGACAAGATTAACACTTCTCAAAACACCTATTTTCTGTTTAAAATAAAATTTAGGTTATAATAATTAAGATGATAACAAAGTATGTAACTCCGACTCACCTGGACTCCACGCGGAGATTATCGTTCTGTGGTCAAGTACAACAAGTACTACTTATTTGGTTCTTCCCCTTAAGGTTTTTTGCTACAGTGTTGCTTGTTTTTTGAAGTAAAATCTTATAATTCGTTTAGACCGTGAAAAGTTTTATATTTTCTTAAGGTGAAATCATACACTTATTGATAAATGTCTTTACTATGAAAAAAAAAAACATTACATTTAGAATAATGTATGTTTTAAAACCCGTTTACTAAAAATAACTGTTTTTACCGAAATATATCAAATTCGATGTGAGCTTATTATATTAACGGTAAAGGCCTTTATGTAAAGATAAAGAGTTTTTGCTTGATTATGTAAAAAAAAAGTCACCTTTATTGCTACTTATATGGTTATTCCAAAACACATAGAAAAAAACTCAGGCACTTAGTGGGTAACGTCATAACCAAAAAGTTTTATACAAGCACAAATCACGATATCTGTTTTCACCATTAGAAAGAACATGTAAAGTTAGGTATGAATAGTTAATTACTTTAAATTCAAGATTTTTTCGACTTATCGGGTTTGACCAGTCAGCCCTCGATAGTATACAGTAAATTACTAAATATTCCAAAAAAAGGTCCGCTTTTCCATAGTTCGTGAAAGCAGTACCTACTCACCTATATAATCTACGACAAATATAAGGTGCTTCTAATTTAAGTAGGTACTTCCAATACAAAGGCCTAGACCTAGAAATTTTTCTCTATGATCAAACATGTTTCTTAACATATTATTGATGTTACTACTTAGCACAGGGCTATTGGGATTTATTTGAAACCTACAGTTTGACTTTTTCATTGATAATTTTTGTTTCAAAAACTACTTGAAATTGACAAAATTGACGCGGAAAGTTATTTTTTTCAACTTATTTTCGACTGCACGCAATGAAAACATGAAATAGCTATGTTACTACCTAGAACTCGGGGAATAGTATTATTCACTTTAAAAATTTGATTGAAATTATCAATAAGTATATTTGTCATAAAATGAAAAAAAAAAATTTAAAAGGAGTCAGGCCTCTTAAATAAAAAAATGGTTCAGCCGCCATTCCTGTAAAAAAAAACGAGTAGACATTTACGATAACTCATATAAATAATTAAATGCTGAGGTTTAATCAAAGTACCTTCAATTAACTATAGTGCTAAGTTATTGAAAATGAACGAAAACTGGTTAGTTTTTTTTACTTTGGCTACTGGAAAGCTAAACTCGGATTTCTAATTCAAGACCAAAAAAACTACGACAGATACGTGACTGTCAAAATTGACAACATTTAAATGACAATTGAGTTTGTTTCTTGCTTGGATGAAGTACCTATGGATTCGGCATATGCGTATACCCGAAAGGGACAGCAGCAAAGTACATGACTAACACAGGGTTACCAGGTTCGAAATAATTCTCCCGTTTTTCCAGTGCTAGTTGTTAGCGGTGTGAATTAGTTTTAAATGTATTATTATATTGTATGGGACAAATTATAAAATAATTACAATAAAACTACAAAAAAAAACTGTCAAAATGTAATGGTAAAATATATTTATTTACATAAATTTAATTACAATTTCGAGAGAGCAGCAAGATAGGAGGCATGAGGCAAGATGTTTACTGTCCTTTAAACAAAATTGTCGTGAACATTACAAGCATTTTTGGTTGTTTCCCAATTCGATCGTCCTGTTGCACGTATCCAACATTGGAGTAAATCAGGATCATGTTTTGGAAATCTAAAACAAAAAAATATATTTGTAAAACTCCATGAGTTAAGGGTATCCCTTAAAATCGAATAAAGCAAACAAATTAAAAAACAGTAAAAAACGCGGCGGAACGTCAAGTAAAGGTTAAGACAAATAGTAAAGACAACTGACACTGACAAGACGTAAAGACTATTGAATTTGTAGGGGTAATACCTAAAAATAAGATATTACAAAATGAGATTTTAAGCAGATTTCTGATGTTTTGATATGATTTTGCTGTGCTACTTATCGTATAAATAATTATTAAATATATATTTGCAGAAATCAAGCAAAAGCAAAGTCGAAACATCGCACTTACCTATGAAAGCTCATATTTTCACTTTTTTGGCCAGTGTCGCTTTTACAGCCAATTATGGAGCAACGCAACATTGTTTTACAAATCTATAGCTAATAGCACTCACTATTATTCATATATAAACTTTCGAAATGTTAAATTATCCACGAAATTCTTTGTTTTATAGTAGGCTACAATGCACATTTCAATTGCCCGGCAGTGTTTAGCGGAGCTCTGTCAATTTGACAATCATCCGCTAAACAAAAAAAAGCGGAACTCTGATAAGGACAAAACATCTTGTCTATGTCTCTGTCGCTCTTAACGGTTTCTGTAAATAGTTGTCCCGTTCCCTCCTGGTATTATTATTTGCTTGTCCTGTCCAGAGGTTACTTGGTCCATGGTTTCTTGGCTTGCACCAAATGCACAATGTTACAAGTACAATACCAGATTTTGTATCAAAAATCTCCGATGTTTGAGTTTTTATTATCTCCTCTCGTAATTACGTAATAATAGATATTTCGAGTTATTTTGTTAAAACATAGAGTTAAAGTTACCAATAAATAAATTATCTTAGCGTGTTTCAAAAAGAAAAAGGAATTTACTATTGTAAAAATATTTTATTGTAGTATAGTTGTTAATTTACATCTACTAACAGCGGAATTATTATTAATTTAATTTGTTCAAGCTGTTGAGACAACATGTCATATAAAAAGTATTCTTTATTTATATTCAAAGTTGACTGTTTTAATGTGATGTACCTACAGTCCGACCAAAAAGAGTAGAAATTAAAGAGTGGCAATACTATAGTGTCCTCCCTTTCTAATCAATATAAGAAGACGGGGACGACACTACAGTATTGCCACTTTTTAATTTCTACTCTTTTTGGTCGGACTGTAACGTCTCTAAAAGTATTGCTACCTAATTTTAAGCACCTTATACATATAAAGAGAAACGCCATAGGTACTTCAGTGCAATTAGGTATGTGTAAAAGGAAAACCGCACTTATTCAGGTTAAATGGTTAGACTTTAATAAATATAATAAGATTCTTTATCTTATTAGGGTTCCCGTACTTACCTCAAAATTAAATAACGGAATCCTTATACGTAGGATCACTTTGTTGTCAGTTCGCAGTCTATCCGTCTGCGGAACACGTAGAAGTATCAAGTTGAAATTAAACCATATAATCAGGTCTACCGTCCCTTGAAGCTGTAAATAAATCAAACTTCTAAGTTACCGTAAAAAAAAGATACGGCTGTTTAAGGCGCAGAAACTTATATTTCGACACTCTCAAGGGATTCTCAAAATATATTGGGTATTTTCCGTTAACCTAGAACAATGAAATTTGCCAAGTAATACCGTCTTATACCTACTACAAGTTTAGGGAAAAAATCTGACAAGTGTAAGCACATTTGTAATTAAATCATAAAAAAAATATAGTCTTTATTTAAAGTATACGCCTAACAGTTTTCCAATGGTAAAGTTAAGTTTGTCGCTCAGTAGTTTATCTTTTCGTTAGTGCAATATGCAGTACTTGCATAGATCGTACGGAACTCTCGGTGCGCGAGTCTAACTCGGACTTGACCGGACTTTTCTTATTTTAGCTAGTATTCCTGTATCCAATATACGACCGCTTCCGTCGAGCGGGCGGGCAGGGGTGGCGAATCATGTCGTTCACGAGCTCTTTCTTTGGAGCGGCTGCAGCCCTGGGGGTGTTGATCGGAGGTCTAACTGCGTTGTCGATCTTGGAGGACACTGCTGTTCCCTTTCTCACCAGCATCGCAACTATATTAGAGATCGTTGCTTTTATATTTATTTACGGTACGTTTTTTTTATTTTTATATATCATATTCAAATTATTTGTATGCCAAAATCATAATTTTCTTGAGTAGCTTTATGAGAGGCTGTTATGTTCGAAATTATTGCGTTTCATTTTGAATTGACGACGCGGTTGGCTCTGCCTACTGAGCCGGCGGTCCCCAGCGAAGCGATGAACTCGAATATTTGTGCTTGGGTCAAGGTTGTTCTATGTATTTAAGTATATAAGTATGTATATCGTCGACTATTACCCATAACACAAGCCTTCTTGAGCTTAATTTGGGACTAGATCGATTTGTATGAGGTTGTCAGATATTTATTTATTATTATTATAATTAATTGTCACTGTTTTTTGTTCTTATATTACGCATCTATCTTTTCTATATTTATTTTGTCATTTACATATATATTTATTCAAAAGTCAAGTACATAACATGTACCTAACGTCCCACAAAACTGTTTTTACGGTTTGAGTGTGGGATCCTTGAGTCTATCTTCTTGTTTTTCCACAATCCAAATTATGATGTTCCAACGAAGAGCCTGCTTAAGTCTCCATATATACATGCTAAAACAGCAAGGGTTAATTTCTTCTATAATGACATTCATAGGTATTATTTGTATGATTAATTTCTGAAACGCAGGTTGGAAGCATTTGGCCAAAGACGTAGCATTTTTGATCGAACGGGAATTGATGAAAGCATGGGTAGTGGGCTGGTTCGCCGCGCCTGCTGTCGTCACGGCCCTCGCCGCTTGGTGGCTGACGGCTCTGTTTGTCGAAGACACGCGCTGGACTGAACCCCCGTGGCAAGCACTCACGATAATATCCACCGCATTCGTAGCTGCTGGTGTCTTCGTCAGCTTCGCTGGGATATCTGTTGTAAAACAGGTGCAATACGATTTAATAGGGGTGAGCTATTAATATTAACTTTGACTTATGCTGTAGTGTGTTTTCTTTGCAGTTCAATATTTACATAATACCTGTGTAGGTACCTACTCGTATTAGACTGCAGAAATTATGATATGACAAAGAAAATCCTTATTTTTGGAGGTAGGCATTTTAATTTGAAACGATAGCTCAACTTTTTCTCGTATTTAGAAATTTTATGTTTCTTTACTCAGAATCACCTTTTTATTTAGAAATTACTCAGAATGAACACTAGATATTCAGCCTGATAGGCGAAAAAAACTGTCCCGAAATAACCGTCCCCGTCCCGTCACTTTATTGTACAGGATTCTTAACATGTTCTATTGAAGTAACGCAATGGAACATTAAAAAACTGAAGTGTATCATATTTTTGGGGCACTTTTTTTCTCCCTTCAGTAAGTATAGATAACTACTTAAGATTCTGAGTAGAGAAACCATAAAAAACTATATTAGGAAAATAAAACGAAGTAGCGTTTTAAAAAAAAGTGCCTTGTGCCTAGTAGTCTGACGTAGGACAATGAAATATTATCTAATTAATATTATCTAATTAGTTGATTCGTCCTACTGAAGAAGTAGGTAGGTTACCTACATAAATAATTCTTATCACGAAGTGCGCGTACTTTTCCTGAAGTAATTTCCGCCTTATTAAGGATAAGTCCTTGTCAGTCGTGTACTGCGTAGGACCGAAGACCTCGAAAGGTTTTTTTCTCTTACATCCCTATGAGTCAGCAGAAGTCTCATGGACATGTTAAAAATAGAGCAGAAAAAATGTAGGTACCCAAATTTATTTCGCTTCTTACTTGCAGAAGCTTAAATCTTCCTTCAAACCATCGAGACATTGGGGCCCTCGTGATCCAATAACATATTATTATTGGTTGGCGCAGCGGCAGGAGAGCCAAACCGGAGACAGAGAGAACTTGCCGTCCAGATACTCCCGCCGGCAACTGGGACAAATGTCGGGGGATGCTATTTTCGACATTACTCAACAAAAAAAGAATTTAGAAGAAAATACTTAACTGAAGTCTGAAGTCATTGTATTTATAGTTCAGAACTTGATCAAGCAGGATCCGTGCCCAAAAGAGCAAGAAAATAAAGTTTGTCATGATTTCGAAACGAATTTTATCGATCCCATTCTAATTATTAAACACTAGCTGCCCGGCTCCGCACGGTTGTAAAAAATAGCCTATGTTCATCAGGGATAATGTTGGCTTCTAATGGTAAAACAATTTTTCAAATCGGTCCAGTAGTTTCGGAGCCTATTCAATACAAATAAACAAACAAACAAATCTTTCCTCTTTATAATATTAGTGTAGATGATAATTAAGTATAAGATAAATATATGTCCTAGAACGCCTTGTCACAAATTTGCCCGCACTGATTGGTGCCTAAATATACAGCATGAGTAATAAAACTTCGTATACGAGTATGTACCGATTACGGTGTTAAAGACTTTAAACATGTTAGAGCATGTACCTAATACTAGATTATTTACTTACATTGATAATCCAGTTCATCATTGTTAAGAAATTTTGCGTAAAATGTTCAGGAAGTGAATAGGTAAAGTAGATCTCGAATGTTCATAACACCAGCGCAGTGAATACGTGACTGGTGTTCTTGTTCAGTGACCTTCCTTTGGGAAGATGACTCCGCGCAGCCTTTTGTGGAGGCAGTCCTTTCTGGGCGCATGATAGGACCATTATTTATTCCCCTCACACTACTGCGACGTCACGGCGTACGAGTTCAAAAGCAAAAACATGTCTCTATTAAACCTATTCCACACCTTCCGATCATATCCGATCCAATCCTAATTATCGGATGAAATCGGATAATGTGTAGTGTAATTGTTAGGATCTATTACAATACACATTATCCGATTTCATCCGATGATTAGGATCGGATCGGAAGGTGTAGAACGGCTATTAGCCTGTATTGTTTTGTATTTAGGGAAAGTGGGGTAAAACCAGGACGCTAAGCAAAATTTTATATAAAATAAGAATTTACAAAAATCTCATTCAACTCCTCTCTGTCTTTGTTTAAAGCACTTAACTAACAACGTGTATAGAAAAGATCATTATTTTTATTATCATACAATTATGCTACAAATCCTTTTACGGTTTTATCCCATGCCTAGTTTAAAGCCGAGTATACCATTATACGTACACAGGATGGCTTTTGTTATATAGATAGTAGAGTTGTTAGTCCGCTGTTTTCTAACAAAATTGTGCGCATCGGGTTACAAGCATAAAATTTCTACCACAGATAGAGTGTTCCACGGTGATTATTTTCAGATGTGGAGGGAAGTCAGATTCGTCCCCTGTGAGGCGGGAGAGCGGAGTGAATACGGCCAGGTATCCCTCTTTTCTTTCTTTATTGCTGGTCAGTTAAGTCTACCAGGACGTATTTGGTATCGTTTTCGTGTAAAGCAAATATCAAAAATTCATTTTTTATGTTATTTTTGTATAGTTCTATATAAAAATATGGGTGTAATGACCGAAAGGCAAAAATCACAACAAGTTTTTTTATTCAGTGAGGTAAATTAGTTCAATTTCGTGAACATTTTCAAATTATTATTATTATTTCAAAAAGTTCATTTAATCTGGTTTCTAAAAATATATGCATGTTGGGCACTTCTCATACAAACATTAGCTTAAAATATATCTTTACGTCGGCGTAACCAACGTAAATCTCCGAACGCATCCTATTTCGCTTCATTAAATACATTAAATAATGATTAGTAACATTCTTTTACATAATATAATATTTACTTTTTACGTCCTAAACTCAGATTTCTAATTCAAGACCACAGAAACTACGACAGATACGTCACTGTCAAAATTGACAACATTTAAATGACATCTGTGTTTGTTTCTTGGCTTGCACCAAATGCAAAATGTTACAAGTACAATACCAGATTTTGTACCAAAAATCTTCGATGTTTAAGTTTTTATTATCTCCTCTCGTAATTATGTAATAATAAATATTTCTAGTTACTTTGTTAAAACATAGAGTTAAAGTTACCAATAAATAAATTATCTTAGCGTGTTTAAAAAAGAAAAAGGAATTTACTATTGTAAAAATATTTTATTGTAGTGGCAACTTTGTGGTAGTTTTTTTGGTCTTGAATTAGAAATCGTAGTATAGAAAAACAAATTAATGTAATTAAAACACAATATTTTTTTGCCAATGTATCACGACCACACGGGCTAATCTCAACATCAACAATTTATTTAAGTTACTGTTTGTATGAAGAGTGCCCAATATTTATATATTTTTAGAAACTAGATTAAATTTTCTATTTTGCAATATTTTTCTTAGTTGAAAATATTCAGGAAATATAACTAATTTATCTCCCTGAATAAAAAAAACTTGTTGTGATTTTTACAATTTCGGAAATACAACCATATTTTTATATGGTACTATGAATAAATAACATGAAAAATTAATTCCTGATATCTGTTTTACATGAAAACGACACCACACAAGTCCTACTAGCGTTATCTGATCAGTAATATAAAAAGAAAAAGAGGACTCCTTTGTCCTATTCACCCCGCTTTTCCGCCGCACAGGGGACGAATCTGACTTCCTTTCACATCTTAAAATAATCGCCGCAGAATACTCTATCTGTGGTAGAAATTTCGTGGTTGTATCCCGATGTACACAATTTCGCGACTTAGCGAAATGTACTAGAACACGCAGGCTAAGCTTTACATCAACATTTTTTTCAAGGTACTTTTTGTATCAGATGTGTCCAATATGTATACATTTTTAAAAACAAGATTAAATTTGCTGTTTAGTAATATTTTTTTAAATTGTAAATATTCAGGATAGATAACTAATTTATCGTTTTGAATAAAAAAAACTTGTTGTGATTTTTACCTTTTCTGCAATAAACCCAAATTTTTATATGAGACTATTCTTAAATAACATGAAAAATTAATAGCTGATATCTATTTTACACGAAAACGATATCGCACAAGCCCTTATAGCCTTAACTGATCAGTAATAAAAAAAGAAAAAGGACAGTACTTGGTCCTCTTCACCCCGCTCTCCCACCACACAGGGGACGAATCTGACTTCCCTCCACATCTGAAAATAATCGCCGTGGAACGCTCTATGTGTGGTAGAAATTTCATGCTTGTAACCCGATGCGCACAATTTCGCGGCTTAGCAACTCTACTAAGATAGGTATAAGTTCATCAATCAAAGACTGACAATTTACCGATTTAAAAAAAGGCGAAGGGTACTCAATTTGAAGCTTTTTTTTGGTTTTATGTTTGTTACCTCGAAACGTGATAGGGGAGCATTTTCTTTTAAACTGTAACAAGAGTTAATCGTATGTAAAGTAGAAATTTTACTTAGGTACCTTAACATACGAAAGATTAGTACTATTGTGAATGTGAATATTACTTATATATTATAATATAATATTATATCAAACACCCCTAAAACGTCTTCATTATTTTTATTATTTATCTCTGGATGCGATGCGTGCGCTCACGCTCTTCAACTTTTGTTACAAACTAACCAAGATGGCTGATGGCTGCCAGCAGTGTCCAAATGAACGCGTAAATTCGAAACTGTCTGTATGGCCTAATAACCACGTCCCAATTTTTCCGCTATACCCGGTTTTGAACTACTCTCGTCTATTTTATATTTTGCTTACCTATACGAATAATACTGATATGTTTTGTGCATTGAAGATAATTTGCTGAATATGACTGAAATCAGCTACTTACTTGTACGTGAAAATCCCAGAATTGTCTGTTAATGTTTTTTATGGTCGTCACGCGTATGTGTGTGAGTTAGCCACATCACGGCAAAATATTTTTCACCTCACCAGCTCAAACATGGCGATTTTGCTGTCAGATAGATAACAGTGAACAAAATGCGATTTTGTTTCGAGCGTGAGTAGAAAGTAGCTTTTTAATTTTTTCAATATCTGACCACGAATTGACATTCTTCAGCCAAAGGTTAATTATAAAATTCTAATCATTTGAATCTCGATGCACTCTGTTTCTTTCATATTATGTATATAAAAGAGAGGGATGGAAACTTATCAATTTGAAATTCGATTTTCGAATCCGACCTCGATTGAGAACAGTTCGGATACGCGTTATACCAAAATTTTCATTAAAAACACCCGAAAAAGTTTTAATTGCAACGTATTTTTTTTTCTTTATTATTTTTTTATTTAACGACCAAATATTAAAATTATTGTGCCTTTTTTTAATATAAAACAATAGATCATTGCTCAAATAAAATAAGATTACAACTTATTATTTATTGTTAATATAATAATAATTTCAAATTTCACCATTTATCATAGATGCATATTCGAAACGTACCTTAAAAAATATCGAGTTCATATTGTAATTGTTATTTTCTTTTGCATTTATTTTGTTTGGTGTTTTACGAGTAAAAATATTAATAAATTTTTATAAATTGATTAATATTTTAACTTTATTTATAAATACATTTTATATTACGAGATTTTGTTTATACGTCATGTAGGTATCTGCTAAATCTTCCAATTTGATCAAATAATGACAATAACCATGTTGGTTGGTTGATTATAATTTCAATTAAATTATATTGTTATTCCTTTTTAAGCAGCACTTATCTATTAACTGATTAATAATATTATTGAAATCAGCAACAAAGACTATAAACATACGTTGGAAGAAAAAGCACAAAATGTCGAATAAGTTCTCGCTGATGAGGTGAAAAGTTGTGTGTGCTACACGAGAGCAAAGTTTTTTGCATCTCGTGCTTTTGAGTCCCTCGCTACACTCAGGATTCTAACATAGAATCACTCGCTACGCTCGTGATTCAAACGTAGAATCCTTCGCTTGCTCGGGACTCAAAATCAGCACTCGTAACAAAAAACAACTTTGCTCTCTTGTTGCACAAATAACTATTGTACAGCGATAGGCAAATATGTATGCCAGGTTGGTAGAGTTTTCTTACACAATTACGGTAAAGTAAAAGAGAAGGTTAGTGATGAAGATGATGACCTACAAATACTGATGATGACCTCTGCGAACGAAGTAGTTATTTTAAAGAAGTTGCAGGTAATTTCTGGCTTATTCATATAACATTAATTAAATGTATAAAACAACAATAACATAGATTAAAAGGATACAACTTAAACTTAGAATTTTAAATTTAACAAATGTATGAGATAGAATAGTGTGAAGCCAGAAATATGTTCACATAGAAAAATAGGTTCATATGGGTAACAAGGTCGGAAGAAGAGAAAGAAGAAGGCCGAAACTAAAAAACTTACGCAATATTCACTCGTAATTAAAAAAACATTGGGTTGAAAAGCCAGTTCAAGTTAGAAAGCAATATTATATAAGAATAGTAATAAGATATAGGTATTTGTATTATCAGCGTGTATAGTTGCACAAGATTTCTCTTTTGCTAAATGAGTATATTGTGAGTTTGATTTGGAAATCTGTACGGTGCCTATTTTTGTTTTTGAAAATAAAACCCATGATTTATTTGTGTCATCGTTATTTTTTTTATGAAAATTTCCTCGAAGTGACGAAAATCCGTGACCTTTTAGCAGAAATAAGAAAAATTGCAACTTCATCAAATCATGCTTTGCAAATTTTGCAATTTTAGCCTTTTCGAGTGTCAATGATAGGTAAAGATGAATCTGCATTTTGCAGATAGCCAACACTGCAATCGACAAACACTCAATATTATTACAGGATCTGGAAGAGTGTGAAGTAAAGGGTTTCCTGATGAGTGAGTGTTCTTGCCTAACCAGCCCTGTTTCTGTCAAGGAACGCATCGTATAGCGCTATTCTAAAAAATTTAACGAAACTGATAAACTTAAAATATACATTTTAGCTGAAAACCCAATCAAGTGTTTTTTTTTAAGACATGGCTTGAACTGTATCAGGGCTGGTTAGCCCTCACTACCAGTAGGCGGACTTTGTGTGGGAGTATAACCCGCTAATGGGATTATTTCCGCGCCACAGGGGTAATTTGGGTTGGGGTGACGCGGGCGCATAGGGCGCATGGACTGCGTCGTGAATAGACTGAACCGTATCAGTCTGACTTAGGGCGAGAGGAGAGTGGAAAGAGAAACGGGATATGATAAAGAAAAAACGCGAACTAAGTAGCAGTAGTTCCCCGCCGGTGGCGCCCCCACTGGGAGCGAACTAGAACTACATTCAACTAAACAAAGTTCTAGTCTTTTTTCCCATGGTTTCTCTCTTGTAGTATGAACCACTATTTAGCCAGAGATCTCTCCAGAGACCTGTTAGATTAGTTTAGTTTTAGGTTAGATAAGTTAGGTTAGTTAAATTCCGGTGCTTCTCCAAGCGGAGTAGCACGTCTGGCACCAGCAGTGCAAAGGGTCCGTCGGACCCGCAAGCTAACATGGAAAAAAAAAAATATCCCCGCCGGCGGGGATTACGCTGAGGTGCCGTTTGGAGAGCTCGCGGCGACCATCGCTTGGATGGTTTTCGTGATCTCATCGTCCGGGTCAGAAAGTACATGCTTCGGACGTCGGGTAAACCGACCTCTTTGCAATAACAATCTATGAGGGGGATCCACCGAGGGATCGGGAGCTCGAGGAAGGTAGTCGGCTGCCTTCCTTATAAGGGGGTTCCCGTGGTTGGGAGCTATATCGAAGAAGCGCTTAGACGCTTTTTGAAAAATTCAAACATGGTGGGAAGTTCCATGTCTTGGTGAAGGCTCAGGTTGGTCACAAACCATGGGGTATCTGTCGTCCTGCCCAATCAAGTGACCTTTGCGTCGTGTTAATAACCTAATGCGGAATCTCATAAATTGGACGCTTAAAAAACTACTCGTGAATTACCTTATCTATACGTATAGAACGCCACAGCATACATATTATGTACTTATTACATACGTATGCTACATACTGTAGAGTGGTACTGGTATCACTATAGTATTACTACTGAAGCATCTAAAAAGATCTAGGTAACTATTACTTTACGGTTTACTATTAAGTAAACAACTTAATGATGGACGTAGTTGTTGCGTTGGTAGTGCAGCTGCCTACTGAACCGGCGATCCTGGGTTCGAATCCCGGCAAGGGCACATATTTTTGTGATTAACTCGAATATTTGGTCCTGGGTAATGGATGTTTCTATGTAATTCAAGGCTTGATAGAAGAGATCGCATAAAGGGTTCCCTCAAAGGTTCGCCTTTGTACATGCTTGCATAAGAATTGAAAAGATTCAAACATTAAGTATACATAATATATTTATCTACTTAGGTATGTACAGAAGCGTCGTCTAAATAGCACCTATAACACAAGCCTGCTAGAGCTTACTAGATCAAATTGTGTGAGTTTGAGCAATATTCATTTAGTTATTAAAAAATACTAAAGGGAAACAACATTTTTATGAAATAGGTAAAGTTTCACTCAGATGATATTTAATTTTATTTCAAAGTACATACACCCATTTTCATTGCACTTCACTAATTAGGAAATGTTGAATACAGATTTGTTTTTATTATCATTGTTGTCTGTCAAAATAGGATAAGGCCTGAATCACAGAGTATCAGGGCCGGCTGACCTAAGGGTAAATTGAACCGGTCGTGGACATGAAAACAAATCAATGTCACGTCACGACGTTAATGCGCTCTGCGGGCTAGGAGTATGCGTGCGCGCGGAGGGCATTTGAGTTCCACTCTGCGTGCGAAGCGGATCGCTTGGCGGTTACGGTCGCGCGCGATCATCTTACGATCACTATACAAGCTAGTAGATATCAATCTAGAGTAATGTCAAAGGATCCACCCAGACTGAGCCGGCTCGGCGTGCTGGCGCCGGCGGCACTGGCGGCGTGCATGGACGCCTCGGTGTTGGCCGTGCCGGCGGCCGGCGCTATCGTCTCCACGGTACTCAAGGAACTCAGCAAGGCTTTTATGCTGAAAAGGTAAGTCTAAACTATCTTCATTATATTCTGTATGCTGCGTTTTTTATATAAATTCTTACATCTCCTCTCAGACTTCGCCACATTCCATAAAACCTCCCAAGTGTGGTTCAGATCACGCAACTAACTATTGGTATCTATCTTTAAGTTTGTGACGTATTTATTTTTTAATGGTTTACCATATTTATTTAAGTACAATCTTTTTCTGTTTACTTGAGACGGAGTAGTTACGTAAATAATGCATTAGTAAAGCCATTATTTTTGTTTTGGATCAATTGTTTTTTAATGGAGTTTAATAGCGTTGGGCGATTATATGGATATTATTAAACTTACATATATGTTATCTTGAAATCGTCAATGTAACGAAATTATCATGTCTCCTATCATTGTTCATAAGCGGCATAAAAATCATCATATCTTCATATCTTCATTCAATCAAGCTCTCAGAACAAAATACTTAACTGTCATATCACTCTTAGCAAATAAACGTCCATATTTCAATCCAAATATGTACTCGTATTTATTTAAATCAACGTCTTCAAAATGGTGAGTGCTGTTTAAAAATATGCGTTTTTATCATTTCACATTATTACTATCTTATTTGAAATTTCTAAATATAATAATAATTGGATCTAGACTAAAGATAATACATATTATTATTTCAATTTTATTTGGATCCTATTAATCTTAAAATGAAAACGCTTGAATATGAGATATTTTTTGGCTCCACTGTAGGTTCCATAACTGCTCTGCATAAACTATGACTTGTCATTTACAGACAATTAAAAAAACGCGTTTATTTTTGCATTTAGGTACAACCAGTAGTATAACCAGTATTCACAGTCCTTGATCAACTGATCAGTGAGAATGAGATTCGGGCTATAGAAGGAAACTTCGCGTTACGACGATGACACGATTGATTACATACGACAAGGATATCATACCCAAGTACGTAACTACCAAAATCGTTTAGTATGCTCAAATAAAGGTTCTAGTGCAGTGGTTTTTTGTTATATTTACTATAATGTAGTTTTATGATAGGTTGCTTAAGTTTGTTTTCGAAAGCAGGAAAATATTATAGATCTCTAGCCGAAATACACTGTGTTAACGTGATATGATAATGTGAATTACATATAATATGTATATTGCGCACCACGTAGGTACTAAATTAACCTGCGCCAGAGACAGTTTCATAAAAATCTGCTTCTACGCAGGTTTACGTGGCGTGGCTCGTACTATACTCGTATATGCATATTGCCTACTTATGTAAGTCGTCAGCGCGCTGACGCTGTAGCGGTGGTAACTATTCATAGGTTTACGTATCTAGGAAATACAAACAAGAAAGCCCGACTTAAGTGTATTTAAGTACTTAAATTAGAATTTTGGGAGGGGCGTGATCGGCGTGTAAGACTGTGACAACTTTATGGTCCTGTAAATCATGAGCTACTATTTCGTCCCCAGTAATCCTTTACTTAGTATGAAGAACAATCTACCGATAATACTCACTTTATCTAAAAAATTGAATATCTATGTCGCATTACTGTTTAAACGCTTGCACGAACAGGTATAGAAATTAAAACTACCCCAAAAACCGGGAGAGCCCGCTAGGTGGGCGCAATCCCACCCCAGACACCGACAGAGCTCACCAAGTGGGCGCTTGTATACTACAGTCCGCCCGGTGATTTGCGCCGGCAGCTGAGTATAAGGCCATGTTCAGATGACAAGCGCTCAACGCGCGTTTTGCTAACGCGCGTATAACTCCATACAAAATAGGGCGTTGGCATGTGTACGGCCAGAACGAAATGTACGTAGTTGTAAACGCGCGTTGAGCGCTTGCCATCTGAACATGGCCTCAGTTACGAGCGCCCACCAGGTGGGTTGTTGGTCGTGAAAGTGTTAATAATTTTGTGTATACATAATATTAAATCCATTTTTTTTGTCATATTTCTTTAATTATTTATTACCATATTATTCACTGCCAGGCCATGTCCCTCAAGAACTAATTCGTATAGAGGTGATCGCGCGTGTGCGTTGTCGGCATCGAATAGCCCGATCTGCGTGTGCTACGTAAGCTTTACCTACCTATAAGTATTTTAAATTTGTTTACACGACGGTTGCACCCAAACAAATCCATAAACCTTTAAATTTATAATATTAATGGGACAGAATACCTAGTATCTATCACTATTGTTGGGATATTATGTTTCATTAACTATAAAGTAAACAAAGAAATTAAAAAGAGTGTGGGCGATTCACAGAGATTTGATAAACAACCCTATTCATAATGATTCGCTGTCTCCTGAATCATCTATTTATATGAAGTACTTAATTATTCATGGGCGATAGTACTACTAACTACTTATTGTTTACGCCTGCATTATCTTCGGTCGTCGTTATTTTTTGCCCTCGTTATTGATTCTAATTTAAACGGACGAATTGTAATTATAGAAAAAATTGCAAAAAAACGGTAGTGCCTACAATGGTCACTTCCTAATAGGGCAGAGGTGGGCAGTGCCGAAAACATCTCGGGCATTGAGACCGAGGCCGCTGCAGTCACGGTCACGGCGGCTCCCACCGCCGCGCCGCGAGAAGGCTGCTCATTGATATTAAAAACAAATACTTGGTCTACAAACAACATACAAATGATAACTCCATTTCCTAACTCGTTTTGTCTACTCGGCTAGTCCGTTTAATTGCAACTGTTAACACGAGTTTTTTTTTATACTGGAAATCTTATGCCTCTTCGATATAGGTTAACTGAAGAATAAAATGTTGAAAGAGCTAAATTTCATTTAAATGATTTCCTAGAATTTAACCCTTTTACATTACCTAAGATACCCTAAGTTTGAGGCTAGAGCAGGGCTAAATAAACGTGTTTAAGTAATTAATTATCTTTTCCGCATTTTGCGAAATATAACTAGAATTCGACGGTAATATGATTTGAATGCAAGGAGCATCACTTTGCATTGTGCGATTGTTATTAAGGATTATTTTTAAATGTTGTAATAAAATAATTATGAGTGCTTTATTGATGTATTGTCATGACGCAAAGACGTAAATCAATAACAATTTTGTGCGATGTGTCTAATTTGCAGTTCTATAGCGCATTGTCTTCGTCGGAAGTGAGCTTTATTTGGCATGCTCATTAGATTTCAAAACACGAACTTCATAATTCATATTAAGTAGCGCGATAATGATGAATACCTAAATACGATGGAAAGGGGTCTATCAACCAATAAACAAACTTCAACGACGTATGTAGTCAATAACAATTACTTTAATATAGTTCAGTGTTGGTTCAGTGACATTATTTGATTCGCTGTAACCACCTGAAAAATCACAATAATCCTAGGTTTGTAGGTACGCGTACAACAAGTAGACTCCTTCGGTCAAATCTGTTTTATATATTTTCTGGTCAACTCTACCGTTGACAGTGATGACGATCAATCACTGGTCGCTACCGGATTACCTCAATAACTCGTCAGTTTACTCAGGTATGAGGAACTTTTATTTAGTAAATTAATAATTTCATGCTGGGACCAGAACAAGGCTCTTCATATAAATATTTCATAATCATATTTAATATTAAAATTATGAATTAGGTACCTACTGTAGTATAGATACAACACATAATTAATAAATATCAATTGCTATACTCGCTTGTAACTCACGTGCACAAATATGTTATACATATATATTGCATTAGCACGATATATCACGCCGTCATTTCATATAAAAAAGCCGGTCAAGTTCGAGTTGGACACGTGCACCGCGGGTTCCCTATAAACCATAAAAGCACTGATTATTTGCCATACATCGACATACCTATGTTATTCGTTTACTAACTGCAAATAAGTATAGTAGTTCCAGAAACAAAAAAAATAATTTACTTTTACAATTCATTCCTTTGCGAGCGTCAAAAATATCCGTCATAAACGGAGCATTTATCATTAGATTGTTTTGACTTCACGGCTCCAAGAGGTAGCAGACCTGAGTACTTCAATATTCATTTCTACTACATAGTTACCTACCTCCACGCGTTCCGGATAAAAGCGTCTTGACAGACGGACAGCCATAAAGGCGGACTATAAAGGTTCCGTTTTTGCCGACCGAGGTACGGAACCCTAAAAATAATAGCATTATTATCTCGATTGTCACGGACTCGATGCGAGTCCGGTTTGGCTAAAATCGAGGCATGTCGTCGGTCAAATGTTTCCGATATACTTATATATTTTATTTATACAACGATTTACCACAAACAATTAAATATGTATGTTGTTGGGTATACGTAGCTATAATTTATTCTATATGGTGGCGCTGACGTGTTCGGTTAAAAAAATAACAACCAGTATGCAACCAGTTAACAAATTAAGCAAAAACGTAACGGAGGCTCTTGGTTGTAATGAATGGGGGTTATAAATAGAGAGATAGACGTAAATACAGAAGTATGTGTTTATTGGTCAATTGATTTGTAATAGGACTGTCCTGTTTGTTCTCTGGCAGAAATGGATTGATGTAATATTTTATACAGAGATAATATAGCCGGAGAGTCAAATAGATTAAAAGCTATGTTTTATCACGGGAAAAAAGACATTAGTCTTAAGTAGGTACCGATGTTTACATTAGGGACAATGTGAGCAAAACATTACTATTGTATTACCAATTTAAAGAAGTTAATATATTATGCAGGTTTATATTAATCGTTGTAATCAAATTACCTAAACAACTAGTGGATGTAAGGTAAATTCCTATCAGAAATACATAAAACTGCTAATAAAGTAAGTCCTTGTAGGTAAGCGGGGGTAAAAATAACGTACTTATTTTACTATCGTATTTGGTAGTCATTTTTATGATCAATTTGCCATTTAAAATACGCACCAAATAACATAACAATTTTAATGTACTTACTTAGATGATTATGGAAAAGTTTTTCAAGTAGATATTAAGAGATATGTAAGTACGTGTATCTATTTATTTATAAATACTTTAACACAATTTACGAGTAACCCAGTAGAAATCTGTACTTATTAATATCGCGCAATTCGTTTCGGTACTTATAGTTAATATGCTAAAAGTAGCGTTCATCCGCAACTACATCTGCGGGTGATGTACCTACATTGTACATGAAAAATATGTACAATAAAACCTGCGATAAGTAATGTGCATTTTTTGCTTTAGGAATAATGATAAGTATAATGCGTCTATGACAAATGAGTCTCAACACTTAGTAAATTAAAGTTGCAATAATTTAAGCCTAACTGCAAAATAATAAACTAATTTTACAATATTTTGATCCAACGAAAATAAAAATAGTTAAAGTCAAAGTGAAATAATTTATTTGTAAACATTGGTTTATGGTAGGTAAGTATACAAATATTTTGAGTCAACGATGGAGCATGCATTTACACAAATATAAAATTAATTATGTGTAATTTAAAACGAAAATTAAATTAAACATTAATATTATGCAAAATCCGTGAAGGACATTAATTTCTTTTAGTTATTTTCCGTTTTTGTAATACAGTGTGGAATCTAATGGACCGTTTGACTGTCGTCTTTAATTCTATGTCTGCATTAAGTTTTTTCGCTTAACAGTTACATACTTAAATCGATAGGCAGTAACGACTAGAGCTCTTATTGCAACTATAAGCGTATTTTTTCTTATTTGAGGTTAACCAATGGTCACACTTATGAGTAGGGTGACAAGCAATAAATGATCGTGAGACGATACTAGCGCGTTTTATAGTTACAAAATAATATTGAAATATCTACATTTAAATATTCGTAACAAGTGTAAGGATTAAAAAAATTAATAATGAGAAAATTAAAAAACAAAGTAACAGAAAATAAAAACTTAACACTACTAACTACTAAGTACAAAAAAGCTAAAATTAACTAAACTAAAACAAATTCAAAAAACTGCTCCCCTTTGGCATGGTACCGAAAATGCTGGCAGCATTTCCTCGTTGAACAGCTATGCTGATACGCTGTGCGAGGAAGCTGCCAGCTCTCCGGTCGGTAAGGTGTTTAAAATATAAAAGGGTTTAGTGTGCTCTATTCTCCTGGCTGGAAATAATTATAGTATTCGTTTGTTTTCAGATGGTTTCACGGGGTAATGTCAACAAAAGAAGCAGAGCAGCTGATAATGGAGAAGGGGAAGAACGGGTCATACCTGGTGCGAGAGTCGCAGGCGCACCCCGGCGAGTTCGTGCTGTCGGTGCGTGTGCGCGGGCGCGTCTCTCACGTCATGATCCGCAGGCAGGTGAGTACTTGGGGCCAACACAGGCTCACTATGCCACGCGAGTATTGCTAAAAGCCTACACACCAGGACGGTGTCCTCTTAATTCTTTTATAGAAAATCACTTCACCGGATGTTTCATTTCAAAGAATTTTCATTTTATAGACAAATTTTTCCTCGGAACTCATACATTGATCAGAAATCTTGAAAATGACAATCAATAGATTAGGTTAGGTTAGGTTTGTTTTATATCATTCCAAAATCCATACTAATATTATAAATGCGAAAGTGTGTTGTCTGTCTGTTACCTCTTCACGGTTAAACCGCTGAACCGATTTAGATGAAATTTGGTATGAAGATAGTTTGAGACCCGGGAAAGGACATAGGATACTTTCATCCCGAATAAATTTAGTGTTCCCGTGGGATGAGTGGGTAACACCGCGGGGCACAGCTAGTATTTTATAGTTACAGAATAAAAAACGCTTTGGATGAAATGAAATTTCTATGAAATGAAAATCCGATGAAACATTTGTCTATAAAACAAGAGTAAGACCCACCAGGACACACCGGTGCAGCAACTTCGCCAGTCTGCTGATGCACAGTATCAGTGTAATTTCGTCACGCCGGTTACATTAAGATGTAATTTACTGTACTTAATCATATTAATTTTATCACTCTTGGCTTTAGATCAATGTATGTTTTAGTGTGGGCAAGCACTTTTTCTATTTATATCTCAAAATATTCAACTCTAGTTAATAGAAAAATCATGCTTAAGCGAACTTACATAAAACGATGGTAAAGCATAATTTACTAAAGCCTGACCAGATATATATGAGAATGCGCCATATTGCGGAATTTCACTGGAACTAATTTCTTACACTGGCAATGATATTATGATGGTTTGTCAACAATGTCATTGTCATTCGTGGTGATTTCTTTTAAACACAAATATTAAAAATGATCCAAAGAAAATGTCGAAAACCATTCACAGTCGTTAACGTAAGATTATAAATAAAGTGTACACGTGTTTACTACACGAAAAACAGTCAGGAAAAGAGTGCATTCAACTAAATCATATTACGAGGTTAACATAGTGGAACTGATAGGTATTTAAATTAATGTCATTATAGTGGATTGCGATTGGTTGCAAAATTGTTGCCATATAAATCTTATTAATAGCGCCCTCTTGACAATCCTCATATATTTCTGGTCAGGCTTTATATATCTGTATAAGTTTAATATAATTAAACTTACACGACCAGTGATTATATGAATTAAGCAGCGTCTAATAAAGTGAGGCACTTGCGGAGAAGGCCGGATAGCCAGATACGGGACATAAGAAATAGCAAAAATATATATATGTGGCAATTAAGGCGACGGGTAATGCGAAACTAGCGCCACTTTCGACTTTTTTCTTATGGGTGAATTGCAGAAAATATGTACCTTTTGAATTTCGTAACTAAACTGAGAGTAAACGAAATTGATAATTGCTGTAACGAAACTGATAACATAAAGCGTCGGACACATGAAATAAAACTAGTTATGTTTTATGGTTTCGTTCGCAAAATTATTTAATAAAACGTTTTAGTTTCAATTAGCAATGATTTTTGGTTTACATAATCACAGTGTGAATAACACACACACACTAACCCACTAATAACAAATATCAAAATATGATCTAAATAATTAATGTCTTACAGTAGCCAGGCCAGTCAACTATTTCTGGATCCAGACTGTGCTTCCTATTAGATTTATTTTGAAAATTGATTTGCAAAAATATTCTGAAAATGCTAAAATAAATCAATTCGGGAATTGAAACAGAGGCAAAAAATATAACAGTCCATATTCAGATAGGTTTAAAGACCTATATTTTTTTTATAGTACGTACGTTTTAGTACATTTTATCAGTTTAGTTACATAACGAAAAATAACGAAACTGAGACAAGATATATGAGAAATCACAACCTAAAACAGTATTTTTCTTCAAAAGTGCAATGCATTGATCTAGAACTATGTAAACTTGTAAAATCAGAGTAAAACCGATCGGCAATGGACTATACGAAACTAACTGGAGTACGAAAATAAAGATTTTATCTGAGAAAATCGCCATTAATCAGCCTGAGATTTTTTAGCTTATTTACACAAGACTATCGATATCTTTCGACTTCGTTGAAAATAAAGCGGCTCTCGCCGTGTTTAACATTTTGGAAAATGTCAAAGTGTTGCCCGAATAAGAAAAAGACATTCTACTAAGAACTGAGACATTTCTTTAGGATTAAATGCTCCGTAACTAACCCTGAGTAACGAAACTCCAGTAAGTTGGGACGGGACAAGTTTATCATTATCAATATAAAAAAATCACAACTATTTATAATCAAAGCAAATATATTTGTACAGAATTTAAAGATGATCTAAAAAGGATTGAATATTGTACCTACAGTTAAACTTTAAAATAAATAATATAAATCGTAACAAACTTCCTAGATAAAAATACGCTCAGAGTTGAGACATGAACATAATATATATATAAAGTAACGGCGTACCTCTTAGGGCTTGTGCACAAATCACGTGAGGTTTTTTCGGCTACTTTTTGACCCCCCTTCCCTCTGGTGATATTTGGCGAGGTTCTTTGTTCCCCCCCTCGCCCCTGACAACCTCACGTGTATTTTTTGTTCGCCAGTATTTCGTAAAATAGACTTGCTATTTTGAAGTAATTGTTAAAGTGATTTATTTTTAACGAAACCAAGAAAGGGTCTACTCATGTGGTAGATTTTTTTTAGTTTGTTCAGTAGAAAAATATACTCCCTCCCCCAACGTGATCTGTCGTGATTCTTTCGTGACCCCCCTCCCCCTATAGAACCTCGCGTGATTTTTGCACAAGCCCTTAGGAAAAATTACTTAAAAAATAAAATAAAAAAAAGAATTGAAATAGTAATACTTTATATGAATTAACAGAATTCTTATTATCAAAGTAACATAAATTACATTTAGTTTTCTTCACATGATATATTTTTAAATTCACTGTGTTTTCATGGGACACTCATAAGCATAAAGGGTGCATATTTTCTGCAATTCACCCTTATACCTTCATAATCTGATATTTTTTTAGAAATAGCTGAAGTCTATGTCTATATCTATCTAAGCTAGCAAAACACCTTTAATATTTATTAAATCACTATATACAATTTCAGTGTAGGTACTTCACCCTACAAAACTTGTTCACGGCAAAAGCGGCCACAATAGTTTTGGGCAAGTTTTTAGAGACAACTAAAGAACAAGAAATTGTGTATAATAATTTAATAAATACTATAGGTGTTCTTCCAGTTCCTCAAATATTGCAATTACTGGAAATTGATCTGGTTTAGAAGATATAATAAAAATTTGTAAGTGGCGCTATAGTTTCGCACTACCCGTCGCCTTAATGTACCCCTAGGGTGAATTCTAAAGGATCACTTGCTTTCTTTGAGTATTGCTATAGATTGTTTTTTCTGTTTTAAGTATTATTTTTTTGTTTAACAATTACATAAAGTGATCGGGAGTAGATAAATAGGGCTCTTTTTGCATTAAAAAGCGATTTTTTTCTTATTTGAGCTTAACAAATGGCCACTCACGTGGGTTGGGTGAGACGATACTAACGCTATTCGTAGGTACGTAGTTACAATTGAAACAAGTACATTTAATGGCAGTACTTGAAAGTACAAGGGTGAAGGAAAGATGATTGCATTGAAAACAGACAAAGAAAACGCTTTAAGCGAGCGTGACTGCCCTGACGTTAGGGATTCCCGCGGATTGGCATTTCCCATTCCTCGCGCACGCGGAGCACGTAGTCGATAGAGGCTTGATCTCAAACAAGTTTTGTAACGGAAGTTTGCAAAACGACTAATTGGAACCCGAAAACCTCATGATTCAGAATTACCAGTGCATTCGACGTGCAGCCATATAATCAAACTGCAAAAACAATTCCCGTTACCGAATGCCAGGTCGTAAGGGGCATTATTAACTATGAGTAACACATTTGAAATTTCCACATTAAAGTCGTATTCAGTAGGTATTGCATTTGGTCAAAACAAAATAAATAATTTAATAAGTAGGTAAGTAAATAATAAAGCTATTATTTGAATGAAATATTGTTCACTTCTATTGTTTGTGAATCATCATAATTCTCAATGACCTAGGGGCGGCGACTTGATGACACATTGTTCTCAGTGGCATGGAAGGGAGATTAGACCTTATTTGGGATCTGGGAGTTATTTCTTATGCTCTGCTTTATACACAATTGTTGCTAATGAACAAAAAACCGAATGTTATAATTAATAATAAAGAGTTCGAGTTCGTAAGCATGGATGACGAGAAGTTTTTGCTTGTCACAAGTAATCTTTTCATTATGTGCGATCGAAAAACCCTCCCACACCCAAGTGGGTTATTCAAACTGCCTTCGCGTTCGGTTTAAACGCAATTCGTTTTTTTTTCTTCGGGGTCATTGAATACCCAAGTTGTGTCTTGGCAAAGGAACTAAGTGGGTTGTAGGTGAGTAACGTTATACGTAATAATCTAAACCAGAGGCATTATTTGTAATAAATGTTTACCTATTTGCTCCATCAAAATCAAATCAAAATGAGAAACGTCAGTTTTTGCCAGGTCCACATGTAAACACTTTTAAAAACGATTGTCAAAGAATATGTCATGCTTTAAGTTGTCATATTATCAAACATGTTGACGAGCTACGAGAAGAACGTTGGTAATTTGACAACATTTACGTTATCCGCGTTGTTACGTTCAAAGTGAACGAAAATTACTTTAATGATCCCGATCACACACACGTGTTGGCGGCCAAGTAGTTGTCTGTGGCTTCTGTAAGACCGCCCAAACATTTGTACCGCGGATATACGTTGGGCAATTGCGAGTCCTACTCGCGCATGAAGGGTTCCATACCACAATCTATAACAAGTTTGTTGTATGGGAGCCCCCTTAAATATTTATTTTATTTTATTTTTAGTATTTGTTGTTATAGCGGCAATAGAAATACATCACCTGCGAAAATTTCAACTGTCTAGCTATCACCGTTCTTGAGATACAGCCTGGTGACAGACGGACGGACGGACGGACAGCGAAGTCTCAGTAATAGGGTCCCGTTTTTACCGTTTGGGTACGGAACCTTAAAAACAACCATTATATACTTAGAGCATAAATGACGTACGCAATCCTAGTAAGTAGTATGTAGGTAAGTCTAATTACCTACGTGAAAAACCAGCGTAAAATATATTTTTCACCTCACTCGCTCGGAAAACCTCCGTTACTAGGGCGAAATCTGCGTGCAAAAGTCTATTTTATCCGCTAGCGTGCAAAAGTCATTTGAATTTCGAACACGACGATTTTGATTCTCTGTGGTTCATGTAACTTTTTTATATTTAAGACTCCTTCAACGCGTGACTGATTTCATCAGTCGATAAATCTTCGAATAAGCAATCAACGCACGCAAATAAAGGGCGATCTGGTCAGACCGGCTAAAATCATATGTACGTTTGAATACTTCTTTTAAAAAAAACAACACCTACAATAGCACGTCCAGAAACCTGGTTTGTGGTTACAGATTTTTAAGTTTTTATTTTTTTCTACACTTTATTTTATGTGGAATATGTATGTATATATATATATATATATATGTATATATATATTAATAGTAAGTATTTCAGTTTCATTTACATATTTTGACTAGTAAATATATTAAATACAACACAAATTTTAATATTTATTTGTTATAAAAGTTAAAACATAAGAGTGTAATTTCTGAACGCACCCGAGAAAAAAATAATAATTAAAAAGTTGGAAGTTTTCACATTTCACGTAAACATACAACTTAAATTTGTTCTGTGGAGAATACATACTGTTGTCTTACTTTATAGAGATATCGAAAACAAGAAAGTTAAGCCCAATTTGGAGTATTTATTCAATGCTAAAAGCCTGCATTAAAACGAAAAAGGATTTGTTATAAATATTTGGAGACGATAAGTAATTTACCGAAACTATTGGCGTTTTTAAAGAAGATAAAGCCGAAATAATCCTGTTCGGATCCCATCGTCCAATAACTTCCAAAGCAAGTGTTATGGAAAATACTTCCGAGTGGCCAACTAATCCTTCCCAGAATGCCATTCTCCCACATTCACAACGAATATGTCAAGTAGTTTCAAATACAACGATAAAATACCTATGATGGATACCTAAAATATAGGTATACACAATGATAATACAAATTACGGCCATATTACTTAATAAATTTTAATATGTGTGCTTCTCTCGTATTTATTTGGTTTGGATTTGAGTGTGTTATGTTTTAAATTTGATGTGTTAAATAGAATACAAAATTAAATATGATTATTTTTATGTTTTAATTGTTTTTCTTGAATCTTGCATTTTCCTCGCTGTAGTGAGGTGAAAAATTGTGTGTTCCGCATGGCTGAAAAATTGTTTTGCTTCTCGTGTCTTGAAAGCCTCGCTACGCTCAGGAATCTATCTTTGAACCATTCGCTTCGCTCATGGTTCAATCTTAGATTCCTTCGCTCGCTCAGCTTTCAATTTCAACACTCGCGCCAAATAACAACTTTGCAGCCTTGCATAACAAATAACTATTACTCGTAATTGTTTCTACATACATGTGCCTATATGTATTTAATATAAAGACAGTCACAACATAACAATATGCTGTTATGAAAAAAAAAAAAACTATTAAGTTAATAGAGTAAACTAACTATCTATGAACGGCAATTGTATGAAGAGTGACCGATCATACACATACAGCGAGAGTGGTCACATATTCGTTGCAAAATTGGCTATGACAGCACCCACTACGAGAGCTCAAGAGCGGCGGTCTCAATAAGCCAAATGACGTCGAATAGTTTCCAGTCGCAGTGACCGAAATCGGTCAGGATATAATGACGATGATAATTCTATAATCTTCATAGTATCTGCTACAGACATACAACACTACAACACACTTTTCTGAACTTTTCCAATATATTTACATTTTGTTTTATTACTGGTGCATCTTGAAACAAGTGCGGCGATATTATTCCCAAGAAAAAAATCCTGGTTGTAATCTTTCCATTCGTAAAATTTGCCAGCTTTAACTTTTTCTGTATCATATTTTCCGGATTTTATTGTTCTTAGTAGATATAATTACATTCATAAAATTTTCCAATATGTATTGTTCTGCATAGTTAATATTCCCGTTCTACTTCATTGAGCCCTGTTTCTGTTTGCATATTTTTCTAGTCTTACTTTTGGTATATTTTTTTGCCAAGACTGTTATTGCCACGAGGATTGAGGTAATCCATAAAACAACATGCAACATGTCATGTAATTACGGCAGAATAAATACTCTACAGACGCCACACTCTCTCGTTATTTGCCGCTTTTGCAAAAGAATTAGCCTACTAGTATCTGATTGGTAATTTTGAGCGACGTGCAGTGCAACGTCGTTGGTTGTAACACGTTGTGGGAGTGTCATATTCCTAGGGTTGTCGACACAAAAAAACGGAAACTATACGTCTCGGTAATTGTATTTTTTTACACGCTTACTGGATCTCAGGATTCGTTCAAGGTGTGCAGCATGTCCAGTTTTCGCATTCCGATTCACTGTGATGAGCAGTTAGAGCCAGTATCATAAAATGTTATTAGCCAGTATCATTAAAAGAAATGCCTACTGGATCTCCGGATTGGTTCAACGCATACAATGTCCGTATTTCCCATTTCTACTCACCTCAATGAACATTTAAAATGTTGACAAACAAAATAACAGAACAACGAAAAATAATATAAGAAAATTATCGAAAGAGAACTAAGCTATTGTCAGAATAAAATATTAGAATATGCGAATAGAATAATCGCTATACCTACGGAAAAATCTATATTGGCAAAATAATCTTCGGCAAAGATAGCTAAAAAAAAAATATGAAGACTGGTAAATTTTACGAATGGAAAGATTACAACCAGGATTTTTTTATTTGGGAAAAATATCGCTTCAATCCGTGTAACTAGTGGAGGTGTTATGAAACGAGTGACCGTTTCCACTGATATCTTAAAAAATGCAATAAAGATATTATTTGATTAACTTAAAATTTCAGAAAAAAGAAAGGCGGCATGTAGTTTAGCTACGCATCCGATATATAATATACGATGTATATTAAATTTATTCCTTAAAAGAGATATTTATTAGGTAGTCTAGATTATATATTTTTGAAGTAAAGTGATAACTTACAATACCTACTTATATCAGTATTCGTAATTGTATCCTTGTATATATAGTACATTCTGTATCGATATTATCGATAATAGGACCACATTCTGCAGCTACTTGGTATCCATATCATTTGATACGAGTGTGATATACATAAACTGTACACCGCATTAGTTAATTACTTATACACGATGTTACTGCGTCTGTAAAAATTATGTACATATCCGTATTAACGTACGTATCGATATCTACCTACCTTACAATAAACACCTTATAAATAAGTTAGCGTCAGGGTGACGGCGGGGCAGGGGGTGCTGAAGCCGCTGGAAGCAGGTCGCTTCCAACCGGCCGATCTGGAAGTCACTGGGGGAGGCCTATGTTCAGCAGTGGACGTCCTGTGGCTGAAATGATGATGATGATGCTGAAATAAGTTACACACATTGGAGAAACAAATTTTCAGATATAGGTATACATATAGATACAACAACAGCTGTAGTACCTACATAAGGCCTGATTCTTTACGCATCCGCCAAATTTAAAAATACTTTCCCCACCATTTTCCTACTTTTTGCCTAATGCCTTTCACAAATACCATCACTATCACACAATGAATATGCCAAAATATGTCTTGAGAGTACTTTCTCAGAAAAATGTAAGTCGGAATTGAAATACCTGAACGCTAAAAAATATTTTACCTCAAAAGTTGAGTCTTGACTCTAAAAGGTACCTACTTTACATGATGATTGAGAAAGAGCAAAATTGCAAAACATAAAATGAAAGCATAACACTTGTAAATTATTTTAACTAGCCGTGGCGGTAGCTACTAATGCTAAGGATATGCGTAAGGGACCCTAAACGTATCCAGTCGCTACTCAGACCTAACCCACCAAATGGCCCACAGTGTCGACCTGTGGGACGCTAATGGGTTCAGGTAAGTTCAAGCAAGTCGTGCGTAAAAGAGGCAAGACTGAATGTGACAAAACAATTGGTTTCGTATGTACCTACCTGAAACACTAATTATTGATTCCCACCTGTAACGTTTTGCCCAATTTTCATTTGTTAATTTTTTTGCATAAAATTATGTAACAAACCTAACCTAATGGGTTATTTAAAAGGATGTTTTATTAAATCCTGAAAATATTAAGGGTTTTAGGAAAAGAATACTTTCTGACAAATGAAAATTTGACGAAATAGTACCTACAGATGGGAACCAATGATTCGGAGTAGAGATAGGCTACCAAAACAATTTCCTCGCAAAGTCAAATTCGGCGTCCAGGAAGGTGAAAAGCAACACTGTCTTTCGAGAGTTTAAATCAAATATGGCTACATGATTGGTCTAACAAATGTACGAATTAATCTATAGATACAAAATAATTTTATTGTTATACACAAACACATGAATGAATGGATGATTGGTAGAGAATGCCCTCTGGCATTAAATCCGCCTTTTGTACGATAAGTTCTTTCTTTTGTGCAATAAAGATTAAATAAATAAATAAACATCTAGTGCATATAAATAAAAAAACTAATTGGGTTGTCTTCGAAGTCGTTATTCTTGACTATAAGAAATAATAGTAGTTTATGCAACTGATACATAATAAGAGGCCTTAAAACACGAGTGTGGTTTTATGAAACGAGCGTCAGCGAGTTTCATAATAAGTAGGATCACACGAGTGTTTTAAGGCCTAATTATGTACAGTTGTATACACTACTTTATCTAAACACATATCATAAGTACTCTA
This sequence comes from Apotomis capreana, assembly GCA_947623375.1. Lineage (NCBI taxonomy): Eukaryota > Metazoa > Arthropoda > Insecta > Lepidoptera > Tortricidae > Apotomis > Apotomis capreana. The sequence goes on along the minus strand of OX392498.1, from coordinate 36,463,873 downwards.
AGATGGGTTCAGAAGCCATAAGGAAATGACCGGCACCACTAGTGCTACCTGTAAAATATCTAAAAACGACATATACTAATGCAGTAAGAAATAAATCTGAACAAATACATAAACAGATTATTTATTGTAATAGTTGTAATTTACATTTACATTGAAACAATATTTTCAACTAAAATGTAAATAACAATAAACTTTTCACAATTCTACTTTCGTAACAGCAAAGAACCAACAAACAACAAATAAATGGCGGCAATTCGAACCTCCGTCAAGACGTATTTTTTTTTTCTAAATCATATAAAAACGAATGTATCCATATTCTCATGTCACTCGAGATCAAATGTCGTGCGGTTTTTATAAAAAAAACATACTGAATTGACGTTTCGTATCGATAACAATATTAATAATATCTACCTATGGATACTAGAATAGAGACCAACTTGTGTTTTGACAGCTGTTCCTAATTTAAACTCGTAACCTTACAAAAATCGGTACTGTAATAACATTACAGTACAGATTTTACCTACTACCACAGACAAAAAAATCTCATAGTAAAATTGGTTGTAATAATGCTGGTCATTTCCTACGATTTCTGAACGCATTTTAGAGCACTAATGATATGTGCGTAGATAAATATATTAGTATTTTCTAGTGTGATGTGATTATTTTTCTAATAAAACAAAAATTCACCCAAGAAAATGAGGCTCTTCAACATAATTTTATATGGCAATAAACAATTTTCGTAACGTAAAATTAAGCAGCCTGTTGAAACCTGTTGTCAGATATTTCACGTCGAAGGCCAGAAATAGCCCCAGGAAAGGTCGAAATCGTTGACGAAGCCTTGCGCTGTTCAACAGCATATCGACGACGCAGCGCTACTTGATTTACTTATTTATAAATTAATTTAACTAAATCTTCGAATTTTCAAATGTTTGTATTTCGAATTTGCTAGTTCATATAAAGAGCTAGGTTACTTTATACTTTTTTTTAATATACCTAAGATGTAATATAAAAATGCGAAAATGCGCTGATGTTGGATTATGTATGTACCTTATATAAACATTTTATTTCACATTGAGAATATATTATAAAGATTACCAATAAGCAGTATTTGTTAAATTATTCATTAATCCATTTATTATGAAGAACATGGAGATTAGTTCCATGATTGTCCTGCTATATTTAAAGAGGATTTTTTCCAGTAATATAATAGATACGACACCAAGATCAAACACAATGCATTATCACCTTTAAGCCGATATTTCTTGCGGTAATAAATTTGTATAAAATATTGTATGCTCTTCTTTAATGCGCTAATGAAGCAACGAACTATGTTTTTATATTAGACTTCTCCTTGTCTCGGAAAATGCAAGGTTTCCAAATGCCCACAAATTCCAGCCGAGATCTTAATGAAAATTCATTATACCTATAACTAAGTGGATATTTATCACTACGTAGCTAAATATATAGGATGAGAAATATAAATTTGCGATCGACCTTGCTCACCTGTGAGACGATTAAATTATGTAAAAGTGATGCCATCTAATTAAATTAGAATGCAAAACATTATATTTAATTGTATTCATTGAAGAATTTGTTCGTTTTGTATCATAATGTACGATGACATAATTATACTTACAAAGCTGAAACGTTTAGAACTTTGATTTTACCGCCAAATAAAAAAATGCAAATTTCGTGTACTTACAAAATTCGAAACTATAAAATATATAAGCATTAAATACAAAGATCAAAGCTTAAAGAAAAATTGAAAAAGGAGCTACCTGGGGGAAGAGACCAGGAATCGAACCCGGGTTCGATTCCTGGTCTCTTCCCCCAGGTAGCTCCTTTTTCAATTTTTCTTTAAGCTTTGATCTTTGTATTTAATGCTTAAATAAAAATTGTGGTGTACCTACCCACATAAAAAAATGAGACATTATATGTTTCATAAATTTATAAAATATATTTTGAATAAATAAAAATTGTACGAGAAATTTAGATTGACTGTAAAAAAAATCTTTCAGCTACTCTGGCTCTTTATAAACACCTGCAAACACGTGTAGTACTCATTGTTTTAATATTAAATATATTTCTGATTTTTTAAGTACCTATATACCTATATATTAAATATTTCATAGCAAGAGTGCTATGAAATATTTAATACATAGGTACTTGAAATAAAACTAATATATTCATGTACTTTACTATGAGCATTTAAGAATTCATTGATGTTTCAAGTTATTAATAGAATTTGTAAGTATTCATATTCATATTCATATTCATATTCTTTATTGCATATCATGGTAATTACAAGAGATCTTAAAAATATACATATGTATCACATGGACCCTGTAAGGGTATTGCAAAATCTTAAAACTAAGCCTGCTTAAGCAGACATCTAAGGGTGTACAAAAATCTATTTAAAATTAACACAGCCGCTGTTAACTAGAATCTAATTAAAGTTAACTAAAATTACAAAAAATAACAAATGATAAATAACATAAATTCAAATTAAAACAAAATCTTTAACGACTGATCTCAAACAGTTCTTGCACAGTGTAAAAACATTTTTGTGCTAAGAATGACTTTAACTTTTTTGCATATGTTTTGTCACTTGCTTCTTTTTTAATATGGTCCGGGATTTGATTATAATATTTAACTGCTGCATAACATGGGCTACTTCTGAAGAGTTCTATTGTTGGTACGGGTAATGTAAGTTTATATTCGAATCTTTTGTTTTGCTGTTTTTTGAACATGTGTATATTTTTACGCACAAACATACATAATTCATAAATATATAGACATGGTAGCGTAAGGATACCGATAAGTAATGAGCCGCGTCCACCGTCCAGGTGCCGGTGCATCTGATGCACTTGTCGGTTTCACTCGCACCATTGATTTATCGCTATTCCACGCGCCGGGCACCGAGCTCCATGCACATCGACCAGGGCGGCAGGACGAGGAAGAGGCTACCATAGGAAACATCACGACGGACTGCCTGACCAAAAACATCTATACTCATCCTTCCGCCCTAGGACATACGGTTGTGTGCAGATATTTTTAGCATCGAATGCGTTTCGATATAATAGACACTAGATAACCTGTACCGGGCATGCGCTGAGCCTAGATTTAGGTACTATGTTTATCTATTCTCCGTTCCCGTGTTGTGTTTTTAATGTGCAGCCGCTAAAACATCTACGCAGTAAGAGAAAACAATTCGCTTTCCCCGTGTGAGTGTTTAAAAACAATACTGCTTGGTGTGTTTTTAGATGTGAATTCAAAAAATAATTTGTGTTGAGAGAAATTATAGTACTTACTTTCTTCGAATTACTTTCTTATCATCGTATAGGTATTTATCTATTTATATCAAATGAGATTTACCAACCTAGGCTGGCATTGATGTTCTTTGGTCTAAAACCCTGAAATTTTGCATAGATGGTCCCTTAAGTCCCTTTATTATTTAGTCTAGGAGTAAATTTCTTGCTTCGATAATCCAACAGGATTGTATACACGACACATACAAGACACTAAGTTTTTATATGCGCCGGGTGCGAGCTTCGACTAAAAATGGGATGTTAACATAGCAATATCATGAATTTGAAAACGAATTCATTAAAGAATACCAAAATATCGTTTACGGTTACTTCACAGCCTTATAACTAAATTACGGTTACAGTTTTATAACATAAATTTACTGTATTATAACTTAAATGTACTTAAATATGTTTTGTATATATTTCTACAGTCCTTAATATAACAACAGAGAACAAATAAAGCAACCATATATTTTTAAATATTCTTGGTCTCAATTGTATACGGCTTATATCCCAATTAATAATACTGGTAGGTACATTAGCGAACGGGTGACGTCAATTCGTCCTGGTTTGTCATTTTCGGGTTTGGGCCCCGTATCTGCACAGGGGGCGTAAATCCGAAAACGCGTGGACTAGGACTAGGACACTAGGGCGCCAACACTATGTAATAGTAACACCACTGCACTGCACGGTTACGGTTCGCATTTTCCGTCTTCCGTTAAGAATTAAATTTTGAGTATACGTAGGTTCTATGTGCCTGAATTTTTTATAATACGAACAAGCTTGTTAGGTAAGTGTTAATGAGCAGATAGCTCAGCCGTTGGACTGTGGTAGCCGTTGGACAACGATGATGCTGGGAAAATGTAAATTACCTCGTGCCCGCTAACTCGCGTCGCGTGTCGCGTGCCTGCCTATGTCGCAATTGCAATCGACTACGATTGCTTACTATTTGTAAGATCAATTACTTAGTGCAAATAAACTTATATACGACGTACAAATGTACAGAATACGTTTTCGGAGTTAGAGCGGAGGCAAAGACAGGTATTTAAGTATACAGCCAGCCTTAACAATTTTGTACATACATTTAAAGTTCTACATAAGTAGACTAAATAATTTGTACACTATTAGACTTTGTTTAGTATCACGTCTGGTTAACACCTATTACACTTTAGGTTTTCTACGAAATAGTTCCTGTTACAGTAGTAACTTTGAATAAGTAGGTAAGTTGTGAATATGTGTACTTATGGAGATTATTCCTTTTAAAATGTTGATTGTTTTAGACATTTTTCTCTATGATCAATGATGTTTCTTAACATATAATTGATGTTACTACCTAGAACAGGACTATTGGTAATGGTATTTATTTGAAACCTATATGTACAGTTTGAATTTTTCATTGATATTTTTTGTTTCAAAAACTACTCGAAATTGACTGCACGCAATGAAAGCATAAAAAAGCTATGTTACTACCTAGAACTCGGGGAAAAGTATTATTCACTTCAAAAAGTTGGTTGAAATTACCAACATATTTTGTCATAATATGAAAAAATAAATAAAAGGAAGGCTTTAACCGTGAACATGCTTGCTATTTCGTTTTAAAATGGTTGTCACTTATTTTCATACGATTATACTGCTTTGATATTATTATGTTACAGAGTTTTGAAGTGATTCCCATTTCTCATTTTTCTCTCTTTGACTTGTTCTCTTCTCTTATTTTAATTGTTTCAAATATTTTTGTATTTGAACACTAGAGGTTTAGAGGCGGAAACAAATGCAGCTAGCTTGTTCAAATAAATTAAACTTCGAAGGTTATTTCATTTAAAATAAAATAATTGATTTAACTTTTTATAACGATAATTAGGTATAGATTGCGTCAATTCCTTTAAGACTGCGCCGAGCGAAATGTGAAAAATAGGCAGTTGCCGTTAGGTAAGTAGACAACGTCAACACTAGTTGTTTAATCCATTTTTTAACTGTATATTTAGCAGTTCGAAAGAATGTGTTAACAACTTCTCCGTGGATTAAATACATAAGATTATTAATATTTTACCCTAGAAAACTAAGTAAAGTTGGACGAAAATCGTAAGCAGGCCCGAGGCGTTAAGTGTTTTTTATACTTTAACAATGGAAATCTGTTCCGATTTTCAGTTAAAAAAAAGATGAATTTTCAATTATTGTTTGGTATTAAAGGTCTAAATTAATCAAAAAGTGCCTTCAATTCTCCATACATTTTTACTATGGCGGCCGCGCGCTGATCTAAATACCTAATAAGTATTCCCCGCGCTCTATGGTTTGTCGCACGTTTGTCGCTAACGCTCGGCGCAGTCTTAAACAAGTAAAGTAATAAAAATGTTAAAAAAAACACGCTAGTAAAACAGGTGTGTCTTTAATAATAAGGGGGGAGCTCCTTTGATTTTCATCAGATTCTGATCTGATGAAATTTGAACTTACTAGACAATATGCCGTTTCAAACAAAACAAAAATTTCGAAATCGACTGAGTCGTCTTCGAGTAATCGGAGATCATAGTTAATGCCCCGCAATGTTTGTACTCGAGTATACTGTATATTTTCTGTATTGCAGGATTTGCTTCCGTAGTGCACAGATCTAAAAAGCGAAAAAATCGTCTCTGACTCGATTTGAAGCAGAGTCTTGCGCCATGTCGGTGCGACACGGAAACCAACAGAGCTCTATACATAATTCACTTTAAAATAACGACTTTTATTATTTTGAAGGGAGTTAATTTGAACCCAGTATTTTAAACTCTCTTTAGTTAAAAGCATGGCGTACTGATGCATTTTAAGTATTTTAATTACCTGTATTTATTCTTTAAAAAAAACTGTATTATATTTTGTATGTATTTCTGTGTATCTTGATGCTATCTGTGATGTAAAATTCAGCCAAGGAAAAGCAGCACAGCGACTTGATTATGCTATGACTTAATGATACTTACTCTTCACTATATTCATACATTATGCAAAAAGTATTGTTTTTAAAACCTAAAAAATTTTTTTTTTACTTAAATAAATATTTTATTCCTAAAAAACAACTTATTTCACTACTATTAGATAGATATATATCTACTCTACCTATTTTATAGGCACATATTATATTAGGCTTGGGCTTTTTGTCTTACATACCGCTAAGTACTTAATAATCTTATAGTACCTAAAATCTATTATTTTATGGTAATCTAAATTGGACCAGGACAACTAGTTTATTATTCTAATTCTATTTATAATACTTATAAGAAGAAGTCCTGACTGACTCATCAACGCACAGCCGAAACTACTAATGTTAGAGAGTTGATTTTTGTACAGTAGGTTACTTTTATAACGTAGGCTAGAGATAAGAAGCGATTTTGAAAAATTCAATCCCTAAGGGTGTTAAAAAGGGGTGCAAACTTTGTATGGGATACAAGTTTTTTTTAAAGCTAGGAACTTGAAAGTTTGTTAGAAGATATTAAAATAAAATAAAAGAAAACTGATTTCAGCGTTTTTGAAAATTCATCCCCTAAGGTGGCAAAAAAGGGGTTGAAAGTTTGTATGGAGATCAAGTATTTTTTTGAGCGCGGGACTTGAATCTTTGTGTAAAAGCATACTATTAGAATACAAGAAAAGTCATTTCAGCGTTTTCAAAAATTCGACCCCTAAAAGGGTAAAAAAGGGGTTAAAAGTTTGTATGGTGATCAAGTATTTTTTTGAGCACGGGACTTGAATCTTTGTGTAAAGGCATACTATTAGAATACAAGAAAAGTTATTTCAGCGTTTTTAAAAATTCGTCCGCTAAAAGGGTTAAAAAGGGGTTGAAAGTGTGAATCCATTACAAATTCCTTAAAACTTCTTATTAAGGCATATACAATAATAACAAAATAACATTAATTTAACGTCATCAAAGATTCAACCTCTAAGGGGGTTAAAAGGGGGATGAGAGTTCGTCTTGGGGTTCAAATTTAATTTTAAGCTAGGAACTTTAAACTTCGTAAAAAGTTATGCAAATAAAATGGAACAAAAGTGATTTCAGCGTTTTTGAAAATTCATCCTCTTAGGTGGTAAAAAGGGAGTTGAAAGTTTGTATGGAGATCAAACCTTTTCTTGAGCGTGGGACTTTAAACTTTGTATAAAGGCATATAATTAAAATACAAGGAAAGAAATTTCAGCGTTTTCAATAATTCGTCCCCTAAAATGATTAAAAAGGGTTGAAAGTTTGGTTCCATTACAAATTCTTTGACTGAGGCATATATAATAATAACAAAATAACATTAATTTAACGTCATTATAAATTCAACCTCTAAGAGGGTTAAAAGGGGGATGAAAGTTTGTCTCGGGGTTCAATTTTAATTTTAAGCTAGGACCTTGAAACTTTGTAAATAGGTATTAAAATAAAATAAAAGAAAACTGATTTAAGTGTTTTTGAAAATTCATCCCTGAAACTGGTAAATAAGGGGTTGAAACTTTGAATGGAGATCACACCTTTTTCTGAGCGCGGGACTAAACTTTGTATTAGTGCATATAATTAGAATACAAGAAAAGAAATTTCAGCGTTTTTGAAAATTCAGCCCTGAAGGTGGTGAAAAGGGGTTGAAAGTTTGTATGAAGATTAAAAAAAATTTTGAGTGTGGGACTTGAAACTTTAAATAGAGGCGTATTATTAGAATACAAAAAAAGTGATTCAGCGTTTTTGAAAATATATGTAGCCCTGAAGATGGTGAAAAATTGGGCAAGTGCGAGTCCGACTCGCGCATGAAGGGTTCCGTACCTATATATATATCTATAACAAGTTTGTTGTATGGGAGCCCCCCTTAAATATTTATTTTATTTTATTTTTAGTATTTGTTATTATAGCGGCAATAGAAATACATGATCTGTGAACATTTCAACTGTCTAGCTATCACCGTTCTTGAGATACAGCCTGGTGACAGACGGACGGACGGACAGCGAAGTCTCAGTAATAGGGTCCCGTTTTTACCCTTTGGGTACGGAACCCTAAAAAGGGGTCGAATGTTTGGAATGGAATGGAGATCAAACCTTTTTTTGAGCGCCGGACTTGAAACTTTGTATAAAGGCATATAATTTGAAATAAAAAAAAAGTAATTTCAGCGTTTTTGAAAATTCAACCCCTGAGACGGTAAAAAGGAGGTTGATAGTTTGTATTGAGATCAAACATTTTTTTGAGCGCAGGACTTGAAACTTTGTATACAAGAAAAGTAGTAAAATTAGTGGTGAAAAAGGGGTTGAAAATTTGTTTGAAGATCAAATATTTATTTTGAGTGCGGGACTGTAAACCTGAGTTCATTATGATTCCGCGTAATTAGAGCAATTTAGCCGAAAAAAAAACTAAAAAGAGGCCAAGAGCGAGTCGAACTCGCGTACGAAGTTCGGTACCATTACGTATAAAATGGCAAAAAAAAAACACGTGTATTGTATGGGACTTCAATAATTATTATTTATTTTTTGTTGAATTACAGTAACCAACATCAAAATCATCAACTTGCAAAAAAAGAAAAGTAATTTCAACATTGTTTAGATCTGAAAATAATATAATAAAGATGTAAACTGTTCAAGATAAGATTCCACGCGGACGAAGTCGCGGGCAACAGCTAGTTATAAATAGAATAAGAATAATGAAGTAGCCTGTACTGCATAGTACAAGATCCTATTTCTTCAGTTGGTAATGAGTTATAAAAAATTGGGCAAGTGCGAGTCCGACTCGCGCATGAAGGGTTCCGTACCATAATCTATAACAAGTTTGTTGTATGGGAGCCCCCCTTAAATGCCCCTGATCGAATTATGCCATGAAATATAATAAACTTAGTTTTTAAGTGTGCTAGCTTTGTGATTCAACTTAATAAATGATTCAATTTTATTGTATGGGTTTCGTACGATTACTACATGTAATGCGACATAATTCTGCAGCAAAAAACAAACTAGTCGTATGATACGTGATGTGAATTTAAATGTAAGGCGATGCTCACAAAAACAATACTAACATCGCGTTTGTTGTAAGGAAATAATATGTAAAAGGGACTTAAAATTTAGTAAGTATCTACGAGCTACGTGACTATTGTCACGATAGTGTCGGCCTTGGATTTCTAGATAAAGATACTTTTAGAGTTGCAAACCTACCTGAAACTACTATATTTGTACTGTATTTGTTGTTTTGACCCGGCTGCGTGACAGGTTTATATGTTATACGCGAATTTATATATGAGATGTACCTACCTAGAGAGATTACTTTTGAATGTCACTAACTCTTAAATAACTCTGAACAGCACAAGAAATACGACGTTGGCAGCGGCGAGCAGTTCTCTGAGCTCGCAGGGCTGATCGAGCACCTGCGGGCGTTTCCCATGGTGACGAGCGCGGGCGACAAGCTGCGCCTGTTGCAGCCAGTCTCCGGAACGCGGCTGCGCGCCCACAACATCCAAAAGAAGGTCTCTCAGATGCAGGTTTGTATGTGTACACCACAAGCACGGCGTGGGTAGCGGCCAGCAGTTCTCTGAGCTCGCAGGGCTGATCGCGCACCTGCGGGCGAGTCTCATGGCCTATCCCATGGTCACGAGCGCTAGTGGTTAAAAAGTTTCTAAACCTAGTATTATTCCATACCTTCGGTGAGGTTTCTTTTTTTTGCATTCGATGTCAGAAAATCGTCACTATTTGAAGTAAAACGATCTGACTGCGCCGAGCGAAATGTAAAAAAATAGGCAGTTGCCGTTAAGCGTTAAGTAGATAACGTCAACATTAGTTGTTTAATCCATTTCTGAACTATATATTTAGCACTTCGAAGAATGTGTTTAACAACTTCTCCGTGGAAAAATTATAAGAATATTAATATTTTACCCTAGAGAACTAAAGTAAAGTTGGAAGAAAATTGTAAAGTTTTAAGCAGGCGTTAAGAGTTTTTTTATACTTTAACAATGGAAATCTATTCTGATTTTCAGTAAAAAAAAAGATGAATGTTTACATTACAATTTGTCCGCATCAAATATTTCAATTATTGTTTGGTATTTAAGGTCCACGTTTATCAAAAAGTGCTTTTAATTCTCCATACATTTTTACTATGACGACGGCCGCGCGCCGATTTAAATACCTATTCTCCGCGCTCTATGGTTCAGTCGCCAACGCTCGGCGCCCTCTTAAATCTTACTTGGGTACTTAATTTTACTTTTTGTTTTAGGACATTGAAAGTTCACAAAGGTTCGATAGTAAAAACGGCTTTGACCGGGAATTCCAGTCTATAAGGATGCTTGAGGACCGTCACGTCTTTACTACCATTGAGGGAAACCGGCCAGAAAATGCTCAAAAAAACAGATACAAAAATATTGTGCCATGTAAGTAATCCCACCAAAACATTTCATGTAAAAATGGCGGCCAAGACTCACATGCTCATAACGCTTTCGCTGTAAAAAGTTATCAGATCCCAGGACAAGCCAAGCCCCTAAGCCCTGACTTTACTAACCCTACACCTTGGTTTCAAAAGTATGGCTTGGCTGTTTCATAGGTTACCGTAAATATAAACTGTAATGGGCCGAACGGTCCGTTGGACTTATTTACGGTACTATAAAACGGCCAAGCCATACTTTTGAAACCAAGGTGTAGGGTTAGTAAAGTTAGGGCTTAGGGGCTTGGCTTGTCCTGGGATCTGATAACTTTTTACAGCGAAAGCGTTATGAGCATGTGAGTCTTGGCCGCCATTTTTACATGAAATGTTTTGGTGGGATCTCATTTCTTTTTGTAAGGTGCCCTAGTCTTTTTATTTTTTTTGGGCTGTAGCGTTTCTTGAGCATCAGTCTTCAGAGCTCTATCTTTGCCTATTTTTCCTGTTGATATCATTTCCTCTTACGCATTCATCTTACGCTTAAATCTGCTTAAGATGGATATAAAATCATTGATTTAACAATCAAAAATATAAAATTCCGCGTGTTAATTGCGCTGCATTTATAATTGCATTTTGGTAGGTCTATAAAGAAATATTTAAAATACGAAGTCAAAGTGTGGATGCAGAAGAAGTAAGTAATAATTGTGTATTTAAAAAATACTTACGTTTAGCCCCATATATAATATACACCTTTGTCCCCTATTATGGGAACCACATACAAACTTCCATCCCCTTATTTAAAGGATGGGGGGAGATTGGTGATTTTCTAAAAATCCTAGAATATTATGTGTTTTATTTATAATAAAGGAGTCCCTCTATCAATTTTCAGACCTCTAGTATCAAAATTTGCAGATGTCTCATACAAACTTCCATCCCCTAGTTTAAGGGGTTGGGGGGTAAAAGTTCCAAGTTTTAGAATTATTTTGTTGTTTATGTACTAATACTAGCCTACATACCAAATTTCAGCTTTCTAGGTCATCGGGAAGTACCCCAGAGGTTTTGATACGTCAGTGTATAAGTGAGTGGCAAAATCGGCGTATTTTAGGTACCAATAAAACCTAAAGTATAAAAGTTAGATCAATGAAATTTAGTACATTTCATATGTTCCCTAACTGCATCTTAACCTGTGAATTTGGACGCTCTGGTGTTAACTGAGACGAAACGATGAGGGTTTGAAAATGAGACGAAACGGTTCGAGAAAAGGTAGGTAGTGCCCCGCCTCTTTTTTGTTCGTCTTGGCGGGGGCACTACCGTGCCCCCAGATTACTACATGCATTTTATGTTTTTACATATTCTTACTTAAAGACCTCCGTTTTTAAAGAAAAATAATTAATTTTGACTCTGGTGAAGTAAGATTGTATTGTATTCAGACGACCAGACGCGGGTGGCACTGCGTCCGACCGGCGAGCAGGCGCCGGACTACATCAACGCGAGTTACGTGCGCGGCAGGCGGCCCTCGGGGTCTACCGGCTCCGTGCAGTCCTCCACCGAGAGCTTGGACAGCCTACAATGTAACACCCCGCCTTCTCTTTACTGATACTACCTACTTCTAGTAATGTCCGAGCGACGAGCAGGCGCCGGACTACGCCAGCGCAAGTTACGTGCGTGGGAGGTGCCTCTCGGGATCCACCGGCTCCGTGCAGTCCACCATTGACAGCATGGACAGCCTACAATTTTACCTTCACTAATACTACCTGCCGATAGTAACGTCCGAGCGACAAGCACGTGGCGGACTTCATTAGCGTGAGCTATTGCGCGGCAAGTTGGACATGAACAGCCTACAATAGCTAAAAGAAATTATGTATAAAAACGGTTTAAACTCACGTAAAAATTGTCAGGAAAGGCCCGACATGTTTCAAACTCATTTGGAGCTCTTCATCAGGGGTAGCTATCCGTGCTGCTGCGCGTTCACGACCCACTGCACTATTTATCGCTCTCCTCGCCTGTCGGGCTTTTCCTGACAATTTTTACGTGAGTTTAAACCCTTTTTATAATTATGAAAGATGTCACACGATAGTTTTAATAGTATTATCACATATATCGCCTCTTCACTATAATAGGTAACACCATGAAAAGTATATCCAGATCTCAGATGAATAATATGTAGCTAGCTAATCCAGACCTAGATCTGACTCGCGTAAATCTGTCACGTTATTAATTCAATTCTTTAATAATATAATACAGTACAGATAATACAGTCTAGAGTAGAAATGTGTACAGTCTAGAATAAAAAAGTGGTAATACTCTAGTGTCGTCCATTTCTAATCAATCTAAGAAAACGGGGACGACACTACAGTATTGCCACTGTTTAATTTCTACTCTTTTTTGTCACACTGTACCTATAGAAATATTTAAGTAGGAATTCCATTACGACTACAAAACCACCCAGTAGAGGCGCGCCTCTCTACATATGTTATAATTATAACTGAATGACTACTGTGATTAAATAGTAATGTTTAAAAATTACATTAGGACTTAGTAAAAAAAATGCATTTATTCCACAGCTTTATTGGCCGCCGATGAATACTCCAAGAGACCGTTGGTTTCCAAGTCTCTGTCAGATGACGCCCTTATGGAGGTGAAACGCAGCATGAAAATGGACAAAATCAATGGCAATCTCAATCGAGACGGAAGTAATTTGATTTTGAATTACTTAATTATTATACTTATTAACTTTCGAACTGTATTAATAAATAAGTAAATGCGATTAGCTTTCTTGAAATATATCTTTTCTATTTTCTAGGTAAAGATAAATTGTATATCGCCACTCAAGGCTGCCTGTCCAACACTAAGGACGACTTCTGGCGAATGATCTGGCAAGAAGACATTAGGGTTATAGCCATGATTACCAATGAAGTTGAACGAGGAAAGGTATAATTGATTATACATTAATGTACCTAATTCAATATATTATTCTAAAATTAAATATATTATTTAAAGATTTTACAGAATTTATTGAAGAGTTGCATTGAGTTTGATCGTTTTGTCATTTAAACCATTCATGTTATATTTACATAGGTACCTAAAATAGGTTACTTACCATTAGAAGTAAAACTTTGATTGGCAAAGTACCGCAGTAATTTTTCCAAAAAAATATCATACTTACTTAAAAAAATATTCCTTATTTTTACAGAAGAAGTGTGAGCGTTATTGGCCATTTTCGGGCCTCGCAGAACACTACGGGAGTATACTTGTGAAGTCTATCTCAGAAACATGCTATGAAAACTACACCCTCAGGGAGTTCAACGTGTCCGATGATAAAAACACCTGTAAACTAATCTACCAGTATCAATTTACGGTAAGATCTTTCGAAGTTAATGATGTTTATGAACTTTGATTTAAACTTACATGATTTTCAATCTATTTAATTAACTCCAATTATTATAACAAAACGGGCCTTTATCGCGCTCAAAAAGTGTTTATTTAATATCCTCGACGTTTCGATCCTGACTTTACGTTCATAGTCTCGCAGGGATTCAATGTGTCCCGATTAAGTCGCGTTTTGTTATAATAATTGGAGTTAATTAAATAGATTATTTCGCACCCACCATAGTTATCGTCATCGCGGAATGTAGGTTACCTCCTTTTTAGTTCCGTCAATAGAGACTAAGTACTAGGGGTGACCTAACAAACTGTCCGGTAGTTTTGAATTTTGGATATGTTGTCTACGATGGTTAGCGAGTGTTTAACCCCCTCGGCGCCCGCCGCCATATTGAAAAAACCGGCTAAGAGCATGTCGGGCTACGCTCAGTGTAGGGTACCGCAGTTGCCGCTCCTTCAAATAGACGGATTTAAATTACGAGAAAGATTTCAAGCTCTATAAAAACGTCGTTGGCTACGCTGATGACCTAGGACTACTGGCACAGAACAGGACAGCACTAGGAGTCATGGCGAGTATTGTGGATCAGGAAGGAGGAAAAATTGGTCTCAGAATCAACCACGGAAAAACGGAATATCTCCTAATGAAGAGGTACAAAGATACGAAAGCGAGAAGGGAAGATCTCAAAGCCGGAACTGTAACGTACAAGGGCGTAGATCACTTCAAGTACCTGGGTTGCACAGTAACTGATACCAACCGACGTGAAGAGGAGATTGACCGTCGAGTCCAAAATACCCTAAGATGCTCTGCAGCGCTCCATCGGGTCCTGGTGTCCAAGCTGATCAGTAGACCGACCAAGATGCGTGTCTACAAAACTGTAATCAGGACAATCTTGATGTATGGGTGTGAAGCTTGGACACTGACTCAGAAAGAAGAGAGCAAGCTCTTAGTGACAGAAAGGAAAATCTGGCGGAAGATTCTGGGACCAATCCGGAATGAAGACGGGAGTTGGAGGCGGAGAAAGAACAGGGAGCTGGAGGACTTGGTGAAGATGCCGAACATAATTGGCGAAGTCAAAGCAACACGACTTCGATGGCTCGGTCATTTGGAGAGGATGGGAGACGATCGTGCAGTGAAGAGAGCGTATGTGGGCCGGCCCAGCGGAAAACGCCCGGTGGGCCGACCCAGATACCGCTGGAGCGACGAAGCCCTCAAAGATCTGACCGCCCTTGGAGTACCCGAGTGGCGTGAAGGGGCGCAGAAAAGGGAAGAGTGGCGTTCTCTCGTGTCAGAGGCCAAGATCCTCTTTGGGTCACCGAGCCAGCTTAGTAAGTAAGTAAGTATAAGAACGTCGTAAACGCCAAAGTCACTGTAATTACTTACTACCTTCTGGAAGTTATCGATTATACGCGCCAGTTTGAGCGGAATGTTTTAATGCAGTATGACACTTAACTAATATGTGTAACGTTCGAAGCATAAGGACACCGCGCGGCACTTACGTCATTTTAAAGAAAATTATGAAATTTTGCGATAACTTAAAACGGCTTGACCGATTTTATTCAATACTAGCTTTTGCCCGCGACTACGTCCGCGTGGAACTTGGAAGTACGGAAGCAACTTCGTACAACACGATAGATATCCACCTAATCACCTTAATTAATAAAAGGATTATTAAAAGCGCCTAAGCAAATGTAAGAGCAATTGTGCTTTTTGTCTAATCATTACATTTCCTACAGGGTCATCAATGTCATCATGAATTACTTACTCACTTTTCAATCTTTTTAGGGATAATTTCCAGGATGAAAACTATCCTATGTCCTTCCTCGGATCTTAAATTATCTCCATGCCAAATTTCATCAAAATCGATTCAGCGGTTTAAGCGTGAAGAGGTAACAGACAGACAGACACACTTTCGCATTTATAATATTAGTATCGATAGTTTTCATTGAAAGTACTTATAAGGCATTTTAGCTAGAGAAAACCTAAGATAATGTTGTAGAGAGTTCAATTTACCTACTATATTTTACATTTTAAAATTTGTTTTTATAGTTTTTTTTTTTTTTCATTTATTATTAATAAAATGTATACACAGCGTTTTATAACATTTAAATTTCGCCAAACTGCATAACAGTTTGTTGGCGAATATGTACACTCTAGTTTGTTTTCCTGTTACACTGCGTAACTCACTAACCACTAATTACCTAAACTACCTACACTTAAATATACTAGGTACTAACAGCTGAGCAGCACAATTAACTGTACACCATGAAGTTCTAACACGTTGTAATAAGGTTTACATTCGTTTACAAATGCATAGACAACAATGATACTATTAAATTCCACTACAAAAATTATCTAAGAACAAATGTTTTATTTTAGTTTGGAAACATCGTAGACTAGTAAAGTCATCCTCCGGGGGAATACTATTGAAGATCCTCGGTATCAAGTATGACCTTGTCCGTTTACCGTAGTAGTTGCTAGCACTCGGCTCAACGAATTTTTTTCGTGACGACTCCCGTAGGGTATGGGCATATTTTTTACATATTTTGAACTCTGACCTATTATATTGATTGACAGCTAACAGATACTTAAATTTTTCATGCACTGGTAATATATTACATTTCTTAAAAAGTTTTTCATATTGTTTATTACAGTTTTCTTTAGTTTTTTTACTTACGAGTATTTTGATTATTCTAATTTGTAGGTTATATTTTTTGTCTAATTGAGACTTGAAAGTAGCACCATATACAATTAAACCGTAACTCAGCACTGAGTCAGCAGTTACGGAGATATGCACACTTAAAAAAGAAATCTCCGTATTATTTATTTATTTAATCTTTATTGCACAAAAGAAAACTTATCGTACAAAAGGCGGACTTAATGCCATAAGGCATTCTCTACCAGTCAACCTTCGGGCAAAGCAGAGAAACTGTGGGCGGTGCAACCAATTCAAACAAGTTTTAACAAATAAATATTTAGATAAATACATATATTCATATAATATATACACATATAAATAAATAGGTACAGATGAAACATACTAATCAGATAACCTAAGAATTCACAACTCTGCTAACGTAGAGGTCACGCAAACATTTTTTGAAAGCGCATTTGTTCGGAGCTTGTTTGATCTTGAGGGGAAGGCGGTTCCAGAGACGGGAAACTTGGACGGTGAACGATTTAGACATAAAACCAGTACGGTGACGAGGGATGGAGAGAGATAGATTGCCAGAAGAGCGAAATTGACGGTCACGGGTTTCACCATAATAGTGAAAGAAGTTTTGAGATATTCGGGAGATATTGGGTTTTTGAGAACAGAAAACAGAGTGCATAGCATTCGAATTTCACGTCGTTCGCGGATAGGAAACCAGCCCAGCTGAGAGCGGTAAGAAGACACATGGTCATACTTACGAAGACAGAAGATGAACCGAATGCAGTTGTTAAGAAGTCTCTCCAACTTATTTCTAAGCTCTTCGGTTAAGTCAGGATAACACATTATTATCATTATTATTATTACATTATTATCTGTCCTAGAAACAAAATTTGAAATGTAAGTTATAGTAAATTTAATTTTCTTTTTTCAACATTTTTTCTAGCTAAAATGGCGATTTTTACTTTTTTTTAATAGTGCATATCTCTGTAACTATCTGTCCTTGAAACAAAATTTAAAATGTTAATTATAGTATATTTTATTGTCTACAACATCATCTAAGCTATTTTCTAGCTAAAATGCTCATAAACGAAGGTATACTTACGCAAAAATCTGCAGAAAATGACGTTTTTTTTTTAATATGGTGGCGGGCGCGGAGGAGTGGGAATTGTGCATTTTGTATGTTAAACACTCACTAACCATCCTTGACAACATATCAAAAATTCAAAACTACCGGACCGTTTGTAAGGTGAAATCCCTTTATTCACTGGATTATTTTTCGCGGCTGAAGTATGATTTGAACTCGAAGCCACTGCACAGCCACTACATAGTTAAAACACAACTTATTGATATTTCGCTTGTTGCGCGCGCGTAACACGCCAATACTTAAATCTTAATAGCTAAGCCACTTTTAGAGACAAGTCAAATCACTGCAATTTTTGTGATAATAATCAACGCGACGCGAAATGTCTAAATTTAGTAGTCTATTATATTTTTCGCTCGTTGCTTGAATGTGCTTTTTTTTTATTTAAGTCCTGGCCAGACCACGGCACCCCGGAGGAGCCGGACGGCGTGCTGGCCTTCATCGCCGACATCAACCGCCGCATGGCGGAGGTCGCGAGGCTGCCCCACCCGCCTGCACAGGTCACATTCAATATACATATTATTAAATTATTATAAAGGTTAACTGGAAGAAATCCCTTACAGGGATAAGTTCGCCCTTGTACACATACATGTATTGTTTTTGAGTTTTTGTCAATATTGTTTTATGTGCAATAAAGTGTTTACATACATACATACATACATATTTACGGTCCATTCGTGATGATGCGCATCATGATCATCTAAGTCCACGTTTACAAAGAAAAAATAAACCAGCCCTGCTGATTGGTTAACGCAGGGTAAACGTTACCTACAGCATTGAAATAGAGGCGTAACTTATACCATGTGGGTCCTGTACCAGGAGCAATAAATTAAAACATAGATTTTACTCATCAAACTGAACAACATCTGTTCAGAAACTTAAAAAAAAATACTGTTTTCATATGTTCATTATTTCAAACAAAGTAAATAGCATTTTCAATGTACGCCGTCCAACATTGACATCGCCTTAACATTGACATGGGTACACTACATAAATACGAAATACTAAATTCCGATTATAGGAATCACGAATTTCATAATACCGATTATTATAATTCCGAATGTTTTAAAACTCCGAATATAAGTATGTCGATTTTTCATTTTTCCGATTTTTATAAATCCGAAATTTCAAAATTTCTAACGTTTACAATCACGGTTTACAAAATTCCGAATTTCAATACACCGAACAATAAGAAGTCCGAATGAATAATAATCCGAAATATCAAAAATACGAATTCCGATTATAAAAATACCGATTTTCAAAACTCCGAATATCATTACACCGACCAATAATAAACCCGACTAATCAAAAGTCCGAAACATCAACATTACGAATTGCTGTTATTAATAACTATAAAATATAAGCCTAAATATGTGAAAGTTTTTCGGGCTAACGGGGCCTGCCTCAAGGTGAAATAGGTAATACTAGGATTTAACCTAACCTACAGTTTTCAGGGTTCAGCAAATCTGTTGACGCTCCGCTCGCTTCGCTCGCTCCGCTACACGTGGTCACAATACAAACCTAACCTAACCTACAGTTTTCGGGCTTCAGCAAGTCTTTTGACGCTTCGCTCGCTCCGCTATACGTGGTCACAATACTAACCTACAGTTTTCGGGGTTCAGCCAATAACCTAACCTATAGTTTTCGGGGTTCAGCAAGTCTGACGCTCTGCTCGCTTCGCTTGCTCCGCTGTACGTAGTCACAATACAAACCTAACCTAACCTACAGTTTTCGGAGTTCAGCCAATAATTCAACCTACAGTTTTCGGGGTTCAGCAAGTCTTTTGACGCTCCGCTCGCATCGCTCGCCCCGCTATACGTGGTCACAATACAAACCTAACCTAACCTACAGTTTTCGGGGTTCAGCCAATAACCTAACCTATAGTTTTCGGGGTTCAGCAAGTCTGACGCTCCGCTCGCTTCGCTCGCTCCGCTATACGTGGTCACAATACAACCTAACCTAACCTACAGTTTTCGGGGTTCAGCCAATAACCCAACCTACAGTTTTCGGGGTTTAGCCAATTCGATATTTGTCCAAATCCAGTTTTCTATTTTTGTTTTAACGTAAAAAATTGGTTAAAAAATAATCTTTACCCAAATACTCCGAAATATTTAATTCCGAATTTACTAATTCCGATTTTTAAAACCCCGAATTTCATAATTCCTAAGAAATAAATTTCCGATTATTGAAAATACGAATGTCATTATCCCGAATATCAAATTTCCGAATAAGTAATGAAGTTTCGGAAAATTAATAATCGGAATTTAGTTTTTCAGGCCAATGACACTTCGGGCTTTTCATTATTCGGAGTTATAAAAATCGGAATAATATACAATCGGAATTTTGAAATTCGTTTAAATAAATTTCGTGTTTTTTAGTAATCGGAATTTTATTTCCTAGGAATTATGAAATTCGGAGTTTCAAAAATCGGAATTAATAAATTCGGAATAAAATATTTCGGAATATTTGGGTGTTCCCCATTGACATAGCTGTCACTTTACTAAATATCAAATGTTTCGCAATACATTGCTTCTTTGAATAAACTTTATTTTAAAGGTTTACATTACAAATGAGGTATTTTTAAAAGTTGTTTAATAAATGTTGTTCAGTTTGAGGGGTAGAATCTATGTTTTAATTTATTGCTCCTGTTACAGGGCCCACCTGGTATATTGGGGTGACGGACAGGAAACACGTTAACTTCTTTGACAATGTGACAACCGGACGCACGAAACGAAATAATTTTTGCCGAAGCTGAGACGGAGACGCTTCGTCATACTAGGTGTATCGGCGTTTCGTCAGCTTTTATTTGATCATGTACCTACCTACGTATATTTTACATTAGTATAAACATTTATAATCTGTTGATTGTTTTCAGAATGTCCTGTGCGTGCATTGCTCTGCTGGAGTAGGCCGATCCGGTACCTTCATTGTACTGGACATACTAATAGACAAAATCAAGTCAACTGGTGAGTAAATCTTGATTATTATTATATTATTAAATACTAGATAGCTTGATAAGTCCTAACGTGACAGAGTAGTTCAAGTATACCGATGGGCCAAAACGTTTCTCAATTATAATTTTGTTTGCTTGCATTATGCGTCATGTTTTAAGAGTACGAGCACTCCACCAGTCGACCTCACACAAACAGAACCCGCCATATTCTATACTACACCTATACCTATATTGGTGTAGACACGGATCGGCATATTCGCACACTTGTGCTTGTGCCATTATTCTTTTAAATAGTAAAAATAATGTAGTCTCCTCCTCGCTTCTAAATAGAATCTGTATGAACAGGTTTCAACTGCACCATAGACGTGTACAACACGGTGAAGCTGGTGCGCGCGCAGCGAGGCGGCATGGTGCAGAACTGCATGCAGTACCGCTTCGTCTATCTCGCGCTACAGACCTATATGGACCTCAATAATATGAAATCAAAACGGAAGGTTATTTAAGCGCAGACTATTATTTTGATAGACAACATGCGACCCCAGTACTTAGTGCAATTTAATATCCGTAAGTATAGCCCTTGCTCCCAAAATACCTTACTTATTAACCGTTATTCTGTACTGTCTTCATTTTAGTATGAAGGACACAATGGAACATTTGATCCAAATATTATTTATTCAAAATCACGACATTTCCAAATTTAAGATCGGTACTTTAATCGCGTTATTCAAGTAAATTAAAGAAATTTCAATTGATTTATGATATGTGTGTAGTACCTAGTAATGTAATATCTAAATAATTCATGATTAAAGTAAATTACCCGTAGAAGAGTGATATTGTCACGACATCGGCAAAGTTCAAGAAAGAAAACGAAATAAAAATCATCTAAAGAAACAGCGATAAACACTGTCTCTCTGCTAACCTTATTCTTGGTTCTAACTTTAGTTTACCCCTTCCTCTTCTTCTTAAGCCATATTTTCGATTTATCCTATTTCATGTACAAATACTTTTCAGAAGACTCCGTAATAAGTGGTGAAAATTTATTGAAAATTGCTACACATAATATTTTTAACCAGTACAGTTAACAAGTAGGCAGGTAATTTGGTGTACCATCTTGATATAACCAATAAACAGTACTACCTAAAAGATTACAAAATAAAAAGTGGCATACGTTTACGTTGAATACGTTTCGCCCCTTTCTAATTAATCTAAGAAAACGGAACGACACTAATTTCTACAATTTCTTGTTGTACCGTACTTACATGCTTATTTATACATTTTATTCGGTTTGTTGTCATAAGTATGGTTATTTTATTTCTTATTCAGTTAAGAGTACGAGATGCGCAACAGACGTCAAATAAAAAAACGAATACATCAATAGTTGTCGAAATTGTATCAAATAACAATCGATTAACCAACAGGTCAATTATATAGTCTGTTTTATTTAGTGAACTTCGCCTTCACATATTTGTAAATAAAAGCAATCTGTAAAATTGTAAACAAATGTTGAAACTCGATACTTACCCATTTCGTGTGGTTGCATATATATATATATATATATTTTAAACAAATATACAGTAAGATAAACTACTATTTAGCAACATGTCACATGCACACGAAATAAATATTTTATGACAACCATTTCAATGAATTTTCTCCACTGATAACGGGGTCTGGTCTGCTTATCAGATTCATATTACGCCAGATTATATCATAACATTTACTTAAAGGTTAACTGGAAGAGATCCCTTATAAGTTCGCCTTTGTACATGTTTATCGTTTTAAAATGTATTTCTTGTTGATGTGTACAATAAAGTGTTTACATACATACATACATACATCAGTTCAAGATTAGCAGTGAAACTAAATTGATTAGAAGAAGTAAATCTGGTTTAATACGAATTCAGAAAATCGAGAATCTGGTATTTTAAATTTTGCATAGGTACATGTTTTGGGCGATGTGGTATTTTGGGAAAAGGTGCTAAATACCTATGTACTTACATCGTAACTAGTCGCAAATGATTAGACATCATGACTTATTTGCTTTGTTGTAAGTAGTAGATACCTATGTTGCTCGCTACCCTTAATACTTATCAAAGTTCATCGTAATTTTAACACCAGATTTTCAAGTAAAAATTTATTTTATGTATTTTATTGAAATTATAACGCCCATCCCAAATTCTCAGAACCTGGTGTTTTACAGTTTTATGTTGAAGTTCCATTTTATATTACAATATGGTCTACAGATCAAGATTGGTTTTCGGAACTGGGTGGGAAATTGGGAAGCGTCGCCACGGCACCGTCGGCACCGATGTGAAGAGCTCTTATAAAGTTATTCATATTAATCAACAATTCAACTTTCAGGTCTCCAGCTGCAGAAATGAGAGTTAAGTGTATACTGTACTTGACGTAAATATTATAAACTCTATAACCCAAAGGTTAATAAAGACGAGACACCAAATCAAAATAAATAAATGAACATGATAATGTTCCATTATTTTAAGTATTTAAATAAAGTGTAATAAATATGTAAGAATACGAGTATGTTGTTTTATTTAAAAAAACTGAAATAAATTAAGTAAGTAAACAATAAAAACTACCCGTATCGGCTTGATGCGGGCGTACCTAAACATCGCCAAAGATTCGCTGTTGTTATAGAGGTCCGTTGTTTGCTAGTTCGTGGATCCTGTTATTAAGTTTTATCTAGATATTGTAATAGTAGGTGATGATAATTATTAACGTTACTCCGCGGGGTTTTTTAATGGTAGTACGAATGAGCGCTTCATGAACAGAAGAACAGGAAAATGTGTGTACCTATCTGTTATGATGAATAAGCGGATCTTACTATTTCCTTTATTCATAGTAGTGCTATCAAACTTTCCTGTAGAGCAGCGATTCTGACAATTTCCTATTAACATAATAGCGGTCCTCAAACTTTATTTTCTATTATATAGTTAACAGGATCTTACAGGCTGATGTTCTGTTGGCCTCTCTTTCTTCTCTGTTTATTGACCCCTGGCCTGCTCCGAGCATATTTGAGAACCACCACAGTCATGTTTTAAGACCGCGCATTATGTTACAGTTGCTTAAACTACTATTTTTGAAATCATGAACCTGGAACGAACGGCAACTGGATTTCCTAAAATCCGGTATCTGAGACGCATAACACTGTAAAGACTTGCTGTGATGCTTCTTAGGTACTAAAATGTAATTAATTGTCATGATGGTTGTGTGGGCTGGGTGTCCATCTCATAATGAAAGTCACATATTTTATATTATAATAACTTGTATTGAAAACCAAAACCACCATGTTAGTTTTTAGTAGCAAGCCAAGAGAGAGCTCTATGACAGTATTGCCAACCTAACCTTATAACTACCACAGATAAAGACAACCTGTCTTACATCTCCCTTTCTTTATCAAACAATCAGTTTAATTAACCTTAATTAATAAGTAGAGCTCTTAAGAGACATAATCATTTAAATAAGAACGCCTCTTAAGCACCCTGCCTGACCTTGTCATTCTGACATTATTATAATCTCCATTGTTTACATTTACAGATTCATCTAGCTGTGATCTATTCACATTCTCATTACAATCATCATTATACACATTTTCATTGATAATATTTTCATTTCGGTCCAACTCAAACGTTACATGCTTTCTTGCCTTATGCCAATTTGTTTTTGGAGATCCTTTAAAAATATGATACCTATTCCTTTTAATTACAGACTCTCCAGTATCTATCATGTAATTTCTATATTTATCTTCATCTGACACTATCCTTCCTCCTAATTTCTTACTACATATTATTTTTGTCATGTATATACACATTCTGTTCTTTATTAAATCTACTTATATGACCTTTATTCTTTCTATCATGATAATATTTATACTTCCTTCTCCTTTCCTCTACCTTTTGTTTTACATTATTATAGTTAACTCTCTTATAATTGTCCTTAGTCGGTAAAAAAGATGTTACTTGTCTTCCAATAAACAACTCATTACTTGATTTTAACTCTTTATCTATAGGTGTATTTTTATATTCCAACAATGCCAAATACATATCTTTACCTTCCGCTATACATTTTTTGAACATCTTTTTTATCGTCTGAATGTGCCTTTCAATTAATCCATTTGATCTAGCATAGTAAGGTGAAGAAGCTATATGCTGAAATTCCCATATTCTACTGAACTCTTTATATTGTACACTTCTATACTGAGACCCATCATCACTGTATAATATTTTAGGAATACCCCATCTGGCAAAAACAGTTTTCAATGCTTTTATATGAGACTCTGATGATTGATCTTTTAATTCTATGAGTTCCACATATTTAGTCAAATAGTCTATTATTAACATATATATTTTGTTGTTCAGAAAAAACATGTCACATCCTACTATGTCCCATGGTTTATTAGTTATTTCTCTTAACATTAATGGTTCATGACAGTGATTTCTTTGATATCTCAGACATAGATCACAGTTCTGAATTAAATCTTCTAATTCTTTGCACATCAATGGCCAAAACAAAAAACCTCTAATTCTATTTTACATTTTTCAATTCCTAAATGATTGTAGTGTATTTTTCTAAGCATCTCTTTCCTTAATGATCTGGGTACCAAAACAGCAGTATTTTTTAAAATTAACCCATCTGATTTCTGATACATATAACTCATCTTTTATAGAATAATAGATCTTTAATTTTAGTGGAATTTCTTTGACTGAAGGCCATGAACTTTGTATATATTTACTCAATAAACATAAATCTTCATCTTTTTGTGTTTCATTTTTTAATTGATCCCATGTAGTTTTCTTTAAGTCAATTCCTTCTTTTACAAGACATACATGTAGTTCTATCTTTTCATCAAGTTCTTTGTTACATATACTGTCATTTACATATGATCTAGACAATGCATCGGCTACTAACAATTCTTTCCCTGGCCTGTACCTTATATCTAAGTCATATCCTTGTAATTGAAGTCTTAATCTTTGTAATCTTAATGGTGTTTCATTCATTGATTTTTTCACTATATGTTCTATAGGCCGATGGTCAGTCTCAACTATTACACGTCTCCCATATATGTATTGGTGAAACTTTTTACATCCATAAACAATTGCTAGCATTTCTTTCTCTATTTGAGCCCATGATTTCTGTGTTTCTGTTAAAGCTTTAGATGCATATGCTATAGGAGCATTATTTTGAAGCAATACAGCGCCTAATCCTGTACTGCTACTGTCTACCCATAATGTAATTGGACTATTTATATCAAAATATTTCAAAAGTGACTTTAATTATCATGATGATATGGACACCCAGCCCACATAACCATCACCAAGCCCACATAACCATCATGACATTAATTATGTATAATATCAAGCCCTATACTTGCCTAAACTATAGGGTACTTCTCTAACTAGAATCATACAATTTGGTAATAAGCAAGATCTTACGTATATAGGTACAAACATACAAAGTTTTGGAGTATTTGTATTGGCTGTATTATGAATTTCAACGATTTTGATACACAGACAGAAAGCTGGCTATCCACAGATGGTATTCGGATACTTGTTACCCAACTACGCTAATGCTAAGAAGAGCGCTCATGCGTGAAAGAAGTTGCAAATCGATCGCGAAGGTGAATGAAGTCTTATACCAACTTTTATAAAGGTTAGTTGGGTATACGTAGGTATACCTATCTTATGCTTGAGTAGGATCAGGATATATATATCTGATCCTTGTATATCCTATACTTGCCGCTATCTCTGCATAAAATGATCAAAACCCATATAACCAATCTGATATGATGTGCTTACAAAGTCCCATACATAGGTGCACACACATCTACAACCAAATTGTTCGACGAACGAAATCCTTGATGACAGACTGAACCTGATCGGTTTTCGTAACCTGAACGTCACTGTCGTACCTCGAACGAAGACCGATTTCTTTTCTCACGGACCCACATAAAGAATACGTCATCATTAATATCATAGGTACCTATTTAATATTATCTACTATGTGAGGCTCATTCATACCCCGTGGTTTCCGGTGCACAAATGATTTGACGCCTACTGTCGGCCTAGTGGTAAATCATAAGTGCAACGAAAACCACGGGGTACCCTTATTATGGCCACGAGTTATGTCAACGTAAGAATAAAGGTCTTGGGCTCGTACTACTAGTGGACGACGAGTGGACGACGCGTCGTACGTTACTAATATCATGTTTTGAAATTAAACCTAGAAAATATGACATAGGGCTTAAATTTCAATATTTGGCATAGCATCGAGTCGCCGTTAAGTTGTTATAATGTGCGAAGACCTTATACCGGTAGTTCCAGTATTCTTCTGCTCGCCGTGCTTTCAGATCTGATCGGTACTGTCCCGTCAGTGTTATAATTTCAAGAAGCCTTTGTGGAGTGGGGCGTGTGAAGTGGAATGAATAAAGTCTAATATATAAGAAGAGACGCGTGTCTAAGGCTGAAGCAGTGCCAACAATGCAGAGGCGTTCTTATCGTTTGTTATTCTCATTACCTACATATGGAAATAAATTATTTTTCCAATTGCTTTAAATATCTCTCTTAGGCTGGATTTAGAATAAAGTTTGGTAGAATGCATTCGACAAAACTTTTATTACTCTCATAATTGTTTGACATTGGATATTATACTATCTAAATAAAAGGTATTCTCGGAATAAAAGTTTACTTAGACGGTATCTATGTTACCCCTAGTCCGCTACCCCTAAATATATATACTTTCTTCGAGCCAGACGACGCGTTTGGCTCGGTTTGTAGACACCTGCCTACTGAGTCGGCGGTCCCGGGTTCGAATCCCGGCCGGGGCAAATATTTGTGCAAAATATTTGTTCTTGGGTCATGGATGTTATCTATATATGTATTTATATATTATGTATATCGTCGTCTAGTACCCATAGTACAAGCTTTGCTTAGTTTGGGACTAGGTCGATTTGTGTATGATTGTCCCTTAATATTTATTTATTATTATTTCTGACAGAAACAGGGTTGGATTAAATCCATGACGTAATAAATAAAACTAGTATGTACTTAACTTGACATGTATATTTGTTTTATACCACAATAAAAAAAGCGTGCTATGCTTCTATTTATTTAACACACATATCTTAACGAAACATAATTATTTTAGATTGTAAAAAGAATTGTGGATACACAATAAAATCAATTAATTACCAACAAAACATAATACTTAGCAAGCTTTAAGCTACAAATTATTACAAGCAAAGTTCGTACGTCCGATAAAATTATCATTTCATAATAATTCCATCACAATATACTCACAAAGTCTTAGTTTAGTTACATAAAGCTTACAAATTCGACACAGAATATACCTAAAGATTGCGATTTGGCACAACTTTCGTTTTAAATAACAGCATGTTGTTTAAGTATGTTGCCGAAGACCCACGTTTTTCGGTTATTATAGTCAGACATAAAATTAATATAACACACAATAAATGTCATTTATGCCCTTGTTTTTGCCCATCCGCTCAATTCCTAAACATTCAACATGCTTCTATGTATCGATTGTTTCTATCGTGATATTAATTAATGTAAATTGCAAGTAATTTTTGATGCTTAAGCACTACTATCGAGTCCGGGAATTGAGCCACAGGTGGGTTAAGTCAGTGCATACATAGGTTGCACAATGCATAATTATATGAATACCGTTGAGCCTTATTGCAACCAAACATAATAGAGAAATATTATAAATCTAAAGCGCAACGTTGCATCTACCTCACTTCGGGATATTGGCTAATTCGGTCTGCGTCTTTACTTTTGAGTTTCTAACTAGCGCTTGTTTTTAGCGCGCTATTACTTAATATGAAAATAGAGTCCTATGTCATCTGTTGCTGGCGTTAGATATTTTCGATATGAAAATAAAATAGATAAGAAATAAGAATAAAAACGACACATTACGACAAGAACCCAGGGAAGTGAATATTCAATACACCAATAAGTACCTTAATAATGTTATATCTCCGAGTATGTAGCACACAAAAGACCGAACAGGCTTGTAGGTATTTACAATTTTTTATCCCGATTATCCCGGAAAGAGTTTATTGCATTCAATCTAACCCACAAAGTACGCAGTGTAAAAAGCATGCTTCTTGTCATGTTGTCCCTGGAGATGAAGATTTACGTGTGTGATTATGACTAATTCCTTTAATTATTTAATTTTGACTTCAGCTTACAAACTTATAAGTGTCTTAAGAGACATTAGGTAACTAATTCAATAATTAAAGAAGTAATATCGTTCCGGTATTGAATCATTTGGTATTGAACAAAAGATTAAACATTATTACACATTTATAAGTACAATTCCTTTACACATTATATTATTAGACAAGACCTAGTTTTCGTGCAAACCTATTGTTAACACCAAAGATAGACGTTTATAAATGCAAGTCATAATTACGACTGCTAAATGCGATGTTTAATTTACCTGACGGAGAATTTTAAAATTCTACGAATCAATTAGTGTTTTAAGATATATATCAGGTACTCAAAAGAAAATTACCCTCGTGCAGCGTCGGCTCGCGCCCAGTCGCTCGCTCTACGAGCTACGATACAAGGGGAATCTGCAGAGCCGCCCCGATCGACGAGACGTCAGTGTACATAATTTATTAAGTAAGTCATTAACGCGTGCAAGTGTAAAATAAGTTGTGTGTGCTTAAACATTTTGTGCAGAGGTAGAATATAATAACATTCATTATTTTATTTGTAAATAGCAACACAAGTTTGACAAGCTTTTTATTTCTAGTCCCTTACTGTAATCTTTATACCTAAATATCTAGATCAGGGTTTCCCGAACATTTTTGCGTCAAGCCTCCCCTATGTTATAACAATGACCATTACTACTTCATCTCTTTTCTTTCACTTATATGAATTTATATACACATTTCATTTGGAATTATGTTTTTCTAACGCATTTCGATGTCTTTATCCGTACAATTGGTGTACAACGATCCAGGGAGACGCGAGCTACTTTACGGGAACTCGTGACCTAAATTCTATATTTTACTAATGCAGATATATTTCGAGTCTAAAAATAAGGATATTTGAATTCATACTTTTTATTTTATAGCTATATCACGTATAATTCTTTCATAATGAATTTGACATCATTTATATAGGTACTTATGCTGTAATGGAAATAGTGGCGCATAAACTATACCAATATTTATGACGGACATAGGTGTGGGCTACTGACTGGCAACCGTTCATGTTGGTTATTGAGGCAATTATACCGAAAGATACGTAGGTACCTATAATAGTTTCAATACAATGTCATCGTAATTAATTATGATTAAGATAAAAAGTACTTGGAAGGTATATATAAAACACAAACACAACCTGCTTAAAAATAAATTTGCACAGAACCACTTATTCAATCAATGGAAAATGAAATAACTTGAATGATACCTACCCGAATACAGTCTTCGTAATCAAAGATATACAAGAAGGTGTATTTTCTAAATCCATCAATAATAGTTATATTAAGTGAAACAATAATTTGGGCAGTGGACAAAATCGAGCAAAAAAGTACATTAATTTTTCCACTCTTCACAACCGGTCTGGTGCACGATGGGAACGACACAATTAATAGTGTTCCATACTACCAGTTGTCTCATATGGCCAGGCCAGTAAGTATTCAATAAGTAAAATTTTCTTAATGTCCATTTGAATGACATACCTTTTAAGGATGATCAGTAATTTTCTCGGATGTTATAAGCTTTCGCTGTTTCTTTAATATTTACCTAGCTACATTTGGGGCATTACGTTAAACATGAAAGAATTACTTGAATAAGCAGAAAGCGCTGCAAAATCAGTACGCGGGATTGTAAGTTTAGTTATGTTTGACTTCGATTTTATGGGGAATATATTTTCCAGGCTGTAAAGTAGCATTGGTGTATAGAAAAATTAGTATTTAATGATAATTTATCCTAAGAGGCACGATATACTAGTTCGTAATAAAAGTTTGGTGTTCAATTTTAGTAAATAACTTACATTATTGCTTTGATTCTTGGCAATGTTCCTATCGTTGCTTCGAAAGGATATAAAAACGAACATTGGCACGTACATATTAGGAAGTTAAACTACAGTACATTGGGCTTTGATGACCAGATATAGGTAATAAAAAATTATGGCCTAACTATGATACGAAGGTGGTATCTATACTTAGGTATTATATCTTATTTTAAAGTAGATGTATAGTAGGTAAGTATAATGAAATAAGGTATAGTTTTAGCGTTTAATTTGAAATGCTTTTTAAAATTATTTATTAGAAAACTAACTTTGACCGATTTTAATGCAAGCCAGGAAAGCGAATTGAAGTCTGATAATAAGTTTATCGTATTTATTATTGTTGTCGTTCCATAGCCTGGCTTAATAATGAAACAATCATTTGTTCTAAGGGAGATCATAACGACAGAAGTAAGTATTTTTGATTTGGGTATTTAACTTATGATTTCTGCTTCAGGAAGAAGAGTGAATGGGTTCCCGACGTATTTCCTCGTGCAAGCAAGAGCTTTTAACTCGATATACTTGGTTTGATTTTGTGTTGTAGGGTAGTCAAAACCATGTTAATGAATTATACGATGCATTTTTCTGCTGCGGTCTTGATCTTTCGAACGTATCCCCATATACTTATAACTTAAAAATATAATTCCCGGAACTTGTAGAAATATTGAGGGAATAATAATATCTACCATACAAAACATTTCTTTGCATGTGCAGGTTATCTTAAACTGATTTTCAATAATATATATTTCACCACTTGAAACGTATTGTATACATATAACAAGAGAACCATGCCAAATGAACAATAAAAACGTTACAATACCTAATTGTAAAAGCGCTCTTTGATTTTTTACAATAAATGAATTTAAATTGAACTAGAATTGCAATAACATTATACTTTGAATTTGTAGAAGCATTTATAAATCACAAAAGTATAAATCATGTAGAAAAGAACAAGCACTAACTCATGAAGATGGTGAAGAGCAAAAAGTGCTAGTATAAATTCATATTACACAAATAACGGCACCTATATTCATTATATTTTCACTATGCGGCTGAACACAATACCTAGAGCATTTGTACACTACGTCTAATCAGAGTCCTATAGCTGTTTTGAACGCGTGACGATTTAAGGTGCAAGTAGGGCAAACTTGCCTTAATCGTACCTTATCAAGTTCTTGTACCTATTATATTTATATTTTTAGATAATTAGCATTTACTTTTAGGGGGTACGAATAAGGCAAGTTTTATCACCTTGATGCAGATAATTATCTGCTAGTTTTCTGATAATCGATCAAGAAACGTTTAGTTTATAAAATATACGTTTCATGATAAATATTGACTACTTACCTACATGGGCAAACGTAGTGTACAAGGGCGCTTTGCAATAATTGATACTGTTGAATTTTCACTATTTGTTATCCTGCCTTACCTTAAAAATGAACAAAGAAATAATTTGTTTTGTTATGTATAGGTACGTATTCTTAGCGCCTTGTCAATTTCGATACCGGTTAGGTACTTACTTTTTTTAAAGGCACAACCACACATGTGGACTTCATGTCGACATGTGTGAGAGTCCCAAAATCACATTATTAAAAAATATTTCAAGTAACTTGAAATACATAATATATAATAATTTCAAAAACAATTCGTTAACTCATTATAAATTACGATATTTATCGTTCGCCATTAAAGCTTATACTTTATAGTATTTTCCTAACGTACCAACATAATTATAACTAAACGAATGTAGGTAGTAAGTACTCTAAGTATATTCCGGAAGCACTATCCTAATATAGTAATTTAAGCTAATTATACAGTTATAAAACAACGGCTGCAAGGTCACAGAATGTCAGTCTCGTAAACTTTGTTAGTGGTGGCTATGGTCGGCGCGGGCGGCTCGGCCGGCGCGGGCGGCTCCTCGAGCGCGGGCGGCTCGGCGGGCTGCGCGCGCTCGGAGTCGCACGCCAGGTGCGTCATGCTGCCGGAGATAGTCGTCGCGGCCAAGTTTAGATTCATTTTAGTGAGAAGATTCGATTCGCTACCGGTCTTCTTTAAATCAGGCTGCGCCGTCGCAGGGAGCGTCGGCCC
Source organism: Apotomis capreana (assembly GCA_947623375.1). Lineage (NCBI taxonomy): Eukaryota > Metazoa > Arthropoda > Insecta > Lepidoptera > Tortricidae > Apotomis > Apotomis capreana. The sequence continues at coordinate 36,430,981 of OX392498.1, read as the reverse complement.
ACTGCGTTGAATCATCTGGAGTCGCGCGTACTGTTCTTGCAGCGCTTTCTGCTTCTTCAGTAATTCCTGGTGCCGTTGTTCGAGGAGAGATTGGCGTACGGCGGTTTTTTCGTCGTTAAGATTGGAATCGGGGGGAGCGGTGTCGGCGTTAGGTGGTGAGGAAGGAGAGGTCGGCGAAGCGAGAGGCGATCGCGAGGTGGTGCGCGGCGGGGGCGGCGGCGGCGCGCGGCGTGCGGCCAGCGCGAGTAGCTCGGGGTGGCGCTCCGGCACGGGCGGCTTGGGCGGATGCTGGCCGCGCGCACGCACCGGCGGCGACGCGTCCGTGTCGCTGCCGCTGGGGTAGGAGTGCAGACGACGTAGCTGGGGCTCGGCGCCCGCGCCGCCACCGCCGCCGCCGCCGCCGCCGGCTCGCTCGGTGGGCTTGGCGAAGGTCTGTAGCTCGTCTAGTAGCGCGTCGAGGGCGTTCTCTGGCCGCAGCTCCGCTGCTCCCCGGGGCGCAGAGCCTCGCCCGCCGCTGGTGCCCTGCGCACCATTCCACGCACTTCTAGCTGTGTCCCGCAATCTCCAACAGACATTATAAAAGCGAGGTTGCAAATAACATGACATTACTTGTTAATCTACCTTCGATAGCCCTAGTTACTACTGCAACCGCACTTTTAAAACAATATTTCAAACATTGACTCCATCAAACATTCACAATAAAAGACAAATAAAATCATTAAGTACACTTATAAGGTAAAATTAAAATATATATTACACAAACATACCCGGGTAGAAAATAAAAACAAAATGGTCTTTTTGTTGCCGAACAATAAATTACAAATAATTATACTTATGTGTGAACCAGCGTCTTAATTTTATTGAAATGCAGCCTGAGAAATAATTATAGAAAATCCGGCCAAGAGCATGTCGGGCCACGCTCAGTGTAGGGTTCCGCAGTTGCCCATCTTCTATAAAAAGGTCGTAAACGCCAAAGTAACTCAATTACTTATTACCTTCTGGAAGTTATCGATTATACGCACCAGAGTGCGCGGAATGTTTTAATGCAGTATGGCACTTAACTAATATGAGTAACGTTCGAAGTATAGGGATACGGCGCGGCACTTACGTCATTTAAAAAAAAATGAAATTTTGCGATAACTCATAAACGGCTAGACCGATTTTACATATTCAATATAGTTTTTATTGAAAGTACTGATAAGGCTTCATGTTCATGAATTTTTCCGTAATTTTTTGTCCCGTGGTTGAAAAATTTAGAGGGGGGACGAAAGTTTTTTTTATTTCGGGGCGAATATTTACAAAACTGCTGACTATCAAAAAATAATATTTGAGGACCCCTATTATTTTTAAAAGACCTATTCAAGGACACCCCACACACTAGTGTTGGAACGAAAAAATAAAACACCCCCACTTAGGTGTACGAGAGGTAGGTACCCGAAAAAAAGGCTTTTTTTTTAGTTTTATTTTACTATTTTGTCGGCGTGATACATACAAATACCAAATTTCAGCTTTCTAGTACTAATGATCACGGAGCCAAGCCGCGGACGGACGGACAGACGGACATGGCGAAACTATAAGGGTTCCTAGTTGACTACGGAACGGTAAAAAGCTGAATTTATGCTAAAACAACAACAGGTGTTACAATTTCATTAGTGATAAATATTTTTAATTTCGATATTTTTTTTATTTACGTTATAGGTAGGTACCTACATCATTTAAAATTTAACTATTAATGAATAAATATACAACGTGTCCCAAAATTCAACGATAAGCGGGCACCAGAGGATGGATCTGGTCATGATACCTCGAGAAAAAAAAAAGAAAAAAAATATATCTCAATCCCTTTAGAAATTATTAAAAAAAAATGAAATTCTTAAATTATCGACACCCCTAATGGTTTTTTTTTCGACCATGTCTAGAATTTTTGGAATATTTCAGATATTTTTTTTGTATCGGCAACCTAAGTAGTACTGCTAGCCACCACAGCCCTTAAAAATATCAGAATACACGTAGTTTTAACACAAAAAATATTCAAAATTATTTTTACCCCAAAAATTTTGAATGATTTTTTCTTTTAGTCCACTTTGACTCATCATGGTACATAAAAAAAGTATTGACACTACTATAGCAAGTGTTTTAAAAAGTTGACGCAACTAACCAAGATTCCAAAATGGTAGGATACTCTAGGAAAACTAGCGCCAAAAAAAAAACAGCTATTTTTAAACAAGAACCGACATTTCTTAATGTTGATAGTAATCACTTTTACGTGCTACCACTAACCCGTCCCGAACTCAGACTTGAACTCTGCTGCTGCAGAGACACGCTGAGGCACCCTTTGGGTGGAAAGGCTAGCCTCCAAATGCCGTTCACCGGCCCTCTGCCTATCCGCATCCCATCATCGGCCACAAAAGTGGACTAAAACAAAGACTAGCAAAGCAGGCTAACCTATGCCCACCCAAAGTGCTGTGGCAGCGGGCGCCTTGGCGGGCACCACGCCCTGGGAGCTGGATGTCCAGGGGCTCGCGGCGCACAGGGAGCGGGTGAGAGCAGAGCCCTTAATGAGTTCCCCGCTTCCGAAGAGCTGCGTAAGGAGCGCCGACAGGCGCAGCGCCGGGTGAGGGACCGGTGGAGGAACGACCTGGAGGACTCCCCCTATGAAGCCCGCACCATAGGGGCACTCCTCCCATCGTTCGACCGCTGGTTGGAGAGGGTTCATGGGAGCATTGGCATGGGTCATCATTACCTGCATCGAATCGGCAGGGAAACCAGCCCGGTGTACCGCGAGCGGCGACCCGGATGACACCGCCCAGCGCACCCTAAAGGAGTGCATTCACTGGGTTGGTGAACGCCGTACTATGGTGGGCGCCCTTGGAGTGGGGGATATCTCGCTCGACAGCGTCGTAGTGGTCATACTGAGGAGCGAGAGGACTCGGTACGGGAGCGCGAAGACAGGGCAGATGCGGTCATTGTCTTGGTGTGCACTCTTCGGTACCCATCTCGCCTAGATCAGACTTTGCAAGTTATGGGAAGCACTTGGGGTGGGCATAGGCTAGATTGCTTTGCTAGTCTTTGTTTTAGTTCACTTCGAAAGTGGCCGATGATGGGATGCGGATAAGCAGAGGGCCGGTGACCCGCTCCTGGAGGCTAGCCTTTCCACCCAGAGGGTGCCTCAGCGTGTTTCTGCAGCAGCATAGTTCAAGTTTGAGTTCGGGACGGGTTAGTAGTGGTAGCACGTAAAAGTGATTACTATCAACATTAAGAAATGTCGGTTCTTGTTTAAAAATAGCTGTTTTTTTTTTCGGGGCTAGTTTTCCAAGAGTATCCTACCATTTTGGAATCTTGGTTAGTTGCGTCAACTTTTTAAACCACTTGCCATAGTAGTGTCAATACATTTTATGCACCATGATGATTGAAAGTGGACTGAAAGAAAAAAACATTAAAAAGAATTGAGGTAAAAATAATCTTGATTATTTTTTGTGTTAAATCTACATGTATTCTGATATTTTTAAAGGCTGCGGTGGATAGCAGTGCTACTTAGGTTGCCGATACAAAAAAAATATCTGAAATATTCCAAAAATTAAAGACATGGTCGTTAAAAATACCATTAGGGGTGTCGATATTTTAAGAATTTAATTTTTTTTAAATAATTTCTAAAGGGATTGAGATATATTTTTTTTCTTTTTTTTTCTCGAGGTATCATGACCAGATCCGTCTTCTGGTGCCCGCTTATCGTTGAATTTTGGGACACGTTGTATACGTATTCATTTTATCACGCGCACTATGCGAAGACTATATTATATATATGTATATATATATATATATATCCTTCGGCTTATCTTAATCTTGGTGTATTGTGTAAGATATCGGTAGGTAATTATTATTCGGCAGCAAGAAGAATAAGGTCATACGAGTCCAGAGGCCATAACGAGGTAAAAACCAAAAGTGGTTGTTAGCATCGGAGAGGGCAGGTAGCAAAGGCTGTTTATTTATTAAGTTCCATTAGGTAGGTACATCATAAATAATGCGACATGAAAGATATAAAATTAATATAAATATGTAAAATTTTGTGAATTATAAGATGCATAAAAAGTGATATTTCAATGTAAAAAAATGTTCTCACTCTTAACAATTGTGATGATTTTGCCATTAGTCAAAAATTGTGTCCTTCAAAAAAGTAAATACTCTCGACTAAATACTGAACAAAGCTAATGTCGAATGACATTGCTACGGAAACAAAACTAATCTAAGGCTAAGCTCAAATGGACTGCTTTAACTAATTGCTCTAAAATAAAATGACAAAATAAATGTTATATGTGGGTGAGGTGCGAAGTTCATGTGAAAATAGGCTTTAAAGTTACGATAATAAATGTATTAAGCGGATAAAAGTGTGTGAAAAATTACCTGTACTCCTGTATCCTGTGATTGTATAGAATATCACTTTTTGAGATAGCATTCAACATAATGGCCAATCGGAAATAGTTTAAGGGGTCCACAAAAAGAGATTATATCTTTCTCGTTGGGAAAAGGGAGGGAAGAGGTCACTCAGGAATGCAACACAAGTGGTGGATTTGACCGATTACATGGTTCAAACGCAAGTTAGTAAAGGTAACTTAGTAAACTACGGAAAATATAGTGGTCGAAAAGCGTTTATTCTAATCCCGAAGAGCTAGTTGCGAGCTGCAGCCCCTGGTATCGGGAGCACGCTGCAACAAACAAACGGTGCACTAACTGTCAGGAAGCGCTAACGTCCTCATGCGAGTTACTCTATTAGTGAACAACTAAATAACACACCACTATGACACATTCGCTTTGTCGCGTTCTATCATTACTCTTTTATCAGTTCATGTTCATTCCAATAAAATAAAACAATGCGAGAGTGTCATAAAATGGAAATACTAGTCTCAGTATTAAAAGTCGACTTAAAGATATTATGCAATCTAAACTGATCACGACAAATTTTCAGACCTTGATTTAAAGTTTTCAAAACGAACAGTCAGTTATTTGGGATTATTTCAAAACAACGATAAGATAAAAGCTACAATTTTCGGAGCATTAAGATATATTATTACTTACATCATAAAATCAACTGATTGGTCAGATTAACTTGAGTCATCCATTCCATACATAATAATATTTTTAAGTCGGTACGAAAAGCTATATTATATATTATATTGATAATCTCTTGAAACTGAATATAAAGGCATACGATTTAAAAATTATTCATGCAAAAATGCGACAGAAAATAAACTACCAAACTCATTTCAAATTATGGATAATCAAAGAAAACGGCCTTGTTCATCTGCTCAGGCATTAATTTAATGACTCCTTTCTATAGGTCAGTCATAGCGCTGTATCCTTTTGACCTTTTGTAAAACATTTACTCCATGCGCAGCTGTTGTGTTCAGCGACACAGGGCGTGTACATAAAAGATCAAGAAAGGCGTTTATGAATGTATATTTCTACTGCATGAGTTGTCTTAACTCTTAATGAAACAGTATAATTTATGTGTCTATAAAATTATAAAAATTGCCAAAAAAACCTGCCCTCATTCTTGGCCTTCATCATATGTTCAATATTTCAGCATTCTAAGGGTTTGTGCTGGGTTCGACAGTGACAGTCGGTGAGTGAGGAATAATATTGATGAAAGGTTACTAAGTGAACAACTAAAGATAAAGTGCATACCTGCAGAAACACACATCTGTAAAGGGCGCTCAATATTGTATACTTGGTTCTAATAATGACTTGTTTTTTTTTTCATTGTTGAGCATTCATTGCTGTCTTGATACATTATACTGACCACAGAGAATATGCATTTTCCGTATTCATCATACAGTTATTGTTTTCAAAGATTTTGCAAATCGACGGAATCCAAATGAGTTTTGTGATTGCTATTAGTGATTGCAGATTCCGACAGATTTAATGCAACTTTTTAATTATATGCATGTTATTTACTACTACCGGGTTGGTAAATGCTAAATAATCTACATTATATATCAGATAGGCGCACATTACTTAAAAGTACCAGATGTAAAAATAACGTTGCACAAATTCTGTCGTGATCCATCAGTCGGAGTGTAATGTTTCCTTGAAAACGATGATTATTCACAACGATCATAAATTAGATGATGATAATTACTAGAAAAAACCGCAAACGCTTCGTTAAATGTGGTAATTGAATACGGTGGATTCATTTTCAAAGGAACAAAATGAAAACCGAACATTAATCTCACAAACGTAAAGCAAAGTATTAATTCTCCATGCATACCGCTTCATTTAATACTGTCTGGACTGTAAAAAGATGCGAATTATTTAGTCAGTGGGAACTGATTTATCCATCTTGAAGCGATCTCAGGGTAGGTTTGCTAAAGCGCCGTGCTACCTTCAGTGCACCAACATGCCTACATAGCAAAATTAGTGTTACTTTACATAACCAAGTTAGATGAAAGATTTAAAAACAATAATGTGGATATAAAAAGAAATAAAAAAGATAAATGTAGTAAATTAATAAAAGAATGGATATAATTATTACGAAGTGATTCATTACTCATTAATAACTATCGCTTCTCTGAAGTATCGGCTGTCTTTCCACGCGAACTGAAGAGTACCATCACAGAAAAAACCACGAAATGCAGTGTTAAAATAACTTGATCAATTCATATAGATATAGATAGGGTAAAATAGTAGTTATATACATTAGATATATTATGCCAGCTTTGCACGTTTTCCGCGGAAAGTCTCGTTCGCTTATATTCGTGGAATATCAATATAAAGTTAACATTCTTCCTTCCTTAAGTACATGTCTACTCGTATTTTGCAAGTGGACACTGTCTGTTCTAGTGCGTTGTATCCTATGATGGATATTGGTAAACGAATCGAGTGCGTGTATATATAACACCACGAGTATCAAAATATTTATTACATCGCAAGGGTGATGTCTTTGTCTAATGATTACAATGTATAGCTTAGATAGAAACTCGAAGAATATTATATAAATAAATAACACATAGAAAATGACAAGAAAAATCTAAATACCTATTTTTTACGTTTTTTTTATTATTTCTATCCACTTTCATGTAACGTTTCATATTTATATATACTTGAAGTATTTTTTTCATTATTGGTACATTCGCTTAAGTCCGTTATTAATTAATTATTTACTTTAGAAATTGGAAAGGTATTATAAATTATTAGATTCGTTTTAATGTTAAGTTGAACTGCGACCCTAACCTAAAATGAGATTTAAGTATTTTGTTTTGTTCTCTCCTCAATAGTTCATATGTTATAATGATGGCTTTAATTTAACTCTTTGGCAGTGTATTTAACGTAACATTCTACTCGGTATAAATATCATATAAATATTAATACTAGTACAGAGAAACATGATAAAACAATTATTCGTATCATATTATTATTTGTTATATTTAATAAATTATGGAGGGTTTTTACATATTAAACCTATAATACGGTGAATAGAGACTAAAGTACTATGTGTGACCTTACAAACGGTCCGGTAGTTTTGAATTTTTGATATGTTGACTAAGATGGTTAGTCAGTGCTTAAAATGCAAAATGCACAATTCCCCCCCCCTCCGCGCCCGCCGCCATTTTGAAAAAACCGGCACTCTCTTTATATTTTTGCTCATATCTTCCTTTAGGAGCATTTTAGGTAAAAGAAAGCGTCAACAATATTATAGAGAGTTAAATTTACTACATTCTCCATTTTATATTTTTTTTCTAGGACAGATAGTTACGGAGATATCTACATTTAAAAAAACGTAAAAAATCGCAATTTCCTACTGAAAAACAAACTTCTGGATTATATCTTCGTTTAGGAGCATTTTAGCTACAACAAAGCTTGGGCAATGTTGTAGAGAATTAAATTTACTATAAATTAAACTTCAAATTTTGTTTCAAGGACGGTTAGTTACGGAGATATGCACATTTAAAAAACAGGAAAAGTCGAATTTTCCGAAAATTTCTCAAAATTCTTGGTTTAGAACGCTGTCATTCAGTTATGGACTAGTCTAGGACAAATTAAAACATGTAGGAAATATAATTGCTTATAAAACTCATGTCCATTTTTACATACATTTTCGGAAAACGTGACTTTATTTTTTACATATCTCCGTAATTATCTGTCCTAGAAACAAAATTTGAAATGTAAATTATAGTCAATTTAATTCTCTACAAAATTGCCCAAGCACTATTCTAGCTAAAATGCTCCTAAACGAAGATATAATCCAGAAGTTTGTTTTTGAGTTGGAAATTGCAATTTCTTAAGTTTTTTTAAATGTGCATATCTCCGTAACTATCTGTCCTAGAAACAAAATATAAAATGGAAAATGTACTAAATTTAACTCTCTATAATATTGTCGAAGCTTTCTTCTAGCTAAAATGCTCCTAAAGGAAGATATGAGCAAAAATATGAAGAGAGTGCCGGTTTTTTCAATATGGCGGCGGGCGTGGAGGGGGGGGGGGAATTGTGCATTTTGCATTTTAAGCACTGACTAACCATCCTAGACAACATATCAAAAATTCAAAACTACCGGACCGTTTGTAAGGTCAAAATCCTTTATTCACTCAATTATACGCGGTAATAAATATTTTGATTAGCTCCAGGTAGCCAAGCGTTGAGTCATTCAATGAGTTATTATCTTGAAATTAGATGTTTTATAGTAAAATAAATGTTGTGCCCATTTATATTTACTGCATACGGGGATAAAGATTATTTAAATTAAGTTCGATGACAAGCCAAAGACAGTTTTTTCATATTGGGCCGTGGACCTGTTTCAACTAAACGAAAGCAGTAATCGCACGGACCGTTTCAATTCCAGAGACAGTGTTGATGATTTACCACCATCCAAAGATATAATTTACATGATCCTTCACTGACTTAGCATTGACCATAAATATAAACAGTCTGGGTAGGTATACGTAACCATACTAATATAATTCTGTTTTAATCTGAAAAACTACAAATATCTTATAATATTACAATCAAACATCTGGAAATATGCAGGGCAGGGTTATAATATGTAGATTTATTTTTGATTTGGTACTGCGGCCGTGGCAGGACAGGTCCATAAATATATTGGTATTGTGACGCTACATGTGAGGACGAATCGATCGAGTGTAACAGCATTTAAAAAAGATCAACGAACTAAAGGTTTGCCATGTCGGCTGTGGTTTAAAAATACTCGCCTATTTTTAAATACTCCGCTATTGTAATTATCCGGGAACTACGTCATCAGCATGCCACAGTACCCAGTATATGAATTGTACAGTAAAAGTTTCGAGACAAGTATAATACACGTTATAGTAACATTAATTAATGGTACTTATAATGTTTTCGGTTGAACCAATTGTATAACTACATATGCTGGTATATACAATCTAATTAATAAACGAATTTAAAAGTAAAATAATGAACGACATTATCTTAAAACTTTTACCGTAACACAACGCTTGAAATAAATGGGATAGCAAACTGATTCGAATGCGGCAGTGATATTTAATGGCAGGTTCTACTACTTGCAGTTTTTCGATATCAAACGGTTGAAATTGTATTAAAATTGGCATTATTTTCCTGAAGCAAGAATCAAAGAATGCAACGTTTACGGAATGTGCATTGGTTGCAGGACAAGTGCATAATCAAATCTTACAACTTTATTGTATTCTGTCATTTAGATTTTCGTCACACTCTGCCATTTAATTTGAACGAAAATTTGACTAAGATGTTTAATACTCGTATTGTTGTACGTCAATAAAATTAACGGTTAGTACCCGAAACCGTCGGTTATTAAATTAGCTCTCAAATGAAGTAAACCTGAAAAGCTTGTACATAGTTAAGGGCTTTAATTAAAAAAATGTTAATTGATTCCTTTGTGTGACGAAAGTTACCCATACATTTTGTATGACTAATTTTCGTCACACAAAGGAAGCGATCGTATTTTATGTTAACTAAGCTTTTAACTATGTACATTTTTTTTGCAATCGAACGAATTACAAATAGGAATAACGGACCTATCGCAGAAAAAACGGGCATAATACCATATTAGACTTTACTTCACCTTTTTACCTAAATAGATTTGACATAAATATTCCTATTGATACACGACAAATGTAATTTATCGATTTCATATCCAACGGTGATTTACTCATAAGGTCAAATATTTGCACGAATTACACATAATAATGTTTGATAAGTAATAATAATTCCAAGTCAGTTATATAATATTTTCCACATCACTTCAGACAGAAGATTACTTATGCCAGAGCTTCCATGGTAGCTCAACTTCGAAGTACTATTAAGTTATGCATACAATATTTGTAATGTAAATGTGTACTATTTTAAAGGTTTTTTATGTAGGTACATTTTAGTTTAATAATATTTTACGGTTAGATATTATATTGTTCTTCAATTATGGCAGAGCGTGACGGAAAATGTCTTAAAAGGGGTGAGTTTAGTTATTAATTTTATTATGCCAATTTCATATCACGCTTAAGTAGTGTAATCCCGATTTGACGCTAAATTGCGTAGGATGTTAGAATTTTGATGCCAATTATTGTGGTAATACCCAGAATACACAGGATAGAAGATATATATGTACAAACCAGATCATTTCACCATGCGCAATCGTCCACAGGTCTGCAGAACAACACATGTTAGTGGTATAGTTTATAGGTAAATACAAGCTTAGAGAAGCTACTGCTCTATGGTCACATAGGAAGAATAAGCGTTCCCTTTTGAGCAAAGTATGTTGATAACTATTGGCATACAGTTACATGCATTTTACGAGGTAGAAATAGGAATACAGCCTTAACACAAAACATTGGGCATCGATTACATATGAAATAATTAGAAAAAGTACTACAAAAAATAATATTCAAAAGGCGTACATACGAGTAACTGTATTTTTGAACTTACATGGCCTGGCTGGATCTCACCTTTAAATGTTACCTAAGTATATGTTTACTAAACTTTCAGTTGAGAGTATTATTTAGTAGTTAAATAAATCATTGAGTGGCTTTCTGGCCTTGTTTGTCCTACCATTCCTACCATTAACTATAAATAATGGCCCCAGTGAATTTCTAATTATTATTGCAATTTTATAACGGTTTATGGAACGTATTTTCTAATATTTATGTTTCCTTTTAATCTGTTTTAATGGGTAAACAATTAAACATCATTATACAAATAAATCCACATATATACATCGCGTGGAGAGATAAATAATCATTTATTAACATCTTCGTCGTAAGATTTCTTCGTCGGGACAATATACCTATATTAATATAATAATGAGATATTTGTTTTACTGGATGAGAAATATGTACAAACCTCACATTCGCTCTAATTTGAAACATTTCATTATAGTAGTTTGATAATTAGGTTTTGTAATATGTACTGAAGTACCTACCAAGATCAGCATCTTTTGTGATAACAACAGATATGTTAAAAGCATGCAATAAACAGGTCTATTAAGGCCTTGTCTTAGGTGCTTCTAGATTTTTGATATTGATATCGATGGGACCATTAAAATAATACTTATTATTATTATTATGGATTTACTGCGAAAATACGTATAGTTGCCAAATGCTCGGCATTTTTCGCGCTGCTGTGCACTTGTCTACGGGGGGCATGCGAGGAGTTGGTATTAAGGTGCAGGTTTTCTATTAAAGGAAATGTACGATCTTAACGCTGATGCAGGTGAAATGGGGAGCAAATAAAATAAAAACACTCAACACAAATACAAGAAATGGAAAAAAATGCTAATTTTAACTTTTGGCAAACCTGCAATTGTTAAGCGTACTTTTAATAAATATAGCATCTGAAAATATTAATATTCCTAAAACAAGGGAGCCTGCTATATCAGCCTGTAAACAAGATCGTATATAAATGTAGAGTAAGGTATACATGGTGTATCATTTTGAACACGAATTCTGCGGCAAAAATAAGTTTACAACGTACTTCCCACTCGAAATAAGGTTATGGAAATCGATCAAAATCATTATTTGGTCTCACTCTCCCTGTGCTAAAGTGTAACTTGTTTTTGCCAATAGTTGATTAGGTTATTTAATATGCAGTTCAAGATATGGTTTGTATATATAGTAGTTACCTTATTGGAAGGCTGAATGATGTGACAGGTGGTCTCAGAAGCGAAGTCCTCCGAGGAGGGTCCGGCGGTGAAGGTGGAGCTCTGCGAGGAGCCGGGCGACACGCGGCCGTCGGCGACGGGCAGCCGCTGCTCTTGCACGCAGGCCAGCCTGGGGGCCGGTTAACACAACGACGTATTATGCTTCATTTCAACACTCTGTGTTAGCTATCAACACCTGATATCCTAGGCCAAGTTTCACAGGTGTATGCTGCATCATCCAAAAATACTTTTTTCGAACATTTTAACGTACAGTGTTATTTTTCTACCTTCTATGTATACTTAGCTCGATTATAGAGATGTTAAAACATAATTTTGTGTACCTCTTTAGGGTCACTAACGTCCCGGTAAGCTTTTTGCAGCGACGCAGAGCTAATTCGAGGCGTTCCGGTTCCTCCTCCAGCATTTTCTCCTTGCGCACGACCTGGAATGACCAGTAAACACAATCAATGACCGTTGCTATAAGGCTCGTAGTTTCTCACGCGTATTTCATGACTTTGTAGGATGAACTTACCTTTTCCATCTCTGAAGCCAGCTTGACCTTCATGGTGTCCTGCAGAATAGGAAACTTGAGTTTCCAGTCAGCGACGGTCTTACTGCTCTTAGACAATACCATGGCGATGCGCTCTATATCTGCCATGTTGACGCGAGTCTCTCTGGAAATGCGACACGTATTGCTTGTATTTTTAGTTAATTCATGAATTAAGTAGTTGCGTATTTATGGCATGAACATACCTTCATGTCATAAATACCCAACTGCAATGTTTACAAAATCTTTGTCACGGCATCACTAAACAAATGAATATTAAGGGACAATCTTACACAAATCGACCTAGTCCCAAATTAAGGAATGCTTGTACTATGGGTACTAGACGACGGTATACATAATATATAGATAACATCCATGACCCTAACATCCATTGCAAAACAATAAGATAATTAATTTGTTTATAACTTGTGACTTCAAGAATCTTGTGAGACTAAATATGTAGGTATACCTGTTAGCTGCTTGACCGCGCAGACGCTCTACCGTAGCCTCCAGTTCGTACAAATCGTTTTCTAGCAGCAGCATGTCTTGCCGATAGATTTCCTCTTCGCGAGTAAGTTGCTACATAAATATGAATAGGATCTTATACGTCAAGTTATATTTACATAATCATTATGCATGTCAGAATTAAGAACAGAGTAAAAAAAAATTAGAAGAATTAAAAGCCACGTATATATGTAACTAAATTTAAGAAGGACATATACCGATTCTGGGTCACGTTCATAAAAACTTGCAGCAAGGGCCCCTATCTTCACAATTGTGTCAGCCATCAATTGCCTCATCTGAATGGCATGCGATAGCGTCGAGCGCCGTAAATTTCGTGTCTGCAATGAAACAGGTAAACACTGATTCTATGCTATAAAGATTTTCCAGCGAAAAATTCATTTACTGTTCGCATAAGCATTGTAAAATATACAATACAATATTTACTATAGTATATACACGCAGTAAACAGATATTCGCCTAAGAAATGAATTATATGAACGGATTGACAGACCTCAATCCTCAAGTCTCGACTCTGTTTCTGTAAGACGCGCATATCGTTGAAGAAGTCCGAGGTGACGTTGATGGTGTATATCTTCTGCGACACCAGCGTGAGCTGCTGGCCCACCAGCCCGGCGGGCTTGGGCGGCGGCGCCGGCTTCAGGCGGTCGCGCTCTGCAATGTGTCCATGTTACCATATATCAAGGTTAAGTGTATGTCCACCAAAACAATAGAAAACTCAATCTTGACAATATCTACACTATGAATAATTTAGCCCAAAAACCAAGTAAAAATCCAGATAGTAAAAAAGCTTGTGTATGCTTGCACTTAATATTTTTCATAATATACTTATGTACGTTATTATTATGTTACACATATTCTTATTTAATTTCTCATTAAGATTTGCAACTGAATAAAACTTATGCACTTAACTATTGTTAATAAGTCTACTGCCATGATGATTAATTTGCAAACCAACAAATAAGTTATGATCTCTATATAGTGTGAATCTAAGAAACCGTCATGTAATGCCTCCTAATTAAAACATATTTTATAAAATTACCTTGTGACGAGGTCCTCGGCAATGTCGACGACTTGATTGCCGGTTTTGTTGGCTTTGTATCAGCTTGTTATGGCAAAGAAGTAAGCGGAAAGAAATCAAATACAAGAATTATGAACATGGTTATGACCTTATCTATGAGTGACAAGAGAGACAGAACACAGCAAGGGAGAACGGTCCTAAACAGAAATTAATGTGAACAACGTTGCTTAAGATGAACATTTTGTACATTTCAGTCAGGATCATTGTATGTAATTACTCAAATAAAAATAACTTCATGACAATGGAAATATGACTACTAAACGAAAGGCACAATGATAATGACAAAAAAATGTTTTCTAATCGTTATCGGGGGACGCTAAAAGATGAATGTTCAATGATTTGTATAGGTTGGTATTAATTGACTTTTGTGAACTTATGATATACAAATATACATGTTTCTGAACTGATCGCTTAAGAGTATAAGAAACGAGATATCAAATATATATTTTTTTGCAACCTATACTTTAGAACGAAGTTACTGCAGTTCCGTTAAATATCTCTCTATATTTATCTACCCGCGCCTGTCGGGAGAATTGCGACTACGAGCATTGCAAGCAATTGCCCGCGCAACCCCATATCTTCGTTGTGTTATTAAAATTAAGTAAGTACCTATCATGTTCAATACCTACAAGAAAAGATGCACAGACGTACATCACAAGAAATAGATTAGAGCGGAGTTTAAACACCACCACCAAGATATTACCGAGCTTTCCTTTCTGTGCCATTTATGTAAGTATAATCATTAATAATTATCAAATACTACAAACAACTGAAATCTACTTAAATATAGGTAAATCAATATCTAGACATAACTTCGGGTAACATATGATAATATTACGATTTATATGCATACCTGAATGTTGGGGCGAATGTTGAATGGGTGAGTTCATATCTGGTGGGTCATCGCTAAAGGATACCGATTTCTCAAATGACACTGATTTTTCTGAAATCATAAATGATAGTCTACTCAGTATGGTCTGGATGTGCGTGACACCAAGACAAGGGTAGATTCGAGCTCTTTGACAAGCCCCTCGAATCTCGAGCATTACGGTACATTTTTACATTTTACACAAATAATCAATCAACGCTAGCGTTTACTTCGAGCCTGTACATACGTGATTACGTGAAGTGTGATATTTTAACTAATAAAATTATGTGCCAATAAGATGTGGTAAAATTTAAATGTGGTTGTTCGTAATAAAACAAGACAACGTAGCCTCTCTTTTATCACAAATGATTAAAGTCGATTACACATTTTAGAAACCGACTCTTGTTGTGTTAGGATAGTGTAGCTAATTATTGTCTACTAAATTTTGCGTTCTAGTACCCATCATTTTATTTATTCATAGGCACAAATATTGTTTCAATTTTCACGAATTATTTAATTACTTCATCGATTTGTAGCGGTACTCGAATCCTGAAGAATAGGTACTTCTATATTTATATTTTCTCAAATGCAAATACTAACATTTATTTTGCGTATGTTTATTGTTTATGTATAGCTCTTAGGAAAGCATATATGAGTAGAAAATAAACCTGAGCCACTGTTCATAGGTAATTACAACGATCATACGCAAATCTGTCGAGCAATCCGCGGCAAGCTGTCTTCTGTGCCTATTACGTCATTCGACAATACCCACTAACACAAGCCTCGGGTCTGGCCTAGCAACAATGGCTCCTACACAGCCTAATCAAGCTCTTTATATTAATAATAACCACAAGACTCACGAATACTTAACAATAGTGTAATTTACGAAACGATTGTATTAGGCGATAATGAAGGCGAACATTATGTTAGTGCAGGTGGAAACCGTTGACAAGAATGGTGGACTGTAAACCTAATACAATTGTTTATCGAAAGTAAGCTGAAATAAGATCACACGATCGAGCAAGCAAGCGTTCGGCGTGATAATGAATGGTAATTGCGAAATGAATTGCTAAAGTCATAATATGTTTAAGTTGCCAGTAAAAATAAGCTGCACACGTGTGTCGTGTGGAGGTTGCCGAGAAAGTGACGTTTCCCGGTTTAACGACTGCGTCGCCCGGAAGCTAATCACGGCACCTCTTCCATTACTCGCTCGCTGGGAAATACACGGCTACCACAAATTTGCGGTTATGTTCATTACGTTCTTTAAGATTAGAGCAGAGTTACAAAAGAACGTTGGCAGTATATCGGTCCAATATGGTCTCAGAATAAATTTTACGATTATGGATTTATTTACCGCGACACTAATGATGTGTAAATGTGTGTATCATGTTTCGTTGTAATTCGAGCGATTTATTTCCGCTAATGAGCTGACTAATGACCATTAAAAACGAAGTTGATCAATAAAAACAAAAAAGCAGATATTAAAATAGACATTAGCAATACATCAGCATTAATAATTGTTGATCAGGGCCGCGGCGAGTACACTTACGAAATTTGTCCCTCCCTAATTTGGGAGGTCGGTCGTTGCTGGGAAATCGTGCGGCATCTGAGTGCAGGAAAACGCAAGCAACATTAACCAATGAAGCCCTGAACGGCAACCACATTGTTTAATATTTATCACTTTTCTATACACGGGTCATTTGTTATGTAAACATGTCGTAACGAACATTATTTAAATGTTTGTATAGTAGTTACAACAACAAATAGTGACGATTAAGCAGGTGGTTGTGAGTAGGGAGTATAGTTTACCTTGGTTGTTTGCGCGGGCCTGGTAGGCAGGGAACTGCTGACGCGGCGCGGCGGCGGGCGCGGCAGGCGCGGGGGCTCCGGGGGCCGCCGCACCCGGTACTTGCAGGGCCTTCTGTACGAGTCCCGTCAAATTTGCTAACTGCCGCTCCATTTTTTCGACTCGAAGGCGCTGAATGTCCTCCACTTGTGGGTTTAGCCTGGAAACCCACACGCATAGTGATCTTCTAACAACAAAGTTATGTAACTTGTCATTCGCTGCAGCTTTTTTAAATCGCAAAGGCTTTCATTTCACAGGCTGGATTTAAAATCTAAGTATTGTGGCCACAATATCGCAGAGCCAGTTTTATGAACTGTGTTCTGAACATGGAATAAATATGATGAAGGAAATGTGTACATTAGAATCTTGGGTAAATACCGATGTTCAGATCGCACTTCGATAATTGATGTTAGCATTAATCAAAACGTTAAGTGGGGGTAAATTTTCTCATTCAACAAATATTTCAAATGTGTAGAAGAAAACGTATATGTGTACGTTACCTGGGTGCCGGGCTAGTTACCTGGCGTCGTAGGGCGTGCGCGGCACGGGGCGCGGCGCGGCGCCGATGGGGTTGACGCCGTACATCTGGTACGCGTCCTCGATCACCACGCCATCACTGGAAACATGCGTCCAGTATAACAGGTTAGGTTAGGTTAGGCTAACCTATTTTATTCGTAAGCTGTAGAATCAGGTATTATACAAATAACATAAAATAGGCAAGCCATGCCACGCGACTGCTGGTTAGATCCTAAGAACTTTATAAATATGTATAGCTAATAAATAAATAAAATATAAATATTAGCCAAATTTCAACAAACCTCTCAATGAAAAAAACCGGCCAAGACCATGTCCGGCCACGCTCAGTGTAGGATTCCGTAGTTGCCTATCCTTCACAATAGACGAAAATTACGAGAAAGATTTCAAGCTCTATAAAAAGGTCGTAAACGTCAAAGTAACAGTAATTACTTATTACCTTCTGGAAGTTACCGATTATACGCGCCAGATTGAGCGAAATAGTTTAATACAGTATTGCAATTAACTAATATGTGTAACGTTCGAAGTATAAGGACACCGCGCGGCACTTACGACATTTTAAAGAAAGTTATGAATTTTTGCGATAACTCAAAAACGGCTCGTCCGATTTTATTCAATATAGTTTTCTTTGAAAGTTCTTATAAAGCCTTTTCATGATCATTTTTTTTTATAATTTTTTGACCCGTAGTTGAAAAGTTAGAGGGGAGGACGCTATTTTTTTTATTTTCGGAGCGAATATTTACAAAACTGCAGACTGTATCAAAAAATAATGTTACGAGACCCCAATTATTTTTAAAAGACCTATTTAACGAACCCCACACACTGTCTAGTGTTGGAACGAAAATAAAATCACCCCCACTTTAGGTGTACGGGAGGTACCCGAATAAAAGGTTTTTTTTAGTTTTTATTTTACCGTTTTGTCTGCGTGATACATACACATACTCATACCAAATATCAGCTTTCTAGTACTAATGATCACGGAACTAAACCGCGGACGGACAGACAGACAGACAGACGGACATGGCGAAACTATAAGGGTTCCTAGTTGACTACGGAACCCTTAAAAGGTAGCTATCTAGGTATAACATTGATTTTCATAATTACTTCTACAATCAGCGAAAATGGCGCAACAAAAGGGAAGATGACTGATAAACTCAACTACAATGTACTTAGAAAGGTAAAAAATTTACTGCATTAAATAATTATTTTCGGACACTTATAAAAATGCAAAGATCGTAGGTACCTGGTTTCTTCGTCGATGACGGGGGTGTTGTTGGGCCGGCCCGTCGCGGGGCCCAGGAACTGCGTGTAGTAGGGGTCCTCGTACGGCGCACGCGCAGAGCTGCGCTCCGGGGACGACATGTAGCCCTCGCTGCCGTGCCCTGCCGACAACAGATGTTTACCGCACATTCCATCTGCGTTTATCATCTTGCCCCAGTGATCCGGAAATTATTTGATAACTCTCTGTGTCAAATTATTCCCGCTCCGAAATCCCTTAGTATCTTCCCTCTTCTGGTAAGCCATTTAAATTGAATTATAAAATAAGCACAATAGTATATATTGCAGATGATGGTTGAATCTGTCACGCGAGAGATAAATGATAAAGTACCGTTTATACAAGTACGTAGTAGTGTAAGTGACAGGCGGTTTATCATGTATATATCGCGCGCTAAGCACTAAGTAAATGGCATGGTGTTAATTAATACGGAATCCTGGGGGGTAATTCGACCAATTTTAGAGAGATGATGGAGATCTCTCCATTTCATCGCCATCCGTCACTTTTGACGTGTCCCTACTTGACAAGTGACGATATCCCTAGAACATCGCAACTTCGTCAATCCATTCACGCTTAATTTTCGTTTCCTTTGTATGTGACGGCATAAATAACAGGCGCATACTTTAACTTGACCGTGTAGTGCGTGAAATTATTCAGTCACGTTTCGTTCAAAACAGAAATTCATATGCATGAATAGCATTTTTGACAATCACTAGCCTTCGTATATCCAAAATTGAGATGAGATGAGATATGTCACTTGAAGCTCATCGCATTTTAATTACAGTTCAAAGGTGATATCACTGTTATCTAATAGAGTTTTGACGTTTTGCGATCTCTCAAACGGCATTCTCGAATTAGGGCCCTGGTCTTTTTTATTTTGTTCAAAAAGACCAGAGATACTTACGTCCATACATTATGTCTTACAAAACGACGTAACCCTATGAACTCACACATTAAAAGCAACTTCTTGGTAAACTGTGTGACTGGCATTTGGGATGTAACATTTTTTTACAACCGATGTTAATTCAGAAAACATTTCTGGGAATAGGGCTCTTATACCGCAATAAACAATATGACATCTGTAAAAAGTTATTAATTGTTAATTTTCCGACTTTCACTTGTCCTTGCCGTCATGCAGTACAAGTCATGCCATCAGTGACGTCATCACAACATACTTACTAAGGAGAAAACAATTAAACGCATTTAATTGGCATATGCATGCAATGATTATCTTAAAAAGGTCCTTTCACGACTTTAATAAAAAAATGTGGTCAATTAAGTGCAGAAATGTATGTAATAAAATTACTTAAAGGAAAACGATTTGTTTGACGTATTCTGAGTCTCTCTTATATCATAAAAATGGTTGGTAATAATAATACAATTTCAAAATCGTTGAAAATAGTAGGCTATATTTCCCTATTAATGAACACTCTTCCATTTACTCCCCAAAATACCCTATTATAACGTCAAGGCGACAAAAGTGCGGATTCTAATCATATTCATAACACATTTTTTTATTTGAACTCACACAACGTTTAGTTGTACTACCTACATTGAAAGCGGTGGCCATTATTAAATGCGATAGGTGAATTAATTTTCATATTATTAGTTATTGAAATTACCTACACATCTTATTCAATTTATAAAGATCAATTTGACAAACTTGTCGCAAGGACTAGATAAGTAGGTAACTATTTGTTTTTACGTATCTGGAACAAGTTTCACCTTCACCTAACTAAAATTACGTAAAGTTCTAGAAAGAGTTTTGTCATACGCTGTTACATTTAAACAGCCTGAGGCGCACCGACGGACCTTTCGTCTGTTGTTTTTTTTACATTCTTACAATTTCGGTAATCTTGATTGAAAATGTTTTATTTGCATTTCATATAGCATACCTTACTATACACTTCACATACGGAATTTAACGGAAATAAGATCTAGTTACCTAATTGAAATATCTTAGGCACACAATAATAAAACATGCATAACAACAAGATATAGTTATATAATAATTTGTCAGCTATGTGTTATGGAATGTCGCTCGTGGATCGTGACATGCGCTGCGCAACCGGCGTTGCCAAACGTTCAGCGTCAGCTGGCAATTACTGAAGTCCACGAGCCGACCGCAGCCCAAATTTACGAGATTACTTTGCAAACTTTACTTATTCTTATTTAAAATGGGCGAACCAGCGGGCTCGTCGAAATGTGACAGGTGCTTTTTGTTATTGATCTATAACAAACGTATTCATCACAGACCCGTCATTATCATGGAAATTAATTTACCTTTCGAAAGATTAGAAATCCTATTAGGCATACAGGTAGAGGTCAATTTGTGTTGTGTATATTAGTTAGCAGTAACACAACGCAAACGTTTGGAAAACTACACGGGAAACATTATAACGGGGTTTCGTGCTTAAGTATTTTCCATCTGTTGGTAGTTTTATTCACGATTCCGTGGTTGTTACTGAGAAGCTTCGAAATAATGTGTATAAATTGCTTAGTTGCATTAAATTAAACTGTAAAGTTATTAAAGCAAAAGAGATATCGTTCTAATGAAATTAAACGATTTAACTAGATACTTAATTACATCACCTAATTTCAGAACGATTTTATATCTCTTCTTCTTAATGGATTTTTAGGTTTTGCTGCAAAACCATCGAGATTTCGCTTTTTTTCTCATTTTCAAGGTAGGTATTAATGCAACTTAATAGCAAAGCTTCCATAGAACAAATACTTTATAATTAGTTATTAACAGTAATTCTATTACTATTTCACGAGAAGAATTGAAAAGTTGGAGCCATTATTTTTTTTTGCTTGCGCACTGAAAGCCATAGTCATAGAGACAAATACAGAAGTGAAAAAGGCGCTTACCGTTATTGCTAAAATTATTTCTAATAAATTACCGTTTCATATTAAAATGCAGCATGTATCGAGCGACGAGTAAAACTTTGAACTAACTTTTTTATATTTTAATTTAAAAGTGTACAGTTAGTACGGCGCTCGACTTCATACACACAGCAAGCGGCAAGCAAATGGAGTAACAAAAGCGAGTAGGTACAAGTTATGCAGTTATGTGAGCAGGGCTGGCTCGAGTTACCCGGGATGGTGTAGTGCTGGTCCCCACCCCGGGGGCCGTGCCGAACGGGGAAACTGCGCTCCGACCCGCTGCCCATCGTGTAAGTGCGCATGGGCTTGACGGGCGTCCCACCTACACACACACTTCTCTGTACCTAATTTGATGAAGTTCTTGCGCTGCATTCATTCGTTGTATAAAGTTTTATAAGCAACTTGTGTTGGCACATTTTTTTTTCTGATAATACGCGTTTACTTAAATTACTGTAACATTCGGTGTTTTGCTATAAATCGGAGCAGTTGAACGCCTATATTCTACCAATTAAGGAAATTGGAATATATTTAATTTAGTGAACTTTTGTACACGATTGCAGTCTTAAGCAAAATCACGCCATGACGTAAAAGGAGCTGGCTAGTGGTTTATTAGGTACCGGTGCCGGGCAGGGTGGCGGCGCGGTCTGCGGGCACGGGCGGCGCGGCGGGCGAGTAGGCGCGCAGCAGGGAGCCCCCGCGCGGCAGTGTGCTGGCCGCCGCGGTGCCCATGTAGTACGCGGGAGCCTTCACCTGGAATTGAACAACGTACACACTTCATATACATCCTTGCCAGTTGAATTAATCCCTAATAGTTTTCTAAATAAGTCACTCGCCATCAGATATATCGGTGCAAACTATGTGATCACTGATCACTAATATCTGAAAGCACACTAACGCCGATACAATACCTTATTCTTGTACATGAACCTGCGTTTGTAGATAAAACACTACAAGACCCTAACAATAGTAATTAATATTGCAGATTCATTGTGCGCCGAGAATCGAACCCGATCCCGTGACTGCAGTAAACGATGTTTCTGAGCGGGACGAAACCACGATCCCAATTGGGTTCAGCTTACCGGAGAGATCGTAGCACTCATTTTTCCAGTGTTTATGTAGGTACAGACAATTTGCAACAATGTATAAGTGAAGATTGTTTCGCGGTTTACAAACACTCATAGTAATAACAATTATTGTGACAATGAAGGAGAGTTGTCAGTTCTTGTCTTGTTTTTCCACAGTGCGCACCTTACTTGTATTACTTTTCCTGCGGTACTAGGTAGGTTAACTGTTCGTTAAATATTAAATTTTTACATAGTATTCACGTAAGTACCTACGAGTATAACTACTAATAAGGAAATTTGCTATTTATATTAGCATAGCATTTGATATTTTACAAATGAAAACTCATAAAATTATATGTAATTATAACTTTATATTTTTAAATGATTTACGAGATACACCCCCAGAAACAGTAAAACTTTACAGAGAAGATTTTTAGTGTTCATTTCGGACCATACTACATAGTAGCGTTTGAGAGCTCTAATACACAATTTTCCAGTGATCGATGTGCGGGTAAGTAGGTAAAATAGCTATGTATTTTATTCGTTAGCGTCTGTGCGACTCAGCATGCACATATTTGTAGCTCGTGTAGTCGTTTGTTTTGTAAATTCAACAAAAATGAAAATATTATACAAACACTCTTAGAATTAGATACGTATATCACCTGATTTGTATAGAATGCAAACTTTCAATGCAAAGTTTTTGCCCTATTAACAAACTCTTGATCTAACAGAAGAAGTGCCCTACACTTTTCAGTACCTACTTAAAATTTTCCCATCAAGTCAAGTGGAGTTATTTAGTTGACAATACTTTTATGAAGTAAAATTATTTGAATGAATTAAGCATGGTTTAACCTATTTTTTTATTAATTTTTATTTAACTGTTCTCAATGAAATTGGCTAAAGGGATCTTTGCCTTCGAATTAACCCAAATAAAAAACCTAGTCGATGGTTGACACTCGTCAATGTCAAAATATTTAAACGGTGACGTGTCTCAAAATTTGAATGGTTTGACAATGACAAGTGCATCGAAACATTTTTTTTTATAGTTATCCCTTCAGCCAATTTTATTGTGAACTGCCAATTTTTCAATTTAAAAATTAAACATTTTGGAAAAACCGTGGTAAAGAAAAGTTAATTTAGTAATAAATAATATTACGATATGTACTACCAAAGTACTTTAATTCCGTGTTTATTGTATTGGCTGAAGTATACAATGTGTTACCGCCAAGTAGGTTTTTCTTAAAGTAGAGTAAAGTAACATAGATCTTTAACGTATCCATCACCGTAATTTAATTAATTAATTTAATTAATTTAATTAATTAACTTAAATTCAGGCTTTATTAACTTTCTTACAAAATTTTAATTGCCAGTAATGTACAATAAATAAATTGACAAGTGAGTGTTAAATGACAGCGTGATATGAGTAACGACAATTACGCTGTACACCCACTACATTGAATGTGCGGATTAAAGAAATTTAATTGTGCAGTTAATCCACATAATTATGATTAGCTAATAGATGATTAGATTAGATTAGATTATATTTATTTCACACATATAGGGATACATTATAAATTACACATAGTCAATTTACACGAATCTACACGGTGATCGTGAACATAATAAACAAATTAAACAAATTCAGCAAGTCATAATTCATTAGATAATTAAGAAAAAACAATATAAAAAAAATTGAAATAATATAGCAATTTAAATAATGTCGAATAGATATGACAATAAATTCACTTAATATACAAATTAAATGTCAACAGTCACCTAAAAGGAGGTTTCTCAATTTACACTTGAATACTATGTCATGCAAACAATTACAAATGGATCATATTATTATCAGTTTTAATAAATGCCCGCATGCCGGTAACAGGCTGTATTGTATGTACAACCCAAATTAGCCACAGCAATTAAAATTGTTATTAATTTACATATTTCGTACAGCTGATTTCTTTTTCAGGTCATGCGTAATTTAATTATGATGCGGCCATGGTCGGGGCAGATTTTAGCGATTTTGAACATATTATGTTTTTGCAATGCAATCAACAGGCCTGTTTATAAGATTGTTTTAAATTCTAAAGGATATGCTCAGGTAAATGCTACTTATGTATATATAACCAAATATGCGAACTCTCGCCAGCAATTTTATAATATACCTAGGTACCTAAAATTTACTACACTTTAGGTACCTATATGAAGTGTTATCCATTTTATTGCTCGCTGATGTAATAAATTAGTCTATTATTTGCTGTTTGTTAATCTTAATGTTATTAATGGAAGCATGTGGAAAGCGATTTCTCAAATGGATACGTGTATGTTCCCTTAAAGAAAATCCTAAATATGGTAACTATTGGTTAGGGTCCAGCTACCATTGGTTTTCATTGGGTTGGTTCATCCTCGTGGATATAAAGGCGAGGAGACAAGAGTTTGTAAAAGTAACAGCCGATCCGTATACTTCACTTCTTATGATTGAACCAAAACCACGAACCACGTGTAAAATAAATGTAGGCGATTATGATGGATTATTAAGAATTCTAATTTTTATAACGTTCTACCGCAACACTGAGGCGCTAGCTCTACATAGAAAGCAAATAGCATTTTAGAAAAAAAATTGTGTTGTCTATATTGTCAAGGTTATTTATTTAATAAACTAAGTAATAGCGTTTAATTTAGGTTTCTAATCCTATCGGATATTAACCGCAACGACAAACATCTGTATCTACGTACGAGTATCTACTAGCTCACCGCTTTGTCTCCTGTAGGCGTTTGTCATCAATAAGATATTTCCGTCTAAATTAATGAGCTTTTCCGCGCGACTTCCTGTTCTAAAGCCACGTCCACATCTGCTCTGGTAGGCTGGTAATCTCGTAAAGACCTAATATTTATATTTACATTCATATTTTTACAAATGGATATGTTTTTAGGATCCAAATGCTGCATCAATTCTTTGTATTTTAGAGTAATATTATATTTATGAGTAATTTAGTTGTATTTCGTCACTTTGTATTTACTATTTACAGCATAAGCCTAATCACATTCTAATTTGGGGTTAGGTCGATTTATGTAAGGGTCGATTGCATTAAAAAATTACATAGTAAAAGCTTAGTAAACAAAAAAATCACGATCGCTTCCTTTGTGTGACGAAAGTTGGTAATACAAAATGTATGGGTAACTTTCATCACACGAAGGAATCAATTAAGTTTTGTTTGAATTAAAGCCCTTAACTATGTAAAATTTTTTTGCAATCGACCATTAGATTATGTGGAATATTTCGCGTTATAGTTATGTGATATCTATCTGTAGAAACACTTTTTTATAAATAATTTTCAATCAGAAAGCTTTTTGTAGTTAAAATAAATTTCCACTATGTGTGTTAAGAACTTTGCGTTGATTGATAGTCACAATAATCAGTTATATGCAATAACAGTTCTCTATTCTATTCTATTCTATTCAAAAGGAGGATGGGCAAAACGTCCCCACCCACCAACAGAGATGGGACATATCTCATCTTGTAGATCTCAACAATGTGATTATTTTTTAGTATGGGAACAATCCCCGGAAATATGGGGTTTTCCTGGAAAATCGAGTTTTGTTAAGAGGAATGTGGACAAAATTGGTACTATTTAACTCATACAAAACGACTACTTATGCATAGACGGTGGCGCCAATATTAATTTACACTTTTTATTTAACGGTGGGGGCCAATGTTCCCGATAACCAACAGAAATGAAACATATCTCTATTTATAGGCCTTAACAACATGATGTTTTTTCACTAAGACAGCATTCGGCTTAAGCATGGTGTTGTCTTGGAAAATCGTATTTTGTGTTTGTATATATATTTTGTCTATTTACTAATGAGCACTCTGTATTGGAGGTTGGCCTATTAACGTCCCGTGATAGTTTTCATTTTAAATGTTGTAGTAACTAGTGTTATCTTATTATTACACTATTGTATTACTTAAAACTTGATTCATGTGCAGATTTTTTATTTCTGTAAACTTGCATATGCTTAGTATTTAAGTTGTATTGCATGGAACACAAATGTATTATGGTAGTTACTGTTTCTAATTACGTACTTGTAATTGTATATAATGTGTCTATCAGTATAGTTATAGCCATTTTACACTTTTGATTTAGCAAAATTGAATTTCTTCTACTGCTCACTAGAGTTCTCTAGTGCTAACAACTAGATCTAGACTACCGACCTCTGGTGGTGAGTAGTTTTTTTAAACATCAGTCTAGCTTTAGCATTAAAAATATTTAAAAGCATTGTCTATGGGCTAAAAATTATAAAGAAATTATAACAAACAAAAGTCACCTGTCACTTTAAAAATATGTCAAGTCTTCAAAAAGTTGCGAAATTGAATTCTCATCGAGAAAATGGTGAAAAAATTATAATGATTACCATAATACAGGTACGTAGATATTTCAAATAACATTTTTTTATAAGGCATCAACGATTTATGTATTTGCCTATGGGCCTTGTAAGATTTCCATTTCAAGCGTATTTCTATTCTCGGAGAAAGTATACCGGACCCAAAACCAAACAGAACCGCTTGTTGTACAAATCGCCAGGGAGATATACTTATATATGTATACAACAGTGAACGTCTTGGGGTTGAAATGATGATGAACTGCATTTTATTAGTTGTTTGTAGAAAATGCAAGGCGATTATTCATATTACGTCGCCATACAAGTGATACAAGTAATCGACGCTATGAACGGAGCCGAACATCCAAGTGTACGCGCAGGCTAATAGCGCGGTTTGCGGTGCGCAGTAAGCCCACCATCGTCTCAGTTTCCTGTTCAACTAACGTTTTGAACTCTCGACGAAAAAAAGGGGTATTATAAGTTGAATATGTGTATGTGTGTAGCTGTTTATCTACATATCTGTGTGTTTGTCTGTGGCATCGTAGCTCTCAAACGGGTGGACCCATTTGAATGCAGTTTTTAAACCGAATGCCTTGTCAGTCCAGATGGTTTTTAGATTTGTTTGTTGAAAATAACCGCAGCCATTTCCTAGATACTCAACTTTGAAACAAGTCAGAGGCAACATTTTTTACCACTCATTAAAATGAGGGAAGCAACCAGCATCTTGTGACGGGAGTTTTAAAATTTTGAATTTAGGTTATAGCTATTTACTAAAGAAGATCTGATATCGAGAACATCCAGTTATGAATCAAGAAAATCTGTATAGCTGTCTCGAGATCATCAGGTTGTTTTCGGGAGATGTTTATCGTATACCGGTGAAAGACTTAAAGAACAGCCGCCTTACATAGATACCAGCAAGATGAATTTAGAGTTCGTACTGGACGAGTTAACTACAACTGATAGTACCTATAAGTTGGTCAGATGTTTCAGTACTCATTAAAATGATAATCCCTAATAATATAGATGCGAAATAAATCCCTGTTCCCATTTAAACTGCTGAACCGATTTAGATGTATCACGGAACTAATACTTAAGCTTAGCGTTTTTGCGTTAAACCTAACTTATTTCATACTTTAAGGTAGCTAGGTACTTATAAAGTATTTTTTTTCTTGTTAACAGAATGTTTTTTTTTCAGCACAGTCATATTATAAAATATGAAAATATGACAAATCAGGATGGTATTTAAGGTATTATTAAAATCCTGCATAATGTTATTTTTACATTACACGGAGGTGGCAAACATGGGTATGGCCCGCCTGACGGTAAGCGGTTACTGCAGTCAACTCCATACTAAACGATCTCGAGAGATTTTTTTTTTGAACCGTACCATATGCGACCATTTAGGCTCCAAGGTGAGGACGAA
This sequence comes from Apotomis capreana, assembly GCA_947623375.1. Taxonomy (NCBI): domain Eukaryota; kingdom Metazoa; phylum Arthropoda; class Insecta; order Lepidoptera; family Tortricidae; genus Apotomis; species Apotomis capreana. The sequence continues at coordinate 36,402,415 of OX392498.1, read as the reverse complement.
TGCCCTGCCGTGGACAAGAACGGCGCGGTGAAGGAGGATACAAGTCTGATTTGCTAGTCTAGCTGGCGAGACAACTGTTAAGCTTCTCCTATTCTCAAGCTTCTGCCTATCTATTTATGAGCCACGGACGTCCATTGTTAAACACAGGCAGGAGCTATAGGGGAGCTCGCTACAGAAAAAGAGCCTGCTTGTAGTGCATCCACTGCCTCCCCGCGGCCTACACGAGGTCATCTGTCCACCTAGGTGGAATCCTTCCTACGCTGAGTTTTTCTATAACTACGTAGTCGCTACACCTGGACTTTTCTGCCCCAGTAGCCATTCGCTCACTCAAGGATGTCATAATATTAAAGTATGTATTGTATGCGTGTCTGACTGTATCTGTGGCGTCACAATAAACATTCTTTAGGTACAGCAGTTTGGATTTTGGAGCATAAAAGGTATACAGAAAAGAACTGCTTTACCCCTGCATAAATGGATTTAAGTCTTTCTGTCTGTCTGTCTGTCTGTCTATTTTCATGTTTGTATGTCTGTCTAACGTTTAATAACGTTTCTGTAATACACACGAACGATATATTCCACTTAAACCTTATTTTTATTGTCAGCTCACTGCAAGTATGGTGATTTGAAGTATTTTTTTTATCAAGCTAGGGATCCTGGGTTGCGCACTGAGCCCATCTCGGTACGGACACCATCGTCTCAGCTTCCTGTGCAACTAACGTTTTGAAACCCCCGACAAAAAAGAGGGGTGTTATAACTGATAAGTATAATATGTGTACGTGTATTGTATGTATCTGTTTAGCTGTGTGTCTGTCTGTGGCATCGTAGCTCTCAAGCAGATGGACCGATTCGAATGCGGTTTTTTTATCGAATGCCTTGGCTGTCGAGATGATACTTAGATTTGTTTGTTGAAAATAACCGCAGTCGTTTCCAAGATATTCACTTATTATAAGTTTGGGTCAAGGCATAGGATCTCGGCCAATGATAAAGTTAAGAATTAGAATTTTGTATTTAGGTTATTGTTACTTACGCCACACCTATGTGATTCTGAGAACAGCGTGCTACAAGATACCTAACACTCAATTGAAATGTTTATCTCGCCAAATAAAACAAATACACTTAAAATCGGATTTTAAGGTGATTGTTTTGATTGTACCCGTCGAAGAGAGAAATAGTAATGATGATGCTCAAATCGTAGCCTATTTTATTGTTCTTATCTAAAATTCGGTCCATATAACATGGACATATTCACACGAATCTGGCGTTCAGTTGTTGAGGGAAGAATGTTACCTAATAGTATTTTTCATTATTTTTAACCTCGATTATGTGTCATCATTTTTAAGTATGTACCTAAGTATGTATGACTGTATGTATTACTAAGTCTGTCTGTGCGTCGTAGCTCCTGAACAGATGCTTTGATATTTATTAAACATCGAATTGTGTTTTTATCTGGAGAGTCTAGAGCATCGAGTTCTGTACCAAAAAAATCTGCACAGCTGTGTGGAAAGGATCAGGTTCTTTCTATACCGCGAAAAGTCAGCAGTAAAAGCTTGACTCTGCAATAAATCTAACTTTTTTCATACTTTAAGATAGCTCAGTTTAAAAAGTCGTTTTCTTTTTCATGTTAACAGAATGTTTTCTTTTCAGAGAGTCATATTATAAAATACCTATGAAAATAAAACAAACAAATCAGGTAAGTATTTAAGGTACTTACTTTTCAAATCCTGCATAATTTAAGTTATTGTTATATACATATTACGGAGGTGGCAAACAAACGTTTGTCCCGCCTGACGGTAAGCGGTTACTAAAGCCTATGGACGCTTGCATCTCCAGTGGATTCGCATACGTTTTGCCGACCCAGTACACTCTTTTTCTTGAAATGGTCATTTTTAGGGTTCCGTAGTCAACTAGGAACCCTTACAATTTTGCCATGTCCGTCTGTCCGTCTGTCGGTCTGTCGGTCTGTCTATCTGTCCGTCTGTCCGTCTGTCCGTCTGTCCGTCTGTCCGTCTGTCCGTGATCATTAGTACTAGAAAGCTAAAATTTTGTATGAGTATGTGTATGTATTACGCCGACAAAACGGTAAAATAAAAACTATTTTTTTATTTTATTTAAGAAACAACAAATGTTTATTGTGAAATATGACACTTTAATACTCTCGCGGTTTGTACACATAATTAACACTAATTATAACGGGTATAACGCGATATTTCTTATTTTCTTCAAGGATGGGCAACTACGGAACCCTACACTGAGCAAGGCCGACATGCTCTTGGCTGGTTTTTTTGTATGTAGTCTCGGGATAACCTTTGCAGGGACAGCATCAGCACGGTCATTCCATAGCCTAAACGTTACCGGGACAAAACTCCAAGCAGCATAGGGATGTCTTAATTTTAACGTATGTATTGTATGTGTGTCTATGTATGGTGAGTCTGTCTGTGGCATCACAATAAACATTCTTGTTCATAAAGCAGTTTGAATTTTGGACCATAAAAGGCCTACAAAAAAGAACTGCTTTACCCCTGCATAAATGAATTGTAATCTCTATGTCTATCTATTTTTCATGTTTGTTTGTCTATTTAACGTTTAATAACGTTTCTGTATTACACATTAACGTTATTATTATTATTCCACTTAAACCTTATTTTTAGTATTAGAGCAGAGCCTTGTAAACATGACGATGTTATTAGCTCGCTGCAAAGTATGATGATTAGAAATCTTTTTTATTAATCTACCTGGGTGCGATTCCGGCTACCAAGCGGTTGCGTTCATGAGATACCTAGGTGATAATATTTCAGTTCCTTCGACCTCATTTCTTTAGAGAACTGTTGGACTGTATTTGTATTGTCCACTAAAATTATAATATATATATAGAATGTACAGGCAACCGAAATGAAACCAAACGGAACCGTACCAAAAACGAACCGTTTTATTATGGAAGTCTATGGGGAGACATGTATTTAACAATGGACATCTCGGAGTCAAAATTACGATGAACTGTATTTTATTGATTTTTTGTGTAAAATTCAAGGCGAACGCTTCTTGGGACGTGGTGACACGAGCTACCGACGCGTGTCCACCGCTACGTCTTGCCATTGTATCTTCGACCGATACTCTGTCATATACCGCAGCGTTACCTGATTTCATACTTTTCAACCCTTTCAAAATCTTGTCCAATACTGTGCATTTAATTTCCCTTTTATTTGTCTAGTTCATGTCGTCAAAAGGCTCTTGTCCTAATATATACGGTATATCCTGACATATACGGTTTCGCTACGCTTGGTACGGTCACCATATGTATGTATCAACACATGTGAACGATATATCCTTCGTTTTTTTTCTTCGAACCTGAAAGTGCCTCAAATCCTGCTTGCATGATTTGACCAAAACATACATACATAGATAGCAAGTAAAATAAAAGCTTGTAATAATAATTGCTAAACTCTGTTTCAGAATAAAACAAGAGATACGAGTAACAACTCAGCGTGGACTGACAATCGAGTGAGACGAGTAAATGAAAATGTTCTTAGAGTTGGCATACGAAATGTAACTGGCGCTGAAAACGACCGGTTTTTGGGCCTCAGAGGCAAAAAGGGAGGTGAAGGGGTTTTTTTGGGAATTGTGCATCGGCTACGCGAGAGGACTCATGACACCGTTCTGGGTCAATAATGGGGCAAAGGACAGCCTTTGCCCCATTATTGACCCATCGTGATTCAACGTGTTTCAACGTGATATACGAGTAGGGGCCTTTGCGCCTGTATAGATAAGGGGCGAGTTATTTGATTAGGTAGTCTATTTTGTACAGTTTTTTGTTATATTTGTAAATATTAATATTTTTGTTTTTTATCAAATAAACTTTTTTTACTTAGCAACATAACGTTCGAAGGTTTAGTCCGTAAGTTAAATTGTCTAATTAGTATTGAAAATGTTCGCTATCTTTGTATTTTACTCAACTATATTTGCTTCGCTCCCCACTTGAACTAACTCCATGTGCGATCTATTTACTGAAAAATAAGTTCTACATAGATTTCTTAAAAGTGGATACAATAATGTATTAAGTGAAGTTACCACCGGGAGCGAAGCGTAGCTGTCTGGTGCGACTGCATAAGAAGGAATGGGAAGGATTTTGAGAAAGCGTAAAAGACGTTTTAAACATTACGGTGGGTACCCGCCGAAAACCCGAGGCCAGAGCGTAGTGGAGAGTAAGTCATACTGCGTTTTGAATTTGTGTTGGAGGAAAGACAGGAGACTGGTGCACGGTTGTAATGAGTGTCGGTTCAATATCCAACGGTAATAGACATGGATATACGTGTAACGATAGCTGTTCAATTATTTATTTATGAATTAACTAACTCTCTGACAGAATTTAAAGAGAATGATTGTGGATTGATGATGGAGTAATTACGTGTTCAATTCTTCTTTTACGATGCTCTCAGTTCAGTCAAGTATCGCTTTCGTCGACAGATTGAATTTTGCAGGAGATTGTGAAAATCGTAATAAAGTTTCGTAAACGAATGGAATTAAATTGAATGCCAAAAAGGCGAAAACCATGGTATTTGATAAAGAAAATAGTATAAAAATTGTGTGTGTATGGTTGCGAATGATGGTGAGATATTAGAACACGTGAATTAGGATGTTCACAAGAGACGGTCGACCCGTTTGCCAAGCTGCCCAGCCATGAAATCTCTAAGATAAGGCGTTTCTGGATGTGCATATTGGTTCCAACATTTTTGTGTACGGAAAGTTAGATGTAGCAAATTTAGATTAAAATAAATGCGGTTTGTATACTTTAAGGTGTGAAAAAAGATGTAGTAATTCGAATTGAGAAATGGATGCTAAGATAGTTTGGGTATGTTAGAGAGGATGAATGGAAGTAGATTGAGCAGACAAATCTACAAGGTAAATGGATATGTTGGAAGAAGAAGACATAGACAAACGTTTCTCGATTACACGTTCTATAAAAGGGCAGGTCAAAAGAACTAAACCAACGAGCATGCAGGCGAGATAAATTAGTGTTGAAGTGCAACGTGCACGCCAGGACCGTAGCAAGAGTATGAACTTAGCTATGGCTACGCCGTTGGGAAAAAGGCGTGATTATAAATATCAAGTCACAAAATCTCTTACTAGATTCTTACTTCAGAACAATGGATCTGGGTGGACAATAATCGCTGATGCTGAATGTAGAATGGATCTTAAGAGAATGATGCAAACGGTATGCTACTAGGTCATAAGGTAGAGAGAGATTTGTTTAAGGTATTTGCTGCTGAAAGAGAGTAAATTCAGTAAATTCAAATATCAGCATTGTCGTGTATTGTATGTATATAATATTTAAAACCTTTATAAATAAAATATAAGAAAGAAAACATGCATATTAAGGTAACTAATTTGGGCCACTGGGTTACCTGAAGGATCTTGGAAGGACCTTGACATGGATAAGGAACGTAGGTCGCTGGCTGTCCGTTGTAATATGCTGGCTAGATTTGCACTCTGTACTACACAAGGTAAATTAACGCTATTTAAAGCATATTGTCAGTCTATGTACACGTGCTGTCTATGGGTCTCATATTCGCAGCGGCCATATAGCGATGTACATGTCCAGTACAATAACGAAATCAGGGTGCGTGGCGGTGCAGCGCGACGGATGCCCATACAGACGGTTTCCCGGCCATCATGAGGAAGCGGTGTGCATCTGCATTAAAGCGCTTACGCGAGAGGTCCAACAGTCGTGTGTTCTCAGACCGGTGCGGTGGAACTCTCCACTCCTGCGGAAATGGATCCAGTCCACACTGTGTGATTCGTTTTAATTTATTTTGTCCAATAATGCTAACACTATGTATTAAGTTATTGTTACTGACAAATAATATGGATTTTTAGTCTTAAATAAATTATGAATTGAAATGAATAAAATTGAACCTTGTTTAAAAGAGATAAACCGGCCAAGTGCCAGTTTAACTCACGCACCGAGGGTTTCGTGCTTGTCCCATCTTAACACGTTCGCAGTCCCCATACAAAATGTTTCCATTTTCTTGGATGTCCAAGCAAATCACTTCCATCACACGTCCGTGCTCCACGTTTGGGTTACTATGAAACGACCAGGTATGCACTCAGATTGTTACCATATAGAATGCTATTTCATATCTAACTAAAATATTAAACAAAGAAAAATTTAGCCTTTAGGAGTAACGGAACACCCCGGGAATAGAACCCGGGGCTCGTCGGTGTCAGGGGTAATAGTGGTGTTTCCACAGTTAAAAATATGTAACGAAAATGGTTCATAAAAAATGTGTTTGACAACACTTTATGTGCAATGATCAGTACACAATAATTCGCATCATGATCATCAGAATATAATAAAATAGAACAATCTAAACAAAAATATTATTACAGTGATTTGAGTGCGTACCTGGTCGGCTATCGTGACCCATGTATGGGGCACGGACTTGTGGAGATAGTTCGTCATGACCTATGTATAGGGCACTGGACTGTGAACGTGTTAACTGGCCGGATTAAGTTTGCACCTGGTATGTATGGCGCCGGATACAAATGACGTGCAAAGTTATCGCAACCTGATCACTTATTTTGTATGGGAGCCCCCTCAATGTTTTTTTATTTTATTCTGTCTTTAGTATTTGTTGTTATAGCGGCAACAGAAATACATCATCTGTGGAAAGTATCTAACTATCGTGATTCATGAGATACAGCCTGGTGACAGACAGACAGACAGACAGACACGCGATAGATAGTAAGGTATATATGGCACTGTGCAGTGCCATTCATTAAGTAAAAAGTATCTCGCTGATAGAGGGAAAATACTTGGGAGAAATGGTGAGAGAGATCCCAAGGGCTATATTATGATAGTCGGATACCACTCCAGGTGAGTGATACCAAGTTTTAGTACTTATATGGACGCATAATTGCCAACTTGACATCAGAATGGCTGAAACACATTCTTTCTTATTATATAATTTTTTTAACCGACTTTAAAAAAGGAGGGGGCTCTCAATTCGGTTGTATGTTTTTTTTATGTTTGTTACCTCGGAACTCCGTTATTTGTCAGTCGATTTGGAAAATTCTTTTTAGGTTCATGAATAGACATATCAAGGTTGGTCCCATAAAATTTTGGTGAAGATCGAATGACGAGATCCATGAGGAATCGAAGGAATTCATGAAATTTTATAGGCACATAATATTTTTCATATATTTTCTAAAACTATTTAAGTATTTGCATATGGTAGTCATCATTTTCTAATGATGATCTGATGATGGAAGGTACAACTCCTTAACGGTTAGGAGTTAGGAGATAATTCAAACGATATGTTGATACATTATACATTTACTTAGGCGCTTTTAATAATCCCTTTTATCAAGTTCCACGCGTACGTAGTCGCGGGCAAAAGCTAGTAATATATAAACCTACTTCAAAGGGTGAGTCAAATGTAATCTGTACTTGAACGGGTTATTTTTGGCTTTTTAGTTTTATTGAAGTCGGTTCTTTTTTTTGCAATTTTTTTTAAAGTTTCTGGATAGTTCCAAATAGGTCCTAAATCGGAAACTACTCCACATCGAAAATCTCACGATACTGAGGATTACATACTGAAATGGTATACAAGTAATTAAGCTTGTGAAAACGTCAAAATCAAAGTGAAGAACAAAAAAAACATTAGGGAATAATCCACATTTTTCTTCGATGGGGGAAGTGGTGGTACGGATAGACTGAATCGGGGGGTATGATGATGATTAATTTTCTGTCAAGTCTAGCCACATGGTATATATGAAATGATACTTTACGAGTATATTAAGGTGATGGATGCAGGTCTCAATCGTAACATCCAACTTCTCATTTCTACAATTTTTACTTTTTTTCTACATTTTTTTGATAAGCGCTCTCAAAAAGTAGGTACGGAAATATTGACACAGGTAAGGCGTTTGTGTTTAATTCTGAGGAGTTTTTATACCCATCACAACCAGACATGGTATATACTTAACACGTTCACTGTCCCATTTTGACATGTTATGTCTCTGTAATATAGAGGCTCTGAGACACGGATAGTGAACGTGTTATTCTTTCCATAATAATACGAAGCGGCCTGGTAGACATTGGGTAGAACAGTCCCAGAGTGCCACATTTTTTGAAGTCGAGGAAGATAGGGATAACTTGCATATTTCAGTGAAAGTGCGCAAGCGAAAGTATCCTGGAAACGACAAGTATATAAGGCTAGGCGCGCACTGGTGATTTTTTACCACTGTGACAGTACATTTTTTGTCTCTTTTTCACATTCTAAATGAGAAAAAAGAGAGGATATACTGTCAAGGTGACAATAATCATTCTTTCACGTTTAGGGCTAAATAGTATCTCTGAAAGTCTGGACACTCACTACCTGCTGTAGTAAATGTATGTTAGGTAACTTCTAGGCCAGGTATACTTTCGGTACCAGCTAATCTTGTACAGTGCGTGAGCTGACGATATGATTCTAGTTTAATACCTAATCTCACTCGCACATATGTGTTCGAGATACCTATTTAAGAACTTCTTCCATTTCATCCAAAGCCGTATTCCAATCTTAAAGCTTACGACCTGTATGTGAGACGGGCTAAATACTGACGGAATGCTTGAAATATCTTAAAAACTAGTAGTAGTAATAAATAATCAAGACGTATATCAAGTTGCAGGAATGTAGATATATATCGCAACGAGATTATTGTATTATCGTCCCGCTCTAATCCATATAGCATGAGTAAGATAGATAATGTACGTTTCTGCTCTTATTTTCGTTCCGTACCTATACATACTTTTATGTATTGCTTACTGTCTTTGGCGCGCGGCGTTTATAAACGATTATATGGATCTAGCATTATTGACGTACATCATTAGTTCGGCTACTCAACACGTTTAGTAATTACTGTCAAGAATAATGTCAGTGTCAGTTCTCCTATTCCACACTAGATGGTCAGTGTAGTTTCAATAAAATTGCATTTTATTGCAATATAAACATTTTATGACTGCAACTTAAGCATATTTATTTAATAATATAATTATATCATTCATTTCCGACCATTTCTAAAGTTGTCAAGCTGTTTATTAATATACCGGCGCTACCATCTATGTAAAAGCTCTAAAAATATATGAGTTAATTAGTACCAACGTCCGCCACATGCAGATAATTACCGAACTTTAAACTCTAATTACGGGAGAACCCCATTGATTTTTAAGTTAATAATTATCTAACCACCTTTTTTGGGTCATTATAAAACTATCTGCACCGGTCTCATCTCTGTTGGTGGGTGGGGACACCCCCCATACAAATTTGCCCATCGTCCTTTGCCAGTTAAAAGAAATTTAATTTCAGTTCATACAATACGACGTGGACCTTCCACGGCTAAGAGAGTTCACGCTATGTGTGTGGGTGTTCGTCACCAGCCTCGAGAGCGACCAGACCATTTTTACTTATGTCGGTAAGTCCCCACGTCTGCATATCGGAGATTTACACACTTAGTCCTCGAACAGTTTTAGACCAAACCTGTACATGACTTTTATTTTTTATCTATCAACACAAGGTCAAAAGTATATACATGGTGTACCTTCGAAAAAAAAAACAAGGCGGTAACCGACATCACCACACGTGATATGTTAAGCAAACAAAATTGCGTCACAATCATTATTTTGACCCCCTTTCTCTGCTCTTGTTCCGAGAAGTTCAATGTTGCCCAGTAATCAAGAGGTCAGGATTCAGAGTTTATTAACACTTAAAATATGTAGGATTGACTCACAATTAAAGGTTGCAAATGATTGAATAAATTACTCGCAAGTCTTATTATTTATATATTTTAGGTAATTACACTCAAATCAAATGACTATCAAAATCCAGTAGCGGTGTTAGGCGTCGAAGACGGTTTTCGCCTGTGAGAACCTCGCAAAAAGTGTTTTACTATCTGTTTAAACTTTTGTGATTCCATACCTCATAAAAGGGGATTCACAAGGCTAATGTTACCGGTGTCCACGTTCCGTCTCTCCCCGCTACTGCCAAAATGATTAATAATTATTCCTTTGCCACCACGGCCCTTCCTCTAAATTTAAAAATATTTTATCGAAGTGAACTAACTGAACTCACCACACCGCTACCCAAAACCGAGTAGATATTGTCTATACGAACAATCCATCCCTTTCTGCCTTTATTATTTGGTTATAAAAAATTTCATAAAAAGTGATTGCAAACTCATTCTGTTCCAAGGAATTGATATACATTTTGAGATTTTAAATTAAGTAGCTAATTTAACGTGTCAACAAATACCGTATTGTTGCTATTTCAAACAAGGCTTGAGCTTCGCCTAACCTTATTTGGTCTCGCTTCCATGGACGTATTTTTGTACGCTGCCACCATCAACTTTAGATTAGGGTCAACTAATCGGATCACATAGTCGTGGCAGCAAGTGCGTTCGTGCAAACTGTGGCATATAATGGTGGCTAGAGAATTTAAAAAATATAATTTGTTTAAAATAGCTTATACATTACATGGTTTAGAAATCAGGGAGTCTATGATGGTTGCGTTTATCATGTGATAAATAAGTGACAAAGCATCTGTCACTCACACTAGCATCTTGTCAAAACGTGACGGATGCTTTGTCACTTATTTATCGCGTGATAAAAGCAACCATCATAGACCCGCAGTTAGTTTACATTTACGGTTTAACAACAGGCAGACCTCATGGCGGTAAGAATGATAAAAACTGCAGTAAATGTGTGAAAATTTCATATCACAGCAATGTAGTCACGGTTGTTCACGCCCGCTGCACGCGATTAGGTTAAATGAGGTTGTATAAATAATGTATGATTAATTGATTAATCAACTTCACGGTCTAATAAGACTGTTTTCTCGACTTATTGATTTTATTTCAAGCGTTGTGAATGTGTTTGACTTGCAGGTAACGACGAGAGGCGTATCATGCGCCTGTGGCTGGATTCGGGGGGAAAGCAGATGAGATTATCGCTGGACCACGACAGAGTGATCTCAAGCGCGAGTGTGGGGTTCACGACGCACGCGTGGCGGGATGTGTGCTTGTCCTACCAGGCGGACTATGGCGCATGGGCTCTGTACGTCGACGCCCAACTCGTATTGTGTGAAGCATCACGAAAGGTTAACTTATATCCTTATTAAATACACTACGCGTCTAGATATTTATATGTAAGTCAAGATAAGCTTTTGAAGCTGTGATAAAAAGATTTCAGAATGATCCATCCTAGAGTCACAGTATTAGTGTTAACACGGAGCTTTAGCTGAGTAACCGGACAACACGGATGCATTAGAAACATCCTTTAGTCTTTGGTATTTAATACGAGTCTTAAATAGTAATTTCGTTTACTATGGATGGAACGACATCAAACGTTAATATATATACGAGTACAAGGATTTCAGCGTACCTACTGTTTCCACTGAGGTCATCCTAATCACGACTATGCCTGTAGCGATTATCGGAAGATTAATAGAATAATACGATTGTTACAAAGCAAGGTTAAATTACTTACAAAGAGAAACCAGAATAAGTCAAATCTGTTATATTCATAATACTGCACATGCAAGTTGATACAAACTTCGTTAAGGCCCAATACTGTTACAACATTAAGGCGTATAATTATTTATCTTTAATCAATAGTCCTATTTCCTATTATAATATTTGAAGAGTAGCTAATTTATATGATGTCATTATCATTAATCCGTCTAAGGTGTAGTCTTAGGCTGCAGAATCAGACAAACCTTAACGCAGTATGTGATAGTTAAAATCGAATAAAATAATATGACAAAAACATTATTAATCCATTATTTTTATCCATATATTAATTTACTTTTCAGGTCCAGGGCTTCGAATTTCCAGGACAGGGAAGATTGATTTTTGGATATGGAAGTTCGGAAAATGGTACCTAAAAAAATACTTATTGCAACATTATACAATATGGAATATTTAATCCATTCATTTTATCTAAGTAATATATTATTCGATACTCGTATGATTTTGCTGAAAGTGTTTCAAAGTCCATGTAGGTATATGGTCTTTGGTCGTCAAACAAACACTCTGGGCAAGCCAGGGTACATTTCAATTACTTCTTCTTCAGTAGCAATAAAAACTGGTGCTCAATCGTCCTGAAGTGGGCAAGCCAGTGGGAATCGGGTAATGTGGACGCCACGCCACTGGCAAGTCGTAAATTTTTGATTCCTCCGTAAAACCTTTACTGATGGTTATAATTCTTTGTAAACTTAGTTTGAATTGAAATACCCTGATCAACATGTTCCTTTCATGTCTGTTAGCCTAAAGACATTAAGAGAAAAAAATAACAAGAATTATTTCATAAGATAAGGCATAAATATAATGTATTATATATTTCAGGATCCCCGACCGGGTTATCAGGAGAAATTTATGGCGTATCTATGATCCTTTATTCAACAATAGAACACAACACTACCATGCTAAATGATTTTTGGAACAAAAAAAGACATGCTAAAAGAACCAGAATTTCGAAGAATCATCTGCAACAAAATCAGTATGTGATTCTAGGGGATTTAAAAACTGATGAAGTAGAGACTGTTACGCCATTATCTATCAACAAGGACTCCGAATATATTTCTCCGGCTCTCGCTGCACAAACGTCCCGAGATAATATCAAAGTTGTTCCAGAATATCCAATGGATATTACTTTATCTAAAGATCTTTTGTTTGATGAATTATTCGATAGTGATAAAAGTAAACATAAACGTTTTAATCAAAAATACAAGGATGATATACTTAAAGTAAATCGTGAATTTAAAAAAGAATTGTCTGGTAGCGGTACACGTGATTTACCAATAGTACTCGAATATGAAACACCGCCATCTATTACAGCATCTACAGCCGATTATTCAGCCAAAAACTCAAAGATACAAAACAATTTCGCTAAGGATCAAAATGATCATATTATAACAATATCTGACGTGGAACGACCTCCACCACCCGAAAATAATCCTAAAGTTTATGGACAATGGACAAGCTCAAAATTTGCAAATAGTGTTTTGAATTATTTGAAAAATAAAAACTTTAATATGTACAAAAAACCAAAGACAATCCCCGTCGTGAAATTAACTGATTCATATCCATATCCTTCCAAATTCATATATGATATAATACGTCCACCAAAGAACTATAAAAATAATATACATACTGAAAAATACCATAACATCGACAAAAGAGCTATTAACGGGCCTCAAATAAACGTAGAAATTATCAATACTGATGCAAGTGACAACTTCAAACCACGTCTAAAATATCTTGATCCAAAGCTTGTAGAAGTAACAAACAGAGGGGATGCAAAAAGGCAGCAAAACATTAAATCACACAGAAACTCGGAACAGACCGAGTCGTATGAATCAGAGGAGACGTTAGATGTTTCACTATTCCCATTTGAAAAACATCAGAACGATGCCGCCACACTAAATACCCTTGAGAGACATAGAGGAAATAACTTAGTAGACATTCTCCCGTTTGTAAAATCAAAGGCATACTTAGAGAAAAATCGAAACGATGATACAAAAATTACAGAAACCAATGAAGTTTATCTCACAAGCCTTTCACACGGTAATAAATGGCATAACGTTCGATCTTACAATAATGATTATACGCCAAGACTAATAATGGACTTAGATTCTCTAGCAAAATCTGCCAATAAAAAAGTATATCCTTCTACCAAACCTGGTATGTACAAAGAAATGCATTTAAATGACGTCCAAAGTATGACTGATGGCAGAGCTCTCGCTAAAGAAGTATCCAATCAGGCTAATCAAAATTACTTCAAAGGTCCACTTTCGGAATTGAAACATAGCTTAGTATATGCTCATCCTAAAATGCCAGCAACCCCCAATATAGCGGTTAAGGTAGTAGGCAACGATGAAGATAAAGAAAAGAACTCTCAAAACAATTTTAATAGGCACGTTAAGCTAGGTAATGCGTTAAATGAGCGATTCATTATTGGCTATGACGAACATGAAATTAAAAATACGTTTTTGGGTGGAGACGACGCAATTCCAGATATTAATAGACACCGATCTAGATGGAGCTCAAATTCATCTAATGGGCCGAGAGTCTGCAGGAATGCTGAATTATACGTACATGAAAACGAAAGCGTAGGTAAAAGCAAAATTGAATCACCATTTGAACGGAGAAACATTGCTATCGAATTTGTTGTTTACAATTACAAAGAATGTTCTAGGAATGATCTATTTTTTAATCACAATTCCCTTTTGCTTATTGATTGGATAAAAACACCGGTAAAACTTTTTGGTGGTGCGTCTCCGAAGAAAACCAGAGATTTATGTGGCTTTTTTTGAAGTTATGTATTATTTCGATTTATTTTTAAACAAGTTTAATAAGATCATAAATACATTTATTACTTCATACATCTATTTTGTGTTTTTTCTTCCTGTCCAAAATTATCTAAATCAGGAGTAAAGAAAGTTGCTGTCATTAAATGCCGTCGCCTTATACATACCGTTCTAAATTGATCTAGTTCTGATGATATGGCTTAGACGAAACGGTTCACGGCCAACCACGTATTAACATAAGGCATTGGGCATTACTAAACAACCACGCAGGAGAAAAGTCGTTGCCGTTACACAACACTACGAGAATGTCCTCTTTGCTGGAAAACACCTCTTCGTTATTTTTTTTTATAATTTGCTGTCTACTGAGACATAAACCAATTACACAAATATTTAACACAACATTTTTCTGCGACTCAGACGTGAACTATCCCATGAATTCCAGCTCGTCGGAGTTTATAATTTACATTTCTATTTTAGTCATCCCCTTATGTTCAATTCAAATCAGGTAAGATATAAGCCAAGAAGTATAAAATATGCAAAAAATATCAATATATGTATAGCTTTATAAAATTATGAACGCTTATTCAACAAAGCAGGAAATAATTAGCATTTGCGAGAGAGACTAAGTAGTATTTTCGCAATTTACTCCTCAGTCTGATTGGCGTCTGTGGCAACGTTGAACCGTACTAAATCTAGGAACGCAGTCGGCAAAGCCGAGGACCGCAAGCACATTTCGTAGCGTAGACGCAAGTGTTTACTGTGTAGGTAATCTTGCTCGAGTTATTTAGGACATCGCTATGTTTTAAATCTTGAATACATAATTCGATCTTTATATGAAGGAAGCAAACACAGAGATATCGCAACTGTGGATTATTTTATATTTGGTTCTTTATTTAGGTCATGAATTTCGTTTACGCGTTAAGGTATTGACAGTCAGTTGTAAAAGTACCTATACGAAACGTCATTATGGCTCGTCGTATTGCTGCAAGTGTATCATAACTACATAGTATAAAACAAAGTCGCATCCTGTTGTCTGTCTGTCTGTCCCTACGTATGCTTAGATCTTTAAAACTACGCAGCGGATTTTGAAGCGGTTTTTTTAATAGATAGAGTGATTCAAAAGGAAGGGTTTATATGTATCATAGATGCATAATTTATCAGCATTGAACCCGTGCGATGCCGGGGCGGGTTGCTAGTCTATACTAAATTGGGATTTGGGAAGATCAAGTTTTACAAAGGTATTCATATTATATTTTTATTAAAAATATTATTGGTATTAAAATTAGTCGTAGATTATTAGTATTAATAAGTTTCTGTCAAATATGACATTTTAGTGGCAAGCTTTTATAGCCGACTGTACTTTTCTTAGGATATTCATCAAATGCTCACTGAGACGATTCTAAAGAGCCCAAGCTCGGTAGGATTGCTTTTTCTATTATAGAGTTCCTATGGCCACCTTCCGGCTCCATCATCAGATCAACCCCATGGTACCATATTATTGTATTGTCATCAAAGTTAAGTAAGTATGCAAAATTTCAGCTCAATCGGTTGACGGTATCTGCTTCAAAATTGAGTTGCAAGATTTCACCCGAACAAACATACTAAGATACATACATACATACATACATACATTGCAAGTTAAATAAAAGCTTTTAAAAAGTAGTCGTGACATTGACATAAACAAGGGAAAATATGACCCCATATTACATAGTAGGTTTGCATGCAACATTTCAAAAAGTCCAAAAAACAAATTCGTCAAATACAAGTCCAGAGTCTAAGGGAACATGAGAGCAAAAGCATTATTGAGCATTTGATAAAGTGTCAAAACAAGTTTTGCTGTGTATCCATCACGAATGATGACATCGCACTACTTTACTTTGCGATGAAGAGGGTCCATCTGTTATATAATTTTGCTAATGATGTTGTGTGGATAACGCCAAGGTCTGATTGCATAAGTAATTAATTGATTTTAATTATATTTCCTACATCTTGGTGTAGATGTAGCGCGTTACAGTTAATAACTATATAAATGACAGAAAAAAGTACTAGAGTATAAAAAAAGTAAAACTGTACTAGTCATGGTCAGGTACGACGACGAGCGAAACAAGGAGTGTTAGGTTATCTTGCGAATATAAACGTTGTATCAAATGTCTTTTATACTAATTGTAATTAGACCCAATGAAAATATATACTTATTGTTGTTATTTCAAGTGAATCATTATATCAAAAGTTGTTATATCTAGTGAAATTATATTTAACGTTGTTATATCTATCATTACACACCCATTAATTATGGGATATTTTTATTGTTATCACTTACTAGCTTTTGCTTGTATAATGGCACAGTTATATAATTATGCAGATTTCTAAATAAAAAAGGGATACAGAAAATAATATTTCTTCCGTTCAAAATTGCTTATTGATTTAGACATTTTTCTCTATGATCAAACATGTTTTTTTAACATATTATTGATATCACTACTTAGAACAGCGTTATTGCGAACCTACAGTTAAAATTTTTCATTATTGTGTTTGTTTCAAGAACTACTCCTATTTGACAAAATTTAGGAAACTGTTTTTTTTTTAATTATTTTCGACTGCACGCAATGAAAGCATGAAATAGCTATGTTACTTTCTACGAGTAGATTTCAGGGAAAAGTATTATTTAACTTCAAAAAGTTGGTTGAAATTATCAATATATTTGACATAATATGAAAAAAATAATTTTTAACAGGATGGAAGGAGGAAGGAAGGAGGTAGGTAATAATTACCTAGGTACTCGAAAAACCATACACTTGGGATAAAATATTTTGAGTAGTTATCCTAAAAACGATTGAAATTGTATCTATTTTCCTAGAAAAGATGATGTGTTATATTATATGTCGTTAGATATTCTCTTATGAAGGTTTTTATTGTGAAAGCAGTATACGAATATACTTTCCTTCATTGCAGATGGTCCGTATGTTTGACCAGTCTTTTTTGTTCCAGATTAAGGGAATATTGATTTAAAACTACGGGTGAACTCCACGAGGACTTCGTGCACCACAAATAATATTACAGTTACGTTAGCACTACCTATATAAATACTTATTATATATTTATTAGTCTATTTGAGTGTCCCACTGCTGGGCAAAGGCCTCTCCTCTTGATTTCCACGACTCCCGATCAGAAGCCTCCTCCGGCCAGCCGTTGAGGAACGTGTCCAGGTCGTCCCGCCATCTCCGCCTAGTCCTGCCCCGCCTGCGCTGCCCATCTTGTGGCACCCACTCAGTGGCCAAGCTAGCCTACCTTTCTGGGTGCATGCGGCAGACGTGGCCGGCCCAGTCCCACTTCAGCCTGGCGGTAGTTTCTCCAACATCGGAGATTCATTAGATTCATTCATTCATTCAGACATATATTACGTAAGTTTTATAATCATTCGTCAATGAGTGTATAATCACGATATGATAAATAAATAATCAGTTATAAATATAAACAGTTAAGCTTACTTATAAAAAACCGGCCAAGAGCATGTCGGGCCACGCTCAGTGTAGGGTTCCGTAGTTGCTCATCCTTCACAAGAGACGGGCTGAAAACAGCGGTATTAAGCGCGAGGTTTAAGTTATGGGAAAGATTTCAAGTTCTATAAAAAGGTCGTAAACGCCAAAGTAACTGTAATAACTTATTACCTTCTGGAAGTCAAGTTACGTCCTTTTAAAGAAAATTATGAAATTTTGCGATAACTCAAAAACGGATGGACCGATTTTAATCAATATAGTTTTCATTGAAATTACTTATAAGGCCTCAATTTCATGAATTTTACCATATTTTTTTGACCCGTGGTTGAAAAGTTAGAGGGGGGGGACACTATTTTTTTTATTGTGGGACCGAATATTTACAAAACTACTGACTTTATCAAAAAGTAATGTTTAGAGACCCCTATTATTTTTAACAGACCTATTCAACGACACCCCACACACTAAGGTTGAAACGAAAAAAAAAAATTCACCCCCACTTTAGGTGTTCCAGAGGTATTTGAAAATCATTTTTTTTTTGTTTTTATTTTACCGTTTTGTCGGCGTGATACATATACATACTCATACCAAATTTCAGCTTTCTAGTACTAATGATCACGGAGCTAAGCCACGGACGGACGGACAGACGGACATGGCGAAACTATAAGGGTTCCTAGTTGACTACGGAACCCTAAAAAAGTGAAGCGATATTTAACTTGTAAGAACTGCAATACTGTAAAATGTTTCAAAATTGTTGTTAGGTACATTTACGATTTGGTATAGTTTAGTAGGCCACGAAAGAACGTAACAATTGAAACCGGTAGTCATCACGTATCCGGACCGTGTTCTAGAGCTAGCTACATACACCTGACAAAAAATATATAAGCACTTCTACTTTATTGTGTATACCGCACCTAACTATTATGTGAAATGTAGAACAGAAACAACTAGAACTCAGAAGGCATTTCAATATAAGGGAAATTAATATATCAATCTTTACTGCACCGCATAAAATTATAAAAATGGTACAAGTCAGAACCACGGTAGAAGTACTCGGAAATTGAAAGTAAGTATATATCGTTTTCTTTGAGGCCATGTATAAATATTGTAGTCATAAATATAGATTGGAGGTGCATTTCAAAATAATTATAACAATTAATTAACGTTATTACCGTTCGACGAAGCGATATTTTCATCATCAAATTTATTAAGTTCATAAATTTAATGATGAAAAAAAATCGATTATTTTCATAATATATCCATACTACGGTAATAAAATAAAAACACAAATAACCAATTCAGAAAGATTAACGCTACTATATGCTCTGCTTATTATTAGGTATGAAGTATCAAATGTGATATTGCATCATGATCGCGTTCGCGATCCGTGAAATGGCCAGACGCAATTCGCAGTCTATAATAATTATCAACGGCCAAGTGGAGTGCGCGGAATTTGTTTGATGCTATAGTATACTAGGATGCTATAGTAAATTGTTTTGGAGGCTGTAAAGTAAGCAATAGATGACCGAGCAAATTTCCAAGGCCGACCCACTGGGGAGACCGTCAATAATACGAGTTCATCTATTGCACTTTCAACCGAGACTCATCAAACTGATTTGACTCATTCTTCAGATGTGTCCCATCACTATTTTGTTCGTAAGTATGCTGCATAGTTACGCGAAAACGGTGTCTGTGTGCGTGTAATTATTGATGTGTTGAATTTTTCTGTAGTGTGCGTTTATCGCAACAGCAAAATTTGTCTCTGTTGAGTTCATCATCTTTTGGTGGTGTGCTGTACGTGTTTACCTCGCCCCCCACTAAAATTGGAGAAAAATTTTGTTTGTAGAGTTTACGTTATGGCATCTCTAGTGGTAGTAAATACTCAAAGTTACGATTACTATATCAAGTATCATCGTCAAAGTCGACGATTCTGATTAAGTATATTACATATTTTCGAAATATTCAATATATGTCTTCTCTAGCTATGTGCTTTATTTACTTTTGAATGACAACATCCTTATGTCATAAGAAAACTAAACTAAAATATTAAAACTGGAGAGCAGAAATACCGGTTAGTTATAACATGATTTACGGTCTATCGCTCAAATTACATAAAGTATACGAAAGCGGTATGCTTGAGACTATCTCGAAAATATGTCACTTGAAACTTTAAATTTAGAGGCAATACCTTTCAGTCAACTCTACAGTTCCATTAGAACGTGTACGGAATCCGAATAAATGTCTCACGATTACCTGCTAAATGGAGTCCCGAGTGTTCGATGCACCGGTGGTCAAAGATACGGATGGAACAACATTTCACCGTGGCCTATCATTAGAATATCGCTTATTTAGTATTTCTCACACGTTCTATCAGTACTTTCTAAAACTCTTTATCGGTACCTAAAAGAAAATTCACTTCTTCTGCTAGTTAGTAAAACCTAGGTATATAATATGTTGCTGCCATTTTTTTTTCTTTTAGTTCACCACTTTACAGAATATACATAACAATAAAACGTGCGAAACAGATAAATGTAAAAATACGTTATACAGAGTGGAACAATTCTAAAGACTGGGCTGACAGGATAGTGTCATCTGAGTGATTTACAGTCGACTTATTATAATTGTTAAGCTGGATTTAAAAGTAAAAAAAAGTCATTAAAATAAAATATTTCAATATCAGTGACAACCCTACTAATTTAAAGGTTTTATTTACATTTTAAATCGACACCTGTCTTTAACTTACACTAATGTTTAACAAACTGTATCTCGAAAATCGATAGAAATATTTACATAATTTATTGGTGAAAAATGAAGTACTCAGTCTGAACAATTCCCTGTTTGCTTGAAAGTCCCTCGATCTGTTCCACCCTGTATACTTATAAAACCATCTATTCTAGAGCACCGGTGGTGAGGTACGTAGGGCTTAAGATCGATGGGAAGGAGAAAACTCTTGACAATGTGTCATATGTGCGCGACAATACGGTGCCTTGTACATAAGTACGTACATCCTGCCATGTACTCGTATCTGATGCTCGGTTCACCCTTGTAGCGAGTGTCTTGAGATGTAGGCTGTAGTCTTGGAGTGCCCCGTTCACCGAAATGACTACCGGAACAATCACCGCCCAATCAATATGGCGGTTACTCCGTGATCCAAGTCAACGTATCTGACCAGTTCTTTCTCCTTACCTCGGATTTTATGAGGTTCTTGTCATGCGGGACGATGACGTTCATGAGAACTGCCAGGCACATAGATTTACTAACACGAAATCCGGCTATACGAAACTTGTGTAGAAATTTGGTATGAGTAATGTGTATGTAATACATACAACTAACAAGCAACTACGGAACCCTACACCGAGCGTGGCCCGGCATGCTCTTGGCCGGTTTTTATTTTACCGTTTTGTCCGCGTGATACATATGTATCACGCGGACAAAACGGTAAAATAAAAACCGGCCAAGAGCATGCCGGGCCACGCTCGGTGTAGGGTTCCGTAGTTGCTCATCCTTCAAAATAAACTGCTGTTTTAAGCCCGAGGTTTACGTTAAGAAAGATTTTAAGCTCTATAAAAAGGTCGTAAACGCCCAGGAAACTGTAATCACTTATTACCTTCTGGAAGTCAACTTACGACCTTTTAAAGAAAAAATATGAAATTTGGCGATAACTCAAAAACGGCTCGACCGATTTTGGTCAGTATAGTTTTCATTGAAAGTACTTATAAGGCCTCATTAACATGAATTTTTCCGAATTTTTTTGACCCGTGGTTGAAAAGTTACAGGGGGGTACACTATTTTTTTTGTTTTTGAAGTGAATATTTACAAAACTGCTAACTTTATCAAAAAATAATGTTAGGAGACCCCTATTATTTTTACAAGACCTATTCAACGACACCATACACACCAGTGTTGAAAAGAAAAAAAAAACACCCAACTTTAGGTGCTCGAGAGGTACACGAAAATATATTTTTTTTAAATTTTATTTTACCGTTCTGTCGGCGTTATACATACACATACTCATACCAAATTTCAGCTTTCTAGCACTAATGATCACGGAGCTAAGCCGCGGACGGACGGACGGACGGACGGACGGACAGACGGACATGGCGAAACTATAAGGGTTCCTAGTTGACTACGGAACACTAAAAACTAAAAAAAAAATCTTTTTCTCGGGTTCCTCCCGTACACCTAAAGTGGGAGTGTTTTTTTTTTCGTTTCAACACTAGTGTGTGGGGTGTCGTTGAATAGGTCTTTCAAAAATAATAGTAGGGGTCTCCAAACATCATTTTTGATAAAGTCAGCAGTTTTGGAAATATTCGCTCCAGAAATCCAAAAAATAGCGCCAACCGCCAAAATTTAAACCTCGTATTGTGAAAGATGGTCATCTATGGAAACCTACACTAAGCGTGGCCCGACATGCTCTTGGCCCGTTTATATTTAGCGTTGAATTCCTTACTTTCATATTCCTAGAACATATACGTACGAACATATACTCCAAGAACATATACGTATCAATGTGTTGGTTGATTCTAGTTTGTATGTGTACACACGCGCCCACAACTTCAACAGAGGATAATCCGTCTTATCCCGCGGGAGACTTGACTCTAATCATTGTTTATCTATGTATGGTAACAACTCGATTACACTTAGGTAGACCAGGGGCGAGGTGCCAAGTAAATTAAAGAAAATTCATAAGGAAACTGGAGCAAACTAGTCTTGTAGTATACCTAATGTTTAGAGAAAACGCCTAATTTAGCTGCGCCTTAAGTTTGACAACTGAATGATATATGGAAAACGAGTTTGCTTTTAATGAAAAACCGTTGCTTATACACTTGATAGGCTTCATTGTCTTATGGGTTTCGTATAGGTTTTCTTCGATTCCCTCATTGAAGAAAACCTATAGCACTGGAGGTACTGAAATATGGTAAGTAAATCATTTGGAAAAGATGGTAATCGTACAGAATATTTATTAACAATATAAAATCTTTAATTAATTAGTAAATAAATTCTAAATAATTAAAATTTTGTCACTAATTAATAATTACGAGAAAGTATGAGTATAGTTTAGTTAACAATTTCATTCAATAGGTATTGGTTTAAGTGTTGGATAAAAAAGCCTAAGTAATAATACGGGTGAAATCTTTGAAATATTTAATTGGCAATTTTTGTCACTGACGTAATTATTGCACTGGAACACTAAGCTTAATTCACGTTGTGCGGTATCAAGAGTATCAATGCCTTACCTTACCGTACCTTATTTACCAGTATTCAAGGTGTCAAATTTCAATACATTGCCTGAAATGGACTCACATCAATCGCACACATAATAAATCCATTTACCTAGCTCTCGAGTGTGTTTAAATAAATAGAGTCGTTAATTACATGCGAATTCGATACACACGCTTCGCTCGCTTTTGATTGAGCGGCCGATTGTCTAATGCATGTTGATGTCGGCTCCGGGTACAGGGTGGGGGCTACGAGTAGTTACTCGTATTGTCGCTCGCGAGTGTTGTGTCATGAGATCGCAAATGAACGCTTTGAATGAAGTCCATTGGGTTTGGAAGAAAGCTTGCAGGGAGGGGCGCGATGTAGTCTCCAGTGAGACTCTTTTGACCAGTATGTGAATAACTCGTGGTAGTGAGCACGCGCACCTTTGGATATTCCTTTTTCGGACTACGCCGTAAGTATATAATTTACCTTGAATTATTTTCGCTTAACACCTAAGTGAAATCTTGAATAGGTTTAGATAAAATGAATATGTTTATTGATATGGTGCTTAGCGATATTTATTGCTGTATTAGCTATGCGATTGGTAGTCGTTGTATTGTTATATAGTCGATTCGCTGTTTTTAACAACTTTATGCATATTCCAAATAAAAAAGTTTATTTATTAGCCCTGCTTACAACGACATTACAAGTTTTTTGATTGAAATATTTGATACTAATAGGTAGGTAACTCAAATATTTTATTAAACGATATAAAGTGCGTAAAATGCTATCAATTAATTAAATAGGAGTAAGTAAATTTTAATTATTACACATGTTTATTTTATTATAATTATGTAACAAACTATTAGATGAACATTGCAAATTATGTTAAATGTCAGTTACATAACAAATTTACGTTGTAAGATAACTGCACCGGTGTCATACCGACATTTCTCTCGATCCCTTAGAAAGAAGAGTGCAATGCCAATGTAAGTGTTCGTAACCATTCGTGAAGGATGAGCAGGCTGGCGCGCTCAGGCCGGCGCCGGCTCGCGAGTAGGAAGCCACAAACCGGGCCGGAAGCTTACGTAAGAGCCGCGGGCAGCCGGAATCATTTCACTGGAACTAGACGACGTAGGATCGCGTGATTGTACCAACGACATTCTCAAGCGGGTTCTGTACACTAAAAGAACGTACACGTTTGTTAGTTTTGCCATTCGATTCCCGCGAAAGATTACATATTCACACTTTCATTCTTAACACATACTCGAGATAGATTAACAGGCTCAATTAATAGTTTCTTATATTACCTATTAGTATTGTTGAGAAAGGTTTAGTCATGGTAGAGCAATGGAACGAGAAAAAAATTAGGTCTAGATACATTTTGAATGTTTTCAATTTCATCAGTGCTTAATCACAATCACTTTATGCAGAGTGATTTACAAACACGCAATTGATAATCGCGATATGAATTAACTCAGCGTAACACGTAATAATTATAAAATAAGATGCAATTAATGTCTGCTGAAATAAAATACATTCTTAATAAAGTCTTTAATAAAAATTTGTAAAGAATACATGGAAAATTTGTACATCGTTAAGAAACCTCTACCTACTAATAATTAAAAAGTAATCTTTTGCTTCTATGAATTCGCCCTTCCACGCAACAACAAAGCAACAAACCTATATATTACATGAGCCAAAAAAAGCTATAAGGTACTTTATATCCCGGAAAAATATACATTGCAAAAGGATAAGCAAACAACTTACTTACATTTCCAATGCGGGAGCGGAAAGCGGCAATGAACTGATTACGATGCCAAGTTTGAGCTCAATACAGCGGATTAATGATCCAAATGGAGGTCATAATAAAGCATAACTCTTTGACACACTGACGCATTCTACTTCGGTTGCAGAACTGAACCGGTCAGAGCGGTAGTGACCACACAATACATAATCGCCTGTCTTTACATCGAGTATTTAACCCGAGTTGGTATAGTGGGCCTCTCGTTTAATTTATGTAGTTGCGAACTACGCAAACTATGTAAGTAGTTGGAGCATGCTTTAATAATTCAATAATAATGCTCGTACCACTATCGTTAGCTCGGGCTGCAAGTCAATGCAGGGCAATTTTGGTTACATAAGTTAAGAAAGTGTACCGAAGTGAATCTAATAACTCCACTTAGTTATGGCACAGGTAACACATTTATCACTGGAGGATTTGCTACTTTAATTGACTGCCATAAATTACTTAATTCATAGATCGTTAAAAGTTATCTATATATATAAAAGAAGAAGTCCTGACTGACTCATCAACGCACAGCCGAAACTACTAATGTTAGAGAGTTGATTTTTGCACAGTAGGTTACTTTTATAACGTGGGCTAGAGATAAGAAGCGATTTTGAAAAATTCAATCCCTAAGGGTGTTAAAAAGGGGTGCAAAGTTTGTACGGGGGAAACTTTTTTTTTTGAGCTAGAGACTTGAGACTTTGTAGAATGATTACTTATTCAAACACACAAAAAGTACTTTCAGCGTTTTAGAAAATTTCACCCCTAAGGGGGTTAAAA
Organism: Apotomis capreana; assembly: GCA_947623375.1. Classification (NCBI taxonomy): domain Eukaryota; kingdom Metazoa; phylum Arthropoda; class Insecta; order Lepidoptera; family Tortricidae; genus Apotomis; species Apotomis capreana. The sequence goes on along the minus strand of OX392498.1, from coordinate 36,376,811 downwards.
AGGGGTGCAATGTTTATATGGGAGAAACTTTATTTTTGAACTAGAGACTTAAAACTTTGTAAATAGCTTACTTAATCAAATACAAAAAAAATAATTTCAGCGTTTTGGAAAATTTCACCTCTAAGGGTCCTAAAAAGGGGTGCAAAGTTTGTATGGGGAACACCGCTAATAATGTTGTTTATAAAGAAGTGTTACGCTAACGTTATCAGTTTATATATTTTTTATTTCCTGTCTACTACCCAGTGACTACGTCCTTTTTTTAAAACGAACTTGCACCCCCTTTTCTATGGTTGACTGTCAACAATATTTTCTTAGTGCTGTCTCTTATTTATTGTGTTCCAAACTTTATGTGCTCCTATATTTAGTGAGTTGTCAATCAGCACATGAATAATTTATACTTTATATACCTATCTTACTTTATTTAGCTTCTTGAGAGATATAGAGAACATAGCACCAGAATATAATAAATCACTCTTCAAACAATACTACTAGCCTGTAGACCAAAATAGTAATCGCATCATTAAATTCGCTTATGTGCATTTATGTGCTTTTTAATAACTGGGGTACCTGCTAGACCATTTAGAAACATTTTGGCCAGCCTCGGGAACTCCGCCACACCACTCTTTTCGTTTAATAGGCAGGCCGGCGTGTACAAATACCAGTGCTGCCTTCTTATGAAAAGAGGTCATTATTTATTATTGTTATGAAATAAAGTTTATTATTTATTATTATTGAAAGAGATACTCTTCATTAAACTGCCTCCATCTCTCGATTTCCAGTGCTGAGTTTAAGATTGTTTTAACAGCCTTACGATATTTAACATTTTTTTTAAATCTCACGCATAATAACTAAGATCCCCATTTTCTAACTCCAAATCCATGCGTCGCTCTATATCTTGCAGTAATTTTTGCCAAAGATTAAAAGCATCAGGTAACTGACGGAATAAATATTATGCATCCTGCAAACAATTCCCGTAATCTAATTGGAAAATCTTCAAAAATTCTTTAACAATTGCATTGTCTAGACCATTTTTACTGAGAATAAAATTCTCTTACCTATTTTAATATCTTTGTCATCATCAAAAATCTACGCGGACGAAGTCGCGGGCGGCCGCTAGTTAAGGTATAAAGCCGTTTTAGCATTTCCCCGTCTTAATTTTAGTATACAGTTGAATGTCGAAGGCTAATACCATTTTAAATCTGCAGTTTCTAAATTGTGTTCTATGACGACGAAGAATACAACTACTCACCAGGTAAATTAAAATTTGTTCGTGAATTTTTAATAATTCACTGGAAAAGAGAACATTTAAAACAAGTACAATATTATGTGTCTTACTCTATTACTGAATTATGTACGTAATCAGATAATATTAATCGCGTGAATCATTGTGCTAGCCATGTGTAGAGTCGGAATGAAGGTATTTACCGCTGCACCGCACGGCATCCGTTGGTATTTGCCTCATATAATCTGATCACACATAGGTGTGAGCTCTCTAACTGACAGGTGAACACTTAAATACACTGCATTAGATTAGCTCGTAAGTGTCTTAAATAAGCTCTGGTCGAAAGTGGCTGCTTTGAAATTCATCGCAAGCAACATTAGAGATGCATTCTCGATAAGTTATGCGAGGGCTTATGTGGTAAGGCAGTTTCACTTGTTCCACATTCAAAGGAATTTTGAATCGCTTACGTCATGCTGTATTAAATACCTAATAATAGGTATCGTTGATCGAAATAAAATACGAACAAACTACGAAGTTGGCGGTAATTTACAAGATTGATGGATTATGAACGATCGTTACACATTTTTATAAATTCGGATGATTTTATTTGTTTAACGTGGAATACAAGCCAAACAATAACATAGGATCAAACATAGGCAATACTCTAGTACTCTCGCGTAAAATCCCTTGATTATTATTTATTATGTTAAAATATATTTGAGACTTCGTCCATGACGATGCGAAAGGGTGAAACAAATGTATATTAATGTATCGAAAACTCGATCAATTAGTTTTACTATTTGGCTTTATCACGATGTTTGCATACATAGGTTTATATATATAGTGAAGTGGTATAGATTTTTTTGTTTATTGACATTATTCAACCATTTCAATGTCCTCAAGCTGGAAATAATAATACATTTGTAGAAATACAATAAATAATTAATGACATGTAAACAAAAATGACATAAGTAATTTATTTCTTATTTAAATGTATTAATTGTATGTAGTTAAGGAAAAACTCGATTTTTGGATGTTCAGCTCTAACTGTACTAAAATTGGTTAGAATCCGATCAGCCGTTGCGGCGTGATGAGAGAGAACAAAGAAAGTTTTACCAACACATGGCGCTGTATGGCTGGTGCCGTGCTTCTACATCGCGCTGATATGGTTTTTCCTGAACTAATGAATCCTTTCAAAAGAAAACTGACTTCTAACTCAATATTAGAATTTTATAAGTTATAAATATAATAATAGTATAGCATGTTTCGATAAAAATTTCGTATCTAAACGAAACACCATCGTCGTTGCTATCAAATTCGGAATAATTCAGGCGATATATATTGATTGTTCGTATTTTATTTGACTAGAAAAAGTATTGTATGCAATCGTTGCTTTCACAATTAGCTCTTAAATCAGGTACCTTATATTATACTTAGGTCACTCGGCTAGAGTTTAAGAGCTCTCATCATATACGTAATAACGATTGTATATAATACTATTATTAAAAAACGTTAATTCTAAACTACTATCTTATAATCATAATAAATATTGTCATACTTTAACAAGAGGGTTGGGCTATGAGCAAACGCGCCAGGGAAACGATTAAATATGTATATATAGACCGGGAGATAGTGACACAATTTACTTGGTCATTTGTAACAGTATGGCGGTTCTTCAGGGGTCTTAGTCTTCTTCTTCTAAAACTTCGGCGAAAAAAAAAAATTTGCTGATTTTCGGTGGTATGGCGGCCATTTAGAACCGTCGGAAAAGTATGGCATAGTGATTTTCGTAAATGGCTGCACGACGATGATTAACTGTGCAAAAATTAGCCTGGTACAAATGGTTGAATTGTGTTTTTTTAATTAACGTATTGGCGTCGGTATGGCGGGCTGTAAGTTACACCGGAGAAGTATGGCATGACACTACCGCCTACATGTTTTTTATGGGTTTTTTGGTTTGAATTTTTTTGTGGTACAAATCGTTTGACACTCGTAATTTATCCGACGAGTTCGACTAACGCCCACGCGATTGGGCCGCCGGTACCAGCGCTATGACCATCATTTTTCTTTTTGTCATTGCGTACTAAGACCCCTGAAGAACCGCCATACTGTTACAAATGACCAAGTAAATTGTGTCACTATCTCCCGGTCTATATATGCAATAAAAAGGCTTTGGCCTTAGCAGGTAGGACGTTAGAGAGCTATGGAGCTGATATTAACATAAAAATGTTATTAATACTCAAACTCCTCTCATCTCCCAACACTGGCAATTCTTTGCTTACACGGCGGCTCCATCCCTTTCTGATCATATAAGACGTATATAACATACTAAGACGTTTCACATTTTAATTCGTCCACTAATCAAAATTTTGTATTTGTGCATAATTTCATACGGTCATATCTATTCTCAGAAAACTGTAGATACTACCTGGTTGTTATCATAATTAAAGCGAAAACCTTTTTATATGGTTGGTTTATGGTGTTGGTTTGTATAGCTTAAGGTGATACGTTAGCACGGTTAGCAGAATACAGAGAGCCACACATTTCTTGTTTTTTTTTTATACCATCTCGTACCTAACCTATTTTATGAAACGCATGTTTAAATTACCATATGTAAACGTAAGTTGCCAATGATTTTGAAATGTACCTCAAATGAGAAATTATTAAGAACCGCCTTAAAAACAGGTACGGGAATAAAGAACAATCAATTACACGGCTGCTGTCCAATTCCTGAAGCGCGCCTCTGTGCCGTATGTGGCATGACATACCTATTCGTATACTAGTTTTTTTTTTACAAGAATCGCCAGTATTTGACTCAGCCGGTGGCGTTTCAATTAAAGCCAGCGAATATTGCAAGTACTGGCTGTGCAATATCTAAAAAATAATCCCGTCTATTCGTAAACTCTTTTTTAGCGTAGGTAGTAAGTAAATCCAAACTGTATGAAATGTTTGCGTAACAGAGACGGTATTAAATATTGACGTTGTACCGAATGAAATTGCTACCTGGAATGCAAGAGCTTACAATGTAAGGTTAATGAAATCAACAATTACATAAATACCAAGGCAATAAGTAGTTTCCTTATATTAACGGTCAAAAGAGTAAAAAAATAAGCGTAGACATTAATATATCTCTACGCTTATTTGTTCTTTAGCTTTTCTGTATCTGCTTACTTTAAACTATAGTTACAGCTTCGTTTCTTCACATATGTATATCTTTAAATTCAGCAAAAACAGGTAACCTATGCGTAAATAGTAATATACGTAAATTGTAATCATATAACAGAATAATCGTTGAATAAAGAAGGCGGTCAAGCAAGACACGCGAGAGTTGAACAAGGAAGCCGAGCACTTATATGTTGTACGCGTCCGCTTTCCCTCCACACCTCGAAATATATCAACCACATCTCTTTTATACATTCACCATTATCAAAAGTGGTCATTGCTAGTTCATTTGGTTATCACAGAGTAGGTACAAAGTTTTTATTCGATATTAAATGCTATCGAGTAATCCCTAGGGCTTAAGATTTTAAATATCTCATTCGTACTAGTGGCATAAGATGATTTTTTTAATATAAGATATTTGAGGTGTAAATTAAAAGTTAGAATATTACAAGTAAACGAGATCAATACTATGACATGTATAGAGAACACGATTAATTATGTAGCATTTATACTAGAAACCTGTATCTGATGTTTCCGTGTTCCGGCAGATTATGCGACTTCTGTTGTTCTGTGTCCTGGTGGGGGCCGCGCGCGCCCGGGAGGAGGGCTGGCAGCCTATCGTGCCGGAGTCCTCCCTCACCTACACTACATACGTTAAATCACCAGAGAGATCACTGGAATCCAGGTACCTAAACAATTTAACTTCTCACAACTACATGCACTCTTCATGAACTAACCATTTGAGTTGTGGTCTCTATCACCTTCCCACTCAGTTGCTTCGAATTTTGAGTTGAACTCTATTTATATAATAAAATAAGAGCGGTGACAGGTAGCCGTAATTGCCAAAAGCAATTGAGTGGCTACTAAACCTTACCTAATCGAGTTTGATGAGAAAAGATCTTTAAATTAAGCTTCTACCGATCTTTAAAATAAGCATTTCTACCTTAACAGTAATTATAGATGCAAGAATGCTCGCACAAAATCAGTTATCATTAATTGTTTTTATATTATTTTTTTAATATATTGATTATAGATTCAGATATCAAACTGTACAGTGGTAATCTGATTCATGTAAATATTTATATTCATTCGAATTCCGCTCCTGGCTGCCTGTTGAAACTATGTTAATCCATCTACTTTTTGCAGTCCGCGCATAAAAATAGTGAACCGAAGACCAACAATTCATACTTCTTTCTCGAGCAGCAAACTATCGGACGCGTACAGTGCCGGCCCCTCGGGGGACTCGGATGCTTGTAGCGTCTACAAGGTGTCCATGAATCAAGAGCTGTTCTATCAGTACTTGGAGTATGAAAAGGATTTGCCAGACCTGAAAGAGTTTACTCTGTGCATGTGGTCAAAATTCCACAATCACTCCGAGGATCATCCCTTGTTTTCTTATTCAGGTGAGTTATAACATATGACACTTTATACTCTCGCGGTTTGTACGCATAATTAACACAAATTATAACGGGTCTAACGCGATATTTCTTATTTACCTTCATAATCAACGTTTCGGCGGGGTTGCACACGCCGTGGTCTCAGATGTACTGGTGAAACAGCGAGTTGTTACTGGAGCTGTCGGCCAAATGTAGTACTACCCGACGAAAATGTCTAATAAAATAGTGAACCGAACCCTACCCATCCATTTTATTAGACAATATCGTCGGGTAGTACTACATTTGGCCGACAGCTCCAGTAACAACTCGCTGTTTCACCAGTACATCTGAGACCACGGCGTGTGCAACCCCGCCGAAACGTTAGATTATGAAAGTAAATAAGAAATATCGCGTTAGACCCGTTATAATTTGTGTTAATTATGAGTTATAACATAACTTGAATAATATAAATATCTTATTCAATAAATATTATTATCTATTTCTTTAAACTCTATTGCACAAAACATAAGTTTATTGCACAGTACAAATGCCCGACTTAATGCCAAATGGCATTCTTTACCAGTCAACCACAGGTCCAAACATGATTGTGCAACAAATACAATTAAATATAAGTAAAAACAGAAATTCACTAATTCGGAGCGACGACCCTATACATCAATTAAATAAATTGGTAGGTAATGATGGCATAAACCAATAGCTTTTCTGGTAATAAATCGTGCAACGTCGAATAGGTCTAATATATAAACGACGTAGTTATCTACTGCATGATACGATATGGCAGGATGTATTCACATATTAATAATTTTAGAAGTAAAAATGTTTACATGGACTCCGTAACTGTAGGTAGGTACAATACAATTTCGTAAAAATATACTATAAAGTCTCACTCTTAGGTAAATGTGAGAACTAAGTATAGTAGATTTACACTACTACGGATACAATGAATTAGGAGGACGCCCACGCGTTGGCTAGCTCTCTCTCTCACTGAGCGTAAGCGTGAGCGAGATGGAAGTGGTTGCCGCGAAGCGCGGAAATTATGTTTTTTGAGAAGTGTCATGAACGTGTGCATTTTATATTGATTAAGCTAAAAAAACATTGTTAAACATGGAAGGGTTTTGAAGATACAACCGAAAATATCTAAAAAAAGGGTTATGTTAGAGATAAAAGTATCGAGAAAATTATTACCAATCGCAAGATAAACTATTTAAGTTTCTTATTTCCAAGGGACAGATTTTTAATCACTATGGATGTTGAGATCTAGGATCATTCACCAGACGAATTTTGCATGGGTAGGCTCTTAATGAAGGTGGAACTATTCGTGGTATCGAATTGACGACGAGTTTGATGAAACATATATTATCGATCGCCTGTCCACAGAGAGCGCAGACGACTTTCGGTGTGATTGCCTGCACTTAGGGGGACACGCACGTTTGCGAAACCTCATTCCAAGCTCTATTGTGCAATGTGACCGAACAGAACGTCAGCGCAGCTACTAAATATTGTTCTTTTTTATCCTATATTTTAAGCTTTTATTCGGTCAAGTTCAATGATTTTACTTTTTTGTAGCCCATCTATTAGGTTTCTCGGAAACACCTTTAACAATTTACGTAGATAACATTCAGTTTTTTATTAATTTTCTTTTCAATGTCATAAGTTTATAAAATAAATAGAAGCGCTTCCAGCCAAGCGAATAAACCAGGACACTATCCGTGGACATTTATATTCGTCCAACTTGCAGCAGACATTTACTAATAAGTACAGATAAGTCTGTACTTATTAGTAAATGTGTATAATTTGTCTGTGTATAATTTAAGAATACAAAACTAATCTAAACGTTTTTTTTAAAGAGAATATCCTACACCTGTATACCTATACCTATATTACCTAATAGATTTTGTGTGTATTGTACTTCATTTTGTCCAATTCTTTTACTTCATTGCATACACGAGGCGTTTAGTCGAGTTCCATTCATAGCACTAAGCATCATTAAAGTTTTTTAACGTCAGTGAATTTATAAAGATATTTTTTTTTATAATATAATTGTTGCATTACCCATAGTTGGAGACAGCCCCAAAGAGATATCGGCGTGGATATCGAACAACGCTGAAGCTAGCTTCTTCAGCATGGCCGTTCACGGACAGACCTTCTTCAGGCTCAATTACCCTCTCAAACTGAACACGTGAGTACAATTTGTAACTACTATTGCACCAACGGGATGTGTTTTTGTGATGACTTAGTAAGATTATCATTAATTTAGGTATTACAAACACTTAACGCCATATGACTGGAATTTAGGTTAAGAAATATAATGTTGCGTGATAATGTAGGTACCTAATGTACAACATCTACAACGTTACGGTTACTATACTACGTTGAATGATTCCTTATCAGTAGGCGCGGGCGGGTAAGCTGTCACGTTCGGCATACTTTACTTAAGGGTCAAAGGAAGAGTTAAAATGGACCCATGTTTTAGATAATAAATCTCTATTATTCGGCTTTGCCTAACTTTGTCTAATTCATATGGGTTAGAGATATAAGTACTTATCTATATTTGAGATTTTAAATGACATAATTTTTCTCAAATATCCTATGTGCTATCTGATATCAGAAGTCTCATGTTTCGGGTGCGGTGGGGGTCGACACGAAGGGAGTATGTAATGAAATGATATTTCAACTAACATTTCATGCGCCTAGCGCGTAAATCGACCTTCTTTTGTTTCAGTATCAATCTTTGATACAACATCATAACGTTTAGCCATTTATATAAAAACATACATAAGTGTTAAAACAATCGACCACCGCGGTAATAAAAAAAAATAAGCGATTTTGTGCTGTTAAAATTACATAAAATCAACAATATTTATAAAAAAAAAAAAAAAAGTGTGTGTGTCAGCTCCGACGCACGACTAGAGTTTACTCTTCAGGCCAGGCGCGCACCACGATTTTTTTTGTCGCGCGATAATTTTGTCGCAGAAATAAGCGTACTTATGGGTTTATGAAAATCGTGGTGCGCGCACTCTCATATAAACCCATATCTTGCATTTATGCGACAAAATTATCGCGCGACTAAAATTGTGGTGCGCGCCTGGCCTTAAGAACGATTATAAAATATATACTCAATACGTTTATTGCACATAATGATTATACAGGTGGAAGACCGATCTAAATGGGTCACCCTGTATAATATCGGTTGACAACCAAAACTCACCAATAAACAAATATCTATAGTATAGGATCCCGATATAAAACGACCTTCACCGAGATGTTTAATATTTGATGAAATGTATTTTATATTTAATTTAATATGTCAATAAATATATTGCATATGTGTTGCCTAACAAATTTCAGTCCAGGGTATGTTTAGTTAAAAAAAAAATTAACATTTCACCGGTTGATTATTAGATAAATTCATAATGAAATAATCTTTAATTTTATTTACTTTCAATTCAATAATCAGACCGTTGCAAAATGCTAGTAGGTATAGATTTACCTGTTTATACCTGGAACCTGGCTACCCGATAGTTGTGACGGGAAAAGAATAGGCAACCTAACGTTTGCATATTCTATGGGCTTCATACTTTCGATTGGTATAGAATTTATCTAATATTAATCAAACCGGTGAAATGTTTAAAACATTTTTTTTTATTATTAATTAAACATACCCTGGACTAAAATTTGTTAGGCAACCCATATGCAATATATTTATTGACATATTAAATTAAATATAAAATACATTTCATCAAATAAACATCTCGGTGAATGTCATTTTATATCGGGATCTTAGTCTATAACGCTTAACGCATAACCTGCTAAATTAAGAAGTCGTATTTTTACCCCGATCGTATACTGAGATAAGACTTTTTAAATTAGCACGGCAGATACGTTCGATTTTATACCCCATATTTTTCATACCCCCAGGCTTATATATGAAAATCGATTCTTAAGGAGTAAACTCCAATAAACTCCAATAAACTCCAAAAATACTTATTTACTTTACTGCCTACTTTTAATACACAACTATGTTAAGAAACATACATCTATATATTATAAATTTAAACTAAATTTTTATATCATTACATATTTAAAAGAAACTCTAAAATTTCCTCGGCGTGAAAAAGGATTGCCAGCCTCGTATCCATAGCCAGCCTCGCATTTCTCGGTCGACTGTACCTACTCGGCACGTAATCCCCATTTTCCCCGCTTCTGTAGTAATGTATTATTATCGCTTTCAGCAGTGTTAAATGGACCAATCACATTCCTCAGATTTAAATACGCTTCTTTCGTACTTCACAAAGACACAGCCTAATTGGTTCCCGGTTTTAGCTTCGCTTCAGTGGACACTGGACAGGCAGCCTAACGCCGATGTCCTTACTGTGGTTTACGGCCGTTTCGGGGCTATTATGTGCTGTCCTCTCACGTTACTTAAATTTGCGCAATGCTGAATCATCTTATTTTTCTTTTTAGTCTTGTTAGGTTGGTTTTGTGAATTTTCGTAACGTGCCTAAATATGTCAAGGGTTTCAAGGTGATGCGGTTTTGCAAGTGTATACAAGTGTGTATTTTAGCTTTGTTTCCTGAGTATAGAAAAGCAAGTATGTATCATATTATTTATTCAGTCATGACTTGAATGATTTCTCTGTATTATCATATCTGTAAAAATGAACACGCCTTACACTTTTTTAGACAAAGACTTGTGTCTATGCTTATTATAAATTGCCACCAGTCAGGTTGCGAAATATAGCATTGTAAAATAAACTTGGGGACTTATACATCTAAAAATATTTGACGACACGGTTGAAGCAGGCCTACCTGAGCCGACGGTCCTGGGTTCGAATCCCGGCAAGGATAAATATTTGTGTGATGAACAAGAATATTTGTTCCTACGTTATGGATGTTATCTATACAGGGTGGAACAGATCGAGGGACGTTTAAGCAAACAGAGAATAGTTCAGGCTGAGTACTTAGTTTTTCACCAATGAACTATGTAAATATTTCTATCCATTTTTGAGATACAGTTTGTTAAACATTAGTGTAAGAATCTGTCTGCACATATCAACCCTAGCATCTTTTGAACATCGGTAAGTTAAAGATAGGTGTCAATTTAAAATGTAAATAAAACCTTTGAATTAGTAGGGTTGTAGACACCTGCCTACTGAGCCAGCGGTCCCGGGTTCGAATCCCGGCCAGGGCAAATATTTGTGTGATAAACTCGAATATTTGTGCTTGGGTCATGGTTGTTCTATGTATTTAAGTATATATTTATCTATATAAGTAGGTACGTATATCGTCGTCTAGTATAGTTAAAGTAATACAAGCTGAGCTAATCCACTTACCTGCATTCACAATAGCATTGTGTCTAATACAATCCTATCTGGTTTTGTTCTCATAAACGCGAACCTCGCGCCAACCAGTTACTTACAAAAAAAGGTTAGAACTACATTGCGTGGATATTGAATTTTCAGCCTTATTCCTTGTTGAATAGGTTTAAAATGTTTGTTGACGAGAGATCATAGTCCTTTTTCAAGAGAATACGTTCTTGAGCAGGGTCCGACGGTTGTAAAATTCCAAAAAGTTATGATCACCATTATTCTGTTAGTGCATTTTGTAGTCTAATGTCCAAGGAAATAGAGTCGATAATCTATATTAACCTTCCAAGGTGGTTACAATCTGCTTTTACTACGAGCTCGTTATCTTAATTTGCGGTTTGTTCAATGGTATTCAGTTCTTAAGTGGATTAGCTCAGCTTAGATAAATCCAACTATACCCATAACACAAGCCTTCTTGAGCTTAATTTGGGACTAGATCGATTTGTGTGAGGTTTTCCAATATTTAATTATGGAAAAAATAACTGATATTAAAATATTTTATTTTGATGATTTTTTTTACTTTTAAATCCTGCTTTACAATTATAATATGTCGATTGTAGATCACTCAGATGACACTATCCTGTCACCCCAGTCTTTAGTAATTGTATGATTGTCCCTTAATATTTATTTATTTAGAAATGTTCCAGCCTGAATATGTACATATTTAAATAAGACTGGCCGACATCACGGGGACCGAGGGGCTGGCAGCTTCCTCGCTCAACGTATTAGCGTTGCTATTCAGCGTGGAAATGCTGCCAGCGTCTTCGGGACCATGACAAAGGGGTCCGATTTTTAAGTCATTTTTATATTAAATTTATTCATTTTTAACATATTTTTTAGTTAGGTAAGTTCTTAGTTTAAATATTATGTATAACGCCTTCTAGTACCCATAGTACAAGCATTGCTTAGTTTGGGACTAGGTCGATCTGTGTAAAATTGTCCCTTAATATTTATTTGTTTTATTTATAAATTAAATCAAAAAACTTAGCAATTATCCTCTGTCAATTATAGTGAAACTACAGAAATTGACTGGATGTGGTACAAAAGGATTATGTTGAGCACACTACACCACACAGTGTACAGCCAAGGTCTAAAATTTATGAGCAAAAATGTGGTCAATTATATTTAAACAAGCATCTATCCTTTAACAATAGAGGTGAGTTCACATATTTTTGATTACAGTTTTGCTCATAATTAACTAAACTGTACATATTTCGGGTTCAGTTAGTAATTCGTTTTTCATACTTAAATTCAACGCCAACTTTAAAGCCAGCCAATTTTAAAATACAGGGTGTTCGGTACATCGTTTTCCAAATTAAAGTGGGGGGATAGAAGGGGCAATTTGATACCTCCTAGGGCCCCTTAAAAAAAATCTTAGGCCCAAGGATTTTTTTATGACATTTTTTTTTGGAAAATCCTGGAGTACGAAGTTTTAGTCCATGCGAGTCGGACATACCCACCTGGCTCCTGGTGTGCGCGTGGTGTTTACCAAACACAACGTTTTATCCCGCACATCGGTTATCAGCCATCCCACTCAATTGCTTTTGGTAACTACGGCTACGTGTCATCGCTTATATTTTATTATGTGAATATAGTCCAACTCAAAATTCGAAGCAATTGAGTGGCTATTGCCCAAAGTTGTCAAATTTATGAAGTTGTGTAAGGTTTGTATGGCGTTATTGTACTTACATCATTAAAAAGAGGACAGACAAGATATGTTTTGTAAATAATTTTAAGAGCATGGTTTTTTGTAGTTTTTTTTAAAGGGTAATCAAAGATTCAGTTTCATTGAATTTTCACATCTTGAAAAACGTTTCTGGGTGAATAAAAAATAACTAAACCCGACTTGTTGGTAATTTTGGTTTTGATAGAACCGTAAAACATTACACCTTGCAATAAAATAACAATTTCAGGTCTAGGCACTGAAACTTTTTTGTAATTTAAGTTTAAACGTGTCGTTCTCTAAAAAGTTAAAATGTTATTAAAAAATCCGTGGGCCTAAGCATTTTTTTTGGGCCGTAGGAGGAAGCGTATGACCCCTTCTATCCCACATTATAATTTAGCAAACGATGTACCAAATACCCTGTATAGCCAACTAAGTATGTAAGTAGGAAGCAACCAAGTGTAAAATAAAATGCACTTTTGCCTTGTAAGCTTAGCAAACACACTGCCGGGTATCTACATTAAAACCTGCCCGGAGGTTCAAGCCACTCCCATACCAGAGTTCATGTCTTTTATATATAGTTTAATTTATTCAACTGAGTAAATACTTTAGCCACAGAATACTTAAAAGTACCTACTACATACTTTAGAGTTAGATTAAAAATCGTTCTCGATAGAGCTACTCAACTATTTACTAGCAAGGTAGTTAAAATCTAAAATAATAGTATTGTTTCAGTAAGTTTTTTTATCGATATAAATAAAGACTTTAAATAAATTTTATAAATATATTTTATCTTCTTTGCAGTTGGTATCACTCGTGTCAGTCTTGGAATGGGAAAACTGGCGAATGGCAAATATGGGTGAACGCTGAACGAGTGGGTAGAGGATTCCACAACAGGGTATGGAATAGGCCTAAGAACCAAGCAATGTTTTTGGGATTGCATAGTATAAAGTAATCAAAGGATACGAGTAAGGTATCCTTGTATTAAGCGTAGTTCAAATCAAAAAAGTATGCAATTAATTGCAAGTCAGCGTTGTGTTGCGGTTGGAAACTTTTATAAATCGTAAACGTAGGCGACCCATTTCCACAAGCTGCAACGAACATGGCCGGCCGGCGGCGGTTAGCAAAAATCATGAGTTCAGCAAATGCAAACTTCTAGCTGCATAAGAATATGGTGTAATAAAAGATATTAATCAATTAAACTGCAGTTTTTGAGGTAAAGAGCTACATTCTTTATTGATAATCGGAAAAAATATTGTTGTAGTAGGATACAAAAATAGGACAAAAATTCGTATTAATTTATTAACCGCATTAAACTTTCAGTTGGTAGGCCACATAATAAAGGGTGGCGGCGTAGCTATCACAGGTCAAGAACAAAGTCACTTATATAGCAAGGATGGATTGGAACCTACAATCAGTAAGTAACTTTAATATTAAAGGTGGTGAATTTATTTCTATTTGGCATATTATAGTATACCAACTTGCCTAAGATTATTTATGATGTTTAGAGATAGGTATATTTTATAGGTATACACTTATATTATTCTTACTGTTATAGAGCAATCTGGACTGATGGGTGAAGTGACAATGCTACAACTGTACCACGTGGCTCTGACTGCGGGCAAGGCCCATAAAGACCACAAGCACCACCACGCTCACCACTTCAAGCACGACGGCACCCCGGTCGAAGCAGCAACGGAAGCGGTCACCGAGCCACCCGCACCAGAAGCCACTCCTCTAGGAAATGGGAACTTCCTCATCGGTGGACAGCTGCAACGCGCACCCAGCCTAAACTTGGCCGGTGTTCACCAGCAGCAGCAGCAGCAGCAGATGATCCCCGTTCAACTGCCTAACGGCCTCCAACTCCAGCAAGGCTATATTAATGGCCAACTGAGCAACAGAATCGTATCTGAGCAACTCCTAAACAGCGTTCATCAAATCCCATCAGCTCAACCGCTTGCCAATCATATTCCTCAAATCACCTTAGTCGATCTACCCGCATCGTCTTCTATCGATCATGGCCAGAGATTTTCAGTCAGGCAACCATTGGGACCGTCCAAATCGTCAACGGTAATGTTGTCTGGCTCGCTACTTAACCCGGCAAATGTACAATACATTGATGAGACATCTTCACATAGTTTGTACAAACGAGATTCGAAAAAACGTGACAAAAGGGATAATCCTGAGAAAGAGTTGGACCAACCATCATCAGGTAATTCATATTCTATTCAATACCTTGTTTCAACATTACCTATGCAATTAAATTCTGGGAAAAATCATTACAACTCACTGATAAATTGACTGTGGGCCGAGGGGATTATTTTTTAAAGAAACGATTTGCCCTTAGGGCAGATTGGGTTGAGGGATGAAATTACACTTGAAAGTTACCAAGGTAACCGTTCGGTTAACGTAATTCAGTTTTTTTTAATACATGTATTCGGTTTCAGGAAAGAAAGACAAGCGCGGCTTGGTCGCATTGTCGGACGGATCTGTCGTAGACGAGGCGCTGCTGAGCCCCAACTTAGCCGAAGACGATGACGCCATGTTCCAACAATCCTTGCTTAACGGACTCGCCGGTGTTGTAGGAAATCTGCCAGTTCAAAACTTACAGAAAGAAACGGTAAGTGCCCGTCTATTTAGACGAGAGAGATGTTCTCACAAAACTTAGATTTATTCATCCATAAATTACGTTCCATATAAGAGGATGCTTCTTGCAGGTGGACGAGCGTGAGCCTGCGGAAGCGGAAGTGAAGGCGGTGATGCAAGTGTGCAGCGGCTGCGCGTCGGAGCCGTTCAAGAAGGCGCTCGTGCTGTCCTGGAGATCGACGCCTAAGAAACTTCACAGTGGCGCGCACTATTACAAAGGTTTACCTATATGTAGGGCTTTTTAAATGCCCACTTAATATTCATGATTATGAATATGTACCAAACATAATTCGATCGACTAATTCCAAGGTTGTGCATATTGCCATAGAAAAACTTGTTGTAAATACAAAATGCTAGATTCCACATCCAGAGACTTAGTATGACTACTCGAATAGTAATATGAATTAAACCTGAAAATTTGACAAGGTACGACCCAATATGTTAAACATCACAATATAAAATTCAACTGATGTTTACTCAAGTCAATCGAAACTTGCCATTTGCAAGTCATTTTATTTAATTTATTTTAGTAATAAGTACCTAGGAAATAAGACAGTTACTTGTATATTCGCCTAATATTAGATTATTTTTTTTGCTTACCCAGTTATTCCATTCTACAATAAATTTCTAAGTTCATGTGTATTTTTTTGCCTACTCAACATATTTACTCTCCCAGCCAAAAAGGTACCTTCTATAAAATTATGTTACCTTTATTTTTTCCCAAAACATTTATTTTTTAATAAATACCTAATAGTGTGATTTTTTTCGGGTATCTAACGTTACACACGGTTCAAACGTTAGAGACATAGGTATAGGGTATGTATACTCGGTAACTCGTAACTCACGTAGTAGACGATCTCCAAGCCATATATTAGCGATAACTGAGTTACCTACTCGCGTTTTTCAACGTCAGGATAAAGGCAGTAAGTACAAGCTCGAAAATTTATTTATATTATTTGTTCACTTCACTTCCAGGCTTACTTTACATCGGCGTCCTGGCTGGTGAGTTATAGAGTTTCATTTCTAGAATACGGTATTTAACTATCGTGAAAATAAATTGTATCATTGAAACCAAATAAACTACCAAGAAGTTTTGGACATTACACTAGTTTTAATTAAACAAAAACTAAAAAGAAAACTGGTGATTTTTATGACGTCACAAGCCAGTATCTTCATAGAGACTAGATCGTTTTAACATTAAATAAAGAGTAGCTGATTT
Organism: Apotomis capreana; assembly: GCA_947623375.1. Classification (NCBI taxonomy): domain Eukaryota; kingdom Metazoa; phylum Arthropoda; class Insecta; order Lepidoptera; family Tortricidae; genus Apotomis; species Apotomis capreana. The sequence goes on along the minus strand of OX392498.1, from coordinate 36,360,137 downwards.
GAGCTGTCACCAACTACCGTATTGGGTAAACAAGATCGCTTCACAGCGCTCATTTTCGCTCTCCGCAGCGCACAAGGGCGTCGCGGCGGCGCATAGTTAGGGCAAAGCGATAAGTAGGTACCTATGTATTGCAGCTAAGTAAATGAGAAACGTATTTCTTTCTAAAACGGGACGATATAATTGGGGTCTAAAAGGTGTTATTTTCCTTACCTTTGTCTTGTGAACGTGTTGATGGTGGTATTCCGAGTCTATTTCCGGCTCGCTGAAGTAGCTCTGGTCCTAGGGACAATAAAATTACACTTAGATAAGCCATTATTTGCGAAAACAAGGCAGAAACAGTCTCAAATATTTACTAGTGCAAAATATGTGCACGAGTTATGAACTTACATAAGCATGTTGCGTTACCATAGTGAGTCAAATTTCTTACGTAAAATAATGGTTGACATAAGTAATATAATTGCGTAGCCATCTCAGGTGGTAAGTAGCACCAGTGCATTGTGTCAATAAGTTGAATTGATAAAATAATAAGGATAACAAATGCAGACGGCTTGCTTCAGTTGCTTCTTTGTATTTTATACAATACTTCTCTGTCCTGCCTATATTAACCATACCTGCCTCAACGAGTATTTTTTTGGACTGTACTGAAGATGTTTCGTAGTACCTATTCTCGTTAGTAATCATGTAATCAAGAATAGGTTATTTACAGGGATTTATATTTTACAGGGATCGAATAAATTCGGCATTTGACAGAAATTATTTCGTTGTATTAAAACAAAATGTAGTTTCATTAAATCTATTTAAACTATTGTAATAACCTACTCAGCTTGCCTTTACTATGTAAGAAGTAATTAATAGTAACTTGACGTTTTAGTTGTTTGTATCTGTCGACAAATAATCGGAGACAAGTAGCAATTTAAGTCACTTTGACATAATAACATGTGTCGTTAAAAACGAAACAATATACTTATTTGCTTTAAAAAAATACTCATTGTATTATTGTTGTAAATCAGCAATGTTTTTTTGTGACTACGCGGTTGGCACGGTGGTAGTCGGCCTACTGAGCTGACGGTCCTGGTCCTGGGTTCGAATCCCGGAAAGGGTAGATATTTGTGTGATGAAAGATTAATTGTACCTGGGTCATGGGTGTTCTCCATATAAGTGTGTACATGTATGTAGTACTTAGATGACGATATAATACTGCCTACTAGAGCTTTCTTTGAGACTAGATCGAGTTGTGTGAGGTTGTCCGATATTTGTTTATATTCTATGTCTGTTATGTACAATCGATTTCGTTTACTCAACATTCACGATCGACTGATGCAAACGACATCATATTATCAATAGAAAAGATGCGAAGTTGTACAACGATAGCTTCATCTTGAATGGCATAATTACTTTAATTATTTAATAGAAACAAAAATTAGTTTATTTATTTAATTTATATATGCGGCCTGTACATTCTAGTTAAAAAAAATGAATTAATATTTATTGTATAAATTATACACGAAATGTAAATGAAGTCTCATCCATGTTATAATGTTGTCCTAAAATTGCTACCTGTCTCCAACCATTGCTGATGACGTCGACGTATAGGTACCCAACGTCGATGTTTTATTAAGTGATAAGCTAAATCTAAAGTGGGTCACATAATTGAAGGGAAAAGCTGGTTTAAAAAAAATGTATTTTACATAAAATGCTTTTATTACCGACAAAAAGAAAAAAAATATTTGCATAGAGGTCAAGTGGTCGTCAAGGTAAATAAGCAAACGAGACACCACCACATGCTGTATAGGGTTGTGTCGTTTTATCACAAAGTTCCCATGGCTACCTTCCAGCTCCATGACATGGTCACCAAATAAAAATAAAAAAAAACTATTTTACCTTCTTTATTTTCATTATTATAAAATTTACACACTAAATACCAGGAGAGATTATTGAATTCGGTATTATCCTTAGCTGTATAATGACATGTCTTCTTATGGCCATCAATCAAAACGAGAAGGCAAGTGTCCCCAAGAGAAATTAGCGTAAAAGCCGAAAATCGAGATAGAGTACAAGGGTAGAGTAATACTGTAAGGAAGGGGTATAAGTAATATCTTAGCTACCCACCATAAGGTACCAATGTGATAAGTGATAACATTGGTAGAATGCGGCATTCAATTTTGGAAGAGCGCCGGTTGCTTCAAGCTTATCATATGTCCCAACTCGCGTCTAGTCTACCTACACACTCATTGTATTGTATACGTTTAGTAGAGAGTAGATTGTTGGAGACAAGTAACTTGCCCGTACCTACTCAACTTCTACGAAACAATCATTTATTCTACCAACTGAATATAAATTACGTGACAGTTAGTGTTGTAATTAAAATAACATTTCCAGGAACTATTTAGTTAGACTATATAGTTTTCTAGTCGTAGGTTATACTAACTTTACGTCTGCTTTTACTTTATTCATGTTATGGTATGGGTATAAACTTCTATAGATATACATTTCTTTATTTTAAGTTTCAAAAGCTCTTTCGTGCAACGCATGCAAATTTAACAATAACCAACGAATCCATCAAAATTTTTCAACAGTTCGATAATATAGTGTGGCCACCGCAGTAAGGACCACGGAAATACCCACCTTATATCCGCTTATTTCCTGTTTTTATCTTATAAATAATAATATTTCTCTCCATTCTTCTCAGAATGTAACGAATTTGCCATATTCCAGTAATTTCCCTTCTCACTTTGATAATAGATTTAACAAATTGCATTGAGACGCTCGAGGTAACATCCGGCGAAATTAAATTGATCGGACTTGAAAAGTTATGACGAATTCTCAGAGAATTATGGAACACAATAGCAAGTTTGATATCCGGGCGCGGGACGGATATCCGCTCACGTTAATAGACCTATGAGCGTTAGAAAGTATTATGTAACTGTTGCTGTAATGAATACTGCGCAAAAGCTTGCAAGTAATAATTAGAAAAGGAAATCGCACCATCTGCAGGTAAGTAAGTAGGTATATCAAATCGCATAATACCAGGTGGGTCCTGTAACAGGAGCAAACAATTAAAACATAGATTTTACTCGTCAAACTGAACATCTGTTCAGAAACTTTTTTTTTTAAATACTTTTTTCATATGTTCATTATTTCAAACAAAGTAAATAGCATTTTCAATGTACGCCGTCCAACATTGACATCACCTTCATTGACATAGCTGTCACTTTACTAAAATATCAAATATTTCGCAATACATTGCTTCTTTAAATAAACCTTAACTTAGTTTACATTATAAATGAGTTGTTTTTAAAAGTTGTTTAATAATTGTTGTTCAGTTTGAGGGGCAGAATCTATGTTTTAATTTATTACTTCAGTTGCAGGGCCCACCTGGTATAAATAATTTGGTATTTACATAATTATGCTCGTATCTTACTTAAAACCGGCCAAGAGCATGTCGGGCCGCGCTCAGTGTAGGGTTCCGTAGTTGCTCATCCTTCACAATAGACTTAAGTTACGAGAAAGATTTAAAGCTCTATAAAAAGGTCGTAAACGCCAAAGTAACTGTAATTACTTATTACTTCTGGAAGTCAACTTACGTCCTTTTAAGAAAATTATGAAATTTTGCGATAACTCAAAAACGGCTTTCATTGAAAGTACTTATAAGGCCTCATTTTCATGAATTTTTCCATAATTAGGGTTTCGTACCCAAAGGGTAAAAACAGGACCCTATTACTGAGACTTCGTTGTCCGTCCGTCCGTCTGTCACCAGGCTATATCTCAAGAACGGTGATAGCTAGACAGTTGAAATTTTCACAGATTATGTATTTCTATTGCCGCTATAACAAAGATACTAATAATAAAATAAAATAAATATTTAAGGGGGGTCCATACAACTAACTTGTTATAGATTATGGTATGGAGCCCTTCATGCGCGAGCCGGACTCGCACTTAACCATTTTTTTTTGACTCTTGGTTGAAAAGTTAGAGGGGACGCTATTTTTTTTATTTTCGGAGCGTATATTTAGAAAGCTGCTGACTTTATCAAAAATAATGTTTGGAGACCCCTATTATTTTTAAAAGACCTATTAACGACAACCTATATACACACTAGTGTTGAAACGAAAAAAAAAACCCCACTAGGTGTTCGAGAGGTACCTACCAAAAAAAACATTTTTTTTTAGTTTTTATTTTACCGTCTTGTCGGCGTGATACATACACATACTAATACCACAGCTTTCTAGAACTAATGATCACGGAGCTAAGCCGCGGACGGACGGACGGACATGGCGAAACTAAAAGGGTTCCTAGTTGACTACGGAACCCTAAAAACCTTTAAGTACGATATTTTTGAACCTACAATAAGAAACGATTACCTCTTCTTCATTTAAACTAACTTCTAAATGTGAATGGCGTACATTATTATTATTATAAATTAAGTTAAATGCAGTATATTATTTCTCGGTTTAAACAGTTTCAACTAATCTTGAGAATCATCCAATATTAAGTAGCTGTAGACTAAAGTGAGCTGTTTGCAACTTCAAATATAATTGAATGGGCGCCGTTTTGCCGTTGGGCATAGCTGGTTGGTTTTATTCCTTCCCTGCCCTTCAGCGAAGCGAAGTCTGACACGACAAGTAACTGCCTGTCTTGGTGCGGTATCGAATTGATAGATTCATACAAAACGAATTGGTATGGGCTTGTGCACAAATCACGTGAGCTATTTTCGGCTTTTTTTTTTGACCCCCCCCCTCCCCCATAGTGATATCTGGTGAGGTTCTTTGCTACCCCTCCCTCGCCCTCATAACCTCACGAGTTTTTTTTTTTTTTCGTCAGTATTTCGTAAAACAGACTCGCTATTTTGAAGTACCTATGTATTTAACAAGTGAAGATTTATTTTTAACGAAACCGAGATAGGGTATCTACTCATGTGGTAGATTTTTTCTTAGTTTGTTCACGTGAGGTCACCTTTAACCCCTCCCTCCCCCAACGTGATCTGTCGTGATTTTTTTTTCGTGACCCCCTCCCCCTATCTAAGCTTACGTGATTTGTGCACAAGCCCTATGAGACAGTAAATTTATTTCCTGTGCTGTGTTTTTAGTGTTGGTATTGATGGACAGACCTACATACTTCTCCTTCTACCTACGTTAAGTATATGTCAAGATTTCGTTATAATATTTTGTTACCCGTGTAAACTACACTCAGCCAGCAACTCGGATATAGAAACACCGGCCAAGTGCGAGTCGGACTGATGCGCGAAGGATTCCGTACGATCTAATGAAATAATTGGCCGGGTTAAGTTAAGCTTGCACCTGGTAGGGGAGAGTAACCTATATTGAACCGGCGCTTACATTGGACCACTTCGTATTTCTACCAAATAACACAATTTATTTAATACACCAAATTGGTGGACTGATTATGGCGCTGTCGTCGCTTCATTTTTTGTTGCCAGTGTAAATAAATTGTGTTATTTGGTAGAAAAAACAGAAGTGGTCCAATTTAAGCGCCGGTTCAATATAGGTTACTCTCCCCTATACAGGGTGGAACGAAACGACGTTATTTCCTTTAGCTGTGGCATTATACAGGCTTAGAATATTATTTTCTCCAAATAAACTTTATTAATATCTCTCACCGTTTTCCAGTTATAGCATGTTAAACTTTCATACGAAAAAGTGTGTGTGTACAACCCTATTTTAGAGTGCAATGACCTCTTCATAACACAGTTAACTTTTGTAAACAAACTTTTTACAAATTGCCTAGCCATTTCTTATCGGTTTAAAAACCTTTGAAAATACCCTTAAGATTGTTTTTAGACTTTTTAGTTGACATGATTGATAGACGTTACATTGACTTTTTGTATCGTATGCTGTGTGCAAAAATGCCGGAATTAAACGCTAGAGGCTATTTGAATTTGCTTCTTTTGTACGCGGAGTGCGATTACAATACTGGAGAGACTTTGCGCCAATACCGGAACAGGTATCCTCCTCCTCACCCAACACACTCTAGTACGATATTACGCGCTCTTGACCGTGTTGGTAACAATCGTCCTATTGTGCCACGAACGGGTCAGGATGACCAGCGCGGAGGACGCGTTATTCAACATGATGTCAGATTGGAAGAGAGAGTGCTGCAGTACTTCGAAGATTATCCGAGGTCAAGTTCAAGACAAGCGGGCCGACATTTTCGTATGACTCATACGAAAATACTCAGAATACTAAAACGTGAGGGCCGTCACCCTTACAAAATACAAAGAGTCCAGGCATTACTACCAAGAGATTGCCCCGTTCGCGAAGCCTATTGCCGGTGGCTACTGCAAAAGGTGTTAGAAGACCGAGACTTCATCAAACACGTAATATGGAGTGATGAAAGCTTGTTCACACGGAACGGTATGTGGAACAGGCATAACGAACACGTGTATGCCGAAGAAAATCCGTTTGCCTACCGTTATACGGGACACCAGTATCGTTGGTCTGTTAATGTTTGGGCGGCGATACACGGGGATACAATAATAGGCCCTGTATTTCTGCCTCAGACTTTAAACAGACACGGATACATGGCTCTGTTGAGGATAGAGCTCGACGACTATCTGGATGAGTTGACGCTGGCAGAAAGAAGACGCACTTGGTTCCAACAAGATGGAGCACCAGCTCATTCAGTAGTCGAAGTACGTGAAACACTGAATAATGTGTTTGAGGATCGCTGGATCGGCCGATATGGGCCGCACCGTTGGCCTCCTAGGTCTCCAGATCTCACACCCTTGGATTTTTTTCTGTGGGGCACCGTAAAGGACATCGTTTACAAGACTGAGTGTGAGACGGCTGAAGAGATGAGGGAAAGGCTAAGGGTGGCCTTTGAAAGTCTTCGCAGAAGAAATAACCGACACAACATCTTGTCGAGGGTGCATCGCCACACGCGGGCACGAGCAGCGGCGTGTATCGTACGCCACGGCGGTACTTTCGAACACCGGATGTAAATGTAGGTAATTGTAAATACTCCCAAACGTCAAATAATAGTTTAAAAAAACTAGGGTTGTACATACATTAAAAAATACAATTTTAATCGATTTTCGTTTTTTTATTATTAAAAGAATTTAACTATTGCAGGTCGATTCTACATGAAATACATAGCATTATAGTTTCAGGAATGAACATCGCTTCGTTCCACCCGGTATATGGCGCCAGATACAAATGAGGTGCAAAGTTAACGCAACCGATCACGTTTGTTGTAGGTATGGTAGCCCCACTTAAACCTTTACCGCATACGAAGCCATATATGGCAGATATGAACTTGGACCTTATTGGCACAGGTCAAGGTTCAAATTCAAACAATTTTTTTTTTCTATATGCGGTTAAGGGTTAAATAGTTATTCAAGCGGCTACAGAAATACATCATCTGTGAAAATTTCAACTGCCTAGCTATCACGGTTCATGAGATACATCCTGGTGACAGCAGACTGACGGACAGTGGAGTCTTAGTCACAGTACATATATAAAGCTAAAGCAGTATGGAAACTAGGCCCCCTTAGAAATGAACACCCACGCGCCAATCGAGATTTGCTATTATTGATTATTTAATGTTTTAAGGTTACATTAAGCTGGAATAAGGTTTATTCGACGATTCATGTATTTTCTAATCTTCCCATCTTTGAGCAGTCTCTTGCCGTTCCTGCAAGGACTTCAACAGTTGGACACCTTGCAGGAACGGCAAGAGACTGCAGACGTCCTCCTCGTCCACGTTTGAAGTTATCAAGTAGGTAGTAGATAGTACTCTAAGCCTACATCTCACCTGTTCCCAACTAGGCGGGCCTGAGCATGTGGCGGCGCCGGGCGGCATGGCCAGAGAGCCCACGCCGACGGCACCCGGGAACACTCCGCCACCCATGTCGGTCGCCTCAAACAGCCGCAGTACCGATCGGTCGCGGATGTCTCGTAGGTGGGCTCTGCAACAAACAATAGTACATTACTGCAGACGCCGGGAAATAATGGCTTGCCGGGTGAGTAGGTATAGCGAAGCCGACAAGCCTTTTTCACGGCTAAGGCATATACAGTGCTGTTCTCAAACATATGCAATGAAATAAAAAATACACCACTCAAAAAAAATATAATTCAGCTGTTTAGCTTGTTCATGAGCATAGACGCCATGTGTTAAAAAAATACTTCCCTGCCTTCAATTTTGTATTCATTATTTTACAGTTCTCTCGAGTTGTTCCTCCCAAAACGTGATACTTCGAAGTTTGTCATAACGCATGTTATGACAACGTTTCATTGTATGTTTGAGAAAAATATCATAGATGCTTTTCTACGAGTAGCTTATATTCGTACCTATCGATCTGCCGGGACTTGTCCCCTACATTTCCACAACTCTAGCAGTAAATATTATGGGATAAATAAGCCGGGACGGAGCTTATTATATTTTCTTCAAGACCAATAAGACAAACAAAGAATAACAAAGCAGCTAAAAGTAAAAGGCTTTGTAATAGGCGAACCGCAGTTCTACAGACGCCACATCACTTACTATTGATAAGCGTACCAATCGAAATTATGATAACCTTCCATATTTATAATTATAACGGTATTCTTACTGCTAAGTATAACATTATCTCCTGAAGAGCTTTTTTTTATACTACAGAGCTGGCAAACAAGCGTTCGGCCCGCCTGATGGTAAGCGGCCCGTAGCCTATAGACGCTTGCACCTCCAGAGGATTCGCACGCGTGTTGCCGACTCTTTCAAAATCTGTACACCCCAACACCCCATGCTTCCTTAGATTATAAGTGATATTATAACAGATAGCCTGTGGCGTGTTTCAAAGCAACAGGCTCGTATTTACCTACAATCGTACGATTCGTACGTCAATCAGCGTTGGAATAGTGAAGGACTAATTAAAGATCAGTTTTAAGAGTTGGAAATGTAAATCAAGTCATTGCTGATTTGATCTACATACAAATATTTTGTATATAGATCTGGTTTATCGTCATTGGTTTACTGCGACGACGAGCAGAATAATAAATAAAATTTATTATTTTACTAATTAGCCAGTTTAAATTGCGTTTGGGACAAGAATCTGCGAAGAATTATATTATTCTTACAGATCCGTGGGATACTTACTTCAAACTAATTAGTAGGTATCCGCCTTCGATAATTAACCGCCTTCTCTTTTCGCGCATACATTTTTAATATATATACTTTCGTACGACAAATTAGGTAAGTACTTGCCGATAAAACAATCTCTAATATTTATAATATCCCTATAAATACATGATTATTACTGTTAGTAGGTATTTGCAAATCTCAGTTACTACGCGGTGATTAAAATGTTTAAATAATATTTTTGCTTTTCTCTCACAGTGTACTTAATCGTTGAAAGAACTTGAGTGGATCGTGGTCGTGTCATATACAGTAGCGGAAAAATCTATCATATTGAAATATTTTAACTTTAGGTCGAATTGGTTCCTATTTAGGATAAGATCCGAATGAATATTGCCAATAGCGTAATAAGTAACTTGTAGTATAGTAAGTGTGTAACGAATAAAAACATACGTATTTAATAAGCGTAGGTATTTGCAAATATTAACTGAACGGTAAATTAGTGTAAAAACGTGTTTTTTTTTTTAATAAGACGCAGAATGTTGACCGTTTTTAAAACCAATTTGTATAGAAAAATTGATGTTTTATTGGTTAAAACAGAAATCTCAGGTCAGTACTTTGTTAGATCACCGTTTGCAATCGTAAAAGTTGGGCAACTTTCGTACAAAATACACCAATATGATAGATTTTTACCGCTACTGTAACATTTAACAAATCTATAATAATTATATAGCATTATTTTCAGAACATCTCGATTCCGCGGATACAAATCTTTATAATTAAAAACTCACCGACAGCAATGATCGTGTATATGAAAGGTGTTCTTAAACCTCGGCGTCATTGTGATAAAGTATAAATATAGGTACTACAAAGCTGTCTAGCGGGAACTCGTTAGGGCTCGTTTGAATACGAGAGCGTCGGGGAAAATACTGATGTTGTTTGCCGGTGTCGGGTCACTCGGCGATCTCTCCTGAAACTCTCGACTCGAACGCCGGGACGAGGGGCCTATCGTTGTCTGTTTCACATTGAAGGCATGTGATGTTAAATGGAGCTAGAGAACTAATGAAATTCCATTATGCCGTTCCTGAAAAAAAAGGAGTCTAAATGGGATTTGTAAGCTCTGGATAGATTAAAATACTTTATTTTGAAAACAATGGATTAATTACGTTAATTAGTGTACGACCTGCTATTTGTATCCATTTCAAAGTTGTTGTTTTTATTATCCCGGCGAAGTGAATAAATAATTTTGTCCTGTTATTGTAAGGTATGGGCGTAAGGTTACCGTCGAAGGCTGCAACTTTACCAACATGCTACAATATTGCCTTTTTTGCAAATACTTATTTTTCTACCAAACCGTTATCTATTTTTTACTTCTAAAAATGGTAGAAATGACATTGTTTAGCTGGCAACCCATTTTAATATTTTTTGTTGTAGCAACACTGGTCGTTTTGGACTCAGTCGGCGTCAACGCCTTAAAAGCGGCCACGTGTTTTTTCGGTGTGTCCAAAACTTTTGTAATTGCAGTGAAAATACGAGGTATAGCTGCTTGCAGAGTATTTGTATGGTAAGTAATAACGCTCTTTTCGTTGTTTATCGTACTTATGCTTGTAAATATGCTCACATAAGGCTAGAACGACGATAGGCAATGTTGTGAAAGGTTTCTTAGAACATCCAGGCCCCAACATTGCCTAGGCTAGGGTTGTCACCACTTCGTTTATTACCCACTTCCATAAGCAGAATCGCTTTAGTCATTAAAATTAGTCAAGTAGGTATACCTTACCTGATTAACTGCCTCATTTCATTTCCCAACTCAAGCTGAAAATCTTTGTGAATTATGAACCGTACGAACATTTGACGCGTTTTGCAAAAAAAAAAATATCTTTATTTAAGGAGCTTTACACAATTAGACGTGTGCGCCGATTTTAAAATGATCGGCGGCGGCGGCGTGAAATCGGATTATAGACTGCTAGCTCTGTCGCACATTATTTGAGCGAAAGAGATGCAGATACGAAATTTTCAGTCATTCGGTTTTCGAAATAGAGGCCCAGATTTGAATAATTTAGTTGCTGCATTCATAATTCCCCATTTTATATATTGATCATATATTTGACTATATTTTAATTCTGAAGGTACAAAAAAAATGGGAAAGAAAAGCAGGCGGAAGTCCGGAGCGCGACGGTACGCAGACTACGACGAAGAAACGCTAAAACTAGCCGTGGATTTAGTAAAATCAAAAGCGCTTACGTCTTACGATGCCGAAAGACATTTTGGGATTCCACGACGCACAATATTAAACCATGCCAGAAATAAACATGAAAAGGCTGTCGGTCGACCAACCGCGCTGTCAGTAGAAGATGAAAAACATATCGCTGATGTACTAGAACTTACCGGAAGGTTTGGTTGTCCCTTGTAAATGTTAGATTTACGCATAGTAGTACATAATTACATACAAAAAGTGGAAGGAATCACCTTTTCAACGGAAAAATGCCCGGAGAACGTTGGGTTCGTGATTTTCTGGAGCGACACAAATTATCGCTGCGAGCTACACAAAATATCAAACGTAGTCGAGCAGCTAAATCGGTTGATGAGATTTCCACGTATTTTGACCATCTGCAAACATCGATTAAGGATATTCCTAGTCAAAATATTCTAAACTTTGATGAGACCAATTTAAGTGATGATCCTGGATCTTCGAAAGCGGCTTTTAAACGTGGGACTAAACACCCTGAGCGTGTGTTAAATTCCAGTAAAACCTCTATTTCGATCATGTTCAGCATAACAGCCGACGGCGAATGCTTACCTCCGTACGTGGTATATAAAGCTGAACATTTGTGGACCCAGTGGTGTAAGAATGGGCCACCAAATGCAAGATATAATCGAACAAAATCGGGTTGGTTCGATATGGCCTGTTTCGATGACTGGTTCAAGACTATTGTCTTACCTTGCCTTGGGCAAATTCGCGCGAAGGGCAGAAAGTTATAATCGGAGATAATTTGTCATCTCATCTGAGTGCTGAAGTTATACAATACAATTATGCGGAGAGAATAACATTAATTTAGTATTTTTACCGCCAAATTCAACACACTTAACCCAGCCCCTTGATGTTGCATTTTTCGGTCCAATCAATGAAGAGATCATGGCGTAAAATCTTACTCGACTACAAAACGGCAAACAAAAATGTCTCGACGTTAACCCTTTGACCGCCAAAGACGGCAAATCACGTCATCGGGAATTCGTGCCACTGACGCCAACGACGCCTATTGACGTCAAAATTTCAGTGGTCAAAAAACATGCTAATTCAAACCACTATCTGTGTTTTTCAACCTCTGTTGATTTTGGAGCACTTTTTTTTTTTTGGTTTGGCGTCAGTGGCACGGTGAATTGCTTTGCCGCTCGGCGCTCAAAGGGTTAAATAAGACACATTTTCCGGAGCTACTTAAACAGCTTCTGGTGGAAATAAATATGTCCAGCTCCAAAACTATTTGCAGCGGTTTTGCCGCATGTGGCATATTTCCGTATGATCCAACTAGAGTGATCGGTAAAATACCAGCTACAACTGTTGAAGAAACTAATCAATTTGATGTGTGTCTTTTACAATATTTAGAACAAAACAGAACACCCATTCCTCAGACCAAAACAAAAAACAATAAAAAATTAGCAGTAGTACCTGGAAAATCAGTTTCCACGGAAGATTTTAACCAGTTCATAAAAGGTAAAGGCAAAAGCAAAACAACAGTTAAAGACAAATATCAAATATTACCGGAACCGAAATCATTAAAAAGCCTATGTACTGATTTTGTGAACAAATTATTTTTTGGAGAAGTCAGTGATCGACCCATTAAATCAGGAAAAAGAACTTCAAAGAAAACCACGCTTAAGTCAATCCGCCTATTGGGTCATGCGTCTCACCATGCCGCTAAAGAAAATACCCCATTCACAGCTGTAAATTATCGTGACTTACCACAGTGCCTGCAAATGCAAGAAATAATTAATGATGATAACTGCGAGGCACCAAAATCCAAAATAACAATATTACAAGACGTGAAGGTTATGCCAGGTCCATCGGGTATCAAGTCTAAAGGAGTCAAAAACCAAAATGTTCGAAGTAAAAATATCAAGCCTAAAATATCTACTGACTTTGCGGCATTAAACACTAAAATAATACTTACAAAAAAAGTGAAAAAGCTGCAATCAATTAAACCCATAGTACATATGAAGAAAGAAACAACAAGGGAAGATCACAAGGGAAACGCATTAACAAAGAATAGAAAGAGAAGAGCGGTACGGCATTCGACATCAAGTACAAGCATTTCTGACGACATGAGTGTACATAGCGACTCTAGTATCATGAACATCTCTGAAATTGATTCTGATGACGATTTACCACTTTCTCGTGTAACAAACTTATTGTCACCGAATATAGATACAAATAAAGGTACTAACATCTCAGCCACGCCTACTTTGAAAAATGGCGATGATCACATTTCAGTCCCATGCGAAGTTAATTCAGAATACTTGTCGCTTTTTGGCCACAATGACCCAGAACTACTACGCACGTATACGTCTACGAACACCTCAGATATTCCTAATTCTGAGGGTTTATGCAATGCGCTGTCTGGCATGAATAACTGTCCGGAACTTGAATACACGCTCACAAAACGCTCACTTGATGATTCACGTAGCCCTATAAAGTCCTGTTATTCGTCTGGGGAAACAAACAATGAAATATCCCAATGTGAGACTACTTCACCGAAAGATTCACAGTTAGTTTCAATTATCGAACCCAATGATAAAGTTTTGGTGAGGTATTATACCAATTCATGGAAATAAACTGCGCGTGCGGAAAAGCGCACTTTTTAGCCAGGCGCAGATATAAAATTATGTACACTACACGTGCCGTAAAACAGAAAGCCCTCTATCGCGTATTTATGACCCTCGCCTGCGGCTCGGGCCCCAAACATCTGCGATTTCGTTCTTTCTTTGTTTTACAGCACTAGTTGTGTAATGTACTATTTCCTAACTTGTTTTATTATTTGGCACAACCCTAGCTACGCTTTAAACTTGTATGGACTTGCTGCAGAACACGCCACAACTTTGCCTACGTTGCGAAAAAAATGCTTAAATAGCAGTTTAGTGATTTCTAATGACATCTTGGAATTGATTTAACGGTTGTTAATTTAAAAATATACGTTTTTTTTTAATACTCCATATGTTACCACAGATAATCCACTAGGCAATGTTGCAACTTCTGGCCACAACTTTGCCTACAACTTTGAGAGCTTCTACAAGCAAAACTAAGAGTGTTTGAAGTATTTTGAACCGTTATGTATGTGTATTTAGGTCTAGATTGGCTTAACAGGGATGGCAAAAGCACAGATAACGTATAATAAAAGGGTAATGTAAAAAATACATGAATTTCCGTGCAAAGTTGCAGCATTTGACGGTAAGTGATTTCTTCGTCTATTGGATTGAATATTTTTTGTCTACACGAAGTGAATGCTATAATAATAAATAAGGAATAAGTATCAGTGAATAAAATGTCAATAGACTGATTCGTTAGTTGAATCAAGTAAAAATTTACAAAAAAGTTTTTTTGTTAAAATCAGACACTAATCCATAATTAGCATTCTAGCATTCTTAATCACTCCACTTAAAAACATTATAAATACTTCTATTTATTATTATTATTACACTACCTTCGAATACTACCTATCGCTTAGCCTATTGTTAGAAATAATAGTATATTACTGCCGAGGCCGGGAAAAGTCAGTTCGTGGATGAGTATGATTTTGAAGGACGAGGCGTAGCAGAGTCCTTCAATAATACGAATCTGCGAACTGACATTCCCGCCGAGGCTTGTATAGTGCTTTTCTCCAAATATGCTTGGAAATAATCACCAATCTACATTTTAATTTAATATACTCGTATCAGTACAATGAAGTTCATTTGGTACTTATTTTTTTTAGGAATAGGAATAAAATTTCGGGTCCGAATCATATGTTTGATTTAAAACAAAATATATGAATAAGAATTAAATATATATGAAAACACAATAACAAAAAATATGCACATAGGTAATTATAAATTTTAGTTAAATTAACAACTTCTAAACAGACTGTTTTTTTTTAGAAACCATACCATATTTATCATTCGGAGAAGATCATAAGTTCAAAAATAACTTTTATATTGATTTGGACACAATCATTTCTGTTTTATTTTTTATTTGTTTACGTTTGGTACACTTATTAATTTTCAACTCACTCATTAAATATCATATTATTAAAATTAAAACTTTCGTGAGAAATCTCTAATAAATAACTAAGAATCATGAAAATAAATTAACCGCATATAAGATTATTATTTAAATTGTTTGTCCGTTATTCGAAATTTGTCGACATTTCAAATACATTGACAGTAGCAGAGCAAAAAAATGTTCAGTGCAAGAACTAAACGCAGAGAACAATTAAAAAGTTTATAATAGTTTTTATTTTTTAAATTTAGTGGACAATTGGCTGTATGGTGAACTATCAGTCTTTGAAAAAATTAAAAGTAAAAATGCAGTAACCGGCCAAATTAAGATTACCCTCATTTGTATGAGACGTTATAAACGGAAGGTGTGTTTTTTACTTAATCGTCTTATTTAAATAATATTGATTTCCCGGCTAAGGCCAATAATATATATATTTTTTAATTTTCATTAACGCCTTCTAAATATAACTAACGATTTCGCGGTCCAGTTTTACTACATTAATGGGAACATTTCCAAGCAAGTTGGAGAAAAGATAATTAATTACGTTTATCAATCTGTGTTCCTGTACTAATCTGCGTTTTTCATAAACTACAGCACCCTTTGATAATACGTAAGTAATTAAAATAAATAAATAAATAAAATAAGCCCGTATTGCTGTTTTACAATTTAAAGTACAATATATTTACGACGATCAGTTTTAAGCAACAGCTTGTCCTTCGACAAAGGCCTCCTCCAAGGATTTCCACCTTTCTCTGTCTCTTGTAATTCTTGTCCATTCTAGGCTGGCTACTTTTTTGAGTCCATCTTCCCAACGTTTCATTTGTCGACCTTTACTTCTCTTGCCATCCCTGGGGTACCAGTCTGTTATTTCACGTAAGTAATTAAGTATTGATAAATAAAGGTGCACTTCTTTAGAGAAACTACTGAGTGATATTGTGATATTGTAAATAGCTATTTTATTTAAATGACAAGAAATGTATAAAAGTTAATATCTGATGTCTTCTCCTTAGGTGTTATTAAGAAACCATCCATACGGAAACGTGGGTGGTGGCCTGAATAAACTCTCCAATCTTGTTCAATACGAGTTGACATAATGTGATAAACGCAGTCAGTTCATATATTCATGCATTAATTAATGTCATATTCTGATAATAATTTATGCTCAGCGTCTACGAAGAAACGAACCATATAGAAATGCTGTGGAATATGAATACTCACTTGCTCGCATGTTGTTTACTTTTAGGTAACGTGCGAGAGGTAAGTGGATCTGACTTTGATATGAGTAATAAAATTAACTTACTCATTCAGTATTATAATATAACACCACTGAAAAAATATGAACACGACCAAATTACCCGGTACCTTTTGACATTAAGCATCAATGGGTGTTTGTCTACGAATGTGGAGAATGTGTAGGAGAATGAGTAAACGAAGAGTTGACGTTCACCGACGTTACGATGTCGTTCACAGTAGGTGACAGTAGTGTACAGAGTACTCATTTCTCTTCATGAGCAGAATAGTAGGTGGCGATACTGATGCGTTATATGATAACTGATAATTGTTTAAACCCAGCCATACAGTACTGCTACAATCTTATAACTTAATTTTGAATATCTAGGTATATAACGAATTTATATTTACCGTAATTCAAGTTAGTTACGCTATTAAGGTTTTACTTAATTTTAGACGGTAGATCCAAATCAATCTGGCACGTAAGTACTCATGTAGGTAATATTTATTTCACTTCTGCTCAAAAAATACGTCTGTTTAACTTCCCGTTAGCGGGGCTAAAGTGGTAGTTTTAGCCCCTAGAGTTTAAATGGGAACCGAATAATCAATATAAAAAAAAACTTGTTAGCGGACGGGTGCACAAGTACCTACTAGATGCAGATACTTTAAAACAAACCAACCTGATCAGATCAGTAAAAAAATCTGATCGTCTGGCAGCCCTGATGTATATAAAAATTGAATTAACCTGTGAAAACGTAGGGCGACATAAGATGTCTATATACGATCTAAGGTTCTTAGGTGTTTTTCTGATCAGTGAGATTTTGCGCATAGTGATAATATAACAATTGTATTTTTAAAATATTATTCGCCGCAGTCGAAGGGAAAAGCAGTCTTTTATCGAGTGGCTAAAAGCCGTTATGACACTCAGATATATTTGCCTTCGCTCACTGTGTTCACTCGTCCAAAGAAAAACTTCGTGTCATAATGGCTTATTTTAGCATCTTGTCAAACAATCTACTGATGTTGCAGTCATAGAATAAACGGGGCGTTAAATTATTTCGGATTGTTGATTGGTGCATAAAACGAATCTAAAAAGAAATACTTAACCTTGGTGGCGGGTAGACGGGACGACGCAGGATAAATAAGCGTGACGCATTAGCCATCTCTTTGTCTGGCACGGGTATAAAGGATGCGATCACCTGTCGTCTTGATCGGCTTTGTTACAAGAATATGATAAAGGCAATATTACTTTAATAAAGTCTACAACATAAGAAATCTGAGAAGCAACATCAGAAGGCTGCTTTCTATTCGTTGACGAGGTATAATATATTGAGGTATAGTATATATGTTTTGAATGTCACTGAAGGTTAAAGGGCAATAGTTTATGCTTACCTCACGTCTTCCAGTTCATAGAACATATCCTTGGAAGAGTCATGAATGTAGATTTTGACCATGGGGCTGTCCATGTATTGCATGGTCAGCTGTTTGGGGAAACTCCTCACGAAGAGCGCCTTCACGGTGTCGATGGAAGTGATCTCATTAGGCAGAAGCGCTCGCTTAGTCTCATTCCGATATTGCAGGAACACCAACCCTAAAACAATAAGTAATTTGTCCTTCATCCAAAACTAGGTACTGCTAAAATGTATGTATATCAATTGCTAAAAACGGATTGGCTAGTAATTTCTTGGGATAAATTAGCGTATTGATTTCTAATGCTGCTATAATAACAAATACTAAAATTATAACAAAATAAATATTTAAGTGGGCTACCATACAACAAACGTAATTGGATTGGCTGCGTTAACTTTGCCCCTCATTTGTATCCGGCGTCATATATACCAGGTGCAAACTTAACTTAAACCGACTAGTTTTTTTTATTTGATGGTACGGAACCCTTCATGTGTGAGTCCAACTTGGCCGGTTTTTATTTATTCCTTTTGTTTATTTTTGGTTTTGTTAAATTTCGAGTTACTTTTCCCTGAGTTTTATTCAGTTCAGAAATGTGCTTAATTATATGTTTTACTAGCTTGGCTGGGGAAATCATGTTGAAGTTCCTTTGTACGTTTAGCTTTAAGTTTAAATTTTGGGCCATAATAAGATTTTGGCTTTTACTAATTTTGGTTCTAGATAGTTTTAAAAATACTAGGGTAAATTCATTTAAACTTTATCCACGTTATATTGTTTTTAATTACCGTGAAATATGCCAACTTTGCCTCCACAGGGAACTTTGCCCAAAACGCTACTTAAAAAAAGAAACGTTACTGTAGACAATTTCAAGATGATTATGGCAACACTACTATTTTTAGTGGAAAATAGATCATATCTGTGGTATCACTGGGAATCACATTTGCGCGCAACTTCATTCCGTAACGTGTTGGGACTAGTCGAATAAGGTGCGTGATTTGGCGGGCCAATTCTAGGTGAAGTTCTGGTGTATTTTTTACAGAATGAGGAAGCCTCAGGTGAATGTATCTTATTGCTTGTTATAAAATAAGAACTGTAGATAATTTTTATTGTAGTTTGAACTAAAATTACTTATTAAAACCGGAGTTATGATGGTGGGCAATGTTATCCAGTAACTTGCTAACCTATGAATGCCAACATTGCCCAGACTAAAAAAAGGTTAGGGTTGTCACCTTGTCGTAATTTTACCTGACTGCGTAAATAAAGGAGGGTTAAGGTAAGGTAAATTATATTTCTATTAAGCCGTTGTACTGTTAGCATTAGCTGCATGTCATGTCATGTCATGTCCATAAAACAAAAAAACATAGAATATTCAATTATGAGAATTTTTATTTAGATTATTCTAACGTAAAGTAAAAAAAATAACCGCCTAACTATTAGTATCGAATATTAAGCATACATTTTTCATTTTGATAATGGTATTGGTAAAGATGGTTTACTTAAACAAAAGTGACAACCCTAACAATTTCAAACTGCTTGATTAAGCTTGTATGGAGAAAAACAAAATACCTATGTAATATTGCCCACCCATATTGCACACGTGTTTGTACAGTTAAGACCAAGATATTAAGTAGAACGCCATTATTACCCCAGATTTTATACTGATCCTTATCTTAACGTTGTAGGGGCTATAGTTACGAAAATAATCGATTTGGGCAATGTTTGCAAAAGTTTAGATAACTTTACCCGAGGTGAAAATTGATAAGAAAATTAGTTAAATGTAGATTTAAAAATTGTTTCTCGTAATAAACGCACGCATATGAATACGAAGGGTGCGTTAGACAAAAAAAAACTTTATCCCGTCATAGAAAAAATGAGAGAAATTCGGGTTTTTACGAAAAAAGCGGGCAAAGTTGGCATGTTTCACGGTATATGTTTATTTCAAAATAATTAGACGTTGTATTTAGTTACCGACGGTCAAATTGTGTTATTTTAAAAAGTTAGTCTCTTAATCACATTACCCTTTCTTTGGCAACCTTTACAAGTGTTTACGTTCAGTATAACGCAGCTACGAACCCGAAATAGTTATATAGATCCATACTTCCATACTAATATTATAAATGCGAAAGTGTGTCTGTCTGTACCTCTTCACGCTTAACGGCTGAATCGATTTTGATGAAATTTGGCATGGAGATAGCATAAGATCCGAAGAAGGACATAAGATAGTTTTCATCCTGGAAATTATCCCTAAAAAGATTGAAAAGTGAGTAAGTAATTCATGATGACATTGATGACCCTGTAGGAAATGTAATGATGAACCAAAAGCACAATTGCTCTTACATTTGCTTAGGCACTTTTAATAATCCCTTTTATTAATTAAGGGGATTGGGTGGATATGTATTCTATCATGTTGTACGAGGTTGCTTCCATACTTCCAAGTTCCACGCGTAGTCGCGGGCAAAAGCTAGTATATATATATAAATATATATACATTATATAATTCTCGTATATATATACGAGAATTGCTCGTTTAAAGTAATAGGATAGATAAGCACCAATTTGTTAACTTTGCCCGCGGTATACGAAGCAGTGTGTAATTGAATAAATCCTCATTATCAGAGGCAGTTCGCGAGGAAATGCGATTCCAATTATCTTCACAACGTGTTCACAACGTTAGTTCACTTCACACTTAGTCTGACGTAACGCTAAGTATTGGAAGTTAACTTAATTAAGTGCAAACGTAAAAGCATGAAATGAGAAAATAGCAAAAACAACAGCAAACATATATTGATATCCAATGGACAATAAACAGAAACGGGATTATTTCAATCCTCTTATGCATTGCCCTGGACAATAATGTCAATAATGAACAGTATTTCTAATTAATGAGTTAAGCTTCGACCTTCTCGTACCTATTAGCATATTACAATCGCCGGCTGCAAAATACAATAAGTACATTGTACAGATTTCGATTCTCATGTGGTTTAATTCCACTCGGGTCGCAACAATGCGTTTAAGTTTAAATCCTAGTTCGCTTGCGCCTTTAGCAATTACTACTGCTCTCCGGACTACTGTCTGTATTGCAACTTCAGAATCATATAAACCGCAGTGCTTCACACTACAAGCAGCAATTTTGTTGAAGGGTTTAATAACGAGATACACAATTTCGTATGCCGGGCAGGATTATAATAAAACAGAATAGATACTAACTAGTGGTGCACTGAAGTGACTAATCAACACTCGTGATAAGAAAATAAATCTTGCACACCGAGATATATGACTCTTTACCATCTACGAAATCCACGAAAAAGTGCATCATCTTTACTACATGAGTTGGGTAATTTGGGAAAGCTTAAAAGTAATATTTTCATAGCCGTAGCAAGAGAGGCCGTGGAAATGTTCGCCTCCGGCAACGACCATTCACAATTATCACATACGCGTGAGGACGCGATAACTTTTCTTAAAAATACATGTGCGAGTGCGAATTTGTGTTTGTAATTGGAAAATTAAGTAAGTAGGTATCTTTTATTATTACAAAACGGGACTTAATCGCGTTAATTAATTCCAAGTGCGGGTAGGTTCGAAATACTCGCGCGACAAGAAAATGTTGATACTCGTCTGTTCAGTCTTGGAGACCGTGAACGTAACATCACGTTCGAAACGTCGGGTAGTTAAATAAGGGATATTAATAATGGCACAACAAACAAATAATCACCTATCATTTTATTTTCATCAATTATATACTTTTTACATCAAATTAATTATTGCACAGCAAATAAAATAAATGCCTAGCAAAAATCGTACTGCAGTTAATTAGAAAATACGCATCAGCACGACATTACTTTCATCTTTTTAAAGAACCCAGTAGGTTAGGTTAGGTTTGTTTCATAATTATTCTGAAAAATAAACAGTTTTTGAAAAAAATGGCTTTCAGACAAATGAAAAATTAGGGAAACGTTACAGATGGGAAACAAAAATTAGTGTTTCAGATAGGTAGGCAACGTAATAATCTAATCCTGATCACCTTTCAGAGCAGATCCGACTCGGCCGGGTTAGGTTAGGTTAGTTTTTTTTTATATCCCTAAAAAACGCTCCATAATGTGCGGTAGTCATTATTAGCTATCATCATCATCATCATCTCAGCCATAGGACGTCCACTGCTGAACAGAACATAGGCCTCCCCTTTGGACTTCCATATATACCGGTTGGAAGCGACCTGGATCCAGCGCCTTCCGGCGACCTTTATAAGGTCATCTGTCCATCTTGTAGGTGGACGTCCTACGCTGCGCTTGCTGGTCCGAGGTCTCCACTCGAGCACTTTTCGGCCCCATCGGCCATCTGCTCTGCGTGCTATGTGGCCTGCCCATTGCCACTTCAACTTGCTAATCCGGTGAGCTATATCGGTCACTTTAGATCGTCTACGGATTTCCTCATTTCTGATTAGATCACGTAGAGACACCCCGAGCATAGCCCTCTCCATTGCTCGTTGAGCGACTTTGAGCTTTGAGATGAGGCCGATAGTGAAAGACCACGTTTCGGTGCCGTAAGTCATCACTGGTAACACACATTGGTTGAAGACTTATTAGCTATGCATTACTTAAATATGCTTTACTTTTAAATACGTAAATAGATCCACGCCACAAATATAAATTGTAGTATATTTAGTAACATTTTGAGTGCAATATTTGCTGTGCAATCAGTAATTTTGATATAAATTTTGATTATTTTTGCATAGAAAAAGGTTTTTTTTTGATGTGCGTTTAAATACTACCCATTAAATGAACACATTTGAACGCGATTAATTATCTTTTTCTGTATAACAAATATAAGTGCCCCACCACACAAAAGCAGAATTCCTTCAATTTTAACTTGTGATGTCAAGAATTATACTGTCAAGTCGCAAGTCACGCTAACATCACTGTGGTTGTGCTTTTCCATGTACGTGACAACCTCTACTTCATCCAACCACTCGTTTTTTTATCATAAATTAATATTTAGCCGTGCTTAGAATTAGAGATGTGCCGTTCTCGAGAAAGTTTCCCGATTTGTATTTGTCAAAAACGGCAACGGTAGGTTGTACACCGATACGGCATGCAGAGATATTGTTCGGAGGAGAGTACTTGTTGTGCCTTATGTTTAAACGAAGATTTCTTAACGGTTCTTAATCCAACTTACCCAGCGGTCGCTCCAAGGTTTTGCTGGGCGTCCTTACGACGGGCAGCGAGGAGCGCTGCTTGCCGCCGCGCCGGAACCCTGTGGACGCCGTCTCCACCTCCGACATGATGCCGGGGTCGTCGTCGAACAGCATGGCGTTGTTCTGCGGCGGGTAGCCTCGGGCCAGGGGAGGCTGCACAAATATTACACGGGTTATCCTCAGGGTTCTTATTGATTGGAGTCTTAAGAATCGACTAAAGGTTGCTTATACGCCGGCGACGCGTCGTTAACGTTACGTCTTTTTAGCGTTTACGGTGAGTGGACATCTTTTAAGCAGCGGTGTAATCGCTCCTTAATTTTTTTATTAGTATTCCTTGCGTTACCCATCTGAAAGTTAAAAATATGAGTAAACTAAGTATTTATAGACCCAAATTAAGTTTATATCTGGGACTCTGATTGTTGAAATAGACAACCGAAAAACAAGGCTTAATAAAAGTCACCAGATACAGACCAAGTCAGGCAGATAGCTTATTCACCACCACCATGATATATTTATATATATATATTATAATCCTGCTTAATACTGGTATGTTTTTATTTGTAATCTATAGTCCCAAATTTTTCGGTAGCAGTAGAAGATACGACGCTTAAGAATCAATACCGTCTAACTAACATTTAGTTACTTAGACGGTATTGATTCTTAAGCGTCGGATAGTTAGTTAGAATCGTAACTGTACGTAGGTAGGTATTTCTATTATTTTTCCTATTCATACAGACAAAACCAGCTTCCTTAAGCAGTAAAACTAGAGTCTCAAATCAAATGCCACCAACACTTCAAACATTTAGTAAAACGGGCTACCCTTAGACTGGAAAAGTTTTTCCCGATAGTTTTGTTTGTTTAGCTATTGATTGGATTGGATTGGCTATGACGGAAGCGCATGTTGGGATTGGTGAACGTAAAGTAAACGATCGCAGCAAACTGTGACAAAAAATGTAACATATAGCCCGATACGCGAAGGTTTTCGAACTTCAATAATATACAAGTGCGTGATTTTTTGTAGTCAGTTAGAGTATATTGAGTACTAATGGGTATATTGGGTATGAACATTTTTTAACGGATCTTGAGTGTGCGTTAGGTATAAAAAAAGTGGTTTTAAGCAACCTCTGTAAATTTTAGAAAAGATTATTCAAATGCATTTCTTATGCACTAGGGCAGGGTTTCTTAAACTTTTTGCAGTCACGGACCACTTTCACAATTTAAACAACTCCACGGACCCCTCTCAAAAAATATTTTAGGGAAAGAATAAAAAACCTTACTTATTAAAATTTAAAAAAAATCTTTTATTGCTAGTTTCGCTTATATATATAGTTACCTTTTTGGTTTCTGTTGTTATTTATTATATTATGTTCCGCTCAACTGCTGCATCACCTACTCTACTGACTACTCTGTATTAAGTTTAACATTCGATAATTTCACTACCCAAAGGTTGTCTGGAAGAGATCGCTCTTTAGCAATAAGACCGCCTGTTGTCTACCGTTATTGAAAGTTTTGTATGTGTGTGTTTCTTTTGTAAACTGTTTACTGGTGTGCAATAAAGTGTTATTCAATAAACTTAATATTAACAGTAACTGTTAATATTAAGTTAATGAGAAGGAAGCTGCTGTTTGGCCTCAATGATAATGTTAAATTGTGGGATTGTCTTTGACAAGGCAAGGCGCATGTCATCTGCGACATTCAATCGATTGCGACTTTTTGTTTTTATTGACACCAGAGTTGAAAACCCTGCCTCGCAAAGATACGTAGTAGCAAAAGGTATCAGAACGGATATAGCTCGGTTGACAAGAACGGTAAGCTTCACTCAAAGAACACCAAAACTCGCCAAGATCTTTGGCATGAAATTCAGCCTTCAAAACTTCTCTAGATCTCATGTCAATTAAGTCATCTTTGATAAGACCTTCATCGCTGATATTATCCATATCGATTAAAAATGGACTCCGCACCCACGTTTCTTTTTCAAGCGATTCTGAGCTAAAATAACCTTCAAAAGACGTCTGCAATGTTTCCAGATGCTTAGACACCTCTTTCTGTATCTTTTTTGATGTCGTATTGCCGTCACCTTGTGTCATTAACTCTTCCAACATCGGAAAATTTGCGACGTGACCTGAGTCGACCCTTTTCCAAAGTGGCAGTTTACCTAAGAAACCTTTCAACCGTTCAGACGCATCCACGATGGTCACTGCAGGACCCTGAAGAGATAGGTTAATCTCGTTCAAATGAGTAAATATATCTGCCAAGTATGCTAGCCCTTGTAAAAAATCTTCGCTCTCAAGATATTCATACAATGGACTTACTTTTTCTTTCAGAAAAAGTATCACTTCTACTCGCAACTCGAACAAGCGCTTCAAGACTTGTCCCCTTGATAGCCAACGCACTTCTGTGTAGTAAAGCAGTACTTCATCATTTCACTACAGTGCTTCACAGACTAGACCGGCCTCGCCGCCCGACGACGACGATGCGTCTCGTCAAGTTTACGACACAATTTCCTAATAAATATGATTACATTTAACTGACCTACTGCGGACCCCTGATAGACATGCCACGGACCCCTGAGGGGTCCGTGGACCACACTTTAAGAAACCCTGCACTAGGGCATCGCATTTTACTGTTTTAACATTCCGTATTATTTTCTGACAGTTTTGTCGAGAGATTACGTCAGGGCGAAACGAAACGAGTGAAAAAATAATAAATCTTATAAATCCCTTAAAATATTATACAAGTGATTTTTGGCAACTAAAATGTGTTTAAAACTATGAAAACTAATGTCAGTTTGATTTTATAATAGATATTCTTCAATAAGTATCTTTATTTTACATAAGCAATTGAATTTTTAAATCTTTATCTAGATCACAAAATTAACGAATTTATTATAATAATCCAGTGAATAAAGGAGTTTGACCTTACAAATGGTCCGGTAGTTTTGAATTTTTGATATGTTGTCTAGGATGGTTAGTCAGTGTTTAAAATGCAAAATGCACAATTCCCCAGCCTCCGCGCCCGCCGCCATATTGAAAAAAAACGGCACTTTCTTCATATTTTTGCTCATATCTTCCTTTAGGAGCATTTTAGCTAGAAGAAAGCTTAGACTATGTTATAGAGTTAAATTTACTATATTCTACATTTTATATTTTGTTTCTTAACTCTCTTTCTACATTTAAAAAAACGTAAAAAATCGCAATTTCCAACTCAAAAACAAACTTCTGGATTATATCGTCGTTTAGGAGCAGTTTAGCTAGAACAGAGCTTGGGCAATGTTGTAGAGAATTTAATTGTGGCGTTATCTTGGTAAAGGGACCTTACTGTCGGTATTGAGTTATGTATATCCCCATAATCTACATACATTGAGCTATCGAACCATGTATAAAACATGCATGTAGGTTCAATACATATTTTTTAAAAAATAATTGTAACTCAAAAGTCGGAAAAGGTGATTATGAGAAAATTTAATTCAAATTTCTACACCCCATTAAAGTATGTTATTGTTGGAAGTTACATAGATAACATGTTATTTGAGGAGTAGATTATATGGGCTTTTAGGTTTCAAGTACAATTTTGTAATTGTATATCTGTTTTCATATAGTTTACCTTGCCAAAGTGCATAAAGTAAAAGAATATATATTGATGGATTTTTTACTTAAATTCCTATTTATAGTGTATTTCCGTTAGATATTATAGAAGGAATAAATATTATATGTAATTAGACACTCAATAAGAGCTACTTCGATTTGAATCAACGTTGTTTATTATAAAAAAAATATTTATTTTACCAAAAATTGCTTTGTGTTTATAAATGTAATTAAACAGTCAAAATCAACAAACATATACATCTACTACGCTAAAACATAGCCAAATGAGATCAAATTAACAGAACAAATATTAAAAAAGTAGTTTTTTAAGTCTCAAAATTCAAGTTGAAGTTTAGTAAAAAGTTGGTACAATCACTTTATATTTTCTAAAAGGGACCTTATCGTCGGTGGTAAAATATTTAGTGATATCATCTGATATCGACTATAAATTTATGTTTAATTTTGATAGTCTTAATTTTTAGAGCACTTTAGTATTAAACTCTTACCAAAAACCTATAATTTTGGTTCGGCAAACACTAAATGATTAACGTATTTGAAAAGGGACCTTAGTGTCGGACGTAAAATGTTTAGTGACATAGTTAAGAATAAGTCTTGAAAAATACTTTTAATTTGTATTTTGCTGCGTCGCCAGCCAAGTTGACGCCAGATTTACACATGAGGCATTGCCGGACCTACCATCCGATCACCGGACAATCCTCATGTGTATCGAAATGGATCCATTGATGGGAATTAGGAGACCCAAACACCGAGTCAGCCGGGAGACATTCACACAACAACTAGGAGAGACCACCACGTGCCACACTACTCCGGTCTCCACAGCTGACGAAGTGGAAAAAGCGGCAGACCTGGTCACAGCTGGACTACAGGCGGCGCTATCAACAGCCTCCCACACCATCCCCGCCACAGAGAGGCACACGCCCCTCCCGGCGAGGAGATTAGGAGCATGATCGAGGAGCAGCGCCGCCTGCACAGAAAATGGCAGGCTACAAGATGACCGACGATCAAGGCAGAGCTCAACGCCATGATCATAAAAACCAAGAAGGCGCTTACAGAACACAGGGCCGAGAGTTGGGAGAGCCACCTAGCGTCTGAAGAGGGTGATGTCCCCTTCATTCACCGTATCTGCAGACAGCTAGCGACAAAACCTGAGGCAATAAGACCACTCTACGACCCTGTAGACAACACTCCACGCTACAAGGCTGAGGATCGCGCAGAGATCTTCGCCGAGTACCTGGAGGGACAATTTAGGCCCAACCCGATGCACAATGCAGAACATCAGCAGAGCATCACAGAACACCTGAAGAGGTACTTCGGAGGCACCAGCAAGAGCAGAGGAAGACGCGGTCTTCTTCTCCCCCAGGCAGATGCAGCGAGCCCTCCAACGTTGCGACCCCAAGAAAGCCCCGGGCGCCGATTCGATCCCCATTGTGGCAGTGACGCGCCTGTTCAACGGGATCATGCGCTCGGGTCACTTTCCCCAAACTTGGCAAAGACTGCCGAAGACCGGAGAGCTGTAGGCCAATAACTCTGCTGAGCACCCTCTGCAAGGTGTCCGAGAGGCTCCTGTTGGGGAAACTTCTCCCCCACGTCGAGCCCCGTTCGGAACAGTTCGGATTCAGGCAAGCTACAGCTCACTCGCGTGCTTCACTTTATGGCCAATGCAAGCAACAAGAAAGAGCATGTTGTGGCTGTCATGCTCGACATGAAAAAAGCGTTCGACTGGGTATGGCACGAGGGGCTGCTGTACAAACTGTTGAACACCACGGCCCCACGCAGCATCTTAACGGTGATTAAGTCCTTCCTGAGCGGATGCAAGTTCCAAGTGGCAGTGGAACAGGCACTGTCCTCGGAGCGCCCAATCCTAGCAGGAGTCCCTCAGGGAAGCTGCCTTTCACCAGCATGCTACGCAACCTTCACCGATGACATCCCAGTGGTAGGAGACGACGTCAAGCTGTGGCTGTTCGCGGATGACGCGGCCTTTTACACCGCATCCGTCAGCCCCACAGGAAGCCGCCAGGAAGATGCAGACCCAGTTAGACGCCCTACCAAGATGGCTTGAGGACTGGAGGCTTAAGTCAACGTCACCAAGACTCAGGCCTTCATGACCGGAAGAAAACAGACTTCACCTCCACTCCGCATTTTGGTCAAGACGTGGAATGGAAGCACACGGTGAGGTACCTGGGTAGCAACCTGCCGATCCGCACGAAGCTGGAGATCTACAAAACCTATGTGAGGTCCAGGCTCACATACGCGGCGCCGGCGTGGTACGCCCTAGTGGCTATACCACAAACCGAAACAAAATGAGAGCCCAAGAAAACCTGGCACTGAGACACATTACAGATTGCCCACGCTTCGTGCGGAATGACCACATACAGAGGGCACTGAAATGGAAATCCTTAGACGCCTAGATCAGCAGACTAGCCAGCACAATGTCCCGGAAAGCTGATGAATCCCGCCACGAGCTGCTACAAGCTGCAGATGCAGCGACACCACCGCCACCACCAACAGTGGGAAATAAGAAGAGGAGATAAAGGTCCACCTGGGCCTCGAGGAGTCATGGAACATCACGAAGGCCCAACCAACTAAGAAACCGCCGTCGCAACCACGCGTCACCAGAAAGACCGGCCCGTAGTAACGGGCCGCGACAGAAGTAGCCTAAGTGTACATAGTACAGATACGGCCCCCACACTTCCAAGAAGTGGGAGTGTGAGAGATGAGCAAGGATACTCCTAATGATCAATAATTATCCTTTGACGCGC
The DNA here is from genome assembly GCA_947623375.1 of Apotomis capreana. Lineage (NCBI taxonomy): Eukaryota > Metazoa > Arthropoda > Insecta > Lepidoptera > Tortricidae > Apotomis > Apotomis capreana. The sequence continues at coordinate 36,330,626 of OX392498.1, read as the reverse complement.
CGACAAGTACCGACACGTCTCTCAAACCGATACCGAGCTCACAGAAAGCATACAAGAGGGGCACCGACAATAAGGTCCCTTTTTCACTAAACTTTAAGGGCTGTTCTAAGTCTTAAAAAATCGATTTAAAAACTTGTGTCTTTGTCAGATTAAATTTTAGACCCTGCTTATTAATATAGAGTAAAAAAAGAAAAATTGATTTTTTTCGACATTTTACTTTAAACGCGATTATCTCGGCAACTAGAACCGACAATAAGGTCCCTTTCCCCAGATAACGCCACAATTTACTATAGTTTACATTTCAAATTTTGTTTACAAAAACTTTTTTTACACCTAACGCACATTCAATATCCGTTAGAAAATGTTCATGTACCCACATTGAGGTATTATTTATAATAGAGCCACAGACGCGAACAAAAATGACAAAAAAAGTGACATCGTTGTCATGTTCAAGTAGATGCCAATAACGCTCATTTATAATTTATAACAACATAATTACTTCGTACAAAAGAACTCATTGTTCAAACGTTTAAGTGTCAAATTGACTTACTTATTACCACAAATATTCTTCGTGTAAATTAACTTTTTTAGCGTATTTTGACTCATGTCTCTTGTCAAACTTGGAACATGGCACGAATGGAGCAGATTTTAATATTTTTACATACTAAAAATATTTTCATTATTATTTTATTTAGGTATTAAAATATATTTGTTGTTTGAACTAAATAAACTCGTAAATTGTTAATAACAAATTAAGTTACGTTTTTATTTCACAACTGCATAAAAGGGTCCCCACACTGCATAGAAGGGATCAGTAAAAATTACATTATTTCTCAACTCATCTTGTTCTAGTATGTGAAATGAGAGTAAGGCAAGTGCAAAATATTAACATTTTTAACCTTTTAAAGTTTGATGGCGTGGCGTGAAAGTCGGTGGCGTGGTACGCACGGCAGCACACGTTGCCTTCAGGTGTTTTTGGCGTTCAAAGGTTTAAACTGACAGTGTCTAGACTCTGAGACAAAATAAAACAATGACAACAGAGGATCTTTTTTATTAATTTATTAATGTAACCATTTAACGCTTCTTTTGAAAAAACATATATGATTATGCCGAACACACGAGACAAATTATTTGGCTGAAATTATTCTTGACGTCTGTCTCATGCTAAACGTGACCTCAATTTTTCACGTTGTTTAAGATCGCGTGGGAATCTTTAATAAAAAAAATAGGATACTTATTTATTTATTGCACTCCATTATTTATTAATAAAATATAAAACTATAGCGACTCCTTAGTTTTTTGTTCTGTGATGAGGTGCATTTTGTAGGGACAAAGTTAATAATTCTAATCTAAAATATGCTATGATTTTACATAGGATTCGTTAATTAATCAATAGAACCTACGTAAAAAAGAATATTCCGACCTTTTTCTTTATTTTATAGCTGTTATTTCTGCAATTTTACACTGAACATTTAGTCATTTTTGAGACCCGTCACGTGTCATGGTCTAAACGAGACTGTTCGCCCAACTAATGCGATTTGTGATTTTGCATTACTAGGGAGGGTGCCATTTTTTCCGTCTGATTGTGTATCCATGTAATTATTAAGACAATGTACCCAATAGTACTCAATATAACCGAAATTGTTGACTTATAATATAAAAAAAACCGTACAATGCGAATTATTTTAGTTTGAGGTGCAATTATACCCTTTCCGTATTGGCCTAATTGCAGGAACGCAAAGTTCGAAATTCAAATTTCGTATTGCACAATGTTCTTTTCTCAAATATGCAATCAGTATGCAATGAAGTGTCGTTATAACGTGCGCTATATATAGGCTTCGAAGTATCACGTTTCGCGCGCAACAACTCGAGAGAAATGTAAAGGAGTTTTATATCAACAATTGAGGCCTAAGCCGGGAAGTATTTTTTTTTAGCATGGCGTCTTTGTTTATGAGCGGTCTAAACAAACAGCTGAATTACTTATATTATTTTGTGTAGTGATATTTTTCATTTCATTGCATATGTTTGAGAAAAGCACTAAACATGCCTAGCCATGAAAAGGGCTTGCCGGCTTCGTATCACTATACCTGCTCACCCGGCAAGCCCTTCTTTCCCGACGGGTGCAGTAATGTACTATATTATTCAAAACTGTTTAACACGGTAGGCAGAAGAATGGCAGGTTACGAACTTTACATTCATGTTTCAACTTCCGAGTAAATCCCTCTGAGGTGATTGTCATTGGACTTTAATATTTGTTCACCTCAAATTATTTGTATTGTAATTTTTATAGTTCATTATTTGACAGTCCCCTCTAGTTTGCTAGTTTCCACTATCCAGTCGTGCACAACAACTGGACATTGCTGATATTTTCATGACAAAAGACATTATTTCATTAAGTCCATAATAAAATACATAATAATACGACAGGAAATAAATCATGCTCATTGTATAAAAGGCCACAAATATATTATTTTACACACAAATATAAACTTTTTGCAACTGAACAATGTAGCCTTATAAAACCGATTGTCAATAAAGGAATACGCATTGAAACATTGTTAGTAAGAAAAATCGTTAAAGAGCATTTCTTAGCATTAGATATTATTATTCAAACGACTATTGTGCTTCCAATAACAATAAATATTATGAATGAAATCGATAATTTGTTATTTTTTGTTGTAAGTTTGTTTGTTAAATGATCAACACCGAAACCACGTAACGTTATGGTTGATGCGGTCTACCTTCAGTGCCCTCGGGTCGACACATCGAATCGGCCTAGTATCGCGACCTTTGTTGACAGTTGCATATTCTGGCTCGTAAATTGGATCCTGCCTTGGCGGTGACCACTGCTAAACACCAAACAGTTTTATATTGCACAAGCTAACATCACACATAAAACAAAAACAAAAGCAAGTAGGTGCGCAAACATAAAAATACTGCCGTCATAACGAAAAAGGGCACATCTAACATTTTTTGTGAAATTGAGTTAGATACATACTCGGAAAGAGGAAAAAATCGCATCTGTCTATATATTTTTTAAATTTTCACAAAAAATGTTAGATGTGCCCTTTTTCGTTATGACGGCAGAATTAAATACAACTAACATTATATATAACAGAAACTTGTAATTAACATTTGACTATTAAATAAATATGTATATTACGTAGTTCAACTACATATAAACTCCACGAGATATTTGGTCTTAAGGAGATTTAATCAAAATTAATTTCGTAATAAATAAATTGAGGGAATGGATACTTTTGTACAAGAATAGAGTAGGTACATACTCGTATTTCATTCACTTACACAATAAATTCGAGCCGATTCTTGTATATTCAGGTCAAACTAAAAATGTAATTGCTAACCATTTATACATTAGTTCGTTATTATATATATACAAATAAAAATAATTACAATGATGTCTTTCATATTATATCTTTCATTGAGTTTACAAACAACGGTAAAAACGGATAATTGAAGTGAATATCAGCGGAAACGCAGTTGTACTCTGACTGGAATAAATTTCGATCGGAAATAGAATAGCCGTATGCTTTTAATCGCTGAAAACGTGATCTATGAAACCCTCGAAATCAAATCAGCCGTCGAAATAAAACATAGACATATTTACGTTACGTTATACGTAGAGGTAACCGAGTAGGTAGAGTCTGGCTAGCCAAATAATGTTAACAAATATTTTCTTGCGGTATCACCAATTGTCTATGATTTGCACAATTTAGTAGGTGGGTTCTCTATAAATCATTTTACGAGTAATGCTTTATGTACTAGTCCTTACATTCCGATCGAGTTGAAATTTGGTAAACGACTTTTTTTTGTTGATGCATTAATGGTATTATCGAGCTAGGTCTTATTTACACTACATTTAATTTTTCGCCTTGTAGATGGTCAGAAAGTGTCAAACATATGTGTTTGTCGTTGACTGCTGTACAGTAGGTACATAGTGGTAGAAATTATGCGACCTGACTATGACTGCACGTCAACATATATTTAACTTCTTTCCTTACTCCTTAGGTGCCTTGCGTGCGCATAGAATATCAAAAATATTTTCTAATATCAAAACTATAATTCCTACTACACAAAGTGTGATCCACCCCAATTTTTTTAAATTTCCCGCCAAAACATTGAATAATATTTCATTAGCCAGACTGAGACTATATATGTATATATATTGGATATTTGCAATTTGAAACCATAAAACAAATATTTATACTTGTACGGTATCCACAAAGGCCAACCTGTACTGTACACAGACGATACTGCTGCAATTAACTACAACGAACACAAGTTACATCAGTATAATAAAATTGTGATACTGATTAAGTAATCCGTTTGTACAATTTCAACCCGGGATCAGTAACCAAAACTCGCCAAAGCTGTTTATTTATAAAGTTTATAGTATAATACTTACGTCCATTTCGTGAGAGTTGAGCTGCGAGGGGTGGTGTGGATGCACGTAGAGGTGGTTGCCGGCGAGCGTGTGCCGGCGCGGGTCGTCGCGCCGCGACGAGCGCGTCCTTGCGGGCCCGCGGCTGGCCTCGCCGTCCGACAGACCGCCTGCCACAAACAGACGATGAACAAACACGGACTATTACCGGTACCATACTAGAGCACGCATCGCCTGTTGATATTTTGTCCAAAACACGTACAGTAAATAGAATCTGGACTGGAGTGACTTTGCAAAATACTGTATTATTTATTGAGCTAGGGTGAGCTAAGCTAGCACTACACTGCGCTGTAGTTGCCAAATATTCGTGTAACCGGGCTTTTTGTTTAACATTGAAAACAAAAACGACTAAACATGAAAATCGGCTAATACGCCACAGTGTGTGTGCGTGCATGCTGTTACGAGCCCGATACAAAAACACTCATCGACTGTTCATTTTTTGCGGAAAACACGTACAAAGTGATATGGAGTTTTGTTTAATATTACCTATGTAGGTAACGGTACTACTCTATACAATGCTGCAATTGCAAAACTCTCATAACAGAGTGGAAAAAACTATTTGTAAAGTAACTTTATTGTCTAATTTTGTTACATATAAAAGTAAATTAAAAACATTTTTTTAATATATTATATATATAGAATATGCGGTCCATGGGCAGAGACTGAAGCTCAGTGCAAGCGTCAGCATGGGCAAAGAGGCCCCAATCTTCCAAGCGGAGATCTTGGCCATAGATATACAAATGTGCAGAGATCAATCTTGACAAGAACCTAAAACACCACCACATATACGTACATCTACTCAGACAGCCAAGCTGCTCTGTTGACACATCATTAGGGGTTAACTCTAGGCAAGTCTAAACATGCAAAAACAATCTAAATGCCCTGAGTGGAACCAACAAAGTTACTTTTAGATAACCGGGACATTCCGACATTGACGGAAACGAGCAGATGAACTCGCCAGGGAGAGCGCGGACAAGCCCCATGTCGGCCCAGAACCGTAGGCATACTCACAAAACGGCAGGCATACTCTCTGCTTTAAGACATAAAAATCTAAGGCAAACAAGTTGTGAGTGACTGTCAGATCACAAAAAAATCTCGAAAACTGATAGGTTTCAAACAATAGGTATGTAAAGAGTTATTACAACTTAAAACAAAAAGATCTAAAACCTGTGCGGTGACTGGAATTCTGACAGGTCACAGCAAACTAAACCAACACCATTGTCCTATGGAAATGAAACAGGACACAACTCTTTGCTCCTGTAGACCACTTATGTACAAAAGAAGTATCCACTTAGGGCAACATTTTGTGCCCCCAGAATAGATACCACAACTCACTGCCCAAAGAGTCTGGGAATTCCTGGACTCAGCGGGACTCAGTAGTGAACTCTAAGGAGGGGTTGCCACAACACTGGTCGATGCGGTAGATAAAAGGCCCAAAGCAACTATACTAGAAAAGTGATGTAAGGTGAGTCGGGGCTATTGTAGCTATGGGGTTATTGTATCTTCTTACCATTATAATGGTCTGTGACCATTATAATGGTCTGTGTATATATAGGATACACAGGCCAATGGTATATATACACAATCCTATTTATACACAGACCATTTTAAGGGTCACAGACCATTATAATGGTAAGAAGATACAATAACCCCATAGCTACAATAGCCCCGACTCACCTTACCTGTACATTTTTATTGTTTAAAATATTACGAGTGTCGTTACCATATGATTTATCAATTTAAGTGCTGCTGTTTCAGCGCTCTATTACAACATCTGTCCTGGACTCCCCTTTGTGATAGCAAGTGCTTTAATTGCAATTTCACATATTGACAAGCCCGCAAACGGATAGGAAGAGTCGTGGTCGTGGCGAGTGACAGCTTGCATTAGGGTTGGCGGTACAGTGTTACTAAATTTAATAACTTCAATAGCGAAGTGGACTAATACAATTTATACAACATCATTTACTTACATACTCGTCGGTTTAAACGATTTAAAACACAGTAGGTAAAGCATAAATAAAGAAAATAAACAATTATATTTGAGAAAAAATAATAAATGAAAACTCTGCAGGTTACACAAATGTTTTGAAGTCGATGGAAGTTGAGTCGCCATTTTAGATAATTTACGGAAATGAAATGAATTAATGGTTCCCACCAGATAATGGATAAAATATCAGTGTCAAACGTCAAACTACGAATCAGCTGTTGAACCAGAGTACGCAAATAATTAAAATCGTGTTAGCGTTTATTAAATAGCAGACATAATAAACCTGGGACTAAACATTAAAATAATTATTACTGGCAACATTCTAAGTTACTTTTTAATTTCACGGGAACGAGGTGAAAAACCAAAACAAAAATAAGTATTATAATATCCTGATAATTAAACTGCCCATATATGAGCAATATCGTCAAAGTACCTAATCAAATTATATCCGATGGTTAAAGATGATATGTGCATATTAGAAATCCGTGGTCTGAAATGTGTTACTGTTATAATAGTAGTATGTAATATATGTGACTGTTACATTATGAGAGGGCTTAAAACACGAGTGTGGTTCCATGAAGCAAGCCGAAGGCAAACATCACTGATCTTGGTTACCCATGCTTCACCGTGACGGTGCCAAAGTAATGTATGTATTTACCTATAGTATCTGAAACTTATTATAGGAATTTAACAATAGGTATCTATGAAACAAAATTATGTTTTCACCTCACTCGCTCGGAAAACCTCAGTTTATAGGGCGAAATCTGCGTGCAAAAGTCTATTTTATCCGCTAGCGTGCAAAAGTCATTTGAATTTCGAACACGACGATTATGATTCTCTGTGGTGCATGCAACTTTTTTATATTTAAGACTCCTTCAACGCGTGACTGATTTCGTCAGTCGATAAATCTTCAAATAACCAATCAACGCACGCTAATAAAGGGCGATCTGGTCAGGCCGGCTAAAATCATATATTTTACCTTTGATAACTTCTTTTTTTTTTTAAATACACGTAATATATCACGTCCAGAAACCTGGTTTGTGGTTACAGATTTTAAAGTTTTTATTTTTTTTTCACTTTATTTTATGTTGAATATGTTTATATATATAAATAGTAAGTATTTCAGTTTCATTTTCATATTTGGACTAGTAAATATATTAAATACAAAACAAATTTTAATATTTATTTGTTATAAAAGTTGGAACATAAGAGTGTAATTTCTGAACACCCGAGAAAAAAATTAATAATTAAAAAGTTGGAAGTTTTTACAATTTACGTAAATTTAATCTGTGGAGAATACATACTGTTGTCTTACTTTATAGAAATATCGATAACAAGAAAGTTAAGCCCAATTTGGAGTATTTATTCAATGCTAAAAGCCTGCATAAAAACGAAAAAGGATTTGTTATTATTTGGAGACAATACATAATTTACCGAAACTATTGGCGTTTTTAAAGAAGAGCCGAAATAATCTTGTTCGAATCCCATCGTCCAATAACTTCCAAAGCAAGTGTTATGGAAAATACTTCCGAGTGGCCAACTAATCCTTCCCAGAATGCCATTCTCCCACATTTACAACGTTTCTCCCACATTTCATTTGTGTCAAGTACTTAGTTTCAAATACAAATATAATATAACAGTGCTTAAGAAAAACTGAACGATAAAATATACACGACGATAATACAAATTACGGCCATATTACTTTTAATTTTTAATATGTGTGCTTCTCTCGTATTTATTTGGTTTGGATTTGAGTGTGTTATGTTTTAAATTTGATGTGTTAAATAGAAGGCAAAATTAAATATGATTATTGTTATGTTTTAATTGTTTTTCTTGAATCTTGCATATTCCTCGCTGTAGTGAGGTGAAAAGTTGTGTGTTCCGCATGGCTGCAAAATTATTTAGCTTCTCGTGTCTTGAAAGCCTCGCTACGCTCAGCTTTCAATTTCAACACTCGCGCCAAATAATAACTTTGCAGCCTTGCATAACAAATAACTATTAAACGTGTCGTGTTGGATTGCTCCTTTCAATCTAAAGTATTTGTTTGGTCAGTGTACTCGTATAACAATGCAAACTCTAACTTACGTTACACAATTAGGTCTTGAAATCTGCTAGACTGGTACCTTACTTAGGCTTAAACGCGGTACTCGATTACAGCAACATTAATTGCGCCACGATTATATAAAATACTAGGGGGTGCCCGCAACTTCGTCCGCGTATTTTTTTCTTTAGACAGGTAAAAATTATCCTATTAACTATCCCTGTACCAAAAATTGTTAAAATTTTAATAAATAAATATTATAGGACAATCATACACAAATATATCATCATATTTATCCAGCCGTTTCGGCGTGATGAGAGTACAAAGGAAATTATATGATCAACAGATGGCACCAGACTGGCATGGCACCACGCGCCCATACAAAAGACCATCCTGCATCACGCTATAAAGATTTTTCCTAAAATTAAGCCACCAACCATCATCCATCCTCTCCATGGAAAACTGATTTTCAATACAAATCTATAGTTTTATAATAGTACAGATAAATTATAAACATCGTTGTTTAATACGCACATAGCAAGTTGTTAGACATTTAATATAGAATAAGGATGATTTTCGTTCATTGATGCTTAACTAAAGCCCATTACGATAAAGAAAGGGGACTTACATATTTTTTTATCATTTTGTGGACGGTTTCCAGTATTTAATATAGTTGTACGTACATATACGAGTATACCGGATGCTGTACCTACTGAATTTACATTTCAATGCCATTTCCGCTAAACACAAAAGTATATAGACATTTAATTCCATTTAGCCATGAATGCCATGAGATAAAAAAGAAACAACCGTGTTAAAAGGGTCAGTGAAGTAACAATATGACGTGTTGTTTTCAAAATTGTGTTGTCCGTAATTTAAATCTAGTTTTAGGCCAGCTGCTTACATGTATTTAAGTATTTATTTATGTATATAAGTATGTATATCGTCGCCTAGTACTCGTAATACCCATAACACAAGCCTTCTTGAGCTTAATTTGGGACTAGGTTGATTTGTGTGAGGTTGTCTGATATTTATTTATTATTTTATTATTTATTTATTTATGCTTACAGCGGTTAGTGCTTAAGATACTTGTACGTAATAGGTAATATAGGTAACCATATTACCTACCTATACACACATCTTATCTCCAACGAGATCCAAGAAGCACGATTTTGAATGATTTTATATCCCATCAAAAACATAAATGTTAAATTAGAGCCAAGTTCTCGCATGCAACGTTGTCGACTTCGCCGACAAAAGAATTGAGATCTATATGGGCGCCAAGTTCTTTGCCCTAATTTTTTTAGATACAAGGACATGCGACATACTCAATGCATTTATTTTACTTGGGGTGTAATTCAATATCAAGACTGGACTTGGCTAGTTTTTACATATAAATGTATATTACATTTGTCTAATCATTAACCTATTTTCGTAAAGGTATAGTTAGTGTACGTCCTGTTACTTATACTGTTAGCTTGATAATAATACTATGTTACTTTGATAAAATTAAGTCAGTTTGTGAAAACTAGCCAAGTCAAATCTTGATATTGAATTACACCCCAAGTAAAATAAATGCATTGAGTATGTCACATGTCCTTGTATCTAAAAAAATTAGGGCAAAGAACTTGGCGCCCATATAGATCTCAATTCTTTTGTCGGCGAAGTCGACAACGTTGCATGCGAGAACTTGGCTCTAATTTAACATTTATGTTTTTGATGGGATATCATTACTTTTTGTACAGAAATTTGAATTGACGCCCCACCTGTCTTGACTAGAGTGACGCGGGGTAGAGGGAGGGGCCGGACCGCTCCTCGCCACGCCGCGCTCCCGCGCTTCGCTATCCGTCCCCGCGCCACGGCAATTTATTAACCTTCTCTGTGTGTGTGTGTGTGTGTGTGTGTGTGTGTGTGTGTGTGTGTGTGTGTGTGTGTGTGTGTGTGTGGTGTGTGTGTGAGAGAGAGAGTGCCATCTTACAAACAAAGAAAGAATTTTCCAAATCGGTTAATAAATGACGGAGTTCTGAGGCAACAAGCATAAATAATAATAATAATAAAACTAAAAAATATCACTGTTTTTGATTTTTATATGTGTACACACACAATTACCAAGCTGAATGCCAAATTTCATCTTTCTAGGTCACCTGGAAGTGGGTTAGGTTTTTGATTACTAGTGAGTCAGTCAGTCAGTGATAAAAATGCCGTTTTTTGGACGTCAATATCTCAATAACTATTTCATCTACATTTATGAAATTTGTGGTTCTAGTTGTTCTCAGGGACCTAAATACATAAGCCAAATTTCATTTTTTTCTGTTGAATAGATTTGGAGTTATTGAGGGGTCAAAAGTGGCTCCAAACGGTTCGTGTAATATAACACACGGCTGCTGCTCGCCAGTTCCTGCGGTGAACTTGGCTGGACACGCTGCCGCGTGTCTAGATTTAATGAAATCAGAAAACATTTTTGTAATAACACACTATTACTTAATAAAATATTCAGATTTCGCATAGTATTTTTTTATTAAAGTTTACATGATTTTCGTACACTTATTGGTTGTATAATGGTTTTGGATAAAAACGGGACTTAACGTGTATAACATTTCGCATCATGTTTGGTATTTCAGAAAAAGCCATGAACAAAATAGCATAATGCATACCTATACATACTTATTCGGAAAAGTAGCAAGACTGAGGAAAAAATACTTTCGAGGGATTTAAGATAATCTGTTGTAGGTAATGTCATCAACATCTCAAATAGCAAACGTTATCGTTAGTACTCTAACGATAACGTGACGATGTACTCATAGCTTGAATTCAGCACGATTCTTAATTGCAATGAGTTGAATTGATGGTCGCGCGTGACACTGTATTAACGTTAAATTGAGGATTACGCGCATATTCTGTAAGAAATGCTATCAATGTATTTGGCCATATAAACACATCGTGTAAATTGTTAAGCAAACAGTATTTTATGAAATGTGATTTAATTGTTATTTCACGTCACGTTACGTCCACATTGGTACCTACGTGAATTTATTTACCAGCGCATTATGACTGTTAACACCACTTTCTGACGACACCTGTTCCTATAAAATATTTACCGTGCAAAGCACAATTCGGTGCGTGTTCGAGAGCGCGCGCTGGCTGAGCTGTGGGATGCACCGGGCACAGGCCGATGCCGGGCCCCGGCCGCGCAGCACCCGGCGCGATGGCCGCTCCCGCCCTCACACAGCTTCGGCATATGCATGCCACTCCGCAACATATGCAACGTGCATCTTTTTTCGTGCAGGGACTATCAACCGAACACGCGCATTTCCACATAAAGAACACGAAATTCACGCCCTTCTTAGGAATTTGGGTTACCCCAGATTGATATTTATTCGAACCGAACTAAATTAAGAATTATTATTATGAGCTTTCAGTATTTCACTACACAATTATTTAGGAATTGCATTGATGTATTTTTTGTGGAAACTCCATGAAACATCTGGTCTAGGCGCACGCACTTTTCACTCTGCGGAACGCGGGGGTAAACATCAGGACGCGACCGGGCGCGAACAGGTGCCGGGAGTGTAATGAAGAACAACTCCAATCGGTGCTGTAAACTTTATTTATAGTTTCGAACGCTACCCGTCTCATTCTCAATCTCCTGAAACTAGCTAGGGAAAGCGAAACGGTAGATTTCTATTCAAGTGTAATTAATTCAACTACAACATAAACTAACAGATGATCCGCGGTACTATACGAAAACTTTAGATCGTTTTTGGGCACATTCTTAATCTTAATGACCTTCTTATAAGTATCTGAAACTATGAATTTGAAGTTCAAGCTAGTTTACTATATTTCTGAGTTCTATAAGTACTTTTATTTGGCATTTTTTGTATAATGTACATACACATTTCGAAATTCTACTTAATATTATAAATGTGAAAGTTTGTAGAAAAATATTTGGATGTTGATGTTTTGAACGTCTGTAACCCTTTTCTGTATCATATATCATACGTTCAATTGAATCATCTTTTTGTATTTTTACTTCTTATTATTTTAATTAATCAATAAAAACGAGGCTTGAAATACGGAATCTTAATTTATTTTGCCAAGAAAAGGGTTTACTACATTAATCGTCCCATCTCATCAGTGGGCCTATGATGGTTGCTTTTATCACGCGATAAATAAGTGATAAAGAAGAATCCGATCCCTCAGGTTTGACAAAATGCGAGTGTGAGTGACAGATGCTTTGTCACTTATTTATCACGTGATAAACTCAACCATAATAGGTTACGAATTCAAAACATAGAATACTAACTTATTGGTAATGTGGTTGATACCGAACTAATAAAATTAAAATTATACATGACAATGACGGTTCAAATCCGTGATTTAAAAAAATATTATTAGGTGTTAAAATTGCAAGATATGTGTATTTTTTGTGTAAACTTCGAGAAAAATGCGTTTTTGTATCGTCCGTATCCGAATATCTTTAGATTTTTGTCGTTAATTGCTTTATTCACGCAGTAGGACTTAAGAGCTGTCTGCAACATTTTTCATAATACCTGTGCAGATATTTTGCTCAGTTTTCCTATCTAGATCGTATAACCATAAAAAAATAGTAGCAAAATGTAACAACAACAATCTTACAAATGTAGTAATTTTATAAGTATGATGAAAACTAGAGTTTGTAACGTATTGAACATATTATGTAGCTATGATTTAAACGAAAATGAAATGATTATTTAGGAAAAACTCCATTAAAGACCTTTACGAAATTATACGCTAATGCGCTACAGAAGTCCGAAGTAATTATCAAAATTAAGCTAATCGTTTTTATTAATTGGAATTTAACATTTATTTATTTAAACTTTATTGCACAAAAGAAAAGTCAGTACCAATGGCGGACTTAATGCCAAATGGCATTCTCTACCAGTCAACCATAGGGCCAAACAGAGATACTAGAAGTGGGTGTTAATTAGAAATCGGATGGTACAGAGAGGATCTAGAGTACAAGTAAATACAAAATACTATATTACAATTATGCAATGAACATTATGCAATTTAAATTCGTTTTATTTTTTACTTTAATACGACATCAATAATAACACAAAGGTAAATTAAGGAAGGTAAATTTAACGCGATCTACTACAATCTAAGCAGGATCCTGCTTTACCTTTGTGTCATTATTTATAAAAATAAAAAAATGTAGTATTCCACATAAAAATAGAATCGATAAAAAGATTCTATAAAAATATTGAATAGGACATGTTTAAAATTATTAATAAACTACCATTTTGTTAATTGCTGACTTTCCTAAATTAGTATTTCCATTTATGTATGTTTTCCTGAAAATCTAATGTACTACTTTTATTGCATATGAATACAAATTTTAAAATTGAAATTCTGTACCTACATTGAATTTATCTTCATTTCTTAAAATACATGTTTATGTAAACCCGTTTGGGTTTACTCACGTCGTAGAAATCCAATATCTACATTTTAATATGGCTGTTTCATTTACGTACCTATTTTATTATGTCTGAGACTTACGGCAGTTTTCTATGTTCTTCATTTATATTCAAAATTGATTGTTTTGGTGTTATGTAACGTCTCTAAATGTATTGGTACTAATATATTCAAATAAAAAAAGTTCTGTTTTACAATGAAATTTTCCACGAAAAAACAGAGTCTACATGTAGACCCAAATATGACTTGTTTATTTTTTCCTGCGGGTCATTTGAGCTGTGACTACCTATATTCAAATTATTGTCGAAGTACACTCATGAGTAAAGGACGGGTTCCTTCCTTAATATACTAGATCTGTAAACAATAGTAATTATTTAAACTATGAATACAAAGATCAAAGCTTAAAGAAAAATTGAAAAAGGAGCTACCTGGTTACCATTTTCAATTTTTCTTTAAGCTTTGATCTTTGTATTCATAATTTAAATAAAAATTTTGGTGTACCCACATTAAAAAAAAATGAGACATTACATGTTTCATAAATTTATAATAGTAATTATATTATATACTTTATTCGATCAAGATCGTGTAATTCAAGACATTCAGGTTACAGGTGTGCATTTTGTATAATATTTTTATTTTCCATATCTTATGGTCGACGGCACATTTATGGTTTCTGTACCCCGAATCCGTATACAATGTCTGAGTGAAACTTTAATGCGTTAAATCTATGCAATAGTTATTTGTGCAACAAGAGAGCAAAGTTGTTTTTTGTTACGAGTGCTGATTTTGAGTCCCGAGCAAGCGAAGGATTCTACATTTGAATCACGAGCGTAGCGAGTGATTCTATGTTAGAATCCTGAGTGTAGCGAGGGACTCAATAGCACGAGATGCAAAAAACTTTGCTCTCGTGTAGCACACACAACTTTTCACCTCATCAGCGAGAACATATTCGACATTTTGTGCTTTTTCTTCCAACGTATGTTTATAGTCTGTTGCTGATTTCAATAATATTATTAATCAGAAAATAGATCAGTGCTGCTTAAATAAGGAATAAGAATATAATTTAATTGAAATTATAATCAACCAACCAACACGGTTATTGTCATTATTTGATCAAATTGGAAGATTTAGCAGATACATGACGTGTTTATTTATAAATACATATTACGAGATTATTTATTACGAGATTTTATTTATAAATTGATTAATATTTTTACTCGTAAAACACCAAACAAAATAAATGCAAAAGAAAATAACAATTACAATATGAACTCGATATTTTTTAAGGTACGTTTCGAATACCTATGCATCTATGATAAATGGTGAAATTATAAATTATTATTATATTTTCAAAAATCTTATTTTATTTGAGCAATGATCTATTGTTTTATATAAAAAGCACAATAATTTTAATATTCGGTCGTTAAATAAAAATATAATAAAGAAAAAAAAAATAAGTTGCAATTAAAACTTTTTCGGGTGTTTTAATGAATTTTTTGGTATAACGCGTCTCCGAACTGTTCTCAATCGAGGTCGGATTCGAAAATCGAATTTCAAATTGATAAGTTTCCATCCCTCTCTTTTATATACATATGAAAGAAACAGAGTGCATCAAGATTCAAATGATTAGAATTTTATAATTAACCTTTGGCTGAAGAATGACAATTCGTGGTCAGATATTGAAAAAATTAAAAGCTACTTTCTACTCACGCTCTAAACAAAATCGGATTTTGTTCACTGTTATCTGACAGCAAAATCGCCATCTTTGAGCTGGTGAGGTGAAAATAGTATTTATTGGCTGCCGCACACCTTATTTTTTATTTCCATGCAGAAAAAGCAATCCACACGATTCTTTTGGAATTTTGAGGTACAGCGAGGGTCTTTCGCATTACCACTCCCTTTGAACAACGCATTCAGAATTTGAATATCAGAAGATAACTGAATGATGTCTTTCTGAAGACAGTGCTCGTAGCCATTTTGTACCTACAAAAACGCACACTGATGGAAACGTTTCAGCGGCTCATGCCGAAACAGATAGTTGCCGTGTTGACATAGAGAGGAAGTCTCTTTATCTGGGGGTGTGCTCTTAGTAAATGACTTTATTCTGTTTATTTTTACCCAGTACCGTCTATTTAACGATACTAGAAAAGTAATTGCTATACCTAAATTTACGTGTTCTTACTCTTTTTGTCTGGCACTGTTCACTGTGTTATCACGCTTGTCTTAAGGCAGTATAATTAATAACAGTTTCTTTTCTTCATACTTTTACAGTCAGGGATATCAAACTCTGCAAAGTCCGAATCAGACTCACGATTCTCACGAACGAATGAATTACTGAATGCAAAAACGGCGGAGAAAACACGTTTTCTGCGTGGTCATGATGGATACTGTTTAATTATAACTTTGTTTTCTTTTTATATAATTTATTTTTACATGCGGCCGCTAAGAACCCTGTAAATTGAAATCTGTGAACCTGTCAAGTGTAAACTACTAAGCTACTTATGACTATAACGGTTGAATTCAAGAATTATACCGGGTGGAACGAAGCGATGTTCATTCCTGAAACTATAATGCTATGTATTTCATGTAGAATCGACCTGCAATAGTTAAATTCTTTTAATAATAAAAAAACGAAAATCGATTAAAATTGTATTTTTTAATGTATGTACAACCCTAGTTTTTTTAAACTATTATTTGACGTTTGGGAGTATTTACAATTACCTACATTTACATCCGGTGTTCGAAAGTACCGCCGTGGCGTACGATACACGCCGCTGCTCGTGCCCGCGTGTGGCGATGCACCCTCGACAAGATGTTGTGTCGGTTATTTCTTCTGCGAAGACTTTCAAAGGCCACCCTTAGCCTTTCCCTCATCTCTTCAGCCGTCTCACACTCAGTCTTGTAAACGATGTCCTTTACGGTGCCCCACAGAAAAAAATCCAAGGGTGTGAGATCTGGAGACCTAGGAGGCCAACGGTGCGGCCCATATCGGCCGATCCAGCGATCCTCAAACACATTATTCAGTGTTTCACGTACTTCGACTACTGAATGAGCTGGTGCTTCATCTTGTTGGAACCAAGTGCGTCTTCTTTCTGCCAGCGTCAACTCATCCAGATAGTCGTCGAGCTCTATCCTCAACAGAGCCATGTATCCGTGTCTGTTTAAAGTCTGAGGCAGAAATACAGGGCCTATTATTGTATCCCCGTGTATCGCCGCCCAAACATTAACAGACCAACGATACTGGTGTCCCGTATAACGGTAGGCAAACGGATTTTCTTCGGCATACACGTGTTCGTTATGCCTGTTCCACATACCGTTCCGTGTGAACAAGCTTTCATCACTCCATATTACGTGTTTGATGAAGTCTCGGTCTTCTAACACCTTTTGCAGTAGCCACCGGCAATAGGCTTCGCGAACGGGGCAATCTCTTGGTAGTAATGCCTGGACTCTTTGTATTTTGTAAGGGTGACGGCCCTCACGTTTTAGTATTCTGAGTATTTTCGTATGAGTCATACGAAAATGTCGGCCCGCTTGTCTTGAACTTGACCTCGGATAATCTTCGAAGTACTGCAGCACTCTCTCTTCCAATCTGACATCATGTTGAATAACGCGTCCTCCGCGCTGGTCATCCTGACCCGTTCGTGGCACAATAGGACGATTGTTACCAACACGGTCAAGAGCGCGTAATATCGTACTAGAGTGTGTTGGGTGAGGAGGAGGATACCTGTTCCGGTATTGGCGCAAAGTCTCTCCAGTATTGTAATCGCACTCCGCGTACAAAAGAAGCAAATTCAAATAGCCTCTAGCGTTTAATTCCGGCGTTTTTGCACACAGCATACGATACAAAAAGTCAATGTAACGTCTATCAATCATGTCAACTAAAAAGTCTAAAAACAATCTTAAGGGTATTTTCAAAGGTTTTTAAACCGATAAGAAATGGCTAGGCAATTTGTAAAAAGTTTGTTTACAAAAGTTAACTGTGTTATGAAGAGGTCATTGCACTCTAAAATAGGGTTGTACACACACACTTTTTCGTATGAAAGTTTAACATGCTATAACTGGAAAACGGTGAGAGATATTAATAAAGTTTATTTGGAGAAAATAATATTCTAAGCCTGTATAATGCCACAGTTAAAGGAAATAACGTCGTGTATAGACATTATATTAGACTGGCAGCGGAGGCTTAGTAATGGGGTTCATTTGGTCAGTGAAACTAGTTAAATCTTATTTTAAGTAACTAGGTAAATGAAAACTAAATTAAGTACCTAATTAATAATTGTAATACACAGATTATAGAATAATCTAGCTTGACATTAACGTTTTCAATTAGATTAATAAGATTCTGGCAAAATGTTTAGCTACATTTCATTTCATTAATCGCTAATTTCGTCATTCATCAAAAACAACAACATTAATTAAAGTACCTAAATGTAAGGGACTCACTATTGTTTGGAAATCAGTTTGAAGAGGCTGAATTCAGTGTCGGACTTGGAACTCGTACTGTTCTCGGGGCTCTGCTCGTCCCAATAAAGAATACTAGACCTTAGTTGTTGCAAAAAATACAGTCGTAAATGATTTGAAACGGAAAGCATCTTTTTTATTCCAATTCTTTCGATACGCAAAAAGTTAAATCTCTGAATGAAGGCTAATTTATTTGCTTTCAGTGCAAAGTCTTCCGTACTTAGACACTGGAGAATTCCCGAAATTTCTAAATAACTAATTTTTACCCGAAATCAGCGATTAGCGGTTTCACATACTAAGTTCGACTGTAGTACAATTCACATACTAACTGTAGTACAATTCACATACTAAGTTCGACTGTTTTTCTGCGCTGTGACCAATTACTGGTCGCCTACGTTCTTTTAGAATTAGTTTTTCAAATGAATTTTTCAATCACTAATTGGGATATTTTAGAAAATGTAGAAATGTGGTAGGTAATATTTCATTTTTTATCCTTTATTTGATAATATCGGAAAACAGCCCGGTTAAAATTCTGAAACGTTGTCAATTGCATTAAGTGATAGGTTGCACCGTAGCCTAAATTATTAGGAAGACAAAATAAAAGGCTGAAGTGGAGGAGAAGGTACAAAGATTGGAATTTATTGTTACACCGCACGATACCGAAATCGCACAGAGTGAGCTACATAAGACTCATAGTATGTTCACGCATTTTAAACGACACAATGTCATACGGCAAACGAGCAAACGGATCGCCTGATGGAGAACGAACTTGAACAGAATCTAAAAAAAGATTCCACCCGAACAAACATACTTACATACATACATTGCAAGTTAAATAAAAGCTTTTAAAAAGTCAGTCGGTTAGTAAATTGTGTGTTGTATGATTTTACGATAGTTTATGTCCTTACGAACTCTATAACTTTTCGAAATAACAGTATGACTTTTAAAGAAACTGATTTGTATTGTAAAGCGGGTTATTCTACTTTTAGACGACCACAACTTATTCCGTAGTACCTTTGTATGAAAATAAGGTATGGTTAAGGGAACTGCATACCAGCTTTTACGGGTTTAATAACGAATGCAAGGCTTTTTGTGTTATACATTGTTAATTTTTTCTCGAAAGTTTTGCGAACCATATTGAATTAAAAATACCTCTAATATCGTACATTTCATCTATTTTCCGGTTCGTGTTCGTTTGCGTGGAATTTGAGCGCTAGCCGTTGACTAAGGTGACCGTTTCCAAAGCCTGAGCCCCATTGAAAGTCGACTATGCGAACATACGGCGGTCGTAGTCATAAACTGGGCATAAAGCACACTAGTCACAGTCGAAGCATCCGCCGGACTGCCCTGTTAATAATTTCCCTTCTCTTGCAGCCTGGTGCAGTTTTCCATTTCCTGTTTTAATTGTCTTCATTAAAATGCAATAGACGATGAGACGTAGTTTCATAAAGTCATAAGCTCAGAGTGGATTCTTAATTGTACCTGACGAACAATTCGCGAGGACTGACACCGGCGAAAGCAGATATATACCTACTCGTACATAATAGACTAACAGTAACGGAGGCAGCAGCGAGGTGCCACACTTTCGTGGACAGTTGGTTAAACTGGAGAAGATAAAGATTGCAAAATCTTTTTAATTATAATTATTGATTAAATAGTAAAATGGAATGCTCGTACGCTTCTTGAAAGCTAGTTGAAACCAGATAAGACACCTGCTACAGAAGCGATTAAAAGTATTCAGACAAATATTTTTTTTCCAAGATGTTGATGAATTGAGGATATATTTAATAATTAATTAATTACGTTACGATTACATTTTACTCTTGATCGCTACTGTATGAGTCCGTTCTGCTTTAACCTATTAGCGCGCGTTAGCGATAAATATAGGCAGTAAACAAAATGAATTCACTATGCCTATAATTTTGAGTACGTTGAATTAATTCAAAGTGAAGTAAGTTCACATAAATATTTGATTTTTTATAGTACCGACATACGTTGCGAGTGTGCTTTTTTTTCAATGTGGTTTTATTTATAGTAAAGACAATGCAATCCGGTATATCCTCGCATTGCATAAAAGTGCTATGCACGCCTTGATTAAATAAAACAAGTCTTTTGCCATATTATTTTTAGTAAACGATAAGAGGATTTCGATTTGAATTGAAAAAGTATCCAGTATATTTTGATTTTATTTTATAAAATTTAATGTTATTTTTTTATTTTCTTTGGCTAAGCTCTAGTATATAATTTACACAGCGAAATAAAATGTCCATCTAAAAAGCTGAACCTGATTAAAAGCAACTCTCAAAAGCTCGTGGGCTAAGCCAAGAGTATTATGAGGCGAAGGTGAAAATGAAATTTTCATACAAATAGATGTACCGGTGTCTTTGTTCAACCCTAAACGTGAACCAATTTCCACGATTTTAAAAAGTTGGTAAGTATATGTTTCTCGTAATATTTTCTTACCTGTCAATAAAAAAAAAAAGAATCTCGCATCTTCCGTGTAATCCTAATTATCGCGTTTACCTATCCTTGAATATATTATGCTTAATCCAAAAAAAATGTGTTTTAAGTGTAATCCTTTTTAAATAATTAATGTAAAAATGTGATTTAAATAATTAAATGTTTACTTATTGTAGGTAACTGATTGCACAACAATCGTAACTCAGCAGACACTCACCATCCATCCGTGATCCGTCTCCGTGCCAATCATCTTCTGAAACAAATTGAGGCCTCTCAATATCTTACTTATGAATTATGAGGATACCTAATAATACTAAACTCATTACATTATACAATTATATTCTTCAATTAGATACTACAAATATTTAATAGTTTCTTGAGGAAAAAGAGGAGGAGAGTTGCTTTTAGCTGCAGAATCTTGAATTCGAACCAAGCAAGGGATTCAAAGGTACAGATGCAAATAACTTTGTCTCACTCGTGTGATACGTACATTCTGTTAGTCTTTACTTCAGGTCGGATAACAGATTACTCAGGGGCTTTTATTAACAGGAGGTGAGTATTAAAAAGCGTGAAATACTATCACTTCATTAGCAATTACCGAACAAAACTAGGGGGTACGGGGCGACCCATTACAGATGAAACTCTATAAGTTTGTCTAGTTACTACTAGCTTTTTATGAGGCTGATCTGTGGGCCTACGATGGTTGCCTTTATCACGCGATAAATAAGTGACAAAGCATCCGTCACGTTTTGACCAAATGCAAGTGTGAGTGACAGGTGCTTTGTCACTTATTTATCACTTGATAAACACAACCATCATAGGCCAGCACAGCATAGCACATATAATTGTATAGTAAGTAAGTACCGTTAAAACTTCGTGACGGAAATTACTAAACAAGGCCAAGCTCCACCGAAGTTTTATCTCGAATACTTTTCGAGAACGTTGTTATTTTGAAGAGCTTTTCCTAGAGCGTCAGCCTCAGCAAAATGCTAAACCCTCCGAGTACGGTGTTATGTACAAAGCAACACACAAAGCTCGGACTAATCAACACAAAACAACAATTCAGAAAAAAAAACATGGATTAAAAAAGTACCAAATAAATAAACTAAATGCAATTTTGCATTCGTGTAAGAGTAAATATTAAGAAAAAATGAACCATAACAATACCTACCAAATGATACCTTCAGACCCCTATAAGTTAGCTTCTTTTTCATAATTTTGCTTCGGAAAGCGGGCCTGTCTATGTTTAATATGATCATGGTTGATAAGCTCAAACAACTACCCAGCCCGTGTCTCTTCTAATTTCAACGGGTGCCTGTCGTGTCGCATAACATTTATTGTCCTAAAAAACCGATTAATTTTTTGAGCATACACTATCAAAGTCCTAAAGCATGGTTGTCCTGATATTGATAACTCGAACTAAAGTACCTAAAACGTTAGAACTGGCACCGCAACAGCGCGCAAGCCGAGCGTGCTAAGAGGGCGCGCCGCGGCAGCGATCATCGCAGCGCCAGAACCAACCTGCTTCCAGCAAAGTAGGTTTGTTTAGGTTAGAACTGCGACCACGACAACGTGCGAGCCGAGCAGTGAAGCGAGCGTGCCGCTGTAGCAGCCGGCAAAGCGCCAGAACCAAAATCATGAAGATTAGTGCGTAACGAATTGCATTACTTAGTCAAAATATTTTTAGTATATTAAATATTACCTAGAAACATCATACATCACACTGAAAAAAAAAATGGCTTGTTAACAGTTGCCCGAATGTTAGCTGCTAGTTCCATAAATCGGAGGACTGACAAACTGAGGGTTACTAGTAACCAAAATGAATTATGTAATTACATTACTGCTGAGGCCGCGAAATAGGGAATTGTTGGCCGAGTAGTAATAGATGGCCGAGTGATAACGAGGCCATCTAGAGATACGAGGCCGACAATCCCTGTTCGCGCCGAGGCTTGTATAGTGCTTTTCTCAAATAAATCCAAGGAAATAATACAAATGTTCAACTTATATATCCATATATTTTTACTATTCCCGCCAACTTTTTACTTTTTTTAAATTTATTTTTTTAAGCTGTT
This sequence comes from Apotomis capreana, assembly GCA_947623375.1. Lineage (NCBI taxonomy): Eukaryota > Metazoa > Arthropoda > Insecta > Lepidoptera > Tortricidae > Apotomis > Apotomis capreana. Next base: position 36,307,689 of record OX392498.1, on the reverse strand, counting down.
CGGGTTAATGTTTTAAGGCGATATTGTCCGGCCCTACGGCCGAATTGAGGGGGTGAGGTGCGCGGCAAGACGCGGAGCGCCGCCCGCGCGCCCCGACCCCGCTCGCCGAGTTCGCTAACGTGAAATCGCGATGGCAATGTACACTGTAGAGTGTAGAGGGGTGTCACAATACAGTGATATCAGTCGGCAGTTTTTTAAGTGGCCGTGCAAAGCGGGTTATAATTTATGTTCAAAGTGAAATGCGAATTCTTGCTATAGAAGTACTAAATATTATTTTTCGTTTTAACTAAATGTTTGTTTAACTTAATTTATTTTTTATAGTTTTTACTTGCGACTGTGTTCTGTGGAGGAATTACGGAATAAGTATCCCACCAAAAACATAGCATGTAAAAAAATTGCAAGTCTCGCATCGCAACCTTCTACCGCTAAAAGTTGTGAGATTACAATATAAAACCAAGTTGGTTAATTTATTCAGTCCCTATCAGAGTGACCCTCCGCCTATATGACAACTTTGACATACATTTTCACCGGGTTACATAACTAAAAACATATTACCATGACCGTTGTAGTGTTTGCATTAATATTACACATGTTTATCTTTATAATAAATGTAATGACTTGGCCATCGCACAGCAACATAAGTACATAGGAACACGAGTAAATCTCCTTTTAAAGTGATTATTATATTTTTAGCTTTATCCAATAGTTTACAATTTAGATAGTTTGGCCATTTCGTTCGGTGTTGAGCTGTGCTCCTCCCGTTTTTTCAGCTGTTTTTTTACTATCTCATCTTCCTCTATTATCTTCTGTCGTCCACTTTTGCCCGTGTTGCCAGGTCCATCTTTTATCTTAGTAAGGACGGCCAAGATGAAACAATTTGTAGGAATTTACGCATATAAATTAAGCGTGACATTTAAAGCGTTAATAATATTTGGTAGATGTTTTCATTATATCTAGAGTATATTACCGTGTGCGATTGCCAAGTCCTTACATTTTATTATACAGATAAAAATGTTTAATACATTATGTTTAGTATTAACCTTTATACTGATTCATTTATAAATGGCGGGGACACTGGCCGCTTTGCTGCCCTCTGTATAAAAATGTAACTAGACTTCAGTGTCAAAATTAGTGTCTGCGAAAACAACAAGAATTACAGCTAAACATTATTTATTTAAACCGTGTGATCAAAAAGGAAGCTGACGGAGGCCTCCGAAACAGAACGGGCACATCAGCAACGGTAAGTCCTTGATATTTATTTTTGGATCAGTATAGAGTATTTTTCCTGACTCCACACCAAGATCCTCCCTTCATTACCTACAGTCCGCTAACGGCTTTACGCCACATTTTCTGGTCTTCGAACCGCATTTTAAAAATTTTGAACCTACCTATTTTTGTTTAATTCCCCAAATTAAAATCTATATAATATAACCGTTGCTTCCGTCGCGAATCGTATTCGCTATAAAGCTATTCCCTGTTCTCACAGATTTCCAAAAATATAATTCAACCAATTCGTCATATTTTTGTCCGTGACAAAAATGGCGGAAGGCGAGGTGCAATCTTTATTGCAAATTAGCACTTTGACAATTAAAAAAGAATATTTGTTCAATAAATTACAAAAGGCGTATGATGTATCCAAAACTGTTAAATTGGATAGTCTAGACTCGGTACAGAATTACATGGTACAGTTTTCAGAACTTGATGACGCTCGTAGCGATTTCGAAAAAATTGTCATGGAAATTATCATGCTTGAAATGCAGTCAAACCCCAAGGCTAAACCTTCAACAAGCGCGTTAGAAAGCTTCGACGAATTATATTATGTTTGCAAAAAGGTAGCTTTGAACTGCACGCGTATAGTCCAGGAGCCAACCGAAAAATATTCAACTGTAACCAAGGATGATTGTCTAGCTAGGCCGGTCTTACCGAAGCTAACGTTATTTGAATTTGACGGGCAGGTAGAGAACTGGGCTACATTCCATGATACCTTCGTGTCTTTGGTTCACAATCGCAAGTTCGAGAACATAGATAAATTTCATTATCTCCTATCTTGCGTCAAAGGTCCAGCACTGAGCATTGTCAGAAGTCTTCCGATCACGTCATTCAATTACCCACTTGTTTGGCAAAGCTTACTTGATAAATACCAAGACGTTAGGGCGTTGACCGGCAGATATCTGGACAAAATGCTGAACTTTTCGCCTTTGACAAAAGACAGCGTAGCGAATTTAACCTCGTTCGTGGAGACTTTTGATCATTCGTTGAAAGCGATTCACGCCTTGCAGATTGAGAATTTGGACGACTATCTATTTTGTCATTTGGCATTACGTGGGTTAGACAGTCATACTCGGAAATTGTTTGAAGAAAGCCGCGATCAAAATAAATTACCGATTTTCGCGGATTTAATAAATTTCGTCAACAAACAAATTAAAGTTTTGGAACATACATTTCCTAGTGCCGGCTCCCGGACTATAAACAATCAACAAGTCAAAGTGAAGTCATCTGTCAACTTCGCACAACCGAGTCATAAACCGGCCAATTTCAAATATTCGAACGCAACTTCGTCTTCACAAAAGGTTGGATTAGCTGTTTCGCGCTTTGATACTTCAAAATAATTCGAACCAAAACAAACTGACTTGCGTGCATTGCAACTCAAATCATCTGATTTATCGTTGCGAACAGTTTCGTAAACTGTTAGTTCAAGACAGGATTGACCGTGTCAATGCCTTGAAACTATGCACCAACTGTTTAAAAAGTGGTCATGAAACGTCAAGTTGTAAGAGTAACATGACTTGTGGAGTTTGCTCTCGGCCTCACCACTATTTACTACATCGGGATGCAAGTGTTCTGCAGGCAACGGCCGTGCCGACGCCGCAGACGCCCCGTGCTGCCGTGCATGCAGCGGGGCCTTCACTACCGCGCTCCGTGAGTGTGGCTGTGACACCCGATCCAACCGTTACTGAGAATCTCCATTCCGTGACTGAAAATTCCAGTTCTTACGGTATAGTACTGGGGACTACGAGGACTCTAGTCGTTGACATCACTGGTCAATATCAGAACTGCCGTGCCGTTCTTGATTCTGGAGCTCAAAGCTCATTCATTACTTTGAACTGTGCTCAACGTTTGGGCTTACCTCGCAACAAATGCCCTTACACGGTATCAGGGCTAGGAGGTGAACTAGTCAAAAACTTTGGCATGGTGACATGCGACTTAAAGTCGTGTAAATCGGACGTTCCGAGTTTCCGGCTAGAACTGGTCGTAGTCGAGAAAGTGTCATCCGAAATGCCAAATGTTTCGTTTCCACCGGAAGTCGTGGAAGAATACAAGAATTTTGATTTGGCTGACCCATTGTTCTACGAAAAGTCATCGGTAGATATTCTGGTGGACAACGGTGTCGTGTCTGATTTGATGTTGGACAAGCCGACTAATGTCAAGCCGAACATACCCAAGGTGATTGAGACGGTTTTCGGTTATGTCGTAAGTGGAAGATTATACAACGAAAGTAATCAACTGTCATTAAATTTACATCTGTCGATTTCTGAAGAGAAGACTTTGGACAAAACGCTGCGTGACTTCTGGGAAGTAGAGGAATTGCCGTGCAAACCTGTACTCAGCCCTCAAGATCAGCTGGCTGAAGATATATTCGTGCGTGATCACTCCCGTGATGAGGGGGGGAGATACATCGTGCCGCTGCCTTTTGTGACTGATACGCCGACACTTGGAGACTCTCGAGTTGCCGCCGAACGACGATTGCTGGCAACAGAGCGCAAACTTGCGCGTTCACCAGTGCTGCAGCAAGCATACAACGACTTCATGCTCGAGTATGAGAAACTTGACCACATGGAATTGTACACTGGTAGCGAGTCAAGCAAGTATCTGATTCCACATCACAGCATTTTAAGGCCGAGCAGTACGTCAACACCCTTGCGCGTCGTATTCGATGCTAGTGCGAAAACGTCTACAAACATCTCTCTCAACGATACTCAGTTGACAGGACCAAACCTGTACCGTGATATAGGTTCCATTATAACCAATTTTCGATTATTCGAATACTGTTTCGCAAGTGATATTTGCAAGATGTATCGTGCAATCCTTGTGCGTGAATGTGATAGAAAATATCAACACATATTATATCGGTCGTCCGTAGACGAGCCGATAAAAGTCTATGAATTAAAAACGATTACATACGGCGTAAGTTCGAGTCCATTTCTGGCCATTCGTACTTTGCTACAATTAGCCAATGATGAAGGTGAACGTTTCCCTTCAGCTGCTAATGTCGTGCGACAAGGTATCTATATGGATGACATTCTATGGTCATGCGCAACCTTCTCCCAAGCCTGTGCATTGCAGGACGAGTTAATTAATATGCTACAGTGCGGAGGACTTGTGCTAAAGAAGTGGTCTAGCAACTGTGAAGAATTATTCGAGCGCGTTCCAGTTGAACATCGTGAAACTACTGTCACTTTTCAAAAGGATCGGGATGACGTTTCGATTAAGCTTCTGGGCTTGAAATGGTCTCCGGTGTTTGACGCGTTCAGCTTCTCTTTGAACAAGCAAGATACCGTCAATACCAAGAGATCTGTACTAAAGACTCTAGCATCTATTTATGATCCCGTTGGATATATTTCTCCTTGCACATTTGTTGCAAAGTGCATCCTTCAGGATCTTTGGAAGGTGGGTCTCGGTTGGGATGATCCTCTGCCTCAAGAAGTGTGTGAGCAGTGGTTGACATTCATCACCGAACTACCTCGCCTATCTGAGTTGCAAATCCAACGGCACATATTGCTTCCAGATGTAACAGAATGCGAGCTGGTTGGATTTAGTGATGCATCATCTCGTGGGTACGCTGCCTGCATTTACGTCATATCACAAAGTCAGTCGGATGTGAAGTGCAGATTGCTAATGGCGAAATCGAAGGTCGCACCTGTCAAGGCTCAGACGATCCCTAGAATGGAACTTATGGCCGCGGCTCTTCTTGGAAAACTTATGAAGTACGCATGCGAATGCATAACTCGAGTTGATGTGACTAGAATCACAGCGTTAACAGATTCGTCTATAGTTTTGGCGTGGCTGCAAACTGACGCCTATAAATTAAAGACATTTGTGTGTAACCGTGTTACACAAATAATAGAGTCAATACCACCCCATGCGTGGCGTCATGTTAAAAGCGAGTACAATATGGCAGACGTAGCTTCCCGAGGTGTATCTCCGTCGCAATTCATGCTTGATAGCTCTCAGTGGTTTGAGGGTCCTACCTGGATGTACGAGGATCGTGAAACTTGGCCTGTATCAACGTACACAAATAAAAGTGAAACTCAAATTCTTGAGATGAAATCAAACTCGAATACGTTCAGTTTGATAGCTCGAAAGACTGAAGAAGAAGATAAACTAGAGTTTGTTGAGCGAGTCTGTAACCGGTTCTCTTCTTTTTCAAGAATGCAAAGAAGCATCGCCTGGATTTTACGTTTACTTCGACGATCCCGCGATGACGTTTCAATTCGCCACCAAGTCTTAACGACTGAAGACTTGAACGCAGCCCACGATAGTCTTATAAAGCTAGTGCAAGCTGCATATTTTAAAGAGCAAATTGAAACACTGAAGAGGGGCGAGACGTACATTCCTTCGTTAAGGAAACTTGCACCCTTTCTTGATGCTCGTGGCTTCCTCAGGGTGGGGGGTCGTATCCCGCACTCTGATTTGCCATACAATGCAAAGCATCCCTTATTGTTGCCGAAGCAGAGTAGGTTTACAAAGCTCTTGGTTGAATATTTTCATAAAAAATATTTGCACACAGGTCCGCAAACCTTGCAAAATATTATCAACCAAAGATATTGGATCTTGTCGGCTCGTAGCCTCATTCGATCAATTCACGGGAAATGTAAGAACTGCTTCAAATGTAAACCGACGCTGCTTCAGCCTAAAATGGGTGATCTTCCCTCAACTCGGCTGTTGCCTAATAAAGTGTTCGAGAATGTAGGTGTAGACCTAGCCGGACCTTTCTACATAAAGGAAACTTTACGGCGTAATGCAAAGATAGAGAAGGCTTATTTAGCGGTCTTCGTGTGTTTTTCCACAAAAGCCGTGCATTTGGAAACACTTTCTTCTCTATCTGCGGATTGCTTTCTGGCTACCCTTGATAGATTCGTATCCCGTCGTGGTCTCTCGGCATGTTTTTATTCGGACTGCGGAACGAATTTCATAGCAGCCAGTAAACATCTTGCTGATGTTCAGAAATTCATGTCTGACAACAGCACCCGGCAGAATATTTTGAATGGCTGCGCTCAGCGCTTAATTAACTGGCAGTTCAACCCTCCTAGTGCTCCTCATATGGGCGGTTTATGGGAGAGCTGCGTTCGAATTGCGAAATATCATCTTGTGCGTACTGTCGGTGACAAAGCTTTGACTTTTGAGGAATTGTCAACAGTTTTCTGTAAAATAGAAGCCATAATGAATTCAAGGCCATTATGCGCTCTACCGGCTAGTGATAATCCTCATGAGTTTAATGTGTTAACACCAGGACACTTCTTAGTAGGCAAGAGTCTGACAACTGTACCAGAGTATGATTTACAGTCTGTACCCGTAAACCATTTAACACGTTGGCAATATTTACAAAATTGCTCCCAACTGTTTTGGAAGAAATGGAGCCAAGATTATTTAAACACCTTACAGCAAAGGTCAAAATGGTTCACCTCGCCTCCCAATATCAAAGTAGGAGACTTAGTATTGGTGAAGGATGATCGGGTTTCTCCATGCAGTTGGCCACTTGCAATTGTCGAACAGACACATCCCGGTTTGGACGGCATTGTGCGCAAGGTTACCCTGCGTACAAGAGCTAATAACTCTTTATCAAGACCAGTTAACAAACTGTGTCCTCTTCCTTACACTTACTAAATTCCCTTCCTCTTTCTTCAATTATGAAGATTTTATTTTCTAGCGCCTCAGTGAGCGCATTTTTCGTTTTATTCCTTTTCCCTATATTTTATGAAAGCCACATAGTGCTTTCGGTGGGGGGTGTTTAGTATTAACCTTTATACTGATTCATTTATAAATGGCGGGGACACTGGCCGCTTTGCTGCCCTCTGTATAAAAATGTAACTAGACTTCAGTGTCAAAATTAGTGTCTGCGAAAACAACAAGAATTACAGCTAAACATTATTTATTTAAACCGTGTGATCAAAAAGGAAGCTGACGGAGGCCTCCGAAACAGAACGGGCACATCAGCAACGGTAAGTCCTTGATATTTATTTTTGGATCAGTATAGAGTATTTTTCCTGACTCCACACCAAGATCCTCCCTTCATTACCTACAGTCCGCTAACGGCTTTACGCCACACATTACATTATTAATGCGGGCACTAAAACGGTTATGGCAATATGTTTTTAGTTATGTAATTCTGTGAATGTCAATGTTGTAATATAGGCCGGGGGTCACTTAATAAATAAATTAACCGACTTGGTGTTATATTGTATCTCACAATTTTTTGCGGTAGATGGTTGCGAGACTTGCATGCATGTTATGTTTTTGCTGGGATCTCATTTTTTTTAAGTGGTCCTCCTTTTTTTGACAAGCCAAGATGGTAAATACTTCTTATTCTATTATACTCTGCAATTGCGGAGTCGACGTGAGCTAGATGTAAACCGCACAGACTTGTCACTTCCTCTCATGATCCATAACGATCTCATGGTAAATAATGACTTAGCGGAGGCACTGTCGTGCCCCTAGATCCTTCTCATGATCCCCCTTAACATCCATAATGATCTGTCTCTTGATTCCTCTCATGATCACTCTCATGATCCATAATGACCCATCATCACCACAAGGATTGTCATCACAATCATCGTCATTATTCATCATCAGTCATCACCATGACCATTACCATCTGAATCAACACCGCCATCATCATTCCTAATCACCATCATCGTCATGACCATCATTATCATCAGAATCATCAACAACAACACAATCATCAACAACACCACTATCATCATCATAAGCATGACCCACAACACCACCATCATCATTATCATCATTACTATCACCAACAGCATCATTATTTGACGAGTCATCATTATTGTTCTACCTATGCCTGTGCACACGACCATTTCAAAATTATCTACGCAGAAAAAACGATTCCAACTCACTGCCCCTGCGGGGTGAGGTAACTCAATTCGGCACGGGGGTGTGCGTGTCCATTCTGTATGTATAAATTCTGTGCCTGAGGTTTTAGTATCTAAAATTCTAAACCGAAGGTTATATGAACCGCAAAATCAACTTTGTAATCGAGTATTTTTTATAGGGTTCATAAGGAAATACAAATTTTCCTATGCAGGTCGCATAACTGTACACTAAACAGTAATATAGTTCAAAATTTCAAGCTTGTGTGTCTGCTGGAAATAACATAGAATTCGTATGATCGTGTGTAAATGAGTCAGTGAATTAGTGAGTGACAAAATTAAGGAACTTTGACTCGCAATAATTCTTAACTTACTAGTTCAAATTGAATGTTACTTGGAATATGCCTAGGTTATACTATGCCCACCTAGTTACTGAAAATTCAGGCTTCTAGCTTTGTTCACGACGAAATACAGGGGGTTTGAAAATGGTCTGAATGGCTTCGAAAAAAGGAAAAGGATGTTAATGTAGCCAGCAAACAACTTGAGTGTGACCTTGACTGCGCAGTAGCCGATTTACGTACAAATTTACATGCCCAGATCCGCCATTTTGGTTCAAGTTGTTTGCCGGCTACTGTACGGTGTGCTGGTAAGCGCGTTTTCTCGAGTTGGAGGGGGCAATGGCGTGCCTCTAGATACAATTAATAAAATTATTTGTTTTTTTAGATACTTTTAAATGTGAAATAATCTCAAAGGTGCTATCATACATAAACAGACTGCGCTAAACACATTACCCTCCTTTGCGTCGCGCTGTCCGGTAAAAATATACTACATACCTTACCTAGGAGTCGATTGTTGCTAAAGGCCTTAAGAAAGAACAAGTACTGAGGAGCATTTGTAAAGTACAGTTTTTTTTACTTACCTATATCTAGGTTACATAACATACATAATCATGCCTTTTCCCCAGGCAGGGACTTAAAGTACTGATATATGTTAACTGTGTACTAAATCCATGTTCCAAGTTTGACAAGAGACATAAGTCAGAATACGCTAAAAAACTTAATTTAGATGAAAAATATTTGTGGTAATAAGTACGTAAGTCAATTTGACACTTAATGCTTTGAGCAATGAGTTCTTTTGTAGGAAGTAATTATGTTGTTTTAAATTATAAATAAAGCGTTATTAGCATATACTTGAACATGTCAACCGTGCCACTTTTTGACATTTATGTTCGGTTCTGTGAATTTATTATAAATAAAACATTAACTTACTTTTTGGCGTTCCTTGCTCGAGCATTGTCTTTTTTTATTCGTTTTATAATATGAAAAGCTTTTTGTTTACGTTGTGCTGCTTTACTTCTCATTTTTTTGGAACAATAATTCGTAAATGCGATCACGTGGTCGCGCGGAACAAATTGACACAGGTCCATCCCCTTCAAGCGCCGAAGCGCGACTGAAATGGCACCGCGAGCTATCGCCCTCATAGTTTTAGTAGATATTTAGTTCTAGTGATTAAATAAATAATTTTATTCAGAAAATCCCATCCACTTCAACTAGATAATGTTAGTATCTATACATTTACGCAAAAAACGGGTAAAAAATGTTCGTATTTTAGCCATTCTATAGAAAAGATATTACGAATAGAGGTAACTTTGGGATCGTTTTCTATCGACCGAAATTTTTTCAATCATGTTGCTGAACACGATTTCATATTCAGAAGAGCCTTAAGTATGATATATATGTTTTTCATAATCTTCAAACACTGATTAAACGTCTACGACGAGTCTGAAAATGAGTGAGTTCGGCGTCTACTGGGAAAAGATCGCCTTAAGATGATTCTATTTTTTCAAAAATGACACCACCTTATTAATTAGATAAATTGTTATATTTTTTAACAGTAAACGTGATTCCTTGTTTATTTTATTGAATATCTGTTTTAATCTAATTGAATAATCTAGTTAAATATAAAACGTAAATATACATGCACAAACTACGTTTTTTTTATTGGCAGTATGCCATAGATTATCAATATAAGAAATAAACCCCACTGAAACAAAAGACAATCTCTTTGTTGGCCACCACCAATAATGTTGTATGAAATTCCTTTATTGACCTCTAATTTGAAATTAGAACGAATCTTCAACCATTGCTATACAAAGACGTATTTCGTTCTATTACCACGAATATAAGAGGGCATTTTTCAAATTAAATATTTGATACAAATATCGCTGTCCCATGACTTTGGACTCCTTTTTTCTATAAAATATTGTTCTAAAGTATAATGTTTGTTTGTAAAAATTGTAAAGTAACTTATATACTATTCAATTAAGGTAAATACTGCCTTTAAAACCCACTTAAAGTATTTTTTTTGTCAAAAAAATCGAAGAAAAGGTACCGATTTTTGAGTGTCCCACGTACACTTTGCTAACTTTGAAGCGAATTTTAAGTATATCTGTCTCGTTCTAGGCCTGAACATGGCTATTGTGTGAAATGATTATTTAGTCTTAAACTGATTTTAAACCTTATCTTTTAACGCCTAGTGTAATAAAATTGTAAAATTACAATTTGTTTTATGTCCTCCAAAACCACCTCGGTGGAAAATTCCACTACGTCACGTCATTTTTACCTACTTGACAACAAAAAACTACCAAAATAGTTGTGTTTTTATATCAGTGGCAACATTTCGATCCTTACTAATAGCCGTTGTTTAGGTATGGCAGTCAGTATCGCTTTAAAATGCAAAAAGTTGGACGTGCGTCACGGAGTGTCATATTTTAGGGTTCCGTACCCAAAGGGTAAAAACGGGACCCTATTACTGAGACTTCGCCGTCCGTCCGTCCGTCCGTCCGTCTGTCACCAGGCTGTATCTCAACAACGGTGATAGCTAGACAGTTGAAATTTTCACAGATGATGTATTTCTATTGCCGCTATAACAACAAATACTAAAAATTAAATTAAATAAATATTTAAGGGGGGCTCCCATACAACAAACTTGTTACAGATTATATATATGTATATATAGGTACGGAACCCTTCATGCGCGAGTCGGTCTCGCACTTGCCCAATTTTTTATCCAATACGAACGGGACGTACTGAAGGTAAGGAGCCACTTTGTGATTTAATTCTTATGAATTTTAATTTATTGACTTGTGCAGTAACTTATTAAGACGTTAGAAGTAGTAGCTTGCAAGAAATCAAAGGACTAATTCACTTTAAGTAACTGCCGGCATACTTACGTCACATCCACTACGTACGATACGTATTGTATTAGGGGAACAAAAAAACGTGACGTATGGAACGAAAATGCATGGTTTACATGCCGCTGGTTTTAAGTGCACGGATTACCATTCGCATCGTATTTTTATTTATTTATAAATAGTAAAGTTGGGCAAAATTAAATAGTAGTAGTAGGTAAGCAATTTTAAAAAGACACTACCTAAAAAGTTGTACCTATAATTAAATTAATCTTTTCATCGAAATAAAAATCTCTAATTTATGAACAAAAATATAATACAGCTACTACTATTATGTTACACCTAAACCTAATTTAAAATTACAAGATAAATGAGCCAATTTTACAGGCTTCAGCAATACCACGTATGAATATCTTAGGCTCGCCACACAATTTATTGGTTTAGTTACGACGGCACGCAAAAGAAATGGTTAGCACAGTGGGTACACATAAGCAGTTTCTACAGAGTAAAAGGAGTAAGCAACAGCAGAAAGAGAGTCTTAAAAACTAGGTTTTCAGAGTCGTTACGCGTTTTCGATGAACCGAAACATCACCTCTTATTGACAAGTAACCGTTTCGAAAACAAGTTAATTAATAAACAGTTTCTTTATAAATTCCGGCATGGTTCCTAATAGGAAATAGTGTTACATCTAATAACTATAGGAACTTCCTATAGTTATTAGATGTAACACTATTTCAAGAACCAGCTTTTCATAAAATGTTTAGTTAGCTATTGTTATACATATACATTAACAAAGTTTTTTTTTATTTACATCGATAATATTTTAGAAGACCCATTTATACAACAATTAATTAATTAATTACGAGTAATTAGTCCGCAATGAAGTAATGTTTACTCAACTAAAAACTTTCATTGAATGCAAAATTCCACGAAATACAAACGAAATTTCCAATCAAAACAGGCTCCAATAAGGGGCCAAAATAATTACTAAAGTTAATATAGTTTTTTACGTACATTTTGTTTGAACTTTTTGTATTAGCGAGGGCCACATCTCATTATATTGTAAGATCAAAACGAGGTATGAAGTATAGACACGAACATGAAAAGACAACGCTTATTCATAATCAATATAATCATACTTATTATTATTTTTAATCCCGAAATGACTTTACTTTATTGCCATTCTGAGTTACGATCAAAACTAACTAAAGATTAAAACCTATACATATACAGATAAAACAAATACAATTAAAAAAAAACAGTTAAAGAAATAATAACGTTATTAATACATGTTATGTACATTTAATTAATTCTAATATTCAATTACTTTTTAAATGATTTAAGGAATGAGTATGAGTTGTTTTTTTATGATGCCTCCATAGCTGGCTTTTATCTTGCCTTGAGAGACCGAGATGCCAGATGAGATGACCTTCCTCTGATTATATTAGTCTTTTCGGGTTCATTTCCATCATTGAAAAAAATTAATATATTTGTGACTTATATTTTTGACATATTATTACTATTTTAATGTTTAATAAAAAAAAAAAAAATTAAGGGACAATCATACACAAATCGACCTAGTCCCAAACTAAGCAAAGCTTGTACTATGGGTACTAGACGACGATATACATAATATATAGATAACATCCATGACCCAAGTACAAATATTTGCCCATGCCGGGATTCGAACCCCGTTTACCCAACCATAAAAATATTTTTTTTTTAAAGTTTAGGATTACATAGAAAAATCGCAGAAAATATGTACATAGCCTTTCGACGCATAAGACCACAAACGCGAAATACCAACTCTACGCAAAAAACCACTTTAGCAAAATACCAACTACGCAAAACACCAACTACGCATAACGCTAACATGAATTTAAGCAAAATACCAATCACGCTAAATACCATATATGTATATGAAAAATAATACTATAACAATAATAAGCCCGCAGGGCAGCTTGTGGCGAGCTGTTGAGGAGTGACGATCCCACGGACCCGAGATCTCCAGAGAGTCGGTCAGGGTCCCCGTCTCCGGTGTGCCTTCATCGGCCGGAGTGGAAACCCAAGAGAACCCGTAGGACTCTCAGCTCTGGCTTGCCTTCATTGGCCGCCCAGAGAGAAGCGTTAGAGCTATATGCTCCAGGGGTGGAAGTGTTAAAGAGCATCGTAACTTCGGAGAAAGCGCAGCACACCTCTCGACACCCCCTCACCCTCACGCTCGTGTTGCTTCCGGCCATCGGCACGATGGCATTACGGGGCCCACCTACTGAAGGGCGAGTCACCACCCACCATAGGTAATAGTCGCACTGATGGTTACGGCGGGTGACATTTTACTATTGCAATAGCCCAAATAAAGAGTCTACCCATACGCCATTTTAATAACCCGGTTTTTTCTTTTCCATATCAACGCAATAGTTCAATCACCTGCTGGGACCCGTTCATGGATGTATCATCTTATTGATATGATCAGGAATGGGTCCCAGCAGGGCTACAGCCACAGCCAACTTCTCCAAGGGGCCTCTACGTGTTGGATCCATATCCCCAAGCAAGCCTTTCAAAAGACCGGGACGTATGAGCCCGAGACTCTATGAGACAAGAAACAAAAAGAATAATAATACCATATCTATACTTTTTGAATAAATACGAAATAAATAATAATACCTAGGTGTGTATCCACACCAAAAAGTTAATAAGGCCTCAAAACACCACAAAACGTCCGGTTGGTGTTTTGCGTTTGTGGCATTTTACGTAGTTGGTATTTAGCGTTATCATTTTTATAAATCCGCAAAACGCCAAAAAACCTCGGGTTGGTATTTCGCGTTTGTGGTCTTATGCGTCGAAAGGGTACATAGAGGTATAGGTATATTAAAGCTAACACTTAGTTTTTAGGGTTCCGTACCCAAAGGGTAAAAACGGGACCCTATTACTGAGACTTCGCTGTCCGTCCGTCCGTCCGTCCGTCCGTCCGTCCGTCCGTCCGTCTGTCACCAGGCTGTATCTCAAGAACGGTGATAGCTAGACGGTTGAAATTTTCACAGATGATGTATTTCTATTGCCGCTATAACAACAAATACTAAAAATAAAATAAAATAAATATTGAAGGGGGGCTCCCATACAACAAACGGGTTGGTTGCGTTAACTTTGCACCTCATTTGTATGGGGCGCTATACATACCAGGTGCAAACTTAACTTAACCACTTAAGGATGAAAAGTGTTTGTACGGAACCCTCGGTGCGCGAGTCCGACTCGCACTTGCCCAATTTTTTATTTATTCTCAGTTTTGTAACTTTTTTGTACATTTTGTATAGGCGAAACATGCGTAATCAAAGCTAAGAAAACGAACTGGTTATGAAATGGTACATATTTTCTGCATTTCACCCAAATATATTTGATATGCTGGTCAGACTGTGTTGGCATGTTCAGTGGTGGACAGTACTAATTAGTACCACTAACTAGGTATACTATATTTAAAAAAAGGGACCGAAAATTTAGTAGAAGTTGTAAGCTATTTTCCACGCCATGTAAACCTTTCATGTCGTTCCTTAACGTGACAAATGGTCCATTCCCGTCACTTTGTCCTACTGTGGCTGTGATTGAATTTTTAAGATTTTATATTAACTGTTAAGGATAATTGTACAATTTAGATCTCATTCGTTAGAACAACATGTAACAATGTCGATAAAAATATAACTTAATGATAGTTTCTTAGTATAATCTCAATTTAAGATGATAGTTAAGCTATGATGAAGACCAAATAGTAACGTAATGGAAAGATTTTGTTTTATATCTTTATTGTGATGATTAGAATTGCAAATGTTATTCATTTTTAAAAGAGTATTATTGTGTTAAATTGCATTTAATAAAGACTGATTTTCTAACAATACATTGATCTTTACTTAAAACGTACCTAAAGGTTGTAACGTAATGGAACGTCACAGTGGTAGTTAGTAGTTAAGTTCAAAGTAGATTATTTGCCAAATTAAGTAATTTACATTGAAACACGTATTATTTTCAAAGAATATAGAAGAAGGAGAATTTATTAAAGCGTTTTTATCAAAAAAAAAATGTTTTTTTACTGGGTGGAATTCCAATACGTCACGGAACATATTTTGAAAAATGCTCAAGAACGCCATTTCCTTGGATGTTTGAGAATAGTAGTTTTTGATACAAGTGTGGAAAGTATGTCATTTTGAACGAGTCCCGAGGAGTCTTGGCCTGAGCCGCAAGGCGAGGGTCAAGACTCGGGACGAGTTAAAATGACACTTCCACACGTGTACCAAACAACGTTTTTTAATACATTTGCGAAAAATTGCAATAATACAAATTTAAAACAGTAATTGAAAGGGGCAATTATATTTATTTCTGTCTGATAAAAATTAAGAGTACCTACAATTTTTAGAGCAATTGTCAAGGGTCGCATTTAAGGCCTTTGCTGGTAAGTTTAAAGTTTTATTCAAGTTGTTAATAATTCTCTTACTTGCAATTTTTGCCTTGGCTCGCTATATAGGGCGGTGTTAAATCTATTCTGATAACATCAGAATCCATCATTTTCTATCAAAAACTCTTATTTTATAAATCTTACGTGTCATTTACATATAATTAAAACAATACTGAATGAAAATGAAAGTTTTACTTTTAATTGTAATATTTTTTTTACGATGGCGTCGGCTGTCATCATTCAGCCAAATCAAAAGAAGTAGTTTTAATATTTCAGAAGAGATATGATAATGTTACACAGTAATTTAATTGATTCGAAACAATAAAAATCGTGAATCTGTTTTTAGTTCTTTACATTTCATATAATTGTAAATAAATATATTATTTTATACATAAAAATAGCGATTATTCATAATTATTATGAATTTATAAAGCAGCGCGTGGGTCACGCTTAATACTGTATTTTCTAATCTGTGACAATACTTTCTTTTTAATTTTTTTAGGTCACGCATAATACTCATTTGCTCATTAAATAATAGTCACTCAGACAAATTATTAAAACCGCTTTTGTATATAATTTAATAGATAACCCTTTGATTGATCCAGTATGCAATTTAAATATTTTAAGCATAATTATAAGATATACACTTGCAATGCAATGACGTAATAAATAAAGTCGGAAAGTGATTGACCTTTTTTTGGATGTATGAGACATGACGTGTTAGTACAACAGAAAATTAAAAAAATTTGAAAAGTAAAAAGCACTAGTTCGAAATAACCAACTTTTCGCACGATTTGCAGCTACGAAAAGTACCACTTTTTGAGCAACTGTATTAAAAAAAATATTTTTACTACGAGTACTAAGCACAATTTGGCTATATATCAAGTAGTTAAACTAGTTGAGCTACTTATTTTTTCAATGCATAGTTATGCACATTTATCGTTCGGTTATTCGATGTTAGACACAATTGACATTAAGGACAAATCATATTTCGGACAAACGATATCAGGTAGGTACAACAATTTCGGCATTTTATGCGCCACGAAGTTTATGCCGTACGTTATTCGGAGTTAACTAGTTATGTGCCAAAACATTAGGACTAATGAATGTTATGCCACCCGATATAGACCCAGTTTCAACTCACAACGTTCTTAAGTTTCATTATTCGTTTTGTCACTTTTATACTATAGACTGCACCGAGCGAAATGTTAAAAAATAGGCAGTTGCCGTTAAGTAGACAACGTCTACACTAGTTGTTTAATCCATTTCTAAACTATATATTTAGCACTTCGAAGAATGTGTTTACAACTTCTCCGTGAAAAAATCATAAGATTATTAATATTTTACCCTAAAAAACTAAGTAAAGTTGGACGAAAACTGTAAAATCTTAAAGCAGGCGTGTTTTTTTATACTTTAACAATGGAAATCTATTCTGATTTTCAGTTCAAAAAAAATATGAATGTTTACATTACAATTTGTCCGCATCAAATATTTCAATTATTGTTTGGTATTAAAGGTCCAGATTTATCAAAAAGTGCTTTAATTTCTCCATACATTTTTACTATGGCGGCCGCGCGCCGATCTAAATACGCATTCCCCGCGCTCTATGGTTCAGTCGCTAACGCTCGGCGCGGCGCCCTCTAAGGCGACTCCGTACGTGGAATGGTGATATTTTTGACTATTTCTTCTAAAAAATTATAGTTGGATTTTTTTTTAAAGCAATAATTACTATGGAAAAAATAATGTTGAAATAGGGTCGTTTTCAATTTTCAATTCCCTAAGGCTTCTAAACTAGAAATGATATTTAAACGGCTCTTTCGCAAGAACATTGACAATTCATTGATATTTAATTGTATTGTTTAAAAGTTAGTAAAATGTAAATTCGGTCTAATAGAGCATCAAAAAAACTGAATTTCCGCGAGCGCGGCCGTGCTCGGGCTGCGAGCTCAGTGTAAATCTAACCGTCGAAGGGGAAGGCTGTGTCACTTGCTCTCGCGATCCATCTAGTTACGGAAAATTAGTATAGTACCGGATCCCGCGGAACGGAGGTTCGATCTGTCTTCGTGCGTTTGAAGTGTATTTTAAGAGAGTGTAGTTCGTTTTTTCACACGACTACGCTATGCGACATAACAAAAAGCACTCATTTTCATATAGAATTAAATTCAACTGTTTTTTTTTCGTATTTAGGTATCTATTAATTTTAAGTACTTATAAAAAAAATTGTCATTGCTTAGCATTCCCGGACACATTTGGATACTTAGATATTCTCAGTCATGGGCCCACACCAGACAGGATTCCCAGAAAATAACACTTTTGGTGTGGGTTTTAGGGCCCTTCTCTGTGTAATATTAGAGTACCTTAGGTATTTCGGTTAGTAAAAAAAAAACTGATAATACAGATATTTATGTATGATAACGTCTTTATTAATTCAACCCTAAGAGATATGAATATCGTAATGCAGAACAAGTATTGTTCGTTTGAATACCATTGTAATATTCGGTAAAACGCTAATTTACGAATACGAATATTTATTGTAAGTATTCACATTCGTTGCGTCACTAGTACAGTACATGACATATGATATAAAAATACATTATCAAAAATTACAATAATTTTCTAATTCAAGAAGGCAAGTGACAATTTTGGCATGAGGGCTTATTTATGTAAATATAGTCAGAATACATATTTGCATTAATAAATTTCCCACTTCATATTTAAATCTAAATGAGCGTTAGTAATTATTGACATATCCGCCGGGCCTAGCTAGACATACCTAGCCTGGCCATAAGTTCTGTTCCATTGTTTACCGTTTATAAAATAAAAACCTGATTTTTATTACATATCGTTTAAAAGCCATATATTAATGATCGGATTACAGTTGAATTAATGAAAAATATATAACTTTATTTAGACTCATCGTAATGCCCACACTTGATTTATGACTAATGCTCAGAATTTTTCTCTCTAAGTTTGCCAGAGGGCAATGAAACGATCTTGGATCAAATTAATCGATCGCGGAAGGAACGCCAAAACCCAAATAGCTTACGTAACTCAGACAACCGCTAAACTAAAGTAGGGCTGACACGTTTGCCGCATGTCAACCGATCTGCAGATCAAGAAATCTACACCCACCCAATAAAATTCGGAACTTCTAAGTTAACGTAAAAAAAAGATACGGCTCTTTATGCCGCAAAAAAACGTATCTACGCTGGAAAGGAAAATTATCCAAGAGACACGGAGCTAACTTTACAGGAGACATAAAAAACTACGAACTTTAA
The DNA here is from genome assembly GCA_947623375.1 of Apotomis capreana. Classification (NCBI taxonomy): domain Eukaryota; kingdom Metazoa; phylum Arthropoda; class Insecta; order Lepidoptera; family Tortricidae; genus Apotomis; species Apotomis capreana. Next base: position 36,288,672 of record OX392498.1, on the reverse strand, counting down.
AAAAAAAAAAAAAGTTATTAAATATTCTGTGGACCTACTTTTTAAATGAATCATTTATAATTATAAACAACATCATGTTCTCTACATGTCGCTTTTGTTATTTTGTCTATTAATGGAATAATTTTAAATTTAGCATCGCTTACGCAAAATGGCTGTCAAAATAGAATTAGGTAAAATTATCTAAACGACACGGTTCCCGAGATATTAGTCAGGTAAAATAGTATAATCTACATTTTACACAACAACAAACAGCAGTGGCGTAGGTAACGAAACATCAAAAGAATACGGGTAGATCACAATATGTTTCCCTCCAAGAAGTTTATAAAGTACAAGTACCTAACAGCTTCTAGTGAATTTAATTTGAACTCGCATTCTGGGAATATGAGTTGAAATAAAGTATTTTTTTTTTTATTGTGTAATCCTGATATCTCTTTTTAACCAAAGAGCAGATATCAGAAGGAAAAAAATAATACACAACATATTACAGGGCCTGGGACCAGAAGTGGGGTGACCTTTTTTAGTATTTTATCTACACACTCTTATTTTTTTAAACCCCCGACGTAAAAAGAGGGGTATTATAAGTTTAACATGTGTATCTGTGTGTGTCTCTGTGGCATAACAGCTCCCAAACCACAGGTACCAATTTGAGTGCGGTTTTTTTCGAAAGACTTGTCCGTCGAGCTGTCAATGTTTGGTGGAAATAGGAGTTTCCAAGACATTCAGTTAATATTAATTGGAACAAGTAACATGATCTCAACTAATACTGAAGCTATGAATTACAAATTTTGTAGATGTTTTAGTATCATTTTATATATCACTCACTGAATGAGGGTCTCATAATGACCAGCTACTTGTCCCGCGGGTGTTTCAAATTTTTTATTAAGGTTATTTCTATCAGTTAAGTAATTATCAAGTACTCGTACATTACTGCAGAGGCCGGGAAAGTCAGTTCATTGATGAGTATATTTTGAAGGACGAGACGTAGCCAAGTCTTTCAGTTAATATTATTGGTTACTAATTCACATTTACGCCGATGTCTTATAGTGTTTTTCTCCTAATAGAAAACCAGTATAATTAAGTGGAATTTACTCCTTTTATTTTTTTTATGATTTGCTATTACCATTACTTATTCAAAATTTCGATTCCGAATCAAATGTTTGATTACAAATAAAACATTTTAATGATAATAAAAAGCATATGAAAATCGAATTGAAAAAAATACTTATTCATATATATGTTGGTTATAGTTATAAGTATCGGATAATATTATGGCGAAAATTTGTAAAATCGAGAATTTGTACTAAATTATATTTAACGCCCTATATTATAAGAAGATCAATATCAATGACTCTTGTGGAGAAGGTACATAATAAGTAGTAGTTTATCTGACTGTACATAATGAAGGGTATTAAACACGAGTGTGGGTTTATGAAACGAGCCGAAGGCAAGTTTCATAATAACATCACACGAGTGTTTTAATGCCTAATTATGTACAGTTACATACACTACTTTATCATAAGACTCCATGATGCATTCAGGCGCCGCACATTATGATAAATCTTATCCGGTAACGGCGGTAATGAAGTTTTCTGACAGCTGTCATAGTTTTTTTTTTATTTGTTTTTCAGAGATGTTCGAAATTTGAATGAATAATATTATCGAAATCGATGTTATTATTTAGCAATAATAACATTTTTACAGATAAGTAAACTGTCTAACAAAACTGTCTATTTTTATGGTAGTCATAATGTGCGGTTCTTGAACGCATCATGGAGGGTTTATGATATTTGGATAGATAAATCGTTTTTATGTATTGGTAAACTTGAGACGTGAAAAATTAATAACAACCCTATTATTTAGGTATAACTTCTAGAACACCATTAAATTATAATTATATTTTTAGGGTTCCGTACCCAAAGGGTAAAAACGGGAGCCTATTACTGAGACTTCGCTGTCCGTCCGTCTGTCACCAGGCTGTATCTCAACAACGGTGATAGCTAGACAGTTGAAATTTTCACAGATGATGTATTTCTATTGCCGCTATAACAACAAATACTAAAAATAAAATAAAATAAATATTTAAGGGGGGCTCCCATACAACAAACTTGTTATAGATTAAGTATATATATGTATAGGTACGGAACCCTTCATGCGCGAGTCGGGCTCGCACTTGCCCAATTTTTTCGATAGTCGTTGCTGTGAGGATCTACAAGCCGCAGCTCTTTAATTTTTCTTTACCTTGGCTTGGTTAATCCAAAGTATTTTTTTAAATGGACAATTTGATACTTCGCAATATAAATAATTGGCTGAAGGGATCTTTGCCTTTTATTTGAGTTCTTTTTCAAATTTATAAGTCCCGGTTCTATCGTTATATTATAATGTAATTAAGTGACAAGTAAAATAATGTTCCCAATTTGATGAGCGCCAGTATCTAGTCATCTAGTGAAAGTTATCTATTAGAGTGGTGCCCAATACTGTTTAACAATTGAACAACAACAACTGTACTGTCTGATAACTGAATTTTAATCAGTTGACAGAAATATTAAAACCGAAACCGAAGACCGGGACCGATATTCCGAACGGTTTAACAAGCAATTAAACTTGATGACACTCCGATTGTATTGATGTCATCGCTCACATTAAAATGAACCTAAATTTGTCGTTGGATGGCTTATCATGGCATGATTCTATTATTATATCGCAGTTAAGGTGGAAAATAGTGTTTTCCTATATATCAGATCAGAAGACATTTAAATAGGTACTTATGATTGTCAGTCACCGACAAACACACAATTGTCACAAAATCTTGCCGTTATTAGGTTATGTACTAGTTAAATTGGCATTTTAATTTTAGGGTTGAATGGCAATAAAAAAAGCTACTCTGAGTGGGCAATCTAAAGGACTAAGGGCATGGAAATTAAAACATAGCGCTTCTAAATATTGAGTAAAGTACTGCGGCTTTTTTACCTCCACTGTATAAACCATAAATTAATAACATTGTTGACGTGATTTGAAACCCAATATCTCTATTGATGTGTATTTAAACGAATATATTGAATAATCAAATTACGTATCTCATTTTACGTTACGTTCGCCTCTGGTACAAATGTGACATCTAACTTTTTGTCGAACTACAAGTACCTATCATTCGTCTTTGTTTCGTCCTCCTTAAAATACTGCGCAAGTAAACCGGGTGATGCCGAGTCGCGTGACACCCGAAGTCGTGAAAAAATGGACTAGTTCGGCTCATCGCGCATTTCTCCAATTTTATTTTTTATCATGAGCTTTGATTTTATCCTCATTTATACCTATCCAAAATAAGAGAAAGTAGACTGTTTAATTCGAATGAAAGTAGACACCAATTGAAGCCCTCGGCTAACAATCTATCATTTATACTGAACTGACCCTTTACGGAAAAAAGGATATGGGCACTGAATTGGCTGTTATCGACTTCATACATACGCACATGTGCAAGGATACGTAGCAATGGCCAATCTTTTATCACTTGCACTAATTAATTGCCATCTAACGCGGTTAGAACTAATCACTGAACTCGCTCTCGCTAGTTATCAAAGTTAACAGGCATTCTAATCGAACTTGAATTACGAAACTTCTTTCACGTAAGTTAACACGGCCAGCCTCAAAAGTAGCTGATATTTTTACTTCTGGTAAAAAGGCATACTAAAATGAATATCCGCGTTGCTTTTAGTAAATTTCATGACTTAACTCTTAAGTCACGCTTAAATAAATAAGTACTTAAGTATGAAATGTGGCGAATGACACTTATCTAATATTAAATAAAAAATATCCTTTAGAGACATAGGTTTGTCTATGAATGTGCGCTTTTATGATGTGAATGCGCATATTGAAAATGACAGGCTGACACGAAACATGAGGGTCACGGTGTAAAACCAATTTAATTTCATAGTAACGCTTCCATGTAGCCACTTCTACTCACCATTATCTCTCCCTTTCCGTTTCTTCTTCCCACTGGAGCTGGAAGACTTGCTCTTCTCAGACTTGTCTTTGCTCTTCCACCGGCTTAACATTTTCAATTACACTTCAAGGCGCTTCACCAAGTACATTTAAGAGTCTTGCGTGTTTACTAGATTTTACTGTTCTTCAAAGGTATGCTAATTTAATTTGGGACGAATTTTTATTCCAATTTACGTTCACTGTGCAGGAACATTGATTCATTGTACTTGTTTATTGAGGTGCCTTCGTCGATTATAAGTACAGGGAAGAGGGCACGTGCTATGTAATTACTATTTTACAAATATTTCACTGGGTTCAATTCCGATTAAGATTGAAATTATTGATGATGTTACTTCAATGCTACTGTAGATATTGAGAACTTTTGCTTGTTAGTCATAGTTTGGCTCAACGGCTGGTAGTGTTAACTCGTCCCAGGTGTAAGTCCCATTATTAATTTCTGAATAGGTATAAGAATCTTTCTTCGTACATTTTGGAAATCCTAACGTTTTCTACAACCCGCTGCCGGAACTCTGATAAAATGTGCTCTGATAAAAGGGGGTCCTGCTTATTCGTGTAAGTATTAATTTATTTTCTGTCTGCTTACTGTACCAATTTTTATAGACCAGTTTTTACTTATATGAAATTAAGGTTGGGAAGTATAAAGGGCAGTGCCCTCTTTAATATTGCAGAGCTATCAGTCGCCATAGACAGAATGTCAAAACTTGTAGGTACAGTAGGTAACTCTAGTAGGTACCTGTGACGTTGAATTAACAATTCATTATACACTTTACTGACAAACTTTCGTGATGGGGCGGGCGTTTGTTTTGTCTTTACTGCAGTATTTCATCCTTACTCCACGTAAAATATAACTTATACAAAGTTACTTTGTTATCATGGAATTTAAAATTATACTTTATATAGGTACATCTACGTAAAGGCTGAGTAACGGGAATAAACTACATTCCTTAAGAGGTAAATTGACTTCAATCTATGAAATCAGTGACATACGCAACGTAGCCCTAAACTTAGACAGCGGAAGAATACGCATCAGATAATGACTCGGATATGAAATTGGCAATCTCTAATTGTTATGATTCAATTCAAATTCCTAACAGCACGTATAATAGCACTGCTATATATAGTAAGTATATAGTACATATATAGTAAGTATAGATTACTCTACTACAGGTAAGACAATTATAAGGGTCGAGCGCTTGAAAGTATTATTCAAATGTGGAAATTAAAACGGACTTCCGCTATCTCTGACAAACTTTTAACTCTAAAAATAATGAAAACTTTTCTTATGCGTTGCTTTCTACAACTCGTCTCCAAAGAATGACTAATTTAAGTACCTAACTAACAACTTCAAACAACCAATTTTCAAATGAAAGAAGGGCCGGCCACACTTATTAATTTTACCAGGAAGTGTGAATGGTACTGTTACACACAGTTTCAATATTTTCCATTAGTAAAATATTATCCCATCAAAACATGTGAAAAAACGCCAATTTGTGAAACAATTCCGCTAATAAAAGAGGTGACATCTAACTGGTAATTAAAGTCCTTCCAAAGCTTCTTAAATTACACCTACATGCATAACCATCTTTCTATTACACTACACGGACAATTTAGTAACATAATAACGCATTTTCGCTTATTTAATGTTTTATCTCAATTGGAATTTCTGATTATGTGATTTGACATTTTTCTGCTTAGCCCCAAGGTTGAGTGATGGAGAGTGCCCCGTGACATTAAGTACGCCTTTTGTACTATCCTTTTTCTTTTATTCAGTAAAGATTCATTACTAATTTAAATTTTATTCACATTCCGTGAAACACTGAAGAGTTGCTGAAGAGAAAATCTATCAAATTCATAAGAGCGGAAATTACGAGAGTATGAAACCTCAACACAAAATATCAATAAAATTTAATTGAGATGTTAACAATAGCTAAGTTTAAAGTAAATATACAGTCGATTTAAGCCCCAGCTTCTTTTTAGGAAATCAATTATTAAAGTCATCCCTCACCGCTCATAGCGAGCGGAATGAGAACACAAAAAAACCGACCAAGAGCATGTCGGGCCACGCTCAGTGTAGGGTTCCGTAGTTGCCCATCCTTCACAATAGACGGGCTTAAATTAGGTAAGACTTACGAGAAAGATTTCAAGCTCTATAAAAAAGGTCGTAAACGCCAAAGTAACTGTAATTACCTTCTGGAAGATATAGATTATACGCGCCAGATTGAGCGGAATGTTTTAATGCAGTATGGCACTTAACTAATATGTGTAACGTTCGAAGTAAGTATAAGGACACCGCGCGGCACTTACGTCATTATAGTTTCAATGAAAGTACTTATAAGGCCTCATTTTCATGAATTTTTCCATAATTTTTGGACCCGTGGTTAAAAAGTTAGAGGGTGGGGGGACGCTATTTTTTTTATTTTGGGAGCAAGTATTTACAAAACTGCTGACTTTATAAAAAATAATGTTTGGAGACCACTATTATTTTTAAAAGACCTATCCAACGACACCCCACACCCTAGGAGTGAAAAGAAAAAAAAAATCACCCCTACTTTAGGTGTTCGAGGTACCCGAAAAAAAGTATTTTTTTTTTGTTTTTATTTTACCGTTTTGTTGGCGTGATACATACACATACCTACTCATACCAAAGTTCAGGTTTCTAGTACTAATGATCACGGAGCTAGGCCGCGGACGGACGGACAGACGGACATGGCGAAACTATAAGGGTTCCTAGTTGACTACGGAACTCTAAAAAACTACTCTCACAGCAAACTCTAAATAGTGTCGAGCAAGGCGAACGCGCTTAATTTCCGAGTCACTCACTTCGCAATCACACTCCATTTCCATTCCACCTAATATACATATACATAAGTTTGTCCTTTAAGACTTAAATAAACATCTATAACTATTACAGACAAATATATCCTTGCCTATTGAATGTGCAATTGGAAAACCCTATGAAGTTATTCGCTCTCAATAATAGCATTTGTAGCAAATTCCAGGAATTACGAATATACCTCTCCAGTTTTTCCTCCGAACTGCACGACATTAAGTGATGTTTGCCTAAAAACAAACTGATAGGCAAACGGATCCGGCTTTGGCAGAATATTTTTTCTTTTATTTCACCACGGCGGGAACTTAATACTCTATTATCGAAATCGATGTAATTAGAAATGAAATGTTTAATTAATGTAGGCGGATATTATCCTCCAGCTAATCTGATTACAATAGTTTAATCAAAGTTGTAGATTAAAATTGTAAGTAGTTGTTAATAGTGGTTTACTGTTATTTAAATATGACTTTGCGATTATTTATTGCCCACGTGAAATAGAATAAGCAATACTGCATGGAGTAATAGTAGAGTTGCTAAGCCGCGAAATTGTGCGCATCGGGTTACAAGCATGAAATTTCTACCACACATAGAACGTTCCACGGTGATTATTTTCAGATGTGAAGGGAAGTCAGATTCGTCCCCTGTGTGGTGGGAGAGCGGGGTGAAGAGGAGCTTTTTCTTTTTTTATTTACTGATCAGTTAAGGCTATTAGGGCTTGTGCGACATCGTTTTCGTGTAAAATAGATATCAGCTATTAATTTTTCATGTTATTTAAGAATAGTTTCATATAAAAATTTGGGTTTATTGCCGAAAAGGTAAAAATCACAACAAGTTTTTTTTATTCAGAACGATAAATTAGTAATCTATTCTGAATATTTACAATTTAAAAAAATACACTAAACAGCAAATTTAATGTTGTTTTTAAAAATGTATACATATTGGGCACATCTGATACAAAAAGTACCTTGAAAAAAATGTTGATATTAAGCCTAGCCTGCGTGTTCTAGTACATTTTGCTAAGTCGCGAAATTGTGTACATCGGGATACAACCATAAAATTTCTACCACAGATAGAGTATTCTGCGGTGATTATTTTCAGATGTAGAAGGAAGTCAGATTCGTCCCCTGTGCGCCGGGAAAGCGGGGTGAATAGGACAAAGGAGTCCTCTTTTTCTTTTTATATTACTGATCAGGTAACGCTAGCAGGGGCGTAGCGAGGTAAAATGGCGCCCAGGGCACACGTTCAAACTGCGCCCCTCGGTTAATTATTTTACCTAAAAACAAACCCTACAAAGATTTTTTATTTTATTTTATCGATAGACATGACTTGAACTATATCAAACCTGGTTAGATCTCACTACTACAGTACGTACTTTCAATGGAAATACAAACCCACTAACGGGAATGCGCTCGCGCCACAGTAGTGAGTGAGTATTTGTCGTGACCGTACTAGGCATATACGGCGTGCAAAAAGGGAGAGCGTGTAAAAGTGGCAGTACTGAAATTTTTCGAACGTCAGATAAACCCACCTCCCAGCAATTATTATCTAGTGCATCCACGGTGTGTATCAGGAGCTAGATGAAGGTAGTTCCTAATAAGTACAGGTACAAGGTACAAAATGGTGGGAGGATTAATTTCATTTCATTTCATTTCAAAAGAATGACTAGACGCGTTTTTGAAAAAGTTTGTAAAGCGTTAACTTTTGTCTAAGTGACTTGTTAATCATTGGGTTTAGCCTCGCAGTATTGAAATCGCGAGCGTAGCGAGCGCGAAAAAATTCAGGGGTGTGGGGTCATAATACAACCAGATGAAAACACAACGTAGCGAGTGCGAAATTCGTAAATCGTTTTTTTTGAGTCGCTTAAATTTTTTATCTGTGTTAACTTAGCCATAATAAAGAATCGGCTGCCTCATTTATCATCAGACGAGTAGGTCTAGCTCTAAGATGAAAAAAAAAAGTAAATTTATCACTACATAGTATAAAACAAAGTCGCTTTCGGCTGTCTGTTTGCCTGTCCCTATGCATAATATAGTAGAGAGACACTGATAATTTTAGAGGTTTCTAATGTGATGTCGTAAATAAACACAATTTTTGCGCTTACATTACAAACGCTGGCTGAACCCTACGAGATAGTTCAGAATAATGTACTACAGTATTGTCACACCTTCAAAAGGTCTACAAAAAGTCCGCGATGGTTATTTTGGCTACCCAAAGTAACCATTTTTTATCCTTTACTTTTTACGAGAAATAATGGCTTATTTACGAAGCGTTTTAGATAACACAGCATTAATCCTTATCCAATTAAGTACCTTAAATAAATTATGCATTTAATATAGATCAATACCGCATGTAATGTAAATTAATATTTTAGAAGATATTAGATATAAAATGCAGGGACATAGTGGTTGCGGGGGGCCGGCGGCACGTGCGCATGAGTTTTCTAGAATCAAGGTGACCGTAACACTTAAATTTAATTACTTTACTTTGGCCGTCCCTGTTTAGGTCACAGACCTGCATATAAGTGTGTCCCAAATTTCAACTTGATCGGTCCAGCTGATTCCAAGCAAATGGCCGCGCGGCCGTGACAGACGGACAGATATACAGACAACCGAGCGATCCCATAAGGGTTCCGTTTTTCATTCGGAGGTACGAAACCCTAAAAAGCATTGCTTATAGCTTTTTCGTTTACGTTTTCGTACGTCTAAGTTTTGTACCGAGGAGCTGGGTGATCCAAACGATTCAAAGGGAATAGAACAGACAGATTTTTTTTTCAGCGCGGCGCTCATCTCATTATATTTTCCCTAGAGAATCGCGAATGAATTTCAATGGTTTGATAGAGGTTTAGGCGGGATGAACATTACCTACTTCAGATTTTTGAGAAGATTTTTTTACCACATAGTTGATAAAGTTTTGTTTACCAGAAGTAATTAACAAATTAAGATAAAATTTCATGTAAACATTGCGTTTTTTCAAAAATTTGGTACGTTAAGAATTGTGTGGGACGATAATAGAAGGGCAGCGAAGCGGGCGGCCGTCCGGGGCGCTGCTGACTCCTAAAGGGCATTTCTTTAACCAAGTCTAGGGCGCCTGGAGCGTCACGCAATGAAGGACTCACCCAGGGTGCATGTATGGATAAGGCCGGCCTTGACTATAAATAACATCCACATTCAGTTCTAGCAGAAATATATACTAAATAAAAAAACTTTTATATTTCCATTTTTCCAATTCTATTTTCAATGGGTAGGTATTTAGTATATTTAATTTTTTGCGCCCCCCGCTGAATGGCGCCCAGGGCGCGTGCCCTAGCTGCCATACCCTCGCTACGCTACTGAACGCTAGTAGGACTTGTGTCGTATCGTTTTCGTGTAAAACAGATATCAAGAATTCATTTTTCATGTTATTTATTCATAGTACCATATAAAAATATGTAGTACGAGAGCCCACGACCAAAATTTTTGTCTCATAGCAATACGGCCAAAACCGCATCAAATCGATAGATACGATTATCCTGAACTCGAAAATACCAATATCAGACATTTTCCGCGTAGCGTTTGATCTGACCGAATTTTCAAAATTGTCAAAGAATTTTACCGAACTGCATCATAGCAATATGTCTGATTTGCAGACTGTAGTTGAATGATAGTTCTGAGATACCGGAAACATATTTTTCAGACGTTAGTGGTGTAGCGCAAACCCGTAAAATCACTTAAAAAAATTAAAAATGAGACAAAAAAAATGTCTCATAGCAATACGTCTGAAAATCTTTTTTATTAGTAAATTTTGGTTATTTGATGCGAACAAAACAATTTTCAGACGGAAATGTGAACGCATTAAATTTTGAGACCGTTTTGAAAATGTTAACAAATTTTACCGATCGGTATCATAGCAATATGTCTGAAAATTGTTGGACATGATAAAATAAGTTGTCCACATGTGCAAAAAATTTATATCAGACAAATTAAGTGTAGCACCTTCTCTATCAGACAACTTTTCGATACTCAGATATCATTTAAAAATCGTATTGAGGCATCTTGAATTTTCTGTTACAAACCAATGAATACGTTGCGACCCTGAATTTATTAGATGATAATTAACAAAGAATTTACCCGAAACCGTAACATTGAAGTTGAAGGACTGAAATAAATCGCACAAAAGGAAACTGGGATGAAGTTGAAAAAAAAACGGTTTATTCAAAGTTACAAAATATTCTCGTATTTAATCGCTGTCGGATTCGGAATCGTCGTCTTCGAAATCACTCTCGACGTCGCTCGGGAGATCTTCAACGTCCTCTTCTGTAAAATAAACATCGTTAGTGATAAAATAAAATTAAAAATTTGAAAAACCCCCGACATGACCACCTGTAAAAAGAAAGAGATAAAATGTACGAAATTAGCCTTTAAAATGAACAGTAGAAAAAAAACCAAGCTTCGTTGCGTTTGGGGGGCCGCTAAGTAAATGAAATGCAATGTACCTACTGAAAATCGTAAGTGGGAAGCCCAAATGCATAGGTACCTACTTGCAATTTTGCTTTGATAAATATATTTCTCTTCATTTAGGTACTTAGCGGCCCCCCAAACGCAACGAAGCTTGGTTTTGTTTTTCTACTGTTCATTTTAAAGGCTAATTTCGTACATTTTATTTCTTTCTTTTTACAGGTGGTCATGTCGGGGGTTTTTCAAATTTTTAATTTTATTTTATTTACCCTTGCGATATAACGCGGGATTATAACTTTTACAAAAGAAATAAGTAATGACATCTGTCATCTGTCAAAGTACATATAATAGACAAGGGAGATTCTTGAATATCTATGAAGGCTGTAAATTTAAAAAAACATTTAACAGAGGCGTCGGCCAGGCGACTCCGAAACGTTATTTTCGTTTTTGGGAGTATATGCTACACTTAAAGTGTCTGAAAACAGGTTTTTGGTAATCATGGCAGCAATACGAAAAGTTGAATTTTTTTTTTATCCGTATTGCTATGATACAGGTCGGCTAAATTTGTTGACATTTTCAAAAATGCGCTCAGGCTATATGCTACGCGCAAAATGTCTGAAAACAAACTTTTTCGTAATACAATTATAAAATCTATGTACATTTTCACTATCAGACGTATTGCTATAATACCGACTGTCTTTTTTTTTGACACAGCAGAAATGGCCTCCCACGCAGTTGCTACACTTTCGACCGTTACTACACACCTAGTCGAGTTCAGAATCATACAATCTAACGATTTTATAGGGTTTTTGCCGTATTGCTATGAGACATGGTTTTGGTCGTGGGCTCTCGTACTAATGGTTGTATTTCCGAAATTGTAAAAATCACAACAAGTTTTTTTTATTCAGGGAGATAAATTAGTTATATTTCCTGAATATATACAACTAAAAAAAATATTGCAAAATAGCAAATTTTATCTTGTTTCTAAAAATATATAAATATTGGGCTCTCTTTATACAAACAGTAACTTAAATAAATTGTTGATGTTGAGATTAGCCCGCGTGCTCGTGATACATTTGCAAAAAAAAAATTGTTTTAATTACATTAATTTGTTTTTCTAGGACGTATATAGTAAATATTATATGTAAAAGCATGTTAATAATCATTATTTAATGTATTTAATGAAGTGAAATAGGATGCGTTCGGAGATTTACGTTGGTTACGCCGACGTAAAGATATATTTTCAGCTACTGTTTGTATGAGAAGTGCCCAACATTAATCTATTTTTAGAAACCAGATTAAATGAACTTTTTGAAATAATAATAATAATTTGAAAATGTTCACGAAATTAAACTAATTTACCTCACTGAATAAAAAAACTTGTTGTGATTTTTACCTTTTCGGCCATTACACCCATATTTTTATATAGAACTATACGAAAATAACATAAAAAATGAATTTCTGATATTTTTTTTACACGGAAACGATACCAAACACGTCCTGGTAGACTTAACTGACCAGCAATAAAGAAAGAAAAGAGGGATACTTGGCCGTATTCACTCCGCTCTCCCGCCTCACAGGGGACGAATCTGACTTCCCTCCACATCTGAAAATAATCACCGTGGAACACTCTATCTGTGGTAGAAATTTCATGCTTGTAACCCGATGAGCACAATTATATTAGAAAACAGCGGACTAACAACTCTACTATAAAGGATAAAGACAACAATAACGGTTCAAATGTTGTAAAAGTACCTACTTAAAAAGCCAAAGACTAGGTTTTCGCGCCACTTAATACTTTACAGATCACTATACAAATAGTTAAATAGTAGTTGGTGAAAATTAGTTTAATAATAAACTTGTCAAGAAAAATTATAAAAGAGGTTAATCGCGACAGTCATTTATTGTTTCAGATATCATAATTTAGGTAAACGTACCAGTCCTCGGCCTTTTCCCAATGTTGGACTTTTCAGTGGCTATTTGCAGAAATAAGAAGACTACAATGCATAAATGAGACTTGTGATGTAGTTAATATACCTTCCATATATATGTTATCTACATTCGACATTTGCGAGAGTTAATGTAAATAAATGTTTAAACTGGGTAGCTTTTCTATAAAATTATGTTAATCCAATTCAAGCGACCAGAGTCAGTCGTAAGCACGTGAGCTGATTGTTTTCGAACATAACACATCTGACTATAAGTATTTTTGATACCATGGTCGCGCTTTGCCATATTCCAAGAAAGGAGAAAAAAAAATTGTGATCGTTCATATTTTGGTACAAAGTTAGAGGTTGCGGTAAACTGTAATACTTAAAAATCATTCTAATGATCAACTTTTTTCAGATCTTAGACTATTCAGATTGTGAACCGTTTCATATATTCGTGAAAATTAATAACTAAGTAGGTAGTTTTTTAATGAAACGATCTTCCGACTAAAAGTAGTCATGTAGGTCGAGCGTCGGTAGAGAGTAGTCTTTTGGGACGTTTACCTTATCTTTCATAAACCAGGAAATTGGAACTGTCGAAAATATAAAGACAAGAAAGTTTGTCTCGTACAATTAATAGACAAAGTTTAGGGGTTGGCGGGAGTACGAGTATGGTAATGGTAATATGGTATTGCATAGCAAATATTGGTTTAATTCAGCGTGAAATGTGTATAAATAAATACCAATAAGATTTCCCTCTACGAATTGTAAATTTCTCCGTAAATACTTATATATCGAAATTCGTATTCGATTCCTACGTCATGTGCGCGTAGTCGTAGTAACGGCTGTGATTACTATAATGCGATAACATATTCGCTTTACATATTATGTTGGTGCAGTGAATGAATAATGAAATACAAGATAGTAAACGTATTTCATTCTCGATAATATACCATCGTAACACGGTCGGGTTTCCGCCGATCATTTATAGAGTGCCCCCTCCGCCCCCCGGAATACAGCGTTAAGGTTCGAATGCAGCGCGCAGAATCGAAGCGATGCACCGCTGTATCCTGGGAACAGGGCGGTCGTCTTGATACATACATAATCACGTGGGCACCCACCCTACCCCGCGGCGCGGGGCTGATGCCATTGACCACTCCCTTGGCCATCGACCGCAAACAAAACAACTCACGCCGCGACTACACCCCGGACGCTATCCTACCATACGCGTGAGCCAACCTACTCAAAGTAACTTGGTGTTTGTTATCACAGTCGGAGGTGTTTGGAGAACCGGCGGGAACGCGTGGCGTTGTTTGGTGTGGCACTAGCTACACGTGGCGACGGCCCCGGCGCCGTCTGCGCCGTCGGACGCCCACTTTAATACTAAAGCCGGCTTGTATTTTTACTATATACAGAGAAGGTTAGGTATGGCCTGTTGCGCGGTAGATGCGGTGCCGCACAGGCGCGAGGGTAGTCCGCGATCGATGCGGACGTCGACCTTGCGCGACGGATATACCGCGAAGCCGACGCCGCCGCCCGACACTAGGGTTGATGCTTCAAGCTCAATTAACGCGATTTTTCATTTTTTCTATGCCGATGCAGCCCCAGTGGATATCATAATAAACGGCAGAACCACCTACCCACAAAAGCCCCATTTTTTCTAAATTTATCCTGTTCCTATTTATACATGTTACGTTTTCTGTACCTCGGTTATCTAAGTAGGAAGGAATGTATTTTTAGAAGCCATGATAATTGTAATACCATTGTGAGGAGTAATTTAGTTGTCTGTAGAAAGTGGTTATTAGTAAGTATTCTATTTATTTGTTATGTTTCGTAGTAAAAGCTGTAAAAGTCACACATGTGATGTCGTCACGATATGTTTACTAGGCAATTAAAAAAGTCATCCAAATAAGAAAAAAAGATATAACAATTTATGGTATTATGAAAATCGAGTTAATATTTTTGGCTTATTGCAATCCCTAACGCAAGTATCGTAGGTAAAAGAAATTCAGAGAAAATCGCTTATCTTTACGTAGTAAACGGCCGCCCGATGTCACACAATCTGTGCCAACCCTACACATTCCAGCTTCAGCCGCTATTTCGACAAAATCTTGGCTAGAATCGTAGAACATCTGCCTCGAGCCTTTTTTACTTCTAAGAGGCCTTAGTTTCATAGATCCGTGGTTTGAAAATCATACTGATACGCATTGAGTTTATAAAATACTTGTACGAAATATGCAGTGAATCGAATACGGACTCGTTCCCGAGTCTTACGCGCTCCTTCCCGAGTCTTACGCGTGCGTATGCAAGTATCTATAACCTACATACATAATTATAGGTATGTACGCTGCCTGTTAGCTTACCCACCCCACGCACAATATGACAATGTTTTGGTGTGTTTTAATAAATACAAAACATCTCGTTATATGTACTCTCCCAGCAATACTGTTCAAATGTATTAAGGCCATTACGACAGATTGACGATTTACGAACCCCGTTAACAAGCATTAAGTCGCGAGGTAAAAAATGCTGCTAATGCCGATCAAATTATTTAGCCTGGGTAACGAGGACAAGGTTCAAGGGGAAAATAATAATAATTAATAACCGAAAAAGAACGACAATATGTTACAAGTTGTAACATATTGTCGTAAGGTAATAAAAACATTATGTGTAAGTGTAGGTATCTCTGCTATCATATAGGTACAAATGTAAACAGATGCCTAATTGTGGCCAACGCTTTTAGGTGTTTTTCTATTTTTAATTGAAAAGCTGCCAGACGATCACTTTGATGATTTTTAATTATCCGTATCCAATATGTAGCTGGCCGCTAACAACATTATAAAAAAACCGGCCAAGTGCGAGTCGGACTCGTGCACCGAGGGTTCCGTACAACACTTCCCATCTTAACTGGCCGGGTTAAATTAAGTTTGCACCTGGTATGTATAGCGCCGCATACAAATGAGGTGCAAAGTTCACGTAACCGATCACGTGTGTTGTTTCAGCTGTCACGGTTCATGAGATACAGCCAGGTGACAGAAGCACAGACAGACAGACAGACGGACAGCCGAGTTTTAGTAATAGGGTCCCGTTTTTTACCCTTTGGGTTCCCCTAAAAATAATGTATTAAAACTATGTTTAAAAATAATAGAAAAATTGGGTTAAAGTAGGTACAATATAAATAGATTTTATCTACGCATATATCATTAGTGCTCCAAAATGCGTTCAGAAACCGTAGGAAATGACCAGCATTACTACAACCAATTTTACTATGAGAACTTTCTTATCTGTGGCAGTAGGTAAAATTTGTACTGTAATGTTATAACGCTATCAATTTTTGTAAGGTTATGAGTTTAAATTTGGAACAGCTGTCAAAACTGAAGTAGGTCTCTATCTCTATTCTAGTATCCATAGATATTAATATTGTTATCGATACGAAACGTCAATTCAGTATGTTTTTTTATAAAAACCGCACGACATTTGATCTCGAGTGACATGAGAATATGGATACATTCGTTTGTAGGTATATGATTTAGAAAAAAAAAACATTCGTCTTGACGGAGGTCCGAATTGCCGCCATTATTGTTGTCATTTGTTTGTTGGTTCTTTGCTGTTACGAAAGTAGAATTGAGAAAAGTTTATTGTAATTCACATTTTAGTTGAAAATATTGTTTCAATGTAAATGTAAATTACAATTATTACAATAAATAATCTGTTTATGTATTTGTTCAGATTTATTTCTTACTGCATTAGTATATGTCGTTTTTAGATATTTTACAGGTAGCACTAGTGGTGCCGGTCATTTCCTTATGGCTTCTGAACCCATCTTAGAGTACTTATGATATGTGTGTAGATAAAGTAGTGTATACAACTGTACATAATTAGGCCTTAAAACACTCGTGTGATCCTATTATGAAACTCGCTGACGCTCGTTTCATAAAACCACACTCGTGTTTTAATGCCTCTCATTATGTATCAGTTGCATAAACTACTATTACGTGACGTGGATTTTTCATTTCCTTTCTACAAAATGTTACATTGAGTATTGCCTGTATTAAATAAAAGTTCATTGCAACTATAAGCAGTTTGTGATTGTAGAACGTCGGTTAAATAATGTATGTATCAGTTGCAAATTACCTTTGTAACAAAACCCTATTCTAATTAAACACTGCCAGCCGACGCCTAACTTAGTCTAACTATAGATAGACCTGCATTACGGTATGTATCCACTGGGAACGGGAAATTGCAAATGAGAAACTGAAGAATTGAAATCAGCTGCGAATAATTGATTTAGAGGAAATGCGGTCAGCGATACATTAAACGAAAATAGATGGGTCAGTCTGCTTTTTGCGAGCCGCCGAGGCAGTTGCCTTTTCATATGTTAGAGTAATATCCCTATTTTACCAACGAACCTATTAATGTTACTGTATTTTTAGCTTATTATGTAAGTATTTGAATTTGCTGATCGTATATATTTTTTTTGTTTACACATCTTGGGATTTAGGTAGCCGACCCCGATTGAGAATTCATTCTCAAAAAATGGGGCAAAGGCTAGGAGGATGATGATATATTTTTTTTGTTTATCATCGCATTGAAAAAAATATAAAAAACTGTAACTTACTTTCCCAATTGGGAACATATAGTTTTCCAAAGGTATTTTTTCGATGGTACACGTTATTTGTATTCTAAATCTATGAAAGGTTTATTTTTAAGTTGTAATTTTTTTTTAATAAACTTTTAAATTAAGTCCTCAAAGTGAAGTTTGTTAGAGCTCGAAACTGTAAACAACATTACTTTGCTCTACAGGGAATTAGTAAGGGAAATAAAAAAAAGACTGTCAATGACACTACTACTTTTTAATTATAAAATAAACTAATCGTAGATGCTGAATCCAAATAACGTATCTAAATAAAATAGTCAGTGAATCTCACTGACATAACAGTAAGCCTAACTGTAATAACAGTGAGGCTAACTGTTATGTCAGTGTGATTCACTGTATATTTTTTTCAGTGTACTATCGGGAAAAATAAAATAACATAAATACTCCTTGAAAAAAAATAATGATTCAATGTGGGTGGTTTACCAACTGAAACTTTGCTCCAAAATTGCATCATTAAAATTTGAAGTTCTTTATCGTGACCTTGAGTATAGAATTAGCCATAATGGAAGTTACTTAGTATCTCCGTTTAAAATGTATTAGGTATGGTTATATGCAACAATGTTTGTCACATTTCGTGTTTTAAAGTTGCTTAGAGCGATCGATTATTCCACACAGAAGTTATTAACATTTGTGTGGAAGGTGCCACGTGCAGACTGCGGGTCTCGTATTGGCAGCAAGCAAACAGCGATGACAGAGCAACTACTTACAGACGGCTCTCTCGTTTGATCTTAGTGAAACTCGCGCGTTGCTCGCAAGCGAGTAAGCATTTTTTATTGTGGCGTCCTAAAAAAATAATGTTATAGTGGTTTACGTATGATTTGCGTCAATTAATTTCCAACGGCTTCGGGACTTAGACTGCGATAGCCGTCGCTGGTTATTTAGTGCCAGATAATGGCCACCAATAAAAACCCAAGGGGGTTAAAGGGCCTGAGAGCACCAACCAACTACTGCATAATGCAGATCATTGAGTCCTCTAACTCTTTTGTGGTGAAGATTAAGCTCCACAGAGCAGTTTATTTTTACTATTTCATCTACAGCTTTTTATCTCACGAGCAGGGGTTGTAGTAGAGGAGCCCAAGTGCATCAGATTAACACAAGGTATTCCCACCTTGCACCCAAACAAGTCCTTAAAAGGAACGTATTCGTAGAAACAGTCGAGAGCGTCAGATAAAGGTAAATTGAGTTAATTACATGATACAAACTATGTAACGTAACTCGTGAATCGTGTTGCTTCTTTTTTCACTATGGCACCCACAAAATATTTTAATAAAAATCCTAGGTTATCACGTTTTCTATATGGTCACCATACTTTAGTAGGTTAGTAAGGGAAATAAAGTAATAATGATAAGTTTAAATAATTAATGAGATTAACTCTGTTCTGTAAATAACATTATTATAGAAAAGTAATCTTTGTAAGTATTTCTTACCCTTTTGTGTGTGGCTTCGTAAGATCCTTTGTATTTCACTGGCTTCTGAGCCACTTTCCGATTCTGAGTACAAGGAATAATGTGCACTGGGATTTATCCTGTGATTATTTACAATATTGCTAGTTCCAACACTCGTCGTTCGAACAGGCGGACGAGGCGGGCTTGATAACATTCCTTTGGATCTAGCATCGATCCTTGAAGTTTCCTTTGACGGGAAAATTTTGTCCTGTCGCGTATATTTTGGATTTGTATCATAAATCTGTTCTTCAAAGCTTACTCGCTTAGGTTGAAGGCTGAACGATCGAGAATCTTGTTCCAGAGGCCCTCTTTGATATCCTTGCGATTGTGGTGAGTCTCTAAAGCATATATTTTTATTATATGTGGTTTGTAATTTCTCAGGATGTCTATAAACGATATCAACATCATTGTGAGTACTCTTTTGTCGTAAAAACGAGTCAGTTCGTCTTTCCACTCCTCCCCTTGAAAATGTAGTTGATAAAGTATTGCTTTCGCCCATATTGCCTCTAAATTCACTTTCACGAGGTAAGCTATTAGTTTTGTAAGAACGAGGCAAGCTGCTATTAGAATTAGAATATGATGTAGCAGATTTAAGAGTAGATCTTTTTAAAGTGGAATTTAAAGATTGTTCGAGTAAATACTCGTCTTCTTTTTGTTTTAATTCCTTTAACTTTTGCCAATAAAAAGCTTCTAGTTTTTGACGCGCTTTTGCTTTCTGCTCTGTGCGCTCTAAGCTAATATGTGTTTTTGGTGTAGTATTCGTTTCTTTTATCGCAACTGGCATCTTGGGTATTTGATGTGTTTTCTGTAAACCCGTACGGTTGAGCGAGTTTCTTCTTTCTTCTGCTTCATTCATCGATTTCTTAACATGACCATAAGGCGAAACTGTCTTTGGCATATTAGGGATTCGGTGATATGTGGGGATGGGTGAAGTGGGAGCAGAGTAATTATATGATTTAGTTATGTTTTCCTCTGGCTTTTTTGAACTTTGGCTATGATTTTCTTGCAATGTAGATGTTTTTTTGTTATTGTTATCAAAAGAAAAACTTCTAGCTCTTTTAGGTTGTATAGTTCGAACTTCAGCTTCTTTTTTCGGGGATATCAAGAATTTTGTGCTTACTTTCTTAATTTCAGCGCCCACTGAAGCTGGTTTAGCATGAGATTGGACCGCTTTGTATACTTGAATTTCATCTAATGGCGCTATAGTTTCTGTTATTTTTTCTACCGAATGGTAGTATACATCCGGAAATTGGGTTCTATCTGAATAAACGACTGTATTTGGTGTATTATTTAGTTCATTGTATGGCTTCGGCGGCACTTGAGGCCTCGCCCTGTCAAATTGTTTTGATAAGTCAGAATTATCCTCACTTCGATTCAATTGAGGTTTGCCGCTTTCCGATACCAGAGTACTGCTGGATGAATGTTCGCTCGAGACAGTGTGGCATGAGGAATCTATATCGTTTCGGTACTGTCCAATAGCTAGATTTTCGTAGATTCTGCTGATATCATTATTGGTATATGACACGTTCTCCTTAACGGTTCGAGGATTTTCGTATTGATTACTATTAGAAGAGTTATCAAGACTAGATTTTTTATATCCCATTTGCGACCGTTTATTCGGCTTTTCTTTAGACTTATTTGAAAAAAATAGGCTGGGAAATAACTTCCGAAAACTATTAGTACGTCTTTTGTTGCTATCAGACATTTTTTGCTACAGCATTATCTGAAAAAAAAAGAAACCTTTATTATTAAGTTATTAATACACTAGCATTAACCCGCGGCTTCGCTCGCGTAATATACATCATCCTACGGGAACAATGCTCTTTTTTTTCAGGATTAAAAGTAGGCTATTTGTTAAGTTAGGGTAAGATAGGTATCTGCAATCTGCATTTCCCTCATGCATATCCGTCCAGCCGTTTTAGCGTGAAGAAGTAACAAACATACACAGACTTTCGCTTTTCTAATATTACTGGGAAATACTTTTTATGTTATCACAACGCCACTTTAACAAATCAAACCGAAAACTCAAGCACTCAAATCAAGGATTCTGGAACCGTTCTCCTTAACTTAATCACTTAAGGATGGAGTGTTTGTACGGAACCCTGGGTGCGCGAGTCCGACTCGCACTTGAACGGTTTTTTAATTTGGATGAACACACAAATGTGACATAACGCCATCTTACGACAAACTCAAAAGTTGCAGAAATTAGGGTCGGTTGACCATCAAGTTCTTGCGATGACAATTCATAGCGATTCATGTAAGTTTTGAATAAAATAAAGATTATGATCGGTCAATTTAATTAGGAATTTTATGTGTAGGTAGTTGCGCTTATCGGAAATGTAGGGTAGTATGTATATATACTTATATATATGTATATTATATTAAAATACCTATATATATTTCCCATTGAATATTTGTTCTGCGTGTACTAAAAACCATTGACCACTTTCGAACCTTAATGCACATGCACAAGTAATAGATTTGAAAGTTAAGTTACACCTGTGAAACGTGCATAGGTGAAGGTACTTGCCGCTGAAAAGTACCACCTGTGAAACGTACATAGGTGAAGGCACTCGTCGCTGAAAAGTCCCACCGCTGAATCGTGCATAGGTGAACGCACAATTCACTGAAAAGTCTCACCGGTGAAGTATGTGTAGGCGAACCAATCTGTCGTAGTTGAACAGTTCATGTATGAAACATGCGTAGACGAAAAGTTCTTTCGATGAAATAACCATAAGCGAAACATTCTGCCGGCGATCAGTTCATCGAAGAAACGACTGTCGGAGAACGGTTTCAGGATCCAAATCAAGCGATCTCAGCTTTTACTGTATCCAAATAAAGTTCACTTCAAAATTCATAACTCGAAGTGAAGCTAAGACACCGGGATATGTGTGCATTTTATTTGTATAAAGCTTTTATAATGTCCCGAGCCTCCGCTTATCGACTTGGGATATTCGAGATTGGATTAATGATTCTAAGCCATGTTCTAAGTTACGTCATGTTCTATTGTAAGATATTGAGTTCTCTTCGTTGATGAATGAAAAATGTATTATTCTAAGTCAGATAAACGTAATTCAGAATTTTGAAATTGCTTAACATAATTATTGAAAAGCTTGAATGTATTTATTACGGATGCAGGAAGTTTCCCGATCATTACTCCTCCCGTCCCAACGCGCCGCTTGCCTAGGTACCGATTGACGACGATCGAGATGCCCACCAAATACTATTTTTTTAATCTATTAGGATAACGCGGGTCTCTATCCATACCTCAAAAACAAAAATAGAACCCCCTTATAGGATCACGTGTAGCTGTCTGTCAGTCCGTCTGTTACAACCGATTTGCTGCAAAACTACTGGACCGATTAAATTGCAATTTGGCGCAAATGCTTTCAAGAATTTTCATGTCCACAATATAAAATCTCAAAATCGGTGGCATTTTCGTAATTAACGTCCCAAGAAACCATAAAAATTACACCCATACTCATATTTAGTCATTTCAACCCCATCGCACCCCAACAGGCGAGACGGTATTTCACGTCCTTAACTAATCTTGTTTCCCCATACAAACTTTGGACCCCCATTTCACCCCTTAGGGGGTGACTTTTGAAAAATTCTCTCTTAGTGCACCCCTGCACCTTATAAGGAACCTACGTGCCAAATTGGACTCTCTAGAACCAGCGGTTTAGCATTTAGACATTTCAACCCCAACATATTTTAATTCACACCCGCCACGTTGGATTTTAAAATCGTTGCGGTTTCCGTAATCAGCGACCCGATAAACCATAAAAACAATACCCATGCTGATTTTCAGACTTTGTCACCACATTTCTCCCTTTTAGGGGTTGAATTTTCAAAAAACCTGAAACACGTGCTTACTCATTTATCGTTAGAAATACTCCTGTGAAGTTTCGAATAAAATAGTCTAACTAAAATCTTGTTTCCCCATACAAACTTTGGAACCCCATTTCACCCCTTTAGGGGGTAAGTTTTTTAAAAAGCCTTTCTTAGTACACTCCTGCACCTTATAAGGAACCTACGTGTTAAATTTGAACCCTCTAGAACCAGCGGTTAATTATTTAGACATTTCAACCCCATTTCACCCCAACAGGGGAGATGGTAACTCACTTCCGCCACGTTGGATTTTAAAATGGTTGCGGTTTTCTTAATCAGCGACCCGATAAACCATAAAAACAATACCCATGCTGATTTTCAGACTTTGTCACCACATTTCTCCCTTTTAGGGGTTGAATTTTCAAAAAACCTGAAACACGTGTTTACTCATTTATTGTTAAAAATACTCCTGTGAAGTTTCGAATAAAATAATCTAACTAATCTTGTTTCCCCATACAAACTTTGGAACCCCATTTCACCCCTTTAGGGGGTGAGTTTTGAAAAATCCTTTCTTAGTGCACCCCTACACCTTATAAGGAACCTACGTGCCAAATTTGAACTCTCTAGAACCAGCGGTTTGGGCTGTGCGTTGATATGTCAGTCAGTCAGTTTCTTCTTTTATATATTTAGATGTAAAAAAAACAGTATTTAGTACGCCCACAATACTATTGCTTTTAGGATGTAGTTCTTGTATGGCCTAACAACTTGTACTTGTGCATGGGAAATCAGTTTACACATACCAAAAATTATGCGTAAGTATGTATTTTTAACCCCCAGCGAAAAAAATCAAGTGTGTCTGTGTAATGTGTATCCGTGTGTCTATGTCAAATCGGCTTTCGTATAGTGCCATTCCACTCACCCACATATATGTCCGTCAGGAAAACGAGAGGTACGGCTCTATATGACGTTCGAATTTGTTTTACCGCAACTAGCGACTAGATCTCGGCTAATATTGAAGATAATAATTCCAAATTTAACGGTTATTAAGTTAATTTTTAGTATCATTACTATACTACAAACAGACGTGGGCAGTTTATTTAATAGTGTTGACATTCAAATTTTAAGTGTTAATCAAGACCAAACTTGTGATTTTATCCTTCTAATTTTCTTTTATTTTTTATGCGTATTAATATTAAATAAGTATCTACTTAGTAATTAAAAAACCCTGTACTGTAATATGCGGTTTTATAGGTGTTCTCCAATAATTACAATTATTTTCGAATAATATTGTTACGAGCGTGGGGTTCGTATTTGATAGAAAAGCACAAATTAATCCACTAAATAAAAGCACACACTTTATTACCAAAATAACGCACTTACAATTAACACGAACTGTACTGAAAATCCACTAATTAACACAAACACACTATTACACAAATTACGCACTCACTATTCACACGAACTGTACTTTAAGCGCACTAATCACTTGAGTCTTTCTCTCCGATTATCCTTTACTCGCACTGTATCACAGTTAAAATGTAACTAACTCGCGCCGGCCGTCGGTGCCTTTTATATTCCGCGGAACCGCTCTCTCGACGCATTGTCCACACATATCGCGAGTATTCTAGTAAAGTCCAGCGTGAGGGCCGAGAACATTCGAGGCCATATATGTCTCTCTCTAATGGTGCACTCTCTGTCACTCCCTTCTCGAATGTTCCGAGTATAGCTATTTCTTTCTAGTAGTCCCATCCTTGTTACACACTTCTCGAACGTTCCGAGCATAGCTATCTCTTTCTACTAGTGCTATCTCTGTCACTCCTACTGGAAATTTCGCCATATAATGATTTGTGCTTCAGAGGCCCATAAGGGGTCCTGAAAACGCCTGAAAACGGGTTTTCAGGTTATGGCGTCATCTGATAGAGGGTGCCCTGAAACAGACTGAAAACATGTTTCAGGCGCCTGAAAACGACGGCAACATGGGAGAAATTTCGATCTTTAGAGCAACTTCTGAAACGGCCTGAAATGACTTTTCAGCCTGCTGAAAACGCCTCTAAAGCACTGAAATTGACGTTCAAAGTTTTTGACCTAGCCTACCGGCATAACACTACCCCCTCCTAAGACATCCTCGTCCCGAGCATCATTATTTCCGTGGTATCTGGCCAGCCGGTCAACATCAACAATCTTGCTCGGACTACGAGGATTCCGCTGGATTCGATAGGTGACGTCGTTTTTAGTGGCTACCTTGTAAAGCCCCTCCCAATTCGGAGACAGTTTCCGCGACTTTCCTACTCGTCGCATAGGGTTATGTACCCTCACCAACGATGCTTCCTTAAAACCCTCTTGGAAAGGCTTCCATTCATGTCGAGTTTCTCTGCTACAGGTATGCGGTCCCTTGTCTAATGCACACTTAGCGCATCTCCTGCACCAGTTTTCAACATCTTCTCGGTAGTTCATCCAATAGAAACGTTGCCGAATTATCATTAGGGTCGTCTTGACTCCAAGGTGTCCACCAGACGCTCCATCGTGAAAGCTTTTCAAAACGTCTCTCACCCTTCTCTTTGGGACAACGACTTGCAAATGAACATCCTTCCCGTTTGCTGATTCCCACATCCTGCACAACACACCATTATGCATAACCAACTTATACCATTGTGCCCAGTAACTTTTTGTTACCGCACTCATCGGAGCCACATCACACGATCTTGGCTTAGGCAGACCCGTACTAATCCAATGTAAAATAGGTCTCACATCAGAATCCTCTTGTTGCCCTTTCTGCATGATTTCATCACTCCACTCATCGCTGCCGGTAACAGTTCTTAACATTCGAATTCGAACACATTCCTTGTCATCTCGTCTTAAGCAATTTTCATCGTTATCCACACAAGGTCTTCGTGATACAGCGTCAGCTTTTACCCGTTGTGGTACTGGCCCCAAGGGGCCCATTGCCTTTACAATTGAAGCTGGATCCCTGTCCCTCCTATTCCTATTCGGACAACTTGACTGCATGTGTCCACGTTCTCCAAATTGGTAACAACGTGGTCCGGATTCGCCGCGAGGAGCTACCGGCTTCCTAGTCAACACGCCTCGTCTATTCCTTCTCGGACAGCTTAACTGTATATGTCCACGTTCTCCACATTGATAACAACGTGGTCCAAATTCGCGCTGAGGAGATACCGACTTCCCAGTCAACATTCCTCGCCTATTCCTTTTCGGGCAGCCTGACTGTATGTGCCCACGTTCTCCACATTGGTAACAACGTGGCCCGAATTCACGGCGGGGATCTACCGGTTTCCCAGCCGACACCTCTCGTACCCTTTGAAGCCTAAATGAGTCGTGCCGTACCGCCTCTACTTCGAGAGCGTGGGCTACTGCCTCTTTCAGGCTCCCATGGTGACCCAATCTCACGGCTGCCCTCACTTCCAGATCCCGGATCCCATCGATGAAGGCCTGCACCAGCATACTGTCCACAAAGGATGCTGACGTAAGTTGATAGGCCTTCCTAACCAACTTCTCGATTTCCAAGGCCCACTTTTGTAAGGACTCGTTACGTCCTTGCGTCCTATCCTTCAACTGAGCTCGGTATACGTGCTCCAGGTGACTGTCGCCGTAACGTGCCTCCAGAGCTTCTAGAAGGCGTTCGTACGTCTGGTCGTTTCCCAGAGCTTCGAGTATGGTGAGGGCCTCGTCACGGAGCGCCAAGGTTAATGCTGTCCTGGCTTGCTCCTTATTCCAGCCATTAGCCCGGGAAACAGACTTAAACTGTAGCTTATAGGCTGTCCATGATGAGCTGCCATCAAAAGGTGGTACCTTAAACCTACCACCTCCTGTCACCGATGCGTCGGCTACACAGCTGGTTGTACCATTCGCCACTTTTATTTCTAGTTTTTGGAGGCGGTTCTCACAGGTCTCAATTTTTTTATCCACCTCATGGACTCGGCACTCTAGTTTGACATCCATATCGGCCAGTTTTTCCTGGACCTCAAACAACTCTCTCTTCCATTCGGTCGTGGACTCGTGTACCTCACGGAGCATTCGAGCCTGTTCCTCCTGTTGTTCCCGAAGGATTCGAGACTGTTCCTCCTGTTTTTTCTTTTGTTCCTGAAGCTCGTTCTGGAGGATTCTGGACTGTTCCTTTTGTTCCCTTGCCTGTTCGTCCTGCTTTCCAGATTGTTCCTTTAGGAGGACAAAGATGGCGTTGAGGTCCACTCCTTGTGCAGCTGGAGCAGTTGATTCCAACGTACCAGGCGTCGAGTCTCCCGATCCAGACGTTTGGCTTCGCGTCGTCACTCCCTTCGGCTCAGTTTCTCGTGGCATTAACGGCATTTTCTATCCCACTTCTGACACCAAATGTTACGAGCGTGGGGTTCGTATTTGATAGAAAAGCACAAATTAATCCACTAAATAAAAGCACACACTTTATTACCAAAATAACGCACTTAAAATTAACACGAACTGTACTGAAAATCCACTAATTAACACAAACACACTATTACACAAATTACGCACTCACTATTCACACGAACTGTACTTTAAGCGCACTAATCACTTGAGTCTTTCTCTCCGATTATCCTTTACTCGCACTGTATCACAGTTAAAATGTAACTAACTCGCGCCGGCCGTCGGTGCCTTTTATATTCCGCGGAACCGCTCTCTCGACGCATTGTCCACACATATCGCGAGTATTCTAGTAAAGTCCAGCGTGAGGGCCGAGAACATTCGAGGCCATATATGTCTCTCTCTAATGGTGCACTCTCTGTCACTCCCTTCTCGAATGTTCCGAGTATAGCTATTTCTTTCTAGTAGTCCCATCCTTGTTACACACTTCTCGAACGTTCCGAGCATAGCTATCTCTTTCTACTAGTGCTATCTCTGTCACTCCTACTGGAAATTTCGCCATATAATGATTTGTGCTTCAGAGGCCCATAAGGGGTCCTGAAAACGCCTGAAAACGGGTTTTCAGGTTATGGCGTCATCTGATAGAGGGTGCCCTGAAACGGACTGAAAACATGTTTCAGGCGCCTGAAAACGACGGCAACATGGGAGAAATTTCGATCTTTAGAGCAACTTCTGAAACGGCCTGAAATGACTTTTCAGCCTGCTGAAAACGCCTCTAAAGCACTGAAATTGACGTTCAAAGTTTTTGACCTAGCCTACCGGCGTAACAATATGTAGGTATTAATAATCGCTCCTTTAACTTTGTGGCTCATACTGTTTTTGTTTTATTTATTACTTTACAATATATTTTTATGTCTAAGTAATTACGTATGTATATCTGTATATTTTTATTTATGTATGTTTATTATTTTTGTCTTTTATGGTAGTCGTTCATTTAGTCCTATTATTATTATGCACCACACCTACTAATTTCATACATTAATTTTCAACTACTCCGCTACCTAAAGGTTGTCTGGAAGTGATCGCTATTTAGCGATAAGACCGCCTGTTGTTTACCTCCGCCTTCTCACGCTAACTTTAACATACGAGTAATACCTGATACATTCAGAGAAACGACTTATAGGTAATTGAAATAAATTCGAAATAAAAATACACTTTTAGTTGTAATACACAGCTTTCCTGGTGATAATCGAATTTTTAGGCATTTAGAGTCAATTGCGAAAATTTCTGGCACCTCCTACTTAAGAGCAATTGCTCTCCAATAATTTGGTCTAAAACTATTTCCTTTTTATTTACCGTTAATTTGTAGAGGTCATCTGATGCAGAATATTTGAAGCTATATACGACGGTATAAATAACTTAATACTGTTTTTTAAGACACCGTCATTTGCTTGAAGAGGGCAACTCAGTACAGTAAGCATAGTGTATCGATACTTTGGACAAACGTCGTTACTATATTACTGATTTACTTTTTTACACTAATTAGATTATTGACCACTATCTTAAAAACGACAAAAATGAAAAATACAGTTCAATGTATATTAGGCCAAAAAAAACGACACGTAATGGTAACGTCAAGATATGTATATATTGTGTAGGTATACCAGGTAGGTAAAGGTTAAAGGACACGTAAAGTATAAATACTGCTACTGTACCGGTACAGTAGGGTTATCTAAGTCGACGTCAGACAGCCTTTATAACAGTGCAATACTGTACTACAACACTGGCATCGCCATCACACCCGCAACCGGTGCCCGGCTCGAAGCTAATTATATTATGCAAATATGGTTCCTGGTATCTACTAGTTATTATGCGCTGTTGTCCAATTCGTAATATTTGATTCCAATATTCGGTTGCATTACATTGCGAGCTGATATCTAAATAATGTGTTTCCCCGCCACAGTTTTTTTTTGTAAACCGAATGCCCATGTAAGAAGTAATGGGCAGCTTGTAAGTTTTCAGTTTTACTTTCACTTAGATTTCATATAAATTTCTGTACGTTTCCAAAGCGAAACTTACCTAGTCTTAAATTTCATGTAGGTAAGTTTAATTAACTTAACAATTGATAACTTCACATAAACAACGTGCGTATTGAGTGGCTGTGCATCTGGCTACTGTGAGCTGGCGGTCCTGGGTTCGAATCCCGGTAAGGGTAAATATTTGTGTGATGTATTCGTACTTATAGTTGTATTAATACAGTATACGTCTAATATTTAAAAATAAAATATTAACTTGTAAAAATTTGAGACTGCAAAATACAATGTTTGTATGATATATACTCATACCAAGCAATAACAAATAAAAAAAGATTGGGCAAATGCGAGTCCGACTCGCGCATGAAGGGTTCCGTACCATAATCTATAACAAGTTTGTTGTATGGGAGTCCCCCTTAAATCTTTTTTTATTTTATTTTTAGTATTTGTTATTATAGCGGCAATAGAAATACATCATCTGTGAAAATTTCAACTGTCTAGCTATCACCGTTCTTGAGATACAGCCTGGTGACAGACGGACGGATGGACGGACGGAGAGCGAAGTCTCAGTAATAGGGTCCCGTTTTTACCCTTTGGGTACGGAACCCTAAAAAAGGAGGCAGCTTGATGTGGCCCGTGGTCTCGAACTGCCGTCCATCCTTTAAATTCCCGGCATGGTAACCCACGGTAACCGAAGGTTGCCGAATTTCCGATTACAATCCACTCTACTGATGACAGAGCCGCGTAAATGTTAGGTACATGAAATTTAAGTGAAATTTATTCTATAACCTTTCTTGAGAAACTTTTCCTGTCAATTATGTAATTTTCAATAGTTGAAATATTTTATCGTTAAGGAAATATATGCAATTTTTCAGAAATTGCTCATCGTAAATGTTACATGCCACTAGTATCTAATACCAAAAATACCTATATGTACTTACATAGATATTCATTCATGAATAACTCATGCACTGCTTAGCTCAAATTACATCATCAGAACTATTCTAGATAATTAATTAAATACGGTTATTTGTATAAATCTTCAGAAATGTAGGTATTTATTTTATTGATTTAAACTTTATTGCACAAAACAAAAAATAACTTAATGCTAAATGACACTCTCTAAGAGTTAACCATAGCGCTAAACAGATAAACTATTTAAATTATAATTAATAAGTTTCTGCCAATTTTTGTGACAGGATTTTATTTTCAAGTCCGTTAAAAGTTTTATCTACCCAAATATCATAAACCCTCCATGATGCGTTCAAGATCCGCACATTATAATAATAATAATGCCTTCTTATTCTGAACTGATTTCTAGAAGGTTGTGTTTCGTTAGAGTATATCCCTCAGTTCAGCGTGCCTCCTGGCAAAGGCCTCCTCTAGCTGTTTCCACTGTACTCTATCGCGGGCCACCCTCCTCCAGTTGGGCCCCGCTGTAAGTTTTAGCTCGTCCTCCCATCTTCTATGTTGTCTGCCTCTACTTCGCTTGCAATTTTTGAGGTACCAGTCAGTAATTATTTTGCTCCACTTTCCCTGCTTTTCTCTCATCATGTGGCCAGTCCACCTCCACTTTTGCTGGTCAATTTTGGTAAGGATATCTGCCACTTTTGTCATTGCCCTTAGTTGGTTGTTTCTTATTCTGTCCCTTTTGCATGTCCCTGTCATGCTTCGTTCCATGGCTCTTTGGCAATATTGCAGTTTATTTCTCTGTTGTTGTGTCAGTGCCCATGTTTCACAACCATATGTTATGCAAGGTAGAATACAAGTGTTAAATACTCTTCTTTTGACTGAGATACTTAATTCTCTGGATTTCATGACCTCCTTCAGAGACCAATATTTCCTCCATCCACTGGCTATTCTTAGATTGATCTCTTTGTCTGATTGATCTTTGGGGGATATGAGCTGGCCCAGGTATGAGTACTCATCTACGTATTCTAGTATGTGGTCACCAGCTTTTATTTGTATTTGTTCTGAATTTGTAAGTACCTAGTTTTGTTTTTGACATGTTCATTGTCAGACCCACTTTGGAACTTTCTTTGCTTAAAGCTTGGATCATATCTTCAAGTTTATTTGGACTTTCCTCGAATAGAACTATGTCATCCGCAAATTTCAGGTGGTTTATTTTTATTCCATCAATATTTAGACCCAAGTCTGACCAATCAAGTTTTCGGAAAATGTTCTCTAGAACCGCACAAAACAGCTTTGGGGACAATGGGTCACCTTGTCTCACTCCTCTTCTTATTTTGAACTCAGGTCCCACCGCTTCCAGCTGTATTCTAGCTTTGCTGTTTGTGTATATAGATCTGATTATGTTTATGTATTGACCTGGGGTTCCTTGGGTTTCTAAACTCTCCCAGATAGTTATATTCCTTGTATTTTTGCATTATCTGCTTCACTGTATGGATGTGATCTATAGTTGAGAATTTTTTCCTGAAGCCAGCTTGTTTTAATGGTTGATTTTCATCTAAATTTTGGCTTATTCTTTCCAGGATAATTTTTGAGAATATTTTGTAAATATTGGACATGAGACTTATAGGCCTGTAGTTGCTTATATCCTCCCTTGGGCCTTTCTTATGTAATAGAATAATATGTGAAGTTTTCCATTGTTCAGGTATCCATAGATCGGACATGATTCCGTTGAACAGCTTTGTAAGAATAGGGACTAGTTCACCGGCAGTTGCTTTTAATAGCTCATTGGAAATTCCATCTGGACCTGGAGCTTTTTCTAACTTTTGACTTCTAATTGCCTTTTCAACTTCTTTTGGAAGTATTTCAGGGGCCAACTCTTGGTTTGACCTTTCCATTCCAATATGTTCGGTGTGGTTTGGTTGTTGGAGTATAAGGTGATCTGAATACAAATCTTTGTAGAACTGTGTGGCCGTTTCTATTATGTCCTCTCTTTTTGAAATTGTATTTTTTCCTCGGTTTATCTTCGGTATCCACTCTTTGTTGATCTCTCTTAATTCCTTCCATGCTTTACGTACACCTCCCGTTTTACTTATACGAGTATGTCTTTCTAAAGTCTGTAGTCTTTTGGTTTGTCTGTCTCTTCTGATGTTTTCTTTTATTTTTTACTAATTTCTCCTACTTGTTTGTGATTGTTCTTTTTTGGTAGTAATAATAAATGTTTTCTATTTTCTATTAGCTGCAGTGTTTTTTCGCTTAGATTGTATGGGTGCTTTTTGGGGTTGCTGGTTTTATGATTTGTAAGAAGTTGTTCCAATTTTTGGTAGTTTGTTTTGACATCATTGTTGTAGTTAGTCGTTTCCATAGTTTTTTTTTGTATTTGATCTATTCTTCATACGTTTTCTGGATAATTTAGGTAATTTTGTTCCAAGACAGCTTCTGACTAAGCGGTGATCAGTATTGAAGTTCAGTTTATGTATGACTGCTGTGTCTGTAAATACTTTCGGAGTGTTGGTCATGATGTAGTCTATTTCATTTTTGTGTTCACCGTTAGGAGATCTCCAAGTCCATTTGTTGTTTGTGTTCTTTTTAAACATGCTGTTGAGAAGATATAAATTGTGTTCTAGTAGGAAGTCCACAAGTTTTTGGCCATTAGGACTTCTTTTCCCATGTCCAAACTTGCCTATTATTTTTTCCATCATACTCTGTCTTAATCCTATTTGCGCATTAAAGTCTCCCATTAATATAATATAATTGTTAGAGAATTTAATAAAGACTTCAGATAAATCTTTATATAAAGCTTCAATTTCGCTACTGTCCGCTTGCTCAGTTGGTGCATAGGTTTGAATTATGGTCCAGCTCTTTTTGTATTTGGGTATTTTAATAATCAGGAATGCTATTCTGTCGGAGACTCCAATGATGTCCACTATGTATTTTTTCATATGGTTCTTTATAAGAAAGCCGACCCCTCGTTGTCCTCCGATCTCTCCTTTTGAGTACAGTATATATTCTGTTCGCTCTTCAATTACCTCATGCGCCCTTCGCATTTCACTGATTCCTAAAATGTCCCATTTTATATCTTTTAGGGCAGATTCCAATTCCAATAGTGTTTCGGGAGTTCTTAATGTTCTTGCGTTCATTGTTGCAATACGTATTCACAACATAGTTTCTAGCTAGAGGGTGATAGTCATTTTTTCCCTCGGTGACCGGCCGTGGTGGGAGAGATTCATTTGTTGTATTATTTATTTGTTTTTGTAGTGACTGTGTTTTAGATTTGGTTGTGTTTAGTTTTGTTGTGGATAAGTTGTTGCAGGTTTCCGGTATTCTTGTTGTTTTTATTAGTGGTTGTGATGTTCTAGTATTTGTATGTATCCTTGTCTGAGAGGGAGTAGGATCTTTCCCGCATGTACTGAAAGGCATCCCTCTGAAAGACATCTTCATTGTCTTTTTTCTGCGCAGATCCGCACATTATGACCACCATAAAAATAAGACTGTTTTGTTAGAATAAATTATTATTATCTGTAAAAATGTTATTATTGCTAAATAATAACATCAATTTCGTTAATATTATTTATTATAATTTCGAACATCTCTGAAAAACAAAGAAATTTGATTTGACCTCCATTCTAACATCAGTCGAGATGACGTTTAGTTCGAAATGAATTGTCAATTTGCAATCAAATTTGACAAATGTCGCACATAAGTACGATATTGAACGATATGTTAGTTGAGGCCAACTCTAGTTTGTCTCTGAATAAAAAAAAAGAAAGCATACAGCCGAACTGAGAACCCCCTCCTTTTTTGAAGTCGGTTAAAAAAACTATGACAGCTGCCAGAAAACTTCATTGCCGCCATTGCTGGGTAAAATTTGTCATAATATGCGGCTCCTGAATGAATCATGGAGGCTTACGAGTATGATATGTGGGTAGATAAAGTAGTGTATGTAACTGTACATACTCAGGCATTAAAACACTCGTGTGATGTTATTATGAAACTTGCCTTCGGCTCGTTTCATAAACCCACACTCGTGTTAACTACCCTTCATTATGTACAGTCACATAAACTACTATAATCCGTGTCACCTTAAGTGTAATAAGGAATCGGTTGCATCATTTATCTATACTACATCAGACGACTCGTAGGTAGTTTTTTGTGTCTAAAACGAACCTGCGATTGACCTCAGTATTAACTGATGGTAAGTAACTACGGGGTCGAGGATGTAGCTCGCTGGTTCAGCAATAGCCCATTCACTCTTCCTAGTTATGGTAAAATGGGGATAGCGGAATTAAATCGTGCAATTCCTGCGCTCATTCTCCAAAATAGATCATCGGATCTATCGAGAAAACAGATACCTAAGCTGGCAACTTTGCGGCGATGTTCGATGCTCTGGAAGATGTCGCAAGCCGGCTAAGCATCACTAATGAGTCTTAGGGATCGTTCTACTGAATTTAAGATAGCTGTAACTGGTACTTGGCAGAACCGTCCCAAAGATGGCGGCAGTACTACATGGGTACGTAACCTGTTCTAGCTATAGTTAGTTATAATCTCTCCTGCATATTCGTATGTGCTATGGTAGATATTTACTTTTTTTTTATCAGGATAAGTCCCGTCGTGCGCGTAAACATATCTGAAATTATTATCCTTACGGGTCTTTTTTTTAAATATGCTATTATCTGATGCATGCAAGCTACTTGTTTACTCAGACAGTGTGAAAATAGAGTCAATCTTTGAGAATAACCTAAAAGTAGGTTATTCTCAAAGATTGACTTATTCCAATTTTATAATGGAGCTGGCTACTACCGGCTCTAATAGGATTCCGCTATCTAACGTTTTACCTGACCACTATTCTACTTAATCGATAACTGCATCCTTCTTGGCCCTATGTTTCGCTAAATAATGCATGGAAATGGAACGGAACCCTCTTCCATACATATTCCGTGAATATTGTCATCTGCCAAAAACAGGTTGCTATCATAATAATTATGATCACTTGATTTTCGTATTAACGAAAGAAAAAAAAAACATACCTCGATTTTCGTTTTTTTTTTTACATTTTTGTTTAGCCTTTTCTGAAAGCATACCTTTACATCTCCAGTCTTAATCCGTTTAATGCAGGTTTAATGTATGTTACTAGTGCGTCCATACCACTTGGTAAATGAAAGGTTCAAAGTACGAGTATAGTACGAGTACATGAGACCAGAGCTCTAGAAAATCCGCAGTCAGTCGGTTCGATCAAATGAATGGGTCGGATACATTAATTTGTTGTCTCCAACCACCGTTAGATATTTATCTCCGAAATACAGTCAAAAGAAGCTGAGTAATAAATGACAGCGTTATCGAGTTACCGGACAAGGCCAATGCCTGTATTGTGTAGAATAATGTTACATACACTATCTGTTAGGACGACGACACACGATTTGTTCTTCGTTTAACGTCTACCTTTAGAACCTTAAATGTCTCATTTTATCCTAAAAAGCGTGTTAAATTGCAGTCTAATATGATAAAATGCTACTTGATCTAATAGCTTAGTATTAAATATAGCTAGAAATTTTAACCCAATTTATTTCCAAATCTTATAGCAACGTAGATATTTCCGATAACTTAATGAACCCATTCAACTTCAGAGACTCTTTGATGCCTGTATTGAAAGTGCTTCCAAATTTATACAGGTAAAGTAACGCTAATGAACAGTGAGCCTTCGTTTACTTATAACTTTATCATGGCATTAAAAATGAGGCTATGCCGAGTCCTGCCACAATTAAGATGTCCTACCGCCATCCGGAGGGGGGCGCCTATTTCACCGTTTAGTTACGAAGTGGAGTTACCGAGGTACGTAATAAAGACGTCGATCGTATGTGACAGATATTCCCTGGACGGAACTCGCGGATTCCGAGGCTCATGGACTATGTATATTAAATAAAAAGTTAAAATGGTTTGAAATGTGCCGCGGAAGTCAAGGAACAACAACCACCCACAATTTCACCCAATAAAAAGACATTATAATACACCAGATTTTATTTATAATTTTGTTGAAGAGAACCGTACTTATTTCAGTTTTCTAAATTTAAAAAACCCTCTCTAATTTACTAAAGGCTCTGCCTCGCTGAATACCATAAATATTATATGTACCTTCGTTTACAATTTTCAACGGGAAATGTATTTTTTGACCAAAAGCAATCGTCGCTTGGAATGATAAGATAAGATGAGATACCTTTCACGTGTTTATTTTGAAACAGATTTTTCGTACTTATAAATTCACTAATCTCATACAGCTAGTAGGTAATCAGTTTATCATGACATTCAAGATCGTCCCATATCGATACGATCCGTATTTTAGTATAAAATAATTTTAGACGTTTTAGTTATCCTCACTTTAGAACCTACTAGCGACCCGCCCCGGCTCCGCACGGGTGCAATGCTGATAAATTATGCATGTATTAACTATATATATATAAACCTTCCTCTTGAATCACTCTATCTATTAAAAAAAACCGCATCAAAATTTGTTGCGTATTTTTAAAGATCTAAGCATACATAGGGAGAGACAGACAGACAGCAGGAAGCGACTTTGTTTTATAGTATGTAGTGATGATAACGATTTTAGTAGATCTTTGTTACCGCGTCCTATAGGCGAGTTGATAGGTAGCAAGTCAGCGAGGACGCGGAGGGGCGATAACAACTAAGTACCTACCGTCATTATCATGTCGAGGTGCGGCTGATAAAATTTGTTACTCTACTAAGTTGGGTCATGAACCTCTTCCGTTTTACTCTAGCTATAGCGCAGTCGTTTCTCTACAAACATTAACAAGGAATTGCTTTGGCTTTACGATTACTCTTTGAAATAAGTAACTTCTCAGGGTACCCATTGAAATACATACATACAATACATTAAACTTTTAGGTAGAATTTTATTCACTATTCCGCTTCAATTGCTCAAGAAAGAAGGTGCTGATCATCTATCTCGAAGTGATAAATACCTACTCATTTTCTTTATGAAAGTTTCTTATTCCCGCAGCTACTCCAGCGTGGCAAACGTACCTACAAGTTTTGCAAATTTCAACGTAGATATATATTAAAATTGCGCCGATATTAAAACGACTGATTTAATTACGGCACATTTTATAAGTACTTACTTACTTACCTACCTTCTAACTATAGTTGGATAATAGCTTTCACGAATGATGATAGTCAGTTACTTTTTGTAACAAAATGAAACATACGGTGTTAGTTTCATAAAGGTACAGTAGGTACAGGAAACAGAAACGCGTAAATTTCTTACCCTTATTATTGTCATTGGGATCAGAGCGAAAAGGTACATTTTTCAATTTCCTTGGCTAGCATCGAAAGTAGGTAGTTGAGTAGCAAACATTGAACAATTGCATGCTAAAATTGAAAAATTAACTGCATAGAGGTACCTAATAAGTACCTAATTGATATATAAAGATGGCCAGAGTATTATTATTTCCCTCAATTGTAACATAATTATGTATGTATTATAATATGCCACATTATATCATGCATTTTGTTAATCATTTAGTTAATCAATAATTCGCTTTGCTTTAAAATAAAATGTTAATAATACCGATACTACGTAGTTATTTTGTCACCACCATGAAAACAGTATGACAACTAAGTAGGTTACCTAGTAGAGTAGTAGAGTCAGTACGCTGCAATTTTAGGAAGTTTCGGAAAGTGAACTAAAAATCACTGATTTTACGATTTAACGGCTTTGCTTTAAAATAATATATTAATAATACCGATACTACGTAGTTATTTTGTCACCACCATAAAAACAGTACTTATGACAACTAAGTAGGTTACCTAGTATAGTAGTAGAGTCAGTACACTGCAATTTTAGGAAGTTTCGGAAAGTGAACTAAAAATCTCTGATTTTTTAACGATTTTAACGTCGGTTCTCTTGGTCTGAGGAAGTTCACTTTGTACCTATCCACTAAAAATAAAAATAAAAATAAATAATCTTTTTTTTTAAGTTAGCAGTCCGTCTCAAGCTTCTCTATTTGGCGGTAGTTCTTTTTCCTTCCGAAAACTATCAAAAGAGTACGATGCCATTGTATTGTAGCTAACTAGTCCAGTGAATTCTACCACCAGGTTATATATGTAGGCACGGACAGTCGGACATAGCGTGACTCACTGCAGCAAACATTCGCGCCTGGTTGTATTTACCGCGTTATTACGTCATCTAACATAATATTCTATCAAGTATAATGTTAGAAAAATAGTAGGTAATACTTATTAAATAGTTCGAATTTTCCGACCTTGATACACAATTCTAATAAACATTTCCTCAAGACCGTCAAAGTAACTTTTCAAATTGCCTGTGGCGTGCATTGTGCTATGTATACTTTAAATAAAATACTAAATGCGATTGCTAACAAGAACAATGTTTAATAGTAAACATAAGATCGATTAACATGTGATGCGAGCTCAGGGCAAGACACGAAAACAAACCGGTGTAAGCTATCCTTATCTCCATTCGCTCATTAGGTATATTAACTCTGCATGTATCTTAATTTAAACCTTCAACTAAAATGTAGGTACACTCACCAAGAATGAAATACAAAAACAATATGATCACTTTAGCATGGCGCTTGCGAAACAAAGTTTAAGTTACTAAACACTACTAGTATAAAGAGGTTAAAGTATGTGTGAAATGGAACTCAAAGAAGTTACAATGACAATCCCTGCCTTATTTCCAGTTAAACTTTAAACGGAAATGTCCCGTCAAACGGTCTGAAGTAATAACAACATAAAAATAACCTTTTACGTGCATAACTGCATCATTGCTCTAACATGTTTTACGAATTCGAAGGCCAATATTGCCTAATTCAAACGGTTAAAATTAACTCTGCCAACCATACAATAGAGTCGAAATTGATAATACTGACAAGCAGGTAGAGCGGCTGGTATCGTTCCGTTACACGTTAAAGTTCCTACTTAAATTGACGTAATAATAATAATTTTGCAACTAATTGAATGTTCTTATTTGTACAGTACAAAATTATAACGGTAGTGGACAAGAACAGATGTAAGTTTTTCTTTAAGATTTATGAAACTTAACAAAATATCCACGCAAAACCATGTCCATGGAATAGACCAACGTCAGCGACATCTGTGATAAGCATTGGTAAATACTGACTCGTGTAACAAACTGAATGTCAGGTCTAGAAAATTAAACTACAATAAGTTTCACACCAAAGTGAAGTTGCAGCTGGTTTCTAGGTTTGTTGATAGATGGCGTTCTATCTACTTTACACGATCGGTCTGTGCTTTTTTTTGTGGCGTCGATATTTTGTAGTAGTCTGGCAATTCAAAAAGTTGCATATTAAATATTAATGTTACATATTATTTAATTTCTACTGTAGTAAATAGTAGTGATCATGAACCAAATTCAAAACATTGTTTACCGGAATATTGCACAATCCTTCGTTCTTTTTGAGAAGTACATACAGAATCCTATGGAAAAAAACTTGACTTTCATCACTGTGAATAGTTATGGCTTTGTTATGCAAAATGACTTGAAATTTGCGAAATATTTAGTCCTGTTTATTTTTTGCTACCTTTTTGTTTACATCGGTGACATGTTGGTGACATGTCAGTGTCACTGACTTTCAACTTCAGTTACCAAAAATTTGTCAATAAATTAGTACCACTAAAAAATCCGCAATATGGCGTGGGTTTAAAAACCCCCTATTGGACTATACTAATTTATAAATATATAAGCAATTGAGGGCCTTTATTATGATCATTCATGTTAAACTGGAATGTCGCGGGCGCGGGAATGAAAACTAACTTGCGATTATTAACATCAAAACACTTCCACTTTACGTTTAGTAACCAAATCCACAAATCACCATATTAGAAACATTATCTAGGTATAATAGTCACTACAAAGCACAAGATAGGGAAAACAGTATGGTATTGAACTAGCGATTCGTCAAAGACACCGTACGCGAGCATTCTCAACAGAAACAAGCAAGTAAACTTAGCGTCTTTTAAACTGCTTCGCGCGCTGTCAGTTAGACGTTCCGCTAGGGCAAGATGGCGCCCTTGTCCAACCCTTGTCCAACCCATATTTATGGTCAGCCGCCGTCAAATATAAAAAAGAATTCCCATTCCTCGGCCAACTGCGGTTAACTTCACAGTTTAGTTGTCCTCTGGTTTGATTTGGACCAGAAGCTAAGGTAAGGAAGGATGTCGCCAATGTCAGTCTGCCAGATAAAAGTGACATTGACTTGACATGACATTACATACATCAGGACGTCACGTCACGTCACAAGCGTCAAGGCAGGGGTCGTATCGTACTGTAGTACGTGTAGTTTTCGTATTTGGTGCGGCATTTCAAAACTTTTACTGTCTATCCTAAATTTCACATTACGTGTCTCATTCACATGTTTGTATTCAAGGGTATGAGAGAGGATTCCACGCGCCAATTTAACTGTTTTGCCTTCTGACAGAAATCGTGAGAAATTTGATACGAAATAATAGTGTAAACGTAAACAATAATGGCAAAACCTACGAGTGAATTGAGGTTTATTTTCTTTGCTAGCGGTATATTTATTTGCTACTTTATATTTGGAATGCTTCAAGAGAAAATAACTCGTGGGTTATATGGTGACAACGAACAGTTTACCTGCACATTGTCACTAGTTTTGGTCCAATGCGTGGTCAACTATATTTTTGCCCAAATTTTAATGGTAAGACTAGGTACTAGTTACTTATAAAAATACTTGCATACATATTCCTTTACATTTTGACATTTACTATGTGTGAGTAGGGTTGTCAGGTCCAAAGACTCAAAACCCGAAGGCTGTGCTTAATTTACCCAGACATTATAATCTTAAAGCCGTTATACTTTGTTTCGGACAGTTGCAGTTTTACTCTCTTTTAACTCAACTCACACAGTATTCTGTCAAAAAGCCTTACAAAAGCCTGATGGCTATATGATTCCTTTTTTTAATTTCTAGTTATCTTGGAAACATGAAAAGGACACTACAAGAAAGATCTACTACTTTTCATCCGCATTAACTTATTTACTGGGTATGGTGTGCTCCAACATGGCATTGCAATGGATAAACTATCCAACACAGGTGAATATTTCCTTCAACTACTGAAACATATAGTCTGGAACTGTGGTGTTAAATATAAACATATTTGCTTGAAATATTTGCAGGTTGTTGGAAAAGCAGCTAAGCCGATACCCGTAATGATACTTGGAGTATTAATTGGTCGCAAGGCTTACCCTTTCAAAAAGTATCTATTTGTGTTTCTCATTGTTTTGGGAGTGGTTCTATTTATGTTTAAAGACTCCAAAAAGGTTACCCATGAAAGCCAGGGTCTTGGAATTGGAGAGCTGATGCTGTTCCTGTCACTGACTATGGATGGCTTGACTGGAGCTGTTCAGGTAAAAATAACACATACATAGTTAGTTTCTGCTGGAGTATTTTTTCTATTTTGCACACATCTCTTTTACTCTAAATGAAAAATAATATCTAAACACTGTATCTGGGAGCATCTGAGAGTTACATAAGTGTATAAGGATTAGGCCAAAAAGTTTGATGAAATTAAGGCATAGTTAGCTATACAAAACGTGGAAATAAAAGCTACTGGAATAAGTTCCGTTACGCAACAAAAAATAACGATACAATAAGAAACCTTAAAATAGAACCTTAGGGTAGGTTATTGGAAGGATAACTGTCATCGCACAACGGAGACTTTGATGCAAATATTAATTGAGTGAGTTAAGGTGGTAAACTTTTTGGTCTTCACCCATAACAAGAGTAAGTAATTGTTTGTCTTTATTACTCAATAATATCTAATATTTTCGGTTTCCGGGACTGTCACACATTTAAATAAAACAACTGAGAAAAACCCAATCAACCTTTGACAACGGTATGTGTAAAGGTACCAAAACGTCACAGAGCCCCAAATAATTAATATACGCGATATAATCCGTTTAAATTGTTTTATTTCATTAATATTTAGCTCTACTTACATACTCAATTTCAAACTGCTGATACTTTGGTAAATACATTTTTATTTATTTATTTATTCGGCAAGGTTACAAAATGTAAATTGTCATTCACATAGTAGCATGTACCTAGTTATAGTTAGACTGTACTAACTAACATTTATATGACTACCATGCACAACTTTCATTTATTTAATCGTATGGCATACATGTCGCATAAAACAAAAATGTGAAACTATAATTTAATATCTAGCTCCTTCACCGATTTTTCATTTAATAGGTACATACTGAATTTAAATGTTAAACTTATCTAGGAGGAATATAATATACATTTTACTAGGTATTTAGTATTAGTCATTATAATTAAATCAAAGCTAAATTAAACTTACATCTTTAAATCAATAATGATCAACACCATTACAACTTAAGCCAGTTAATTAATTATTAATCTACTATTATGTATTCTCCAGATACTATTTGCTAGTTTATTTGAACTCCTATTGATTGTATTACTTTAAGGTAAGTACTTATCATTCTTTGGAACAAATGAATAAACATAGAATTATCTCTAATAAATGTGCTACAAATATTGTCCTTTCAACATTGATGTATAGCGGTAGCGAATATTGATCAGTCCTCTAATTGCTAATGCGAGGGATTGCATAAATAAATGCCCAAATACTAATATCCATAATTGTGAACTATTGGATGCAGATATTGCGAATGTGAACAACACTTGCAGTTTGTCTATTGAACACAGGCTAAGACATGAATTACAATTATTGATTATGTAATTTTACAGGAACGGATAAAGAGTGAGTCTTCACCATCTGCATACTCAATGATGGTCAACACTAATGGCTGGTATGAATATTATTTGCTTAACTTTACTTCTCAGTTTGCTTAGGTATTATAAGATTGCGATTGTTCTTGAGTTCCATGTCCTCTTTGAATTCATTATAGTTTTGACAAGTCCGTCTAAACACGTTTGTTAGGATGGCTGGCTTTTAGCATTAAAAACCTATAGTGACTAGAATTAGCGTTCATTTAGGAATGAATTGGTCAGGTAGTTAAAGATTAAATTCTAGTTTATTATATAAATATTATTTACTAATTATACTATATGTTTCGTTGCTCTTACAGGTCATCAATAATCATATCTGTAGGTGTTCTATTGACTGGAGAAATTTTCCGGTTCATAGCTTTTGTGTCCAAGTATCCTGAAGTGTTAGTGCATCTTGCGGGCCTGGCTTTTATGGGTGCTCTAGGGCAACTCTTTATTTTCTTTATGGTGAGTACAACAATACCTTTTACATCTGTATATGTATATGATGACGCGGTTGGCGCAGTGCTAGGGCTGCTGCCTACTGACCTGACGGTCCTGAGTTCGAATCCTGGCAAGTGCAAATAATTTTGTGACGAGCTTGAATATTTTTTTCCTGAGTCATGAATGCTTCTATGTATTTGTATTTAAGTATATATTTATCTTCTAGAAGAGCACCTACTTATGAAAAGCATTGCAACATGGACGTGGAATTATAACATTGTAATATAAACTAAAAAGGCAGTAGCAGCAAAAAATCACTCTTTGTGCCAATTTTCACTAAAATCTAAAGGAATGTAAATAACGACAACTAATTACAAATCGGCCCTTAAATGATAACTTTCCATTGTCACTGAGTGAACCCAAAATGGTAAAAGTCGATATTAATAGATAGATAGCTCAAATGTGTATATGTATAATGGCCAGGTGTCAGAATTCGGCCCGCTCCCGTGC
The DNA here is from genome assembly GCA_947623375.1 of Apotomis capreana. Classification (NCBI taxonomy): domain Eukaryota; kingdom Metazoa; phylum Arthropoda; class Insecta; order Lepidoptera; family Tortricidae; genus Apotomis; species Apotomis capreana. The sequence goes on along the minus strand of OX392498.1, from coordinate 36,244,509 downwards.
TCGGTGGTGACCACGACAAGGAAGTTCTTCACGGTCCTCGCTTCGGTGCTTATATTCGGCAACGTGCTGCTCGACCGGCAGTGGGTCGGCGCCATCATTGTGTTTACTGGTATGATTATTACAATACATAGTAGTTTGAGAGTAGAGTAAGTGAGGGACTAGTGTCAGAGCCTTAAGAAATATAGACTGCATACATAAGTAGGTGGTGTTAAAATTGGTGTTCATGATTCATAAATTCAATGTATTGAGATAAAACCCTGATGTATTATAGTGCGGGAAGTAGTGTCACCCAATGTATGGAAGGTGCAAATTTTGGTATCGGACAAATTCACTTGGCACAGATCTAATATACGTAAAACAAAGCTAATTTAGCCCGGTAGCCATCCACCACCCAGGCAGTCAACGTTGCACGCCGTCGCGCTTCCGAAAAAAGAACATATCAGCTTCTATTTACCCAATACCTCGACTGTGGTGTCATTTTCTGATAAATCAGGCATGAGAGACTCATTTTTGAGATATTTAATGCATATTTTAATAGAAAAAAAAGGAAAATATTGACGAACATATCAAAATCGGTTTGCAATTTTTTTTATTCAACCATCAGTATCTTTGAAAGTCCTGAATTTCAAGACTAGACACAAACGTCACCTTAAACAATATTTATCTAGCTTTTCAAAAATATATTCTAGAAAAAAAATACTAAAAATATATATGTAGTTATCATACATCTATCTAAAAAACGGATATGGTACGCGGCGGTGCCGTGGAACTTTTCCAATCGTCTAGTCTCACTTAATTTGTTGCAAGTATTAACATGTTTTTTTTTACTGACTTTTAAAAAATATATATACTTTATTATACGTATATATAGCGCGTTATATACAAAGTCCGACTCACTGGTAGTAATAAATAAATAAAAATAAAAATCGTTTATTTCAGATCTGAACGGTCACGTTCATGTTAAGTTAGTAACACACAAGACTTAATATTATGTTAGCACACGGATTTCCTTCATAAATAAAATAAAAAATACCTCTAAATAAATACCTATAACTAATTAGAGAGAGAAGCAGCTAGTCACGGTAGCAAACAAAACTTTTGCTCTATTTCGCCCTGCCAATAACTACCCCTACCCAGTATTTGGTTATGGGATGATCGAGACCCCCCTTCCTTCGCCCTAAGAAAGATGTTGCTGCTACCATGCACTCTTCTCAGCAGAGAGGCTATTCTCTTCCGCCTAATGGTAAAACAGTCATCTACGTGCGCTTCGGCAAACATGCCGGACGCACTGCAGTGCTTAGGCGGCCTCAACAACATCCGACTCCTCTCCCGCCCATCTCACTCGATTGTCCTGGTTGTTGTACCAGTATTTTAACTATGCAACACATTCACTCGGCAATCCGGTGTTGCCCCTCTTTGATCCTGTTGGTCTTGGCGCCATTTCAGCTTAGATATAAAAAGCCTTCTGCTTTTACACATATCATTATAAACCGGCCCTTGACTAGGTCTATTCACTATATGTAGTGAGGGCTACACAGCCTACTCATACGCTTCAAGTCATGTTTAAAAAAAAAGGTGCAAGTGGAAGTCACGGTGTGGTGTTAGGTGCAACTGTCTAAAAAAAATGTACCGAATTATTGCACTGTTGTGGTAAATGTAATTGTAAAAATAAAGGAATAGAAATATAAAATACTATTATTGATGCATTAGACCATAAGCGATAGTCAATAAGTAAAATAAGTATGTGTTCTATATTTTATTTATTTATTAATTAAAGTGTAAAGCTAAAACATATACAATTCCCTGCAAAACGGTTTGTAGGTACTGTTTGTCTGCAGTTGTGAGTCTCTATATAATATTTCTACAAATGTTATTGCTAAACACTTTAGTGACACTTTCAATAGACAACTTTATCACTCAAGTGTCAGTAATAGGTGCTTTTTCAAGTACTTTTTAAATTTGGACTTATTTGGCTCGTGTCGGATATTCTCGGGCAAACTATTGAGTATGTAGGGAATCCTTTTGCTCAATGTTCTATCTCCATAGTAGTTCCTGACCCTTGGTACCTCAAATTTTCCCGCGGATACCGACCTTGTTCCATGTTTATGTTCTATTAGTATTGGGTTATGCTCTCGATTGCCGTGGTTGTTAACTGCTAGAAGATATTTATGTTTTAAACTAACGGGGAGTATATCACAAATTTATTTGCATATTACAAATATATTTTGCATAAGAAAACAACTTAATACTTGCAACAAATTAAGTGTAACTAGACGATTGGAAAAGTTCCCAGGCCCCGACGCGTACCATATCCGTTTTTTTTAGATAGATGTATGATAACTATATATAATAAAGTATATTTTTTAAAAGCAAGATTTTAAATTCTTTAAATTGTTTTTTTTTTGATAGTTGAATAAAAAAAATTGCAAACCGATTTTGATATGTTCGTCAATATTTTCCTTTTTTTCTATTAAACTATACATTCAATGTCTCAAAAATGAATTTATCTTGCCCGATTTATCAGAAAATGACACCAAACTCGAGGTATTGGGTAAATAGAAGCTGATATGTTTTTTTTTAACTTTGACTACCTGAAACTGAAATCTAGCAGTTGTTGTGAGGGCACATAGTGTTACTTTTTTTAAGCTTCTTTTACAATTCTTTTATATAATTTAAAGGATAATTATCGATTTTAGTTGTCCTTTAAAGCAGGGATTGGCAAATGACGGACCGCGGTCCGGATGCGAACCACGAACCATGTCATGCGGACCGTAAATATAGAGTATTCGCTTAACAAATGGACCGCGGCAGTTAAATTAGTTTAGAAGCTTGACCTCTACTTAATTTAACTAATTGGTGATCCCTGACTTAAAGCTGTAGCTTAGCGTACCTACTGCAAAATACATCGACATTCGACAGTGATGAAATATTGCCTTGAAACCCTTAGGTACTAGAAAGTTATCCAGTTAAGAAATGGATGAATTAACTTAAATAAAGCAACAAAGAGTGTTCTTATTTAAAGTAGACTCGAAAGCCTTGCTATTTTTACTAAATATTATGATTTTTTTCAGGTCTGTTCTTGGATATTTTCTACAGCAAAGGAAAAGGCCAGGTTTCGAAAAAGGTTACAGGAAAATAAATGTTCTTAGTGAAATAAAATTAAATAAATTTATACATATATGTATATGATGATAAGTTAAATTATTTTTTACACAAATATCTTACTTGAATTGCTTCCAAAGTAGTGTATGTAAATAATATTAGTACCATACATAAATATATTCATACTTAAAAGTATAGCTATTTACTATTTTACCTACAGATATGTCTATTTTTATAGGCCAACAGAAAATGTGCAAAAAAGCTCTGAATAGATTTTCAATACTTTGTTGTCAGTAATATCAAAGACTATATACCCCCTAGACCGATATTCTTCATACTACGCACCGTACTCCGTTTGTTACTATCGTTCTACATCGCTAGATGCCGCTACGGGTATCAATTCATTCAAAAGTCGACATTTTTCAATTTCTACTGTACGGTACGCGCAAGCGTGAAGTAACACAGTCGTCAAGCGTTCAACGACATTCCAACTTCCAAGTGACAGTAAAAAGTGAATAGATGACGTTAGGTGCGATGTTTGTTTACTACGTTCCGTTTCGTCTCATTTCACTTTTCGTCTCATTTCACTATTTGTGTATGTTTTATTTAAACATAAAAATTACTTACATCCTAATCCTAATAATATTATAAACGTGAAAGTTTGGATGGATGTATGTATGTACGTTTCACTTAATCTCAAAAAACTACTGGACGTATTATGATGAAACTTTCGAGTTATGTACCTTACCTTACCTGCCTGAAGGTAGAATACGTAACGATTCTGACTTCACGCCTACCATAGTTTAGTTTAGGTGCTGTAATTTTAGCCAATTTGATAATAGGCAAAATAATTCTTAGGGCAATTCATGTTAGGAATATTATGCTTTAGGTAATTAGATTTTAGTTATCAATATTAGGACAAACTTGATTTAGGACTTTAAGAGAGTATGCGCAAAAATTATTAGGACAAACGAGTAGTATGCCATTCAACAGTATGCCAAACTTTCTCGGCCAAACATTTTTAGGACAAAAAACGTTATGCGATACGACAGGCACCCGAAATTTATCTATACAAAAACTAACAGAACTAACGACAGTGATAATTCAATAAAACCACAATTTTATAAACGTTTTTTTTATATTACTTTTAACAAAAACAAAACGAACGAATATATTTTCGCAGGCCGCCTGCATGTAGGCAATTTCTAATTGTTCTAGGGTAAATGTCAAACATTTCCGCAAATCGTCCCTTTGGCGTAAAGCCGTTTTGTCGTCGGCGTTGGTCTTGGGCCATGGCAAACGGACGATGCAATGGTTACTTTGCTTTGCAGTAGATCAATAAGGTTTCCTTCAACATTATATCGCCGTACCCAACGTCAAACTGTGTCCCTGCTAGCATTGAGCCGACGCGTGATCTCATAAATCCGTATTCCTTCCTGGTGTAACTCCACTCTTTGAGCTCTTCATTGTTTTCAGTCATTATCATTATCTTTTAATAGTTCACGGTTAGCGGCAAGCATTTTATTTTTCATATTAATAACGTTGCTGAAAATTATTTTACGATTTTCTCGATTGACACTGACATATGTTCCTAATTAGAAATTAAAAGCAAATGATAACCTTTCGCGAGGAGGTTTTTTGTAAAATGAAGTGACAAATAATAATATTGACATTTCAATACTATTATTGAAATATAATTTTCGACCTTAATGCATTGCGAATGTCTAACGACATTGTAACGAAATGGGTAGGAAATGAAATTCCTTGACTGTACAAAACTTATCTAACAAATATTACGTTACTGACTGTTTGTTAGTGGGAAATGTCGCATGACAATTCGGGCGTAACTTATTTTGTCCATTACATCAGTGCATCAACGCCATCTAGCTATTTTGTGTAGCAAAAATTGGCGAGCCCGCAAGCAACCTTGAGCTATCCAGAGGTAGTGCCATCTATTTTAATACGATCAAACCACCTTTTTTGAAGAGTAAAAAATATAATCCTTAAAAATTGTGTATTTAAGTTATATTATCGTATTAAAATAAAGCAGTAATGCGTTTGATTTCCAAAAATCAAAAATCACTTAAAAATGTTTGTGAAAAATAACATTTTTGTCACTTCCAGGCTACGAAGCAGCGCCATCTAGTTTTTATACCGAATTTTGAGCTTTTTCAGAGTTACGTTTTTTTGTATGAGAACATATGTCTAGGGGGTATATAGTCTTTGGTAATATGCATATTGATACAAATGTCAGTCACAAAACAATACATCAAACGCATAGGATTTTCCGACAAATCCACTACATACAGCTTACAATTTCACATGGCTGTGACGCAACCCTATACATATAGTCAACGGTTGGCAGGTACTTATGAGTAAAGTCTATGTTAACGTATAAAATGTTATGTTAGCGTTGACTTTTACAGTAGCGTCAAAAAATCCATCATATACAAACATTCTAACATTCTAATTTTAAGATTAATAGGACCCAGATCATTGAGGTATTATTTTACGTCAATGACCCAGATGATAATTGCCAATAGTGTGGGTAACAGATAAATTAGATAATGAATACCAAAATATATTATTGTTTAATCTAGTTTCAATTATTTGCAATAAATCCTTTTGATACTGGATTGGAGTGGCATTATTTATCCAAAAAACACATGATATGATAGCTTGGCTGGCGCAACTGTACTAATGTACCTGTATTCATTTTGTATTTTTACATATAACTATTACTGGAATCGATAGTTTACAGGGTTATTTTTGTGAGACATTAGCACTTATGAGTACCTATGAGATTACTTAGTTAACAAGACATGATATGAACTGACCTAAGTTTACATTCCCTTTTTTACATTTACTCTCTTAATAATGTATTTAGCGTAGCGTTTTCACACTTGTTGGCGTTTGGCTACTCGTAGTCTTACGTATAAGTACAGGTAGGTATGAATCGGAAAAAGAGAAAGATATTGAATCAATGAAGCGTTATTATGTATTAAAAATATTTGATTTGCAGTAGCTCAAATTTCATTATTAGATGAATATATATATTTCCACATTTTTTCCTCTTACGAGTGAGTTTCAAGCTTATGTATGACGAAGAATCGCAAATATAAGTGACTCTATGTAATTTTGTAACAACGTTATAAATCTGCTGTATTTACTCCTGAATGACTTGACTGTGTAAAATATAACTGTACGTTGTATGCACAGACAACTTGTATGTATGTAAACGCTTTATTGTACACAACAACTGGTTATAAATCGTTGTGTATCTATTTACATCTTCAAACCAAATCTAAGACGAAAATCCCAATTTGATATATTTTTTTACTGTTTATATGCATACTTACATTCAAATCCTATATAAATACTTAATACAATACATTCAAATCCTTTAGTCGAAATAAATATATTTTCGAGTTGCTTGTAATATATTTGCTAGTTTTTGGGCAATCTGGTAAACGTAAAAAAAAAAACATTAATTTTAGCCAATTCTAAACAAACTCGTGAGGTCTACAGCTCACTGAGCTACTAGGGTAAAAAAGAACAATGGAGTAAAATAAATGTCTGCAGTGTAAATGTTTATAGTTACCGGAATCGCCTGGACGTCAAAGAATATTTACTAGTAAAATATTTTTTGTGGTAGAAAATAAGTATTTTGTTTTTTTGAGCCTAAGTCTACTCTGAATCTGTTTTATAAAGATGTATTACAAATAAATTGTAATTATCGAGCATAACCTATCTCATTATTTCCTCCTTTATTTAAATTATTTATTTTAAAGCTTAGATTAGTTTTTTTACAATAAAGTTATATCAAAAGTAAAATACAATAAACAAATTACAAAACATAACTACATTATAAAAACCTATCCTAAGCGGGGCATGGCCCAGGCTACGTGGTTAGGGCTGCAGAGCGAGGAACCTCCTGACGATGCGCGCCGTGTCCCCCTTGGAGTACTTACCGCCTTCTGAATCTGGCCCTTGATTATTATTATTTTCATTATTATGCAATCATAGCCACAGACAATGTTTCTAATACTTTGGAAGATTGAGCTAAGTTGAAATATAAAATACTTAATTATTAAGATTTTTGTCTCTGTACAGTCTCACATGAGTGGTGATGGTGATGAGCACTGAAGTGTTAGCCACTAGTACCTTGTCTAGGCGAGCGTGTACAACTACAATAGCAATTACTTACCTATTTATACAATGATGGATCACTTCCATCCTTTGTCTTTCATGTTATTGGCGGACTACTTTATATTATAAGAATTAGGTACCTAATTGAAATATTTAAATCATAATTATAAATAAGGGTTCGTAAATCACAGTATGGAGGCGCTAGGCGTAGGGGCACCAGGTTTTCGATTTATGGACGAAATATAAATCAAATCCTACCCCGATCGGCGAATGATGATCCGAGGGACACTTCATTTGACTTTTTAAAAATTCACCTGGAAATGGTGTCGATAGCACATCAACATTTTGGTAAATCTGATTACAATAAATAAATAATACATATTTAGGAGGGCGCCGAGCGTTAGCGACAGAACCATAGAGCGCGGGGAATGTGTATTTAACATTAATTTTCAACTACTCCGCTACCTAAAGGTTGTCTGGAAGAGATCGCTATTTAGCGATAAGACCGCCTGTTGCTTACCTCTGCCTGTTATTTGAATGTATCTCATGTTGTGTTGTATATTCCTTGATGTTGGAGGTGTGCAATAAAGAGTCATAGTAAAAATGTATGGAGAATTAAAAGCACTTTTTGATAAATCTGGACCTTTAATACCAAACAATAATTGAAATATTTGATGCGGACAAATTGTACTGTAAACATTCATCTTTTTTTTTAAATGAAAATCAGAATAGATTTCCATTGTTAATGTATAAAAAACACTTAACGCCTGCTTAAGATTTTACAGTTTTCGTCCAACTATAGTTAGTTTTCTAGGGTAAAATATCAATAATCTTATAATTTTTCCACGGAGAAGTTGTTAACACATTCTTCAAAGTGCTAAATATATAGTTTAGAAATGGATTAAACAATTAGTGTTGACTGACGTTGTCTACTTAACGGCAACTGCCAATTTTTTTACATTTCGCTCGGTGCAGTCTTAAGGGACAATCTTACACAAATCGACCTAGTCCTAAACTAAGCTAAGCTTGTACTATGGCTGCTAGACGACGACATACATAATCAAGTTCATCACACAAATATTTGCCCCGGCCGGGATTCGAACCCAAGACCGCCGCCTCAGTCGGCAGGTGCAGTACAAACTGTGCCAACCGCGTCGTCAAACAATAACACATAAGTGTTTTCGAATAAAACATTCGCACTCAAGCAATATCATTAGTTTATAACATTCTGTGAAGTGTCCTAGGGATCACCATTCACCATTCACAAGAATATGGGGCAAATTAAAAGTATAAATAAAGTAAAGAACATTAGATAAAAAAACATTTATTTTATATTAATTCTTTTGTATGACTTAATCCTATAAACAACGAAGTATCCATTGTATATGTAGACAATAATGTCTTTAATTTATCAATATATAAATTAATTATTTGAATTAACTACCATGTAAAATGTTTATTGAATATACTTAGGTAATTACTTAAGTAAATTAGAATAAAATTGAACTATTATTAGACTATTAGAATGAGTTGTTTTACTTAGGTATAAGATGAGAAGTGATGCACTTCATTATAACATAATTCAGAAATAATAATGATGTTCAATTTTCATAATTTTTTATATTATTACTTAGTGTCTTAGAAATAGTAACAATGTGGAATGTTGCTAACATTTCTTAATTTTTATTTTTTATTTAAGTATTTTAAACTTTATTCCATAAAACAGAAGTCAGTACAAAAGGCGGACTAAGTGCCAAATGGCATTATCTGCCAGTCAACCATAGGGCCAAACAGAGATACTAGAAGTTTATAAGTTAGAAGAATACTAAGAACTAATTATGTCAGTTAATTGCATCACTTTTCCCGAAAATTGCCCAGATAACAGTTAAGTACAAAAATGGCATCAGATATTGTTAAGCGGTCTGTATATACCTACGACGATATTGTTCAATTTATATCTAAAATTAAATTTAGAGATGACGAAAACCGATTCAGGAACGTGTGTTTACAAAGGACCTACAAGTTGCACCGTCCACTCCGAACCTTTCAATAGTTAGGATAATAGGTGGATGATGTGGTCGATGCCGACGACGCGTCGATGCATTTAAGCGGTTAGATAGAACACGCAACGCGACCTCTCCAGCGTATAAGACAAGCTTCGTTGTGATCGATCCCTTGCAGTTTATAAAGTCGAGCAACAAGCATTCCGACAGCAACTTGTTATTCCATACGACTTGCGGCCTTAGAATGTCCATGTTGGTATAGGTACTACGTCATCTGTTTGAGGATGCCAGCATTAGGAACAATGAATAGGTATGCTGTAGTTGGAATACAGTTCGTCTGCATCGATCTTAAACCTACTAAGTTCAAATTTAGTGCATAATGTTTTTCCGTAGATTTTAGTCAAAAAATTTGCTTGTTTCCTCTATTAAATTCTGTAAACATTTTGAGACAGATAAAAACGATCTTTCCCGACGGAAATACAATGGCACACACACCTATTATTAAAAAATTCACCCCCACTTTAGGTATACGAAGGTTACCGTTTTGTCGGCGTGATACATGGGTATGGGTTTTTAATTTAATTGTTTAGGTTACAAGATGAAACTAATATACCTAATTAATTGAATGTAATTTTCGGAGAACGTTTACCTTTTTTGGGTTAAAAAATTTATTAATGGGAGTTATTTACTTTAAATAGGATAGCAAGTTGCAATATTTATGGTTATAATTTTACATAAAATTGGTTTTCTAAATTTGGTGCTCATTTACTATTAGGGTTCCGTATTCAACTAGGAACCCTTATAGATTCGCCATGTCCGTCTGTCCGTCCGTCCGCGGCTTAGCTCCGTGATCAATGATCATCAGTACTAGAAAGCTGAAATTTGGTATGAGTATGTGTACACTTGCTATCCTATTTAAAGTAAATAACTCCCCTTAATAAATTTATTTACCCAAAAAAGGTAAACGTTCTCCGAAAATTACATTCAATTAATTATATTAGTTTCATCTTGTAACCTAAACAATTAAATTAAAAACCCATAATATTTATTGAATGATCACCAAATCTTAACCAGCAAATTACGTAATGGGCTATTTTTATTATGTTGTTATGCATAGTGGTTCTTAAATACGCAGTCAAACCTGCTTCCAATCATTGTCAGAATGCCGTTGGAGCTACCCGCATGCACCCGCCACACCATGGAGGTGCAGCGTATAGGTATATATGGTGGCCTAGAAGCAGTCTACCCGGGATGTCGCGAAAATACGCCCAGCGCTCCAGTTTCGGGGCAACTCCATTAGCACTCTGAGAACATTATACTGTTTCTGGGTATACTGCTATTGCCTGAAATTGAAAACTCTGTTAGGTCATTATGTGAATTCCTAAAATTGTTGTGGACGCAGTTCTAACCTGACCTATCCCATTCCCATTAATCTAGTTTACTGGTAGCAGTTCGATTTTCGATGTTCGGCACGCTTGCTTCGCTCACTCGGCTTGCGCGCTGTTGTGGTCGCAGTTCTAACCTAAACTAACCCATTAATCTAATTATAGTACTGGTAGCAGTATCTTATTTTGGTGCAGGTTCTTTGGTGTTTTTGTATGATTTTTTAGTGATACTGGTTTAGGGTGACACAATTCTTTTGGTGGTCAAAATATTTGTTGCCAATTAATAATTTATTATTCCTGCCTACACTTGATTGGTTTGAAGATAAAGTACAAAAAAAAATCGGATATGTTCTCACTGTTGAGGTGAAAAGTTGTTGTGTTCAAACATTGCACTCGCTAATTCTAGTGCTACTATAAATACTTAAGTATTATTTGGCACAAGTATAATTTCATTATGCAATTAGACACAAATATACATATATGACTTATCTGCGAGAAATTAGAGAACCATTTATAGCAGCTACTTATTGTATCTTAATTGTAGATTTGTCACGTTAATGGTTTTCTACCTGTTTAATATTATAATCTATAGTTATTGTAACAGGAGTACCGGAAAGAACATGTCTAGTCACCTTAGCAACTTTTAGAGCCATCGCAATTTGAAAGTATGGAACGATATAAGTATTCGTATAATTTTCGTATCTAGGTACCTACATATTTTTAACGTGATAAAAAAAGAAATTACGTGAAGATTTGTACCTATTTGTAACGGAGTGGTAAGCTATAGTAATTGAGAAGTGACTTTTCGTGTACCTTCCAGGTGATAGCTAGAAAGCTCTTAAGACAGTGCGAGTGTTTCAGGAAATAGTAAATGTTTATATTATAGTAGATTGTTTGACAAGGGGCTAAAATAAACTATTTGACACGAACTGAAAATAATAATATAATAGATAAAATGATAATATGAAAAAATAAATTGTTTTGTCACTGTGTACATAATAAAACGTATAGTAATAATTTTCATTACTATCATCTTCTAGTCCATTTCGGTTCGGATTAAAGAAAAATCTGGGGGCACGGCAGTGCCCCCGCCAAGTCGAGCAAACGCGCTTGCCGGCACGCCGTAACATCCTTTTCTCGAAGCCATTCAGACCATTTTCAAACTCCCAGTATTTCATTACGGACAAAGCTAGAAGCCTGAATTTTTAATGACCAGGAGAGCATGATAAAACCTAGGCATATTCCAAATTTCATTCAATTTGAACTAGTAGTTTAGAAATTATTGCCAGTCAAAGTTCCTTAATTTTGTCACTGATTCACTCACTGATTCACTGAGTCACTTATATATGATCATACGAATTCTAAGTTACTTCTAGCAGATACACAAGCTTGAAATTTCGTGCTCTATTACGGTTTGGTGTACAAATCATTAAAAAACCTAAACATTATAAAATTTCCGTGTAGTTTTCCAGTTATGCGAGCTGCATAGATAAATCTGGGGGCACGGCAGTGCCCCCGCCAAGTCGAGCAAACGCGCTTGCCGGCACGCCGTAACATCCTTTTCTCAAAGCCATTCAGACCATTTTCAAACTCCCAGTATTTCATTACGGACAAAGCTAGAAGCCTGAATTTTTAATGACCAGGAGAGCATGATATAACCTAGGCATATTCCAAATTGGATTCAATTTGAACCAGTAGTTTAGAAATTATTGCCAGTCAAAGTTCCTTAATTTTGTCACTGATTCACTCACTGATTCACTGACTCACTTATATATGATCATACGAATTCTAAGTTACTTCTAGAAGACACACAAGCTTGAAATTTCGTGCTCTATTACGGTTTGGTGTACAAATCATTAAAAAACCTAAACATTACAAAATTTCCGTGTAGTTTTCCAGTTATGCGAGCTGCATAGATAAATTTGTATTTCCTTATGAACCCTATAAAAAATACACGATTACAAAGTTAACTTTGCGGTTCATATAACCTTCGGTTTAGATACTAAGACCTCAGGCACAGAATATACTTATCTATATATATAAAAGAAGAAGTCCTGACTGACTCATCAACGCACAGCCGAAACTACTAATGTTAGAGAGTCGATTTTTTCACAGTAGGTTACTTTTATAACGTGGGCTAGGGATAAGAAGCGATTTTGAAAAATTCAACCCCTAAGAGGGTTAAAAAGGGGATGAAAGGTTGTATGGGGTACAAGTTTTTTTTAAAGCTAGGAACTCGAAACTTTGTAAAAAAGATAATAAAATAAGATAAAACTAATTTCACCGTTTTTGAAAAGTCATCCCGTAAGGTGGTAAAAAAGGGGTTGAAAGTTTGTATGGAGATCAAGTATTTTTTTTAGCGCGGGACTTGAATCTTTGTTTAAAGGCATACTATTAGAATACAAGAAAAGTAATTTCAGCGTTTTTAAAAATTCGTTCCCTAAAAGGGTTAAAAAGGGGTTGAAAGTTTGAGTCCATTACAAATTCCTTGAAACTTCTTATTAAGGCATATATAATAACTAGCGGCCGCCCGCCACTTCGTCCGCGTAGATTTTTGATGATGACAAAGATATTAAAATAGGTACGTGAATTTTATTCTTAGTTAAAATGGTCTAGACAATGCAATTGTTAAAGAATTTTTGAAGATTTTCCCATTAGATTACGGGAATTGTTTGCAGGATGCTTAATATTTATTCCGTCAGTTACCTGATGCTTTTAATATTTGGCAAAAATGACTGCAAGATATAGAGCGACGCATGGATTTGGAGTTAGAAAATGGGGATCTTGGTTATTATGAGTGAGATTTAAAAAAAATGTTAAATATCGTAAGGCTGTTAAAACAATCTTAAACTCAGCACTGGAAGTCGAGAGATAGAGGCAGTTTAATGAAGAGTATCTCTTTCAATAATAATAAATAATAAACTTTATTTCATAACCATTATAAATAATGACCTCTTTTCATAAGAAGGCAGCACTCGTATTTGTACACGCAGGTCTGCCTTTTAAACGAAAAGAGTGGTGTGGCGGAGTTCCCGAGGCTGGCCAAAATGTTTCTTAATGGTCTAGCAGGTACCCCAGTTATTAAAAAGGCTAGTGTTTAAAGAAAATGCTGAAATGTGACCATTAAAAACTAAATGCACATAAGCGAATTTAATGATCCGATTACTATTTTGGTCTACAGGCTAGTAGTATTGTTTGAAGAGTGATTCAATATATAGTTCTCTATATCTCTCAAGAAGCTAAATAAACTAAGAATAGGTATATAAAGTATAAATTATTCATGTGCATGATAGACAACTCATTAAATATAGGAACACATAAAGTTTGGAACACAATAAATAAGAGACAGCACTATGAAAATATTCTTGACAGTCAACCATAGAAAAGGGGGTGCAAGTTCGTTTTAAAAAAAGGACTTAGTCACTGGGTAGTAGACAGGAAATAAAAAATATATAAACTGATAACGTTAGCGTAACACTTCTTTATAAACAACATTAGCGGTGTTCCCCATACAAACTTTGCACCCCTTTTTAACCCCCTTAGAGGTGAAATTTTCCAAAACGCTGAAATTACTTTTTTTGTATTTGATTAAGTAAGCTATCTACAAAGTTTCAAGTCTCTAGTTCAAAAAATAAAGTTTCTCCCATATAAACATTGCACCCCTCTTTAACCCCCTTAGGGGTGAAATTTTCTAAAACGCTGAGAGTACTTTTTGTGTTTTTGAAAAAGTAATCATTCTACATAGATATAAGTTCTTCTATTATTATTTTATTTTTTACTAACAATTTAATATGGATTGTATTATCTGAAATAAAGAATTATTATTATTATTATTAAATTTTCAAGTCTCTAACTCCAAAAAAAAAGTTTACCCCATACAAACTTTGCACCCCTATTTAACCCTCTTAGGGGAGGTATTTCCAAAAATCCCTTCTTATCCCTAGCCCACGTTATAAAAGTAACCTACTGTGCAGAAATCAACTCTCTAACATTAGTAGTTTCGGTTGTGCGTTGATGAGTCAGTCAGGACTTCTTCTTTTATATATATAGATAAGAAGTTTCAAGGAATTTCTAATGGATTCAAACTTTCAACCCCTTTTTAACGCTTTTAGGGGAAGAATTTTTGAAAACGCTGAATTTTTTTTTCTTGTATTCTAATAGTGTACCCTTACACAAAAAATCAAGTCCCGCGCTCAAAAAAATACTTTATTTCCATACAAACTTTTAACCCCTTTTTTACCACCTTAGGGGGTGAATTTTCAAAAACGCTGAAATCAGTTTTCTTCCAATTTATTTTAATACCGTTTTACAAAGTTTCAAGTTCCTAGATTAAAAAAAAACTTGTACCCCATACAAACTTTGCACCCCTATTTAAACCTCTTAGGGGAGGTATTTCCAAAAATCCCTTCTTATCTCTAGCCCACGTTATAAAAGTAACCTACTGTGCAAAAATCAACTCTCTAACATTAGTAGTTTCGGCTGTGCGTTGATGAGTCAGTCAGGACTTGTTCTTTTATATATATAGATAACAAAATAACATTAATTTAACGGTTTAAAAAATTCAACCTCTAAGGGGGTTAAAAGGGGGATGAAAGTTCGTCTTGGGGTTTAAATTTAATTTTAAGCTACAAACTTCAAACTTCGTTAAAAGTTATGCAAATAAAATGGAAGAAAAGTAGTTTCTGCGTTTTTGAAAATTCATCCCCTAAGGTGGTAAAAAAGGGGTTGACAGTTTGTATGGAGATAAAACCTTTTCTTGAGCGTGGAACCTTAAACTTTGTATAAAGGCATATAATTATAAAACAAGAAAAGTAATTTCAGCGTTTTCAAAAATTCGTCCTCTACAAGGGTTAAAAAGAGGTTGAAAGTTTATATTGCGAATTGGCGATCAAACCTTTTTCTGAGCGCGGGACTTTAAACTTTGTATAAAGGTATAGAATTAGAATACAAGAAAAGTCATTACAGCGTTTTTGAAATTTCAGCCCTGAAGGTGGTCAAAAAAGGGTTGAAAATTTGTATCGAGGTCAAAAAAAATTCTGAGCACAGGACTTGAAAGTTTGTATATGAGCATATTATTAGTAAACAAGAAAGGTGATTACGGCTTTTTTGAAAATTCAGGCCTGAAGGTGGTGAAAAAGGGGTATAAAGTTGGTGAAGATCAAACATTTTATTGAGCGCGGTACTTGAAACTTTGTATAAAGGCATATTATTAGAATGCAAGAATAGCGATTTCAGGGTTTTTGAAAATTCAGCCCTTAAGGTGGTGAAAAAGGGGTTGAAAGTCTTTATAAAGATCAAACATTTTCTTGAGTTCGGGACTTGAAACTTTAAACAAAGACATATCAAAAGAATACAAGAAAAGTATTTACAGCGTTTTTAAAAATTCAGGCCTGAAGGTGGTGAAAAGGGGTTGAAAATGTGTATGAAGATCAAACATTTTTTGAGTGCGGTACTTGAAACTTTGTACAAAGACATATTATTAGAATGCAAGAAAAGTAATTTCAGGGTTTTTGAAAATTCACCCTAAAGGTGGTGAAAAAGGGGTTGAAAGTTTGTATGAAGATCAAACATTTTATTGAGTGCGGTACTTGAAGCTTTGTATAAAGGCATATTATTAGAATGCAAGAAAAAAAAATCAGGGTTTTTGAAAATTCACCCTAAAGGTGGTGAAAAAGGGGTTGAAAGTTTGTATGAAGATCAAACATTTTTTGAGTGCGGTACTTGAAACATTGTACAAAGACATATTATTAGAATGCAAGAAAAGTAATTTCAGGGTTTTTGAAAATTCACCCTAAAGGTGGTGAAAAAGGGGTTGAAAGTTTGTATGAAGATCAAACATTTTATTGAGTGCGGTACTTGAAACTTTGTATAAAGGCATATGTTTAGAATGCAAGAAAAAAAAATCAGGGTTTTTGAAAATTCACCCTAAAGGTGGTGAAAAAGGGGTTGAAAGTTTGTATGAAGATCAAACATTTTTTTGAGTGCGGTACTTGAAACTTTGTATAAAGGCATATTATTAGAATGCAAGAATAGCGATTTCAGGGTTTTTGAAAATTCAGCCCTTAAGGTGGTGAAAAAGGGGTTGAAAGTTTTTATAAAGATCAAACATTTTCTTGAGTTCGGGACTTGAAACTTTAAACAAAGACATATCAAAAAAATACAAGAAAAGTAATTACAGCGTTTTTAAAAATTCAGGCCTGAAGGTGGTGAAAAAGGGGTTGAAAGTTTGTATGAAGATTAAACATTTTATTGAGCGCGGTACTTGCAACTTTGTATAAAGGCATATTATTAGAAAGCAAGAAAAGTAATTTCAGGGTTTTTGAAAATTCAGCCCTTAAGGTGGTGAAAAAGGGGTTGAAAGTTTTTATAAAGATCAAACATTTTCTTGAGTTCGGGACTTGAAACTTTAAATAAAGGCATATCAATAAAATACAAGACAAGTAATTACAGCGTTTTTGAAAATTCAGCCCTGAAGGTGGTGAAAAAGGGGTTGAAAATGTGTATGAAGATCAAACATTTTTTTGAGTGCGGTACTTGAAACTTTGTATAAAGGCATATTATTAGAATGCAAGAAAAGTAATTTCAGGGTTTTTGAAAATTCAGCCCTGAAGGTGGTGAAAAAGGGGTTGAAAATGTGTATGAAGATCAAACATTTTTTTGAGTGCGGTACTTGAAACTTTGTATAACGGCATTATTATTCGAATCAAAGAATTTATAAACGTCGTTCTTAAACTCAACGAGTCTCGTAAAGCTATTCGTTCGTAGATTACCTGATTTCATAATGGTACAGCGTAATTAGAGCAAATTAGCCGAAAAAAACTAAAAAAAGGCCAAGATCGAGTCGGAGGGTTCGTTACTATTTCGTAAAAAATAAAAATAAAACACGTTTAGTAATTTCAACATTGCTTAGGTCTGAAAATAATAAACGTAAAATTTTCAAGTAAGGTTCCAGGCGGACGAAGTCGCGGGCAACAGCTAGTTACCTAATACATACAGAATGGACACGCTCATCGCCGTACCGAATTGAGTTACCTCACCCCGCGGGGGCAGTGAGTTGGAATCGTGATGGTAGCGATGATGATGATGGTAACTGGTGGCGGTGGTGGTGATGGGGGTGCTGGTGATGATGATGATGATGATGATGATGAAGCTGGGGACTGGTGTTGGTAATGAGGGTGTTGGATTGTTCAGATGATGATGATGACTGGTGGTGGCGATGGGCGTGTTGGTGATGATAATTATGATGGTGGTGGTGGTGGTGACTGATTCTGATGAAGGTGGTATTGGTGATGATGATGATTTTGATGACGACGATGGTGGTGACTGTTGGTGATGATGATGATGGTGGAGTGGAGGTGACCGGTGGTGATGATGGGGGTATTGATGGTAATGAAGATGGTGGTGAGGGAGGTGTTGGTAATGATGATGATGATGATGATGGTGGTGATTGATGATGATGATAATTATGATGACGACGATGGTGGTGACTGTTGGTGATGATGGTGGAGTGGAGGTGACCGGTGGTGATGATGGGGGTATTGATGGTAATGAAGATGGTGGTGACTGGTGGTGGTGAAGAAGGTGTTAGTAATGCTGATGATGATGATGATGGTGGTGATTGGTGATGATGATTTTTTTTTTTTTTTTTTTTTTTATGTCATAGGGGGCAAACGAGCAAACGTATCGCCTGATGGAAAGCGATTACCGTCGCCCATAAACACCTGCAACACCAGAGGAGTCACAAGTGTTTGCCTACCCGGAGGACGAAGATAGAATGCCTCTATGCTAGTAATTTCACCGGCTATCTTACCCCCACACCGGAACACTGATGATGGTGTTGTTGTAGATGATTAATGATGATAATGATGGTGAAGATGACGATGACGATGATGATGCCAATGATGGTGATTAGGTATGATATATGACAACTTTGACATACATTTTCACCGGATTACATAACTAAAAACATATTACCATGACCGTGTTAGTACCCGCATTAATATTAAACATATTTATCTTTATCATAAATGTAATGACTTGGCCATCGCACACGATAATACATTCTACATTATAATGATAATAAAATCTACCAAATTTTATTAACGCTTTGAATGTCACGCAATACAAACATAAATTCCTACTCATTGTTTCATCTTGGCTGTCCTTAAATAAAATATGGATCTGGCCCGACCGGCAAGAGGACGGCAGAAGAAAATATAGGCAGACGAGATAGTAAAAACAGCTGAAAAGAACTGGATACGCACCGCTCCATACCGATCTATTGGTATGGATAAATAAAGCAAAAAATATAATAATCACT
The DNA here is from genome assembly GCA_947623375.1 of Apotomis capreana. Taxonomy (NCBI): domain Eukaryota; kingdom Metazoa; phylum Arthropoda; class Insecta; order Lepidoptera; family Tortricidae; genus Apotomis; species Apotomis capreana. Next base: position 36,225,550 of record OX392498.1, on the reverse strand, counting down.
TTTATTAAAGGAGATTTATTCGTATTCTTATATACTTATGTTGTCGTGCGATGGCCAAGTCATTACATTTATGATAAAGATAAATATGTTTAATATTAATGCGGGTACTAACACGGTCATGGTAATATCTTTTTAGTTATGTAATCCGGTGAAAATGTATGTCAAAGTTGTCATATAGGCGAAGGGTCACTTTGATAGGTACTGAATAAATTAACCGACTTGGTTTTATATTGTATCTCACAACTTTTTTCGGTAGAAGGTTGCGAGACTTGCAATTTTTTTACATGTAATGTTTTTGATGGGATCACTTTTAATGAAAATCCTAATATTAATATAATAAACGTGAAAGTTTGGATACAGTACGTTCCCCTTAATCTCAAAAACTACTCGACAAATTTTAAACGAAACTTTCCAGTTATGTACCTTATATATCAGAATAGGACATAGGCATTCATTTATGTCAAATTTCGGGAAATTTCGGGAAATTTAGGGACGAAAAAGGGAATGAAACTTTGTATGGTGAGCAAATGATTGCGTTTTTAGCTAAACGCGCGTTGGCATGTGTACGGCCTGAATAAAATGTATGTAGTTGTAAACGCGCGTTGAGCGCTTTGTCATCTGAACATGGCCTAAGCCTATGTCTTGTCCGATAATAGGTACCTCCTCGTAAATATGTCGTCTGTCGGGGCGACCAAGCGGTCATCGTCACGTAAAACGTGCGTTCTTCTTACATTCGCTCCAGATTAGGTACTATGTATATAATATGTATATATATCTAGTAATAAATACAGAATCTTACAAAATACATTTTTCTTGGGTGATTGAGCCCTAGTTATACTTACAGCTTAAAGTTTTTAGTCATTAAGAAAGCACCGTATGATTTAAATACTAATTTAATTATGCAAATGAGCAATTTGTTGCAGCAAAATCGAGCTAGTTTCCTGTAGGGTAGTTCCAGGATAGATGTCCCTGTGGGATAGATGCTTCGATTTTAATTTCTACAAGTAGCAGTATTGTGGGTCTAAAATTCCACTATTTAATAGGGAATGTCATCCCCACAGGCCACCGTGCCACGGCGATCGTTAGAGAGCGCGCGCGTTTCGTTCCGTGAGTGCCATTAATCCTTCCGCGGCGGGACTTAATAATTTGTTTTCGAATAACTTTTGACTCACTAATGTCTTTAATTCATTAATTTGTGTCTTTAATTAATTGGTTAGTTGCCCTATTTTTGATAGCCATAGTTGCCCTTTTGCCCCATTTAATTCATAAAATTCATCCTCAACGTGGTTCAAAGAAATGTTGTGTTGCAGGGGCGAAATGCTTCATTAAAAATAAGAGGAACCAGGGACTAAACCCGCGTTATATCGACTGGTCAGAAGAAAGCATCCAAGCAGCCTTCGAGAAAATGAACATGAGAGAAAAGAGTCAGCAAAATAGCCAGAACATATGGAATATAGTCTAGAATACTACGACGACAATTTATGAGTAAGTCAAACCTACCAATAAAATAATGAATATAAAGTGCTGATAACTTGTAATTTAACTAAGTAAGTTTGATTTCAAAGGGCGTATCATATATTATAAAGCACATTTTTGAGACGAGTGGTCTATCCCTCGCAGTAGGCACCTATCCCATTTTTAAGGGGTCATAAAAAGTACGGTTTGTACAAAATCTAGAGGAAAAAAGGACAGTACAATTATAAATAATAGATTAAGGGCCATAGTTATCAATGCATTGGACGTATTGCTATATATGATGAATTATTTAGTTATAAAGCTATTTAGAAAGTAGGTTATCTATACTAAAATTACCCTACAATGACACGCCTGGGGTCCTATGATGGTTGCGTTTATCACGTGATAAATAAGTGACTAAGAATGGCAAAAAGGAGAGAGCCAAAATATTTATTTATCCTTAATTTCGAGCATTAGACAACTAATACCTTCTATCTATACTATTATAAAATTCTAGGTTTGTATTAAAAATCAGTTTTCTATGGCGAGTGGGAAAAATCTTAATAGCGTGATGCAGGATCGTCATTTGTTTTGTTTTGAATGGGCGCGCGGCGCCATGCTAGCCTGGCGCCATCTGTTGGTCATAACTTCCATTGTCTTCGCATCACGCCGAAACGGCTGATACTTTTTATCCGTCTATGGTAAAGAAAAAAATACGCGGACGAAGTTGAGGGCACCTCTTAGTTATATATCATATATATATATAGTTCAGGGAGTCAAAATTCATGGCATAGTGACGAATAAAACGTGATCGAAGCTTCTCTACGTTAATGGATTGCATATTTCAGTGTTAACAGAAAGTATATTATATCACTAGTATAGGTACCTAATTACTTAGTAAGTGTTTGTGTAAAACTCCCCTTTATTTAGCCACGTCTGATATACGCGATCGCGGTCTAATTCGGCTTCGCCAAATATCCAAATATACCTATACATTATCATAGAAGCAGTACACATCTTAAGCATTTTGAATGCACAGCAGCAAACCTCGTAAACCACATACCTACAATGATTGCGAACAAAAATGTACCTATGTTCTTATAATAATTAAATAATTGTACACACAAGCTGTGATTAATACGAGTACATATGCAAGCTGTGATTAATACGAGTACATATGACCAGACTTAAATTCAGTATAATTCGACAAATCGGTATTGTACCATTTTTTTTTCTTTTTCAAAAATGCCATGTAATGTTGTCATACCATCGCTAGAAAGACTACAATAAGTGGAACATACCGAAAACTTTTAGAAGTGTCCAGTAAATAATTATAAATACAGTTCGACAAGAAAGTGTAAAAATTAAAAAGTGGCGTCCCTTTTTCTTAGATTGAATAGAAAGAGAAGATACTACAGTATACACTTGCAATTTCATTAAGAATAAATTTAAAATAAAAAGAGGTCAGCACTATTGGCAGTATAAATAAACTTACAGTTCGACAATGAAGTGTAAAAATTAAAAAGTGGCGTCCTTTTTTCTTAGATTGAATAGAAAGAGAAGATACTATAGTATACACATGCAATTTCATAAAGAATAAATTTAAAATAAAAAGAGGTCAGCACTATTGGCAGTATAAATAAACTTTACTCATGACGCATATTTAAAAAAAAAGTAGCGACAAGGTTAGTGCGGAAGTTTGTATGCTGCGTTTAGTTCATTATTGTGTTGTGTTAAATAGTGGAAAAAAGTTATTATTATTGATATTTCGGAATTCCTTTTTTGTGTCGTTTAGAAACAAACCTTTGAGTTAAAATGAAAGGTAAGTAAGCTGATAATATGAACATCAGATATAAAATATAACAATAATTAAATTTTATCTTTAAAACTTAGATTCGTAAGACAGTGCAAATAACTAAACTCAGTAGTTACATAAAAAAAAAAAAAAAAAAACAAAGAAATTAAGGCGGAATTTAGATTAAAAGAAAATAATTTCAAATTAGTTCGTGTGATCTATTACAATTCAGCAAAAACGAGTTCAGACGAGTAGGTATGATTCCGAAATTCAGCGGAAGCGTTACCTAAAATAATTTACTACCGCCTAAATCCAAAGAAAGATATACAAGAAGAAAAAAAATACAAGAAGTTCATTCAATGGAAGGAAGAAAATCAAGCTAATATTTTTTCAGAGAACTTATACGCATCAAAGAGAACGTGAACATAAAGAAACTATACGAATTTAATAGCAGGGTTAAAGAGACAATGGGATGGCTATAAAGGAAAGAAATCACAAATATTTAGCAGTCAAAATATAGAAAGTTCTTAAATGAAGCTCCAGATGATAAATATTTGGCGATGAAGGTAAATAAATGCTGCCACTATTTGATGTGCCTGCAGAAGTATGATTGTCTAATATTACGACCAACGACGACGTCGAATATCACAACGTGTCCCCAGGAAATCAATAAAAATATCCATTAGCAAATCGTCGGGGATAGTGCAATACCGCGTAAGTAGCAAGTGTAGTACGAATCAATATTCAAACAAATGCTAAGTATTTTATTGAAGTAAGAACTTTATCGACACTTGTTATTTACGCGGTATTACACTAGGTATCCCCGAAATATGAATTTTACCATTAATGTTTCTTAAATACAATATATTTTTATCTTATTTTCTTGTTTAGTTTTTGAGAAAAGCACTATACTTGCTTCGACCGTAAGAGCCATCCTGGCCTCGTATTATAGCCGGACCTCGCCTACGGGCCCTTACGGCTCGGTTCGTCTAATTCATACTCGGCCAGTATGGCTTACTTACTGGTATCTGCCGTAATGTACTATAACATCAATACATCGATATAACATATGTAGATAAATTTAGAGACTTCGCTGTTAACTAACTCCTATTATTAACCCTTAAATGCATACTGTAAGATGCAGCTTACATAACAAAGAATTCAAGATTTATTTAAAAGTAGGAATATTTATAATGTTATTGAGAGTGATTTCATAAGGAAATTTAATGCTTTTTAATATTTCTTCGTCATACGTTGATGGTTGTAGGTATATTAAAAAAAAGAGTTGCAGTTGTTTATTAACGAGAAGGCGGAAATTTTAAAAACTTACCGCCATCTTTTTAAGATCTCGCAAAACGGTGGTTTTTTGATGAGTGTTTTGGCAGTCTTTATGTTCAGTAGGAATATTTTTTTTACTAAAATGTGTTTCTTCATGTATTAAACATTGTACGGATACTAAGTTTAGTAACGGATTTCACGTATCTATAAGCAATTTTTCTAAATTTAATTTATGTATGAAAAATTCACAAATTTTATTCAGAAAAAATTAATTTTTTATTTTTTTTTTTTTTTCTTCTTGATTGGTTCACTGTTATGTAAAAAGAAAAAAATCATGCATTTAAGGGTTAAGTTATGCCTATCTAACATTAATACTAACATTCCAACTTTCTTCTCCATCTTGTATAAGACATAATAACGAAGAGCTATAATAATAAGTTAATTTTAAGTTAATAAGTTTCAAAAATAGTTTTAATTGAGAACGCGGTGGGCTTACATACTTATTATTCTAAACAAAAATACTGCTAACTCGGCTTTATTTAGGGTCCTATTGTGGTCCCCATCATAATGGTAATTGTAAAGATGACACCATGGTACGAAACGTTATGCTAGGGTATAGAGTGTACAAAAAATAACATAACCTTCTTAAATATATTTTATGAAGAAAATTTTAAAGCAAAATTACTCTCACATGTCCTTACGTATTACGCTTATGGCCAGCCTTGTTATATTTCTTCGTCCCTATAAATACAGTCAGCCTTAAAAGTAGGTAGGTATGTAGCTGCTAATTTTAGAATCTTGACACTTTTACTAAGTAATTTGACTTTAATAAACGGTCATTTATAATGACATACATCACAGTAACAAATTACCAACTCGTCATGTACTTGGAGTCTACCCAGCCATCCGTGTCTGCGAAGTATTGTCCTCTTGACTTACTTTTACAATTACTAGTGATTGATCTCAGCTTCAATGGTAACGACTACAGCGCACCTTTTCGGCTCAGATCATATGGTCTCTCTGTAAAGAAATTATCAGTGTATTTTATAGAAGTAAACTAGCATTCATACCCTACATTTAAAATTAATGTCATCGAAGGTGCTCTTAGATCGATCTCTTCTCTAGCCTCAATAATAACGATATTACTATAGACTCGAATATTAGATCCGATTATTACGTACAATTGGGTGTCTCTTACGATTTTAGCAAAATAGTTACAATTATGAATTCTTGAACTTATGATGCTTTCGTACAAATGAAACGGTATATTAAAATATAAATGTTGCTCACGTCACTCTATCCGGCTTCTCGATGGTCTGATCAATGTTTATCTCGGCTTGGGGCGGAAAGGAGGCTTCGGCAAATTCCATTTCATCGCTCTTTTTGTTCCTGAAGCAATCAAGTTTGTAGCTCAATGTCAATACGCATATCAATATTAAATAGGTGTACACAACAATATAAAATTATCATAATAAAGAAACCCAACTTCGGGAAATCTCTACTTCATCATCATACTTACAAAACAGAGCCAAAGACCTATAGTTTCTAAATAAGGTTACATTACTTTCAGATATGACAAGAAAGGGTTTCCCTTGTTTAGGTATGCATATGTGTTTTTGTAATGTACATTATGTAGGTATGTAAACATGGACTCACCGGATTCGGGGGGGCCTGTGGTCACCACTGCTCGACATAAAGTTTAAGAAGGAATCTCGGTGTCGTCTGTTGTTGCCTCTCATAGTCATGTAGTTGCTGTAGTGCTTCTTTATCACTTGCCTCACCTGTGTCAAAACATCAACTTTAACAAAATGTTCACCCGACACCTTATTCTCAGATTTTATTTGTACATACATAATTACATACATACATATTATTAATAGCAATGCTATCATTAAGTTTTCTAACTAAATAATCGTCTAAACGATGCTCTTAAACAGGGTTTCAGTTAGGGCGATCTTCAAATTGCGCACATTCGATTAAGATTACAGATCGAGAGCTCATGAGAAAATGTAACACACAATCGTTACTATAATATATTATAAATAAATAATAATAACGCCAAATATTTTTTTCGTAAAGAAAATGGTCGTGGTAATAGTGTACTTATACAAAAATATAGTATATAACATCCAACTAGCTGTTTTGGAAGTCGCGATACAATAACTCAACCGATAGGTGGTGTTATAATCGCAATCGTAAGCAGACTCCACATCACCTTTGATGTAATTTATATCATTATCATCATCATTTCAGCCATAGGACGTCCACTGCTGGACACAGGCCTCCTCAATAGACTTCCACATGTGCCGGATAGCAGCGACCCGCATCCAGCGAGTCCCCGCAACTCTAACCAGGTCGTCCGACCCCCTTGCAGGTGGCCGTCCTACACTGCACCCCGCCCATTGCCACTTCAGCTTACTTACCCGGTTTGCTGTGTCGATGACCTTGGTTCGTCTACGAATCTCCTCATTTCTGATAATTTATATATCGCGCTGTTAAGATTTTGCCTCAAATTACGACCCCGGTAAGGTGACTAGATTTAAGAATATTCTACCTAAATCAGCTGAAATTAGGTAAAAATCGACTTGCAAAATTTGACCTAAACACGAAAACGCTATAAATTTAGACTGTCAAAAACATAATGCCGATAACGTTATCCTAAATATCCATGCAGAATTCACGCGAAACTTCATAGAAATAAATATGTATTACAATATTAACTCGTAATAAGTCGTATTGTTGCACTAGAAGAGCTTTAAATCGCATGTCATTTTGCCCAAGATGTAGATTAACTACATTGTAGACGCGTTCTCACGTTATTAAGATGATAAAATACAGGAATGTTGAATATGAGCTTAATGGGTAATTTTAGACTGTGTGAATTAGGTAAAAAGTAGGAATTAAGAGCACCTTAAACTTTTAAATATGGCGATTTGAAAGGCAAATTACAATACAATACAAGTACTCTTTATTGCACACCTCACAAAAACATACAGGAGAAATACAATGCAAGAAATTACAATTAGAGGTAAACAACAGGCAAATTAAATATAAAGTACAAAAATGTGTAGCAACTACATTATACTACGATTTCTAATTCAAGACCAAAAAAACTACCACAATGTTACCACTACAATAAAATATTAGTAAAATTCTTATTCTTTATTAGACACTAAGATAATTTATTAATTGATAACTTTAACTCTGTGTTTTAACAAAATAATTAGATGAGGGAGGATATAATAAAAACTTAAACATCGGAGATTTTTGGTACAAAATGTGGGTATTGTACTTGTAACACTTGAGGTATTCAAAACATTTGGGTTCAACGATATTTTATGTTTTCGACTGAAGGACACTGATTCCATGGTCATGTAATAAATAAAAAAATAAAAAATCAAAACATTTGGTGCAATAATTTACATGGCCAGATGTCATTTAAATTTTGACAACTTTGACAGTGAAGTATCTGTCGTAGTTTTTTTGGTCTTGAATTAGAAAACCGAGTTTAGGTAAGTACCTACGTAATAAATGTGTTTTTTACGAACTGTATTGTAATAGTATTATATGCAACAGTTGTATAAGAGGGGGCAAAAAACGCGAGTGGCATGGGTTACGATGTGAGCGTAGCGAACATCGTAAGAAAGATGCCACGAACGTTTTTTGACCTACTTGTACAACGTTGCATACAATACTTTTACTACGACTCTACATTTAAATAAATAAAATGCAAATAAACAACAAAGAAAATAATTACATGTTCCGGCTCGGAACCAAGAAAAAAAAATTTGTCTGATAAAGTTTTTATTATTGACGTCCATCTGTCAAAAAAATAATTATGCACTTATACGTATATAGGTATACGTTCACTATACTATGCATCCATGCACAGAGGATAAAACTATTTATTTAAGGTGACAGTAATGCATTAGTACAATAAGTTTTTTTTTTATTACAAATTGTGTGAATGCAGCTGTTTATTTTGTAATCTGTGGTACTAAGTAATGCTTTTTTGGCGACATTATAACATCGTTTAGCAGTGTTTTTTTGGGCAGTAGAGTATAGACTTTTACAGACTTTCATAATTACTTTTATGTCTTTATATTAGAGTTAAGTAACTATATAAATGACAGAAAAAAGTACTGGAGTAAAAAAATATTTTTCATTTCGTCACATTCTGAAAGTTGGTCATTGTTTAGAACAACAAAATACTTAGTCCTTTAAATAAACATGGTTCTGAAAAACATTTCACATATTCCAAGTAAATTGCAAAACCTGCTTCTGATCTACAATCAAGAATTTCAGAGCTTCTTTTGATGTGATGGATAGGTTTGAATTTTTAATAATTAGTTTTTATAATCATAATAAACATTTTAATCTTACTGAATTTTAAGGTATTTAATAGGTACTGCACTAGTACGTTTATGTAAACTAATCATCGTTATGCATTAAAATAGCTGTAATCAATCTGGCAACACCATTTGTTTTCTGCGTATCTGTAAATATAATAAGTATTCAGTGGGTGTCGCTCTCGCTGCCGCTGAATTAACACGAGTCGCGTACATGCGGGGATGGGATTGATTGTATATTGTACGAATAAACGCATTAACGCTATAATACGAGCATAAGAAAAGCCGGTTAAGTACGATTCTTGGGCGTTCGTACTAACTACCTACTAGGAGAATACGTACACTCGCTTCTGATAATTGATTTTATTAGCGGCGATAAATTTAGCGACTACGTCGTATCAGTAATTTGGTAAAGAGATATATTTAATAAAACAATACATGAATGCTAAGGAAAGTCACAAAAGAAGATGTGCTCAAAAAAGTTGAATATGAGTGGGAAAATGGTTAGGTAGTCACCTTATACGACGTGACGCTTTTATAAACAACATTATTAGAAGGAAAGGTTGAAGGCAAGCGAGGAAGTTAAATGAAACAATTAAAAGAGTTGGTATGGGTATAGTTAGCTGTAGTACGAGTAGATGTAGATAATAACTTTCTACATGCATATTTTGATGATTTTATACCATGACCTTGTAATCAATCTTATTCAATCAGATGAAGAAAAATCCAATGTCTAGTTTATTTAAACGTATTTAATTTTCTCCCGTCAGCGTATTTTTCTGAAACATATCGTGCTTTGAATTACATTTACATTCACTTATTCATCTCATTTATTCGCTACTTTTTTTGCAATCAGTACTTTATGTAGCTGTTTGTGTAATCATTCATCTCAACTCTCGTGGAGTAGAATTACCTCTAGACGTCATGTCGTATATGAAAATGACGTGGCTATGGATATAACTAAATAGGTGCAGACAGCTAAGTTACACCGACTAAGAGTTTGACTAAATTCTATCTCTCGTAAAATATGTCTTCTTGCGGAATTATCGTAAAAGTGACTATCATTTGAAAGTGTGGGTTTTCATGTTTATGCAATCAATCCTTATCGAGAATTCAACAAGTAGGTACGTATTTTTAGCTTGCATTGCCTACAACTTTTTGCACAAACGCAATTACTCGTCAAGGCGAACCAATCAAGCCAAATATTCGATGGGGGTGTATAATTCTATTACAGACAAACATCATGCATGCACCGTTATCGGTGAAACTAAATAAAGCTTGTTAACTTAATCACAGTCGAATTTCGATTTTGTTTTTGAAGCATCGAACTTTAAATATACTGTATATCATGGCTGAAATAGTTTATTAAGTAGCACACGATAATTATACCACACGAATATTGAGAGTGATTTCAGTAGGATTGTCGAATCTGAGTCTTATAGAACTCTGATTACAGTTGATCCCATATTAATTAATCCATACAAAAAATTAATGATTTGGATATCAGAAATAAACAAACTAGACTGATTAAATAAATGTATAATATGAAACAGAGCCAAACCTGGCTGTGACGCCGATGCACGTGCAAAGGAACTTAATTGTCTTGAACATGTAAGTGAGAAAATGGTAGAACCGCGATTTAATTTAAGCCTACAAAAGAATGCTATGCACGCATTCTTGAATAGATTAGTGACGGCGACGCAGAGTATTCGACGATGGCCCTCACCGGTACCTGTGAGCACTCGTTCGGACCCTCGAGTGTCTTGGGGAGCCAGCCTTATTTCAAACATAATGGAGGCAGAGCGCGAACGAGAGTGGACAAAAGGCGTGCGAAGGTCAATGTTTACAAAGGAAAAATATTAAATTGGATGTAATTGTTGCCATGAATAGGTATCCGCACATATACGGTGTACTTTCAGGATTTTGTTGAAATAAATACGTTTAGGTACTCAACATGATTAAGAATCCTTTCAGTGTAAGAAATTTATTCCTTACGCGCCCGTAGTTAAATTCGGCATAGTGGCGGTGTGTTGGACTAGAAGTTGGAGGTTTTTTACTATAAATACTATTAACAAATGCCTCGAGAATTGGCTATGAATACGATATAGATATATTATGCAAATATCAAAACACAAAATAAACAGGAATGTATGTATATAATAATAAACTATTGTTATATCTACATAGCTGTGCAAATAGAACGAGTTAGTTTTACTTACCTCTCCGTTCAGAAAGCAGTAGATTAGAGCAATGAAAAATCCTTGGAAGGACCGCAAGAAGTGGGTGCAGTAGCTCCAGAGGGCGAATT